>OX419691.1:13617871-15116447 GCA_948474745.1 Oligia latruncula | reverse complement strand
CCCCCGCCTGCCCTCAAAAAATCATTCTTTGCAGCCAATTTTCTTTTTTCTTTCCATTCAACGTATTATTAGTATCCCATTCAATGACAAAATAATTGATTAGCAATGCGAATTTCAATTGTAAAGATATAAAAATTTTAGAATTTTGCTTATACTGTACCTACTCTTACAGGGGCCCCGTGGTCCTTATGTGCCCAGGGCCTCCAATAGGTTAAAGACAGCCTTGATCATGCCTCGTTATGACAATTGATCAGTATTTATAAAAAAAAAGACGAGAGAGTAAAGGACCAGAGAGTACACTTGTGTACTATATTATCTCCATTGAGATTGGCCACCGTGACCGAAAATGGTCGGGGAGGCTATTATTATTTATAAAACGATGCTACGTGGTCGTCGTGTTACTATCGGACAATGACTTACGAGTACACTCAACAAAGTGTGAGTTCAACCTTTGTTTGCTCTAAGATAATGAGAGACACGCGAGGGTTGACAAAAAATTACTGTCCTAGATATGGCAAACTGTAGATATTATATTTTTTTTATACTTATGGTTAAGAGCATCTGGAGTGATTGATTATGCATAAAATCATAATAAGTCTTACTTTTTATTATAAGTCTTTTTCTTTAGGTACAGACGCCAGCACATCAAGTTACTACAATCTGTCAGATTTCTTTAATAGATTTTCAACTTTATTGCTAAAGCATAAGGTTCAAGGTTGATTGGGAAAATCTGACAGTTTCGGGTAGGTTGACCTGCTGGCGTCTTTACTTATTACAACTTTTTGTACTTTTCGTTTGCAACGTTTTTGCAAGTCTGAATAAGTTTAGGTAGGTTATGGTCTCAAACTAAACAGCGACACAATGTAAGGTAGCCAAACCAAAGAAAATAATTATCAAAATCCTTATCTAATGAAAACTGCCTAGTATTAATATCTAGTATTAATATCTAGTATGGATCTCGTCTCATGCTTCACTAGCGTGCTTCAATTCAGGCCGATTCCCAGTTACCTAATAGTGATTGGGTCGATTTCGAAAAAACAATACAGCAAAAACCCGCATTTCATCAATGTTTTATAGGATATTTTTTATGTATGGGATGCGTACAAGCTGACTAGATGGTAAGTGGTCAGTATTGCCTATAGACATCTGCAATACTAGAGGCACGGCAGATGCGTTGTTATTCCAGAGACAAAGCTGAAATGTCTCATGTGCTTGTACCTAAACGTAAGGACTCCTACAAACTGATTGAAAGAAGATATTTACCTGTGTCTCGTTGCTCTGCAGCTGGTCTCTGGCCTGTTGCACCATGTCGGTACAGATCTTGCAAATGCTGTCGTTGTCTTCGGCCAACTCCATCTTGGGCCATACTTTGGTCGCACAGTGGTGTGTCGCACGGCATTCACGACCGGTGCTGGAGAAGAAAGGTGTGATGTTAGGAAACAAGACTTATTTGTAACAAGTCGTGTGTCCGATGGGATTTCCCATTAGCAAAAATTACGAACTTCCATACAAACTTTGATCCCATCCCCTATTTCTGTTCTGTTTTGTTCTGGGGGCCTAAAATGGCCACTTTGGCAGAATCATAAAAGGATAATATTATGAATCATAATGGACAGTTAACTGTTAAGTTAATCGTATAAAATCCCATTGGTGAAGTATATTTCAGTTGTTTTTTTTTGTCTGTGCTAAAATACCAATCAATCCAATCCAAATCCAACCCCAATCTCTTTGGTTATCCTACGTAGTGCAACGAAAAAAAGAAAAACACGGACTGTCTTCGCCATATTATGATTCATAATGTTATCTTTTTATGATTCTGCCAAAGTGGCCTTTTTAGGCCCCCTGTTCTCCTTTGTATTAGGAACTTATCTTGTGCAAAATGTCATGCTTTTAGACCCAGCGGTTGGCGGTACGTTGCCTGTCAGTGAACGAATTTTAATTTATGATGTTTTTTAAGTAGACTAATGCTGGGTTTCTGGTTTTTTAACCGAAGTTTATCTATTGTTGGTTCTATATCACTTTTTTGGACACTCAGTCAGGAAAAAAACTCGCTTAAATAGATAACAATGTCAAATCAATAGCTAGTAGGTAATTGAGGGAGTAAACCGGGGACTAGCATGTTTCAAAATGAAGTCGTTCCAGACAATTCAAATTTTTCATCTCTTTATTAGTGGTTGTAATGGGAATCACATCACTTGGTTTTATTAGGTTTTTATTTTTTATTTATCCTTTTGATAGATTTTTATTTTGTAAATGTGAGGACTTTGTAGGCCTTGTAGACTTTAGATCTGTAGACCATTTTTTATTTTATCAAGTACCTGGTACTTGTTGACAGGCCTACGCTGTCCTCCCATACCTACTGTAATTTGAAAATATTGTAAAAGCCAATTATTTTTAAAAAGAGTAACCGTGGAGTTTCTTGCCGGTTCTTTTCCATAGGAAACGACCAATTGGAACCGTGCACCTAGCTTCTGACGTTTCATAAGTGCCCATGTAGGCTTGTGTGAAATAAAATATTTTGATTTTTATTTTGAGAGTTTTGTATTGAGCTATTGATTGCTCACGTCACAGCCTTGCTGTATGAATGAGCACTACAGGTGTAACGGGCGACCTTCGCCTTTATAGGATGATCAATCAGCGAGGTATGTCAAGCGTAGCATTTTATAAGTTTTGCAGAATATAAAATGACGGTTCAATAAGAAAAACATGTAAAACTTGAAATCTTGCAATTCTTTCTGTGTAGATCAGACCAAATATTGTTAGATTTTTTTTATTTGCCTACATAATCAGCCTATAATGTTCCCACTGCTGGGACACAGGCCTCCTCTCGGTGAGAGGGAGTGGGCCGTATTCTACCACGCGGGCCCAGTGCGGGTTGGCAGATATCACATGTCTTCGAATTTTCGGTTCTAGGACATGCCGGCTTCATTACGATGTTTTCCTTCACCGTTTTGAGAGCAGTGGTGATGAAATAATTTACACATAATAAAGCGCCTGTCTGGGTTCGAACCTACGACCTACAACTCGTAAGTCGCGGCCGTTACCACTGGGCCACCACTGCTCTTTCTTTATTTACCTGATATTGTTTTTTGTTTCATAATATTATTATTATGATTGTGATCATAGAGGTCAATAAGAGGGGGTTATGTAGAGTCGCACTTTTATTTTTAATATAAAATATTATTACAATCTTCATAATTGTTATCTAACCATAATGTTTCACAATATTTTTGTTTCAAATAAAATTAAGATTTTAATCTAAAGCATAACGTTTTCATGAACCGTACAACAACCAGAAACAGCGATCAAATCCAATGAAAACTTGTTGAATTGAATTCGACGCGTATTATTCGATTATTAGTTACCAATGTAACTAGACAGCGAACGGGTTATACAACGCAGTTATGTAAACAGTTTTACAATCGATTGTGCACGAATACTAGAATCTATACGAACAAACCGCTTGTTGTAATGCCAATTAGCGGTTTGCATAAACGTAGTACAGATTACTAGGGCTTTAGTTATTGTGCAATTTAATTGTCTAAACTAAAAAGTCGGATATGACTTCAAAAGGAGGAGGTTCTCAATTCGACTGTTGTTGTTTTTTTTTGTATGTTTTTTAAATCGTAAATATGTATTGTAAATCGATTTAAAAAAAAAATATTTTAATGGAGTGTATGGTGACGATAGCGTGACGGTTGACAGGGGAGAATGGAAGAGGAAACGTGTTGCGGCGAAGTCACATCGGATAAGGGCAGAAAGATGTTTTATTTAAAAAAACCCCTAGTAGCCTTTTACAACACTTGCGAAGAGAGGGGGCCAGATAATTTCGCGGATACCACAATGCAATTTACCATACCAATTACCACAAAACATTACTAAGGCGATTTGCTATGGCAACAGAGTTGTGTAATAATTGTTGTAACGTATTGTACCGCTTATATAGAAACAATGGTCAATCAACGGATGCTATTAGTGCTTTAAGATTCTAATACAACCTGTTTGCATGTTATGTATGATCATTTATTATTGAATGTTTTTTTTCATTTGAAGTAAAATTAACGATCTTTGATAATACACGAAATCTTTTAAATATATAAAGTACACTAGCTTCTGCCTGGGACTTTATCCCGCTTAGCGTACTTTCTGACTTTTTTTCTTTTTGCTCAGCTCCAACGGTCTTGATACGAAGCGTGATGTTAAATAGCCTTCCTCGAGAATTGGGCTATTAAATGCAAAAAGATTTTTTCAAAGGAGACGTTCTATAAATGTATGGGGCTTGGTACTAACATAATTGAAAATTTAAACAGCCTTCTGAGCTATATCGGCTGAAAGAGGGTAATAATTTTGATGTTTTTGGGCTTTTGATTTTTTTACGGCTTTTTTTTAAACGAGTGTTGAAAAATAAAATGCTTGTATCACTAACTACAAACATTATTTATATTTTAGGATTGGCAGCCCTGTGGCAAATGACGTGACAATGACAATACCAATTGACTCCGCTTCGCGGATTGGACAGGGTTTTTTATTATTTCAACGTCATTCTGACATTTTTCGAAACGTTTTGTTATTGTATTGTCATGACAATCAATATTTTTTGTCTCAATTTTATGGAGCCGCAGCTAAAATTATAATAAAATCTCAAAGTATTTAATAGAAACGGAAATTTTAGCCACATTTATAATAATAATTATATTGCATAGAAATGAATAAAAAAGGCTATGTGCGTTTTGTTTGAACTGAAACATTTTTCACATTTTTACAAAAACAGGCGCCTGAAAAAATCATATTTAACTATAATCGAGTAGCTAAATAAATAAGCTTGCTATTAAGGTACATCACAGTAGCGTTTAAAAATCTTCGGAATATTATACCACTTTTGACCTCTCCTTTGACTGTTAGTTCCAGAGATAGGCGCGTTCAAACAAACTCTTGAGCCTAGTATTGATTGCAAAGCTTGCTAAGCTTGTTTTGATTCATAATATAATTATACTTTAGGTTATGTATTATTTTAAATAATTATAATATACCTAGTATTTTCCTCTCTGTTGTTGTGCATTTAATTAAATATGACTGAGGGACATATTTCATTATTACTTAATATCATAATCATAATCAGCCTATAATGTTCCCACTGCTGGGACACAGGCCTCCTCTCAGTGAGAGGGAGTGGGCCGTAATTAATATATCCATACTAATATTATAAATTCGAAAGTAACTCTGTCTGTCTGTTTGTATGTTACCTTTTCACGCCTAAACCACTGAACGGATTTCGCTAAAATTTGGCAGAGAGATAGATTGCATCCCGGGGATGGACATAGGATAGTTTTTATCGACATGCCTCGCGGGCGAAGCCGCGGGCGGAAGCTAGTATAATATATATATAACATTAACTTATTGGCTGACTAGGCTTATTAGGTGGCGATTTCCTATTCGTGCAAACTAATTAAAATGTATACTTATTTATTGACATTGCAACGTTGAATACTAGCTACAGTTGATGTAAGAAACACACAATGATAAATTGACCACTAATGACCACGACAGAGCTAATAAATCCCGCTAAATAAAACCTATAATACCCGTAAATAGAATAGAATACTAAATACATTTTGTTTTTACTTTGTGTATATAAAAAGCGGTTACAGTATTGAAAAACAGGAAAAACATGTTTATGTCATTTAAATAATGTCTAGCAGTTTTTATATATTTAAAGCTATTAAGTATGTGTTTCAGTATTTCTTGTATATTTACCTGAAATTACTGCACCAGTAAGATGGTCCCCAAGTGCATTGGGAGCTGCCTATCAGGTTGCCTGAAATAAAAGAGCATGTTTAGTAGATACTTTCGCCATGATCATCATCCACAACGTTTATAGCTCACTGTAATCCTCCCCACTCCCCCCTATTACAACCTTCGAAATAAATATAATCACACTAATATTATAAAGGCGAAAGTTTGTGAGTGTATGTGTGTTTGTGTGTCTGTTTATATGTTTGTTACTTCTTCACGCTCAAACGGCTGGACCAATTTTGATAAAATTTTGTATGTAGGTAGCTGACACCCTGGATTAACATATAGGCTACTTTTATCCCGATATTCCTACGGGATCGAAACTTATGCGGGTGAAACCGCGGGGCGCAGCTAGTAAATAATAATACCAGCCTATTATTGTCCCACTGCAGGGCAAAAGCCTCTTTTCATACAGATGAGCATTGATCACTACCCTTGCTCCAGGCGGATTGGGGATTTATTCCTGTCACACTAATATTATAAAGGCGAAAGATTGTGAGAGTGTTTGTATGTTTGTTACTTCTTCACGCACCAACGGCTGAACGGATTCGGATGAAATTTGGCACACAGTTAGTTTATAACCAGAATTAACACATATGATACTTTTCATCCCGATATTCCCACGGGATCGAAACCTATGCGGGTGAAACTGCGGGGCACAGCTAGTTAATTATAACTCCTGGTTTCCTAACGTTGTTTTCCTTCACCGATGTCAGTGATTCCCAAGTTAAACATTACACCCTGTTAGTAGCAATAGACCAACTTCTAGGACAACGCATTGGCGAACAAGATGTTGTAAATTATAATCCCACCACAACACCCATTTCATTATTCCCATGAATCTACTCCTCTACCACAAGCATAGGCTGAGATGGAGAAGTTAAAAGAATTAATTTTAATTAGCTCGCGTGTCATATCATATCTTTTTGTATTGGTAGCTAACACACTGATATAGATACACCTAGATAACGCAAGAGCAACTACTTCGCGTGCCAACAATCGCACCAGCTTACGTACAAAAATTGTAAGCCGCCACTTTCGCGCTCAGTCCTGAATCCTGAGTACCTACTGCTGGCTGGGTGAGCGTGAGTGCTGGCGCTAGGCCCCGGGGGTGAGGCGAGACGGAAGCCACACGAGGCGTTTTTGAATAGATTTGATTTGATTTTCCCATCACTAAATAGTGCTTGTGACGTCATAGTAGGTAGTCAAAAAATGGCACGCTTGGTTTTCATACAGATCGTGATACGTGGTAGCTAACCTTTAGCATACTTAGGAAAATATAGTGGACTTATTACTTATTCGTACTATATAGTGTGAATATAATTTTATTGTCGTAGGTCACGCTTATACAACTGTGCGTGTCCAGCGAAGTGGAACTGTCCGATTCTTATACCTGTGCCCTGTTCTGGCAAAATAATAATAATTAAGAAGAGCAATTATTTAAAGATCAGCCTTACTAAATATAGATTCAGTAACAGTTATAAATAAGCAATATAGGAAGATTTAAGTGCCCCTGAAAAATTATGAAAGTCATGTCTTGGCACATGTACTGAAAGTTGAATAGCTAATTATGGAAACATGCTGAATAACGTTGTAAAAAGTACCTATTTCGTTAATTTAAGTAATTAAATAGGTAATTAGTGATTAGGCGGTACATAATTGATTTCATAGCAATTTTAAGCCTTACTATTGCAAAAAGTTTAAAAATCACGTAAGGCTTGTTTTACTAAAAATTTACGACACCTAAAATTAATTTTTGCGATCTTAATGTTTTGGAAACTTTGAAAACTGATTTTTTTTTTCATTATATGAACTGTAAAAACATTGAGCCTACACTTGAATCAATAACTGTTTTTATAAAACAAGTTTATATCAATGATAAAAGATTACTTTGTTCAGTTCATTTCTCTGGAGTTATATTGTAAGCAAAGAGATAAAATGTTTCTGATTGTAGATGTCTCTATTTCCAAAATGTTGCTAAAAATGTTGCACCAAAGAACAGGCCAATAAGAACGCTTTGTCTTTTAAAATAATGACAACTAGGTACTTGTAGGTAATTATTACCTACTGCATGAATGAACTAACTGATAAAAAGTGTTTCCGTTAAAATTACTGCTATCTTACAGTGACAACGAGCCAGGCAACAACTTGATTTTTCGCTGAACTGAACAATGCCATTTTCCTGTATCAATGAGAGAAACAAGTACCGAGTTGACATTCTTTCAAGAGACAAAGCATTCACTTGTATAAAAAAAAACATTAGCGGTGCTATTCTGTAAAAATCTCACCGTGAAAACTTAGGTGAAGTGAGCGTGTAGTGAGCTGTCAATAGTGCCAATTCCTAGCAAAAACAAACTCACTTCACCTAAGTTTTCACGGTGAGATTTTAACAGAAACGAACGGCAGGTACTTTTGGGCTCCACCGCAATCGGCAAAATAATTTACCTGACTTTGGTGGAGTCCAAAAGGCGGATTCCTAATGAAATACACGAAGCTATACTATAGGGCTAGTGATTAATTAAGAAAGACTGGCTGCGCCTGCGCTTATTGATTAAAATTTTCCGGAAAGGCTGACTGAAGCAACGTAGTTTAGTTTAGCTGTTCAAACGTAGCAAACGGAAAGACAGACTACCCACCCTGGATTATACCTTTTACCTACATGTGAAAAAAAAAATACTTAAGTGTCGAAGACTTACCCTTGTGTTTATTGGGTTTTGGCACAGCTGGTTTCTTCTTCTGCGAAAAAAAAATGAATCAATACGTGCATAGGTACTACCAAATGTATGATTCAACTTATTGACGTAACTAAGAAGGCTTATGACTTTTCAATTGGCTGTAAATGGCTTCAGACAAGCCGGTCCCTCGCCATTCGCCCGCAGTAATAACAAGATACACGATTACTACAAACATCATTCATTGAAGTTGTCACGCACATAATATTGTACATTTTACGTTGCCCATAACACATCATAGATATTATATGTATGTACATTTGATAATCACAGGCCACAGCCTTGATCGATAAACATAGGATGTATTTTTTCCCGGTGGCGAACGTCTATATATGACAGTCATTTTATAGGTTGCTTGGAAGCTGGATGTAAAGCCTTAAGGGGGTGATCATCATCATCATCATTTCAGCCGAAAGACGTCCACTGCTGGGCATAGGCCTCCCCCAAGCACCTCAACATGAACCGGTTCTGTGCCTCTCGCATCCAACGGGTTCCTGCGGCCTTCACAAGGTCGTCAGACCACCTTGTGGGAGGCCTTCCAACGTTACGTCTTCCGGTACGCGGTCGCCACTCCAGAACCTTTCGGCCTTATTTTTTTCCCAGTTAATGTTGGTATGTTATTTTTGACTAACAGTTTGTAGTCAAAATAAACATACTCCGTCTAAGACATGTATGGCTCAAAATGCTGTAAATGGTGTCAACTATCACTCTTTTAAAGCTTTGCACTCAGCTTCCAAACACCCTGTAGAAAGGCTGAAATCCAAATCACTGGGTCTACCTCAGAATATCGGATTGTACAAGGGTGGGTTGTGTGTGTTTAGGGTGCTATGTAAAATTTTGTAATTGCATTGGAATAATCCTCCTACATCAGTTTCGTACATTTTGTATGAACTATCGCATACTTGACACTACTGGCGGGCCGTAATGCGCTTTTTAGGGTTCCGTACACAAAGGGTTCCAACGGGACAATATTACTAAGCTTCCGCTGTCCGTCCGTCTGAACATCAGCGGGCTGCATCTCCCATACAAGAAACGTGTTTTTTTTTTCGGTGTTATTTGCAGCGCGCTGTATCTCATGATCCGTAATAGGAACAGTTGAAATTTTCAACAAGAAACAATACATTAAAAAAATAAATAAAGGGTGGGTCTCCATACAAGGGTTTTTTGCCTTCGTATGCGAGTCCGACTCGCACTTGGCCGGTTTTTTGTATTAAATGTCAATAAGCCGACACGGTTGTAATGTATGCTTAGCTTAACACTTACATTCATAGACAAGATATTATCAATCTTGTCATTGTTGCACATGCCGATGAGTTTGCACATGGTTTCGGCCGAGGTGTCCGACTGCAGCACATGGTAGATGTACTGCTGCAGCTGCGCCGTGTTCTCCTTGCAGATCCTGGCGATGGCCGGGTACTGCACGTCTTGGCATACTGATGATACTCGGGATGCCAGGTAGTCCTATGGTTAGAAGGGATTTGTATTGTAATATGACGTCATATACCTATAAGATTAGCCCAGCGGCCAGTACGGTTCAGATTTATTCGCTTATTTTTTCCAATAGTTTTGTTTACTGTTATTTTGATATTCTTGTGCGTCACGTCTTGGCTGAATAAACACCTCTTCTTTCCCTCTCTAACGATGTTATGACAAATGTAATAATGTGACTGGCACAACTCTGAGATCAAGCGAAGGCAATTAAAAAAAAATCGTAATTACAAATTATGTAATCTAGAAATCAAACCCAGGTCCAGGCATACAACACTGATAAGGCTGCCTTTCCACCAGAGATGAGCGAGAATGCGTAGCGAGGGATGTGTGTAAAACTAACTTGGTTCAAGCTAAAAAATAAAGCGGATGTGCGTGAAACCAACCAATAACATCGCTTTATTTTTTTAGCTGCCTTTTCGCCAGACATGAACGAGGATGCGTAGCGAGGGATGTGTGTAAAACTAACTTGGTTCAAGCTAAAAAAATAAAGCGGATGTGCGTGAAACCAACCAATAACATCGCTTTAATTTTTTAGCTGCCTTTTCACCAGAGATGAACGAGGATGCGTAGCGAGGGATGTGTGTAAAACTAACTTGGTTCAAGCTAAAAAAAATAAAGCGATGTTATTGGTTGGTTTCACGCACATCCCTCGCTACGCATCCTCGCTCATCTCTGGTGGAAAGGCAACCTTAGGAGTGTCCTAAGAATGTGAATAAGTAAGGAAATATAATAAAGAAGTTGGAGGATGTTGGGACATATTTGTAGATGAATTAGATAAGGTTGATAAGAGAATTAAGTCACACACTGGAATGTGTGGGGTACACTGACATGGATGGGTACCCTGGCAGAGTGCATTAAGTTCTTATGTGAAGCAATGTAGGTAACAAGGTCTTACAAAGAACACATTTGGTAGGGATGTTTTATTGTAGCCACCAACACAATGTAGTGAAATAGATGGTTAGGCAAGGTTGAAAGAAAATAAAGTGAACAAATGTAGCATTATTCCCAAGACTTCCAATAATCATAGTTTATTTAATTAGCTCCAATTCTATCTCAATCTTTCATACAAATCCCCAAACCCGCATGCAGTCTCAAAAAGCGTAAACGACATTAACATCAACGCCTGTTGTGCTTATTGAGCCTCGAGATGTAATTCAATGTGTCAATTAAACCAATATTCAACCCCTATAAACCACAATAGGCCAACATTTGAACCAATACCAACCTCATTAATGAGTTCCCTGACATCCTTCAGTTGTCTGAAGAGCCTGATGAACTTGTTGGACACATCGTTGGCCGTCACCGGCTCAGCCTGTTTCTCCCACACGGTTGATGTGCAGTGACCTACGGCCCCGCAAGCAGCGCCGCGCCTGCGCACACAAACGTAATTAGAGACCATAATTATGTAAATCACGTCACACAAATTTCATGATGTAAGAGCCCCCGTCCTTGTACCAGGTTGTCATATTATATTTGTGTGACTCCCCCTCCCCTGGTCACTTATTTCGCAATTTTAAATTAAACCTTATTATATTATTGATAGAGGTGCTAATATTTTAAAGTTTATAGTTAGATTTGAAGTAGAGTTTGAATACTTTAGATTTGTACATGTAACGTCACGAATTTTACGACTCTTCCCCCCCCTTATCACACGATGTCACACTTTATAGACCCCTCCCTCGCCTTTAATGTGTGACGAACTGTCTGGATGGCCTCTTTACGTGACTCAGAAATGAGTAAGGAAGTGTGTAGTCAAGTAGGTATAAAGGTATCTTACAATGCACGATGTTGTTTTTTTTTTTGTTGTTAGCGTAAAGGCGATGATTCAGTGATTTTGCTTACCTAACTGTTTATTAATCAGCACAAAGAGGAAATAGCACAACGGGTAAGAAGTTGGACTGGCCAAAGGTTTTATGACTTTTTTTTTTTTTTTTTAAAACGTTGCCCCACACTAGGAATTTCTCCTGTATCGTGGGTGCGTTTACAAACATTTAAACTCACATACACAAACAGCCAGACCCGGAACAACTACTTGTAGGTCATACAAATATTTGTTCCGTGCGGGAATCGAACCCGCGACACGCAGCGCAGCAGTCAATCGCTTAACCACTGCGCCAACCGTGCCGTCAAAATATTGATAGAGACATTTCCTGTAGGTAGCGCTAAATACGTACTTTTAGTTTACTTAGAGGGACTAACAGCGAATAGTAGAAATGTACGTACTATGTATATTGCTAGTTCTATGTGTTAATAAGTTTGGGAGTTGAAATTTTGTTCATCATCATCGTTGGCTGTGTCTGTGTGTCTGTTACCCTTTCACGCCTAAACGGCTGAACAACTTGAATGAAATTTAGCACACGGATAGACTATGAACTGGGTAAGGAGTGCTAGGACATAGGATACTTTTTATCCCGGTAGTACGTTCCGCGGGATAGTTTCCAGGCGAAGCCACGGGCAATAACTAATAAGTATAGTATTTAATAAGCCTCTTCTCTTTTTAATTTAACTCCACATACTCAATGCCTCGGGCAAAATTGAGTTTGACTGTTTTATTTATTTGTTTCACATAAAGTATGACACACAGTCCAATCATCTAATATGCAAAAGTATTACATCTCCCCCTGGCGGTGCGACTAAACGGACGCGGACGTATAACAGATTGTCAATAATCATTCAATTGGTATAACTTTGTGTTGATATAATATTATGCACTAGCTGCGTCCCGCTGTTTCACCAGCACAACTCTCGATCCCGTGGAAATAGCGGAATAAAAAGTACTTATCATAATATGTCCAATATGTCCTAATCCTGGTCTATCCATGTGCCAAATTTCATCCAAATCCGTTCAGCCGTTTAGCTTGAAAGCGTAACAAACAAACAATCAAATATTTTCTCTTTATATTATTAAGTAGTTTAGATTTAGATAAAGTTCAAGTTTAACCAAAGGTTATTATCAGTAAATTGATACTTACAAAAATAACAGCAACTTGTTTATCGAAAAGTGACTTTGGTATCAGCTGTTCCTAATTATACATATGTCCACAACTGTATACATAGCATGAACAGCCTATAACGTTCCCACTGCTGGGACACAGGCCTCCTCTGTGAGGGGATGTTATGCATAAGTTTGGCACCAACATGTAGGTATTTGCAAAATCGCTCTACATATACCTAGTTATTTACGAAACAAAGCAATATATTAAAGCAATTTAATCAGAGCTTAAGGATAAATCAATTGAAATATCTATTAATAGGTAGGTAAATAAAAATTAGTTCATTCTGATATAAACAAACATACTGGTAATATCGACATAATGACGTATTTTGATGGCACTTTAATAACTAACAATATGTACTTGGTAGGCAAATAGAAATATAACTTAATAGTATGACAATAAAATTTAAATTTCAATGACACGGTATGTCGGATACCCTATCTTTATTTTTGCACCTACGATGATTATTATCATTGAAATTTAAATTTTATCGTCATACAATTAAGTTACATTTTTATTCGTCGCATAAAAATCCTCAGCCGTGCCGATGCCGATAGTGGGCGCCGGGCCGTAGAAGACTTGTTTATGTATATTGTAGGTTCTAACAGAACTGCGTTATTCATTTTGTGACAATTTGTATGTAATATGTATTAATGTTACTTACAAATTATTAAATAATATGTACTTAATAGTAAATGAAACATACAAGAACATATTTCTTTGAGTGAATTTATTTGTGACAACCACATGTACAAATACCCACTCATGCTACCTTTTTATAGATATATTTGTGTTCTTGACTTTATCAGTTTAGCTTTAAGTTTTACATGTATGTACATACAGTCAACAAAAGAGATAAGTATGCAGGACCGTCGGATATAGTTTAAGTTTAGTAAGAAGCCGATGGATGTTGTCGTCTGAAATTTAATTTGATAAATGAGCTGTTTGTTTTCTATTAATAAAGTTAAATTTTATTCTAGAAAATCCGTCGGTTTCCTACTAAACTTCATCTATATCCGACGATCCTGCATACCTATCTCTTTTGCTGACTGTACATACATAAACTCACGCCTTCTTCCCATGGGGGTAGGCAGAAACTACAGAACGCCACCAGCTACTATCCTTACATACTCTTCTTGCCTAAAGCTCATTTCAGACTATGCTATAATAATAGCATAAAGCATATATGTAGTTTATAGCACAACAATATCGCTCGCCATACATTTATTTAGAACACGTTCACACTTTGCTATACTACATATTATGTAAATGTATGGCGAGCGATATTGTTGTGATAAATGATAATGATAAATGATGATGATAAATGATTTTTATTTCTGTAAGTAGATTTGTACAAACACTTTTACACGTCAATCATATTTTTTTTAAACTAGATGAGGTCGGCGTTTCCTAACTGACTATTCTGAGAAGAAAGGCCGAAACAAACTCAGAAGTCACAGTCTCTTTTAAAGTCCAGACAAAATCTTGGTCAGATCGTGTGAAGACCATGTAGATTGGTGTCTGAAATGGTCTTTTGAGGAAAGAACCACACAGATTGAGCGGACCTGTCCAATCAGTGCACGCATTTGTCAAAAATCGTGCAGCTCAACTCAGAACTTGAGTGCTATAAATTATATGCTATACGCTATTATATTATGGCGTAGTCTGAAATCAGCTTCATTTAGTTCATTCATCTGGTTATACACGCCGGTTGCGAGTACTATGCACCTGAAGAACAAGTCTTATAACTTACAAAGTTCAAAATCTAGTCGCAGTCTTATCTCGGCGACAAACAAATGTCAAATACTTGTCAAAAATGTAGAGAAATTAGAAGTAAGTTTGACAGATTGAGACTGAGATACTGAATGTTCATAAAATTACATATAAATGTATGTACTGTGCAATTAAACTTACTTGAGGCTCTGACACCATACTGATGGGCCCTTAGCACACTCCTTCGGTACTTGTCGAGCAAACGACAAATCTGGGAACAAAACATCACAATTACTGTAATAAAGTGTCACACAATGATATAAGTCAGCTTATCTCCATTTAATTACAAATAATAAAAATAATGCCAAACGCCAAACAAGTCAGGCACAAGTCAGGCGGGGTCAGCGCTGTTTATCACTGTAAACTTCTATACAATTAATAAAGTGAACACTGAAATTGATAAGAGAACAAAGCAGACATGTAGAACATACTAGTTCACTGTTCCTGGGAATGGAATAACAATAGAAACATTTTATTTTGAGAATTGCTGGATTATATTCTCAAATAGTTTGGTAGAAAAAAAATATTGGACAGTCAGCATCTCAGCGGGAAGTAGCGGAACTTCCCAGGGTGCTCCGGATATAGTTGAAGTATTACCACTGATTGAGCTATTTTAATGCTCTAAATCAGTCCATATTTAACGCAAGTTTCAAAAACCATTTTATTACATAACCGCTCCAATGTCGCGAAATCTAAAGATCGGTAACAATAGTAAAACTAATAGTGTCTCATTAGTCACAGTTGAGCTACTAATAGATAGCCAATTGTTTACATTTTTATTTGGAGCTACTATGGAACTTTTAGTGAACCTATCTAAAACAAATAGATTCAAATATTCCCTTAAACCATATTGTGCAATTACCTCCCGTCTACTTAAATAAAACAGATTGCTAGATCATTTCTTAGAAACATTATTGGATACTTGCACACGGTTTGTAACATGCAACATAGGAATTACACCACAACTTTTAACATTATGGCTATTCTACTTAGAATAGTAGTTTTGTGGTTAACAAGTCACATTTTTTATGTAGCTAAACATAGAGGTGAGCATGTATTTCATCTATATTTACCTGTTGGGACTGAATTACAATAGGAACTAAATATCCTGGTTCAGCACTTACGTATAGTGAAATAATAAATGTATATAATTAACATAATATGGCTGCTACTAAAATGATTAAAAGCAGGAAATATGATCCCTAACACACAACTACACAACAAAGTTACTGATGTCATTCACTGACTACTACAGGTTTGGATTGTATTACATTGTAGCTTAAAGGAGTTCAAATATGACTATTTCAAGTTTAATTAGCAATCATGTGGTCATTAAATTATTTCTAGGTACCTTCGGTTATGTCAACAATAGATAAATCTACATCTGTCTAGTGTCTAGTTATACAATGCTAGTTGTTTTTCGAGAATAATCTAAGGTCATTAGAACACCAGGCCTTATTATTAATAGTTTTAGAACAATGAACAACTAGAATTTGAAGAGCAGAAGTACCTATTTAATTGGCAAGAATTCCAGCACTGATCCAACAATAATTAATCAGCCTGCATTCGTAATAGGTACCGCGATGAAATCACTATGTAACGCGAAAATAATTATTACGATTTGAAACAGTAGGTAGAGGCTAGGTAGAGGGTACTTTGCATCCTGTGAGAACTGCATAAAGATCAAGCAGCGTTATTCTTAAGTTATTTACCTAAGGTTTACAAATATTACAAGGACGAAAATAATTACAAATACGATTCAGCGTAAAGTATTAAGTAGTTTACTCACTTGTACAACAAAAGAATGCTATTAGACAAACCACGAAGGTGTTTGTCATTTTTAAACTTTTCGTTTTATCTCGTGCTGTCCAGTTTCGTTCTCTTCGTACAAAATAATAGACAAATACTGTATAATTTCACTTTGTTTGGAAGTTATTGCGTATCGATTGATAAACAATTGTCAAGTCACTCAGCCGACCGACAACGTCTGTCTGCAACGCTGCTGCTGTCAAACTTGTAGTGTTGGGCGCTGCACTGCAATAACGATAACATCGTTACGGTTAACCGTTACCGTAGACAGAGTAATCTATAGACTCATGGTATCCGTGTCACCGAAAGGGACAAAAAATTCTGCCAATCTTCATCATACTATCATTTTTACAGCTTATTACAATGCACCTTGCCATTTTCACAGTTGCGCAAATGTATGTACATACTATTATTGAATTATGCACGAAAAAGATCTTATTTTCCGTTTAATCGCGGTGTAGTTTTAATTATTTCATTCTTAAACGTCAAACTTGTTGTGCACATTGATGTGCTTAGCCGACACGCAGTAAGGGACAGAAATATTCTTACTTTGTCTCTTTTTTTTTTTTGCTAGTGACGTTAAATGTATTTTTTCTTTTTCTTGTGCTAATGAAAAAGAAGATATGCAGCAGTCTATAGTTTACTCTATCTACGACCGTTACAGAGAAAATTTGTCTAATTTTAAGTTTGTAATTATTCTACCTGTAACAACAATAAATTTGATTCTTTTCTATTCGTACACCTATGTTCCAGCGAAACAAAATAATAGTTTGCTGTTTGTTGATGATTAAAAAGGAGTAATTTTAAAGAGTTAATAAAAACGTTTACCGATTACAAGAAGACTGCGCTGATTTTTTTTATTTACGAACAACGTAACCCCTTCCGTTGTTCGTAAATAAAAATGATCCCTATTGGAAAAATTCTAAACTTTTAATTAAAAACCTGTTACGCTACGCCAACACGTTATTCGGAGAACTAATGGGACAACACTACATACATGATTTATGTCAGCGCCATCTAGCAATGTTTTAAGTACTAAGATTTTACAACATTTTGTAAGTGCTAAAGCTACTTGGCACTAGATAGCGCTGTTGTAAATATAACAACTTCAAAAAAAGTTTGTGAAAATTGGTGTCTCTATTCAACAACAGATGGCATTATCCGGCCAGTTCTAAATATTCTAAGTAAATAAAAAGTGGATCACCGCCACCTGCTTGAAAATTTTTTATTGTGTTAATTAATGCAATGTTCTTACAAAATTAATTCCAACCTGATAGTAATGCCAGTTTTCATTTTAAAAAAATGGCTATGTGTGCGAACTGCGAAGCTTGGCGGCAAGTTATAAAATGTAGGTAAAAAGTTTCACTTTTAAGAGTGATACAAAAAATACAGAAATACAAGAGAGCAGTGGTGGCCTAGTGGCAACGACTTACGAGTTGCAGGTCGCAAGTTCGAACCCAGTCAGGCGCTTTATTTTGTGTAGATAAATTATTTCATCACCACTGCTCTCAACACGCTGAAGGAAAACATCGTGAGGAAACCGGCATGTCCTAGAGCCAAAACTTCGAAGACATGTGATATCTTCCAAACCGCACTGGGCCCGCGTGGTAAATTACGGCCTACTCCCTCCCGTTGAGAGGAGGCCTGTGTCCCAGCAGTGGGAACATTATAGGCTAATTATGCTAATTAGAATAGGTAAATGAACAAGTTGTTTCTTTTGGATTGGTGAGTGGAGCTGAATTTCACAGTAGGTACTTACCTACCTATACTCAGATAACACTCGGCAAGAGGTAAATTTTCGTCTTACCATGATGCTGCTGTCAGTGGCGAGCATTGGTTTTCAGAAAAGGTAGGCAGGCACAGGCCGGGTCTAGTCTAGGCAGACGCGGTCAATAATCAGAAACATAAAATAAAAGTAAGTAGGTACCTACCTATCTTTTAACATAAAAAAAGTTTTACAGCCGCCATCATGGATTTTCATTTTGACTTTATTTTCGGCTACAGCAACCGCGAAAACCATGAAAACGACACCATATCGAAAAATTTGAAAATGTTCGCAGCCGCCATCTTGGATTTTCATTTTGACCTCACTATCGGCCTTAGCACCCTTAAAAACCATAAAATCGACCATAAAACAAAGCAGCCTGCTGTATGTTCTCTAAGCAGCTAATCCAACAAAATAAAATCAACTATAGCTGCAAGACAAATAGTTGGAAATTTGACGAAATTTTTATGCAATTTTGAACAAGTTCTCAAAAAAATATGCTGTTCCTGACTTCGATTTTTGTCCAGGTCATAAGAATACGATTTCGGTAGTAGGTAGGTATGTGTAGGTACACACGGCTACACATCAAGATTATGATTACCTATGACCTTATTAAAGAGCGCAGCGGCCACTTACCTACATACAAGAAGCAAGGAAGGAGAGGTGTTGGATGGATTAGCAAGTTAGAATTGAAACATCCAACACCCAGTACCTATGAGTGCAGTGCTCCTGAGGCTGACCAGACCACGTCCCTCGTGCTGGAGTGCCCCAATTTTCCATACGTCATCAGTGTCGGAATTCATGTAAGCTCGTATAAATAAACTAGAGGATATAGGTTCGAAAAGAATTAGAAGAAGGATTGCAAAGAATAGCTCTAGCTGAAATATGTTAATCTGTCGTAAGAATTACACTTTATGTAACCTGTCGATAACTACTTAATACTATACATATACATACTAATACTAACACATATTAATACTATACTATACATAGTAATACTAACACATATTAATACTATACTATACATATTATTCTAAATTAATTAAGTAGGTATTCATTAATTTTCAATTGTAGGTAAGTATAGGTACTGAAATACTACTTACAATTTTAAGCCAACGCAAAATAAACCACCCCAGCTCGATAACAGAAACAAGTAAATAACTAACTAAGTATATAAAGAAATCGTCCACAAAATCCAAGACAAGGAACCTCGACCCAATAAGACGTCGAACTCCCATAGAAAAGGACGAAACAAAATTGGTAATTCCATTCTCCAGGTTGGTTTTTCGAGACACAATTAGGACATTTTGTTGGAGTTGGGGTCTTGTAATAAAATTAAGGAGACGCCGGCCGGTCGCGGTAAGTCGATGTCTTCGGGCGGCATAAAATAAATCCGACCGGAGCCGGCCCGCGAGGACTAGCACACACATCTGTGGAGACTTCTTTCTTCTTTATTTTGTAGGTATGGTTTAGAATTAGATTATGCATATTTTTAGATCTTCAAAAAATATTTATTTAGGTACCAAAGTAGGTACTGGAGAATTAGTTACGTCACTTCTTCCCAGCTAAAGCTTTTGGAGGTGGGTTTTGGGGAAACTATCTAATATTGTTGTTCAAAAAGTGCTGATTTTCAGCCTAATTTGAATAATTTACTATTAATTTTGGTTTTATTATGAGCCCCAGAGCAATCAGGAACAAGGAAAAGGGTCAATGCTGGAACAACTGAGACTGAGCTATGTACTTAAGTATGACGACAGCTGCCGAATACCAGCTTTATAAAATCACCATAAATATACAAACACAACAGATCCTCAACCCTGCTTCTGCATCTGAAAAGACACACGAGAAGAACATTCCTATTACCAGTCCACCGTTGTACAAATTCCTCCCCGAAGTCACGACACAACGACCGTTTAACCACCTTCCGCATCTAAACAGGGCACATTCAGGTTGCCGATCCATTTGGAAACTTATACTGTTATACAACTTACTTAGACTGTTACAGGACATAAATCCTTTTGCATGATTACCATAGCTGTATGGTAAAACTGAAAACAATCACAGTGAGTCGGCTGCCAATTTTCTAATTTTCCAATTTCAATTTTCTAACGCCAAACAGGTTCATCAAACTTGTTAGTGGATACCGTGCACCGGTAATCAAACGACACGATATTTTTTCACCTCAGAAACCTCTCCACAGATTTGTGCACGTGCGCGATGTCCACAATATTCAGAATACCACTTGAATAGCGCGTCCTAACGCACTGGCCACTCGCCCACTCGCCCACTAGCCCACGTGACGAGACTACATTCGCACGACACTTTGTTTGTGTATCAAATCGGACAACAACGGTGACTTTGTAAATGGCGGGGACGTGGTTATGTGCTGTTTTAGGGCGTCCTTTTTGTATCCTTTATGTTTATATGGAGACCATTTCCTTAGTACCTTACCTTTACAAGAGAATATGAGAACTATCTAATCCATACAAAGTAATTTTGGACCTCAATATCTGTACTGTGTAAGCAGTTATGAATATTTTTGTAGTAAGCCGACCTTTCTTAGGATTTCACTTTATAATTGTATGGGAATCGTAGTAGCTGCCCCATATTTTCTCTTGAGAAATAGATGGATTGGAGATGGATCTTGACACCACGAATCTGTAACTGGAAAGATAATGTGAATTCCATTCCTTCATTCTAAACAAATCCATGCAGTAAAATGTCCATGAAAATAATAAAAGAAAAGCTACAGCCCAGATCCAGCTCTAGCGCACCACATCCAGCATTCGCTTAGTCCATCGCGTCCGAAGCACCTGTAGTCTACAAAATATAGTGTCGAGAGCTAACACCGAGTGGAGTCGCAAAGTTGGCCGCAGTTAGGAAAGATTTGTCGCGAGCCCGCCAACTAATGCCATATACTCTTGCTCTTGTAAGTAAAAATTATGATTATCGCCCGGCGCGAGCTGAGCCCTTGATCCCTAACTAACGGCCTGAGACGCGAGACTTTCCTTTTCTTCTCAACTATAACTCTTTTTTATTGGCTCCGCGGCGGTTGCAGCGCCGGCGGCCACTGGATTATGGACTGACCTAACTGATCGGAGAACTAACGACTCTTGAACGTACGTTATTTACAAATCGGGATCGCAAGATGCTTGTTTGTGAGCTACTGGAGTAAGGTGAGACAGTGACCGATATAGGTGGGTTATTGGGGGAATGGTGGAATATCTGTGGAAAATTTGGGTAGGAAAACTTTTATTCTTTAGCCTCTACTTAAATGTTTCATAAGTTTTAATTGTTATATCAGCATAGACTCTATTCCCGCATAAATGTATCTCAGTGTCCCAACTGAAATCCAATTATCTGTCTACAAAAACCCATTTAGGATAGTAATAGGCAGCGCGAACATCATAAAATACAAGTCAGTCCTCAAGTGCAATACAATACATAAATGAGAGTGGGCCGGAGACGGCGCGGGCCTGCGACGGTCGATTAAGGAAGCGACTGCACCGTTGCCTTGGCGACGCCGCCATCTTGAACCCTCCCCTCCGGGCCGCACCCCCCCGCGACCCCCACATGTACCCACCACAACCCCCCACTGTAAACAACTCGCTGTATCGTTGCACTGAAATACTCGATATATTTAAAAGGCTCTCCAGTCCCCCTGAATCACTGGCGTAAGATAAAATTGTCAATTTATTGAGGATCAAAAAATATGATTGCAGTGCACGTCGGTAACTATTTACTAAATGGGCATATAAAGACGAGAGTGCATTTTAATGGCTCTTCAGTTTTCACTGGATTTGAGAAAACTAGCTCTGCTTTTGTGGAAAATAAAATAAACGTTAGTCAAGTAAGGAAACTTTACGGTAGGTTCTAGTACTTAGTGTCGTGTCTGCAATCTTTATTTGCATAACTATTAATACTATACGGTCTACTTAAACTACAGTTCATTCATTGGAATGCAAAATACTCACAAACCAATAAAACCAAATCAAGAAAGCTATAATTTGAATTTTCTTGGTGTCTTCTTATAAATCTTGTCTTCAAAAATATAATATTACAAGCTATATTCACGATGCCGCGAGCCCAGACGATGTCAAGCTTATGAAGAAGCTTACATCTATGGGAGACTAACAAAGTACCTACCTAAAGTCTAGTCTAAATAGGAAAGCAATTATGCTAGACATTATGTTGTTGTTGTTTACTTTATGTTGTTGTTGTTTATGTTTTTGTTGTTTACTTTATGTTGATGATGATGTTGTATGTTGGTTTTCTAGCTATTTTAAAAGAAAACCAACGTCATAACAAAACTTCGAGCAAAAACCTAAATAGTTCGACTAATGTTAAGTTAATGCAGTTAACACATCAAAAAATAGTTATAATACCAGCCTATCATTGTCCCACTGCAGGGCAAAGGCTTCTTCACGTACAAAGAAGGCACGAGAATTGATCACCGCGCTTGCTTAAGATGGGTTAGCGATTTTAGACTTAGATGTTACTTACGATGTTATTCTTTTACTGATGTCAGTATCTAATGTCCAAGATAAACTGAAAGAAAATGTTTCAAGTTCCAGAAATTCATGGCTGCCTATTAATTTTATATTGAACTAATGAAGAAAAGCAACTCAAGATAATGAAAAAACAGTAATTTAACAAATATTACTTTATGTTTAAGTATTACTTAGGTCAATTATTGCTAAACAGTTCTTTGTGTTCCAGTGAGATTAAAGCTTGTTTGTTTGTAAAGACAATATTTATGTACCAACGTTTTATATTCAAGGAGTAAATTTTGATCATCTTTAAAAATATGTAGTGCACACGGATTCCAATTTTAATCTACTTTGACCATTTGTTTCTGATAGTCAGAAAACGTCAGTTATCTAGGTACATGATTTGGGACAATGCTCTTCAAATAAAGATAAATAAACAGTAATTTTTCCCACGATGAATATTGAAGCAGTGATTCTGAACGGTGACCGTCCAATTACACGTGAACGGTCGAGAAGACAAATGGAGCACATTACTCAAGATTAGGAGCAGCCCGACTCTAGTCCACCTAATGTCGCGGAGTGCACTAAATCATATCACACGATTCGCTAAAAACATGCACGATAAACGATCCACATTTTGTAAAATTATTTCTTTAAAAAAACAAATGTTTTAAGGGTAAAATAATACCGAACTTTGTAGATTTTAATATTATGTACGTACTCGTACATAACAAAAATATAGTCGGCAAGCATTTTCCGTTACACATAGGTACTAATACCCATTAAGTTGATATTATTAAAGTAGAAGGCAATCTGTACAACGTTTTAATGTATTATGTAGAATTATAAAGGCGTAGAGCCCTCGCTTACTTCTTATGATTTATTCATGAGAGAAGAACAATGTTAAATTTGAACATGCCTACTTGTACGGGCGCATTTTAGGAGAAAATGTGAAGCGGTTTATTAAGTAATTTGTTTTTCATAAAGATTTATTGATAAATATAATGAATATACACATGCAATGACTTCATTAATATTGACGATTAATTGCCTCCTTATTATAAAGACAAACTGTGTAACATTAAGCTCAAAGAAAATTGAGGAAAATGAGTTGTGTGGCATTTGTACGAGGTGTGCGCGTAGCAACAACGGAAATATTGTGTTTTTAAGTTATGATGTATTATTTTCAAATAAATGATACTTTAACTTAAGCATGGGTGAGAATTTAATTATTTTCCAGTAAAAAAGCTGTGTTGGACAAAGAACCAACAGCATTTCCAAATGGTATATGTTTGAAAGTGCAAAAAGCAGTAGAATCCGTTGTAAATGTACCCATTTTGTCAGTGCTTACAAAATTCTAAAGCTGGTAGCGAGTGCAATATACAAGGAGGGAAATTTGTGCGGCTGTGTGTGTGCCGGCCCCACGGCACTCAGCTAGCGGTCTGCTTTATACACATAATATTTATACGAAAAGAAAACTTGTTTGAAGTCGTGAACAAAGCCAATCCGCCGCGGTTATTCGTGATATTTTCAGGCAAAGTCGTACCTTATTCGCAAACATCGAATCCCGTATACAATACAGTGCGAAACGAAATTCGAAGGATAGATAATTTCGGAGAGAAAGAAATAAGGCGAAAGGGAAAAAAATATAAATTGAATAGTCGAATACACGCATCCCGGCATTACCATAAAGGCAACAGGGATCAAGCCGGATTCCTCTACGAACTTTTTTATTTTCCTTCCACCTCTAAATCTCCCAGGCAAAGCTTCGCGAATCTGCAAATGTTGATTTGATGATGTGGTGTCTGTGCGCGTCGTGCGTGCGACACGATGTTGCGCCGCCTCCTGTCGCGTCGTGCCGCGTCGCTCACCGCCCGCACTGCTTATTGCTGACCTGAATTTTATCGTTCATGACATGATGTCGCTACGTCAGCGTCCCTTCGTACGAGCGGCTTTTGATTACTTGCACTTTTATTGCCGCCCGCTCGTCTAAGATTTGTAGCTCCGCCGGAGCTCGATGAAATCTGCTTTAGTGTTTGTTTATTCAGCGCGACGGCGGAATAAACATAACAGTATATCCCGGCGCGGCGCGTATATCTAAAACAATTGAGTAGGAGGGCAGGGCTGTAGCAGCGAGTAGATAGCTAACGAGCAGGAGCAAAAGGTTGCGGGCGCCGCCGCTGGAGGGCGGATTACGGTGCTCATCCATTGCGGTCATTAAGACACATTACCCCGCCCCGCGCCGCGCCGCCCCCTGCCGCCGCCCGCACAGACCCGCTTTTTAATTCAACTTTCCTCCTTCACCAATTTGCATGATTACTTTCGTTTTTATTGTGCTCCTCCACGGCTCTATTCCCTTAAAGTATCGGTTATTTGGATAAGCCGAGCACACTAAATAAACATGTATCTCGAATTAAATAAGGCTCTTGCAGCAGGGATATAAAAACGTATTATTGCGAATTCACTTTCAGAATATTCACTTAAGCAAAATTCGATACCTACATGTATGTATATTCCGGGCTATTAAGTACCTTTGTAATTTTGCAGCTGAATTGCTACAATTCCACAGAATTCCTGTTTCAAAGCAGTATTGCTAAGGATATCCAATTAGCCATGCCTGGTAGAATATAGTGTTATAAATCAGCAATCACCCGACGTAACTCAAGGTAACAACACCATACATTAGCGGGTACCACTAAACCGTCGAGAAACAACTATCCGAGCTACAATTTTGAAACAATTACCTCCAGCTCAATATCGTAAGATTAAGAAAGTCCACGGTCGGAATTAGGATTTGGGAGCGAATGAGGGCAAACCGTCTTAACAGCCCGACTCCACAAATTGCGGACCTTAACGAGGGCATAAAACTCGAGTCGCTCTCCCGGAGACGCCACAGATTGTACTCAGACTTAGTTCAGGATTAATGGTGTAGAAAACAGATTATCATTGGCTGGATTTCCATTAGTTTGGCCCCTGCCACCGGCGCGTGAAACCTACGGAGATAGCAGCCACTCGGTGTTATTATTTTCCACATAACGGAGCAACGTCTCCCAATTTAATTCTATTAGGTTCTGTCGCGTTTGAACGACAGCACAATAAAGTCGTTTGAGTGGCGACGAGCCGCTTTGCTCGCTCCGCTCCGTCGCTCCGTGCCCTCCTCTGATATACGCTCATTTGATTTCCGCCACTGTTTTGTTTATAAATTTTATATTGAACACGGTTTATGCGATGTTTGTTCAGTACCGACAATGTATGCGAGTGATTCATATTGTTTTGGAATGCTGCTTTACTGTGAATGTGGAATGAATTTTGAATGAGAGTGGAATCTTAATTGATACGCTATATTATTGAATGCAATTGAACAAAATGAGTGATATAAAGATATTTTACTATATGATCTACATAGACTGTTCCTTTAATTTACCAAAAAACCAATAGGAAACTATCCAACTGGAAATTATTCATATGTAATTAAGTACAGACGGGCGCACATCAAGCTACCCGAAACTGTCAAATTTTCTCAATCAACTTTGAGCCTTATGCCATAAAGTTGAAAATATATTAAAGAAATTAGACAGATTGTAGTAGCTTGATGTGCTGACGTCTGTACATCAGTTTTCAGGGGTTTCGTGTTAATTTATTATCTTAACTGATAATAATTTTATAAAGTTTTCAGCTGAATACTTCAAATACAAAATTCCTTTTATAAGTTTCATGATTAATGCAATACGAGTACCAACAAAACACACAATTTCGGTTATTTCGACTACAAAGTATAAACCCGGTCCGTAATGAAATGTCGCACCGGTTTTTCCGTTTAAAAACATTACACGTACGATGTTGCGATGTTTTAATGAATACAAATTACATTTGCAAATGTGCTTAATCCAGAAATTAGTTACGTACGCCTCCTCCCGTACCCCTCGACGTACTCTGGGGCCCTGGGGCCTGGCCTGGCTAAATACCGCTGCATCCGAGTTTCATATTCCGTCTGCAGGTATTTCTACCGCAGTGTATTACAAATTCGTGGAACACACAATAGGTACAATGTAGGTTCATGTATTATTTTGTAGGTTTAGGTGAGGTAGTTGGTTATGATTATATTATGTAGTGGCACAAATCGAAGAAAACTTGGTCCTTTAGTATGTTTGGACAGTAACTTTTTTCAGTGCCCTATTCTAGTGAACCTTAGGTACAAAAAATTCAAAATGTTTTTTTGATTAAATACAATATTCAAGTTTCACTACCTTACCTTGGCCTCAGTTTGGTGTGCCTTTAAATAAAAAAATGGTACTAAGTAACGAAATTAAGATGAAATCACTAACTGCAGTCATTGAAAATAATAGCAAGGTTCCTGTGTAGATTTACAATTTCTATACGTAATCGTAGAGGTCTGGAAGTTTTTAAAGAAATGGATAAATTAGGTTCCAAACTTCGAAGACTTCGATAATGTAGTATTAAAAATGTCGTAGTCCTTTCTTTCAATTTAAGCAGCAATAAAATTCAATAAACCCACAAAACGTTTTTCAAACTACCATTTAATTTTAGGATCCAAAGACTACCAATATAAGTTCCATAAGGTATAAAATTGTATAAACACAGTCCATAGCGAGGCTGTAAGTATAATAACCGGAATTGGGCTTCTTTACGCCTCATCTAGCGCTCGTTATGCCTCGATCGTAAATCTTCATTCCCCACCCCCCCGCGCCGCGAAGCATCCCCCAGCTCTTGATTTCGGCTTCCAACCACTCGAACCTTGGATATACTCGTCTCGTAACATATCATAATACGTTAGTGTTGACGTGATGAGTATTTAAATGTAAGGTTTATGGAGCCTCAAGTATTTTCGGAGACACTTCAGACGACGTAATAATGTGGAACATGCTAATAAGCTTGTGATTATGATGTAACAAGGCCTTTACATTTTTAAGTAAAGGCTCTTTTATTTTCGATTATTTATTATTTGTTTATGGGTCGTCTGTCATTATTTAACCGCGCGCACTTATGCGCCGATACCTGTGATTTGATAAATATTCGCCCTTTTGCTGCTGCTCAAAATTGATTTATTTTCGAAAATTCTCTTTTTGTCATACAATACCTGACTGTCGCAAACGTATTGCGTTGCAAAATTCACATCTCTTATCACAATTCACCTGCTTTGATAAACTACCTATATACTCAAGACCACGATGCACCTTTTTTTGGGTTACGTAATATTTTGTGCGATAATATTTACTTTTGAATTTGATAAGAAGGTATTATCGTATCAAAAATCAGATTGGATGTTTCAATCGGCGTTTTAGAAGGAATTCAAAACGACTAAACGAAAAAACGAATTTTTATCTTAAAATCAGTAGTTTTTATAGTTTGCTTTTGTTTCTATAAAATTAAAATAAAGAACTTTTCAATAGAAAACGAGTAAACACAGTACCCAACTCTGTAGTCGACTACTAACGATTGAATGAATTTGGAACTAACGCTACGAACTTTCGTAGCAACGTAGCATATTGAATATACCATTACAAAGCCCAGAGATCGCACTGCACTGAATACTTTTGTTCATGAAACTTTCAAATATATAATTCAGAGTACATAAGCTGAAGGAAAATGTAAAAATAACTGCAAAATTTTCCAAGTATTGCCTTGTAAGTTAGGGATACAAAAGCCTTCAACTGGCAACTTCTTTATGAAGTAAACATATCTGCATGAGTTGAGTAGTGTTTGCAATAAATCCGTGTCGCAGTGTATTTATTTACTGCTACCCCCCGCCCCACTCCCGGACGCAGCACCCGCCCGCCCAAGTCGCCCGCCCTACGCGATGCACGATGTAATATGTCTAGAAAGTTTATTAAACTCCCTATATGTCATATGATGTAAACTAGGTACTTGTTTATTCATGAGAAAGTATGTTTTATGTTGATAAGTTAAAAGGTATTAAGTGACGTGAGCCTTGTACAGTAACTTGTTAGCGAGAATCTCTTATTTAAAATAAAGGGTTTTGTTTTTAAAGTCTTTTAAAATCACAAGTTTTATGATATGTTTACCTATTTAAGTAAATTGTTTTCCATAATGAAAAAAGCTATATACCTACCTTGCCAATGTTCAAATACCAACGAATGATATATACTGAAGTCTCATCACATTTATTAATATTATAAAAGCGAAAGTTTGTCGTTTGTTACTTCTTCACTCTCAAACGGCTGGACCATTTTTGGTAAAATTTTGTATGGAGGTAGCTGACACCCTGGAGTAACATATAGGCTACTTTTTATCCCGATATTCCCACGGAATCGATACTTATGCGAGTGAAACCGCGTGGCGCAGCTAGTAACTTAATAAATGTATCGAGACTACGAAACTTATTTCAAACAAGTTTTCAATTCCGCTGAAAGTAGGTAGTAGGTACATTTTCCGTTCGCAGTTATAAAGACGCACAACGTAGAGAGTGCGATATTATTCCGTAGTCAGGCGGCTTCAGGCACGGAACACAATTAACTTGTAAGATTGTCTGCGGAGGTTGCACTCGCTACCCTCGCCCTCCTCATCCATCTACCCTCCCTTCCAAACAAAACATCAATAAACTCCACGAAACAACCGATTTTGAAGCCTGTGATACCAACGTAGAGTTCAAAATACTTTGGCAACGAATAAGTTTTATGTGCCGCATTTATTTCGCGTAGGTATAACAGTCCAGTTACCCTTGATTGGTTGTCGTTCCTCTAATCCCGTTTTGATCCTTTCCACCCAAAACCTAACCCTCTACGTTCTCTAACTATTGACATGCGTGCCTACCTTTATGTTTGTGTGACGTAATCATATCGATATGGAAAATGGAAAAACGTAATTGCATTTTAAGGGGTAGTCGAGGGAAACCATTTTAGTGTATAGCGGTAGACTGTTGAACTTCGTTTTTGACATTAATTCTTATAAATGCAGATTCTTATCCACAGATAAAGATATTTTTTTAATAACTATATAATATTCCCACTACTTAGTTTGAAGCTTAATTAAAAACTTTTACTCCTAAAAATATAATTAAACAACTAGAATAAACTATTTCAAATTAGACATATCATCAAGTTAACTTTAACTAAAAATATGTGTTCCAACTTCTGGCAAAAAGGCTAATAATAGATCGTTGTAATATTTGAAAAAAATCCAAGAATACGATGCTGATTCACATAATTATTATGATATGATCACAGACTGTGATAATACTCTCTGATTGGAATCTAACCATAATACTTACTAGATAACTTAGACAGTAGTACTCTACGTATGGTACTGTCATCAAGTCTACAAACTTCCATCACACGCATTCTGACTAGCGATGCATCTACTGTCTTCGTGTGCGTGCATTACGTACAATATTACATGTTATGTTGGCGTCAGGTAAATATTATATGGGGTTGATGTGATAAGGTGCTCACATGCGCACGTAGTCTCCGGACCTCGGTGACTAAGGCGATCCTTGATAAAATAAAAAGCCACGCTAATGTTTGCTACCATAAAGATAAGCGCCGTGACGCGCGGGCCCCAGTCGCGGCCACCGCACACTCTTGCTTGCGCACACACGGAACCGTGAACAAATACTATGTACCCTAATTAAACATCAAATAATAAAAACTCGACATTGACTCTCTGATAATGACAGCGTCGACAAACACGATGCTGTACACACCGGCCGAAACCGACCTTTGACGTCAAACCCGTTCGGCACAATCAACGCGCCACCCGAATATGGCTTGATCGCGTCCCAAACCGAAAGCGATTAGAACGGGCGACAGCGCGGCCGCGTTAGTCCGCGAAAGCTCCCACCAAAAGGAGCAAAGAATCGGAAAGCGATACGGCTAATCCCACTAATCGGGGAGCAATTGAAAAATAAAAATGTAGATGGCGGAATGATTCCATTTAGAGCCAAAACGATGCGACAAAATAATAAAAAAGGTACGGGCGGAACGGAATGGGCCTGCCCCGGCGGCCGGCGGCTAATATTGAAAGCAAATCCTCGGCTAAATCCTTAAAGCGCTCGGATTCGAGCACCTGGAAACTGTGTGTTTGCGCCGCGCCGAGTCCGCGCCGAGACCGCGCCCGCGCCGCCGCCGCGCCGATAATCATTCGCAGGATTATTGTATACTTTCCGGCTAATGTCACAGATTTTCATGAATCAATTGTTAGCAATTTATTGGTATACGGAGCTTAGGACCAGCTTTAATTTTTGAATTTTGTTGGGATTTTTCTAATTACTTAGCGCTTTACATAATGCTTAAGTACAGTCACGTTTTTAAAAAGCAATTTCGCTAAAGAATATTAGTCGTGAAAAGATAATTCCTGTGGACCCACACGCCGTAACAGGTTTCGTAGCAGACCTGAGATGGCAAATTCGGCTACCTATGTACCTACACTTCCGTAGGTATATTAACCTCATTTAATTTTTTTCCAAGTCTACGCGGCTAGAAGGCGGCTAGGGCTGCGTTGCCATGACAACGCAATCTATCTCCCGCGCTGGCAGCCGTCGTCGACCGCGGTATAAAATAGCTTACAGTAACGTGAAATTTATTTCCATTTCACTATAATGCACATCTTTCGCTGCAACATTCTAGACGCGACCTTATCGTGTCGCATTCGAGAGACCTAGTTTGGTTCGAACATTTTATTTTACCCTGTATTACCTATATTGCTTTAAAATTCACTTTGAATAATTTGCAGGTGGCTTTATGAGAGATTTATGGAATCTGGCAGGTTCTGGTTGGTTTCTTTGGGCAGTGCATTTGTCCAGATTATAAAGACTTATTCAAAACTGTAGTACGTCAGTCGATTACTGTTAGGTCCCTCTTGTTGTCCTTAGCTAAACCTAGAGATCGATTGATATTTAATTTTTTACTTGTCGTTCGCTAATTATTCCGATAGGTAGCGGAATAAATAGCGATCGACCATTACGACGACGACTATGAGGCATGTTTATTTGTCGTGAGTGAGTGAGTGATGAGTGAATGAGTGAGTCGTCCGATTCTTCGGCAGAAGTCATCATCATCTGCCCAGCCTTTTCCCAACTATGTTGGGATCGGCTTCCAGTTTAACCGGATGCAGCTGAATATCAGTATTTTTACATGGAGCGACTGCCTAACTGACCTCCACAACCCAGTTACTGGGTAATACGATACCCCTTGGTAAGACTGGTTATCAGACTTTCGGGCTTCTGACTGACTACCCATAACGACTGTCAAAGATCCAAGAATGACAGGCCGGGACCAACGGCTTACCGTGCTTTCCGAGGCACGGAGGGGTCTCGGTATGTAAAGATGGTCACCTATCCACAGACCAACCGCAGCAAGCGACCTGTGCGGCTATTATTATTTAGCCACGGGCTCTTGCAAGCTCTTGTAAGTCCTGAAGTATGTAGATGTAATTGCAGGAATCTCTGACGCAGATGCAGATGTCGTTGCACTGAATTTTATATGTCGCATCTTTCGTACCACCACGTTAAATGCAAATAAACGATTTTGATTTCGTTTGATTTTAATATTCCTGTCTGTTTCTTAATTAGTACAAACTGCAAACACCCTTAAGCCAGGCATGGTGATTGCATTTCCAACGTTTGGCCCCCAAACTGGAACGGGCCGGGGCCGCCTTCAAGCGGCTCTTGCTCAACCTGAGGGGACCAAACGCCTCCTGCCGGAGGCTTTACGCGAGGGTCGTGCGGTCCATAGCCCTATACGGGGCGCCCGGTGTTGCGCGTTCACACGAAGGTGGTAGCCGTAAGGCTTATCCGGGGCTACCGCACGATCTCGGGCGAGGCGGCAAGCCTCCTTGCCGGACTGCCGCCATTGGATCTGGACGCGATAGTCTTCGCGCACCTGTATGAGTGGCGCGCGGAGGCATTACGCCGCGCGCCGGGGGGAAACTCCGCTTCCGCGGTAAATCGCGGCGGAGCGGACGGATCTCCGGCGTGATCTCATGGCGGCATGGAAAGAGCGACGACTCGCGCGTGACGACTCCCGGCCACCGTAGGCGCGGGCCTGCGGGCGGAGAGTAATGGGTAGCTCACCGTCCGATCAGGACCAGGCCCGTGCCGGACGGCGCGTACGTGTTCTACGCGCGCCTCAAAGAGATGTCAGCATCAAGGTAGGGCCCCCTTAGGGCCGAAGCCTGCCGTGTCATATGATGATTTCCCACCCAAAAAAAAAAGGCATGGTGGTTGCAAACAATGGTTTGCAAACATCGCAGATTTTCTGTAGAAAGTACTTAAGTACCTATCTTTTATATTCTGATAGAAAGAATATAAACTATGCCATCTAATGTTTGCATCCACCAGATTATATGAATGGTTATTGGCCTCCACATCCATTAATTATAAGCCTTTGCTTGTTGTAACTGAACATATCGAAAGATAATTTAGATAACTTGTGTGATAATTGAGTTACCTATACTATCCAATTGATTTCATTAGGTAGGTATTTTTCGCCACTCGAAATAACACACTTTATCAATCATTTACAATGTCATCATCTGCCTAGCCTTTTCCCAACAATGTTGGGTTCGGCTTCCAGTCTAACCGGATGCAGCTGAATACCACTATTTTACATGGAGCGACTGCCTATGTGACCTCCACAACCCAGTTACTGGGTAATACGATACCCCTTTTGGTAAGACTGGTTGTCAAACTTTCGGGCTTCTGACTACCCGTAACGACTGTCAAAGATCCACGAATGACAGCCGGGACCAACGGCTTAACGTGCTTTCCGAGGCACGGAGGGGTCTCGGTATGTAAAGATGGTCACCCATCCACTAACCAACCGCGGCAAGCGTAGCTAAACCTGATCGACCGACCTGTGCGGCTGTTATTATTTAGCCACGGGCCCGTCCTCAATCATTTACAATGTAAACTACTAAATATTTACGGTAGTTACTTTGATATAAGTACCTACTCTACTGCATTTACTGAAAATAAAAATATGTATATTTTTCGTTGTTGATTTCAGAGACTGCCTTTTATGAATCAATCAATGTTAAAGTAAAAATTAATCCAGATGGATTACCTACTTTTCAGCGTCTGTTCAGGCTGAAAAACGTTCTCAACATAGTCAGGATAATGAATCTAGGTTCACTTCATTTATTATATAAACAAGATGTTTCAGTCTTTTGAGGCTTAGCGGAAAAACCACGTAGTGAGAGAAATTCAAATGAAAATTGCAGTTTGTGAGCTGTCTGTGAATTTTCCATTTCCGACTCTAATATTACTTTGAAACTGTCCATAGTAAACCATATTTGCCCGATTTGTTTCTACACACCGCAGGATGTGTGAAAAGGTATCTTATCTGATTTTATACTTACTCTTTGAATCTGCACCTTCATTATCGGCACCACGGCGTCATATCATCAGACAGAGGAACATCTCATCTACGCCATATCTGTAGTATGTATTTTCACAGATAGTAAGCCTATCATTTTCCGGTATGACGGATAAAGGGCTAGCCGTCTGGGTACCTAATAACATCTTACGGAAACCAATCCGCGTGTCGTGTGTTCATATCAGTAATATCCTTGCGACCCACGTCATTATGGATGTGTTCCGTGATGAGATGTTTTCTAGTAGTGGGTGTTATAGGCTTTCATTATGATGGTAAAGAATTACATGTCTTAATACAACTCTATGACAATACTACGCTTGGATTTTCTTCAAAAGGAGTTGGGAACGTAGATTGAATAGTAAAAACCAAAAATACTCTGTGATATCTTTTATTATGACTAGAGGTTTTTTAAGTTACAAAACAATCAGTATCCTCTTAATTGTTACTCACAAAATAACTTCAACAAACTATTCGTTTCGCAGATATTTTGTTCTGATATGTATAAAATGAAAACCTCGAAATTCACATCAACTATTATTTAAAGTCAAATCTATATATTTACATAGTTTATTTTCATAATTTAGTGTTTCCTTCATTGTTAGGTAGGCACACGGAAGTAGGATATACTAATTCGTGTATTAAACTAAATGTTAAAACTAGTGAATGTTTACATCTAAATAGTTACAATATTTTACAATTATTACATCCATAAACGGTGTTAAGTTATAAATATTTTAATAAATATTGAGATCCTGGTTACGTTAATCTCATTGTGTAAGCAGCTATTTCTAGCAATGGATGTTCTGCGAAATCTCATTAAAATTATGCTGGTCGTTAATAGGATTTAGTCACGTTGGCTACGACGACAAACGGTAGTTTCACAAATAAGCGGCGAACAAAACTTCCAGATTTAAATATTTATAACACAGGGTTTAGTTTCGAATTCGAACCTATTAATAAAAACACCCATTTTCTCAAAACAATAGTGGCACAAATCAGGATGAATAAGAAACTGTTCGTAGCTACGCTAGCGTCGCCGTAGCGCCGCGTAGCATTCGTCGTAGTCGCCGTAGCGCGTAGGCGCAAGTGTAGAGAAATATTTACATATCAAAGTCCTCAACACTATCAAATAAGTAACTTCTTTGGCTACCAACCGCACTTTATAATAGGTAAGTAATTGAATCTCAACTTCATTTCACACTGGAAGTAATAAAAATGTCTAAGACACAATTAAACTAAATTGCTCATTGGCAATTCAATTTAATGCTGATGGAACGAGAAAATTAATTCGTAATGAGATATCATCTCTGGTAAGATTAGTTCAAATGAGCACTTTCTAAAAAGAAAAGTAGGGATGTTCTAGTATTTTAGAATCTGGTACGGAAATGGCATAGTAATGGGTTTGTATAGAGAGAATTTGAAAAAAGTTCAGCGAATCGTTTAGTCAGTAAATCATAATAATACTGTTACGAGAAAATGAAGCTGCCGACTTATTCTTGTATATGATAAAAAATAAGTTGCAGCGGGAAACATCGCCTTAAATTGTTACCAAGATTGCCTAATAGGTATTTTATATTGCGTCCTATTTGCATTGAATTTATTTGATTACCATTCATTTTGGTTAAAGGTAAGGTTTAAAATCATCCGTTTAAAATGTACTCGATCACAATCTTATTATCATAATACCCTATATTTACATTATTAAGGTATATTTCAAATAAAACTGTTGCAACACGTCAATTAAACGTTTTTTTTTTTGATTTATACGTAAAGAGCAACAATCTGTGAATTTATTTTTAAATAAGAATTCGGGATAATCCTATTATAATAACATGTAGGTAGGAAATGTTGTGTTGTAACACAACTTCAATAGTGCTCGCGTATACAGATATACACATTGGGCGCACTTCGATTCATATGTTTGATATGCATATATTAAATGCGTAGCACGAAATGTTAAGTGGAGAGGCTGAGCATACGGTCAGTTCAGCTTCTCTCTCAATAAAACACAACAAAAGAAACATTTGGAACAACAACATAACTTATAATTGCTATATTAATTACTATTACGATTTCAAATGCTCGTTATTTCTTCTTCAAATAAATTATCAAGTTTATTTATGTACAATGTTCGATATTAAACTAAACACTTATATTACTAATCTAAGTACATTGTAAGCTTGTAAAAATTGCACACATCGCTTTGGTATACGTACATACATAACTACATATTTACAGTAACTTTAGAACGTCATCGTTAGGTTTTTATTGCCCGGGTTTCGTATGGAACGTGTATAGTCTGCTGCACAAGACCGCTGCGCGCGCGCTAGTCGAACCAGTCCCACAGGTGCGTGTAGAGCGGGTGCGGGCGCGGCGCGTGCTGCGGCGCGGGCAGCGGCGGCGACTAGGAGGCCGCGCGCTCGTCGCGGCCGCGCGCCTCGTCTCAGAGCCGCTCGGCCACGCCGGCGTACTGGCACGCCGACAGCGGCGCCGAGCCCGCGCGCGCCACGGGCGACACGCCGCCGTAGCCGCCGCCGAAGCCTGACGAGTGCTGCTTGGCCTTCAGCCGCAGCGACGCAATGGACGACGACATGGCCACGCACGGTTCGGCGCGGTACATGCTGTACGGGTTGGGCGGCGTGTAGGGACACGGCGCTACGCCGCCGCCCACGCCGCCCGAGCCCGCCACGCCGCCCATGCCGCCGCCGCCCACGCCACCCATGGACGTGGGCGTGTTGAAGCAGTTCACGGAGCCCTGGTGATGGCTGGCCGGCACGACGCCGCCCAGCGGGTTGACGGGCCACGGGAAGCTCTTGGTACCGAGCGGGCTGGGCACCTTGGCGGCCCAGTTGTTGTACGGGTAGGACGAGTACAACGCGTCCGTGTCGGGGAAGGGTTGCATGAGGCCGTTGAACTGAGTGCTAAAGCCGTTCTTGAAGTCTGCGGCGGCGGCTGCTGCAGCGTTCATAGCGTTTCTTTCCCGTTTCCGCCATTTCGCTCTTCGATTTTTAAACCAAACCTGCAATAAAGAAATATTGTTAACATGTTTGTTATTTCTATCTTGTCTTTTAAAATATTTTTACCTAAAAGTTTTAGGCAATGCAACCTTTTTTGGGGTAAGAGGTAAATTATTGGAGACAGGTAAATTGGGTGTCCGGTGATTTCATGGCGAATCTACAAGTTTTAACGAGATTCAGAATGTGGACGCGACTTGCGTTGCGTAGTTATCAACTTTACTCATTACAAAGTTGACAGAGCGTCGTGGCGGTGGCGATGGCGGTGGCGCGCGTATTCGAGCCACGTAGAGGCCGAGCCCCCGCCCCGCCGCACGCCGCAGCCAACGACCCGTCTAATTGCGGCCGCGAAATGAAGATAAACGAGCGTCGCGATTGGGCGGGACGGGTGCCGCCACTCGCCGCGACTTGATCGAGCCGCAATAAATGAGCGGCTACTGGGGGCAGCACGCCGAGGAGCCGCTCTGTGTTGCAGTGTGGAGGCGGAGTGCGAGCGGTGATAAGTCGCCGTGAGCGCAGATAACGCGCGCGCTGATGTATGGCGCGCGTCCGTCACCCGGCGATCGATCGCTCCGACGACACCTCCGCGATAAATTGCGCAATCCACGTAGCGACTGCAATAAATATTGTGCCGCCGGCGGTATTTGTCTCACTCACTGTGGCGGGTTCACCCAGCCGAAACGGTAAATAATACCCTCTTTCCTCGGTTAAGTGAACATAAACGGTCGTTTCCACCCCATATACAATCGTTTATTTTTCGAAACATAAATTTCACAAATTCGCATGAGCGCATGTTTCGTACACAGGGTGACACAGGTAAACCGCGCTTTACTATCTAAATACACAAGCACGTGGAGATGTAAAGATTTTGAACTCGACATTTTTATCAATCTCAAATACAGATTATATTAATGGCATTGAAACCAACCAATATGTGGGCACTTCCATTACCAAAACAAAAAGCTTCACACATCCGCTATTTCCCATTCAGACCGCGAACAAACGGGTGAAAATAACTCCACAGAAACATCGGGGGTGTTCAATAATGACGTCGGAATGATATTTATTTAGGTGCACATATGTGGAAATAATTTCCATTATTTGAATAGCGGCGGACAGTGAGCGCGCGGCGGGGCGCCGGGATCCGAGGAGGGTCGCGATATTGCGCCGCGCGACGCGGGGCTAATCCTTTAAATATATTATTGCAGGATGGTGACCGACCCGCGCCCTCCGTCACCCGGCAAGGAGACTCCCCGACACTTTTTAATGCTTCCGAAATCGATACTAATGCGTGTTCGCTTTAATTTATTCCATGAGCCGCTTGTTTGTCGCATTTAAAGGGTTAACACCTACGCGAGATTGTGACAAATTCTATTAGTGGTTTCATGTATGATTTGAAATGATATCACCCAAGAGACACCTATTCGATACCGACTATACGAGTTACATAAGCCAGAAGTACAAACAAGCAGCTATCGCTTATATTTTTTTGATATTTCTTTGGATATTTGTTGCCTGGTAATTTTTTAGGGTTCCGTACCCAAAGGGTAAAAACGGAACCCTATTACTAAGACTTCGCTGTCCGTCCGTCCGTCCGTCCGTCCGCCTGTCTGTCACCAGGCTGTATCTCATGAACCGTGATAGCTAGACAGTTGAAATTTTCACAGATGATGTATTTCGGTTGCCGCTATAACAACAAATACTAAAAACAAAATAAAATAAATATTTAAGGGGGGCTCCCATACAACAAACGTGTTTTTTTCGGCGTTTTTGCCTTGTGGTACGAAACCCTTCGTGTGCGAGTCCGACTCGCACTTGGCCAGTTTTTAACCCTTGGATTAGTCCTGAATATAATTTGAAAGCAATATTCTATCAGTAATACTTATGCAGTGGCAAAATTCCAATTAATTGCCCACTTTCCTTAAAACGATAAGTAAATTCGCGTTATATAGTCGTGAAGCCGAATACAAATGTGTGCATTACCTAAGTCCTTATTACAGCCTTTACGACTAGGTCGGATTCGATACAAATACGATAATGTGATTCTTACAAACCAAAGTAGAATTTATTTTATTGTACACATAGAAATGTAATGATTGTACAACTACATAACTCACCGGCTTATGAGCAATTTAGAATAATATTGATTTCTCAATTCTGTCAATGGAAATTCGACTAATATCACACTAATTTTATAGAGGCGAAAGTTTGTGAGTGTGTTCGTATGTTTGTTAATTCTTCACGCACAAACGGCTGAACGAATTTAGATGAAATTTGGCTTTTTATCTCGATATTCCCACGGGATCGAACATTATCCGGGTGAAACCGCGAGGCGCAGCTAATAATATCATAAATGTAAAAATTTGTACGTTAATCACGCAAAAACGGCTGACCAGAGTTGGATGGAATTTGGCCCACAGATATTTTATAAAGATTTGGATTAACACAGAATACTTTTTATACCGGTAAACAGACATCCAGGCGGTCGAAGCGGTGGGCTAAAGCTAGTAACTAATAAAAACAAAAATTTTAGGAATCTAAAATTGCTGCTTTCAAAAACGGTCACGAAAAGTATCTCTATGACGGCTGCGCTATTAAAGTTATATGGGATGAAAACCACAAATGCACAGCAATAAAAATGATGTTATTATTAACAGTTGCCGAGAACTTGATACGATATCGAAACAAGAGTTCAATGATGAAAAGGCGTCAGTCGTCCGACGTGACGCGTCGCTGGGTAGCCTGACGGTAGATGTCTGGGTTATCAAGTTATCATGCGGCAGGCAGCGCATGTAACGCAAGATTAATGTGAGCCTGCGAGCATGCCCGAATACCTACTGACACATGCCTTCAACGAGCGTAGCATATATCTGCTCGGGAAATTATAATACCAGTATCAATTATATTCGTAGCACTGGCTACGTATGCTACGAAGGTTCGTAGACCTTAGAATTATTAGGTTTTTTTCATTATTTAGGCAAACAAATTATATAATCCCGGATATCTATGTATAATCCTTAGTGCAGTCTAATCATGAAGCAATGAAGAACATAACATAACTTCTAGGCTAAATCCTTCTAAGGGGTAGCCAGATAGTAGTAACATACACTTTCTTCTCGGCAGTCAAGTATCCTATAAGTTTCATAAGTGCCTAAGCTGCTTGCCCGAATACCTACTGATACATGCCTGCAACGAGCATAGTAAAGTATGTGCTCGAGAAATAATATTAGCACTATCAATTTATTATTCGTAGCAAGTGCTACGGGTGCTACGAGGCATCGTTGACCGGGGAATTTGAATGTGGAAGCCAATTGTTTAGGAAAATCATTACATTAGCATTAGTGCGGCTCTATCATAGTCATGAAGGACTAACAACATAAATTCACGCCTAAATTTGTCTGAAGGGGTGGGTAGGCAGAGTTGATAATACACTCTCTTTTCGGAAGTTAAGGTTGGAATAAGTTCAATATGTGCCTGAGCTGTTTGTCCGAATACCTTCTATTACATGCCTTTAACGAGCATAGCATATAATTAGTATCTGTATGGGAATCATAAAACCGAAATCATGTATTCGTGGAATTTGCTACGGGTGCTACGAAACTTCGTAGAACTCGAAATTTCAAAGTTACGAACTAGCTACGAGGTCATTAATTTGGGCATTTTATTTGCGAATTTAGTCTTGAAAAACTCGGTTTAAAAAATCAACCGACATGATTAGAAGTTGTGCTCCTGTTCCTACAGCGTATAGCAATGAAAAAGCTCCTGCTCTAAACATTGAATGGAATCAATAAATCGGTTAGTTATACTATTTCCAGATTATATGTGCCATGTAATTATATAAATTAGTATCTATATTGTCGTTTAACGGTAAAAATATGTGCCAAGAACTTCTTGGTAATATCTTTTCCGAAATTTTCAAAACCAGAATCTCTAGGTAATGAAACTCTATCCAACTTAATATCAGATATTAAGACGAGCCGAATAAATTGTGGACTTTCTAAATTCATTAGGTTACTAGTGATGAATGATGGCACACCCCAGCACCAGTAATGAAGTTATTTTACGGTCAGCAGAACCACAGGGTCGCTAAATTGCCTTAAATTTAAATTAAACTGGAATCACAGTTTTATTAGTGTCATCAATCAAACTACGGTTTATCCGACAGGATGGCCACAGTTTACAGACATTGGATTATAGTTCTTATGTCGGAAGCAAGTGGAACTATTATTGCTGATGCGATTTGGTCCGAGAATATTCCAAAGTCAAATAAACACGCGCTCGCATAAATGGATATAGCATAATAAACTCGGGATTGACTCGTGTTGAGTCAGGGTTGCCAATGCATTCGTAGTGCCGAAATAATAATAAAAAGTAACATAAATCTTCATAGGACATGGAAGATATTTCTAGTTTTAGGTAATGATTTTTTACTGAACTTAACTGTTATTGGTAAATCTATCACTACTAGAAATTATTTTTACGTGGCTGAAGCAAATATATAAAAAATCTTTTTATCTCCAAATATTTTAATCACAGTTCAACAAAAATATCACTGGATTATTATTAGACGCGTTGTAGCCTAGCCCATTAAGGTGCATAGCCTTGCTACATAGTTAATTCGAACAAACAGCGATGTTAGAGCTGTGGGCTAGTCGCTGTTAATCTGTGGTGACCAGTCGCTGACGCCCCTAGCGTTGAGTAGATTATTAAATGCACCCTGCCGAGCCAAGCGGCAGTAACTTCCATATTATGGACAATACTCTAGTAACAGTAACCACAGACCGTCTTAAAAATGTTTCAAAGAAACCGTGTTCTAATTGTTACATAACGCTGAAATAATTGATTAAACAAAATATGCGGAACGAAGTATGTAGGGCACTTACATACATTTACTAAACCACAAATGATTGCGAAATCTGACAATTATTGCGAAAAAATCTTCTCTGTTTAGAAAACAGATTACTGAAGATGATTTGGCGCAAAATCGACAGTTATACAACTGCAGTATCTGACAGTGAGGTGCTTAGCACCCATTCATTGATATAAATTCCATGCTAACGCCGAGCAAAGTCCGCGGGATCACAACACTATACCGTAAGCCTATCAAAACATAATCGGGATAACTCATTGGACATCTAGTATGCCAGCCGCTCAACCTCGACTTAACGTACGACTTGCAATAATAAACTCTAAAACTTTGCGTACAAAGTAAACTCTCCGGGAATACGAATACTTGGCAGGAATACTCAGAGTGAAATAAATTTTGTAATTGAAATGCGTTAATACCGTATCTCTTGTTTACTGAAACAAATTCTTCGTGTAAGATTATTACGGAGACTACCGGTTGGGATCGGGCCAGCCGTGGTTAGAACATGACAATGTTATTTAATAATTTAATTATAGCAACATTTGTTTGTATTGTAAATGTCAATATTGATGGGATGCCTTAGCGGATTTAGCGATGTCAAGGAGGTTTATTTCATGATTAGTTAGGTGACTCATTCTAGTTAGACTAAATTATTTTGCTCGTATTTCAAATGAAAAGTATCTGATTTTCTGCGTATAAACAATGTATTATGTAGATTAGGAGGAGGCTACATAAAGTTGCAATATTATGATTAGATAGAAATCAATTCATAAAACTATATTATAACGAAGTGTGTCTAGTAAGGTACTCATGCATTTATGTAGGTGTAGTGAATCGAAGTCAGTAGAACGATTTATTTGGTTCAGTGCACACAAACTAATGGAGGATAGAAACGGTACGCTGCTAACACGGCTATATCCGAGCACAGAGTTAGTTCTTGCACGCGTGGCCAGTGTGTAAAAACAAGGTAAATCTCGCTAAACTGTTTGCATGCAACGAGACAAGCGACAGGGACGTGCACTAAAAGCATCGCAAAAACAGACCGAGAGCCGCTGGGGCGAGCCGTTTTCACGTAAAATAAATAATGTTTCGTGCCGCCTGCCTTGTCACCGGACGCGTTTGGTACACGCCTTTTTACACATCCACACACTAAAATGTTTTCACATACAACTATATTATTGCTTGTATATTTTTTCTGATTCATTATGATGTATTTTTGTAACTTATGAAAAGACTTCAGCAGTATGTACGTATCTACTTGGATTTGTCAGTATCTTATAGTCATCATCTGCCTAGCCTTTTCCCAACTTTGTTAGGGCTAGCATCCAGTCTAACCGGATGCAGCTGAATAGCAGTATTTTGCATGGAGCGACTGCCTATCTCACCTAGTATCGGTATTTCATAGTATTCCTTTAAAAGTCTACTAACAATCGGCATGACTTCTTACATTTGTATCTTCAACCAAGAATTAATATTTTGTTAAAAAAGAAAAATAAAGACAACTAAAGAGAATGTGAGTGGAGGAAGCTTAGTTCCCCAAGTATTGATACTCGCTTTCCTCTGACGCAACGACTACTTTTATCTATGGATTATCGACATCTATTCTAGACCACCTAAGATTTCACGAAATAATATTATGTATTTTCACTAGACATCAAAACAAGTAGTTCAATTTACAATAATATTCAGGCAAGGTCTGCCTAATACGTCAATAGTGAAATAATCTATTTGTATGTAAGATGGATCTTCTAATTCGACGTCACGCAACAGACGGGGCGGTCTCGATCGCGTCAAATGAAATGTGTCAAGAGCTGTTTCACGGACGATTGGCGACGACGCGCGACGATGCGGCTCGTGTCGCTTCGTTTCTCAGAAAGGAAAACTGCCAGAGGGCGGTTTTACGTTTACAAATTGCTGTGGAGCAAAAACTGATCCCAAATTAGTGATGTTTGTAATAACTCTCTTGTGATTATGATACCCGGACAAAAAAAGCAGTTTTTTGTAGAACATTATATTTGACTATTGGAAAATCGTTCTATCTTGAACTGACTCACTCGCTTTGAGCAATGGTGATTACCTGTCACTGAACTCATTATTTCAAAAGAAGTTGTAAAAGAACAAGAATGTCGCAAAATAATAAAACATTTAAAGTAACAACACACACAAAATGTGGTTTGATTTGACAAATATAATTTGCACGGAAATACGTCTTTAAGAAAACACAAAGCAAAACGTATCATATTTTACGAACGCTAATTGAGTCAATAAGCAGGCAATGACCCTAATGAGTTGGTAACAAAAATAATGTTCAACGATTTATCGGTGCGCGCGCGCACAGATTTATTAGACGGCGCGCGGCGCGGCGGCGCTGCGCGGACGAACGAACCATAATCCCCTGTTTAGGGCTGGCTGAATTAGAATATTGCATCATTATCATTAAAAAAAAATGTTTTTTATCATCGTATGTCTAAAATATTGTTGACAAGCTGGCTCTACATCTGAATCCTATCCATTACTAGAAGATTCCTGAAAATCGCCGGTGCGTGCTCAAAAATGTATTTGGACTTATAATTGAGGATGCAGCAAGTCAAAAACTTTTGAAAAGGTACACGTGTGCTAATTTCATTGAATGTAATTAGTTTTATGAAATTTTTGGTGTGGAAATGCTACGAACAATTATTATTATTTTCTTTGCTCTTGATTAACGATGCGACCACACTTTTTCGTTCGATTTTGTTTTCTACTGAAAACAAAATGTCATGAAAAGAAACGATATCTAGCGAAAATAAGTTACCCTTATAATACCGAAAAGCTGTAAAAACCTATCCATCTATCAGTTCTAGGCTCTAGGTACATGAAAAACCAAACGGAAATGATAACTGGCACTCGAGAAAACTACTTCAACTTCAATTACGATAAAACTTGAGACGCACCGCACGGCGCACAGCCCTAGCGCATACAAATGGGAATGTTTTGAAGAACACACGCGTATGATCCAGTGCAGTCGAGTACACTGAAACGAATACCTAACACTTGAAGCAACGCGCTCGACTCATAAAGTATCGATTTACACGTATCTGCATGTGATAACCGAGTAATTAATTGCCCACAGAGTATTTGTGGCGGGATCACTCTTCGCAATGTTACGGTTAGCTTGAAATTATTGTACCGCTGGAATTTTCAGTCATATTCATTGAATTTGACTGAGTAGCGGTGTTTTAACTGTAGATAAACTCTTCATGAAGGACACGTTCGTTTTAACCTTTCAAACATTTGTTTACCTATTCAAAAGAAACTTAAGGTTACCCACAAATATATTTTAAAAGACAGTCAAATAATTAAAACTACTATCTGTTTCCATTACTACGTTACTGGAGTCAGTACCCGTAAATAATTGATGACAAACGACACTTGCCGAATTCTTGGAGATTTTCTCTGATGGAAATGAAAAAGATACTTACAGTGATTTATCTCAGTTGTTTCATTTAAAATTCAATTTATCATGTCACGATGAAAGACTCGAGAATAAACAATTCAAAGTTCTTCCATAAGAAACTAAGAACGAATAAAAAATCTAACATTCAAGTACATTAGTTTTAAAAATGCATATGAATAAATTCTAAGAATTTGCTCGATACACATGTTCAAGAGATTATCCAAACTAACCACTCCACATGCCAAAGAAACCGAAAACTATTTTATGAATTCAGTACAAGCTAAACACTACAAACTCGGCTGCAACCGCAGAATCTCTAACAGGGCCTTCCAAAACTATTGACAGTGAGTGTGGATGCGATCAGACTTAAGCCGGGGATTATGAAGAGACCGAAATAGACGCATCAAATCCTCGAGGATTAAGGGATTCCGTGTTCCGTCGGCCGGCACGGCACAAAAATACCGAAGACGCGCCGGATGCGACGATTAGCCTAAACATCTAGCTCGTTAATATTGTAATGCACTCGCGCTCCTGTCACGTTGCTGCAAGGACATAAAAAGCGGATTGCCATTAACTATTTTGTGGCTGAAAATACCCAATATGTGACACCCAATTTACATTTTGAATAAAAATACAATAGCGATATAAGGAACGTTGTCCAATATAATTATAACCGCAATACCTGGGTATAAATGGGCCCGTGGCAAAATAATAACAGCCGCACAGGTCGATCGGGCAGGTTTAGCTACGCTTGCCGCAGTTGGTCAGTGGATGGGTGACCATCTTTACATACCGAGACCTCTCCGTGCCTCGGAAAGCACTTTAAGCCGTTGCGCGTTGGTCCCGGCTGTCATTCGTGGATCTTTGACAGTCGTTACGGGTAGTCAGAAGCCCGAAAGTCTGACAACCAGTCTTACCAAAAGGGATATCGTATTACCCAGTAACTGGGTTGTGGAGGTCAGATAGGCAGTCGCTCCGTGTAAAATACTGGTATTCAGCTGCATCCGGTAAGACTGGAAGCCGACACCAACAAAGTTGGGAAAAAGCTAGGCAGATGATGATGACCTAGGTATAAATTATATTATCCTATAACTGTTCTGACTTATAAATTGCTACAAAACAAATATACATTAACTAAACGTAGATATTCTTACCCTCACTCTCGCTTCTGTAAGATTGGTCCACATGGCGATCTCTTCACGCGTGGACATATCTGGATAACGGTTCCTCGCGAAGGTGGCTTCAAGTTCCTGCAGCTGTTGGCTGGTGAAGTGCGTCCTCTGACGTCGCTGTCTCTTGTTCTTCTTGTCGCCCTTGTCGTCCATGGAGGGCTCGTCGGGACCGACGCCCGGAGTCGTTGACTCCGTCTTTATCGTCGGCTCAGACGTTAGCGGACGATTGCCTGAACAGATAGTGGAAGTTAGTTCCAAGTTACGTAGTTTAGGGATGAAGTTTTGCGTGTGTGTATAGTACAAGTTGCTGTATCAAGTTTGTTTGTTATGTTTTGTTTACTTTATTTGAATTTAATTTTGATTGATTCAGTTGAAAAATAGTTATCCAAATACATAGATCAAGGATGTGTGGTTGTAGGCTGGTGGTCTAAAATATAACCTCTATCTATAAGTTTCACCTGGTTTTTCAGGTGCTTGAAAGATATATCTCACTAAATGAGATATATCTTTCAAGCACCTTAAAACCAAACAAATTGGGCTTTCCCAACTACTTTATTCAATATCTACCTATTACGTTTTGTTGTAATTACACGGTGTTTATGCGACATAACATTAGTCCCAAAACTATAAAAAACAATCATAACAACATATTACATAAAAAGTTTTCCCATTCAATAATAATTAGATAAAAATATAGAATCAGGGCCACGGTCGGCAAGTACCGGTAGCAAGCCCGTAATGCGGCGGAGGATTAGGCGCAAGCGCACCTAATACTTTTACGACAGTGCCGTAAATTCGTTGATCTCGATGAGCGACGTCACACTTCATGTAATTTATATCACTTAGGTACATGCAATAAAATGTATTTTCGGTTCATATTTTTAACGGGCGATTATATCAGCGTGTAATCAGAATGGGGAAATAAATAATTTTATTGAAAGAAAAAGAAAATGTAGGTAATAATGTCGAGGTATTCAGGAACATTTTAACGACCGTAATAAAATAACTTTTTCATTTTAACTATATTTAAATAGGGTTATTGTAAAGAACTTACGACAGATGTGCTATTAACAATGCAGTTGGGTTATTTAAAGCTGGATTCCCAGACATGTCACCTAAGGATAATGGCATAAGTTATTTTGATGAACGTCTTTCGACTTTAGTGTTAAAAAAAGCAAATAGCTACTGTATGCAGTACAGAATATAGCCATGGCTGTAAAATATTAGATGACATTCGTAAATATGTAGGTAACCATTACTACCCTAGGAGGAAGAGAGTCATGTATTCATTATTCCTCAAGAGCCAAAGGCCACAACAGTGTAACGTTCTTCCAAATAAAATAATCTAAATACCAGAGATAAAACCCGTTTTTCCACCAGCTATACCCCAACTACTGCAAGTCCTACACACTCGTGTGATTGTACGACGTTAAAATTCCCTCGAAAACGGTATCGGTGCGAGGGGACAAGTGATACGGTGTTGTTATTACATCAATTCGTTACTGATAACGCGTCGATCGCAATCAAGTCGCGTATATTGGCTTTGCTCGAAATCCCTGTGTCAATGTACCTATTGTCTCTAGCTGCAATAGAGGTCACTACTGAATGAACATCGGTGTCAAAAAGCAGCGCGGTTCCACTGTATGAAACGATTTAGGCTCTATCGATAAATGTGTTTTTATGTAGCAGCAATGCAAGTTCTGAAATGCTTTAACGTGAAATTAATTTTATTTTAAACCATTGGTAGGTTATCACTTTATCAGTACGAGTGTTTACAACTGTTATCGTTAAGAAATTTATGATAAATTTTATTAATTGGCAAAATAAACAATTACGTGTTGGTTTTTTCCTGGCGATTAGCAAAAGATACCAATCTGTCTTTCAATCTACTTGATCAATCAAATATCAATTATACCAAATAAGGTATGTAAAGATTAACAAAAAAAATATTTTCCTGCTAATGAATATTTTATTTCATTATATAAATATCCATAAGTTTCGACACGAACAGTAGCGTTATGAATAAAATTGCGTGTTTTACATTGATAATAAATTGTTTTAACTTGTAATTTCGTTTATTACATATCGGATTAACGTTTATACATTTATTGCGGGCGCTTATCTTGATTGAACATTGTTAAATAATCATCACTGTTCGATAGTATACCTACATCAGGCTATTAAAATTGCTAGTACTTGAAAATTTAAATATTTTAAAGCTACGCTTATCAAAAATATTAATGAATACCTATCATGGGTTTGTTTTGTTCTCTCTTACCTTAAGTTTAGGTACAAAAGTGTAAATAAAGCTCAAAATTATTCGAAAAGCGCACACGTTAAATTATTGAGGTCATATGACTGAAAACAGAAGGCCAATTCTCGTAATTTAAAACGTTCAAAGTCTGGTCGCAGTTTCATCTAGGAGACAAACAAATGTCAAAAACTTGTCAAAAATGTAGAGAAATTAGAGGTATTTTTGACAGATTGAGACTGTGAACGTTCTTAAAATTACGAGAATTGCCCCTCTGCTCTGTTTCAATACACTAGTAACTTATTGCGTCTCTATCTAAATTGATTCGTCGCCAGCTTTATTGTCTATAAGTAGGTACTAGATTCTGTGATATTTATTTTAATTAATACAAATAATAACCTTAGCTATTTGAAATAAAAACCTTTATAAGAACAAAAATATTTATAGCCACGAACAGAAACTACAACTTGAGAATCCCATAAAACGGAAATAGAAATACATAAGTCTTATGTAGACACTGCGATAAAGTCCAAGTGTATATATATGAAAAGTGAAAAGCGCAAATCTGTGGGACTCGTCAATCTTATTGGTGTATAATGAACAAGGCGGGATTATGGTCTCAGAGGTTACGCACCCGGCTACCGATGCCATCCTCAACCACGATCATTATCCGCCGATACTATGTACTAGGGCTGCCAACAAAATCAGAAAAATGCCATATCTGGACTGTCATACTGAATTTTGACGGTTAATTATTTCGACACGATCCCAATTTGGAAAAACAATAGTTCGACTACTCATTGCTTCGACAGAACATACATATAGTCGACTAGCATTAGTCCGACAGAACATACTTCAACAACACACACCTTCGAAAAACACTACCTCGACAGAACCCTTCTTCGATATCGGGTGGAATGTAGAGGTAAATAATGTCGTTTATTCAGTGTAACTATTCAATTTTATGGGTAGGTAAGTCATTACACAAATTAATTTCCGCTCAACAATTTAAGCCCGTAAAGTACGACTACTAACAAACGGCACTCACTTATTCTGAAACTTCAGAAAGTACACAAGGCCACGGACCATATAAAGTTGAATCGTATGTCGCTCGCTTGAGGTTGTGACAACCCTAGATAAGTCCGATACGCGTCGATAACGCGTCGATATCGTTTATCAGCGATACGCTTTGAGCGTTCGCCGACCCATCCATCATTTCGAACTAACCTTTGCGTTAGTAGGTACCATATTTAATCTATGCCTTTGCGTTTGGCCGACATGACAAGAGCGGGTTGGTAAACAGCGTAGTTACATGTGTTACCGATATCAGAACATGTTGCCACTTCAAAGCCGACACTCGATTTTGATAAAACATCGCAACGTTTCCTTTAATGTGTTTACTTTCAAATAGTTTACAACGAGTGTGCATTCTTACTATAATGATTGTTATCGAAGGGCTTCAGAATGTAGGATGCGCGTAGTATTTGTACACAGCCGCTACGATTTTTATGATAGCCACGAATAAGGTAGCTACGATTACTATATACTTACTACATACTAACATGGATTTAGATGGCTTTACTTTATCATTCCATTTATTTTGACAGTAGGTCGATTAGTCGTACATTATGATGCAAAAAAACTCAAATATTATAGGTAATAACAACACAAGCAGCCTATTAAAAGTTTGATGGCAGATATATTTGTTTAGTCATGCACAACTCGGTAATAAATACCCACCCTCTATACATCATCTGTACCTACATGCAGTTAATTGCTTAATACTATAGCATCATAATGCAGACAGTTAAGACAATCCGGTAATTGCGTAAACGTGTGGACATCGTCCCAATCACGTAATATTAATTTGGTGATAATTGTCATATTAGAATATTACACACATTATATTAATTAATTACACACAATATAGCAATAGTTCGCAGTTGCTTATTGTTATTGTGGGTAGTGTAACCCAGTTGTTGAATGAATGACTGAATTAAGTATGTGATCCAATCGTATCTTAAGTAACGTAAAGTGAACAAAAGAAATGATCGAACAATTTCGCTCACGGCGCCAACCGTAGAATATAATTAACATTTCTTTATCTACAAAGAACGCTAATGAAATCAGCCAGTTTAAATAAAAGAGCAATTAGAGCGACGTGGACGTACGTAGTGCACAAAGTTAGGGCCGCGCCACACCGCACCGTTAGGTAACCGCGCACCGTGCTCGCGCGGCTATTTGTGAAAGCATTAGAATAACGCGCGACCGTATTTGCCATAGATTTCCCTACGCTTTACTGGGTTTACTTTCAGTTTTAAGCTTGTCACTTTGTGTGGTCCAGCAGTTTAATTGCTTTGTTTTCACTCTATAATACGTAGTGTTTTTTCTTTTAGTGATAACGACGGGAAAATAGTATATTTAATTAAACAAAACGTGCTCGATTGACGTCAAAGAAATTTATCTCTGCAACATGATAGCATGTTCACGCGTTCATGTATCTTTATAGAAACCTTTCAAGTACACTAAAAACTTTGTTAGCCTATCAATATTTGGTTTACGTATAAAGTTAACTACCCATAACTTAAATCTAATATGAAGAACCAGTAAGAAGCTTTTGGAAAGAAATCAATAAAAGATAAGTACTTTTATTGATTTTTTTCCAAAAGCTTCTTAACGACGACGTGGTTTTTAGTTTGAAAAAAAACTCTCCGATTGGAACTTTCATTTCAGAAACTTGTGAAAAAAACTATTAAAATAATGAATGTCATCAAAAGTTTTCCTTGAATCTAAAAAGTGTAGTGTTTCATAATAAATTCAGAATTACTTAGATGGAGAGATAACTTACAAAAATACTCACTGTCGTCAGTGGGTTTCCTGTCGCGTCTTGGTCGTGGTGGCGCGTACAGAGATGACTGATCCACTCCGGAGCCGACTGACGCTAGTGATGAGTGGCCACTGTCTCGGAACTCGCCGGTCTCGGCCCATACTAGACAAACAATGAAATGTTAGTACAATCATCATCATAATAAGAAGAAGCATAGTGTCTGTTACCCACATAAAACTGACGCATATATAAAAACGGGACTAGACTAGCAACGATTGCGTATGCCCAATATGCTGTAGATCAGAATAACCAGGCCGACAGTCACAGTAATCTGTAATGAGCCTCATAGACAGATGACACACATAAGTGAAAACGTCGATCGTCATCAACGTCAGCCGTCAGCTGCGTTTCGGCGACAGTAAACTTGAGCGACTGACGCTGACGGAGGTCGACGGCTGACGAACCATCCGTCAATGATGCTGAGGAGGCGTTTTAACAATTTATTACGCAGTAGCTGCGTTAAACAAACATTTGAACGTTTATAACCCGATCACAGTGTAAAAGTAAAACAGATATTTTTATTAATGAACCAACGAAAACATCAACGAAGTCATGGTGATTAATTGTGTTTCCTTGAGAAATATTATATTAGATAACAAGTTCACATGACAGACTCGTGTGACATTCAATGTAAATTGTCTTAAAATAAACTATTTGAACTAGGTGATAGTATCTGATCGTATGAATGAAGTAAGTAACATTTAAACAGTTCTCGTATAAACTTTATAACAAAACCATTTCTATTATTAGATCTGCAAGTTCGATACCTCTAATAGCTTATTAAATATTTTGCCTGTAAATCCCAATGTAAGTTATTTCATTTGAAGCTAGGGCAATCTATCATAATTACGCTTTCCAATTCCACAAGAGAAAGCTCATCAAGTAAGTTATCACGGAAGCAAAACATGAAACGTGCATGCTTTCATAAATTCAATTAAGGTTACTAATAGCCGCATTATTTAACAAGGATATCTTGACAAAGTAATGTATTCGTTGAACGACGATGACGCCCCGCTGCTTGCAGCGTAATTAAGTGTCCCCGAACACTTGTTAACAAATTAGTCACTGGAGACGCGGCCGTGTGAGCGCGCCCTTATTTATAGCGCCCGCCATATGAGACCAACACATGCATGCTTTTCAATAAATTTTGTGAATGTGAAAAAACATAATATAAACTAGCTTCTGCCCGCGACTTCGTACGCGGATCCTGTTGCTTATGCCAGCGACAACGGGGTAGTCAAAATCGAAGATCTGAAACGTCTGATGTCGAATTCTAAGAACCCGGGGACTGGATAACAACGGGATCCGCGAGACGATTCGAGACGTCATTTTCAGGCAATAATGAACCAATAGGGTGGTAAACTTGGCCTTGCACTTTGAATGTTGGCATAAATGGGCCTTCTGAAATCTGTTTCGCAACAAAAGATGTCATTTGAAAGGCATTAGGTATTGCACGAACGTATGTTGTCCAAGAAATGTTTTGACTGTGATGGTCACCGATTAGCAGTGATCTTAATATTTCTGGATTTTGTAATATTTCAATATGTACTTTCCCACCTGAGCAACACATACCGTTTGTTTCTTTTTGCTATTTAACAGCTTCACAAAAAGTAAAATTTTTAACCATACCTCCGATGGCGGAATATAATAATAATAAGATATAAGAATTTTTATATCGATAATAATTTATAAGAATTGAATTGAATAAAGGAGATAATAATAATTTATTTATTTAATTTTTTTACCACAAATTACAGATAGTAAATAATAGTCTACAGACACAAATTCATAATTAATTTGTGGAAGACTGGTGCCTAAACTAAGTTTTTTACAAAACCTGTATGTCAGGTCACCAGGCCCCCTAAACAAAGTTTTACATTAATATGTGGCGTAGTCAATCATAGGAGTATACGTAAATGCACTCCGTTCCTTATCAACCCAAGGAAGGTCGCCATGCCCTACGGCTATATCTTGAGACACATCCGATTCTTCAGATGATATCGACATTCTGTTCAGAGAATGTCGAAGTCGATCAGAATTCAAACGTTCGTTGCGCTCTTCTTAATCTGTCTCTTCATGCCGTACTCCAGCAATTCTTTCTTTCTCACTTTCTGATTATGAATATTTTGTTGTGTGCGTGTTCGGAACAATGTATGATAATCTCATCGTATCAGCGGTCAGTCGCGCATCATATTCTTCACTGATCGCTAGAGATCTGGATGTAGATGCGTAAATACGCTGAGAACGCAGGCGTGCTTCGCGATCCGAAGAGGTTTCCACGGAGCGAGTTGCAGCCTGATGTTCTCAAACAGCATCAAATCTCTCCTGACGCTCTTCGGCACATTCTTGGGATCTTATGATCCTCAATCTTTTAGCTCCTTTGGAACATTGGGAAAGATTTGACCTCTTTCTAGGCATGGTTATAGTTTTATTATGAAGATACCTGATCAATTAAAATCTAAGTGACTGCTCCCCTACCAAGGGTGCCCAGACACGGGATCGTCTGGCGCCCATGTGCTGGTTTGGTCCCTGGGGTGGTCACGGCGTGCTATGTGTTCTGGTGCGCCGGTGATGGGGAGTACTCCCCAGCCGAGGGTCCGATGACGGACAGCCGCGGCGGGTTCACGGATGAGTGCTAACGCGTGCCCATGTTCCCGCCGTAAGCGGCAGAGGAGGACACAGTGGAGTTTTAGTGGGTTAGAGTCCCACATAACTGCACTATTTCCCCGTGGTAGTGCAGAATGCATGAGCATTTCTTCACGTTAAAAAAAAATAAATGGGAGTTTTGGCCAGTAGAGTCAAATTTTCAATGATATCCACATCAGATGTTTCTGATCTTCGATTTTTATAAGTCAACAGGAAATGCCCATCAGACCGAATAACTTTTACTAAGACGTCATTCCTTTAAGTGTTATGGTGTACCTGGGCTCTTGGAGTTCCCCATCAGGTGTTCCAGATCTTCAAATTTATTCTCTCAGCAGAAAATCCTCATCACGTGGAACAATTTTTGCTATGGTACCATTTTTGTATCTCTTATAGTTAAGCTGGTCTGTTTCGGTTCTGCATCAGGTGTTCAAGTTTCCAAGAAAAATTATAGCCTGAATGTTGTCCAGACATATAATAACTATACAACAAAAAAAAAATCATTCAAATCCGTCCAGTAGTTCCGAAGATCGGACGCGCAGGCCCGAGGCGTGTACGTAGGTACTCTGATAGAATATACCTTAACAAATGTTCGCCGTGATTCTTTAAATTGACATAACTTTTTTATTTATGAACCGATTGACATGAAATAAACACTAAATGTTAAGTTAAGCCTACTACAATATATTAGTGAAAATCGCATCTAAATCGAATAAGCCGTTTCTGATATTAGCGTGCACAAACAAACAGACAAACAGACAAAAAAAAAATTAATTACAATTTCGGGTTCGGCATCGATATAATAACAACCCCTGCTACTTTTTTTTTATATATTTCCATTGTACAGACACCACTTTTCTACAAATTTATTATATGTAATAGATGTTACATCCAACGATTATAATAATTCAGAATGCTTGTATTTTTGACCGGTTATTGTGGTTATTGCTTGTAACAATTTAACTACTGAAAAAATAAACTTCACTGTCTAATCTGATATTAATAAATCGAAATATTTTAATCGGATTGAAGAATATCTTGAACCGTTTTAAACGTTCAACAAATAAACTATCATGTGAACAAATACCTCAGTATATTTTGTGTTAACTCTACATTTGAAGATTCTCTTCAGAGCAAGTTTATTTTCATTAACACAACGTGGTGAAATGCACGTTATTTTCCATTGTTAATATCGTTATAACTGATTTTTTATCGATGTTTATTTAAAGTCGTCGTCTTCACTGTAACGTGCTCTGATCCCATTGTTTTGGGAAAAGTCACGAACCGTACAATTGATAGCTGGGAATGCTGTCAGTAATTACAATTAAAAATGTGACCACATTGAAATTCTTTCTTTATTTTAATGTACTGTTTATTTTCAATTTAAAGAATAAATGCTGTACTGAAAACATTTAGCCATTTCCATTGACAGGCTGATTGGTGTAGTTGAATATTTTTTCTTTAAATAATTGCAAGGTTCAGACAGTGTTATTAATTTATGTTATCTACATGCAGGATGAAAATTGAGAAACGCTCATTTATTTTAAAACTGGTAATAGTGTGTTTCAGTTACTAACTCTTCCACATACCTACTACAACAACAATAACTTACTATTCTGTAAAATATTGTTGCATAGTCAGTTCCACTACTGGGACACAGACCTTGTCAATTCGAGAGGGAGTGGGCTGCAATCTACCACGCGGGCCCAGTGCGGGTTGGTAGATGTCTGGGCTGCAATCTACCACGCGGGCCCAGTGCGGGTTGGTAGATGTCACATGTCTTCGAATTTTTAGTTCCAAAATGTACATAAAATACAAAAATTGAGACACCTTGTACTAGATACAACGGTATATAATATTCGGGAAGCCATATAATGACATAGACCGCGAAATTAAAATTTTCTTACGTTTTTTGCAATTTGCAGGCCAGTGTCACGTTGTATGTTGATTAAAATATGATTCGCGACCGAGACGAATATGACTTTACAGTATTATAATCATTCAAATCAATATAACCAAAAGCAATCAAAGTTCATATAATCCTATTGAATGACTATTTCATGAAATATAAATCAATAGGATTATATGAATTTAAAAAACGAAACGATAAATAATCATAACATAATCGCAGCAAAGAAACTATTAAGTAGGATTTGCTACTCATTTAGCATAACCACCTTCATACTTGTTGTAATTTTAAAAGGAATATAATTAGTGTACGTTATCATGTCAGTGTAGAACAAACGTCGGTCCGTACAAACGTATTTACGAGTACATTAACAAGGAACGCGTACAAATAAATTTAATGTTTGCTGCGTTTGATAACGCGTGATAAGAGCGCGTTTATTGTTTTATTGGGGGCTCTAAACCGTCTTCTCTACACTCTCGTTAAATGTGATCAACTGTGGACGCAATCACACATAAAAGTGTTTTATATTCCACACATGACATCAAGCGTCTGTGGTGTATCATATTTGTTTAATTGTATTTGTCTTGTAGTGCTCTAGGACAATACTAAATGTTGTATTAGGTTTACCTTTAGTTTGTAGTTGTTATAAGTTACGTTGGTATTTGAAACAGTTTAACTGGGTATACTGAATTTTGGAAAACTAATTAAACGCCTCTAAACGGTCACGATAACGTGGTTGTTAGCACGTGTAAAAATTAAAATAGTTAATTAAAACCAGTTTCATGCCCGAATGCTATGAAAGGAATGACAGAAACAAATAGTAAGACAAGATAGCACAACAATGAGAGTAAATACAAATGATGATGAACATATTTACCGAAATCATGATTGTTTCTTTAGATGGAGACGTTACTCTTTTTGCAAGTATAAAATAAGTCAACAGCATCGAAATTCATTGAATAAACAACATCTTGTCTAGGTACTTGTATTGCCACATGTAGGTTCGGAATTTCGGAACAAAGTTGTTAAATATTTATTTAATTAGAGATACACTTTTTGATATTGTGTTTATTGTTTTGTTGTGTTATATTAACACTTTGCGGGGCACTTAACGCCCCTCAATGTAATAACAATAAAACTTCTATTGTGTCTTGTTCAGTGTCCTTCAATGTGTTAAATTATAATAATATAAAACGCGCTATTATATCACGGAACTATTCATTAAGGAGTGTTCATATAGCGAATGTGAGTACCAATACAAACTATTTCTGGTTTAATGGTACAAAACAAACATAAACAAGTATTAAGACTGTATGAATAAATAAAATAAAAAATAATTTCAATGGCATCGGTTGCATGGCATCTTTACCTACTTCTTTTAAAAAATCCTTAGATCTTCGATTTTCCTAATATTGTTGGTATGTAGCAGACATAATTAATGTAGTGATCTAATGTTACTGCAATGTATATCATATACGTAACCACCTGTACTTCCCACTAGTCATAGCAATAGACAATTTGCCAAGAGTATCGTCATACAAAGCTCATATCGCAGTTTATAGCGGAACATTACAAACTGCTATTTTTACTACAAACATGAGGTAATTCACGCCTTCAGGATAACACGCGATAGTTAGCTTTCTATTTACTCAAACTAGATTAGACACAGAACTGTGTCAAACAATGAATTTATATCAGGCAACATTGATAAGTTTGTCGTTAGTTATTTTCTGCCTGTAGCAAAACCTATCACATAATTCACCCATAGCCTATAAGACAACTCTATATATACTAATAATAAAGCTGAAGAGTTTGTTTGTTTGAACGCGATAATCTCTGGAACTACCGGTCAGATTTGAAAAAATCTTTTAGCATTTAATAGCCCAATTCTTGAGGAAGGCTATAGGTTATTTAACATCACGCTATAACCCTAAGGAGCCGAGCAAAAAGAAAAAAGGCAGAATGAAATTTTAAAAAGAAAAAAAAGAAAAATAACGCGAACTAAGCGAATACGAAGTGTTGCGACGGGGTGAGGGTACAATAAATTTCACGCGGACGAAGTCGCGGGCAGAAGATAGTTTCTAAAAAGTACTTAAGCATAAAACTTTTCTGGTTTCATTCAAGTCTACAATTTTTAAAGCAGTGATTTAAATATGGATTAAAGCCGCTTCTCCCGGAAAAGCTTAATCTATCTAGATTAATAAATTGAAATTCCTTCCTCCATCCCATGAAAAAAATATTATTCCATTATTTTTAATTTAGCACGAACATCAAACTTTGCAGCTAGGAGATACGTCCCGAAGTCGTAAAGTTATAAATTTTAGAGGCTGTAGAAAAAACGTTTAAGAATATAAACAGAGAATTTTGTATTTACATTAAAGACAGATAGTCGGGCGAGGTAAATATAGATAAGTGCTGGTAATTTACGAGCTCTGCCCTGCTCGCTCATACCTCCTTCTTTTCCTTTTAAGAGAGTCAGACGTAGAAGTCAACATAGGTTAGTTCAGAAGGCTAATGTAAGTTTTTAATGGCAAACGTTTTATGTAATTACGTTGTGTCCAAAAACGTTTTAGCGCGATTTGATTATACTGAAGTTGATCTATTACCTACTTATCATAGGTACTCTGCCAAATTAAATTCATTCAAAGAAATTCCCACTTGCACTTTATTTTTTTAAATGACTTTTGCAATAGTATTTTCTTTAAAGAAACTAGATTAATGATTGGTAATATTTAAACAACAAAGGAGAATTGATGACTTCTTGAAACAAGCCTATTAATAAAAGTCACGATCGGCAATAAATATGTACTAATAAATATTTATTGTCTTAGCGACATAAATAAATAACTGATATTAATTCTCGTATTAACTGTAGAGCACTCGAAATCCGACCTAATCCATTGTGACGGTTTTGAAGACATGAGTAAAAAACATGACTACGAAAATAAATCTAACGTATTATTAAACATTACTATTGTTAACTGTATAGACCACACTAATGAACTCCTTGGAATGATAGCTACTAGTCGACCTCTTAATGAGTTTTCTAAAGTGCGGAAATCGTACCTATCTATGTTGTATTTTTGTAGATTTCAGTATAAAGCCACGTTTTTCAAGTGTTTTATTTACATACTAGTTGTGCCCGCAACTTAGTTTCCATGCATGTGGGAAAATAAGTTGGATTTAATAAGTTTTATTTTTTTTGCGCGGAAACCTAATTCTTTTTCTAAAATAAATAGCCTATGTTACTCTATATCGTCCAGTGAAAGACGCGTAAAAATCGGTCTAGCCGTTTCGAATATTATTATTGACAGACAGAGAAACATTTAAAAAACAGTTTTTTTGTTTTAAGTACCGTATATACTTGCATAAGCATTTAGTAAAAAGATTCTAGACATTACAAATAGTCACTTCAATTTTATTTATTTTTTATAGATTAAGACGAGATATTGCTCAATTCAATTTCCAATGATTTCAATTTCCGATTGGTCCAATCTAAATTTCATATGTATTTTTTCTCAAATTTATTCATCAATCAAATAGCAACAATTATAATTAAAGTTTCATATGTTTTCATCTACTTACAGCAGCCAAAACTCATCAATACACTCAATCCCATATTTAGTCCAATTAACTCTAGTTAATCGTTCGTAGCACTCAATGGGATTGTTAGTAAATGTTAAGCAGCCATTATCAGCGACCACCGCGGTGGGCGATGGCGTCTGCTTAATAACATAATCCCGATAGCCGAGACGGAAGCACTGACGGCCGACTACAAGCACCCACTTCCGGCTACACATGGGCTATACCGTGTGTGTACACTGTAGTGACTTGAGGTCACTGGAGGTGGTCCTCGGATGTGGATGATATGTTTGGTGATGTTGTCAGACTACGTGATGTCTTTAGTGACGTCAATCAAACTACTTGACTTAGCAGTTCAGTATAGTAGAGAAGTGGAGCATATTACTTAAGTATGTAGTTAAAACCCCATGCTGGTACAATCAGGAAAATTAGTTGTTAAGCCATTAAGCCATAAGCCATTTCATAGAACTGTAAAGATTGACAGATGTGATTTGCATATACGGACAATAACCTATTTGCAATTTCCCTGACTTTACCTATAGCATAGAAATTATGAACTTAGGGTTTAGTTCACACAAAAAAAAAAGTAAGAAAGAACCTTTAGGTGAAAACGAAGTAACAGCGCGGGCAGGCGATACGATGCGACAGGGTGGGTCGAAGAAACAAGAAATTTCAGGCGGATGAAGTCACGGGCAGAAGCTAGTAGGATATAAAGGAGGAGAATATAGGATTCAATGAAATGGGAAAATTAATGACATTTCAAGAATTAATGACAACAAGTAGCTGTGTGTATGTTAACTTGAAGTCATACCCAGTAGGTAAGTGTTGTTTAAGTGACGTTGTTGATGTGAGCTGAGATGTTGAGACACCTTTAGTATCACAGCGTGTAAGCTCACAGTGACATGCAGTAATGGGTGAGTAATTACAATAATGAGAGATGTCCGTGGCACAGTGACTCAACTAGGAGTGCCCCGATTAACCACAGCACACAGGCGGTCACAGTACAAGGATTATTTTCACGCCATCACTTATGACAGTAGGTATGTAATAGGTACGTGAACTCTACTCATTATCTCAAGTATATTGTCATTAGTAAGCTTGGAAAACAAATCTATATGCTATTTTTTCGGTATATAGGACGAATATAAATTATTACAAAATGCATAAAGCATTCACTATAAAATTTGATTAGATTACCCACCTACCGGAGCGATAAGGAAGTGTAATACGCGAGTTTCGGTAGGCACGGCTACTGTGTACTTTACCGAATCCAATATCTACGACCAATCGCGTCGCTATTCATGAATTATCACTCAAATTAATGGCGTGTAAGTTATAAATGGCCGGCGGATTAGGGCCCATCCATTTTATTCCTATTTTACCTACCATAAAGAGGCTTCATTGAAAACGTACACAAATTCACGGAAGCATCAGCTAATTTCCCCACCTTGCCTCCTTCTCTTGCCTACTGGTGGGTTTATACTCTATCTCGCTCTGCCAGGCCTTTACTCTGGCACGATTCATCATCATTTCGCGGTTTACTGGTTTTCCATTCAAATTGTAGATTGGATGCTGTCGAGGAAAACGGTGCTTGAAATATAAATTAGAACTACCTGTGTTTATTCAGTTTACTTAAACAAGGAAGATCCAATTGTTTGCTTAATAGTGGCATGAAGTAAATGGAGAAGAAACTACAATTGAGAGATAATAACGCCAATAAAAAGAATCTCAACAAGAGTGTTGCGATAACTTATTTTTCGTCCCGGAAAAAGTAAATAGACAAGATTTGGAATCCGTAGGCATGCTCAATTAGTATTCCAAATAGCCGCCAACATATCGTACACGTACATAAAATGTAAAGAGTGGACCGCTCGGCGGCACGAACGACGCATAACTTTCGCGCGGATCATTCATACACTTGCAACTCGAATCTTAAAAGAACAGGGGTAAGTGCTAAAGTTGTCTGCGACTGTACAGAGTGTACGTCTCGGTCGCGGTTTCTATTTCACCCAAGCAATAACCGTCTTACCGCACTTGTAAGTAGGTTCAAAATGATGAAGTCACACCCGCCGACCGTGGAGTGCGGGACTTTGAGGCTTATGGTAATTGTAATAAAGCGGAGTGCAGCAGTTATGGGACGTGAGAGGTTCTAGACCAAATCCCAAGTAAGCTGTAACTTCCTTTTGGATTTTCGGAAGCCATTTATCAGTCTGATGTGGGCGTCTGGAAATTTTTCATGTTTCGTTATTGTTGCGAAGATACATGACACGTACGCTTCGAGGATTCCTCGCCTTTTGTTTATTGGCCACGTGTCTATCGGTCTCAAGGTCGCACGCAGACGTTTCCACATTTTACAGCGTGTGGTAAGGCGCATTAGCTCTATTAACAAGTCACTTTTCATACAATTCACTCACATTATTTAAAATTATGCGAGCCGTATTTCGTCTGAGTGGGAGTTATTTCGGTTAGTTATGAACATCATAAAGAAAACAAGCTTGTTAAATCACGAGTGAATATCATACAAAGCAACTAATTTGCAGTGCTTGATAAATTAGTGTTTATGGTTTGTGGGAAGAGCACAGGGCGAAATAGTGCGTCCCCAGGCGCGCATTACGACCGAGATAAATCAAGTGTAACCCTTCCTCTGCCGCAAGCAAATTACCGACCACCTGAGACTTGTAAAAATGCCTCACGAAATGATTACTATTTACTAGCCGCAAGCTGCTACCTCGCTCCTATTAACCTTTAAACTTAGGGGAAAGAAAACGGGGAAATTGAATTAGCGTGATGTATTGTTTTGTCATATACGATAAAGATTGGACCGTAATAAACGGTGGTAGGTAAATACATACTTTATCAATTGTTACAATGCGTTTAATCTACAAAGGTCGTAGCATAAATCGATATCCAATACTAAACCTACGCATACCTAATATATCTAATAAATTGACTCCATTTAAGATATAACCCAAATGATACCTAACCCTAACAAAACCGAGCACAATGTAAGAACATCGGAGCGTGTTCTGCGATATTAAAAGAGATCTAAGGAAATGAGTTGGGGTCGTCGAAATTGGCCACCAAAAGACTATTCGGCGACCCGGTCGAGGGTGAGAGTGTTCAGAAGGCAATCACTGGTCCCATATGGACACAAATTACTTTTCCTATTTGGTGCACAAATCTACTATGATGACAAGTGGAATAGGGTGTTGTGGTTAGCCGCATTCTGTTTACAAATTAATCACGGATCGGGGGGTGAAGTTTAAAGATTTTTGAAATAACTCTTCATTCGATTCAGTAGAATTATTTCAAAAACCTTTAGGCACCCTTAAAAAAGTGCCATATCAGCTTTTAATACCTACTCCTCAATCCGTAATCTATGACTATGGTACCTGCTAATGAAAATGCAGAAATAAATTATTATCTCTATGTTATGGCAGTGAATCTAAGTAGATGTAACTCTCTTGTTACCTTCTTATTTGTACGTGGGTCATTTAAGAACTACTACAAGTCCATAGAAACCCTCACAAAATATCTAATACAACTAGTAGAATAAAATTTAACAGTCAAAAGCGACATATGTCGATGTTGGTCTCCGTTATACAAGGATTAGGGTGGCGTAAACGATGCCATTCTGCACGTTTTCAATTTGCATAAATATTAGTGGGAGCTGTAATGTCATAAATATATTAGTGCGGTGATACAGATTTTATGGTGATTACAAAATTATAGCCACGATCTGTTTAGGGGTCGTAGTTATAGCGTTATATTTATCCCTTATAACTTTGGTAGATGATTTCAGCCCTGTTAACACGGCAATATCATTTTCTTTGCTATTCTCGCGCAGAAAAATATATTGAACGCATAAAATGTACAATTTTTATCAAGGGGTGCGGGTAGTAATAAGCTTTTAGTTGTAAATGTGCCAATACAATAGGTTATCTCTCCCACCTCCAAGGGTTTGAGCCATACAACCATATTTGTGGAATAATGTGAAGTCATAATATTATAATTATGAGCCAGGGTCCCGGGGACCGTCGCAGTTCATAAAGCGACGTCATTCGCTTTTGTTAGATGTTCGTATCATATTTCACGTTAGTGTCACCGTGTTTTATATACTAATACCACATGAAATGCACACGTATAGCTGCAACTCGTTCCAAATTAACAATGTTTATTATTTTGTATCCAAGGCCTGAACAACAATCTTGCAATTAAACGCTTTCTTTGTCTTTCGGCTCTTTCTCTTACAATTTATATAAAGTTCTAACGTACTAACTGCCCCAAAAGCTATAAATCAGAATGATACAATGCAGTATTTTGTGTACTTTCATACAGTTATTGCAGCAGGGCGGTATCATTGTATTTATATGTTTACAAATAGTTCACGTCGTGGTGTGGTGTTTGACCATCATAGCATTATGTTACTGTTTGTTCTAGATCTTTTGTTGCCGCGAGGGTGACTGAGCCACCGTTCAGACAACAATTTGTCATAAAATAAAAAGATTTATTGCCTAGTCTCCTGTTTGTACAATGTACAGATACTGTTTTAACAACCGTTATTCTTCCCTTTTATAGCAACAAATAAAATGAGTATAAACGGAAAGTAATATTATACAAAAGATGAGAGCATTATTTCAGATACATATTACCTGCCCGCGTGTTATAAAAACGTATCTTTATGGCGTCATTATTCAAGATAAGAAATAAATACATTTTCGAATTGGTGATATAAAAGGGGAATGTTGATTGCAAATGATATTTATTTTATTGTGATCAGATTCGGTTATTTGATGTTTAAAAATAATTGAGTAGGTACGTAAACGAGAGTCATTTGACAAGAATGGCTTAGAAACTGATTTTAAGGGAGAAAGTGTGGAAAAGATAGTTCAGTTCAATATCTCCCTGACCATTATAACGGGGCTCAGCGACAGATGGGCCGGTCGCAGCGCAAGGGTTGACCCGACATCTGTCATCCACTATCAATCACACACATTGTAAATATTGTGTGTTTGTACCGTTGACTTATTGTTTGCCGATACATCAATGGAACTCACGCTGAGAGGTGTCGTTACTTGACTTTTGTCAATAACTAATGTAGTCACGGAAGGGATTTAATTAATTTCAATCATTTCCTCATAATATTGATGGATTATTTAAAATAGATAGGCGTGAAACTGTCGAATTGAAAGATTTGTAGTATTTGTAGTAATAGTCGGATATATGCAAAAATCGATCAAAGATTTATTAATTTCGCATTACTTTGACATAAGTTTTCTCATATTAATTAACTTTCTGTTAATTGGAATTAGGTCAAAGACTATGTTTTGGTTGGGTTGGCCTACAAATTGTTCGATTTTAGCTGGTAATTAGTCAATATTATGGGATGACACAATAAAATATTGTATATCAATATTTTTTAAATTCATGAGTTTTACTCTGGAGGGCGTGACTACGTTTTCTGCGCGACAGATGTCACGGCATCCGCCCTCTTTGAGGAACCAGAAAAAAGGCCCGTCGAGGAGGCGTGGTAGCAATAAATTTTGTCAAAATATGCTCGACACAAACACTTCCCATAGTCGCCCTATTAGAATAACAGAACAAATCGGTTTAATTTGTTAACAGGCGTTCAGAATGGGTGTCACATGTCTAGCGAGGTATGCCAGACTTTTTATTTATTTAGTTACGCCTTCACTAATTGTCGATGACAAAGTTTAATAGCTCGAACACATGCTAATAGATGTTTATGAATTTGTAAGGTAATTATGAGTTTTGACTAGATTTACACTAAAGATTATTAAAGTATAAATGGCTATGTAAGCTCGCTATGTTTATGGGATGTGATGTATGAAATCAAATGGTCAGATTATTAATAGAAACTTAAAAAATAGGATGATGTAAGTGGTGACCTAATACTATCCCAATTATGCGCGATGTTCTAAAGCACAAATCCCCAGTAATCAATGCAATTAAGATGTATTAGCTGTAATCATTTCAACCAATTATTGTATAAATGACACTGAAAACAGGTAGATAGATAAGTATACCTACTTCTTATTCCACAATTTTCCATTCTTATTCCAGCAATATTTTCATTATTGCTGAACCAAGCTTGATGCTACGTGAGTACTACCGCATATTTCTATAGCAACAGCTACACACACCACAAGTAGTTTTTGCATCACAAAATTTGTCAATATCTTTTTCTAAACGTCAATTATAATAAAAAAACGCATTAATTTATCGCCAGGGACGGCGATCAAAGCAGGCGACAACGGGACCCGGTGTTCGGCTCATGTGTCAGGGGATGCAATTTTTTTCTTCTATAGAAAAAATACTTTATAGTAACGCGGCAGGGTTGTACGGCAGGGACAGAGGCAGACACTGTGGCACCGGGTTTTTGCGGATGTTTTTGCTACTAGACAGATAAATAATGTCTGCCTGTGATTTTATAACTTGTAAAACAAAACCGCTCGGACAGAAAAAGTATAGATCGAACGGTTTCACGACGTCTGAACGCGACGCACGTTTTTTTTAACTCATTTGAATACGATTTATTCAATTTATCGTTTAGAATAGTCCTGTCGGAGAACAGAAATAGGTACTTCTACCATTACATCGATAATCTTAACTAGGTAGCATAATAAGCATAATGAGCCTATAATGTTCCCACTGCTGGGACACAGGCCTCCTCTCTGTGAAAGGGAGTGGGCCGTAATCACGGGCCGAAATCCACCACGAGGGCCCAGTGCGGGTTGGTGGATGTCATAGGGTCTAGGACATGCCGGTTTCCTCACGATGTTTTCCTTCACCGTTACCTAGTACCAAGTACCTAGTTATTGAGCTTAACATTAAAAATCATTACCAAGTGTGACTTCAAATCACAAGCCATAACCTGTAATGTTTTATTGCTTTTTAAATCACCTATCTAAAGAAAGAACAGCTAATTTAACCCACATGACTAATACATTCCGTCAAGTGAAACATTCTAATGTAATCTAAGCGTGTTCGTTACGCTGCGCGTGCGTCGGTTAGATTTGGGTACATTTAGATAAAGTCAGTAATCTCGACCCGAGACGTGAACTAACACCACAAATATTTGTTTGGGCCCGTGGCCTCACACCTCATGAGCATACACCAACCTACTTGATGAAATATGCACAATTTAGATTCTGGAACACCGATAAAACTATATCTCTTTTATTATTAGTTCTTTAATAGAACTGAAATAATATATTAGATGGGTAGATATATCTGAATAAGCAAAGCACAATATTTCCAAAAACTCATTAGTTTCTGTATACTAAAAAAATTATAAACCTACATCAAAACACATTTAACGTTCTTTGAACTACGCAATATATCCTTGATGAAAGAGAAACGCAAATGGAAAGTATCGTAAATTAATCCGCCTACTTGGAATATTAGTCCAAAATGAGCGAAACATCTTACTCGGCGGCAACTTGTAATCCTTCACATCACAAAATGGTTGATTACGTGCGCGCCGAGCTTCCCAATTATTTTTTTGGCAAACTTCCCAATACAAAGTTGCTTAATCGGTGAAAAGAACGTTTGTTTTTCTTATTAAATATGTTTTCGACTGCTTAAGCGATTGTTTTGCTTATTTAATGACTATGGATTATCTTAATATCCTTTAAATTAATTGAATTAATGTTGTTTAGATGAATGAGAAATTGATGGGGGCTATAGTTTTCTAAACAAGAAAATTATAGTTATCATAATTCTGAACCGGACGCAATATTAGACCTAGGATTAGTTTTATTTCATTTCCAAAACCAAAACATTCGTGAAACGTTACACAATTCTTTTTATCTCTTCTAAACCAGGAAAAATGCTAGTCATTCTCACATTATAGGTACATGAAAAAAGTAATGCGCTCAAATCCCGCGTAATTAATTTTCCATATTTTGTTCCAAGGAAATAATGAGATCCGCCCTCGGTTTAGCGCCGGATGAGGTGAAAAAAAAGGCATCGACAAAATCAACGAACGAGGAGGCTTTAATAAGATTTCGCAAAACCAGATCAATTTAAAATTAAAGCCACGAAACGTGTTTTTCGCCTATTTTATAAAAATCTCGGGATATGGGAACAATCTTCGACGGATAAGCTTGGAGAAGCAATATCATACGCAGAACAGATGAGATTTTTTAACCATATATCTATGCAAAAAAATCGAGACACAATTTTTGCAAAGACTTTTTACGATCCAATCAAGAAAGGTTGAAATCAGACAGGTGTTTGCACATGCCCAAGATCCAGGCTTAGGTCATTTAATATTACAACTCAACGAAATTGAATTATGTAAGAATTGATAAAACAAATAAAGACAGAATGACGACAGCAATCGCGTAATGAAGTAACGCACAATATAGCTTTAATAATATAATGCAAACAATAGCATTTTAATCCCCCATTTAAATTCAATGGCAAAAGCGGCAAGTGCAAGCCTAATCATCGCAATATAATGCTCCACCGACTACGGAGGGTTGTTTTTTTCGTGAGCAAGTGAGACAAAACGTTTTGTTTTATTAAAAACGTTGTGTCGTGAAAGAGAAGGATGATGCCGGATTCATTCAAATTGACTTTAAATGATTGCCTCTGCTGCTCTTTTTGTCCGACGGTGATGGATTGCAAATCGTTGCGTCTACGTCAGCCTCACGTGCAAAATGCAGAAATGCAACTACATATTTTTATACAGAAATAAATATTTAAAACGTAGTGAGAGGAAGGAAGCGGAGTATGATGTAGGTAGTGAGAAAGTTTTTTTTTGATAGCCAATATTATGTCTCACTGCTGGGCAGTCCCCTTTTTCCTTTCAAACCTCCCTGTCTTGTGCAAAAGACTTAATTTTAGAATAACTTTTATTAGGAACTAGCTGACCCGACAGACGTTGTTCTGTTTTTGATTCAATATACACGTGGCGCCATATCATAATAACGTTATTGTTGTTTTCCTTGGGAACAGCACTTTTTTTCGGGATGAAAGGTACCCTATGTCCGTTTCTGTACACCTGACAACGTATACGCAAAGTTTCAGGTTGATCGGTTCAGTGGCTTAGGCGTGAAAAGGTAACAATCAAACAAACAAACTTGCTTATGCATTTATAATATTAGTTAGGATATATAATATGTAAATTTTATACATAGGATTTTGCCAGAATATCGTAGCTTACGTTAAACCTACTTGATTCTTAAAACAAAGCTGAGCTGTTGTTGTGTTCTCTTGTGCCCAAAGAAACGATGACTTTAATAAAAAAGCACGGCGGTTACAGCGAAATGTCAGTAAATATACCTAATCGTTCTTAGGCTGAAACCGGTACAGAGATGGTTTATAGCCACGAGTTCCTACGGACCTGTCCACATTCTAAATAAAAATTATAATAAAACATCTTCCTCGCAGTTTTAAAGTTCGGGTCCCTAGGCGCATGACTAATCGCGTAACTAAACTTATAGGGGGCGCGTAATCCGATACTGATGTGTTTGTAAAAACTATCCGATTAGCCCCGGCACCCTAGCTCGTGTTGATTTGCTTGTGATTATATTGTACAAATTGTTTCCTTGTGAAAGCGATTGTAATGTCTTCATTTATAAAACAGGTAGTGGTCTTAATCGGATTAAGTATGTTAAGTTGTAAAAGATACAACTTCATGTTGATAAGATTGATTTACACAATTTTTATGGCGTAAAAAGTAAAGAAACATGCTAATTAACTGAATGTAACTGAAACTGAACTTCAGTTACATTCAGGTAGCTAACATAGGTCTTTAATAATTAGTTATAAGAAAAGTAGGACACCTTTGATCATTGAATCGAAAAGTTTTAATAAATATTAGCTACTTGACTGAAGTGGCAGTGGGCTGGCCATGTCTGTCGAAGGACCGATGGCCGGTGGAGCAGACGAGTCCTGGAGTAGAGAAGCGTAGTGTGGGACGCCCCTAGCTAGATGGACGGCCGACCTAAACAAAGTGGCTGGGGTAGACTGGATGCGGAAGGCAGAGGACACGGTGCTGTGGCAGTCTGGGGAAGACTACCTATGTCCAGCAGTGGACTGCGATAGGCTGAGTTGACTGATTGATTGAAACGCTACAAAAAGAGTAGGTATGTAAGGATCGTATCAGGTGGCGTTCTGTAGTTTCTGTTTACCCCCAAGGCAAATGGCGTGAGTTTCTGTATGTGTCGCTACTTCTTGTAGGTACACTCACATAGCAAATCCTTAAATGGTTTTAACACAATTACTTTTCTTAATATCTTCAGAATGTTTCTGAATATGTTCATAATATTCAGGATATTTAGATAAAATATACTCACTTTATTTAAACAAACAGAAAAAGCAGCGAAATTACGAAAAACGCGCATCGGGATGTGTAGCGTGACATGTAGGTACTGACGTAGACAAAAGAGGCGAATTGCATGTCACGCGGGCGGGAGGTGAATAATCCCTAATTTTGTATACAAAGTGCGCCCACATCGCGTCACGGTCCTCCTGCCCGATCGCCTGTGACGATCATCGCTTTTTATTCGCAGTCACTCCATAAATAAAGTCATCGGCGACTGTACCACGTGCGCTGAAGTCTTTTGTCGAGTATTGATGACAAAAGTCGTATAATTTTTATTGCTTTGTTGTATAAATACAATAACGATGTAGACAAGTGAAATTTAAGCGTTTTGTTACGTTATTAGTTTTTGCAAAACATAGTATCGTACGATGCGAAAACGCTATTGGAAAGTCTATAAGGAAAACAAGTCCAACTGGACAGAGGTAGTCTTTGGCTGATACACTTAGGTTCAGTTATAAGCTATTTCACAAAGTTAGATATGTAGAAGACATTTAAATTCAATTACCGACTCTATCAGATAAGAAAATTCTCAAGACCGCAATTTATTATGCAAAAAACTTTATTCTCAAACTTTAGATTTAACGAAATTTCAATGAAATTCTAGAGCGCCTATATCGAGCGCCTATATCGGGCGCCTATAAAGGCGAAAAGATTGCATTTATTTACCTCGCCAAATCCTTTGTAGGATCGTATCTGAGGACAGGAGAAGCTACATATCTTCATAAAAATAAAACGCGGCGAATGACTCGATCGTATGTGAGCGCGCGTCGTGCGTCGCGAAATGAAACGCGAAAACTCCCCTTTATTTTATTTACTGGCCGGATGGAGTTTAAAACGGGATTTATTCGCCAATATAAGAGATCCTCGTTGGTTCTCTTCTATACGTAAACATATCAATGTGATTGGAAGATACAAATTTATAAAATACTTCCAAATAAGACAAGTATCTTATTGTTTTGCTGAATAGTGCTACGCCGTAGCATTTTGGCGTAGCGTTTTTAAACGGATTTAATGTATACTCCACTCCATACATTAAATATCGTTAGAAAAAGAGCTATGCTTTTTCCTACAACTTGGACAGATGACGACATCATTCCTTGTATCATTATTATGAATACCTAACAATAAACCACAGTGGTGGATTTACCTGTAAATTACCTACCTATTTATTATTCCAGCACATTTTGAAATACAAAAAACAAAACACTACTCACGTTTGAGCTTCTCCAGTGGTTCATGGTGAAGTGGCGGCGCATGATGCAAGGGCGTATGCTGGGGCTCATGATGCAGTGGGGCCATGAGGCTACTGATAGCCGAGCCCACGGAAGCGGCCACAGACTCGTGCAAGTGGCCGCCTCCGTGGAGCTCCAGCTCGGATAGACAAAGCCCGTTCTCGCTTAGCGGCTCCATCCCGGCCGCTAGCGCCTCTTTGTACACCCGGAGGTGAATGATGATGCTTGTTCTGACGGTGGTGGAAAATGGCGCGCACTGGTGACCGTGAGCGATCACACGCGAGTCCACATTGTTGTGTCCACTGAAACAAGATTAAACTGGTTAATAAGGTGTCTTGGACACAATATAATATCCTGTGGGTATTCCCCAATAGGATAAACAGAAGTGTTTAGTCAAACCAAACATATTAGTACTACATTACTGAATGCCGCGTCCTTCGATAGGGATAAATTAACTACATCAAAGCAATAAAATTGTAATATGATTGTTTATGGCTACAATTAGATAGTAAAATTAAGATAAGGTGACAAGTGTAGACCAGTATGTGTAATGTAATGGACTCAGTCGGTATCTAGGTATCAGTGACTTTGAAAATTTGTAGATCAATCATTTATTCATAACCTACGAAAACAAACGCATAAGTATGACGTCAAAAACACTAAACCAAAACTTCACGATAACTACAACAAAGTTACCAAACACCCATCAATTTATTAGAGCCATTTATTTGTGAAAAGTTACTACTACACGAACAAGCTTACAACAACTAGAAACTTCCTGGTCGTACAAAAGTTCTTAAAACACGAATAAATCATTTTTAGTAAAAATATCAGCTTGATTTAGAGCGGCACATCGTTGTTTGAACAGTAAAAAAAATAAGCACCATAAAAAATGGTCTGATGGAGATATATCACTTTACAACTTTCATATTTCAAATAGCGTTGTCAGTGGCCGGGCATTGGTGTTTCAGTGAGCACATAAAACCAGCCGTTATGGCTAGGAAAGGTAAAAGTAGGAAAAAAGGGCATACACAAATGATTTATAGCTTTAATTGCCTTTTTTACGCGGCACTGCCTATCTGCGGCCGACGGGAATTCAATATTCAGAAATAAAAGCAAAGAGTTGTGTCGAAGCGCCAATGCGAACGGTTTTTTTTGCAATTTTCCCACCAGACTGTAATGTCTGCTGTGGCTTTAAAATAATTTGAATTCCTACCTTTTAAATTTTTTCGTATCTAACTATAACACACACTTAATTTATAAGTAAAAAGTTAACAAATTGAAAAATATGACTTTTTGACAAAATATTACGCGTTTGCTAAATAAAACAAATGACTGAAGTCAATTGAACCGATATTGTTCTTTTTTTATTTACCAGCCGGTTTGAAGTTTAAATCAAAAGAGGTTAACATCATATTTGTTTTTTTCTATTTTAATTAAGAAAACAATTGTTTTTTTTTTGCAATTCAAGGAGGTTGAGATATTATTTTCTGATAGAATCTGCATTTTTAGAACTGTAGTTACCTACATTTTGCATTCATTGTTGTTGTAAATCGAGAAGAATGTTAAACAATGAAACGAACGAACTAAAAAAATGCATCGCAGTTTCCACAAAGTTAGTTTATTTCTGTACAATTTTCTAAAAATATCTTGAAAACAAACCAAAGTAAATATGACAGGGCGAGTAATCGTCGCTCACATAACGCGATTGTAATCTTGACTAGGCGGTGAGTAATTGGCCAAAGCTAAAGGCAGCAATCGAGCCGCTTGAGCCACTCTCATCCCTTTAAACCGATGTAAAGCCTTTTTTAAGCCCAAAGATTTAAGTTGGTGAAAGTGCTTCGCTCTATTAAAACGCCATTTGGTTCGAATTTTACTTGGAAGTCGGTACGGTTTGATGTGTTCAGTGCAAGAAGGTCGGATGTTAGTGAACTTTTCTGTTGGTGCCTGTACATTGGGACAGTCGTAACTGGTAAGATGTTAAAATATCGAGTGCTTGATTGCCGCTATGAGGAATTTTGAAGTTCATGTTTAGAGTGTGAATCAGTAATTCTGAAAATCAGTTACATACAGGAACGTGCTGTGGGGAAAAGTTAGTTTTGATTAAGTTTCACCATTAAGTCAGTTCAAGTAAGAATCATAGTCACTTCGTATGTTATTTTTTCTTCAATTAAGTACATGAAGTGTCTTAAAGACCCAATAAATTATAAACTACCTTAAAAAGTATTAAGCCTTTACTTTTACATTCAATACAAAAAGTAGTTTGTAATTTCATACATGTTTCTAACCACATTTAGGTATTTTGAGGCTAAGAACGTCAACGTCAGACCACTTTTTTTTTTTTTTTTTTTTTTTGCGGATGGGAAATCTTCAAATGACCCCTCCCGCTCTGGGTGGAGCGGAAGGGAGTGTCAGACTCTTACTGACTAAAACCCACCCGTGTTCCTTCCTTAGCCCTTTATGTTCCGGGCCAGCGGTAACCCTTTCGGACAATCCCGCTGACCCGGCAGGCTTCGGCCCTATGGGGCCCCTCCTCGATGCTGACATCTCTTTGAGACGCGCGTGGAACACGTACGCGCCGTCCGGCACGGGCCTGGTCCTGATCGGACGGTGAGCTACCCATTACTCTCCGCCCGCAGGCCCGCGCCTACGGTGGCCGGGAGTCGTCGCGCGGCTCCCGACGCCCGGAGCGTCTCCCGCGGCGGCTGGGACGGGAGGCTCTCTCCCTGAGCCGTCCCGCCACCTCCTTCGCTAGCATGACTGCTTCGCAGAAGGAGGTGACTGCCTCCCACTCCCTCTCGCCCCGGACCATGGCTTGCACCAGGGCCGGGCGCGAGAGGTCGCCGCCGCTGCCGATCGCCTCTACGAGGACACGGCGGTGCTCCGCCCAAGCGGGGCAGACCTCCACCGTGTGCTCCACCGTGTCCTCTGGGCGATCCTGGCAATGGTGACACCCGGGCGTTTCCTCCGGCCTGATGATGTGCAGGAACCTCCCGAAACTTCCGTGTCCGGTGAGGACCTGCGTCAGGCGGTAGGTGAGGGCGCCGTGGCGCCTCCCTAGCCACTCCTCAAAGAGGGGTCTTATCGCCGCTATCGCGGCGTGCCCTGCGCTGGGTTGCGACAGTCGTTCCTTCCATGTCGCCATGAGATCGCGCCGGAGCTCAGTCCGCTCCGCAGCGATTTGCCGCGGAAGCGGAACTTCCCCCCGGCTTAGTGCCTCCGCGCGCCACTCATAGACGCGCGCGAGGACTATCGCCTCCAGATCCCATGGCGGCAGTCCGGCAATGAGGCTTGCCGCCTCGCCAGAGATCGTGCGGTAGCCCCGGATAAGCCTTATGGCTACCACCTTCTGGGGCGCGTTCAGGTAGTGGGCGGCTCGCCGCCGCAGTGAACGCGCCCACACCGGGGCCCCGTATAGGGCCATGGACCGCACGACCCCCGCGTAAAGCCTCCGGCAGGAGGCGTTTGGCCCCCTCAGGTTGGGCAAGAGCCGCTTGAAGGCGGCCCCGGCCCGTTCCAGTTTGGGGGCCAAACGTCGGAAATGCTCGACGAAGTTCCACCGGCTGTCGAGGACGAGACCCAGGTACCTCATCGTTGTCTCGACGCCGATGTGAACCCCTCCTACCGTTAGTTGGGATCCCGATGGTGGCGCGTTCCGGGGCCCATGAAACGACATGGCCTCGGACTTGTGCAATGCCACCTCGAGACCCAACTGCCGGATCCTCTCCACGACTATCGCAACCCCGCGTGTCATCGCGTCGGCCGCCGCCTGATGCGACCTCCCCTGCGCCAGGACCAGCGTGTCGTCAGCGTAGCAAACCACGCTGACGCCCTCAGGGAGGTCGGCCCGCAGCACCCAGTCGTAGCCGATGTCCCACAGGAACGGCCCCACGACCGATCCCTGTGGGACACCGCACGACATCTCTCGCCGGTTCCACTCCCCATCGCGACCGGGGTAGCTGACGGCTCTGTCCGTCAGATACGCCTCGACTATTCGACGGAGGTAGGGCGGCACCCGGTGATACCGGAGTGCCTCCACAATGCAGCTCCAGGGCAGGGTGTTGAACGCGTTGGCGATGTCGAGTGACACCGCCACGACGACCCCACCCTGGGACACCGCGTCCCCCGTCGTGAGGGCTCTCACGCGCATGATGGCGTCCACCGTCGAGCGCCCCTTGCGGAAACCAAACTGGCTGTCCGCAAGATCCGGCCCCGTCCTCACCAGGTGCCCGACGAGGCGGCCCACAATCACTCTCTCAAAGAGCTTGCCGACCTCGTCGAGCAGCACGATGGGCCGGTATGCGGACGGAGAGTCCGCAGGGCGCCCTGGCTTCCGAATGAGGACCAGCTTCCCCGTCTTCCAACGGAGTGGAAACTGGCCTCTCTCCAAACATGCGCTTAAGAGCGCCTCCAGTCGAGGCCCGAGAGCCCTCGAGGCCAGGACCCAGGCTTTACCCGGCAAGCCGTCGAGTCCTGGGGCGGTATTTTTGGCCTTCAGCCTTCCTACCGCCGCTCTCAGTTCTACCCCGGTCACTTCAGGGATGAACGTCAGACCACTTAAAACAATCATTGACAGTCTTATCAATCAGCAAAACTTTGAAATACGCCGATAACACGCGTCAAGAAGAAAATCAAATCACATCCGAATTACAAGTTGATATAGATAGATGTGATGTGAACAGATAGTTTGAATTCAATATTGGCTGTCACAAGACTTATCTTGACTGTTTTTACTCATCATTGATAGGGCTGATCCTGACATCTTTTTTGTAACCTAGTCATTATCGGACACTTAAAATTTATTGCAAAAATTTTATTTTTATTAAAGAATTCATCAAATAATCTTAATTCGATACACACGTTAATGAATTAGGGCTGATTTTTCAATCGACAGAAAATGTTTATTCTTGGAATAAAATTGTCGTCTGACAGATTTTGCATGGAAGAACTGTCAAAAATTCAATACTATTCCTCGGATAAAATCTGGCGTTGGAAAAATCAGCCCTTAATCAAATAAGAAGTAGCAACCCTAATACAATGCCCTAAAATTCAAATACATTGGAATCTTTAATTATATAATGTCTAGATAGAGCATCAAATGCGCGCAAACGTGTCAAAAAATATCGGCCAACTGTTGGCCTCTAAGTTCTTACCCGCCGATTAGTGCCGATCGTGCCGCTTTGGTGTCACTACGTACCTATTACATGCGCTAAGTAATAAACAAATAACAGCGATAAAATAACGGTATGTGCTATTAAACTGTGTCGGAATTATAAAGGAAGGTTAAAAAATACCAAACACATCACCTATCATCGATAAGTAACCAAAAAACTATATATTTATTTTTTGTTTTTAAGAACACCAAATTACGCCATGTTTTATCAGTGTTGCCAGTTTCTTTTTTCATTCTCCCTACTTATCGTTATTTTTTGTGGGTTTATTAATTGGTTTATGGTTACGTTTATATTATTTAGTTGGTGTACTTTTATTAATTGATTTAAAAAAAGGTGGAGTTTTTCAATACGTTTGTACTTTTTTATAATACTTAACATAATGTTCGCGTATAACTTTTTTGTTTAAGAGCCCATTTTAATGATTATTTTTGCATTGGGTCCAATAAACCGATACCAAAGGTGCCAAGAGTTATTTAATAAGATTCATTTATTAAATCTTTCTTTATATGATTTTGAAGTCGATCCCCAGTAAAAATTGTTATTATATTAGCTAGGTAAATAATTTACTTGGTACCGACTTCATGTGTACCTACCGACTTCATGTTCACATTTTAGTAATTATTAATATCTGACACTGATTAATAGTTAATACTGTCTAATCATAGATTTGACCTCCATTTTTATTCCTCGGATAAAAGTTATCTGACTATTGAATAATCAGCCCATAACAAACATAATTATTTGATGAATAAAATATGGTTATCAATATAACAACTTATTTTTTAGAATACCCAATAATCCTATTATCAGGAATCGATGGATAGATCGCATTCATTCATTCTTATATTATTTAATTAGTCTATTTTTTTAATATGTGATTTATGGGAGAATTGTAGTAGCTGGTATCATTATTCACGCACACAGAGACATAGACGCACAGTGTAAAACACCGCCTGCACGCACACATGCTTGAAATTGTTGGCTCGTTTTCTTTGTTTTGATTGTAGGGCGACGCTCCATCTAGACATTATTTAATCAAAGATTGGTGTGTTAACAGTCATTTGATTTATAGATATTTTTTAAATATTGTCAACTATGAGAAAAAGTTTGTACTGAATTTATTCTATAAAATACTGGCCTGTATTAAAAAGCCGTTTTATTGCAAAAATAAAAAGAAAAAAAAACTTTTATGGCATTAATGAGTTATTTGATAAAACATCGGCCATTAGTCGTTTTGACAACTAATGGCAATGGTTAGGTACCTACTATAAAGAGGTTCCATTTAATGATCAAATACTATACCACGTGCTGTAGGTACACATTATATTAAACTATTTGTTAATTTAGGTTATGCTCGTCTAGTGGCAACCTGTGATCTTTTAATATGTCCTATATGCGGATAATGTAGTGGACTGCAGCAGGGTCATATTCAAAATAATTGTATATTTACTACTGTCTTAATGTCCAACCCAATTATTTTCATAACGAGATGCAACTGACTAGAATTTCATAAACAAACAGATAAAATATTTATTTGAGCTTAATAAAAAACAACGAAACATTTGGTAAACCTAAACAATTCATTTAAAAAAATTAAACCAGACATTGCGTAGGATCCGTTTCATACAAGTATTCTATGTCCACGTCTTTAACGGTAAACTAAAAAAAATAATTTAATTAACCATTCCTACACAAAAGTTAAAAAAAAATATATATTCAGAGAATATTCTTTAAACTTTCAACACTTTACTAAACAAAATATAAAATACTATTTAGTGTACTCCAAATTTAATTTATTAATGAGTGTCCTGATTTTGCACATATCTGTTATTCTTCTCTGTTATGCTATTTTAACATTATTTCCATGGCAATAAAGAAATTTGAAATACTGGCAAAATTAGTTCACTAGCTGTTACTACACGACGCGTAAGAATAAACGCTTTGCCATTTTGTTCAATATAGTTTTTCAGCTCGTTTCGTTGTCGAAGAAAATTAGACTTTTAAAAGTAAATATTCAATGTGAGTCGTTTACAGTAGCGGTAAGTACTTACTGTTTTATTACTTATACTAGGAAAGGGCTGTATTGTGATATTTGTTATAACTATAAAATATTCGTATAATCATGTGAATTGGTGTGGAAATAAATAGATTTGTAGGATAGACACGTGCAATTAATTCATATACGTTATTTTATCTGTCACTTTTTTCCGTTACGTAACAGATATGAATGATTAGGCGTTATTCACATTGTCTCATGTATGAATTAATGAAAATAAAATATTAATAGGTACTTAGTGCACCGCAGGTTAGCCAAAACATTTTTTTTTACTTACTTAAATTTATTTGAAGTATGTAAAGTTTGCGTATATTGTGCCATGTATTGCATTGCTGTGCCATGTATTGTCTGTGTGTGCATGTTTTACTGCGTATCCTCAGTCCTCACTGCTTGAGCCTTTTATACTAACCGCGCAGCCTCGCCGAGGCGTACCCAGCCTCTCGTCGGCCGTCTCAGTATCAGTTAAGGGGGATGCGCCAAGGTAGCCCGCGAAATTCAAATTGACTCAGGTTTTTTGCAATTTACAGGTCAGTGTAAAGTTGTATGTTGATTAAAATATGATTCACGACCGTAACAAATATGGCTATACATAATTCTAATCATTAGAATCCTTTTGCCTTAATATTAATATCAAAATTTTAGGCTCGGTAGTTTCGGAGATAAGGCATTATGGCAATGATGATGATGAATTTATGGCAATTATACCAACTAAAATACGATCACCAAAATGTTATTTCATTATGTACCCACCTAGCGACCCACACCGACTTCGCACTCGTAGCCTGTTATAAACGTGTGCTATTTAAACTTGCCCTAATAATTCCTTTCTGTTATTTTTCTGTTACAATCAAATAATATTCATATCTGTTTCCTATCCGTAACTTACAATTATTTTGAATATGACCCAGCATTGCTTCCTATACTTTTGTTAACATTATGTATTATAGTATATGTTGTAGTTGTTTATTATCCCTTAATAAATAAAATAAAAATAAGATTGTGAGATTTGCTCTACCTACACCAATTTCCATTAGAAAGGTCCTGACAATTTAATATGTTCCAAAATAATGATATCCCTTGCCTGCTTCCTGTCATATTTTGACAGATGGATATATTTAAAACATTTTAAATTATGAGTAAAAAGTTTTTAGATACTCAATTAATTCTATAAAATACTGACCTGTTCTCATCGAAAACTATTAATAAAAGCCATTTAATCATAAAAAGAAAAATAATTAAGGAAAAACTCTAATGGCATCACTGAGTTTTTGACAACAAATCGCCGGTATTTTTTTCAATGTTACCGAAAAGAGGTTGCATTTAAATGTAACCAATACTCATTTCATTAAATTGAGAGATTTTTTCAAGCCTAGGTATAGATACTTTAATTTCTGTAAGTAGGTTTGTACAAACACTTTTACACGTCAATCATATTTTTTTAAACTAGATGAGGTCGGCTTCGTCGGTTCCTACTTATTAGTACCATAGTAAATACTTAGTACCATAGTATTTCCATAGTAATCCCCTGTTGCTACTTTCTTTTTTTTTATAAATAGCGTGGGTTTTACCCTTTTTTAAGGACTGCATGTGCAGAGGAACTTTTGCTAATTAGAATCAATATAGTGATGAGAAAAAATATTCTACACTATTAAAAAAAAATAGTTAAACCTAGGCTACTTACCTATATCATATCAGTGGATACTAAAATACATCTCACCTCAGCCAACCCTAATAATAATGCATGTAAAACACATGCAACACGGGTGATAGCAGTCAAGTAAATATTTGAATGTATTTGTGTGATAGATAACAGGATAACATGATGTTATGGCATTGTCAATGAGCTGATATCATCTCGACGCAAGGAACCGTTCGATTTGTAGATAACGTCTATTTGTATACGTGAGAGTATTTTTAGATGTTTTTTTTGCTTAAATACAATACGACCGACGTAACTTGGCGGGCCTGAACTTTGCGCAGAAGGCTGCGCAGTCAGATATTTTTAGGAACCAAATGGTGACATGAGGCGAGTGCGAGTAAGAAAACATGCGCGAAAGTTCTTAGTGCCTATGTTCAGGCCCGCAATTGTTTATGACATATTATTAATTAAATTTAGTTTGAAGTCAACAAGCTAAATTAAAGTTATGTTCTTGGTATGCAAAAATGTTTTGGTTATTGCATGAGCTTCAGCAGTCTGACTTTCATTGTAATAATAGGATAGGTTATGTCCTTAATTGGCTACTATTTCGCAAAAAAACTGCCTAAAATTGCAGATGTTTACTGCGTCATTGAGAAGAGATCAATTTTATATTCTGAACCTATAAGTACTTATTAAACTACAATACTAAATCACAGATTAAAACTAAAAGTAAGTACCTAACATTAGAAACCATAATTAGTATAATTTTATACTTTGTAGGAAACAAATTTAACAGTCACGAACACAGAAGTAAACTGAACGATTACTTCTAGTTTAGTAGGTAGGTATGCACACCTTTTTACATACCCAAAAATCCTTTTAATGAGGTTTTATAATGTAACATTTCGCATGAAACTTAACCTTTTTGTTTTGTAATCAAGTATCACACTCATTTGAGGTTTTTGGACACAAAGGATATTCACTGCAATCAATATAATTTCACTTTTTAATACAGTGTCAATGTAAATGTCTGTGTGTGCTCGCCATTTGTATTTCATTAGAAAATAAGATAATAATGTCTATGTTGCCTTTCTAGCATACGTAAATATTTTAAAGCAGTTCTGTCTCTTTTTAATTGACCAGATAATTAAGAGTTAATTTTGTGATTCCATAAAATTGTGGTAAAATAAATTGTCACAGTAGTTTGTTTGGACCTATTTCTTATTTTTTTTTTTTCATAATTTCAATGGATGTTTTTTTTTTGTAAAGGTTTTTACAGAAAACTTCCTTACAAAATCTTATTGAATTTCACATGATTCAACACAGCGTGTATCAGAAATGTGTGGTCATATTGAAGGTCGTGGTACAGAAGATCAAACTGAACTAATTAAGCTAAGTTTTCTCAATTAATTACAGTACCTACAGTCTGTTTTCACTGTTCAGTATTTTGGGCGTTTCCATGAATACAGAAGTAAAGGTATGAGCCGTCATGTCAATTTATCTACGTGTTATCAATTTAACACACAGATAAAATTATCATTCGGCTGATATGGGAGCGTCGCGCGACACCTCAAATTGTAATGTTACGGCTGTTTCGGGTACTCAGTGGTTACATGTTTTTGAATGCATAATTTATTTTTTTGAATGAGCTTACTTACGTACTTACTACTTACGTAGATCTTTGACAAACGTTACGGGTAGCCCAAAGGTCTGACAACCAGTCCTACCAAGTGTTATCGACCTTGTGATATATATATTTATATCTACAATAATTAAATGAAGAAAATTTAAAACTCATAATATAAGTATACAATTTGTAAACAAGCATATTACAAATTAGAGGGTTATATCCCAGATAAGAATGCTTAGAAACATGCTGGTCCTGCTCCATAGGACAATCTAGAGTCTAGTCAAAATGAAACTGGTTGCTAATTTAATTGCATAATTTTTATGACATTGATTTTACATGTGATAAAGTAATCACATGTAAAATCAATGTCATAAAAATTATTATACTCACACACTAAATTAAAACTTGTTAAAATTTTAGAAAAATCTACTACTTTTACAATATTTGTAAATATATGTGAGTACCTTAAAACTATCACATTATTCATTCTCCTGTCATTGCTTTATTTTTAATTCTTTTTACCTATTTTGGTATAGTAATTTTATTTTAGGTGCATCGTTTTCACTTAGAATTATTTAATTAATGTAATAAACAAAATATTCTAAAACATTTTAAAAGAGTAGAGAGGTGAAGCTTCTTGCCCATTCTTTTCCATACGAAACTACCATTAGGAAGGGGCCACTCAATTGAATTTTTTTGTAAATTTTTACGTTCAAAAGTGTCTTTTATGTGCCTATTTGAAATAAATTAATTGACTTTGACTTTACCCAGTAATTAGATTGTAGAGGTCAGATAGGCAGTCGCTCCATGTAAAATACTAGTACTCAGCTGCATCAGGTTAGACTGGAAGCCGACCCAAACATAGTTGGTAAAGGGCTATGCAGATTGATTTTGCATTGAGCCTTACTTTTTAAACTTTAAGGTTTCACGGTGAGAAAGATGTTACTTGATGGAATTGTTTTTGTCAATTCCAGAATTTAATGATAACAGCGGTGCTATTCTGTAAAAATCTCACCGTGAAAACTTAGGTGAAGTGAGCGTGGAGTGAGCTGTCAATATTGTCAATTCCTAGCAAAAACAAACTCACTTCACCTAAGTTTTCACGGTGAGATTTTTACAGAATCGAGCGGCAGTTATAGAACGACTAAAACATAAACAAACGTTTTATGAAAATTATCACAAAACGTTTAAGTACTTTTGTTTTAGTCTTACTCTAGCGATAACACTCATAGTTGTCTTTCTTTTTGCGTGGTGGCAACGGAAGTGGAAAAAGAAATCCTACCAAAAACATTTTCATGTAAAATGTTGCCAAGACGAGACCACATACGGCTCGCACTGTCAAAAAGTTATCAGATCTCATGTAGAGCCAAGCTAACTCTAACTCTACAAGCCCTAACTTCACAAACTCTACACCTTAGTCAAAATATGAGGCTTGGCCGTTTCGTTACTACAAGAACTATTGTATAACAGAAAAGTAATGAACCGTGAATACATTTTTCACCTTACGCCCGTGTGATGGTAGCGTAACGGCCAAGCCACATACTTTGACTAAGGTGTAGAGTTTCAGATCAGATCAGGAGACAGATCAACTTTTATAATCACTTCCCTTACTACTACTTTACTTAACTTCACTGTCTTTTTTTTTGTGTTCAGATCTAGCAATATTTAAAGCTAACTACCTATTACATAGACTAAAATTCCGGGTTTGCCCGACACAGTTTAGAAGAAGACATAATAAGCCTTTAGTTTTGAACTTGTCTAAACTAATAATAATATTGTATTTGTAAAGAGAAAAGGTGATCCCACCAAAAACATTTTCATGTAAAATGTTGCCAAGACGAGACCACATACGGCTCGCACTGCCAAAAAGTTATCAGATCTCATGTAGAGCCAAGCTTCTAACTCTACACGCCCTAACTTCACAAACTCTCTCTCAAAAGTGCTTTGCAAATGCAATGGAGAAGAATGGGCAAGTTTCTTGCCCATTCTTCTCCATACGAAAACTACCTTTTGGAATGGGCGACTAGAATGATTTCTATTTAGTTTTTTTTTGACGTTCAAAAGTGCCTTTAATGTGCCTATTTGAAATAAATGATTTGACTTTGACTATTCAGATTAAAAGCAAAAACTGGACATTATTTTTGGTAAATTTATTAAGTTTAAAAAAAGCCATAAGCAAAAGTTGTTGTTTATGATGTTACTATTGTCCTACGAGGTCATTAGTATTATAAAAATAACCCTGTTTACATTTCCTTTTATGGGTTTTCATTAAGCTGAGTAAGTAAGATTATTACTTTCAGTGAAATTACAAACATTTCCAGACAATTTTATTTTAATCCGGACCTATAATTAGACACTGTCAGTTTACAAAGGCTTCCGTACATAGGTATTGAATACAAATCTTTTTTAATGTATTTTATTAAATTATTTAATTTGTTTTACGTACCTATAGGTACCTATTTCAAATAATACATTTTCTTGGTCAAAATAATCACAGTTTTTATTTCATTTTGCAATTTTAAATTTGAACAAGCCTTTAAATCTACACAGAGTGAAGTTTTGGAAGGAAAGAACAGAGTTTCAAATCAATGTTTATACAAATAAATACTTATAATTGAAGTGTCTGTTTGTAATTTCAATATAACAGCATTTTACTAAATGCATATGAAAATATACTATAATATACGGTACTTATAACATTTTTTTTTTTTAATCTCTATCTGTTTCTCTGTTTGTTCCGGCTAATCTCCGAAACGACTGGGCTGATTTTGACGGGACTTTTACTGGCAGGTAACTGATATTATAAGGAACAACTTAAGCTTAACTTACCTACTTTTATTTTAGAAAAACAATTAGGAAAGAGACACATTATTGGTTTTCGACAGTCACGCGAACGAAGTCGCGGGCACAGCTAGTTTTAAATAAAAACAATAAACCTATTTCTTATATTGGAACTTAGTAGGTATCTATCGATCACAGAGTACTTTGATAAGACTAGCTATCGATGAAGACAATTATTCTGCCAATGTCAGATGTGAATGTAAAAACAATAATTATTTATTTTGGTACAAAAATACGATAGTTATTTTGTAAACGATACCGATTACTGAAGGCGTTGGTAGGAAAAGAAGCAAAAAAATCTACGAGTATCATAATGTGAGAACGAAGCTAGGTTATGAGCGTTCGTGTGCAAAAAGACGGAATAAGTTAGAAGCGAGCAAGAGACTAATTATTCTGCCAATGTCAGATGTGAATGTAAAAACAATAATTATTTATTTTGGTACAAAAATACGATAGTTATTTTGTAAACGATACCGATTACTGAAGGCGTTGGTAGGAAAAGAAGCAAAAAAATCTACGAGTATCATAATGTGAGAACGAAGCTAGGTTATGAGCGTTCGTGTGCAAAAAGACGGAATAAGTTAGAAGCGAGCAAGCACTTCTGAAGTTACTATCTACTTACACATGTAGGTACAGATTTTCATAGTCTTATTTGCCTGTAAGGCACCTAACTTGCACTTATGCTATTCTTGCATTTATTCATTTAAGTATTAGCTGCACCCCGCGGTTTCACCCGCTTAAGTTTCAATCCCGTAGGAATATCCGGATAAAAAGTATTCTATATACACACATCAAAAGTGTCTAGGGATCAACATATATTTTTGCAATAACTTTTCTCCTGATTGATATTAATTAAAATTTTCTTTAAGGATTCATCAAATAAAGTGTTTTCGTTTGTCACAGTAACGATAAACCAAGTCACCTTTGCATTAATAAAGAAATTTGCCATTTTCCTAATAAAGGGATTTTTGACATTTGAACCACTAACACAAAAGTTCGAAAAAAAGACTGAAATAACAGTTTTCTTTAAAATTTTATTGGGTACCTTAAACAATTAATAATCCGTGTTTCTACCGCGAACACTAACAACACAAGAACATCGGTTTGGCATACTCAAAATGAGTTCATCCAAATCACGCTGTGGAATGGCCGCCCATGTTCGTTGCAACAACAAAAAAAGGTCTTCTTGCGACTGGATACCCTCCATATTCGGCAGAGCTCTTCTCTGTAGCATATCCCATGCATGCTTAATCGGGTTCAAGTCTGGCGACTGAGCAGGCCAGGGCAGGACATTGATGTTAGCTGCGGCGAGAGTCTGTCTTACAACTCTTGCGGTGTGCGGTCGTGCATTATCATGCATTAACTGAAATAAGGGACCGATTTGCACTTGTAGAGGAACGATGACGTCTGATACAATCGTCTCAGCATAAATTTGAGCGTTGAGGTTGCCTCTGATCCAAATCAACTCAGTTCTTCCGCCGATCCAAATACCCGCCCATACCATGATGGTTCCACCACTATAAGGATGGACTTCCTGGCAGGATTTTAATCGCTGTTGGCGTCCAGGGGTTCTCCAGTGTCGTATACGTCTTGTATCCGGTCTCATACCAAAACGAGACTCATCAGAAAAGCACACGAAACGCCATTGTTCTTCTGCCCAATTTCTGTGTTCAAGAGCCCATTGATATCGAATCCTACGATTGTGCATTGCTATAGGTGGTACCCGTAGCGGTCTTCGGGAATGAAGGTTCACTTCATGCAAGCGGTTTCTGACTGTTTGGTCGCTAATTAAGTTCCCTGAAGAGTGATGAAGCCTCACGGCTAACATCATGGCGGTTATTGTTGGAGCTCTTCGAGTTAAGATTTGAATGTATCGGTCTTGTCTCCGTGTGGTGCAGCGATACCGTCCTCCGTGGCGCTCAGCCACGGTACCAGTGCTTCGGTAACGTGTCCAAAGTCGACTGATAACACTCTGACTTGTATTCAGAGCTAAAGCCACAGTACGTTGCCGGGAACCAGCTTCTATCATTCCCACGGCTCTGAGCATTTCTTCCCTGCTTAAATGACGTCGCCGCTCCATAATAACGTTGGTTTTAATCAGTAGTAGGGAAACAGTAGCACTAATAATGTCTTCAATGCGTTGTATGTTTTTATAGGGAAAATATTGACAGCTGATTTTCATCTTTTACTCGAATTTGATTCACAGTTCCTGATTCAAATTATGAAATGCACCAAAAAGGATCCATATAAATTTATAAAATCATAAATTTATTACAAAGCCACATCTCAATCTCAAGAAATCCGCATAAAAATGCTTGATCCCTAGACACTTTTGATGTGTGTATTAATCGTGGTTATAAACTATATATGTGCCAAATTTCATCCAAATTCGTTCCGTAGTTTTTGCGTGAAAGAGTAACAAACATCCATCCTCGCAAAATTTCGCGTTTATAATATTAGTAGCATAGATATCGTGATTAGTAGGAAGCGGAAGGATAATATAACAATTGCTTGCTGAATTTACATTACTAAGTTTACACTAAAGCGTGCAGCAAGCCAACAACATAATACAACAACCTAAAAAACTTCATGCAAACATTAAGCATAGATTTACTTCGCGATTTTGCGATTTTAACTTTATACGTTACATATAAATTTATTAACCATGAGTTTTTATTTAGAGAACCCGAAGGTTTGACTATTCTCTTACAAAAATATTTTCGGTGTGCCTAGTTACTTAAAGCAATTTAAGAGCAACCGTTAAGGTAGGACCTCCTTTTAAATCCAGTCGACTCCTTCGGGGCCTATCGGAATGACCTCTTCTCTCATTATTTGTAATCTCTATCTGCCTTCATCGGTCTTTAGTTTTGTCTCTGTTCTATTATTAGATTAAGAATGAAATTGTATTGTATTTTTATGGGAATACAGTGAAAAATAGAAAAATTAAAGACTATTTCTAATGAAAATAAGAATGTTGATGTGGGAGTTTATAGGAAAACAGAATGCCTCAAATATCTTAGTGTAACAATTGACTCTACAGATCAAATTTTACAATTTTGATCATTTTTAGTGCCGATTTGATCAGATCTAAGTAGGTACCTAAACATTACAAATTTTTTTTCACTGAAAAGTTTATCATCATTGTGACCCATCTTTTAGTTTTCATTTACTACCATAAATATTCGACATTAGGTACTCTGATAAGTACGAAATTTCCTGTAAAGTGTGTAAAGCATTTCAACAAACTGTTTAAGATTTTAAAATAATATTACTCCTCATTGTTTGTAATTACAGAATTTGTGACACAATATGATGAAATGAAATGATGATACAAATATTAGAACCTGAGTCAAAGTCAAAGAATTTATAACAAATAGATACATAAAAGGCACTTTTGAACGTTAAAATTTACAATAAAATAGAATTGATTCTAATCGCCTCCAAAAGATAGTTTTCGTATGAGCAAGAAACTCCACCGTTACTCTTTTAAAATATTTTGTATATATTAATTTTATGTGAAGACGATGTACCTAGAATTAAACTACTATACCACAATACGTAAAATAATTAAAAATGAAGCCATGACAGATAAATCAAAGCACGCAAAAAGCAAACGTAAAAGTACCTATACGATTTTCATAAAAAAATTAATAAGTAAGCTAATAAGTCAGTGTGTGAGTTAAAGTAAATACAGAATGAAAATCAATGTCTAAAAAATAATAAATTAAAATAGCAACCAGTTTGATTTTGTCTAGCAAGACGGAGAAATGATTGTGGCGTTTGTGAAATTTTGTAGGTATTATTTATTAACTAACAAAGTAGGTATGAAAGTAGAAGTGAATAAATCTGTTAGAACACCGTTGTAATCAATTGTAGGTTGTATTGTTTTATGTAATTGTGAATTAAATAATCAATTTAATATACCTATCATTTATAAAATACCTAGGAATCCTAAAACAAAGAAGGTATATATACTGATAAAAATCAAAGTTGTAGTTCATTGTGATGTTACGGTTTACAGCACTATAATGCACAGGAATAATGTGGATAAGAAAAAATAAAATAATTAGAACCAATAATTTAAATAAGATGTTATTTGCAAATCATTCTGGAGCCAGTTTATTACTGTTCAAGACTTACCTGGATCTACTTGGCTCAAAACAATATACAGTAATTTAATAATATAATATTCCCAGTGCAAATATTGGCACCTCTGACAGGTTAAACAATATAAGCAGCAGCTTTACTAAGCAAGCACCTAGGTAACCTGTTTGTCGAAGATATACTTTCTACTAAACACATAATAATACCTAATTAAGTGGGATTACATGGTCACTTAAATATATGCGGCTGTCTTATAAGAATCTTAGTAACACGCCGCACTCAGCCCAACTTTGCCGCGAAGTTACACAGCACAGGAGTTCGGTTTTTAATTCATAAATTGTTCATAAATTCAGGGCATATTCAGTGTAGATTTAGCATCAGTGCTGGCCTCAGCAATATATTTTCAGACAGGAACTTTACAACCCATCTGTCATAAATAAATCCAAACAAGTGGAACATGTGACAGTAGGACATACTTACAGTTAAAATGTCAGAGAAGTTGCGGACAGGTGATGGTGAGTTCGATGATTCCTCGGAACGCTGGTTTTCACAGTTTGTGTACACGAAATCCGGTGATATCCGTCATAATCTGGTACAAGCCGCGGGATTACGCGTCCACGCGCCCGGCCGTCACCCACTAACGTAAACACCAGAGAACAAACCAAATACGAATCCGATACCGATAAATCAAAGCGCACGATCGCGGCGACGTCGCTTATCCGCTAAATCCTGTCGGGATCGCGTAAAAAATACTAGTATTAAAAACAGTCTTAAGTGGGCTTACGTACGCGGCGCGTTGCGGCCCGCGCTGGCTCTAATCTCGGCCACTTCCCGGACCAATTTGAACCTAACTCCACCACTCTATACATCATCCGGAGGACGCCCGCCCACCGCGCCGGTCCAAAACCGCGCACGCTCATACCGTCGTCTCTTTCACTCACACCACTTCCCCCAATACCTCTCTCTATCGCCCTGAAATCTCGCCACACTGAAAATTCAGTGCGTGCTGCCGCGGGCAGCGGGGCGGGGGGACGCAGTCAGCTGGCCGAACTTGTGCGAATAAAATCGACTTTTTATCGCCTCGATGACGCTTCGTGACGTCACTGTTTACTTCTGCCCGTAAAGTGTGGACACTGGATCTTTGACGGACTACTGTGACGCAACCGCATTCAGATTTATAGTTTGAAAAATCTTCTATTATTCTGGGTGAGATTTTTACTTGACAAGATAGGCTGGTTGTTTGAACATCTATGTTCATAACTTCATACCTATCTATGCCTCCCTAATATGATTAATTAACATAAATAATTACAAAATTTGGCTTTCCTGTACAAGGGGTAAGTAAATGAGACTAAGTACATCATCTGCTTTAATAAATTGTGTTGTAAAAACTCATTTAAATGGGTGCAATATGTTTTCCTTATAGCGTAAAATAATTGCAGTTTAAATCGCGTGGCGTGCACCGAAGTCGAGCGCAATAAATCGCTGCTCGCTCCCGGTTTGCAACGTAAACAGATCGGGCGCATTAACCGCGCGTCGGCGTACATAAAGAGAGCGGTATAAATATAAAGTTCCCACTCGCCGCCGCGCAAACTTAGCTAAACAACGCCATAATTGCCTTCATTACTTAAATTACTGAAATTATTTATTCAAAAAGCTGGCAACATTTAGCCAGTGATGGCTCCGCCTATAATACAGCACTGGGCCAATGAATGGTTGCGAGAGCGTGGGGGGCGGAGCTTCCGCCAATATGGCGGCAACCTTCCCGTAGCGCTCGCTCCTGTACGCTCGCCGCACGCCGCCGGTGCATGCTGTTTCAGTCTGTTTTCACGCGTCGACTTTCACGTGTTTTCGAGTGGTTAATTAGTTTGGCATTGTTAATGAGTGCGACTGTAGCAGGCAGCGGTGCGGGTGTAGCTGCTACGCAGCCTCTACGCGCTACGAGCGGCGCTACGGCTACCGAGCCGGCCGTCGCCATCTCGCCGACGGCAAACGACCGTCGGACGAATGAATATTCCTTAAAAAAATAAACTATGGCTACATACATATCCTTAAAATATCATAAGTATCGAGGATTTAGTGAAAAATATTTACAACACCAAAATCTCTTCTACTTCTTGGTATAAAACCTTGTTACGGCGTTTAATTCCTTCAAATAAATTAATTTTAAAATATCGTGATAATTTTTAAGCTAGACAAAATTACTGAAGCATCATTTTCTAATCAATCATTAAAAACACTTATATACATCTGCTTTTAGAATTGACTGTCGACAGGCTAATACATGATCATTAAACATGAGGTTTGCTGCAGGTCAAATAAATAGGTAGGTACTTTGTAGGTAAGTAAGTGTACCTACCCCTACCAATAAAAAAACATTTCACTTGAAGGATAGTATTTAATATTTGTACTTTAAGAGACCATACAGGACCTCTGATTTTGTTTCAGCATTTCTCCTCAAGGATCAGTCACAGTTAATCAAACAGTCAGTTAAAGTCAATATTTTAAAACTAGATCAAAATCTAGTTTTAAAATATTGACCAAAATATTGACTCTTGATCTGCTTTCAGAAATAAACATCACTCCATCTTGATTTAACTTCATTAATGATAAGTATTCTTTCTTTTGATAGTTTAAAATATAAGCCATATCAAACGAAAGAATATTCTTGCTATGGGTATCTAGACTATCTAGCTACTAGAAATACCTACCTGCCTTTCGATGCACCGAAATAGCAAAACCTTAATTTAACATTGTATTGGTATATTTTGAAAATGTTTAAATCATCAAAATACTAAGGTATTTTGATGATTTAAATGCTCAAATAGTAACAAATAATATTTAAGTACCTAGAGATACTTTAAAACTGACTTGTTGAACAGAAGTAGATACTGTAGGTACCTATTCTTCAATGGATATTGATAAAGTGTAGGTTACTTGTTGGATTGAAAACAAAAGACAAACGAATTATTGAAAATTGTAATATTTTTTATAAATTGGCTTCCCTTTTTACTCATGTTTTTATTTGTTCAACTTTATTAATACCTACATAGGCAGGTCTTTGAGTATTTATATAGCTTTCTACTTTTAATGAAACATAGTACCATTGGAAGGAGTGGAGGGAGGCCTTTGCCCAGAAGTGGGGCAGTGTAGGCTAGTAAAAAAAAACCATTGGTATGCAGCCCGTCTTTACTTACATATATACTTAATCTCTTTATGCTGCAGTTGCAGTTCATGGTTCTCTAGATTAGTAAGTATACCCCCATTCACTTCAGACAAGGTTATGTACTATCCATCCGGATATGTCCGTAGGTACATGTCCGGCTTCTTGGCTCCCCGTCCGGCGGTTTCTACTAAGGGGATATTTTTTTTGAAAATAGAAAAGTTTATATGAGTAGGTAGACCTACTGAAAAAAAAAAGATTAAAATGTAAAATGTTCGGCTTGTTGTCAGGACTATTCAAATTTCGAAATGGTAACCCTACATCAGACAGTAATGTCGATCGTATGTGCGCGCCCTTAATCGAGAGCCACAGATGTGTCGCTAAAAATAGACTCCTATTTATAACAACGATAAAAAGCGCGGTAATCTAAAACATAGCTTAAATAATAACATTTATAGGTAGGTACACAGGATGACTTAGAATGAGTAACTGCAGCAGAGTTGTGACTTTACATAAATAAATACCTATGTATAATATTTAACTAGGTACAAGGTGTGTTAATGATAACGTTGACAACTATTAGCCGCACAGGTTGATCGATCAGGTTAAGCTACGCTTGCCGCGGTTAGTCTGTGGATGGGTGACCATCTTTACATACCGAGACCCCTCCGTGCCTCGGTCCCGACTGTCATTCGTGGATCTATGACAGTCGTTACGGGTATAGTCAGAAGCCCGAAAGTCTGATAAGCAGTCTTACCAATGGGTATCGTATTACCCAGTAAATGGTTTGTAGAGGTCAGATAGGCAGTCGCTCCATGTAAAATACTGGTATTCAGCTACATCCGGTTAGACTGGAAGCCAACCCTAACATAGTTGGGAAAAGGCTCGGCAGATGATGAACTATTAGGTACTGGCGAAAATTCATTCAACCAAAATGTGCTTCGATAGTGTTTTATTTTATCACAAACCATGTGCCCGATGAGATTCTCATCGGTGAATATGACGAACTTCCATATAATCTTTCCTTTTCTTTTTTTTTTCTAGCCTACTGTCCTTCTTCCACTTTTGACGGAACCTATCCAGCTCCTATTTAACTAATTATTTTTGACGAAGCAAAAAGGAGTATGTAAGGATCGCAGCAGGTGACTTCTCTAGTTTCGGCCTATCCCCATGAGAAGAAGGCATGAGTTTATGTATGTATGTAAGTACAGAAGCCAGCACATCAAGCTACTACAATCTGTCAAATTTCTTTAATAGATTTTCGACTTTATCGCTAAAGCATAAGGTTCAAAGTTGATTGCGAAAATTTGACCGTTTCGGGTAGCTTGATGTGCTGGCGTCTGTACATAAACCACGTTATTTTCAGCAGTAGGTAAGTAAGTATGGTTACTGAAATGACGATGAGCACTTAGTAAGAAAACAGTTCGTCGTTATTTTTCTTCTAAGATTCACAAGTTAGAAAGCAGGATGTCGGTACGAACAGCAAAACGATATACCTACCTACCTTCTTTATAAACATATGCTATGCATAAGCTTTGCATCTGTAACAACATAGCGAATATGATCAAAAATATAATACCGTCTGTATTCCCCTTAATTGATAGTGTTTACATCCCCTTTTATTGCCAATAACCATTAGCATTAAACTTGAATTTATGTTCTTAACTCACGACAGTATTCCACGGATTTGTTAAGGATATAACAATATTATGACTTTCGAACGTTTTCTACAAATAGATTTTATTAACAATAATTGAAACCTCCAGTCCCAAGGGATATCGTATTACTCAGTAACTGGGTAGTGGAGGTCACATTATAGATAGTTGATCCATGTAAAATACTGGTACCTATTCAGCTGCATCCGGTTAGACTGGAAACCGACTTCAACATAGTTCGGAAAAGGACAGATGATGAATTGAAGAAATAATTTTATTATATTCTTGACTATAGGAACTAGGAACACTGCTAAAGATGTTATCAATACAAACACACATTAGGTCATTTTTTCATTATTTCGTAAGGGTGAGTATGTAAGTACCTAGTGACCATTCTCTTCGATTACTTATAGGTAACTTACTTGAGGCACTTATAAAAAAGAGAAATCACAAAAGATTGATCAAATTGAAACCGAAATATACCGAGACCTATTAAGGAATAAAGTTCATACTGTCCTATGAAATCAATGCGTTTTATTTTTATGAACTCTACACCTGTTTTATTACCTAGATTAGTACCTATTTACTTAATTTGTGACTATTATTATCCAAAATTAATCGTTAAAACCTATACGGACTCATTTCAAAATGAGATTTATCTTTAAACACAGATTTAAATCGTCGATCCATTTTTGTATTCCAAGCTTTATTCTGATAACGTTAAAGTTATAAATACAAAAACTGATTTGAACCCAGAGTCGAAGTTGTCCATTTGGAATTAAGAACTTTATATCCGTAGGAATAAGCATCCGCATCCGGTTAGACTGGAAGCCGACCCTAACATAGTTGGGAAAAGGCTAGGCAGATGATGATATCCATAGGAATAAGGTTCGAAATACAAAAAACTGGCGGAAAGGTTTAAGTTTGGACCAAAGTTAAAACTCGTTTTGTAATAAGGGTATCTCTAACTTTTTAACCGACTTCAAAAAGGAGGAGGTTCTCATACTAAAATCTCGTTGTTTAAAAGCCGGAATCAGGTAAACAACCTGATTGTGGCCTTTAAAAAAACGAGGTTTAAACTAAACAGCTATTGAAGTCGAAACACTTACAATATTTTGAGCTCCCTCCTCTCTATAAATCAGAGCGAAGAGGACATTTTTTTTTTTTTGCGGATGGGAAATCATCAAATGACCCCTCCCGCTCTGGGTGGAGCGGAAGGGAGTGTCAGACTCTTACTGACTAAAACCCACCCGTGTTCCTTCCTTAGCCCTTTATGTTCCGGGCCAGCGGTAACCCTTTTGGACAATCGAGGCGAAGGGGACATTAGAATATCTTCCTCGCTGCGTATACTTATAAACAATAAAAACACGGCACGTCTGAGACGTGATAATTACTCTTAATTTTCTAAACGTTATTATAAGAAACTGCATTCATTAAAATTTAAAATAATTCCGTTACATTCAGTGTAAGTACCTATACGTAAGTACACACGTAAAATATAATTTTATTTTCAATTATCATTTGTGATTTAATCCTAATTGAAAATAAATAACAAATTTAGAATGTAACGAAAGTTTTATTATCTAAGTAAGTATTCCTACAAAAAAATTGGAATGCAAAACACAATTACGATCATAGACAATTTACTTATGTTTATGTGTCCCTTTAAGACCTTCAATGTCACTAAAACTGTACAAGGATCATTGGCGCGTGATTAAAATCAGAACTAACACCGCCATCTTGTTTTTTAGGGTTCCGTACCCAAATGGTACCAATGCAAATACTAAGCCACTGCTGTCCGTCTGTCCGTCCATCCATCAGCGGGCTATAATTATATCATGCACCGTAATAGTTAGACAGTTCAAATTTTCACAGAGTGTGTATTTCTATTGCTGCTTTAACAACAAATAATAAAAATAAAATAAAGTTATAAATCTCTCGAAGGTCTCCATACAAGAAATGTGTTTTTTTCGGCTTCGTGTGCGAGTCCGACTTTCAATACATTTTACCATTTTTTACCAACAGCGCCTCCCTGTCAACGTCATTCGAGCACCGTAAAACATTTGACCACACATCAACTCCTTCGCATGACGTAAGTATGAGCCACATAAGTACCTACGTACGGCTGCAGCGGGTGAAGATTACCTCTAGATTAGACGTAAGACCATAATCCTGCGCCTGCCATCACCGGCTGAACTTGACCGAGACATGCACATGTTAAGTTACTACTGCTTATACTTAGATGAGAGCAAGTGTTACGATTGTTGTAGTAATTTTAATGCGAATTGTTCTATATTAAAAAGTAAAGGTTTGTATCTGAACTGAAAATTATAAACTTTTTATGAGTCACAATTAAAAGTTAAAAGACACTCCTATATTATTTTTAAAGTATACATAGATACATAAAAAGAGCAGAGATGGCTCAAGTGGTTACGGCTTCGACTTAATTGTAGGCCGTGAGTTCGAACCCTGGCATACTTTGTGTAAATAATTTCATCACCACTGCTCTCAAAATGGTGAAAGAAAAGATCGTGGGGAAACAAACATGAACCAGAAATTCGAAGATATGTGACATCTACCAACCCGTACTGGGCTCGCGTAGTAGATTATAACGCACTCCCTGTCGAAAAGAGGAGGTCTTTGTCACAGAACATTATAGGCTGATTATGCTATACATACGTCACTCCATCACACCTGCATTACATACCTGGAGATGTATGTAATACAGATATAATACAGGCATATATTTAGTCTAGATATGTTAGTACTTCATCTATATGGAAATTTAAGTCATGTTAATTTTAAGACATTGTAAACAGCTGCCCTTACAAGGTTCATGTTATGGATCCCTTGAATGTAACATCTACTTACCGCATGAGTATAATAAAATATTTGTGGTTATGTTTGAGGTATGCAGCTCAGAGGAACCCATAACATTTCGCCAGTTGGGTTTTGTCGATGAAACGGGGGGCAAGCCTATTGTGAATCAGGCATACATTCAAACTCAGGGCAACAACAGAGATTTACCTAGTTAAAAAACGCAATATAACACTTTGCTCGACCAAGGGTTCGAAACCAGGAACCCAAAGGTGTATCCAGACAGAGCGAGGCATGCGCCGCAAGTGTTTTTGTTTTTCTTAGCCTGAGTACACCGTAGGTATATAAAAAAAAATCATTTGCGGCGCATGCCTCGCTCTGTCTGGATGCACCTCAAGCTTTGCGTTTGCAACCACTAGATCAATAAGATATACAACTAAAGAAATGACAAGAAACTGCTTCGGTTTTGAATTGATGAAACATTGCTGACAATTGCACTTTCAACCATTATCGACATTGATTAATGATTACGTGCAGATATTTCGGATTAAATGGATTTATAATGACATTACACGTTGGTTGATTAATCCTTGATCGCTTATCACGTTTAATTACAAACGAGTAAGGATGTAAAACAACACATAACTCAGCACTTAGGAAATATCTTCAATTTCTTTAAACTCAACATCTTTGGGTAAGTCAAAATCAAAGCATATATTTAAATTAAACCAATTAAAGGAAAACCAGCATGTCCTGCAACCAAACCATTCGAAGACATGTGACATCTACCAACCCGCACCGGGCCCGCGTGGTGGATTACGGCCCACTCCCCCTATGTCGTCAAAATCAAAGCATATATTTAAATTAAACCAATTACAGGAAAACCAGCATGTCCTGCAACCAAACCATTCGAAGACATGTGACATCTACCAACCCGCACCGGGCCCGCATGGTGGATTACGGCCCACTCCCCCTATGTCCCAGCAGTGGGAATATTACAGGCTGATTATGCTTATGCAGGCAATTTTGAATTGACAAGGAGTCAGTTAGTCAGAGATATGCAGCCAAGTTGCCAATTCCAAAGCGTAGTAAGCTTTATAGAGAAGAACGGGCAAGAAACTCCATGGACATTCTCAAGAACCTAGTTTCTCTTTTAATCATAGTTTTTTCAATCATCGTTTTGCCATGAGAGGTTTTACAATGACGAAGGAAAACTTAGCGCGAGAACCTAGAATAATTAAAAATTATTAACTAAAATAAATATGAGTCGGCTACGAAATGGTGCTACGGCGTAGCCATCTAAGCAACGCGACTTAACAAATTGCTCAAACCAACAGTACCTTTTACATTTAATTGGTCGATTCATTTTGAAACTGAACTTAAAAAGAAGGTAATTACTACATAAATGAAATAACCGAAAAAACTGAGTTATAGGTAGGTAAAATAATGACAAACCTAAAAACATGCTACGAAAAATCTTTGAATTGCATCAATAACGTATAGACGTTATACTGCTGAATATGAACTTCCATATTTAATTTTATTCTTGCTACAATAAGTCGCTTTGCTGGAGTAAAAGATCACCTCTAAAACAAGGAATACCCACTATAATGAATTTATTGATGAATGATCAACAGAAGCAGCACAGAACAACGCTACTTGTATAAAAAATAGGCAAATGTTACAACCGCTAAAAACATACAAATGGTAAGTCGCCGTGGTCGAGTAATAAACCACAACATCTTATTGTCAGTCAGTTTAACGACTCTTATCAGTCAAAGAAACAATGCAGGGATAGGTATCCCTGAATTGTTTCTTTGACTGATAGTACTAACTATGGCGAATGAGCGAAAAATGTAGCATTGCTGATCGCAGAGCATCGCTTCTTGTATCAGATACAGATGAATTTTCCAGTAAATCATCTCGAGTAGATCCCTCGTATTACGTACCAAGAAAAATAAAACCCAAGTTATCATAATTACGTAACAATAACACGTTCACATGGTTCGGATTAGCGCGGGTTGCACTGTTATCAGGGCAATAAATGAGCAATAAATCTAAACGGTTATCTCTGCCACTGAGTTTGGGCACTAATACCTTGATACTAATGTCATTACGAGCTACCTTACTGTACAAATATTTTTACGTATGGCTTGTGAAACTGCTGAAAAATATGAATAAGGAAATACAAAGACAGAACTATTGTCTGTTCTAAAAATATCTAATAAAAACTTAAACAAATGGATCAGAAAACGTACTTGTGGATGCAAATTTGTAGTGCCTTAACTTGATTATTTAAATAGTGAACCACAAAATTCTAATTTTCAATCACCTTAATAATGTTTTTAATATGACACTTGAGATTCATATAATAACCTCATTTTTTTTTTCTTTTATTGATAAATCGTCGACGAAAATTGAGGTTATCAATAATAAATTGTTGGATAAAGTGGTGACATATGAAGTTGAAACTATATATGTTTACATGTTTACTTACTCTATGGTTGAAACCTTTTAAATACAGATGAATGTATTACTAATTCATAATAATCATTCATTAAAGGGAATTAGTAAAACATCTATCGGTATCTATAGCGTAAGAATCAAACCAGAACAGGGTTTGTTTACTTTTGAAACATCTAAACTTTCATCAGATAGGTACTTGTGGAACAGATCAACAGACTACATGTGTACCTACATACAGATTTTTAGAACTTTTATGTTAAGTTATTTGCGCACAGAACCGGTCGAAGTGGACGTGCTTGGGGGAGGCCTATGTCCAGCTGTGGACGTCTTTCGGCTGAAATGATGATGATGATGATTGGCGCCAGTCTAGAAGACAACATTTGTGGACAAATATGCATTTGTTTCGCGAATGTATATGTAAGCAGGTACTTACATAGACTATTCACCAATTTTATAATATAACTGAATAAAAAGTTGAGTAATAAAAGTTGAGGATTGTAACAATGTTGTCCGCCCATCTCGACGCCGGACGACCGACGCTTCGTCTTCCAGTCCTCGGACGCCACTCTGTCAATGCCTTACTCCACCTGTCATCACTGCGCCTTGCCAGGTGTCCTACCCAACTACATTTTAAAAACATACTCTTACCCAATAGTTTACGACAGGAGCAGGTAAACTCTTTGGAATCGCCTGCAGGTAAAGTTCAGCCTTCAGCGGGCTTTTGAGCCTGTTTAAAAAGGTGCAGTTAAACATTGTCTCGATATTCGTGGTCATACTTTACCTACTATTGGTCACGATATCTATGCTATTGGTTAAAATAAACGACTCGCTTCTGGCTTTGGAATACTACGGTATTTTTATGACTAGGTATTCAATCGCTACAAAAAGAAAGTCCTCTATTCACAGTCATTTGAATATCATTTTTTATTTAAAACTAGCATCCGCCCGCGGCTTCGTCCGCGTTGTATGTCGATAAAAACTATCCTATGTCCTTCCCCGGGATGCAATCTATCTCTCTGCCAAATTTTATCGAAATCTGTTCAGTGTTTTAGGCGTGAATAGGTAACATACAGACAGACAGAGTTACTTTCGAATTTATAATATTATTATATTAGTATGGATTAATAATGGTCTTCGATACTCATAAAAGGCATGGCGCACTGTGAACGGGCGCTTTGTCTGCTTGGCTTTCGGATGCACCAGACGTATTTTAGGGACATTATAGTATGGATTAGGGTCGTGTTATATAATTTTTATGCACTTGTTATTTACCTATGTACTTGTCGCTAATTAAAAAATAATTTGTAAGAAATATAACTTTGTAGGTTATTTAGTCATTTGTTTTTTAATATATTCCTCTTTAGACTGGTTTATATGTAAGTAATGAAAATGTAATCAATTTCTAACAAACGATGTAACGTTTCAGTAAGGCTTCTAGGTCTCTTGAAAGGAATTTATTACTTCATTAAACTCCACTCTATACTCTACATCACGAGTACTTTGTAGAGCTTCGTTCATCTGATGACGTACTTAGGCAAACGAAGTTTCAAAGTCAGGTTAAACACAGTATTTTATTCACATGTAATAGGCGCGACTTTTCTTGTAGATAGAGAACAATGTTAGCGAACTTTTATATTTTCTATTCTTTTTGTTCTTTTGAAAACCAACAGTTCTTTTCACAAATTAAATTTCATTTAAAAACTTCCATCGGTTTCTTATTAAACTTCAACTATATCCGACGACTCTGGTTACTTGTCTCTTTTGGTGACTGTACATTATAATTTTATGTCTGTTAGCTTATAATATGTCGCACCCAACTGGCTTAATTAGCCTTTCAGTTAACTGCCTAGCCTTTTAACCAAACGGCACCTTTAAATAAGCGGCCTGAATGATATTCAGCCAATGCGTCATAGGGTGAATGAGTAGTGGTAGACCGCAAAATTCTAATTTTCTTATGTTTTTTGCAATTTGCAGGTCAGTGTCAGGTTGTATCTTGATCAAAATATGATTCGCGACAATAACAGGTATTAGAGAATTATAATCACTGAGACTGACCTGCAAATTGCCAAAAACGTAAGAAAATTTGAAGTTCGCGGTCTACCACTACCCATTCACCTTAAGCAATTTATATATTTATAGTCATCAAACTTCTCAGCAGAAACACTAACTTGTTTCAATTACCATCTAAAAACATTACAAACCGTATTATTCACAGGAACACCCAAAGGCAAAAACATTCAAAATTCAACGAAAATTATAAGCACAGACTGTATAAAACGCCACTTTCCGCTCCTCGCTACAAAGTAACGCCATCATGACGTACGCTAAACAATTTGTTTTCCCTCTTTTGTTTGAAGAAGCCGCGCCTACATTACCCTTAATTTATTCCCTTTGAATATTCAAACCCTTAGCTCCTCAATACTCGTTTAATTTTCTAATATAGGAATAGGAACTCGCAAGATAATATTTTGCCTAAAATCTCAGCCGATTGTAACGTCTCGGAGTGTGGTGTCCACGATTCTTGGCAAGAATAGTTTATTAATTCTATGAAAATTTACTCAATTTTCCCCCTGATTAAAATGTATAAGTAGTTATAGGTAGGTGTTGATACATTTTTGAGCCTTGGAAACCACAAGGGGGTACAATCATTGGCACTGCAAATGACTTTTAAAAATCTTTAGGATAAAACTGTAGCGTCACATAACTTAGATTCGACTCACTATAAAGCTCATGTTTTACGTTATGCTAAGTAAGGTTAACAGCACAGCAACACAGAGGTGCGCATAATTTTCAGGCGAAGAGCATTTAAAATTCACAGTTTAACCCTTGTCCCGCCTCCTCCGAGCTACATGGTTAACCCGAAGTACCAAGACCCAGAGATCCCTATTATTAATCATTTCGTTCCTTTAATGAATGGAAATTATGCAGATTCCAACTCGGTATCACAATGGGAGCGATCTTTGGCGGCTCCTCAGAGATGAAGGCTTCCACGATGTGCCTACGTGCTCCCATTCGCACAAAACGCCCTCTTTATTATATTGAGATAAACAACATAATGTTTGAACCTTTTTAATACATGTTTATGTAGGTAAGTAGATAAATGGCGATGAAATTTGTTTCATTAGAAAAAAAAACGCGAAAAAAGTAAATAAAAAAAAAATCAAATCCTTTTACTTTTGCCAATTGTTAAATATTGAGTTAGTAATTCTGTATAAATCAAGTTTCTTCAAAGAACGCTTTAATTTATTGGTTGAGGAATACTTCCGGGTCATTTATGTTGACCAAATGATTCAAAATCAAAAGTCATTTATTCAAATTAGGCTGAGACACTCATCGAACGAAGTTTTCAATCAGTGCGTCCTACCCGTCATGATCTACGGGGCTGAAACGTGGACACTCACGATACGGCTGGTCCACCAGTTCAAAGTCGCTCAGCGAGCTATGGAAAGAGCTATGCTCGGAGTCTCTCTGAAGGATAGGATCCGTAACGAATGCATCCGACAGAGAACGAAAGTTATCGACATAGCTCAAAGAATTAGCAAGCTGAAGTGGCAGTGGGCCGGCCATATCTCGCGAAGAACCGACAACCGCTGCTGGGGTAAACGAGTTCTTGAGTGGAGACCGCGACTCGGCAAACGTAGTGTGGGACGCCCTCCGGCCAGGTGGGATGACGATCTGCGAAAGACTGCAGGCAGATGCTGGATGCGTCAAGCTGAAGACAGGGCGCTATGGCGCTCATTAGGGGAGGCCTATGTCCAGCAGTGGACTGCTATAGGCTGATGATGATGATGATGACTCATCGAACGTCAAAATTACAAAAGACAGTCCCCCAAAACGCCCGCCCTTCACAGAAGCCTGCAAGAAGAAGTGGCGCAACACACTCCCCAGCAGCACAGCTGTCTGTTCAGTTAGAAATAGTTATTTGTGCAACAAGGGAGCAAAGTCGTTTTTTGCTGTGAGTGCTGATTTTGAATCCTGAGCAAGCGAAGGATCAATTGAATCCTGAGTGTGGCGAGGGATTCTAAGGCACGAGATGCAAAAAACTTTGCTCTCGTGAAACACACATAACTTTTCACTTCAGCAGCGAGAACACTTTGTAAGGCGTGTTCGGAAATAGCACCCATGATATTTTATTATTCAAAATATATTACGTAACATTATTGAAACTAGAAATAACTATTTACAGGTTAAATATCAGTTTTATTTGCAGTAAATACTTATTTTCGTTTAAATACAACAATAACTAAAAAAAATCAATAAATTACATTAAAAGACATAATTATCTTTTTGCAAAAAATTCTTTAGTTAGGTATACGAAATTCCAAACGTGTTTGTCTTTGAGGTCGAATTCAAAATCGGAACTTCGAAAGGGCTGGTCTTTGTCTCTCTCTCTTTCTAATGGCGGGAAAGAGATAGAGTGTGAATGTTTCGAATTGTATGATTAACCCAAGGCTGAATAAGATATTCGCGGCTTTCAGAAAAAAAATATTAAAAAGTTACTTTGTCTCACTCAGTGAGCAAAATCGCATTTTGCTCACTGATTTCAGGCAGCAAAACCTACATGTTTGAGCTACTGAAGTGAAAATTAGAATGTTATACCTATAGTAATATACGCGCCACAGCAACCGATCAACTAAAACCTATGAAGTGAGAACTCTTTGGTCCACCTGCACATTAATAGAAAAAACGTTTTTGTTTTGGTTAATTTTTAGGGTTCCGTACCCAAAGGGTAAAAACGGGACCCTATTACGAAGACTCCACTGTCCGTCTGTCTGTCTATCTGTCACCAGGCTGTATCTCATGAACCGTGATAACTAGACAGCTGAAATTTTCACAGATGATGTCGATGATGTTGCCGCTATAACAACAAATAATAAAAATAAAAGAAACGTTTTATTCGGCGTTTTATGTCTTGTGGTACGGAACCCTTCGTGTGCAAGTCCCACTCGCACTTGGCCGGTTTGTCCATACTATTTTCTCAGTTGAGGATCCAAATTCAAATCACATTAATGACCAGCAGGTTATAATAAAATTCAGTACAAAAAAAAAAGTACAAGAGCCTAGATCATGCCTAGGGCTTAAATGACTTGCTTTAGGTTAGGTTTGCATGACATGATAATTTGACGTTAGCCAGCAGGTGGTGTGAAAAGTCATATAAGGACCTGATTAAATAAGTAATTTAATGAAATTTCGCTCCCTTCATTCCTGCTACCTAATCGATTTATAGAAAGTAAGAACAGCGCACTCTTAGAACCTAAATTAATTAGTACTGAGGCTCTCCAGCCTCCGCTAACTTCGCAAATTGAGATGTTATCTTTTAATGCGGTCGCCGCCGGACAGTTGTTGATTTATTTACAGAAACGCCTTTCATTACAAATCCGAACCCTTTGCTGGGTAATCGGGAAAGAAATCAATGCGTAGAATCTATAAGGTCATCTAGTACCTACCGTACGTAGATATCTACAAAAATCGACAAAAAGAAATATTAGGTATCTATATTATGCCTACATAATAATTAGAAGTAGATTTTTTCTTCAAATTAATTTATAACATTGAATGAAAGCAAAGAAAAAAACCATTTATCGGAAGCACTAAACCCAAATCTGAACTCATAAATCCTTCAGGCACAGTGACAATCAAAACTTACCCCTTTACTCTGTAGATACACTGGCCAAACTACACAAATTCTATTTACAACGTCTTTAAAACAATTAATTACATATATAATTCGCAGACAGTGACTAGAGTTTAATTACCCGGAGTACAAAACAGGGGGAGTTCTGTCTAATGAAATTCTTGGTGGGACTCAATCACACGGCCCGTAACTACTCGTAAGGCCATAACTGTACTTCCCGGGGTAGTTACTTCCACTACATATAATTACGATTGAATTTATGGCGTATATTGTAGTTCTCTTTAACTAGTGTTTGAGTTTGATGGTGTTTTGATGTTGTGGATGAGGATGGTAGGCAAGGATATATAGGTGATCCGGCAGAGAACCAAAGTTGCCGACATAGCTCACAGAATAAGCAAGCTGAAGTGGCAATGGGCCGGCCATATTAGCCGTAGAACCGATGACCGTTGGGGTAGACGTGTTCTTGAGTGGAGACCGCGAATCGGTAAACGTAAGGTAGGATGCCCTCACGCTAGATGGAGCGACGATCTTCGCAAGATGGCTGGTAGCAGCTGAATGAGACTTGCCAAAAATCGAGTTGAATGGCGTGAAATAGGAGAGGCCTATGTCCAGCAGTGGACTGGTATAGGCTGATGTTGATGATGATAATGATGATGATGGTAGCCATTGGTTTAAGAAATGGTATATCATCCGTGACGCTATCCTGTAGGTACCCTGCAGGTTTTTCACGAGATCACTGTAAATATATTATATGAGCATCCCTTTTAAACGACTATCAATTAGAATGTTTAATTTTGGTAGGAATTGATTTACTAGCATAATTAAGTTAATCCTGTTTTTTCGGAAAACCAGATTTTAAAATAAATATTTAAAAAAAGATACTTAGTTTATAGAAACTACAATCATATTATCTAAAATTGCAGCAAATTCTATTATAACCAAACAAAATTACACGTCATTGTAGTACGGAATCCATATATAACTTAATCCTAACAGGCCGCAGAAAATCAATCTATTCCCCGAATGTGACAAAATTAGCGTGTAATATTTCCTGTTCGAATTATAAATGCCCTCATTTCCCGCCAATGTCCGCAGGCGACACGAGGGGCACAATGCGAGGCGCGAGGCGATCCCACGCCACGCGGCGGCCACGCGACGTACACGTGCCAGCCACCAAGTAACCAATCCCTCTTCTATTTATTCTACAACTATCCTCTCATTTAAGGCTCGTGTCATCAGCGACAGACGCAACGCCCCGTGTAAATTCAGTTTAGATTTCATCAAGCACCCTATCGTTAGGACATTTACAAAGCAAATATCGTTCCCAGATTGCATTATTATTTAATTGTTTCGAGTGCCGCTCAAAGAGAGCAGTCTTGTTTGATCCATTATGCATCAAATATTGTTCAATTCTTGTTTCGTATTTCTCTTCTAAAGGAAATTGTATTTTCATGTCGCGTTTTTGAACTCTATAATTTCATTGTCTGGTTTTCAAACTCGGCAAACGACGACTATGACGACCATGTTATGACACACAACTAATGAGAACTGGAGGTCACCAAAAGATTACGTTATTACTAGGTAATTAGAAAAAGATGATTGTACCTACAATCTTTATCATATATGATTCAAAAGAGATGCACAACAGTGTGTAGAGGACCTCACATACATTTTTAGAGAGAAAATTAGAACTATAATAACAATAAGTACTTTAGTATTATTTATAACTAGCAGCGCCCCGCGGTTTCACCCGCGTAAGTTTCGATCCCTTAGGAATAACGGGATAAAAAGTATCCTATGTGTTAATCCAGGAAATGGTCTATCTATGTGCCAATTTTCATCTAAATCTTTTCAACGGTTTATGCATGATTGAGTAACAAACATCCAAACATCTTCACAAACTTTTGCCTTTATAATATTATAGTGTGACTAGCTGCGCCCCGCGGTTTCACCCGCATAAGTTTCGATCCCGTGGGAATATCGGGATAAAAAGTAGCCTATATGTTAATCCAGGGTGTCAGCTACCTCCATACAAAATTTGATCAAAATAGGTCCAGCGGTTTAAGCGTGAAGAAGTAACAAACATATAAACACACACACACACATTCACAAAGTTTCGCTTTTACAATATTAGTGTGATATAGGTAGTAGGATAGCAAACCACAAACCAGTACAAAGTGCATATTTACGTTGTTCCACAGTAATAACCTAAAACCGATTCTCATGATGAAAGAGCGCGAACCTGGTGCAAAGTAAAGCAACGGCCATACATCAGGCGGCTCCATTCTAATGGTAATTCGGGATATACGCGCGCCCGATATTGTTGGCCGGTCCCTTCTGCCGTAACAAATGTTTATTTTATACACAACGCCACTAACAATAGTGTGCAAATACCTAAACACCGTAAATGGTGGCGCGATGCGATTTAGATGATAATGCTCGTAGAAATAATAATGGGAGGCGTTTGTGATCGTGCGTTGTGTTTACTGTGCGGTGTGCAGCGTGCGGCGCGTGCTTGTCTCTGGTTGTTTGTGTTGCCAATTTATTTTGTTTTTAGTTTTGAGGAGACGAGTTGTGATGGAATGGTGGGAAGCCTTCTTAAAGCAAGGGAATATAATATTTTGTCCCTCATCAACGTGGCAGTAAAAATATCTGGTCGCACGTACGTATAGGTACAATAGAATGGTTAGGCAGGAATTTGTTCATAATAAAGTTTACTTAAATGGTAAACTTTATTAAGAACAAATTCACTAAATATGTAATAATTATTACTAGCTTCACTTAAAAAAGTTGAAAGCTTCGTCATCAAAGGAAAATATTACACGTATACGATATTAGACTAGAAAAGCCGCTTTTCTTCACAAAGTCTGTTTAATATTCTTATAACACTGAAAAGGCCTAAGTCTTTAACAAAATCAAGAACAAAACTTGAATGTTTTATGTAGATTCACGTTCAGGTAGCGAGTAGGTACACGTACCTCCTACATGTTTAATTTGATATTGTTTAAAGACGGTGCGGCGGCTGACAGCCCTAACTCCCATGCATATTCATGTGGCGTGATTAATCATGGCGAACCTACCTCCCTTCACACACCTACACTACATAGGTACCTATATACTTTGTTTATTATACAAACACCCACTGCGATGTTCAAATTGTGAGTTATTGGCTAAAACACGCCGAGTAAATTAGTTACGAGCGTTAGTGGTAATTTGTCGGCGAAATGCCTACTTACTTCCTGAATTTTATGTTTCTTTTTTTTCGCAATAAATTAAGATGGGATAGGGATATTCTTTCAATTTTTCAACTTTAATGATAATACACACATTATTTCAAATTAAATGGTCATCGATCTACGTATTTCGTAGCAGTTGCTACGAGAGATTTCCGTAGCAATAACTGCCTACATCGAAAGTCTTTAGAAATCATTTGTCGGATAAATATTCTTTCATTACCTACTCCATTAATAAAAACAAACTAAAAGGTCGTTAAATTGCATTTAAATCCCGCAGAATTAGATTCATCAATTATAATAATTGATTACAAAAAAGGGGAATGATTTATGCCTTCCTCTCCCAGAGATGTTGTCGCGTGCCCTAATTTTTTTTATGTTAACAAAAAATAGTTTACAGCCTCAGTGAAAAGTCTTTGATGAATTAAAAAAAAGATAAATTAGCATAGAGAAGCTATAAAGTGTAATGGTTGATCGTGCATCTGCCTGTGGGCGGACGTGAACGCGATGCATGTCGGTTTTATGCTAATAATGACGCTTTAACCGCGATTAGCGAATGTTATTACAAGAGTCAATGACGCAGGGTACACAGTTATAATTTATAGAATAAATGGCAACAAATGGCGAAGAGATAACTCGTAATGACTCTGCCGAGATAGTACATACCTACTTTTTGCTATAAATATGTAGGTATGCGAGGAAGCAATGTGCTTTATCACGTGTCGATACTGAGGAGTCCATTATCTAAGAACAACTTAATACGGTAATACCTATTAGGTACCTATATAAATGTTTATGACAATGACTTTCTCATGAAACTAATCTGAGATGGAATGCAGGACCTTGTAAGGCCACACACACATTTTTCTTGCCATAAAAAATTACAGTTTAATCGCCATGTGTAGGCACGGTCGTCAATGTTGTGTGGATCACTATACATATAGAAGCTTGTTCACAGACATGTTTTTTCTACGGCGCAGTTTATACGCCGTACCGGAAAGTAACCGTGCCGTATACAAAGAGCCTTAGGTACGGTTACGACCTATGAAGAGTTACGGGATTTATTGGAGTGGAGAGTGATAAGTATGGATAGACACCTTCAGCTTTGTCCAAAGGCTTGGGAGTACCTCTCTACACAAACAAAAGAGCTACGACTGATAAATGCAATAAGTAGGTAGGTACCTATTTATGATTGGGAATCAATCATTCAAACATCAAAAGGTCGTGACGTTGACGTGAATGTTGTATACGCGGGTTCCCGTAAAGACAAGTCGGTACCAAAATAAGTAAAGATTGTTGATTTTAACCGTTTCTTTTCGTAGATCAACCTGCAGCGATTTGTACCACGCTACTATAAGCAAGTACTCGATGATTGTAATCGACGGAAGGACAGAAGGCCTGCTGATTGCATTACTTAGCAGCAAAGATACAGGATCAAACATGTTATCAGTAATGTAACACTGAACGAGGCCGACACGTGACGTCGACGCGGCGGCGACGTCGGCGTCAATCGAGCGGCAATCCGTCAGCGTGCGCGTCCCGCGGGACTCGAGCGATGTGACGTGGGGCTCGATTAGTGTCGCGCACTGACCCAGCTAATTTGTGACACCGCACATGCAGCTTGTTGCAACTGCCAATCAAATATCCACTCGTCTGGTCTAAATTTTGCAATCGATGATGTTGCCTAACCTCAACATGAAAAAGACTATTGTCAATTTTCCGATGTTAGTTTTCCTTCAAGTAGGTAAAACAGTTGTACCTAACCATTGTTTTCTTTTGGATTTCTTTGTGACAGGTCTATATGGAAGTTTGGCAAAAATGGGTGAATAATAAGAGCAGTGGTGGCCAAGTGGTAACGGCCGCGACTTACGAGTTGTAGGTCGTAGGTTCGAACCCAGACAGGCGCTTTTACTTTGTGGAAATTATTTCATCACCACTGCTCTCAAAACGGTGAAAGAAAACATCGTGAGGAAACCGGCATGTCCTAGAACCAAAAATTCGAAGACATGTGACATCTACCAATCTGCACTGGGCCTGCGTGGTGGATTACGGTCCACTCCCTCTCACCGAGAGGAGGCCTGTGTCCCAGTAGTGGGAACATTATAGGCTGATTATGATGATTGTTATGATGAGTAAATAAAAATCCGCGAGATTTCAGGGCCGCAGCATCAGAAGATCAATGCCTATCGTCAGGATGTCGACGTTGAAAATCTGGGCAGTAATGGGCAGGTAGGTACCTACATTTTACTTACGTAGATAGAATAAAAGAAGATACATAGGTACATAAACTACCTGTAATACTTTTACCGACAGATTACCAACAAGTTGACCACCTTTGATTCATGTCAAGAGACATACAATCTAGCAAAGTAGGTAGATACGTAAAGTCAACAACAGACCAATTATATATTATCGTCGAATCTTTTAAACATCGCTCATGCAGACGGGATTACGTGTGATGCGACAAAAAACCTATCCATTCTAGGCATCATTTTTCCAGTACGCTGAATCAACACTCGAGCCATTCATCGGCGCAATGAAAATATTGGATCGTTTATCTTTTTGTTTTTCCATTCCCAAACCTTTCGGTTTACTCGGTGTGTGAGCGCGAATATGTCCGCTGACAGTATTCATTTATGCAACAACTAAAAGGATACGTACTCGCTGATATGTGAAATCACTATTTTGTTTGATGGAGCTGAGCTTTTCAATTTTATTTTTGAGTATTGAGTACTCAGCTATAGCTATGATATGGATTGTTTGTAGATCTTTGAAATGAATTTTTATATTTATGCTGTTTGTAATAGGTATTGAATGTGGATTGAATTATTATGTAACTACCTATTGGATTCTATCGGTGATAAGTAAAGAAGCAGATAAATACCTAACGCCTGATGTCTATACCTACAAATAAATAAAATTGGAGTGTATGTTTGTATAAAAATAGTAATACTAAATGCATATGCATACACGGTACATATACCGAAATAACATTTTTTTCAATTTTTGTCTGTCTGTTTGTTCCGGCTAATCTCTGAAACGGTTGGACTGATTTTGACGGGACTTTCACTAGCAGATAGCTATTGTAATTGGGAGTAACTTAGGCTACTTTTATTTAAGCAACAGAAAATAGGGTCCCACGATAAAAATTAAAACCAATGAAATGAAATAAAATATTGAATAATATCCGATTCAAATGGGGAAGTTGTATTATACTCCGTTAATTTAGGGACTTAACTACTTAAATGTAAACAAATCATAATAAAGAAACGGAGTATAGTTATGTTTATAAGTGGATCCTATACGTGAAGATTTCTTAATCTCCATAGAAATTGATTGAATAAATAATATAAAGTGTTGTTGTTTTAGCCCAAGAAAATCGTACACCAAATATTGTATATAAAGAAATTTTTCAATAAAGCTAATTTAATACGAAAAACAAAAAATAAATAATAATTAGGTACCTACCTACCTAAACTAAAAATGCAAAAACTAAAAAAAAGAACCAAATGGAGAAATATGTAGGTACAAAAAGAAAATATCGATTCATAAAATAGAAGAATTTCATTAAAATTAGCATAGGTATTTCTTTACGCGGAATACAGAATTAATAAGTTATCGTAAACTCTGCGAACTGAACAATAACTTTTTGTTAAATTCCACGCGGACGAAGTCGCGGGTAACAGCTAGTCTGTTATATTTCTAATACTCAATCCTTTGTTAAAAGGGTCGTGACCTTCCAAGAAATACGATTAGCAATTAATTGCGGCTAGCACATCACAATAAACGTACAAAACCTACCTATATCAAAAACACAACCAACAAAAATTTGGAACTTGTTGAAAACCCTGAATTATACAATTTTATTAATATCGGTTCAATATAAAATTGGTAGATAGGACCTCATGTAATAATCTACTCTCTTCTCAAACACATAAAAAATATTAACTTTGCCTGACCCAGAGATCGAACTCAAGATCTCAATTCGGGCGCTAGGCAGCCGCGCAACCACTAGACCTACGAGGATGTTTCGCGCAATGATGGTACACCACAATGCAAATTCAAAATTCTGCTTTTTCTATATATTTTGTAAAAAAAAAACAGTTTTCAAACAATTCGACATAATTATATTATTATTTTGAACTTTGAAATTAGTCATTTATCATACTGATAACTCCATCTAGCGTGCAATAGCAAGACCACGCAGAAACACAATCCAACAAACTTTGAAGCCGTTTTAGCTACTGCACACTAGATGGCGTTTTAATTAATTTTACTTAAATAGTATTTTATGTCTGCATAAATTAGTACCAAAGACTACAATATGATGATTAGTACTCGTGGAATTTGTAAGTAATGATACAACCAAAGAGTATAATAATAATACGGGAGGATACAACAACAGAAAATATAGTGTCACTGACTCTGGCAGAGCCACCATCAGGGATTTTAATTTTGATAACACAAAATTAAAATCCCTTTTGGACTTTAGACCTTCGATCAAGATCGAAGCTTTAGACCGATAAAAACTAGAAGAAATACACATATTAATAGAAATATTTTTTCTTGGCTATTTTTGGTGAACTCTTCGATCTAGCTCTTGGACATCTAAATCTGCGACTTGGCGACAAATTGCGACAAAATGTGGGAGCATCATATTGTAGTCTTTGTGTGGGAGAAAACACATCTTCGCTGGGTGCCCTAGTTTTTGAGATACCTACCTATAAATGTGGCCCTGCTGGGAAGACTCTCCAGATCGGTCACCTATAAACCCTTATATCTTTTGAACCAGTGACCGACAAATTCTGATATTTGGCAACAAATTTCGACAAATTAGCGACTATTTTTTGTGTTATCAAAATTAAAATCCCTGATGGTGGCCCTGCCAGTCAGTGACACGAAAATGTAGAATAAATTGCTAATGAAACTGACAGTCAACTCTGCCGTCTTTCTATGGCCTTGCAACTACCTTTTCTATAAAATCATCATAGGTGGGTGGTTTCCAAAAATCCCAGATGACAAGGCTCTGGACAATAAACAATACTTTTGCAGACTGCTCCCGCATGGATAACCCGAGATGCATTCATTATGCCGACCGCACAGTGGTGCCCTCATCGTTTGTTTGGTTATTTCTTTTATTTTAGAATGACAATGCAGAAAATAAGTACGATAAGTTGTGCTCTGTGCACGGTTTATAATAATATTAACGTATAATCTTGTGGAGCACAACTTAACGTGCTTCTTTTCTACATTTACATTCTAAAATAAAAGAAATTACAAAACAAACGACGAGGGCACCACTGTGCCGTCGGCGTAGCCTTAGTACGGGATCCTTAGCACAATTATTTGAAAATAATAATGCGTTACACACACAACGCGTCGGGAAGGTGATAAGAACAAAAAAAATAAAAAGACACTCAAAATTTTAAATAATTTATGTTTCATTATACAAAACCCAACTCCCAAACCATAGAAATATAAAACTAACTATAACAATCAGTTGATTAAGAAAATTTTAATAATAAAGATAACATATTACAATACATAACATATAAAAACTTTAACACATTTACAATCAAATCACAGATGATAAAAAATCTAAGATGTAAACAAACAAATGTTCAAACGTTTAATTCGTGATAGGCCTTTAAGACCATAATATAAAAAAAAACTACCTACGCGTGTTTTAAACGCAATAAAAACGAATTAGTCTCATATTTATTCTATGATAGTACATAATTTAAAATCAGATCTATAACATGTCATGAAACTGCGCATGATTGTACGAGTATTCTATTTTGTAGCATTTTTTTAACTAGGGTTACACTTATGTCTGCAAGAATGATCAGAAGTAAGCTACACAACTTATGGGCCATTTAAGCAGAATTTTAGTAATTTTTGAGTTCGAACCAACTCAGGCAGGAATCAAAAGGGCTGTAACATTCTTGAAACGTTATGGCTTATGTGTTGAGCAAAAGTAAGCGATTTCTTTAGTAGGTCGTTTGAGTTGTTAATGTTTAAAATCCGATCTACATATATAACAAGTCGTGAAACTGAGCGTGATTGTACGATTATTTTATTTAAGAAAAACAAATGATCACTCTTGCAGACAAAAGTGATGAAAAGCTACAGTGCGTCACAATTTAAAGATCCCATCAGCAAAATGTGCCGAACACAAGTCATTTCGACTAGTGCACCAAGTTAGGCAGAAATCAAAAGTGTCAAACGCTCAGGATCTCAGGGGTCACGAACGTATAATTTATGTGTAGAACAAAAATAAGCATTTGCTTTTCTTGGTCGTTTGATTAAGTACCTGGTACATCTACAGACATACCAATGGAACCTTTATGTTGTGTCGTATTGTGTTATGTAAATAAATGGACCCATGTCAATCTTACTTTGTTAAATCGGAATGCAGCATCTATATCGTTTATGAGTATTTTCTCTTAATTCAAGCATAATAATGTTATTAAAAAAAATATATATATATATATACGGTCGAATTGAGAAACCTCCTCCTTTTTTGAAGTCGGTTAAAAATGAGAAATTGTTTCTTTTAGACGTGGTTATTAAAAATCAATGATTTTAATGATAGATTCAAATTCAAACAATAAAATTAAAGTATAAATTCATAATAGTCCTAAATTGAGATAATACAACCTTTTCGAAATTTACTAGTTTTTAGTTTCTAGAAATGTTACATTGAGCAGTAGAGTATCACATTTTTTTTAAACATGCCACTTTTTAAACGTTGCCCAGATAATAAGGGCCTAAAACCATGTTTGTCTGGAGATAGAGTATATTTCTATTTATAGAAAGGAATATAAGAAATAGTTCTCGCTAGAACGATTTCTATAACCTTCCTGACTGCACCACAGTTTAGTAGGCAGTGGTATATTTGAAATGCTTTAAAACAGCCTCTTAACAATTAAAATTACTTAAAACAATTTATATTTTAATAAGGCCTTAAGCACCTTTAAAATAAGGCATATTTTGCTTTCCACTTAACCTGGCTTCAGGTAAAATTAGCATCTACATTGCTACAAGATTATTTAGGCGCGTGGCTAAAATCGGAACTGGCGCCGCCATTTTGTTTTGCCATTTTTTTTGCGTGGATGTGACGCATACTTTCCCTCAATTTGTTCTTTTTTGTGGTGTGTTTCTTTTCTACGTCATGTTTGTCGCAAATAAACATATTTTCTTTCTTTCTTTTTCTTTCAATACATTTTCTGTGACAGTTTTACAAAAATTAACCAATGTAATTCAGGCGCGAAAATATCCTTGTAACATTCTATTTTTAAAAGGTCACATGTTGATCTTCATTCGATGATGTAGAAGTCCTCATGACGTGTGTTCTAAGTCTAAAAGATCCGCATGGTGTTGGCACAGCCATGGTTCATGCGGTACTGTACGTACATCATGCCGGAGTTGTGCCAGTAGTAGAGCGCGCCTAACACCAGCACGTGCCACCACTGGTGCGAGTGGCCGATGTAGTCCACCTTGCCGGGGAACCAGCGTTCTGGCACCTGGAAGGTAATGGAAACTTATGAGAAAATGCATTGCATCATCTATGTTGTTATCAGGGTCTCAAGTCTTAATAATAGTGAAAAGAACTTATCGAAATATCGACGATAGAAGAATGTTAATACACATCATTCTGCCAAGCCTTTTCCCAACTATGTTGGGGTTGGCTTCCACGACCGAATAGCCGATACCGAACTATAGTTGGAAAAGTTATAGTAAAAACATTTTTAATTGTAATAGATATGTCGTAATATGAACCATATTGGTTTAGTAATTTTTACGTTGAACCTGTTCAAATAGATAATCTCTCACATCCAAACAGACAAACCGAAAAACAGACAAAAATTCCAAAAATTGATGAAATGGTATCTGTTGGTTATCCAAATTTTTTTTTTATATTTTCAATGTGCAGAAACGCCTCATCTACAGATTTATTATAGGTATGCTTCTAATAACAATAAATGTGTATTCATCATCATCTGCCTAGCCTTTTCCTATGTTAGGGTCGGCTTCCAGTCTAACCGGATGCAGCGAAGTACCAGTATTTTACATGGAGCGACTGCCTATGATAGATATGCATAAGGAGCTCTTAGCAAGTTTTCTAGTTTCAAAATGACACTTCTGGCCCCAGTGATTTAGGTTAGGCTATGCGTACGCTGTCTGTTAATGAATTTAAGATTTTTCCTAAGTAGACTTTGTGACGCGCAAGACGACAAGGTTACAAAAATAGCAAACAACACTAATAGCCATACAGCAACACTTTCGTATATTTACAACAAAAACAGACTGCAATTAATAGAAATGAAGTCTTTGTCCTCCAATGACAAATACACTAATATCGGCTTAGAATCAATTAACAAGTATTAAAATTAGCATATAACCCCAGTGTGTTAGCTGTGACGTTAGCATAAAATTACTACAGTATTGAGTAATGACCTTTTAGCATTCATGTACCCAATATTGTCTATGTCGTCCCCGACTATTAAGGCGACTACATGACCTAAAGCGCAGTATTTGTCGGACTGCATAGAAAAGAAAGAGAAGCGCGATGACACAACGCTGGTAATTTATTGTAAATTATGAAGCAATTATCTATTTACAAAAAAACTATTGTTTGGACTAAAAAATTAAATCACTAGTGCTTTAGTATGTTGTTTGTAGAATAATCTGACAAAAAATCTGAATGATTGTATGTACATTAGTATGGTTTTTATTGTAAAAAGAAAGTTTTAGAGGTATCTTCATGATTTTTTTCAATCTTATCAAATTAGTTGTATTATGTTCAACACACTATCTACCTAGCATATATCCTGAAGAATATCATATATTTTCTGATTTTGTTTACTGTACTGTGTGCCTAGCTTTTTCCCAACTATGTTGGGGTCGGTTTCCAGTCTAACCGGATGCAGCTGAATACCAGTATTTTACATGGAGCGATTGCCTATCTGACCTCCACAACCCAGTTACTGGCGAATATCTCAAGAAAGCCAAGTCGCCACGACAGCTTTTTCTAGACCTAACATAATTACAGTTAATAATTATGGACAACGTACCTTGAAGGCGTATATCACGAAGGCAGTCCCACTGATGACGTACATCCCTATGACTCTAGGGAAGAACATCTGAAACCACACAAATACAATTATGATTAGATTTCTATTATGTATTACACAAAGCAAGTAGGTATTTGTTGATAATATAGATAAACATGCTAATTATTAACTGCGCATTTTTTAAATGGCGGGAATTAGGTCAAGTAAAAGTGTTTTGTTACTTTTGTTATCTAACTCATCAATCTAATAATATTACAACACCGTAATATCTAAAAGAATTCTTACGATCGCTAAATGAGTTTAGTCGTTACATATTGGTTATTATAAAATTGTACTTTTCCTCGATGAAATATGAAAATAATTAATAAAAGATTGACCTGCCGGTCGATTCTGTCAAAATCTCACCGTGAAAACTTAGGTGAAGTGAGTTTGTTTTTGCTAGGAATTGACACTATTGACAGCCACTCCACGCTCACTCACCTAAGTTTTCACGGTGAGATGTTTACAGAATCGCACTGCTGAGCATTGACTTATATATTACGACCTGAGTTTTACATTGACCTGACATCCGTTGATCCCTTGAAGTGAGATGTTGGTACCTACTATTTGTTCTCAAATAATCAATGGACCCCACTTAGGTAATGAAGTTCTAAAGTCTAGCGCCAGCACTGACACGGAATGTAAAAACGTCTACCCATAAAATATGTATACGCACCGAAATTTTTGAGCCCACGACCAGGCAACGTCGACCTTATTATATAATAACAAAACAATCTTTATCTACTAACCTGCACCATGGGGTTATCGAACCCTCCCATCGTGTATGTCCAGTGCAGCGTGGGCAGCACTCCATAGGCTGCCCACCCGATGAACACGCACATCTTCACCGGGTATGGTACCCCCAGCCGTGGGATCTGCAGTACCATCGCCACCACGAAGATTACCGTTACTGATGTCATGTAGAATGATTTGAGCTCCTGGAATGTTAAAAGAAGTTTTTAGAACAAGTACTACTTTCTTATTGTCGCGTCTTTCCAATATTATGACTACAGAGAGTGCCATCCACGAAGACGCGCTCCACTTTTCTACCTAATCGCTTACAGTATAATGTATAAGTATGCAACATTCGGCTAGTGTTTTAGTTTTGTCGATACGCTAATTACCTTTGAGTGGGTAGTTAGTAAACACGACAAAACTAAAATACTAGCGGAATGTTGCACACTTGTACTGTAAGCGATTAGAAAGAAGAATGTGGCGAGTCTTCTTGGATGGCACTATCTGTACGCAGTCTGGGTCTGAAGTCCAGTTTATCTGGCCATGTACTTTTGGAACTGCCACGCTGTGGAACCTTATGTTTGGAAGCCATTGATGAATAGCAAGTATACTGGGTGGCAGGGGATCGAAACGCAACCTGTTATCATGGATTTTGACCGCGTAGGTATTGCAATACCTACGTGGTCAAAATCCATGGTAGCTTTTGAAGGAAACAGCCATTTTTTTTTATAACCGACGAAGAATTTCAACCCAAAGGGGTCCAGAATCATCATCTGTCGAGCCTTTTCCCAACCATGTTGGGGTAGTCTTCCAGTCTAACCGGATGCAGCTGAATACCAGTATTTTACATGGACCAACCGCCTGTCTGACCACAACGCAGTTACCGGATAATACGATACCCCTTGGTAAGACGGCTTGTCAGACTTTCGGGCTTCTGACTACCCGTAACGACTGTCAAAGATCTACGAATGACAGCCGGGACCAACGGCTTAATGTGCTTTCCGAGGCACGGAGGGGTACATGATTCTGGACCCCTTTATATACCTAGGTATATAAAGGGGTCCAGAATCATGTACCTACTGAATCCATGACAACAGGTTGTGCGTCAATGTCCCTGGCACTATGTATTAAGTTTATTGTTTATTTATTAAGTTTTTATTTATAATTATTTAGTCATGGGAACGCGTCGCAAGAGAGGACATCTTAAAAGGACAAACACAGATCTTATTGGTAAAACAAAAAATAAAGCAAAAAAGATTGCGATGCTTGTTGCTCGCAGTACTCGCGTCCAGCGCGATTGTTTACAAAAGATGTGCACGAACATAGACAAAGCAAAAAGAGTATGTCGGTCAAAGAACAATGCATAAGATTCAGACAAACTATTTTCTTTTGTTCAGAATGACTTAGCATAGGTATAGGTCGGTGGTACACTTAATAAACACACTTCACACATACACACTCCCTCATACACACACACTTCACTTATATAGAACATAATACCTGTTAACATTCGAGGTATAATAACCTGTTTAAGTAGGTATTACATTTTGTAAGCTAAGGTTAACGAACCGGATCATTCACCTGGGTTTACCCTAAAGATTCTATAAAAAGAAAGAATAATTGTAACATTTTAGTTACCTAGTTTGTTTGGGTAAGTATGGTAGCAGTATTAAAATGTAGAACCCTGAACTTTTTCTGGCGAAGAAGTAGACCTACACGAAAGTCTGCTTCTTTACCAAAAAACTATACCAGAGGCCAATTTATATTATATATTAATATTATATTTTACAATTTATATTATATTAATATTATATTTTACAATTTATATTATATTTTATAGGTCAGCGAGATTGTCCGAAAGGGTTACCGCTGGCCCGGAACATAAAGGGCTAAGGAAGGAACACGGGTGGGTTTTAGTCAGTAAGAGTCTGACACTCCCTTCCGCTCCACCCAGAGCGGGAGGGGTCATTTGATGATTTTTCCACCATCAAAAAAAGAAAATGCCAATTTATAGGTGTGCTAAAATAAAAACAACATTCCACGATTATTTCTTGTATTCCTCTTTAGCTCTCCCCTTAGTAGTCTACATCAACTGAGAGGCGCATAATAATGCCTGCCACACACGTGACGATAAATTGCAGCAATTTAGATGTGCAAACTACTGTACCGTACTTCCTTTTATAACAGTTTATTAAAAACATGCTACAAGAGATCGTTATCCTCCCCCTACATAGGTACCTTGCTATATCTAACTATAATATTATAAAGGCGAAAGTTTGCGAGTGTGTTTGTATGTTACTTCTTCACGCACAAACGGCTGGACCAATTTTGATAAAATTGGTATGGAGGTAGCTGACACACTGACTGAACACATAGGATACTTTTTATCCCGATATTCCCACTGGATCGAAACTAAAACAGCGGGGAGCAGCTAGTCTAACTATAAAATTAAGTAGGTATTGCTGCTATCATTCCGAATATTCCCCATTAGTAACACCATGTCGTCAACACTGTTGACGATCGGGGAAAAAAGTTTTATTCGTTCAGTGTGGACGAACGGGTCATTTTTACCGACTTCAAAAAAAAGGAGGTTATCAATTCGATACGTATGTATGTAATATTATTGGAATTGCATTATATTCACATATGACAATCTATTAGGGCTTCCAAACAAATATACAAAATTTTGTAGACGTACGTATGTATGTATGTATGTTTGTCCACGCATATCTCCGGAACTATTAATCGGATCGTGACGATTTTTTTTTTTATTGGCTTACATTTACTTCAACTTAGGGAACAGTGCAAGTTTCATCAAGATCGATTCAGTAATTTTCAAGATATGGACTAACACGTGTAAGTGTGACGGCCTGACTTATTGATACGAGCTACGGGTGTAGTGTCAAAGGGAAAACATCTCAAAACCTTGGTCAAATTCTAGTGCAAAAACTAAAAATTACGAAATAAAAATAATTTAAAAAAATTAAACCGACTTCAAAAAGAAATAACTCAAAATTATGAAATAACTTTAATTTCGGAAGTCGGTGGCATAAAACTTAAACTAGAATACAGATCCCAAGACACCGACTTCCGAAATTAAAGTTATTTCATAATTTTGAGTTATTTCTTTTTGAAGTCGGTTTAATTTTTTTAAATTACTTTTTTTTGTCGATTAGCCCGATCAGTTATACCCTGTCTTTCACAGTGTTGACGAACGGAACTTTTTTTTTAAGCATTTGTACGATCGAGAAAAAAGTTCCAAGGCGTTATTGATCAGGAGTATTCGTATCATTCCTAACCTGAAAACTAGTTCTTGAACTCTTTGATTATTCTCTATTCATAGTTTTTAAGTTCCAGTTCTTTAACGGCTTTTAAATGCAAGTTCGACAAAGGAAACTTAACGGTCACAACTAAGTACCTACTGACAAGACAGGTAAGATATACAGAAACGCCTCATACATCTAATCCAATATTCAACCCGCGCATTTCCTACATGTGTGGTACGTTCAATTACCTCATCTAACGTTATTAAAACGATAACACTTCAATAAACATTGAATAACAATTTAAATTCGAGTAAAGCAACTAGGATGATATTTGAAGGTCATTGGCGCTTTGTTTTGCAACACAAGTTACAAAAGGTGGACCCTATGTGCATACAAAAAATTCTCATCGAGTCGCATTGTGTGTACCGAGCCTACTGCCCGAGCTCTTGACCTGACTTGACCTTCAAATATTTACGAAACAAAGAAATTAGTGATGTGCACATATTTTTTTTTATTCATAAATCATTTTGATCACGTATCGATTAGAATTTACGTTAGCGCAGACTCAGTGGAAAGTCCACGTGGGAAGTTAAATAAAGTGTAATAATAACTAACAATTGTGAAGACAATAGGATTTATTACACGTGTAAATGACCGTTAACAAATTAAAAGATTATGTAGGTACAGACTGTTTGTCAAAACAAGTTTGATGAGAGGAGGCAGAAAGTGGACACTTTCTAGTGTTAAAGATGTGCTAAGACATGTTTAGGTGACGTATGAAACTCTTCTATTGCTTCTCACAATTTACATAGATGATAATTTTGAACTCTCGAACTGACTCAAGAAAAAAGGCTTTTTTGTAAACTTGTTTTAAACTAGAAACAAGTGCGAGTCGGACTCGCACACGAAAGGTTCCGTACCACAAGGCAAAAACACCGAAAAAAACACGTTTGTTGTATGGGAGCCCTCCTTAAATATTTATTTTATTTTGCTTTTAGTATTTGTTGTTATAGCGGCAACAGAATACATAATTTGTGAAAATTTCTACTGTCTAGCTATCGCGGTTCTTGAGATACAGCCTGGTGACAGACAGACGGACAGACAGCGAAGTCTTAGTAATAGGGTTCCGTTTTTACCCTTTGGGTACGGAACCCCAAAAACAACAACGTGTGGACATGTAAGCTAGCATTTTCTATAATCACTTCTTAGAGACAACAAGTCGAAGGTGCTAGTTAAGAATTCATAATGCAACAGTAATTGCACAACCAATTATATCTAGTAGGTACGCTATAGGCTTACAATAGCGTGATACCTACATCTACACCTTTTGTTTTATTAAACGTTACTTAACGACATAGTCAATTAAAAAACTGGTCAAGTGCGAGTCCCGCGGACTCGCACACGAAGGGTTCCGTACCACAACGTACACACAAGGCAAAAACGCCGAAAAAAACACGTTTGTTGTATGGGAGCCCCCCGAAATATTTATTTTATTCTGTTTTTAGTATTTGTTGTTGTAGCGGCAACAGAAATACATCATCTGTGAAAATTACAACTGTCTAGCTACCGCGGTTCTTGAGATACAACCTGGTGACAGACAGACGGACGGAGGGACGGACAGACAGCGAAGTCTTAGTTCCGTTTTTACCCTCTGGGTACGGAACCCTAAAAATTAAACAGTATGACTTTCAATTAGGAAACGGAGAGAGATGCTGAGATTATATGTAGTATGTAGGTAAGGTACTTCTAACTGGTAAGTCACGTTTTCTTGCAAACAAGAAAATGATTACGTGTTTGTCAGCAGTAGGTACGGTTAGTGTGTGGCTTTGTTGTGTTACGATTTACATGATCGTTTGAGGTTGACATATAGTTTTCTAAACTTTCAGGTCAACTGTCATTAGAGGAACAAAGAATGTGGTGATAGCACAAAAGTCCAACTACAACAACTCAAATTGATTCTGACCAAAAATAGAAACGCAACACTGAGAGACCAGGGGGCAATTCTCGTAATTTTAAGAACGTTCACAGTCTAATCTCAGTCTCAATCTGTCAAAAATACCTTTAATTTCTCTACATTTTGACAAGTTTTTGACATTTGTTTGTCGCCGAGATGAGACTGCGACTGGATTTTGAACATTTTCAATTACGAGAACTGGCCTTCAGTACCTACTTTCATTTTTTCTGACAAGAGATTAACCGGTACCGCGTACGAAAAATTGTGCAAGACCATACATCAAACCGTTATTGGAATCTACTAAACTTAATTCAAAATGGACTCAATTGCAAAATAATGAGTGGAAAAAGTAGGTTACGTTAGGCCTATCCTATAAACCAAAATTATAACAAAAATGAGATGTTGTCTTAGTGAAAGTATACCAAGATCAGATACTTTGTAATATTTTTTATGAACCGCTCAAAGTGTTGGGGCTTTCTCTTTTACTGTAAGTCAAATATAGGAACCGTACATGATCATCTAGTGTCATTGATTAAAGGCTAGAGTTCTAGACATAGCAACACAACGAAAGTCTTAGAAAGCGAATGAGATTTCATGTCTTTAAATGCACTGTTCATATATCGAATAACTCGTCAAATCATCCGGAACCACTGCTGGCGGTTAGGAATTCTTATCGATTTTGTTTTGTCATTAAAGTAAATTAGAGTGTGAAGAATGTTGCATGGACGATGCTTTATTGTTTCTTCGGAAATGCATTGCATGCATGAAATGCATTTGCATGGAATTTATACCTAAACCTTGGTACAGTGTCGATATATTTACAGCCTCATAAATTACGGTACTTATGTCTTTAATGGCTTATGCGACAAAGAGGTTACATTATGAATCATAGCCTGTTTTGGCGAGAGAATCACGGCGATAGTCTCGCCGTGCCATCAAATTCTCGCCGCGATACTCTCGCCCCTGTAGATGGCGCCTAAGCAGCATCATTAACATCGTCTGCTAACTCGATAAATGGGCTAACAGCTTCGCTAAAAGGAACTCTTACAGCAATGTCAACCTTCAAAACAGCTCAAACAGCGATCATCAATCCATTTGCCAACCAGTTTAAAACAGAGGCTAACTAAATTAAATATTTCTATTTTCCAGCATCCATAATCAATGATCGAATCATTGATTTCTAAGCGAAGAACACTTCCCTCCACAAGTTTCTCAATAGCATGGCACGCGAACACGCGACATCATAAATCACAATGTCACAAATGTTCAAGTGGAATACAATATGACATTAAGTTCTTGTTTCACAATGTCCGGATAAGCACTAATATCTCTACCAACCAGGTAAATTAAAAATAGAGCAGAATTTGTATGTATGGTTCGTGAAGATCAGGCGTTTTGGGACTGTCTTATGTAATTTTGACGTTCGAAAAGTGCTGATGATGATGAATCTAAATCAAAATTCATTTATTATTTATTTATTTTTCATTTATTTTTTTAATGAATTTTGATTTAGATTTTTGTATTTTCCACTGAAGCGGAGACACGATTTGGACATCCATCAATGATGTGATTAGTCGATTCCTGTACGTCTTAGCTCCTCTCCGCTCCTCTCCGCTCGTGTCCGGTTCAATGAAAACGCAACATAGTGATCTGACAGGTGAAGCGAAGGTGGTTAAACTGGTTATTAATGTGGTTTAAACTTACAGAATGACACCAAAAGGCGTAATAAACCCCGGAAGTGTAGATGGCCAGCAAGGAGAGCGCGATGCCGAAGAGATCGTACATGAGGAACGTGTTGTAGTCGTGCTCGGAGCGGCAAGAGAACGTGTGGTACAGAGCTGATAGTAACATGCACACCTGGAAACAGCAAAAAACATAAAATTATATAAATTACTAGCAGCGCCCCGCGGTGTCACCCGCATAAATGTCGATCCCGTGGGAATATCGGGATAAAAACTATCCTATGTCCTTCCCCCGGATGCAATCTATCACTTTGCCAAATTTTATTGAAATCCGTTAAATGGTTTAGGCGTGAAAAGGTAACATACATACAGACAGAGTTACTTTCGAATTTATAATATTAGTATGGATTGCCGACGTGCGTGTATGACGCGAGGATTGTAAAGTCTATTCAAAATTATGTTTCAGATCAATATTATTTCAAGTTAAACAAATATCAACTTTATTTTAATGAGAATTAAGTTGATTTCAGAGTGACTAGCACTGTTGCAAAACTTATAAAAATGTTTGAGTTGTAGCGTAAACTGAACTTTATTGTGTAGAATAAAATTTAAACTTATTTTTCCATAAACTCATATTTGTTTACATTTTTGGCAAATTATTCGCGAATGCAGATTAGCGGGATGGCTCTCTGTAGTTTCTGCCTACCCCAATGGGAAAAAGGCGTGAGATAATGTGTGTACTTATGTAAAATTATAAAATAAAATTATATCTTTAAAGATAAAACAAAGTCGGGTTAGTTACATTATTTATAACTCAAGAACGGCTGTACTAATTTTTATGATCTTTGATTTGTTGGATTTGTCTCCGCCCCGAATAGGATAATAACTATTTAATTATGGAAAATAATCACGAAAAAAAAAAAGGAAAGATAATTCATTTTCTTATGTAACATTTTCCAATTTATTGATTCTAAGGGGGTGCAAAGTTTGCCGGATCAGCTAATACTTATGTACGAGTATAAGCAACCGAAAAAATATTGTCACAGTTTATTTCAACTTTTGTTACCTAATATTATTTATTATAAACTAGCAATTTATTAAGTTTTTATCATCACTGCTTTCATCCCAATATATTTGGGGGCAGTTTTCTCAGTTCTTGTCTTTTTTCCCTTTGCATTATAATATTTTACATATTCCGTCCATATTTCCATCAAGTCAACCTCTTTTCTTATAACTCTAATGCTATTCTAGGTTAACAACAGAATTCCATGAAATTAGGTAGACAACCTTATTTCATTTCCAATATGGCCCAAAGCCAAGTATGGCATTGCTCTATTTGAACAAAACGAACATTCCGTAGAACATTGACTCGGAAAATGGTTTTGACAGCTACCCAATATATGGGGGTTGTTGGTCCAAACTTTGCCTAGAATTGGCAAACAACTTTGTGAATTACGGGATTGGTTCAACGAGGACGCCAGTACGTAAGTACCATAAGATTTTTTTTTTTGTTTTTTTTTTTAACTTCATATTTCCTTAACCAATTCCATGTTTGCTATATTTGCCTAAATCTTGGAGAAGACCTTAATATTGACCTCATCAATTTCATTGGAATCATTAATATTTCATTGCTAACTTCCAAGTTCCATCACAAAAGGGAAGCCAATTTAGAATTTACGCGGAAGCGTACTTTGTTAACATTAGGACTAACCTTGTAACACTCACATTAGCTAAACGTAAAAAATATAGCACACGTTTTATAATCTATATATATAAAATGGTAAACTGACTGATTGTTGATATATCAACGCACAGTCTAAACCGCTGCTCCTAGAGACATGAAATTTGGAGGGTGTGTTCTTTGTGAAGAGTAGGTATCCACTAAGAAAGGGTTTTTCGAAATTCCACCCCTAAGACGGTGAAATTTCACGCGGACGAAGTCGCGGGCGGAAGCTAGTATTCGTATAAGTATTCGTAATGTTATATAAAAACTAGTTTAAGAAATCATTCACCAATATATATAAAATGGTAAACTGACTGATTGTTGATATATCAACGCACAGTCTAAACCGCTGCTCCTAGAGACATGAAATTTGGAGGGTGTGTTCTTTGTGAAGAGTAGGTATCCACTAAGAAAGGGTTTTTCGAAATTCCACCCCTAAGACGGTGAAATTTCACGCGGACGAAGTCGCGGGCGGAAGCTAGTATTCGTATAAGTATTCGTAATGCTATATAAAAACTAGTTTAAGAAATCATTCACCAATATATATAAAATGGTAAACTGACTGATTGTTGATATATCAACGCACAGTCTAAACCGCTGCTCCTAGAGACATGAAATTTGGAGGGTGTGTTCTTTGTGAAGAGTAGGTATCCACTAAGAAAGGGTTTTTCGAAATTCCACCCCTAAGACGGTGAAATTTCACGCGGACGAAGTCGCGGGCGGAAGCTAGTATTCGTATAAGTATTCGTAATGCTATATAAAAACTAGTTTAAGAAATCATTCACCAATATATATAAAATGGTAAACTGACTGATTGTTGATATATCAACGCACAGTCTAAACCGCTGCTCCTAGAGACATGAAATTTGGAGGGTGTGTTCTTTGTGAAGAGTAGGTATCCACTAAGAAAGGGTTTTTCGAAATTCCACCCCTAAGAGGGTGAAATTTCACGCGGACGAAGTCGCGGGCGGAAGCTAGTATTCGTATAAGTATTCGTAATGTTATATAAAAACTAGTTTAAGAAATCATTCACCATAACAGCATTCTACCAAGCCACCTATATAATAAGGCAGTTAGTAGTGACGTTGAAAGGTCGACAGTACTATCTATTATAATAATTATACGTTACGAATACTTAGAAAGAAAATCGATGTACCTACTTAACAATAGGCTTCGCTCAATGTCATTAAATATGCACTTTCTTGTACCTATGTAAAAATCAATGGTCTTGTTATATTGCGCTATAAACCTTCGATGCGGCTTGGAAAGTTTCAGCTTGAATATTATCTTCTATTAAGTATTGAAATTAACTTTTATTTTAACACACCTACATCAGGTTGAGATGACAATAACATTTCCGGAGAAACTTAGTTGGTAAAGGCCCAAAATAAACGAAAATTACCATACAAAGATGTCGACAATCTCTACAGCAAACCCAACCAATTTTTTGCTTTAAAAACTATCACACAGTCCCCTCTTCGTTGCCCCACTACGAGCATCGTGCCACTATTTACAGCCTTCGCTTCGTTGCAAAATCGAGACAGCACGACCAACCATAGACAGTACAGTAGGTTTCTACATAATATATCGCTACAAAAAACATCAACACTTAGACACTTTGACACATGAATGAAAAATAAAAGTCTTGTGGCCAGCATTCACTTGAGTAGTTGTTGTTGTTGTTGTTGCTTTACAACCAAACGTTTCTTTGATGTTTACTCGTTTTTACTTTCAACTCAATTGTCCATTTCCATTTGTAGCGATAACCCTGCTTTCTTCGACAAGAAATTCTTTGTCAGATACTTGTTAGTCTCATGCTAATTATTTAACATTGATGGTTCGTTGTTTTGTCTGTGGCACAATAGTAACCTGTTTCAATGATCGACCTACTAGGTACAACCTGTGCGAGATTCGTGAACTTCTGCTTTCATATACCAACTTTTGCCCGCGGCTTCGCCCGCGTGGTTGTCGGAAATTATCCCACGGGAATTTACTACCGGGATAAAAAAGTATACTATGTCCTAATCCAGGTCATCACCTAATCGTATGCTTTTCATCCAATTCCGTTTAGCCGTTATGGCATGAAAAGGTAACAGAAAGACTATATTTCCAATCCCGTAAAACGCTTAAAAAGAGGAACGCAAACATTTCAATATTAAGGATGTACAGTCAACAGCAAAAGTAGATGATCAAAATCAGAAATTCAATACTAATGAACGGAGTTCGCATCAGAACTATATGGCGTCAAAGTGATTCAAAAGTATTCTACGTAGTAAGTATTCTAAGTAGTAGTACTTCGACGCCACACAGTTCTGACGCGAACTCCGTTCATTAGTATTGAATTTCTGATTTTGATCATCTACTTTTGCTGTTGACTGTACATGTTAATTTTTAAGTCATCCCCTAGTTAAACCCCTTGGAGGATGGCTTTACATTTTTTTCCCAATAATGTAAATTTTAAATTTTATATAATAACCCTAGCTTAATGTTGGGTTTCCCATACTAGGAGGGGCCCGTGGCTAAATAATAACAGCCGCACAGGTCGATCGATAAGGTTAAGCTACGCTTGCCGCGGTTGGTCTGTGGATGGGTGACCATCTTTACAGACCGTGACCCCTCCGTGCCACGGAAAGCACGTTAAGCCGTTGGTCCCGGCAGTCATTCGTGGATCTTTGACAGTCGTTACGGGTGCTCAGAAGCCCGAAAGTCTGACAACCAGTCTTACCAAGAGGTATCGTATTACCCAGTAACTGGGTTGTGGAGGTCAGATAGGCAGTCGGTCCATGTAAAATACTGGTATTCAGCTGCATCCGGTTAGACTGGAAGCCGACCCCAACATAGTTGGGAAAAGGCTAGGCAGATGATGACTTTGAGCCCCTAGGTATATCACCACCTTTAGGATTATTTTTGAGACACAAAGAAGCCTATGTCCGTCCTCAGGATGCCATCTGTCTCCTTACCAAATTTTATAGCTAACGGTTTAGTGGCGTTAAAATGTAACATACAGACACAGTTACTTTCGAATTTTTAATATTAGTACCTATGGATATAAAAAACTTTATAATATATCTCAAATGATTTATTTCTAAAAAAGAAACGTTGCAACACAAAAAGCAATATTTTAGTAACATTTTGATTTACGACTATTTCCAATTTAAATAGATTCTAACCTGCGTGCATGTAATTAACTTTGATACCTACTGTGATTAAATAAATCAAGACAAGTTAGATTCGCATTATGAACAATGAACATACTAACATAGCATACTATCAATTTATATCTCGGCATGTGTAATGTTGACAGTGAAAGCTTTTCATAAGTAGTCAGATTACCTACTGACAATCTCCCGCATGTATCAGCGGTATCAACCCAGTTGGAAAGTTCTCTACAACGCTAAATTAATTTTATACAATATTTATTTCAAGGCAAAATTTTTGCACACGAATAATCTACGGAAGACGAATATTAATTTGTTTCTGCATTTCGTTTTTTTTTAAGTATATATACATTCGGGTTCTTATAAAGGTATAATTAGGACACTCAGTAAGTCAGATGGTACATATACCGACTATATGTTTTCACTATTGTCTTGTATTTTTTGCTCTTTTGTAAAAGAGCAAAAAATACAAGTCGTCACAATGAATACCAATTATACTGCGATTAAACAACTACCGTATCTAGGTCACCTTAGGTTTCAATACAATGTCCATTTAAACAAAAGCAATATTTTTGCAACAGTACTACAGCCTGCACTGCTAGTCATTAACGTTCTTTTTTATAATTTCTTACTTTCACTAACGGGAGAAAAGCGGGTCGAACATCTGAGCCACAAACTTTCAAGACGTCGGTCGTCGGCCACCGACCAATGGTGTAGAGCTCATTTCGTAATAGCCACGTCACGAGACATGGAAATATTGTATTACGCTGCTCTCGTGTCTATTTGTAAGTGCTAAAATCATACTAAACTGATGGAGGGGGCAACGAACCTTGCGTTGATAGTGCAAACATGGTTTTTGCTCTTTTAGCGACGCACAAATTTAAGACCGATATTTGCATATAACACTTGAGCAGCTGGTTTTTAGGTCAGATTTTAATGAAATACAAAATCATAAATTCTCTTGAGTAGTTGTTAAATAACCATTAAATAAGTAATGCAAATAAACACATGATGCATAGCTACTGTAAGATAAATCAATCTAGGACTTAACAATGATTAGATAACTTTTATTGGACTTGTTCTAACAGAAACAGCAGCACATTATGATCTCGATAAAAAAGTCAATTAACGTCATTAATCTAAAGGTGCGTCCACACTGCTAGCATTTGTTAGAGAATCTAACGAGCATTCGAAAGGAAGCGTTTGAGTTTTTAACCAAATTCCATTCCGAGTCAATAAATTAATTTGAGTGGTTCGAAAGGTACTGTCGTTGAAATTTCCTGGCAAAAACATCTTTGTGATCGAGTGCGAGCTTTGTATTGCTCGGTTCAACGTGCCCACTGTAAATATTCGTACCCGAATGCACATGGCGCGCAAATGTACGAACCTTAAACCGAGTGACGTAACACGTAATTAGTAAACTTACCAGAAAGCACGAGAACAATAACCCAGCGACAATCTTGTCTGTGACTGTAGCGTGAATGTTTATAATGACCAGGTCGTTGATCGTCAGGAACAATAGCAAGAAGAAGCCGAATATGTGCGTCCATATGTTCATAGTCTCATTCGTCCACCAGAATATGCTAAAACAAAATTAAATTTCGGTTACATTTGGGACTAGAAAACGTGAAAACGTTCATACGTAGTAGAATTTGCATTGCATAATAGCACATTTTTGGCCGGTTAGGAGGTCAAACATTAATTAAGTGTATAAATAATTGTTTTTAGACTTGTAAGTCAATATGCTTTTGTCTTTCAACGTAGAAAGTATGTGACCGTTCCGTTTAGAAATCAGTCAAGATTCGAAGCCGTAGTGTATTAGTTGATCTCATGCTCATCTTACGAGTTACTTAATTGTATAACATCATACATGCTATAGGAAAACCACCGATAAACCACACTCGACCTTATATAGGCGACCGGTTAGTGATGCATGTACAACCGGTAAGCGCAACAAATTGTATCTGCAGAGTAGTGTTCCACTCTTTATCTATTGGAAATTGGGAAATTCTCGTAAGAGATACACTCTGTATGTTAAGAACGTGAGATAGTTGGAGTAAGTATACGTAAATCTTTTAAATCGGAAGGCGAAGGTCCGGTTGCAGTGGGCTGGTGGCGCAACTTGGACGAGGCCGAGACCTCTATGGTTAGTAGGGGACTAATATAGACAGCGGAGTTTAACGTTCATTTAATCGTCTTCAACTCTTCATGGTACTGTTTCGACAAAGCAATCTCTATTTAACTCGAATATGGAAAAATCACCAGATATAGGGCCAAAATCTTTCGGTACGTTTCGATCTTGAGATAATTATGGCACCTACAAAAGCTAGCCTACGCAGGCTAGCTATAGATACAGTAAGGTAGATCATCATAAACGAGGACTCGACCACCAGAAATTATTCTTCACTCTGTTTGTAATGGTTAGAGAAATTCATACAACTTAGTACTCGTATATAGTTTAGAAAGGACTTATAAACTAGCATATAAGTACCTTCACCGCTCTTACTTAAGTACTACAAATAGGAACAATTGCTGGCAACATTGTCTGCATTACACTGTAATAATTATATGAAACTTCATTATACAGTTACACTCTGATTTCCACGGGTAGGTACCACGTACCACCCATGTAGATATTGCATTTATGTTTACGGTGATTACAAAATAGAGAAAGTTTGCAAAATCTATGATTATCTGGAAAAGAGTCGGAACAACACAAAAAACAACATTATTTGGAACACTTGACTAGAAATCTGTTAAGAATTACTGAGAATGGCTAAAAGAAAACAGGCAGACGATAGAAAAGATGGATTGATTATGTCTAACACAGACAATATGGCTAGGAAGGAAGTGAACTCAAATATGACGGCTAATAAATATGTATGGAAGAAAATGACGCACTGCGCCAACCACAAAGTAATTGGGATTTGGGCAGGACAAGAATGATGGGAGAGGGCTGATCGTGCTCGAAGAAGGAGGCGTCGGGGTGACAACCGCCTTGGCGCCTAATACGCCGAAACCCGCTTACCAAACAAGGTAGGTGGACCTATAGGGTCGCGGGCGCACAGAGTGGGGACTCTGTCCGCCCACCAAGTGACCCCAGGGAAGACGGTGGCACATTGGTCACGTGCTGCCGTGCATAGCTAGGCTCAGGGGAGGCCCCTTTTCAGTCTCCCCAGGGATGTGCCTTACAGGCGTTGCACGGGGGGTTCCAGAATTGGTATTTTAAGAGGAACCGGGACCACCGCTATATGCTGATGGTGATCACCGGGTGGTTTTAGTGAGGTAAAAATCCCACAATCTCCGACCCTCCCCGGAGGTCGGGTGCCTTTTGGAAACAAAAAAAAAAGGACAAGAATGATATTATGAATGAGGAGGCCGAATAAGAACTGAGGACCTTGCTGGAGATGATCAGCGTTACATAGACCTTAGTGGAAAGCCTTTGCCAACATGCACGCTAACCAAATACGAGTATATGCATGCAAGTTCAATAATTTTGTGTCTCAGAAATAAAGGTTTATTATTAAACCACAATCTTTGGTGCATTATCTTGAAAAGTTTGAAAGCGGTCATAATTCAAAACATAAACAAGTTTCCATTTATTTTTATTTCAACATTCATCAGAAGTGTTTTCTCTCTGTTTACAGTTTCCTTCTATCCATTGTATATCCTTGTTGCAGTATTCACCGGACCTATCCGTTATTCATTTGTTTCTCTTTATTATCAACTAATCAGTCTGATAGGATAGAGTTCCAAATAAATAATGATCCAAGGTTACAATAAATTATTTAGTTGGAACATTTGAATGGAATGTTAATTTAATTGAAAAATATATCGCACTATTTCTTAACAAGCTAGCATCTTTAGGTACTGAGGTGCCTTTATGTGATGCAATATTATATAACATGAAACTCTATATACATCGTCTCAACTTTCTTTAGGAGCTCTCAGCTAATGGTAATGACGAAGTATATAATAATACATACATAATACGGGGAAAATAGTAATGACTGTGTATCATTATACCATCTCCATTTACAGGCACACTGTAGTTAGAAATGTATTGTGAAACTACATTTATGCGGCCTACAAACATAGGGTCAGAGGTACAAGAACCCAAATGATATTCTCGAAGATAGATTTTCCATGGAGTACTTTTAAACCTTGCGCTGCATCGTTCTGTTCAGATAGATATAAGGCGATAGTTCAGACCTTAAACTTAAAAATGCATTTGAAAATCAGGTTTGAATAGCTCAGGTTAAGAGTCTTCGACCGTCCACTGCTTTATAAGATTGCCACGTTAGTTGGGCGGTTCATTTGTTTGCTAGCCACGCTTTGGTGTAAAGTATGGTCGTGGGTCGCAGTAGACTATCCCGCCTACATTTTCATACAAAGCGAAGCGCGAAGCTAAGTACCTACAGGAGCGTAGCTTAGTTTTGGGCTGCTGTGGAGCGGCGCCATTAAGCGCTAATGGGCTTTATGATATCCCCAGTAATTGTAAATCGTGTTTGCTGAACTCAACTTTCTCCATAGATTGGATTGCAGAAACACTAATACAATAGTGGCAGAATGATGTCTAAATTATCTGCAATATAGAATTCAAGTGACATATGACATGAACGTAAACTCTAGAACCATTCGGGTCTGTTTAAAAGGCTCAAACCCGAAAGGAATGAAAGAATCTGGAGGAGGCCTGAACTAAAAAATATTGATCATTTTGGACCAACAATACCTTTGCTTTTGTTTTAAGTAGGTATTGAGACATCTGGGAGATTGCATCCTGCGTGCATGAAAATTGGTCAATAGTCAGGAGCAGATGCTGAATTTCTACAGGATCTAATACTTTTTATAAGTAGACCGTGTGCCTTCCGCCTGTTTATTTGTGTACTAACATGCACAATGCAAGGCAATAAGCAACCACAGCAAGCATGGTTTACTTAGTTAATTATTTTATTTTTGACTATGTTGATATTTTTTTAGCAGTCAAAACATCGTTTTGCGTCACCATGTCGCTGACTGAAGTCGATAGTGGCACAAGACAAAATTCAACAATTTGAGAAAACGTACAATAAATATTCGAAGACTAGTGCGCGTTATTACTAACTCAAATTGCTTACAAATTCGACTTGTGCCACTAATGTATTCAGTCAGCGATGTGTGCGCTAACCCTTTCAGTAGCTCCCATCAATGAAAAAATCCAAGAACCGAAATATTATTTATGTTGACAGGAGAGGTCAATATAACTACCAGGATTCCAGATGTTCAATATATTATTAACATAGTTTAATAGAAGTCTAACAGAGAGAGGTGGAATGAGGCCTTTGCCCAGCAGTGGGACATTAATGGCTAATAAAAAAACATTTAAAAAATACAAGACTAAAATATAATCACACTAGATATATCACGCTAATATTATAAAGGCGAAAGTTTGTGGGGGTGTGTGTGTGTGTGTGTGTTTATATGTTTGTTACTTCTTCACGCTCAAACGGCTGGACCAATTTTGATAAAACTTCGTATGGAGGTAGCTGACACCCTGGATTAACATATAGGCTACTTTTTATCCATGCGGGTGAAACCGTGGGGCGCAGCTAGTATAATAATAATGACAATAAATTTACCTTTCCCAACAAAGTTTCGTGGGCAACAATTTTCTGTAGCCATCTCTAATAAACTGGTTATGTTTAATATATTCTGGTGCCTGTTCATATTTGAGGAGTTGCCGATAGTTGATGTACTCCTCCTCTTCTTTGGTCAAGTTATTGTTGTCTTCCAGTTTCTTCCCTCTTCGCAGCAGACCATTGGTTTGGCAGAAGCTCTCTGTTCTACATTCATCTTCTACCTGAAACAAGTAGGGATTTTCAATATTACAAGCAAGAATTGTTCTTATTTTGGTTGACAATAAAGTACTATATATCTATCTATTTCTATCTTTCTAGTTTATTTAATATTACATTCAACAACAAAAACATGAAGAAGATGTGCTACTATGTTTTTTTTTTAGTTATTGGTTGGCGAGTGACGATGGCAAGCCCAGAAAATGCTAGTGAAAATCAAAAGTCATTTATTCAAAGTAGGCTGAGTAAAGAGTCTTAAGTAATTTTGACACTCAAAAAGTGATGATTCTTTTTGTCAAAATTACTTAAGACAGTCCCTAAAATGCCCGCACTTCACCGTCTCCTAGTGCTTTAGCTGGGAAGAAGTGGTGTAACAAACTCCCCATCAGCACAGCTGTCTGTTCACGTAGGGCAATGGTTTGAATGACTTGTCAAACTTAAACTCAAACTCAAAGGCACTTTTGAATTGTCAAAATTAAATAGTCTGTCAGTTAGTCAGAAAGTTGAAGCTAGTTGAATAGTCAGAATGAATGTTGACCACAGTAAGCAATGCAACAAAATGTGTGGATTGAAAGGGTTAAAAGTAGACTATAGTCCGACTTTTAATTAGCTGCAGTAAAATAACACTTCATAATAACTCATTTCGGTCTGAGTTTAGAGATATGCATGTCAAATAAGTTTCTTTTGTTACACTATTCAGCCTACTAGAAAAACAAGATTTGGTTGATGGCCACGAAAAAACAAAAAGACGCCAATTTAATTTTACTGCAGATAATTAAAAGTCCGACTATAGGTATTTTGCATTAGATAATATTATTTTTTTTAATGGAGGGGTCCATCCGTACGCAAAATACGCGCATTGACGTGGAGTTGGGTCAGTGGGTCGTCTTATGGGCGGTAAAAAAATAGCTAATCATTGGTTGCACATGAAGTTATTGTTATTTGAATATTAATTAATTTTCAGATTAAATATGTTTTATTTTATATCTACTTACACTCACTTTTGATTATTTTTTATGTTAATTTTATAATAAAGAAAATAACATTTTCTTCTACAAAAGATAGTTTGTGCATTAGGTTTTAAAATTCTAATAAACATCTTGTCTTGAAAAAATCTTGAATTTACTCAATTTCAATATTTGAATGGACCCCTCCAAATAGGTACTACGGGCTGGTATCCGCAACTCCAGGTCAGTGGGTCGTCATAAGGGTCTTCATCTACCCACAAACACTGTCCCATTTTAAATGATTGGTTTTCCAACTCTGGTCAGTCCTAGATGGAATGAATCGAGTGCTTCAATTTACTTAGTTTTTATTGTAGGTACAGACATACATATCTTGTAACGATATGCACAAAACTATTGCTTCTAATAAATAAATACACTTACTTTTTCTATTGGCATAAATTGCACTGTTTCTGCTTGGCATTCACTAAGTTTTTTTGTCATAGTAAGAGTCATTTCGGAAATGAAAATCACAACAAGCTTGGTCTCACACTAAATAAATAAAGTCGAAAAACATGTTAAATATCAACTAAATTATAATAAGTAGGTATACATTGTATGCTAATGTGATTCAATACCGTAAACTCTATTTAAAAATTACGACAAACCGAATATTATTAAACACACAAAAATAATTCGGCACAACCTACTCCTAAAGTGATAATTTCCAAACTAATTTTTGTTTTAAATTGATAAACGTCACTCTCAGAAAACGTCAAAATTGACATACATCGCACATCGCGGAAATATTTCGTTCATAATTCGTTTTGCAGTTCAATCGTTCGTTCGTTCGTTATCTCCTTTTACTACCTTTTACAATCTCTTTATCTCTGTAAATTAAACATACCTAATCTCAGAACAATAAAATAATATTTAATGACAAGATACAATGTTTCTAATTTTATTTCTACGGCACGGGCCATAGATAATACATAACAGTACGGCAATGAGCTGCCTGCCCGGCATTGCATGTGCAGTGTTTTTATGAACAGACGGGGCCACAGCCATGGAATTAGTTAGTACTATATACCGCCACTGCTGGCGCAGCGCCGGTTCTCTAATCTGTCCGGCTCCAACTTCCAAGGTTCCCAGAGAGAAATCACCATCAAAGTAGTATATTCCTTGGCGCCGCAGTGACGTATGTAAGCGGACGGTGCGAGACGCTCCCGCACTTACAATTAAATTAAATATGGCACGAAATTTTAACCGTATTGTTCAGTGTATGTGTATATGGTTGAATTTATCAAAATCAAATCAAACCATTTTTATTTCAGGTATACACCGATTCATTAATCATAAATTATTACAAAACAAAATATAGAAACCAGTAATAACATTTTCTTTATTTATAATAAGTATATTCTATAGAAAATTATACCAGGATCAACACAAAATAACCCAGACACTTTATTTATTATTCTTCTTCTTAGCGTGTCAATAGCAATCTAAATATAATAGGCCCAGAATTCGACCACTTGTTTGGCGCCTCCACCAGCGTCCATCAGCTCCTGCAACGTGCAGCTGACAGATTTATTATTGCCCTGACTCTGTTGATCCTATCAGTCCCTACGAAGTTCAAGCAGCTCTTCGCGAGATGAAATACAATAAAAGCCCTGGAACGGACAGATTATCTACAGAAGTTTTAAAGTTAGGTCGAAACACTCTTCTGCCTCACATCACATCTTTTTTCAACACCATCATACACACCGGTCAAACTCCCTCTGAAACGTGTCACTCAAATATAATTTTACTTCATAAGAAAGGAGACAACGCTGACATCGCGAACTATCGACCCTTAAGCCTTATTTCACATCTATACTAACTGTTTATCAAAGTAATAGAAAACCGTATCGCTCCGACACTTGACCTTAACCAACCTCCCGAACAAGCTGGATTTCGTCCCCATTTCTCCACAACCGATCATCTCCATCCATACCATCAATCAAGTAATAGAAAAATATAATGAATTCAACAAACCACTTTACCTGGCCTTTGTGGACTATGCCAAGGCATTCGACAGTATAGACCATCAGTCAGTTATTAATGCCTTGGAGTCCCAAAATGTTACACACACCTACATTGACCTCATTGACACCATGTATAGAAGTAGCTCTGCGAACATCAAGCTACATGTTTCTAGTCCAAATTTTAAAATAGAAAAAGGTATCAAACAAGGCGATCCACTCTCACCTAAGCTGTTCACATAAGTGCATTGCAGGAGGGTTTTAACCACAGAACACATATACAACGGGGTTTTAACAAGTTGCCTGATTCGTAGAAGTCACGAGGCATACATGTTAGCGGCCACCAGCTAACAAACCTCCGCTTTGCAGATGGCATAGTGTTATTCTCCACATCACCTTGAGAACTTGAGGAAATGCTCCAAGATCTGAGCAAGGCAAGTCTTGAGGTTGGACTTTCAATGAACAGATCCAAGACATAGGTCATGACCAACAGCACGAAACGTAGGGTCGAGGTAGACGGACATTGTGTTACAATATGTCGATGAGTACACATACTTGAGCCAGATAGTGTCTTTCAAAAACAGACAAGATAAGGAAGTCGAAAGACGAGTCCAAAATGCTTGGAAGACCTACTGGGCCCTCAAAGAACACATGAAAGGTAGTCTTCTTATATCATTAAAAAAGAAACTCATCGACATGTGCAGCCTGCCCGTCGTAACCTACGTGCACAAAGTTGGTCACTTACTAAACAACAGAAGTCCAAACTCAAGATTTGCCAACGGGCAATGGAGCGCAGCATGTTAGGTGTTAAGCGTACAGATTGAGTTAGAAACACCAAGCTGCGCTCTATAACCCAAGTAGCGGATGTTGGAGCAAAAAAACAGCCAGGCTGAAGTGGGAGTTTTTTTTTTTTATAAAACGTTGCCCCACACTAGGAATTTCTCCTGTATTGTGGGTGCGTTTACAAACATTTAAATTCACGTACACAAACAGCCAGACCCGGAACAACTACTTGTAGGTCATACAAATATTTGTTCCGTGCGGGAATCGAACCCGCGACACGCAGTGCAGCAGTCAATCGCTTAACCACTGCGCCAACCGTGCCGTCAAAGGAGGAGTGGGCCGGATACGTCTCACGAATGCACCCGGAGAGGTGGGCAATGGTCGTCACTCACTGGACGTCTGAGGCAGGACATCGCCATTGAGGTAGGCCAAGGCGAAGGTGGCGTGACGATCTAATATCATTTGCAGGTCCAACATGGCCAGAGATCGCACAAGACAGGGAGGTTTGGAAGAAAAACCTTTGCCCAGCAGTGGGACACAAACTAGAATAACAAAAAAATAAATAATAAATAAGTCGGTATTTCTATAATTATTGAAGCGTAGTTCCTTGACAGGTACTTCTGACAGTTTCGGGTAGGTTGACCTGCTGGCGTCTGTACATACAACGGTCTGTGGGACCCGCGCTGGCATAGACTACTATTATAAACCGCGCTGGTACCTACTGCCATCGACAACAATCGACAAATTATTCTTGCGGGTAACTATATACATATATATCTTTTTTTAAAGCGATCGATTCCCGAACCCGATGAAGGAACAATTTAAAAAAATGTAAAGGACTTATTACCAGGGTTGGATTTTGTATTATAATTATAGTATTTATACTATAATTTCGCCCTTTGTACTATATACTATCCACATCTAAGGATAGTACGTTAAAATACTATAATTTTAAGTACGCTCCCGAATGCATAGTTTCCGGAGATTCCCCGACTATCCTCCGCAGTATTGTACACTTCTCTCTTTCCACTAATCTCGTTCCTTCCATTCCATTCAAAATTCAGTAAAAGTGACAACAATAGCTTGTGAATTTTTGAGTAAAATAATACGTTTTTAGTGTTTTAATTAGAAAAAGTGGCAGTGATGGTCATGAAAATGACGATAAGTCGGAAGTATCCAAACCAAAAAAAAAAAAAAAAGTCTGAGTAGTTGATTTTAATGACTATCAAGTTAAATTTTTAAAAATAATGAAAGTGTACTATAATTTTTTTATAAATACTATCCTTTTCATTTTTTTGTGCTATCTTTTTCAACATACCTAAATCCAACCCTGCTTATTACCTTCAACAAATCGTGTCGGAATAAAGTACATACAATACAACCAAAGAGTAAAGTAACTAACAACCCACTGTCAAGACGTAATAATGCTTTTAATATACTTTGACGGTTAGAAGAATAATTTTGAGATCTACTAAAACTTTTTTTTGTAAAACAACGTTCTCATCTCCCTGGCGCAAAAAAAAAACAAATGGTAGAGTATTATTTGGATGCCACATCCAAATAATACCTACCATTCGTTTCGGAATAATTAATTATTATTAGTGCAGTGTTAAAAGTTGAATTAGTACGTTAGATAATTATTCTCTCACTGCTTCACTGCGGAGCTCAGTGGCATAACTTCTAATCCACCACCATATATTACTTTACTCTATGTCCACCACTAACCTCCGAATTGCCTCCGAACATTAACGAGAGTCGAAAGAAAGATCATAAAGATGAACAGATTGAACCATATTTTTATATGAGTTAATGTTGCCAGGTAACAAAAAAAGTCTGAAGTTTCGTAAAAAGTCTTTATCACGCGAAATACATTATTTGATTCGGTGCAGTTACCTTTCACTTTGTATTTAATAAGCCTGATGCAAAGAGTATAATAGTACTGATGTTTTGAAATTACATTGAATAAAAACATCAACATTTTATCTATCATTACTAAACTTTACTACCTACCTACTTACTACTACTACTAATTTGGAAACTACCAGTTGGTACCTATAGTCTAATATGATCAAAAACAGGGGTGCAAGTGCCCGCTTGGATCAAGGCATAATAATGAATGAAATAGCCGCCACAGAGTACAGTTACCGGCTTACCGCTATATCCTAACTTAGAGGTCCACAAAGTAAACCTCCTGATCCTTTGGTTGATCATCAATTCCATAGCGATGTATACACAAATACCACAATCAAGGTAATACATACGTCTTTAAATAGTACTAAGGCTCATGAACGATTCCATTTACTAAAGATTTTAATTTATCATCATTATTTTCTGCCGAAAGACGTCCACTGTTGGCCATAGGCCTCTCCACATCGACCAAACGTCGCCACGCCACATCGACCGGTCCTGTGCTTCTCGCAAAACTTTAAAAACGTAGGAAACCACACATGGTATTTTTGGAGTATGACTAGTATTTGCTATTGAGGGGTTGCCCACAAGTTTTTTGTACCAATTCCATGTGGGCTAATGCAACTATTGACATTAAAAATACACAAAGGAATGTTTTTTATATTTTTTTAATGTTTTCTATTTTTTTCGTACCTTTCTCAAGCTTTTTTACCTGAGAAAGTTTCAAATTGCAAAAATGTGCTTTTAAAATAGCTAGCGTGCCTACTTCAGTAATGAATATCTACAAATAATCCAAAAATAGCGCCCCGGAGAATTCTTTGCAGAGTATGACGTCACATCCTATTATTTTCAGTGTTACCATAGCGTAATAAAGTTTGGGAAAATCAATAATCATTATAACTTTTGTAAACAAAAAACTATAATGAATTATTATTATCAATTTGGCTAAGATACTGATTAAAATATCCCTTTTCTGATTACAATTTGCTCTATTTATTAAACCTGTATCATAATCAAAGGGAAAGATATCTAATTTAAAAAAATCGTACTACCATAAACGGTACTTTACACGTTAAAAAACTGTGCTATACAGAACGGTCTTTGTAAATGGTCGATTTTCCTGTTTGCTGTTCTCCATTTGCTGAGAGTGTATAATTTTGTTACAATCCGTGCTCTGTTCTAGTTCTTATTTTTTCTTATTATAAGTTATTATTATTTTTTATTTAAGCGTTTAAAGTTTGATCCTCGATAGTAGAAATTCATAATTACTACATAAAACGACTTAGGTGGTACTTTTGCGTTTAGACGGGAGCCATCTTGCAATCTCTAATCAAAGGTCCTTGGCTCACAGTTTCGTTGTCTAGTTGAAAGTCAGTTTATTCCATCATAAAATAATCAAATGGCGTTAAAACGAATTAATAGGGTACGTATTGGCATTTGTGTCCTATATTTTAATAATTTAATGCAGTATAAAATGAAGTGTTGTAAAAATGGTATCAGACTTCGTAGTGAATGTTTCGTCATTGTGAATACCTATTATCGAAATTTCTTCTGGATAATTCCGTGTGCGTGATGAATTAATTGAAATCATTAGGTGGTTAATCTATTTGGTTCCAAGTGTTACTTCTACGAGATAACGGTGTTTTACTGGTTTAAAAGTAGGTGACAATTTTGTGCACACGGCGTACATAAAATGTCGGAATTATGTGCCAATTTTGAGGTTTTCTTGTCATGAAACGCATCTGTGCCGTGAAAATGTGAAATATTTCGGTGTACATCGACGATTAGTGATAGAAACAACATCGATCACGAATCCTAGTAACCGTTCCGAACAATATGTTCAACCCCCTTTTATTTTCCGACGTGATGATGTGACATGTTCTCGTCATGGTATTGTGTTCCCTTGTTGTTGTGTACACATGATATTGTTTTATTGTTCAGGAATTACAAGATCTGGGCAGAGATCCACCAGCACAATGTTCTGCAGGTCCACACGGTGAAGATCGTAAGTACAGACCTAGTGATTTACAACCTACTTATTTTTTGTGACTCATTGTGTTGTATAATAATAATAGGTACTGTGAAACAGTGTCATGGAAGCTGATGAGTTGATTTTGAAAAGATATCAGTATTGATTTTTTTTTTAATGTCAATGACCAGTGTGATCCCTGCAAGATGTAGCAGAAATCCTAATGTAGTCATATTTTATGTAGGTGCTAAACTTAAAGGGAAATATTAATTTTTATGGCTTCATGATCTCAGAAGTCATCAAAATATAATAGTAGTATCTTGCCATGATATTCTTTCAAAACATCATCCTGGGTTTGATGATTGCTATATGTAATGGCAGATTTTTATAATATTAAGGCTGGTATTTGATGGTCTAATAATGGGATCTTGATTCCAACCTCATATTTAATAAATAGTCTTATGTTACTGAGCTCAGTATTTCCTGACTCAGTCATATTTTTACCCTTTGTAGAATGACTCATTTCAAAGTATACAGTTTCTATGGTAAAAGGCTACTGTGTACAAAGGATAATGAACCCAGAGTATTCAATGTGTCGAAACTGCATCAAACTAAACCTAGCAACAAATAAAAAAAAAAAAGAAATTGATACTGGAGATACTAGTTATGAACTACAATTAATAATTTTCTCAATTTTTCTTTGTGTTGGACTTAACTGTTTACTACAATGACATTTCATGTCAATGACCTTGTTTATACACCAATGATTTAACTTATTTTTTGTTTTGACCTTCTCATCTATTAGAAATTGTTTCTCCTTTTGTTTTTTTTCCAACTTTTGTAACCCTGGTCCTAATCTTAATTGTGTGTTTTCAGTTTTCCATTGGCAAGCCACAATTATGGGTCCAGTAAGTAGTTTTTATACTTTCTATTGTTATTAATTGAATCGTTAATTTAATGGTTTTATAATTCAGTACCACAATTAAATATTTTACTCTTTTCCTTACAGGTTGACAGTCCTTATCAAGGAGGAGTATTCTTTCTGACCATACATTTCCCAACAGACTACCCATTCAAACCACCAAAAGTTGCATTCACAACACGTATTTACCATCCCAACATAAACAGTAATGGTTCCATTTGTCTTGACATTCTGCGTGCACAGTGGTCTCCAGCACTCACCATATCCAAAGGTAATAATTTGACATAATATATAATTCGGTTTTTTTCAACTTGTTCTCTAAAATATTTGTTGTTGGCCCTCATTTTAGAAGACTGTAAATTGATGAATAATATTTTAAATTCCAGTGTTGCTTTCAATCTGCTCACTCCTATGCGATCCAAACCCAGATGACCCGTTGGTGCCAGAAATTGCTAGGATCTACAAAACGGACAGAGAAAAGTACAATGAACTAGCCCGTGAGTGGACGAGGAAATATGCCATGTGATGAGTCAAATGTGACGTCAGCAAACATACACACACACATCGCCACAGCCCGGGCTCTACTCCCCTTCCCTTTCCCTTGTTCCCGCTCCACCCCTTATCCTCTGTTTTCCCCATCAAACGTAAATTTACTTGAGATTGTAAAAATGTTCATGGTCATTCTAGGATCAGCCTAATTTCTGTCGTATCTGGTAATATTAATATGCGAATTTATTGCATCTAAGTAACACGGTTCCCATGTGCAAATATAGTTTCTGTTTTTATTTAATAAGAAACATTTTCTATAAGAGCAAAATTATTTTTTGTTTTACATTGATGTGTCAGTAGATATCTTTACACTCCTTTAGTTGAAGTTTAAAGATTAGTTAAATTTACATCAATTGAATTTATGTAATTCCTAAACTATTTGTACTTTAACTAGATCTAAATTGCATTGTAAAACTGTACAATAGCCATATGTTAGGAAATGGAGCGTTCCTTGCTTACAACTTACTAATTGTCTGGTTCACTTAGGAATTTTGTCAATGAAATGTAAGGAAAGCTCATAAGTGTTAAGAACATTTTGGGTAATGTAAGTAAGTGTGGTATCACAAAATGAGCTCGTTGACAGAGTGAGTGTTAATTTTTTTTACTAGAAAACAACTTTTTTTTTTTAAGTTAGTAAATGTAGCGTGCTACAGACCAGACTGACATTGATTGAAGTGGTCAGTTTTCTTTCATCCACAATATTTTATATGGAAAACGCTCCAATAGTTACAACATTCAGTATAAATTACAGTGTATCTCATAAGATGATAAGTTACGATTAATCTAGATTTTTTTCAATATGGCGATTTATATTATAATTTTATCTAATATATATTGTGGTTGTAAGGATACTTGCGTTGTGATTTCCACGAATATCCTATCCAATGAACCATCCTCGTTTCCTCTAAGTAATTGAACAAAACTAATTGAAGTGAACAACGTCACGGCACGAGTGGCTAGCATGGGTGTGTTAACGTTACAGCTGCAGGCAAGAGGAAGCTTTGTTCACTTGATCTATCACTGGGAGATTCAAATTTAAAGCTTTTCAAATTGTAATCAACCAACAACTTGTATTTTAGCTTCACTAAATTGTAAGAAACAATAAATTATTGTGTATGTAAATAACACCTTGAGCTTTATTTAGGCAATTTCCTGGTAAATGTAAGCAGCTGTAAATATTCATTTCTAGTTTAATGAGCTGACATACTTAGTTGGTTACTGGGTCACTGACTGAGAATCTGCCAAAATAAGCACAATATAAAAGATAAAATCTTCGAGTTCTTGACTTCACAGTAGATTGCAAGACGTTTCCGTCTGAAGTCGCTAGTTACAACAATAACATCTACCGTATATTGTATTACTAGCGGCCCGTCGCAGCTTCGCACAGGTGCATTTTTTTTTTCGAATTTCCGTAATTTTCTTTCATACAAACCTTGTCCTGGCAATACCAAACACGACAAAAAGAATTATCCAATTTGGTGCAAGTCATTCGGAAGATAAGCGGTTACACCCTTACAGACATTTTGGTGACTTTGTTTTATACTATGTAAGGAAGGACTATGTAACGATGATAACATAATTGGTATGTTCCATTGTGCAGCTCGAAAATGAAATCATTCTATCAAGCATGTAACTGACCTGCATTAAAGACTGCAATAGTGGTTAAAACGCTACACATTCATAGCTATTGATTTCCAGTTACCAACAGATTCCATGTGTTTGCTGTTACATACTTATACAAATAATAGTATTCACAAACATACATACACTCCAATAAGCCACACACAACTATATTCTCTTTAAAGCGAATCCCGGGTTGCATTGCAGTCCCCTGTGCCTGGACTAAGTAAATAACCCCGAAAAACATTTGGGAGGAAATTATATACTTAGAACATTATTTCGTTTTGTTATCTTGATGACGACAATTTTGTGTTACAATGACTTCCTATGGCTTGAATCACAGATGACTTGCAGATCATTATTAGTACTTCTGTAGTGTATGTTATGAAGATAAGGGCGTTTGTATTGTGAAACAACATTACACTGATAAGAGGATCTCATTTTTTGGTTTGTTGTAAAAGCCATTGTTCATTGATACCTATTCGGGTGATATCATTGCGTTTTAACCTTTGTAGACTAGAATAGAGAAATTGCATCTATAGCTCAGCTCTATTCAAACTACTAGCTTCTGCCCGCGTGGAGTTCAGGAAACGACCAAAGGAGAGTTAAAAATATTCCACGGAAATGTACCTACTACCGGTGTAAAAAGTCCTGCCTAATCTAGGTCATGATACTGCGCCAAAAGTTGCTTCCAAATCTGTCATCAATCATCATCCATATTCACCACTTTCAAATTGTAGATTTGTTAATAAAACCCGTGATGTTCGTGGATACCTACATTAATAATATTTTATTAAAATTTCCATGGATACAAAAAAAAAGCTAAATAGCTACTATTTATTACGCCTTCGAATACTAATGCTTTATGAGCGTGATTATTGATTGTATATATCTTATCAATTCAGAATCTTTAAAATATCTGTTCGCAGGAACGCTCTATCTAATAAATTGTGATTATTATTAATAAATAAATTAGTCCTTGTGTAAAGAAAGAAGATTGTTGAATGTTATTTGGAATCGAGATGAGACACTATTGTATCCTTATACAATTTTTGTAACAGTTCAATAATATGTGGAATTCCTAATAATTATGTCAAGAACGAATGAGCTCACACTTGCTCGAGTGCTTATTTCCTAATAATCGCACGTGGTTGGTAGGCTACCGTCAGGATAGGTCATCCTGAGCGTACCTACTTCTTTCTTACTACGGGTACAGGAAAAAATTAATTACGTGCTTGCAGTAAAAAACTGTCCTTAGGTCATACAGTTTATTACAAAATGTATTCAGAAAATAATGGAGGTACATAATTTACAAAGGCACTTAATTATCAATAACGTATAATTACACTTAACACTAGGGATTATAATTCAGTCGTTTCCATATTTTTAGCGTTTTTCATTTGTTCCAATTGTTGATAGAAGTCGTATTTAGCTTGATTTGTTTGGGCTTCGGTCTCGTTGGATTCTATTGAGGGGAAAGCGCCTGTGGTTATGAAGTAGGGTTTTTCATTCGATAAGTCTTGGTCGACGGCGTTTTCGTCTAGCGAGTCGCGTTCGGAGCGACTGAGTTGGTCTTCTGACTTGTACCAGTCATTTTCATAAGCGTGAAGCCATATTGGATTGGATCCTTTTGTACTGTGTTTGTTTGTGTTGGGCACCCGGCCGCCGGAGCTGCGGATGGTCATGTCTGATTCGCCGGGGGTCGGGGAAGCTGCACAAAAAATAATTATTTGCATATTTATGTCACTACCCAAATATTGTTAAACACTTTTAACTATTATAAAATAAATGATTGAATCCTTCGTAACTTGTGTTTTATGAAATAATAGTAAAAAAAACATGGTGCTTAATAGATCGCAAAAGTCGACCGGCGATCTCGAGTCACTTTCCGGTGATGGGGATTTGCAGTAGGTATGTTTATTAGCACGCAATAATGAAGTTGTTGACTGATTCTTTAGTTTCTTTTAGGACATTATCTATAGAGCCAACACTGGCTGTTTTAGAGGCATGGCCATAGCATTACACTAATTCATCATTGTATCACACAATATACCTAACTCACTAACAAAAACTACTTCTCAATGAACTAAACAACAACGAAAAAAATTGACTGAAATTTTCTAGTTTTCTTGGTGAGGTAGTTACAACTAAATACTTACAATAAGCCGTCGCTGTAGCTGCCTTCAGTCGCCTCACATAGTCGGCCCGCTGCGAGAGGCACATCATGACTGTCAGTACGAGTAGTACGGAGAGGAACAGCGTGGTCCACACTAGCCAGAATACGGTCTGATTGGAGGAGAGCGTCTCTGCTGTGAGGGGCTGGTACTCGGCAGGCTGAGTGTCGAGGACATTGAACTCCTACAAAATAGGGAAAAAAGATTGGTAGGTATACTTCAACTAAAAATAGTCACGTCTACTCTAGGGGGTGGCAGAGGTGCGATCGAAGATAATTCGGATACATCGCTGATAATAGGTTTGACGTAGGGGCCAGGGCAACACTTGCTGTTTCTAATAAAAATGAACCCTGGACCGGATGTTCAAGGTCACAATTTTAAGTGGAACGTCGAATCACGTAATTTTTTTTCTTTACCTGCTGAATTCGGTTGACTGTCAACCTGAACGTCAAGTCATTCAAAGATTGCCAGTAAAACGGCTAAGAAAAACCCATTAAATTTTTTTATACTAGGTACCTTGAAAAGATCATCCAACTGCTCAATATTCTTATCCACTAATTTGAGAACTTGTTCAACTTCTAATACCGAATGATCTTGACCATTCACAAGGTGTAAGTACAAATCGGTCTTCGTATTATCCACTGAGCCGTCTTTATTTTCGTGTACTCTTAGATCATCTACGTTTACGACGGAGTCGGTTACTCGTGCTAAACGCTCTCGGAATACGTGTATCTTGTCACGTATTTCGGACGGATGGGACCGAAGGACGAAGCGAACGCGTTGGTCTTCGCGAAGTAGGTAGATAAATACGTGAGCTTCGTCTTGTAAGCCGCCTGTGTCGTTTGCTAATACCTGGAAGTAAAGAAATAGTGTCCGTGAGTATGAATGTAATAGAACGCCTTGATCCAAAAGGTTTGGCAGAGTTAATTCAGGGGTAAAGAGCATTGGCCCTCTATTGGGCATGATTCCAAATCTAGACTGTTGCTAAGTTAGGGTTGTTAGTTTGGAACTCACAATGTTTGTCTGGTCACAATGCGAGATTTCAAAGATCACATCTTGTTACATTGTGAGTCTAGAACCTCTATTGCGGATGTTCAGTGCGTATGTCACGTTTTTAGAAAGCAATCCACTTATGATTTCATACGCAGATATCTATGGACTGCGTTTGTTCTAAAAGGCATTGAGGACGATTCTTATCCACAACTTTGTCATTTACGACTTGAAAGATAAAGTGATAAGGAAAATGAAACATCAATAGGTACATTAATTGGATACAGCATGAACTTCCAGCTATTTATCATTCAGCACTATTGATTCGCAACGTAGCCACGCGGTAATAAATAAAATTGTCACCAGCACGCATGCGCGGCGCGGCCGTTCCTATCATTATTTTGACAGGCGCTTTATGGCCAAGCGACTGAAAATGGGTGTGGAAGGATAAACAAACAATATAAAAATATTAATTTTACCTTAAAATCAAAGTAACCTTTCATCCCCTTCTGTGGGTCGAAGTTCAAGGAAACTGCGCCAGTTTCGACATTGACTAGGAACGGCGACACGGCTAAGTTCTCTAGGCCTTCCGTCAAGGTTTCTTTTACATCTCCAATAAGATAATAACTTATTTTGGCGTTTTCATCTTCATCTAGATCTATAGCCTGGAAATAAAAAATAGGACGAAAATAAAATAATCATCTCTTACATCAAGATATAAACAAAATAGTGTTGACGTGAGCCGCAATACCACGCTTTGTAGGTATCGAAGAATATCGACTTGCAGACTGCAGTAGAATTTATGAAAAATCGTACATTTTATCGCTTCTGTATAGAGAAAAATTATAAAGCGGCGTTTTGTGTTAGAATCGAAACGTAGAAATGTTAATTTAAATAGCGAAAAGAGAGGTCAACCTTTAACTCTTTTACCCCTCGAGTTTTCGCAATTTGGTGCATCTTTGAAGAAGGCTGTTAAGACATAAAAGAACTATGACATGACAATATTACCTTCACATGCATAAATTCAATTCCAAAGTCAGCTTCAGTAGTAATTCCCCCAGTGAATATGTTACTGGTGAACTTTGGCGCATTATCGTTCACATCATTGACAATGACGTGAACTTTCAGTGTACTGATTCCGTCTGCCTCTTCTTGATACTTAGGTATAGTTAAACAGTCTTCTGATGCTAGTATTGTGAGAGTGTACTCTGATTTCTGTTCGCGGTCTAGAGGTTTTTGGGTTGATAATCTGAAAATTATGCATATTTTACCATTCGGGTTTGTGAACGCTGGACTCCTTTGCTGAATTGATAAATCCATGTTTGAGGACTTAATAACTAGAGTGGAACAATTTTAATAGAAGGTAAGTGTAGTCATACATTAATTCAGCAAGGACTAGGTAACACAGGGATGCTAATATAGGGAGGGTAGACTTATGTTCAAAACTTTTATAGCACTCTTATTTAATATAGACGTTGATACTAAAAACAATTCCCTACCTATGCGTACTCCTTTGCAGCTCAAACACAGCATCCGCATCACCAGCCACGATAAAATAGCACACCGGTAACATAGGCTCATCTCCGCGATCTATTTCATCTCTCTCTATAACACTGGGCAAGTATAGCCCATTGTTTGGCGCATTCTCTGTGAAGTTTATGTGTATGTGCTTGCTGGGGAACCGTGGCCGATAGTTGTCCACGTTTTGCACGTATATTGTGAGGTCCAGGTCTGAGCTAAGAGGCGTTGGTAACCCGAGGTCGTAGGCTTCTATTCTGAGCTGTGGAATAATCAATCATGTAATTGAGGACACATCATCATCATCTGCCTAGCTTTTTCCCAACTATGTTGTGGTCGGCTTCCAGTCTAACCGGATGCAGCTGAATACCAGTACTTTACATGGAGCAACTGCCTATCTGACCTCCACAACCCAGTCACTGGGTAATACTGGTTGTCAGACTTTCGGGCTTCTGACTACCCGTAACTACTGTCAAAGATCTACTAATGACAGCCGGGACCAACAGCTTAACGTGCTTTCCGAGGCACGGAGGGGTCTCGGTATGCAAAGATGGTCACCCATCCACAGACCAACCGCGGCAAGCGTAACTTAACCTCATCGATCGACCAGTGCGACTTTTAACATGACATGTAATTGAGGACATAGAGGTAAAATTGTATAGGATTTGGTCTGGACCTGGACTCTGGTGACAGTCAAGGTCAAAAGTATGGACACATTTAGCTAATTTCTAAGACATTTCCTTACCAAAAGTTGTCTGAATTAATATTATTGGTAATTACTCGTCATAAAAGTACCTAATTGTTGGCTGGTAAAGCACGATTCATATCACACCATTTCAAAATTTGCTGAATAGGGCATTTGAAATTCGCTAACAGTTAGTTCATATTTTTGCCTTTGACTTAATAGCACAATTTGAGTATAATCGGACGCGGAACAACCCGCATTCTAGCAATCAATGGGGGAAGGGGACCTACTTATATTTTGTATTGGATGTTTGGGCTGTTATAAACCAATCATAGTCACGTGGCACGTCCACCGTCCACCTGTTATAAATGGATCATGGTCAAGAGAATCATGACACCCATTAGTCTCGTGACCTCCCACTAACATCAATGCAGTAGACTATAATATTCTTTGTAATCTAATTATGCGTTGTCAACAGCAAGCTGGGCTAAATTATTAATTGCCAAGCTTGTGTGTATGATAAATCGAGTACCTACCTAAATCAATTTTGGTCAAGCATTCCGGAATAATTAAAACCAATGATTCGGAAAACAATGTCAGGTTATCGCTACACGTCCGTCAATTGTAGGTATACTACGTCATGTGATGACGTCATCAACTGCGATCAACATAATAAAATAAGACGTAAAACCAGAAATAAATCACAGACGTCCAGTAACAATTGGCGACCGCGTTTTGGCAATGTAGCACACAGGTAGAATGATGAATGGTTAATTTTATGAATAGCTTTTATTCATAGTAAAATGTTATTTTATTTATACGGTAAGGACGCTTCAGGGTCAGATAATAATGTTCCCTCGACCCTGACGCGTCTTCTAGGAACTACAACTTGTTTCAGTGTTGTTTAAAGGTTAGCGGGCTCACTTGCTTTATTTTTGCTTTTTGTGATACAAGACAAGTTTCACATTGGCCACTGCCAACTACTACTTGTCGTCTTTAAAAATAGTGATCTTTAGGGTAGGCGTAGGTATTTCCTGTATTGGGATGAAATGAGGTACAGTTTTAAAAGACGGTACCAAACCTCATGAGATTAAGTATTGTTATTTAACTAAAATCATAACGGACACGAATATCTGCTGTATCGTGTATATCTGCTGTTCGTATTCAGTTCATGATTCTAGAATCATGTACCTACTGAATTGGTACGTGGTATCAGTTTGCGCGTCGATGACCCGTAAACTCTGTATAAGACTAGGTAATCAGATCCCCTTTCAGCAACTGGGGTTCTTTACAGACTTCACTCGATTCGTAGACTGTTTGTCTTTGTCTAACATACGTGATACGTGGTCTGTTTGTCTCTGTCTAGCGGCTGCGTAGATTTGAGCGCGCCGCTGCACGCTGGTCGCGTGCACGGTGAAGGCACGCTACGCTCCAGCTGCTTCTTGTCGCATGTAGCTCTATTACTGTTGTCTCTGTCTAACATACCTGGTACCTGGTCTGTTTGTCTCTGTCTAGCGGCTGCTTAGGTCTGAGCGCGCCGCTGGTCGCGTGCACGGTGAAGGCGCGCCACGCTCCAGCTGCTTCTTGTCGCACGTAGCTCTATTACTGTTGTCTCTGTCTAACATACCTGCTACGTGGTCTGTTTGTCTCTGTCTAGCGGCTGCGTAGATCTGAGCGCGCCGCTGGTCGCGTGCACGGTGAAGGCGCGCCACGCTCCAGCTGCTTCTTGTCGCATGTAGCTCTATTACTGTTGTCTCTGTCTAACATACCTGGTACCTGGTCTGTTTGTCTCTGTCTAGCGGCTGCGTAGGTCTGAGCGCGCCGCTGGTCGCGTGCACGGTGAAGGCGCGCCACGCTCCAGCTGCTTCTTGTCGCACGTGGCTCTATTACTGTTGTCTCTGTCTAACATACCTGGTACGTGGTCTGTTTGTCTCTGTCTAGCGGCTGCGTAGTTCTGAGCCCGCCGCTGGTCGCATGTACGGTGAAGGCGCGCCACGCTCCCGACGCGTCTTGTCGTATTCGGTAACGTACGGCACCATTCGGACCAATGTCTGCGTCTATTGCTCGGACTTCTACGACTGTTGTGCCTATTGTTGCGTTCTAGGAACAAGTTTTTGTTTATTTAGTTGACAAGGGGCATAAAGACATTTTATCAATGAATAAATTCTGGAATACCATTCTAAAGTAAAAAAATAAGAAGCGAATGGTCGGTACAAAATAAAGTAGATTTTATAGAGTTTGATTAATTTTGCAGTCTTTTAGTTTTTAAAATGGGGTGTAATTTTACTGCTTAAGCAATTTTCAACGAATGGTCAGCTAGCAACAGCTACAGCTATGATTAATTGACTGTAATTTAAATTTAAGTCCGATGTGTATTTTGAGATACAATTTTTCAAAGAAACGCAAACTTACTTCAGGTACTTTGATAGTGACATTCTGAGGTGGATGCACGAACACAGGCGCATGATCATTATAGTCGGTCACACACAACTTCAGCTCCCCTCTCACCACATTGGGTGGAATGCCCAAGTCTCTAGCTTCTACTACCAGTGTGTAGTTGCCGAAGCGATCCTTGAGCGATTGTCGTGCAAACAAACGCCCCGTGTTTGCATCGCCACCCACTTGCTCGAAGCGAAATAAATCTGTTGGAAATGGTATTTTTTGGTAAAGGATTGATCGTAAATGTCGACAGACGAAATTTTAGACAAGCTTTTAGTATCAAAAGGATAAGTGTCTTGAAAAAAAGAGTGATTGAACTTATTCGTTTGAAATCTTCAGTAAGAAATATTGTTGTCGACACAATTTAATAATTTACAATAGAAGTATCAAGTGTGATTAATCCATAACTAGGCTTTTCATAAAGTTCCTCCACCTGCTTATACTTCGACCTTCGATGAGCAACAACGCCCTCTAGACCTATAGATTACACTATCGAGGGTGCAGTATCAATAGGATACGTGTCTTGAAAAGAGGAGGCGAAAAAGAGTACGTAATCAGCCTTATAGCCTTACAACGTTCCCACTGCTGGGACACAGGCCTCCTCTCAGTGAGAGGGAGTGGGCCGTAAATCCACCACGCGGGCCCAGTGGTTGGTAGATGTCACATGTCTTCGAATTTTTGGTTCTAGGACATGCCGGTTTCCTCACGATGTTTTCCTTCACCGTTTTGAGAGCAGTGGTGATGGAATAATTTACACAAAGTAAAGCGCCTGTCTGGGTTCGAACCTACGACCTACAACTCGTAAGTCGCGGCCGTTACCACTGGGCCATCACTGCTCTTAAAAAGAGTACTTAAGGTGCCACTAGTCGATATTTTTTCCATACAAACGGGAGAGTATTACTCTACTGTTTGACATTGAGCACCCAAAGTTAAACATAATATCGTTTTAACTTATTATTAATTGTGTCTGTACGGAAACAGAATAGTAAAATAAAAAACCATTAAAAAGTTATGAGCCAACAAAGATGCTATTTTTAACGTAACTTTGGGTGTAAATAAGTAATAAAAGAATTGTAAAATCTTAAAATCCAAGTCCGTACCGACAAAGATCAGTTATCGAAGAGTTCAATAAACTTTATTTATAATGGATTCATGCAGTGGTATTTTCATAAAACTTTATTTTCCAAAGCACTTTTCGAGTTTTTTTACGCGCCTATCAGTTCGGAACGGTGTTTCTGTGCGTGAGAACCAGACGTTGTGCCTGTTAACTAGCGTCTAACTGCTCATCACTAATACTAGCTCTGTCAGACACGAAGTCAGGTGAGACAGCGTGCTTTTTGGCCATGACCACCAGTGAGTTCGAGCTCGCGACTAGTTTACTCTTAATCTAAATAATTCGTTTGATATCTTCAGTAAGAAATGGTTTATTGTTAAGTGTTGACACAATTGAATAATGTACAATAGAAATGTCAAGTGTGATTAATCCATAACTAGGCAGTCACTCTTTCATAAAGTTCCTCCACCTGCTTATGCTTCGACCTTCGTCGACCAACAACGTTTTCTAGACCTATAGAAAACGACGACCAGTATCGACAGTGAGTGAGGACTCGCTTTAAAACCAAGCAACTGTTAGGGAAAATGCACGCAGTTTACACTGCCGTGATCCATGCAGAGTAGTAAATAAGGAAAGCATACCATGCCCCTTCCCGCCAGCTAAATGGAACTGCACTCGTCCGTTGGGCGCGGAGTTATCATCTGCATCAGTAGCCGACACAGACACGATAGGTTCCCGATAGTTGTGGAACTCCGTTATAGTGGTACAGTCTGAGGGAACGTGCAGTATTGGAGGGTTGTCGTTCACGTCTTCTATGTGGACGCTGAGGAATAAAAAAAATGTAAGAAATGGAGAAAAAGATCGATTCTTTTATAGCAAAAACTTTCTTCGCACAACAAATGCAAAAGAAAAGTTTGGATTGAAGAAATCCGTATCAAATGATGACTTTCTCATCTTTTCTCCGCGAGCGAAAGGCTCTCTATTTCCAATCACATTAGTAAACAACGAGAAAAGATATGCATAAATATTGCAACATTAACGTTATTTTTGGCGGCTTTGACATAACATGTTTGTTATCTTTCTTTTCCGGGCGTTCATTAGCTCAAAAAATACACAATTAATGATGAATCTTGTAAAGAAAAAGTTATTTAACTCACACAATTTGTTTGAAAGCATTACGACTCTCTCCACTAAGGTATCCAAACTGATAGTTGTCCCAGGCTTCTATGACAAGGTTGTATGTGGCTTGAGTCTCTCGGTCCAGCCAATCAGAGACTGTTAAAGCACCCGTGTCTGCGTTTATCAGAAACTTGCCCTGCGAAGAAAGTGTTATTGACATTTATGAATACGCTGAAAGGCCACTTGAAAAGAAGGGAAATTTAATTTTGAAAAAATCTCTTATAATTATGTTCTAGTTGTTTTTAGTCTAATTAGAATTAGACATCCGTATAGGAATCACGCCCCTCTCAAAAAGAGAGGAGGCCTGTGTCTCTACAGTAGGAACTTGATGGGCTTCGTACAGTAGGTACACGAAACGGTTAAAGTAAGTTCAAATTATCATCGTTAGAAAATAAATGATCATTGTTTCATTTCTAGGTACCTACGTTTTAGTTTTTACTGTACCGTTCACGCAATGTGAACAGTGTAATGACTGGCTAGCAAATTAGAATAAATTCAACATTACTATCGTGGAGAAAAGGCAGGAAAGAAAAAAGTTAGAGAACATATTTGATGACGGAGCGTTTTCGTTATTCTTTTACGCCTCAGTGAAAATCATCGCCTCTTTTTACTCATTTCTAACCAACAACTGATTGGATTTCCCATCGGCTAAAATTTCGCACTTCCATACTAACTTACATCCCTTATTCAACCCCTTTAGGGGGTGAATTTTGAAAAATACTTCCTTAGTATATATATCTTCATTATAAAAGGAACTTTTTTGTTTTTTTTTATAATTTCATGCTTGGGCTGTGCGTTATCTGTTGAGGCCGGCGCTACACATTGGCCTTGTCAATTGGTTCAGATTTGGCACCACATCCAATGTTGAGCAAAATCAGTACAATCCTGTCCAATATCTGTCCAGGCCCGATACACACATAGGAGCCAATGATCCAAGGCTATATCTTGGGTCAAATTATGGCCAATGTGTGGCCCCAGCATTACTGAAGGAATAGAATAGATTCCTATAGCTAGTTTTCCCCTATTAATCATACCTGCGTGGACATTCGATCGAGTAAGTACGTGATTTTTCCGAACTCGCCCGAATCGGCGTCTCGTGCCAGAATGTTAGCGATGGTGGTCCCAGGTTCCACGTCCTCTAGAACTCGGTACTCGAATGCTGAAGACTCGAATATCGGGTTGTTGTCGTTTTCGTCTAACACCTAGAAATTATCTTGACGGTAAAAGGTCTTATTTTCTAAGGTTCAGATAATGTAGCCTATTGGCTAATAAGTAATTTAAATATAACTTAAACTGCTAAGTACAATTACTATAAGGGTGAACGGTATGATGCGATTTTTTTGTATGTTACGTAAACCAGCAACCAGTAGGATTTTTTGTCACGATACCGTTCAAGTACACAATTGTATATTTTCTATTTATACTTTGTAATTCTGTTATTTTTCCTCATAAAACTGCATTTATAGAATTCTAAAATAGGTATGACTGTGTCATTGGGCATACCCAATGGCACAGTCATACCTATTTTAGAATCCTTAGTTAACGTTGTTGCGGTTGCAGGCAACTAACCCGTTGTCCTAGGTGAGCGACGCCGACGGGACGTGACACGTAGCGACACGACGTAATGCGACCAATACTTCACGAGACTTGTGTCCTATTTTGTAGTCATTCTTGAGCGACAAACGCGGCAATCTCAGTTTATTATTGTTTTAACCATGGGCATGTATACTGCGTAATTATGTATACTCGAAAATTCATATTTTAAATACAACCCTATAAAAAAACTACCTAACCTATAAAAAAATTCGTAAACAAACAAACAAGGAAGACAACAGATATAATAATATTTAGAAAGAAACAAGTTTGGAGAGTTTCATTATTTATATCCGAAACTGCTAAAAAATACATCCTCTCTGAAATCAAATATACTCTACTTCTTCTAGAAGAATGATGCTGAGATGCTGAATTATGGCCTTGTTGCGTGGACGTGACGCATATATTTTCCCTAACTTGTTTTTTGTTTGTTTGTGTTTTTTCTTTATGCGTCACATTTAGTAAAAATAAATCTCTTCTCTAATCTCTTGATCTTCTTTCTTTCTTTCATTTACCTGAATGAACAAGTCGACGACTGAATACCGTGGTGGTATACCGCTGTCAACTCCTTTGACAGTGAGGTTGATCCACGGATACAGTTCGTGGTCTATCTTGCTCGCTACTACGACCTCGCCGGTTTTGCTGTCCATGTGAACTAGGTTTAGAAGCTCTTCGCGACCTGTTAATCAAAAAGTTATTTTTTCGAAAATTGTCTATGTGTTTGAGAAGCTGTGTAGGAAAACTATAGAAAGTTTTTGTTTTTAGATTTTATGTATAATTTTTTTGTCTCCTTTACTCTTTTACAAGCTGTCTACATCTCTCTATTTATTATCCTATCGCAGACCAGGTATGCTGGAAGAGGTTTCTTAAAAAACAGAAAAGAAAAAAAAAAACAGATCAGAAAATTAGGTACAAAGTCACCTTTGTACCTAATTTTCTGATCTGTTTTTTTTTCTGTTCTGTTTTTTTTCTTGTCTGTTTATATATGTGTGTACATAAATGGTAAAAAAAAAAAAATTAAAGATAAGCTAGCTGGAGTGTGGCTTTCATAGACCCCGGTTTCTAAAAGCTCGATCAAGTCTAATTAGAAAGCTGCAGTTAAATCTTACTTCTGCTATTTGGATTGACTGGTCAAAATAACAATAATCAATTACTAGTATGACATTCACAAACAAATAAAATTGAAAATTCTTCTAAAACCACAAAACCCGGACAACATGTCGCTGAATGTATCCTTTCCTTTTCTTTTTTGTTTTCTTTCCTTTCCTTTCTTTCTTTCTTTTCTGTATTGTCTTAAGCCATTCAATCAGATCATTTGGTTGAAGTTGGAATAGACTTCAAAACTACTGAACTATAAATATGCTAAATGGCTTAAAAATAAATAAATATACTTGCCTTCAACAAAATAATTCATACTCTTATTCTTATCAGCATCATCAGCAGTCACAGTAGCAATATTAACTCCATTCTTCGAGTTCTCAGTGATAGAAGTCTTATAGAGCGGTTTCCTGAACACCGGATTGTTATCATTCTCGTCGTCGATTATTATCGTGAGGGTCGCTGATGCAGTTTGTCGAGGACCACCGTCGATGGCTGCCATGTCTTCAACTGTTATCACTAGTTTCACTATTTCGAGTTTTTCTCGGTCTAAAAGTCTGGTAGGGGAAGAAAGTTGGTTTTAAAGTTATTTTTAGGGTGTAAGATGTAAGGATTTTTTTTGTGTATTGTCATATTCTGGCCTTGCTTAGAAACTGGAATGCCAAATATATTTATTGGATAGCTTTTTGTTTGTCAGGAAATAGATTAACTAGCCATCGCGGTTCGATGTTCTGGGTGTACAAAGCAGCATCATCTGCCTAGCCTTTTCCCAACTATGTAGAGGTCGGCTTCCAGTCTAACCGGATGCAGCTGAGTACCAGTATTTTACATGGAGCGACTGCCTATCTGACCTCCACAACCCAATTACTGGGTAATACGATATTCTTTGGTAAGACTGGTTGTCAGACTTTCAGACTTTTAGGGTGTACAAAGCAGCATTCCCATTAATTTTATACCTATTAGAATCTTGGTCACCATTTAAAACTCTACATGAAATGGTAGGATGACATGCTAAGGACCACATAGAATTGATTGAAGTATGTTCATATAGAAAACTAAAATATATAAGAATAAAGAACATATTTATTTACCTGACCACCTTCAGCGTTCCATCCACCGCATTTAGATCCCATAAAGACAGAAAATCATACTCCGCCATAGATATAGGTATGCCGTCTTCATCTCTGGCAACACTGCCGGTCTTGTCTATGGCATAGCGTAACACTGGCTGGTCATCGGGATCGTGGGCAGCCGCGCGGTATATTTGGGTTCCTACCTGAGGAGACAAACTTGCTTGAAATTGTATGGATACTTTATTCAGGGACACGAGAACATTTCATAGTGTTCCAGATTATTATAGCTACTGCTCCAACTCTGGACAGACCACGATACATATTTTATCGGTTCTATGCAATAATCACTGATGACTTAAGAGGTGTCGTAACCTTCTGGTCAAACGTAATTTTATTCTATTTATTTTTTCGTGTAATCATGCGTTACCTATAGGTTTATGAATAACTAGTCTGCAAGGTTGGCTGAATTATTGACACTCTAAAGGCTCTTTCAAACTTTCAATGCGCCCTACGGACTATTTTCAAATTTGTACATCGCTTGTGTGTTGCATAAAGAGTGTACTGATCACCTGCGTGTTCTCCCTGATGGTGATAGTGCCAGGCTCCACGAGCACCGGCGGCTTGTTGTTCACGTCCACTATGGTGATGTTCACCAGAACTGCAGCGCTTAGTTGCTGGTCACCGATACCGCCGTCTAACGCCACCTATAGTATATGACACCACTATTATTATTATGTTTAAATATAACAGAATTGTTATCTATTTTTTGGGTGACACTCACAGTTAAGGAACACTTACAGCGCCTAGTATTCTGGTTAACAAAGAGAGTGTGGTAAACAGCAGATTTCAGAACAGGTATAGTGTAATTCAGCCCAAAAACTGCAAGACGACTATATCGCCATGATTTGGATAGGGACAGAATATTTCAAGAAGACAATGGTTCTATACAAAAAATCTAAAATCATCTGCCTAGCCTTTTCCCAACTATGTTGGCTGCATCCGGTTAGACTGGAAGCCGACTGAATACCAGTATTTTACATGGAGCGACTGCCTATTTGACCTCCACAACCCAGTTACTGGGTAATACGATACCCCTTGGTAAGACTGGTTGTCTGACTTTCGGGCTTCTGACAACCCGTAACGACTGTCATAGATCCACAAATGACAGCCGGGACCAACGGCTTAACGTGCTTTCCGACGCACGGACCCCTCACGATATGTGTGGATGGTCACCCATCCACAGACCAACCGCGGCAGGCGTAGCTTAACCTGATCGACCGACCTGTGCGGCTATTATTATTTAGCCACGGGAACATCTAAAATATACATATTAATGTAAGTACGTCATTAAAATCAGAAGACTCTTTTGACCTTTTCGGACTATTGGAAGATGTTAGCTAATTAAATAAATATAATATTAAAGTCATATATAAGTATGTTTATCAGTTGTCTAGTACTCATAACACAAGCTCTGCTTAGCTTGAGACTAGACGGCGTTGTGTGATAGTTGTGGAATATTATATTATATTATTATATTATTATTATTTAGTATAATGACAAAAGTGCAAATAAATAAATACATACCACAGTAAGTGTATATCTGTTGCTCTTCGGAGTAGTCTTATCCGGATCCAGTGTAGATCCATTAGCAACAGACACTACTCCTGTACGGGACTCTATGACGAACTTGTCGCTGGCGCCGCGCTGGATGCGGTACACCACTCGGTTATTGGGGGATGAGCCGTCTGCGTCACGGGCTTTTAGCTGAGAGAAGAAATAAAACTGGAATTGTTGTTTTTTTTAAAAAAAAAACGTTGCCCCACACTAGGAATTTCTCCTGTATCGTGGGTGCGTTTACAAACATTTAAACTCACATACACAAACAGCCAGACCCGGAACAACTACTTGTAGGTCATACAAATATTTGTTCCGTGCGGGAATCGAACCCGCGACACGCAGCGCAGCAGTCAATCGCTTAACCACTGCGCCAACCGTGCCGTCAAATAGGTTTGAAGTACAGACGCCAGCAGGTCAACCTACCCGAAACTGTCAGATTTTCCCAATCAACCTTGAACCTTATGCTTTAGCAATAAAGTCGAAAATCTATTAAAGAAATCTGACATATTGTAGTAACTTGATGTGCTGGCGTCCGTACATACCGTCGTCAATTAGGTTATAAGTACAGAACACAGCACATGAACCTACTGCAATCTGTCAAATTTCTTTAATATATTTTCAACTTTATCGCTAAAGCATAAGGTTCAAAGTTGATTGGGAAAATTTGACAGTTTCGGGTAGCTTGATGTGCTGGCGTCTGTACTTTACAAATAAGGTTTATTTTTGTAAACGATGCAACATTTACAGTAATTTTAAATTCTTTGGTATTTAATAATAATGGTTACGAACTTATTACAACATGGTTATGTTGTAATAAGTATATACCATACATTTCTTGACGTTTTAACTTCTCTTATCTTTATGTAACGTTTATAAATAAACCTGATATTTTTTAGCAGTTTAGGAAGCACTGGAGTATTTAGAATCAAGATTTGTGTTTGGTCTTATATTTTGTTTTTCTCCACAGGTACCGTGTATAATTCTGGCGTGAAAATATCCTAAGTTAAATGATTTATTTTTAAACTAGATGAGGTCGGCGTTTCCTATCTGACTATTCTGAGAAGAAAGACAGAAACAAACTCAGAGGTCACAGTCTCTTTTAAAGTCCAGACAAAATCTTGGTCAGATTATGTGAAGACCATGTAGATTGGTGTCTGAAATGGTATTTTGAGGAAAGAAGCACGCAGATTGAGCGGATCTGTCAGGGAGTAGTGTAGCTTTAGGTTCGGGAATAGTGAAGATTTCTTTTAGCGAAAGAATTTTTGTAATAAACTCTATGTTATTGCCATCTAAACTTAAATATTAGTTACCTCAAGCACACTAGTTCCTCCCGGCATGTCCTCTGGTATAGATCTCTTGTACATCATCTGTTGGAACAGCGGCGCGTGATCATTCACGTCTTGAACGTAAATAGTTACTGGCACTGTCGATGATAAGGACGGTTCGCCGAAGTCGCGGGCCCGAACCTGAGGATAAGTCATGTTAGGGTTTTAAACGTTGAGTTTACTGAAATCTATATAAATAAAAAGAAAAGTCCTGACTGACTGACTGATTGACTGACTCATCAACGCCCAGCCCAAACCCTTGGACCTAGAGAACTGAAATTTTGCACAGATGTTCCCTTTATAATGTAGACAAGGAATTAGAAAGGATTTTTCGAAATTCAACCCCTAAGGGGGTGAATGGGGAGAGGGTGAAACGTCACGCGGACGAAGTCGCGGGCAGAAGCTAGTGATTTATATGATAGATGCCCATAGGAACATGTAAAGGTAGGTCGAGTTAAGTCCGCAGTGCAGTAAGGCGCAAAATAGTACGCAAGACGCAGCTGAGCAAACTACCTTAGTTCAGTTTGGTAAAATTGTTCAAGGTGAGTGGTATTCAACGCTGTCTGCGTTTTATTCGAAATAACAAATATCGCTAACTTTATCAACTTTGATACTTAAAAATACGATTGAAGTATGTAGTGCTTTTACTTTTTATGCTTACTCAGATCTGTAGCGTCGTATGTCACATGCAAACATAAATTGTATTTAAAACATAATTTTGTGTTTGTCATTTTCAAACGATTAACAGAAACAGAACGATGTTTTAAATTAGTTTAGTGTTAAAAGCATTTAGTGATTTTTGGTGCAAGTAGGTCTTTTTTTTTGGGTGGGAAATTATCAAATAACTTCTCCCGCTCTAGGCGGAACGGGAGGGCGTGTCTGACTTTTACTGACTAAAACCCACCCGTGTTCCTTCAGTTGCCTGTGCCAGGGGCCACGGTAACCCTTTCGAACAACCCGCGACCCTGGCAGGGTGTGCAAGTAGGCTTCAATCAGGTTCAGTAATATTATACTCACAGTAAGATGTATCGGTCGTAAGTTGCTGTTATCTCCTGGTATCTGTTCGAAGTCCAGTCCTCCCACCGGGGTAATGATACCTAAGTTTGGGTCTATTGAGAAGTTGTTCTTGTAATCGCCGCTGACTATGGAGTATTCTATGTGGCTGTTCTTTGTTCCTAGAAGGAATAAAATAAACTAGCTGTAAGTATATATTATAAGGCATAAGCATAATATTGTTTAAAAAAATCTGTAAGGTTGCCTGTAAAAGATAACTTTTAGCCATAATAGCCATTGCCCTGTGTGTAATTCACAAAAGTTTTATCGCACTAATATTATAAAGGTGAAAGTTTGTGAGTGTGTACACACACAGTCACGCTCAAACGGCTGGACTAATTTTGATAAATTTGGTATGGAGGCAGCTGACACCCTGGATTAACATATAGGCTACTTTTTATCCCGATATTCCCACGGGATCGAAACTTATGCGGGTGAAACCGCGGGGCGCAGCTAGTTATATTATAATTTGTTCTTTTTACCTAATATCTATCTATAAACCTAGTTTGAGTCAGGCAGCTTTTAAGGCAGACATACCTACTCCATTAAATAAATAAATAAGTTTAAAATTTAAAAAAATCGATTCAAACTCAAATCATTTATTTCAAATAGGCACTTTTGAACGTCAAAAATTACAACTAAATATAATTGATTCTAGTCGCGACTGCTTTTCATATACTTACTTAAACTTAAAAATATTATAATAACATACCATTTAAATCCAAATCCCTAGCTTCAAGAACGAGTGGATTTTCAAACTCCTTTTCATTTTCCAACAACCTGGCCTCGTACTTATTGGCCAGGAACATCGGCGCGTTATCGTTTACATCCTCTATGTTAATAATCAACTGGGCTGTATTCCTGTTTCCTTTGCCCAAGTCGTCTCGAGCCTCAACAGTTAAGTAATGGCGCGAAATTAACTCTCGGTCGAAACTGTCGCCGCCTGCTTGTTTTACTGTTATTACTCCAGATATTGGGTTGAGGTTCAGTCTGGAAGGTCCAAATTAAAAAAAATCAAATTATTTATTAGTCACAATTTACAAGAATAGGAAAGACAGAGACCCCCAAACTAGGCATTTGCCTGTATCTTGGGAGTCAGTGTTGCGACACAACAGAGTGGTGTGTGTTGTCAGTGTTGCGTGTTGTTGCTGTTGTGTAGTGTTGTCAGTGTTGTGTTGTGTTCATTAATGATTACATTGAAATGAAAGAAAAGGTAGATAACATACGTATGTATAACTTTTGATTCATTAATACCAGCATGGTCAATCAATGTGATTTCAAATATAAAATATTTTTGGTTGAATGCAAAAAAAAAAAACCAAACGGATTTCTTATAATAAATCTTTAGTCAGTATAGCTGTTAAGAGTCTCTGAAGCAAAATCACCCTGTATAATAAAAGACGTGCTAAACAGGGTGAATTTTAATGTTGTTACCATGGAAAAAGTCACAATAAACCAATGACAATAGATTGTACTTACAGATTAGCAATACTCCCGCCAAGACTGGTATATCTAATCCCCCTCGTTCCATAATTATCGGAGTCCGGATCGAGTGCCTGCACCCACGCGACAGTGGTGCCAACCCCACAGTTCTCTGGTATCGATACCGTGTACAATGACTCTGTGAACTCCGGAAAGTTGTCATTCTCGTCCTTTATGTGGACTACTATTGGCACTATGCTGGAATGTAGAGAAAATAGAATATAGTTTGTCTGCCTAGGTTACATTAGACTTAGGGTGGGTTGCATCAATAGCTCCGTTATAGTTACCGTCAAAGTTAAATTTAATCATAACCATAACAATGATCATAGAATCTACTATCTGCTGTTGCACCGTCATATATTTGACATATTTTACAGTTAAAGTTAAAAGGGTGACAAGTAATAAGACGTCATATTTCCCCAAAATGTAAGTGGGTAATTTTTTGACAAGGGCAACACTTCAAGCTCGTTGTCATCAGGCTTTCTTTGTTTGACACTAGTGATGTTACTCAGTCAATAACGGTCAGGCACTCGATTGCCTCGATTATGTAAATTAAAAACTCAAGAAAAGAATCATAGCAAGATCAAAAATACAGTAACCGTTCTATATTGGTGATGCACCAAGGTGTTTAAGTCAGTGACTGAGGGAAGGGAGGCCTTTGCCCTGCCGTGGCACAGAAATGGCTGATAATAATAATAATTCGGCTAAGATTGGCTTTGTAAAGAGCTTTTTGTCTTACTCACATTCCACTGATTATCAGATTGATCTGATAAAATCAATGACAGCACTAACCCACAGAACATGTATTTTCTCTTATTAAAACTCTGTGACTCTGTACATCACAGTATTATGACGGTTTATTACACGAAATATATTTATTACCTGGTTTATTATCCAAGAATGATAGTTAACTAGTGTGGCAGTGTTGATGATATTTATCTAATCGCAACTAGGTATCGAGTGGCACATCGAGAGAAAATGGACTCGATTCTTTATTTTTTTTATTTGAGTAACGAGTTAAATTAAATCGAGCCGCATCATTATCTGACACTGTCAGAAAGACAAGACGTCAAGTGATAACAACATTCATTTTATTTTTCCGTTTCTTTCGAATTGCATGAAATTGATATTTCTGTTTTCCTGTATGTAATCGAAGGATTGTATTATTGGAAGATGCATTACAGCATTTACTCCAGAAGGATGTTGAGTTAATTGTTCAGTAAGATTGCAACGCAATGTGCGAAAACATTGCCCGAGACTGCTGCAGATGTGCGGTAACTTGTGAACGCATGGATTTACGAACGCAAATCAAATCATCTGTGCAGTTTAACGAAAGTGCGTATAGACAATGCAAGAAAGTATTGAAACTGTTATACATTATGGAGATCTGGATACAGGAATATTTACATCATATGGCGATTTTCACAGCAAACGCATACTGTGCCTGATGAATGCGGGAAAGAACATTATTTTGCAGTGGATTCCAGCACACCAAAAAAAACAATAATAATATTAGTTAGAATACGCTTATAACACCGAGCTGCTCTTGCTGGATGCTATTGCAAGGTTGCAACTGTTTAGTGGGCAGACGTTGGTATAGTTGGCTGTTGTGCACATGTAATGTTGAGCATGCGGTATTTATGTATTTTCATCGGTGGAGCGACCTGCATATTTTTAGATGAAATATTACCTACTTCTAAGTCGTGTGACGTTGAAATTAATATAAGTAGGTACCTACTTACAGAAATAAAAATGCTTTGTTATGTACAATTTATGTGTTTTTTTTTAACGTTTGAAAACACCCCTACTTGCTGAGCAGTGGTGTGTCCGTCGTAACAGATGCGACTTACAGCTTGTAGGTCGTAGGTTAGAACCCAGACAGGCACTTTACTTTGTGTAAATTATTTCATCACCACTACTCTCAAAACGGTGAAGGAAAACATCGTGAGGAAACCGGCATGTCCTAGAACCAAAAATTCAGAAGAATACGCAGAAGCATACGCTAGAGCTTAAGTTTCTTTGGCAATTAAAGCAACACACTGAAGAGCAACAGTGAAGCTAGAACTAAAAATAAAAAAACTGAAATTAGAAATCGATATTCTTAAGTAAAATATTCTCAGGGGTTTCTTGTTCTGCAAGGGAGGACCCTTGCTGAAAACAACCCTTGGGAACTAAAAACCCGGAATCTGTCGAAAAATTTATTCTCATCACACTTATGAAATCGATCAATGCGATGGTGATTTTTTTTCTCTTCCTAACTGGCAAATCGGATTCACTGTCACTATCATCGCTAGAAGAGCTTTATTCCCACAATATTTCGCGGAGTAAAGACATACCTAATTTGTTTTAATAGGTACTTTATTCAACAACACAATATTTTTATAGGTTACAACTGCAAAGCAGATGACATTACAATGACACTAACCGTAACTATAGCCCTTAACCGGCCGAATTTGGTCGATTAATGTTATAGTTATGTGTGACGTCATTTTAACAATTGTGACAAAAGTTAAAACGATGCAACCCGAATTTCGCTTAACCGGAGATTTGACGTCTGTCAAAGCTTTGATTATAGTTAAAAATGGCTTGTTATAGTTATTTATGACGTCATTTTTACAATTCTCAAAACGATGCAACCCGAATTTTGCTTAACCGGAGATTTGACGGCTGTCATGAGATTGGTTATGGTTATAGTTAGCTGATGCAACTCACTCTAAGTCTTTTAATTATAATCGTGCTTTCAAAAACTTTGTCAAACTCTTGCCAAGTTAACACAACGAAAAGAGAAAAACTGGCCAAATGCGAGTCGGACTCGCACACCAAGGGTTCCGTACCACAAGGCAAGAACGCCGAAAAAAACCCGTTTGTTGTATGGTAGCCCCCCTTAAATATTTATATATATATTTACCTCTGACCTAGACTAGAGTTAAGAGCAAACAGATAAAAAAAAAAGTCTGTTTTTAGTACTTAGTTATAGGGTCCCGTTTTTACCCTTTGACTACGGAACCCTAAAAAGGACTAATAAATGGAATGAAACAAATGTTTCATCATTAGAACTTCTTATACATACCTCATTTTAGGATCTTTGGTAACAATTTCTTTGGCGACTAGACTGAAATTCATAACAGTGACCTTCTCATAGTCCAAGAAGGATGCGTCATTGACTCTGATGAGGAACGAAGCCTCGTTGATACCTTTGAACGGCGTCACGTCGAACACGCCATGATCTCCAGTTAGGTATAGCTCGAATGTTCCGTTTTTACCCTGGAAATACAAAAATAGCGGAGTCAGAAATAGAAATAGTCACCGTGGTTGAAATCGGCATGCCGCATGGGATGTATTATTATAAAACTAGCTGCTTCTGCCCGCAACTTCGTCCGCGTGACGTTTGTTGTTTTAGCATAAAACATAATCCTATGGCACTCGGCAATAGTCTAGCTTTATTTCAGCGAAAGAATTTTCGAAATCGGACATACAAACTCACAAATTTAACTTAGTATAGACAGCACTACATGACAACGCGTCAGTCTAAAGTAAAAGCGCGCTGCACACCCCTACCCTATTTCAAGTTAAACAAATATCAACTTTATTTCAATGATTATTAAGTTGATTTCAGAGTGACTAGCACTATTGACAAAGTTATAAAAATGTTTGAAGTTGTAGCGTAAACTGAACTTTATTGTGTAGGAATTAAAGTTATTTTTCCAATAATTCATATTTTTGTTTACATTTTTGGCAAATAAATCGCGAATGCACGGTAGGTTACAAAAGATCATTTATTATGACATTAGACAAATTAATAAGAGTTATCACCCTTTTGTTATTTCGATATAAACATATTATAAGCTCTCAAAGTCTCTCATATCAAAAACTAACAAAGCAGGGTCAGTGGGTCGTCTTAAGGTAATCTGTTTACAATAATTTATATAAAAAATACCTCTAAACTGCAGTAATTTCAACAATACGACACGTTAACTGTCGTTATTTAGCCGTTATTTGTCTAATAAATAGAGTATAGTTTGTAGACAGATTCACAGATTATTGAGAAGGCTAATTAAAATAAAAACTTTTATTTCTACCTGTTTTTTGTACCTTTGCCCTGCAGTGGGGCAATACACATTGAAAATATTCATACCTGATCATAATCGAAGACCTCGGGAATAACATCCTGTAGGAATGTGAGAGGAGTATTCTGTTGTGCATTCTCCAGTACTTCACAAACATATCTGTCACTCCTAAACCTTGGTGTTTCATCGTTTACATCGGTGACGATGACTGTCACCTCAGTGGTGGCACTCGGCATCGGTGATATGGTGCGGGATTCTTCTGTGGCCTGTAATTGTGTAGTAGAGATAAATAAATAGGCATACTTGCATGGCTAAATAGTATATAAACATACTAGCTTCTGCCCGCGACTTCGTCCGCGTGATATTTCACCTTCCCCCATTCACCCTCTTAAGTCTCTTTTTACCGGCTTCACAAAAAGGAGGAGGTACTATGTTCGGATGTTTGTATGTTTTTCATGTCTCTAAAACTAGCGGTTTAGGCTGAGTGTTGATATATCTATAAATTTTATATATTTCGATTTTTTAAGCATTCTATAAATAAAAAGCATAGCATATCATAAGAAGTCTATAAAGTTCTCACTGCTGGGACACCAACCTCTGCTCCTACAACATGTAAGTCGTAGAGAAGCACAGTGGTGTCCGCTGTGCCACCACTGTGCTTTGCTACGACTCGCTCTTTAATTGAATCAAAAGCAATATCAGTATAGCAATATTGAGTTAGATATAAAAGTACTGTTTGAAAATGCTAGAGTAATACAAATAAACTCAGAGCTTAGACATTTTGCTGGTTCATGATACAAGCATACATTTTACCAAATTGCAATACAGTAACCCCCTTACTAATAAACGTATTATATCAGATGACTAGTTACACACCGATTTCTCTTTTTCAGTCATCAGAAAATTTACTTACGAAGTACATAGGTAGGTACAGGAAGACAAAGCGTTGTGTATACAGATACTAAACAACATTTATTAGTAAGGGGGTTAGTAAATAATTTAACTTTTTTAAGCATCCCAAACTAATTAATACACTAACCAATATTTCCAATATGTAAGCCCCATTGCTGTTATTAGGGTCCTCCCTATCAAGCTGGTTGACGGTGTATACAACTCCCGAACTGCTGTCAATGTCAAAATGTTCCTCTCCCCCTGCTATGATGCTGTATGATATGCGGTTGTTGATCCCACGGTCACCATCAATAGCTCGCACTGGAAATGAAAGTATGATTTTAATATAATTTATATTATTAACTGCTTTACTTATTACACTTCAGAGTGACTTCAAAATTTTATCTTAAATAATGAACCGTCACCAAAAAAGATAAGTAACCAGCTTCGTCGGATATAGTTGAAGTTTAGTAAGAAACCGATGGATGTTTTCAAATGAAATTTAATTTGATAAATTCAGTGTTTATTTTCTGTTAATCAAATTAAATGTTCTGACACTCAATTCTCAGGGTATATGATCAACCAAGCACGTTATAGGCTACGGACTGATTAATAGGCAATCTACATTGCAAGGAAAATGCTTAATCTACCTTGCAAAACAGAGGTCCCAACAGGTGCATCTTCACTGATCCTAGTCACAGGACTGGCAACAACGAACTCTGGAGGCTGGTCCTCTACATCCTGCACCTTAATAAGAATAGCAGCAGTGCCAGTATTAACCCTGCCTTGGTTAGCACGGTCCACAGCCAGCACTCGAAGTTGGTACAACGACTTTCGTTCATAATCCAACCGATTTGTCAATCGGATCACTCCTTTCCCGTTAATGGTTTGCACAGCGAAGTTTTGTACATCTCCATCTAGCTCTTGTAAGTGGTATAGCACCTAAAATAAAGATTGTATAAACAAAAACAAAGCTTTTCAAACTTTTCATCAACTTGCGTTACAAAGACATTGACATATGACTGACACTGACAGCAACAGCCAGCCCCAGGCTACAGCTAATGCTGACAGTCGAAAAGTGAGGCGTTTATGAAGCTTGCAGTTGCAAAATGTCCCGATTCACCACTGCATTTCTATTCACCTAATGTTTCGATTCTTGTCTCATTGCACTCGCCAGGCTTTTATTTGATTAAATTAATTGCTGGTTGAGAGATATTTTTTTCGACCTTTTTTTGATGCTCGGATCCGTTGTCAGAACCGTAGTAGTGTTTATTTATTATTTTATTGCACATTCTACAAAAAACAAAAATATGAAAGAATACTATAGTTTACTTGTCCGTAAGCTCCTTCATCAAGGTCCGTTGCTTGTACAGTAGTTAAAATGCCAGGAGACGCATCTTCTTTTACTGTGATTGCGGAAGGATAGGGTTTGAAAATTGGTTCGTTGTCGTTTACATCTTCGACTAACAACAAGAAGCTTTGCGTAATGAAGTTTCCATCTCCTAAATGCCCATCAGTCAATGTTAATACAAAAGAATATTCATCACGGACCTGAAACAGGAAAACATATTTTGGAAGTCGATCGATGGTAAAACTCATTTGTTGTACCTACATACTTAGTTAAACTTTTTAAAGTTCTGCTTAGATACTGGCTTAGTTGGTCGAAAATGTCTTTTAATAGCCATTTACCGATTAAAAATAATAATGATTTATTTTTAATGACAACAAAATTGTATGGTTGTTGTGCCATTTTTTCTGCTAAAACAGCCAGTGCCTACTGTTATGATGCTTGTAGGTGCTGTTGTTAGGTCTGTAGATTCATGGAATAAAACGACGAGCTTCGTGTGACTGTGTATTCGCCATGACAGGGGGTAAAGAGAGTGTGTCAACCGGAAGACAGGAAGACCATAGATACATAATATTATAAAGTTGGATACATACGTAACATCTCCCTTATTAAGAAAAAGTAAATACAAGCATACGTAAGTATACACTTTTTTTTTTTTTTTTTTTTTACAATTAATGATCTTACGTACTATTAGTGAAACGGAACATCTCTATGCGACAGTGACATCTGTCAAGTTGACTTAACTAAGTTTTGACAGTAAGTTCTAACAAATGAGGTTATACATTACAACTTTGAAAACAATAAGTTTACTTAAAAATTAAATTAAAAATAATGGACTTAATCTAGACTTAAAACTACCAAAATCTTCGGGGCTTTATGATAGCTCTGCCGAATGAAGAATAAGTAGTTGTTGAGCGGTTAGTATGACTATTTGGTGTATGTAATGTGTTTGTTTTTGTTTCAGGATTTTGCATGGGACTAGCTGAACAAGGTGATTGATAGTTCGAGGGAGGAGACGACGGCGGCAGTGAATTGGAAGGCGGCGGAAGATCGGTATCTAGTGGAACTGATGGGGATGACAGTGAACTTCCACTAGGAGCAGTCATAGTGGCTGAAAGTTTTGGTTTTAGGATGTGTTGGCGATTACGACGAAAAGTACCTTCCGGGGAGACAATAGTATACGATCTGGGCTGTGGACCTATATCTAAAACGGTACCTGGTGTCCAAATACTATCTGGCTGTTTCTTGAAGTATATGTGATCACCAATGTTTAGTGAAGACAACGGTTTTGTATGTTGATTATAATAAATCAGTGATTTGTTATCTTTTATTCTAGTTTTATTTGATACAGTCCTGGAGTTAGGTATTTTTGGTTTCAGAGTATGTTCTAAGACTGGAAGTTTAGTTCTAAGTGACCTGGACATTAGTAATTGGGCAGGTGAATACGTGCTTTCTTTAGGTGTATTCCTGTACTGTAGTAACGCTAAATGAGGGTCTGATTTGTCTGTAAGGCATTTTTTTAATATATTCTTGATGGTGCCTATGGTTCTTTCTACTAGACCGTTAGACCGTGGAAGATAGGGACTTGATGTAATATGTTGTATTTGCCAATCTAAAGCAAAATTATTAAACTCTTTTGAGTTAAATGGAGGACCATTATCAGAAATTAGAATATTGGGAATTCCATGCCTGGAGAAAATAGACTTTAAATGACTAATTACAATTTTACTAGTGGAACCACCTACTAGCTTAGCAAGCTCGATATATTGAGAATAATAATCAACGACTATGACATACTTGTCTGAATTGAGATCAAATAGATCAACTCCAACTTTATTCCAGGGGATTGGTTTTACTTCATGAGGCTGTAGTGGTTCTTTGGAATTGCTGCGTCTGTTAGTAAGACAGTTATGACAATTATTAACATATTTTTCTATGTCAGAGTACATATTGGGCCAGTATATTAGATTCCTTGCTAATCTTTGGCAACTGTGAATACCCTGGTGACCTTCATGGATCTGTTTCAATATGTCATGCCTCATAGCTACAGGTATAATAACACTGTTGTTTTTGAAGACAATACCATTAATAATGTGTATATCTGTTTTTAAAGGAAAATATGGCCTAAGTATGTCTGGAAGTAATTTTTTATGTTCAGGCCAACCTGATATGCAATATTTACTTAAAAGTGACAATTCCTTATCTTGAGAAGTCTGTTCTTGAATTGATTTAAGTTTGTTTGGGCTAACTGACAATGATCTAATCACTAAATTGACATGCAAATCTAGGTCAGACTCAAGATCACATAATGACTGTTCTGGTAAAGCTGCTCTAGACAGCGTATCAGCAACATATAGATATTTACCTGGCTTGTAAGTTACATTCAGGTCGTATGGTTGTAATCTTAGCATTATTCTTTGAAGACGGGGTGGAATGTTGTATATTGGTTTTTTATAAAGCGACACTATTGGTTTGTGGTCAGTTTCAACTAAAGTGTGGCGACCATAGATGTATTGGTGAAACTTTGTACAACCAAATAGGATAGCTAATAGCTCTTTCTCAATCTGAGAGTATGACTGTTGACATGAGCTTAATGAAGCTGAAGCATATGCAATGGGGTGTTTATCATGGCTAATCACTGCACCCATGGCATCTTTAGACGAATCTACAGACAGTGTAATAGGTTTATTTTGATCATAATATGTCAAGACAGGGGCTTTAGTTATACATTCCTTTAATGCATTAAATTCTACATTATGTCTATCTTGCCAAGACCATTCATTATCTTTGGACAGAAGCGTTCTCAAATTAGAAGTTTTTTCTGACAAATTCTCTATGTATGAGCCTAAGTATGTGACCATACCTAAAAATCTTTGTAATTCTGTGATATTTGTGGGAGGTGGCATACTGCAAATGGCTTTCACTTTGTTTTCATCAACTCTAACACCATCTTTAGAAAAGATGTGTCCTAAGTACTTAACTTCAGTTTTACATATGTTAGACTTTTCTTTATTAAATTTTATTCCTAGTTCCCTAGCTCTTTCTAAGACTTGTTTTAACCTAAAATCGTGTTCTTCTTTTGTTTGACCATAAATTAAGAAATCATCCATCATGATTTTGACTCCTGAGATATCGGAGAATCTTCTTGTCATAATAGAATGAAACAGTTCTGGAGCTGCATTTATCCCAAAGGGAAGTCTTAGGAATCTATATCTACCTTGAGGTGTGATAAATGTACATAGCTTTGAAGAAGCTTCGTCTAACTTGAGCATATAAAAACCTTTGTTTGCATCAAGGGTTGTGAAGTACTGTGAACCAGAGAGGCTGGATTTAATTTCATCAATAGTTGGAAATTGATAATGAGGACGCATAATAGCTTTATTAAGTTTTCTTGGATCTATGCACAGGCGTAGTTTGCCATTTTTCTTAGAAGCTATTACTATTGAACTTACCCAATCAGTAGGTTCCTCGACTTTGACTATAATTTGGTCTTTTTCTAACATGGCTATTTCTTCTTTTAATTGTTCTAAAAGACTGAATGGAATTCTACGACAGGCATCAATAGAAGGTACAGCATCAGGCTTCATTGATAAATGACATTCATAATCTTTAAGACAACCTATTCCTGAGAAGAGATCTTTATATTCAACAAGTTGTGATACGTTGATTAACTCATGAAAATGAACATTATGGACTCTTTTGACTAATTTTAATGTTTCACAACTGTTGCGACCAATAATATTTCTACAAGGTATATCTACAATGTGAAAATTGACATTGTATGCTATATTGTTATGGGTGACTGTCAGAATGCATTGACCTACAGTAGGTAGTATTTCACCACTAAAGGTTGACAGTTTATGACTACTTTTCTCTAAACTACTCAATGGTAAATTAAGTTTTTTATAAGAATTGAATGACAAAATGTTAGTGTCAGCACCTGTATCAAGCAAAAATTCTACATTCTTACTATTTATGGACAAACTTGTATGATAAGGGCTTTTTTGATTGACAGAAATCTCATTAGTGAAAAGACTATTTAAAAAATAAGTATCAGATGGATTACCCGTACTTTCTTCTTCTATGAATCTCACTTGCCTGTTGCGGCAACACTTGGCAAAGTGGTTGGGCTTGTGGCAGTTGTTACAGGTAACTCCTATGGCTGGACATTTTGTTCGGTGAACTTGACCACATCTGAAGCAGATCTTGGAGGACTGTTTGGATTCAGGTTCTTGATTAGACGATGCTATACTTGATTGACGACTTTGACTTCCTTTATATTGACGAGTTTGACTTTCTTGACGACGACTTTCTTGACGACTATGACTTTGACTTTCTTGACGACGACTTTCTTGACGACTATGACTTCTTTGACGACTGTGACTTCTTTGACGACTGTGACTTCTTTGACGACTGGCGACGACACTTACTTCTTGACTTGATATGGCTTTAGCGTCTAACCTAGTGTTTCTTAATGTTTTAGCAAGACTGACGGCGGCATCAAATGAAGATGGTTTTTCGATCAGGATACGTTCTCTGATGTACGAACATGATGAATTTAGGTTCCATGAAAATATGTCCTTTACTATATCATCGGCAAGACCTTCGAAATTGCATTGGATACTTAGATTCTTGAGATCAGTGGCGTACGTCTCAATTTCTTCATCTGGACCTTGCTTTCTGTTGAACAGCTTATGCCTTTCTACGGAGATATTTACGCGCGGCGTAAAATAGTCTTCGAATTTGGTGAGTAGATCCTTATAAGTGATTTTCTCTATTTCCGTATTGAACGAGTAAAATATCTGAAGAGCGTCCGGGCCAATTGTTTGTAACAAAATGGCTACCTTTCTGTTGTCGGATTCGTTCTCCAAACTGTTAGCGATCATAAATATCCCGAGACTAGTTTTAAAGTTTCGCCAAGCCAATGGCATGTTCGAGGCGTTGATATCGAGACTGAAGTTACTTGGCGGCAGGAGACGATTTGCACTTGCTTTTTGTTCCGACATTTTTAGGACGGAGCACGTGGCGGCGTTATGCGACTATTATGGACTGACTTAGTTGACTTACTTTTGTAGTATAGGCTGCTGCAAACGCTTACTTCTGGTAACTTCTGACACCATGTTATGATGCTTGTAGGTGCTGTTGTTAGGTCTGTAGATTCATGGAATAAAACGACGAGCTTCGTGTGACTGTGTATTCGCCATGACAGGGGGTAAAGAGAGTGTGTCAACCGGAAGACAGGAAGACCATAGATACATAATATTATAAAGTTGGATACATACGTAACACCTACCAATCTTTAATGCCAGCAGAAATGTTTATGGCACAGCATTTATTCAATGATATTACAAGTAAAAAGTAAAACAGCCATATTAGTTCTGATGTTTGTTACCTAATTAACAAAATGGCAAAAAATTACAATTTACAATTCGTGCGTTCTCCAGATTTAGGTAGATACCATCAGACTCGTTAGCGACTAGGTCCAAGGTAGCGTACTAACACTTCACCTATGTAAGTTTCTTTAACCTTTAATTAGTGCTTTCGATCAACAATCTATGCCTGATGCCTATTGCCTACTTAGCTTGGTGAACCACATAATATACAGGTACCCAGATACTAGGTACCTAGGTAGATAAGTATCGACTAAAGCACGATCTACACGGTTTAAAACGGTGGTTTCAAACCTAAATTTACAACAGTGTAGACAGTGGTTTTAAACCAATTTCGTATGACCTTTAAACGTCCTTGGTAGAAAGACTGGTTTCAAACCGTGTAGATCGTGTTTTACTAACTATAACTTTACCTACTGGACCTACCTGTAACACACACAGCATGTAACCTTATGTGAACGAAGCTCACAACCACGGATAGATCTATGCTCGCAACACTGTGCAGACTGCCCATGTTTTTATGTGAAATTGTGATTAATTTTGAGGAATATGGACGGTGTTACCAAGGTAAGTTCCAACGTACTTGTAAGAGGGGACAATTTGGTTGTCACTAAAGTAATTTTTTAATATATTATTGCTGTAACAGTCGGTCGTTAGTTAATCGTGTAGATGTGCAAAACAGACATCCATCAACCATCGTATAGTGTGAAAAAAACTCACCTCTCTATCTAATTCCTTAACTAAATAAATATTAGCTTCGTTGGATGAAATGGCTTCTAATCTTAAAATATCACTACCGATTTGGTCTCTAATTCCAAATTGTAACGAATCTCCATCGGGGTCAACGCCCCTCAGCCGGTATATTAGGCTACCTGAAATTAAAATAACGGTAAATTCTCTTAATTAAACACACACCTACCACTTGAACACACTATTTACGGCAATTACCGTTTGTATTTGAAGAGTAGTTCAAAGAAAATAAAAGTAAGTAATTAGGTAGGTAGGTATATCACATGTAGTTAAGTGTGTAGAAGGTTCCTAAACTGAACGAATACCACGTGTAAAGCTGCAAATCTGGAAGGACAGATTCATAAAAAAAATCTGACCTCCACAACCCAGTTACTGGGTAATACGATACCCCTTGGTAAGACTAGTTGACAAACTTTCGGGCTTCTGACTACCCGTAACGACTGTCAAAGATCCACAAATGACAGCCGGGACCAACGGCTTACCGTGCTATCCGAGGCACTGAAGGGTCTCGGTATGTAAAGATGGTCACCCATCCACATACCAACCGCGGCAAGCGTAGCTTACCTGATCGATCGACCTGTGCGGCTGTTATTATTTAGCCACGGGCCCCTCCGGGTCTTGTCAAATCATATCAAACATTATTAAATGGAAGATTGCTAAGCTTTCATTCAGAATGTTGTAACATGCAACTGAAATAATCTTTTAGATACCACCTCATTTTTGTTCTGCTGACTGACGTAAAGCCATGACCATCACCTGAATGAAGTATATCAGTCAATGTGGAAGCAAGAATCTAAATAATGAGTAAAGTATATCTCTCCTCACTAAGATTATCAGGATACATTATGTAGGTATATCTTTTAATAGCTCCAAACAATCATGATTCATAAATAATTCGGTTATTCCACTTCATATGACTCATACCCATTAAGTCATTATTCTGGGCAGGCTGACATTTAATATCTTTTGTAATACCATCAAATAGTCGAAACTCCAACCCCATCAGGTATTTTACGAGATTTTACGCTTGGCCACATTTAAGTTGACTAATCGTTACTCATTGTTACGTCACATCGACCATTAGTTAAGTGTAGGGTGAGCAAGGGATCCGTGGCGTAACTAGAGGGTGGCATTGGGGCAAAATGCCACGGGCTCCCATCCAGAGGGGCCCCCGGCCCGAGAGGGCCATGACCACAGGTGGATCCTAACATAAGTTTATAAATGAAAACTTTTTTCGAAAATGTACAAAAAAGGACATCATTCAGTTTTCGAACATTTTGTACCTTTTCCCCCATTGTTTGTCTAATTTTTTGGACAGGAGTACAGGACCTCATGCTCAGCAGTAGCGTTTGCAACCACTAGACCAACGAAGCAGTCAGGTGTTAAATGTTGTAGGGGAAAATAAATCTACGCGAAAGAAGTCGCGGAAAAGTGCTAGTAAAAAAAAAAAAAACTATAACGTTGGTTGAGCTTCTTTACATTGAGGGAGGGCCCCATCCCTTGAATTTGCCACGGGCCCCAAACGGTATAGTTACGCCACTGCAAGGGATCCTTCCAACAGCTGTAAGGCTTCCCTATGTTTGCACCAGTTGTCGTGGTAACACCACTCTATCCGTTCCCCTAGTATGAATAATTTCCGGTTGTCAGTACCTTACGGTAAACGTTGGGTTGTCCAACTTTGAAATAGCTTTTGGGGAGGCGATACAGCAAGTGTTAGGTTATAATATTAGTACCCAAGTATCATGTTCAATGTCGGTGTCTCCGTGTCTTACGATTGTGGTTTCGTCAATTGATACTTTTGAGAAATATCAAATTAATGTCTGTATTTAGAATAATTTGTAGCTAATACATGTAGGTAGGTATCATTTGCACACCTATTCTTTAAGACCCCGAAACTGCTTCGGTCTGCCCATTGCTGGCTACTGTTGACAGGTCATATTTCTATTCACATCAGAGACATTTTCAATAGTATTAAGTATGTGCACTTACCCACAGGTGTGTCAAGTCCTTCTTTCAGCCTGACAACAATTTCTGATTGACCATCTATGAGAAACCTGGGCGGTCTGTTGGCGACCACCACTTCTAGAATCGTCAGGAGCAACCAGAACCCTGTGATGCATTTGTACTGAACCGGTTTTAACCGGACTCGCGTCGGGTGAGATGTAACCCTCGCATGCATTGTAGTCAGTCATCTGTCACATCTGGCCTTGTTGCTGGTTGGTGGTGAGACCATTTTCTCACTTCGCACGGTTTCACCGTGGGAAGACTCGTGCGGTATCGGTGAAAGTGTCACCTCACTGATTTGATTTGAACCCCTCGACGTGACTTCACGGACACCTGTAAAACGAACGAAGTGTTAGGTACTTTGATAATTCATTGTTATCTTTGAAAGGTGATACAGTTCGCACTTTCATTATGGAAATGTGTGAAAATTATCATCTCGTTGATGTCTTTACATAGAGAGTTAGCGTAGTTTACTTATAAGCAATCTCGGAAATTGATTTTTCTTTGTCCTGTCGAAAATGTATGAACTGTCGCAAGTTTCTGTCGCTTTTCTTAACGAGTACTTAGCGTTTGTCCGCAACTTCGTCAGAGTGAAATTTCTTGTTCTCCCTACCCACCCCGTCGCATCGCATCGCCTGCCCGCGGCCCGCGCTATTTCTTCGTTTTCTCTTAGCGTTCTTTCTGATTTTTTTTGGTTTGCTCGGCTTCTAAGCGTCCCGTATCCTTCCTCAAGAATTGGGGTATCAAATGCAATAAAACATTACCACTACACAAACTTACAAACAAAAAAATTTCCTCTCTAATATTCTAATATAGACAACATTGATTCTTATTACTACTTTCCATGGGGCAATTTTACCGGTCAAAACTGTTAAAAAGGATATACCATTCTCACTATTCTATCTAGGAAAACTATGCCACAACTGTATTTGATAGTTTCAAAAACAATCAGTAAGTTAATTAAATCATCAGTAATTAGCTCAACCCGATCACAACACAACTTTTTCTTTCACACCAAAGCTCCCTTGTGTTACTGGGTTATCTTGGCTCATTATCGTGGTAAGGGAACTAGCGCGTGGCGACGAAGGCGAAGTGAGCATTTGCTAACTTGCCGTGTCTCATTGTCTTGTACTGCCTTAGTATTGCCGCCGTTTGCACATAATCTTGCCTAACGAAGAGATACCTCTACTTTCGAAGCAATATTTTTGAAACTAGATGCTGATGACACCAAAAGCTTTTAATTTTGATAAAGCCCGAATAAAGTCATACCGTTATGGAATAAATTGCTTTGGCATTGTTGACTCTATGGGCTAAGATTTAGGCAATTCAATGCGTTCTTCACATGCTTTCATTTCAATGGAAATGCAAAAATTATGTAACACATCAACACTAATTTGTAAAAGTTAAACAACAAGGTTATATTTCTCTCATTGTAATGTAACATCTATTGTTTAGACAGAGTTATTAACCATCAACTAAATAATGTGTGATTAACGCTGAAGATGTTACGACAGCTCGTGTTATTAATTCAAATTGAATGGGTTGATACACAAGGGTTATTCACACGCATCGAGTTTGCGAAACAATTATGTAAAAACAATTAAAACGTGACCTCGCGACCCGTGCCGGATGGTAACGTATGAATTAGGTGTCGTTGACGTAGGTATTTTGGCGGTAAAACCAGCTCCCGTGAGGCTCGCGGGCCCTGAAACAAAAGGGGCAGTCAGCGAGACGAGTGCGAAGGCCAATGACTATTGTAAATAGCAATGGTACACTACTATCGGCGACTGACCTTTGTAGATACATCATCGCGATTGATGAACTTTTAGTGCAATTTTGGTGATGAGTTTAATTGAAAGCCTCATTGTTGGATGCGAGATGAGTAGCTTTATAGATTCAGATTTTATGCCCTTTCTTCTGTATGCGTCAGCAATCAAAATGGGAGACATACTTAGATGTAGAAACCGCATTTAATTCAGCATGTAAATTTATTTAAAAAAGACCTTTCAGAGGCAAATGTAGTTAAGTAAATGACTTTCTTTGACTGGACAATAAATATTCATAGCCATTAAGAAAGTTGGTTGTACAAATCGGCGTGGATTCAATTTGTTCATTCATGATTCCTGTACGCGGAGCGTGACTGACTTTAAGTAAGTACGGCCAAAAGGAGTGCATGACCGACGAACGAGAGAAAGCCTGCATACTCCGTTACACATGTGCTTGTTATAAAAATTAACGCCATGGCCAAAGTGTTTTTTTATTATCGAATATTGGTTTTATTTTGAGGATGTTTGTAAATCATTATTACGTAACTATGACGGCAGGTGGGCGACAGGAAACTACATTTAATTAAACTGGTTTCATAAGATTTAAATACTTTTACTCGTCAAACTTTAAAAAGTTGTAGCTATTCCACTGTGACTTTTTTGTCGTACGTAATGGTTTGAAATTTTTCTATTGTTCTCTATCTCTAGCTTAGATGAAATTAGTAGTAGGTAGGTATATACCTATATAAGTTAGCTGGTGGCCCTCCTGGATGGTCGTTCTTTGCCTATAAAAATACCAGATTTGTAACTAGGTATAAGGAGTCTCCCATCAAGTAGAGACAAAGTTGCTTAAAGTGTTCAAGCGTCAATAACATTTTTATTACAAAGCTTCGTCGGGGGATCAGATATATTATATATATATTATGGGTACTATAACCTTAATAAATTCTTTGTCTACTTGTTTGTTAATACCAAGTGCATCGGTTGCGGTCTCTGCGGCTGCATCACGACGATCTTATTTCATTGTTGCTATAATAACTTTATCACGTGATTCCAAGTTCCACCTGTTTCCAAGTTAGAATGCTGGTTCTTGTGGTTGTTATGACGTAAGCGCCTAACAGATACAGGCGACATGTTTAGTGTTTCAACCTGACTTGCCTGTCTGGGATCGAACTCACGACCTACAACTCGTAAGTCGGTACCGATACCACCAGACCACGAATTAGAAGATCCTCAAATAATGTATCGTATGCAGTAAATTACAAAAAAAAAAAAAATACGCGCATTGACCTGGAGTTGCGGACACCAGCCTGTATTACCTATTACCCTAATGCATCGTACAGTGCAATGAGCAGAACAGAACGTTATCCTAGATAACCAGCTCATCTGTTTGCAAAACCTAGTGAAAAATAGAGTAGCCTTCATCTGCTGTAGTTTATAAACTTACATAAATTTAATTGATGAAGAATTTTACGTTTTTGTTTATTCAACCTTTTGCCAGTTGTCTCAACAAAGAGGGTTAGGACAGGACGACCTATTATAAAACAATGTTCAGTGATACAGATGTCTATTATTCGTATGGAAGGAAAGAATAGGTAGGTATTTCTCACCGTGAACACATACCTAGATGAAGTGAGCTGTCAATATTGTCAATCCCTAGCATCAGCCGGTCGATTCTGTGAAAATCTCACCGTGAAAACTTAAGTGATGTGAGTTTGTTTTTGCTAGGAATTGACACTATTGACAGCTCACTCCACGCTCACTTCACCTAAGTTTTCACTGTGAGATTTTTACAGAATAGCACCGCTGGTAGAATGACAACTCACTTCACCTAAGAGTTCACGGTGAGATTTTTACAGAATAGACCAGGCACCATAATTGCGTAACACACTATTACTCTCAATTTAATTCATTTTGAAGCATATTTCTAATCCATAGCTCCATACCTATGTTCGAAAAATGTGTCTGCTCAACATCGCAAATAACGCAATGAATGTTGTTGAACTGTCAAAATGAAACCCATTGCTACTGATAGTGTGTTACGCAATTACCATGCTGTTGATGCTTGATGGATGGATGGAGCTCACTTCTCCGAAGTTTTCATAGTAAGAATTTTAAAGAATAGATCCGCGGATCATTCAGTAAGAAGAGGTGATTTTACGACTGCAGTTATTATAGCCTTATATCTCAAATTAGGCTACTGCCTATGTTTACAACAACTTTCTTGAGGACTGTTAACTGGCTTTACCGTTATTATATTCGGTTAAGTTAATATGGGTACATATGTACCTACCTACATAACTGTGGTTATAATAAATTACTCAGCGTTTTAACGTTTTGTAGAGAAACGCATGTTTTTGATGTTCATCTTAGTGTGTAATTAATATTATTATGAACATTGAAAAAACATAGACTTAAAATAAAGTTTGGTGAACGCGCTCTAGTAATCTTCATTATAAGTACAGGTGTGTATGAGGTGATGATGAGGTGTGTGCGAGATTAACCAATATAGCTACAAACGCTTACAAAGTGTTTGACTACGGTGTCCCAAAAGCCAAAAATGGGATGCATCTTAGGCTAACAGTTTAAATTAGATTGCCCAAAGCCAGAAAAATATTCTATTAGTGAAAAAAAAAAAAAAAACTTTTCCGGAAAAACGGACAAGTGTCTCCACAAATCTTTGAGCTTAAAAGTCTGTTATAAATGATGCACTTGATCCCAAACAAAGGCAGTGAGCAACTTCAAATTTTCCAGTTTTCCCGTATACTGTGTGACTCATGTTATCTTTCCATGACCCATTTTAGTTTCCATGTTATTGTGTTGTCATAAACTGCATTGATGTTGCTGGGCCTCAAATTGGATTTAAAGATAATCCCTCAACAGTACACTAGCATTCGTTTTGTAGGGCACCATGTAAACATGAACTGTTTTCACTATATTACATGAAGAACATTTGATGCAATACACATGAAACGGCTAGAGTCTAGAGTCAGAGAAGGCTAGAGTCAGAGAAGAGTGGCGTACATTGCAGGATGCCTACACTCAGGTTGGTTGGCGAAAGGCTGAAGAAGAAGAAGAAGAAAAAGAAGACATGCTAAGAGTTAATAGTTTAACATTATTGTAGGTACTAAGTAGAAGAGCTTTTCTCATTAATTAGTGCCTAAAATGTCCTACAACTATATAACTAGGTATCTTCGCTGCGGCGCTCAAAACTAGTCTTTGACAGTTCAGCAGAGGTTCAAGGTTGAGGTTTGCCAGCGATCAATGGAGCAGATTAACCGACCGTCTTGGGAACACAGTGCAGTGCTTCAAAACACAACGACGTCACCCAAAAAGCAGCCAAGCTTAAGTGGAACTGGGCCGGACATGTTGGCCGCATGTCGAACGAGCCAAATCCACCACCATGGGGGTCTTACAAAACGCCCGGCGACATCGAGGCAAGCCCAGAAGATGATGGCGGGAAGAGCCTGACGCGTGCAGACAGGATTGGTCCACATTTGCTCAGACAGAGGGTAGTGGAAAGGACAACATAGGCTAGAAATAATAAAAAAAATAATAGGTATCGAATCCGCGATTCACTATCCTAACATTTCAAAACAGATTTCGTAATTATTCAAATCCATTACAATTTAAATAAATGGTTAATTTAGCAATCGGGTTGTTACGGACTTATAACATCAGCTATCAAGATATTCATTCCTTAATTCTCACGCTTGCACAAACAAAGTGATTGTTAAGAAATACACCGACATAGGCACAGCTTGCTCGTCCAAGACGACTCCACATATTTGGGTAAAAAAACGCAATCATGGCTCTTATTGCCAATAAAATATGAAATAAAATTCTTAGCCCTTGTCGAATTCATGGAGTTGTTTTCAGTAATAAACTTTTATGTAACTTTAGCTATTAGTTTCATACTTCGATCTTTTTATTGTTTTTTGCCAGCTATTTAAGGTGATGGTTTATTTAAGCATTCGCTCCTAAAAAGGGTGTGAGCTGTTACTAGACCATTGCTTTAGATTTAGACCCTAGCTATGGACGATAATATTTATGTCATCCCTGATAATGAAAAATATCTGCTGTTTCATGCAAAAGTTCAATACTTACTTGACCAAAATATGTGAAATAACAATATGTAGGTATGTATGATAAATAAGAATTTGTCAATAAATTTTCGTGATTTCAGAGTTGGTCCCATAGTGAAAGTTCATGGGTAGAACACCTTGTAAAAATTTGGAACCGGTAAAAAAAATCACCTGTACGGTGATAAGGTTCTTAAAGATTTTAAAGGGATAGTCAGAACTACTTATTCTGTGCCAATTTCGTAAGAGGCTCTTATTATATGAACACGAGAGGCCTATAAATATACATAATAAACTAAACTGCCGCAGATTAAAATCTCTCGCTTGCTCGCTTTTGGCCATTCCGTGTTTAAGTGCGATTACGAATGTTACACTTATTACATACATGACTAGTCGTCATCAACACGATTTTTACTCTATTTGTTACATTAGAATACCTTTGGCGCGTGTCCATTATCTTTGTTTGAATACGTCAGTCATGCGGGTGGGATGTATCCCAAGTCGGTTGCAGTTACTTGGCTATTTAGTATTTTTAGCACCCCAAACTAGGAATTATTTAAGGTTCACAAAAATAGGCACATTCATTATAATACAGTGTTCAATAATATTTTTAAGAAAGCAAAATGGGAAGTATTTGAGGTTCGATTAGATACGTGCCATATTTTTGTATGTCTTTCGACTCGTAGGTATTAATTTAGGGGATTTTGGCTAGTTTTACTTTGTTTTCTTAATAATATTATAATACCTAGTCCATTGTTGCAAAACTTTGGTAATGCAAATAGTTGCAGGTCTATAAATCAATCGAAGCTATGCATTTTCATTAAAATGAATTTAAATCATAGTTGAAGATACTTAAATGTATGTATTCTTTAAATATATCCAGCCATAATCGGTGTTAACGATTTCGATCCGCATACCTACATAGCTTTTTTATTTGGACGGGCTGCAGAGATGCAGTTTTAAAAATATCGTACCAACAATGGAAACGCAGTAAATAGAAGATCCGTTGTAGATAAAAGCAGGTGAGCCGCTTTTTCTATGATACGAAAGTATGTGGGCCTTCGTCGGTCGTTAATTATAGGGCAACTCCTTCCTTATTCAGATTGCGAAAACTTACGTACATTTTATGCTCGAAGATCTCCGTTAAAAACAATGTAAATCATTGCTGAATTATGTAGTTAAAGATGTCAGTCATGCTAACACTTTTTTGTGTTAAAGCATATGTGGTTTTGAATAGAGTATGTAACTATTTTATTATACTTGATGATGAAGAGAAACTCGTAGCCTTTTATAGACACTCTTCACATGTGTTCGCCGAACGTATATGCAGCGCAAACGTGCCGTTAGCTCTTCTTTACCATGATATATTTTGTCAAATATATCATCGGTCTATGCGATGTCTATCAACACCAGATGTGAAAGCACCCACACAAGAACGTTTCGATAATAAAGCTAGGAGCAGACATTCAGACAAACGCAATAAATGTTAGCATTAATTCGGCGAACAATAGACAGTATCATTAAAGTTAGTGCATAATATAATGAGCAGTGTCTCTGGTTGAAGTGACATAACCGTAACAGTGTGTAGCGAATCTTATTACAGCCTAGAAATATTCCTAGGTCGTGTGGTTTCGCTAGCTAATAAACCATTGTTGGATACCATAAGTGGATCTATTACTTTTTGTGCCTTTGCACTTTGTACTGTGAACTGTGATTTCACGGTATGGACACAGAACGGAAGGAAATAACAAACATGAAAACAGACTTTTGCGAGAAAAGTTAATGTCGTTTTCATTTCTTCTGACTTGCCAAATAATATTTTAGATTTTTTTTTTTATAGATCTGGATTACGCTATACTTTTTTTTCTAAGTATGAATCACCATGATCGCCATGTTTTTTTATACCCATTCCTATTAATTCCTACATTTACCCGATGGGTGGTGCAGGTGAGCGGCGCAGGCGCATGAAGCGTGTCGGCGCGTCCGAGCGTGCCTCCCCGGGAACCGAACCCGTCGCACCACCGCATCCGGTAGGTATAGTCTGTTACTCACTGATAGTTTTTGCGTTATAAAAATAAAAACAATTACGTATTTCAGTTAGGATTAAATGCGTAATGACATCGTCCTTTGCTTTGTTTTTCCCAGAGTTTTTTTGGTATCTAGATAATGCTGCAGACCATTTCAGTATTTACGAGAAGCTATGTAAGTGGACGTCTTTCGGCTGAAATGATGATGATGATGTGCTATTTTTTTTAGTGTCCCACTGCTGGACAAAGGCCTCCCCACTCTCTTGCCACCTCTCTGTCCAGAGCTGCCAAGGACCAATGTTTTTAAAAAATTAAAGAAGTCCAGCTCATCCTGATTTGCTATTTACCTTATCTAATTTAGCAGGTTGTTTTACCTTTATTTGACAGACAGTAGTCGCAGCTACCTACTTCTTTAATTATACCATTTCGATTAATCAACTAAAACCCGTTTAAAATTTATTTAACCCTCAAAAAGCTAACAGATCAATAACAGTTCGATACGGATACCGATCACGACCGATCGTGTACTTACTAACGACTAAAACATTGCCCATACAAATTAGAATACTTCACCGAAGAGGCTAATCACCAGGCATTATGCGGATTTCGTGTCTATGTCGTTATTTTTGTCTAAATCCCATACTTTCGATTTTTAGTAGCATTATGCAATACAAAAACGTTCCAACTGTTATTCGAAGTTTTAGTCTCTTTTTTTATTAGGGTTCCGTACCCAAAGGGTAAAAACGGAACTCTATTACTAAGACTTCGCTGTCTGTCCGTTCGTCTGTCCGTCCGTCTTTCCATCCGTCCGTCCGTCTGTCTGTCACCAGGCTGTATCTCAAGAACCGCGATAGCTAGACAGTTGAAATTTTCACAAATTATGTATTTCTGTTGCCACTATAACAACAAATACTAAAAATAAAATAAATATTTTATTTAAAATAATACAACAAATGTGTTTTTTTTTGTGTTTTTGTGGTACGGAACCCTTCGTCTGCGAGTCCGACTCGCACTTGGCCAGTTTTTCTGACTGTTAATGTTGTTTTTCATCAATGCGGCCATTGCTCGTAGAGTTGTGTTTTTGTATTTATTTCGAATTTTCCACTCCGTTTGATGTTTTTAATATAATAACAATTTTTTGCGGAACGATGAGATCACAATATTTTAATTTATATTAAGAAAATGTGAAAGTTAGTTACCTGGTTTATATACCTACTTGTTTACAAGTCTAGTACACTTGGGAAAATACCGGTTGTTTACATCAAATTATGAATGAACGTTAGAAGAGACATCTTCGCTATGAAAATTATAGTGAAGAAAATGATTAATTCGCTGTATATCGATTTCTTATCTACATCAGTCGTAAGCGAAATCCCGTCGACGTGGAAGGGTTGGTTCTATTTCTAGAGTACCTAAGTTATTCTAAGCTAGGAAGTTATTGTAAATGCATGTTATCTATGCAAATATTTCCAACACTAAGCCAGTTATTAAATACAGCTTGGTTACGAAACGAGTAGCATGTAGGATTATTAAAGTAACGAGAGTGACAGGAGCCACAAGGTGCTATTAGATATGAAAATTGCAGTTCAAAGAAACTGATAAGTTTTCCATTTCAATATACCGATATACGTGTTTAGTTTAATGATAGGTGTGACTGATTGTCACTGCTATTAGTATCAAGTTGCAATCTTGTTAGTTTTCTCCGTTTCTGATGATAGCAATCGATTCTGTTTCCCACCTTTCCATCAATTTTAAAATATCTAAGTAATAGATAAAGATCGCGTGTGTCTTGTATGGCAATAATAACATAATTTCTAGTGCGATACTGATCGACTCGTCTCATAGCATGTCATTGTTTAGGTACATGTGTCGTGATTTCCCACGATTTCGAACTGAGCAAGAACTGAACTTGACAATGCTATCGATTTTCCAACAATCACAGGAACCCATTAAGTTTTTAGTTGCGCCCGCGCCGGTGAAATTCTTAAACGGTTCTAGTCAGCTACTGATGACGAACTCGTAGAGAATTAAATTAAGATGATATAGATAAGGTCATTTTTGTGTAACCTTACATTAAAGATGGGAACTTTAGACGACAACAATTGTTACGCGGTCGGGCAATAATTTTGTTTGCATAATTAATTTACAGAAATGAAAGTGTTTGCACATTACTTAGAGCAATTTTGTATGAATCGAGCTGAGACCACAATGTTAAGCTGTTCTCATTTAGTTACAGAAATATTGCTTCCCGCAATAGTTTCCCAGAATTGTTTTAATTATAACATCATGTCTGTGTTTTGATTACATATATGTAATTTTGGGAAGAGTTTTGTAGTCAGTATGAGGTACTTCAACTGAAAAACGAATGCAAACGTTCGTGTAATCTTATTGTTTACGTATGTCAATTTGTATGGTTACACTTTCTTGTCCGAGCCACAGTTTGAATGTAAAAGGCAATATTAGCTGACCCATAAATCGCGATTTGATCTGTCACGATCTACTTAACGCCATAATTTGTTTATGCGGGTCTGCGGGTCTGACGTACAAACAGAAAATGTTTCACGCTACAAGTGACAAGTAGCGTGAATTTTAACTTAAGAACAATTCATCTCGGCCCTTTCTTAATTAAAGATCAACTTTTACTTTAACGTCGAAAATTAGTTTTGATAGTGAATGTTGTGTAGATAATTTTACGGCCTTTCTTTAATTAGGCTTTGGGAAACTATATTTCAGTTACAATATTTTCAACAAATACATTGTGTCTAAAGCCAAGGTTTAATAGTCTAGATACCACATACCCAGTTGTAGAGACTAATGACCTGTCACATTGATGTCGTTTGCAACATATAAACCCGATACATCCGCATTATTTCTATGCTGGGCCCTAGCGGCATTAGCACACTTTTCACCTGGGTAGCTAAGGTTGTAGATCTCATTATGTAATAAATAAGTACCAATACTAAGTAGGTAGAAATATAATTATGGTCATCCTCTAGGTACAATTATGTTTGTCATCGTATCTATTAAATTACGCAATCAGACTTTAATTACATAATTTAAAGTTCATTTATAAAATACGACAAAACAAAATGTCCAAACAAAACCCCTTGCCTAAACAGATAAATAAAAAAAAAAAACTCACAGATTTAAAAGTCCTTGGCTCTCAACGAGCATTAAAAAAAATTGTGCTCGCTTTCGGATTTTGAATGAGTAGTGTGAACAGTTGTTTGGTCCGGTAATTCACTGCACTTCCTGTGTCGCGCACGCAACTACTATCGACAGGTGTGTCAGACCGCGGGCCGCTCGCGACTGCCCGAACATCGCCGAACCGCGGACGCTTTTCCACATCCCCTAGTATTGTGATGACAGTCAAGTTCGATGAGCATTGGGGGGTTAAGGTTCTAATAATTGGATGGGTATTGTGTAATTTTTATGTTAAAATTACTTACACTACCTACTTACTTACGTATATATTTTGTTTACAAGAAGTTTTGTATCTTTTGGGTATTCTCAGGTGAAAATTATCTCGCATTTACATTGAATTTATGTTTACTAGCGTACATTGCGCATTTAAGGAAAATTGGGAGCTCTACGATCCAATAGTTGGGTTTTTTTTTCAGTTTTAAAACGAACTCAGTAAAATTTCCATGGACTATGAAACATTGTTTGCACAACTTGACGTCTTTTCAATTTACTATATCGCCGAAGCGAGCGCTTGCAATTTTGATTGGTGGAAAAGTTTTATGAACCATAGTGGACAACATTTTTCCTAGCACCGGTTAATAAGGTTCTACTTATATGGTTTTAGATTTATGGGCGACCATATTTGGTCTAACATTGTATGGGTCTTTTATGGCACTGATTCTCCATTTATCCAAACCCGTAGCTTGCACAAATAAATCAATGCTTGCATATTACCTATTGCCAAGTATTATGTAACATTCAATTCTTTCTTTTATTGCTAAGATCAGCATGGACGTTACAGTGTTACAGTTCTTGTTCGCTTTTTACAACTCGTTACGTTGTCTTCATGGTTCACGAAGATATTTGTGTTTTTATTTGCCACCGGCAAATAGGTACGTTTTAAACTACTACGTTACTGGTTCAGTCCCGTTACAGTTTAATTTGTGAGTAAGTTACAGCTTTCTTTGTTTGTTAAAGGCGGAATACTTTCAACTGTAACATTAATTTCTCGGTGGAATTTAAAACGTTTCTTGGCATTTCTTGGGTGATCCTAGTGGATTAAATTGATACTACCGACCTACTAGACCAGAAAAATCCAATTATAGGCAAAAAAGCAATTTTTAAATAAACTTTTTAATGCGACATAATCGTTTATTTTTCTTGGATTTAATTCAGATTTTTGCTGAGACCTACAAAAGATGGCCTGATTTTATTATGACAGTTTGGTTGGTCGTAATAGTTACGTTTTTTGGTACATTCGTTTGTCAGCGAAGCGTAGAGAGGTGGCTCCCTCGGACGGCGGTGGTCGGTGGACGAGCGGTGACCGTGACGCTAACCATATGCCACTGACCATACTTACTAACTGCGAAGAAGTTTAACTGTAGCTTAAAACGGGATGCAAATTACTACTCCTCACTTATAAATTTTTGAGTAGGTACGTTTAGTACCTACATGTTTTTACACTAAATCTGTCAAAACGTTTTTGGGTAAAAAAGTAAAATCCAATTAAACTAGAAAAAATTGAAGAATTTGTAAAAGTTTCACGATCATTTTCCCTAACGGGCGAATAGTTCAATTCGCTCATTCAAGCGGTACTCGCGTAACAATACAAATGGTAATGACATTGACCAAGCAGTTTCGCTAAAAGTGTCGGGTCAAAGATCGCTAGAGTGCATAGTAAGTGACAGGTCTGATAATGGTCTATCGCCCACTATTGCTGCTAAGCCATAACGGAACCCAACACTGAGCAACAAAATATACCTGGACTAGACGAAATTGTCTTTCCACGAAAATGTGATGATTTCCAATTTTCCCCTGTGTTATATAATGCTGAATTGATCTGGAAAATTAAGTTCAAGTGGTAAACACTTGAACTTAATTTTCCAGATCAATTATTGAACTCACGAATGTTGTTACTGTCTGCAATTAGGCATAACAACATTTTCTGGTGCTCACCTGCAGTCTAGCTTGTAGCTCTGCTATGCACAAAACTAAAAAAATGCTTGAGAAACTCCCTATGATGATCGTCTTTAAACTCTATGAACTAACACGCAAGCTCATTCCTATCGGAAGCGATCACCTCGTACGAACACATCGATTTGCATTCCCCTTGCACGCGACGCCACAAAAAGTGGCCGGCGCTAATGGCGTGCTTAAGTGTTAAAGTCACGCTTACACCGGCAACTTTTCCAGCAATTATTGCCCGGCAACTGTTGCCGTAGGTGAAAATTTAAAAGAAGTACGAGAAAACGTAATGTTTCCGTTGTATCGGCAATATTATCTTCAGTTGCTCCTGTATATAAATTCTGTATTGCTAATGAATGTGTTGTAAATTGCCTCATACTGCTTTTAATCAATAGTATGTGGTGGTATCTCGAGCAATAGTCGCGACATATTGGCATTAGTATCGCAGAAAACTGCTTGACGTTATCGTGTCATATTTGTTTGACCAAATGTTGCCCTGAGTTGAGCAATTTAAGTTGCCCGTGTAAGCGCATCTCCATGGATCGATGCTGCTAGGAGCACCGTTTGATTGTTCCGCCCGGTGGATCGTAGCATTCGTAATAGGTGATAGGAGATGGGTGAAAGAGCACAAAACAACACTTTACATAATAATTTAAATATTTTAGTATTTAATATCGATTTTTGGTACTTTTCGGCGAGCACTTTCACCGTCTACCGAAACTGTCATAAATGTCGTAATTTATTATTTGCATATTTAATTTATTTCAAGATTATGTAAAGCTGCGTCCGACTCCCTGCAAATACCAGGCTACTGCCATCATAATTCATACCGGAACAAGCTTGAGAAATATGAGAGCAATATTATAGTAATTCATTAAATTTAAAACTTTTTTTATTTTCTATAATTTTAAGTAGATTTCTGTAGCTTGTGTGTGTACTTGTAGAGCTGCTTTTAAATTTATTCATGTTTCCTTCCATGCTCCCTAGCCATTAAAAAAAAAACACCATGATACTTTTGCGTTGTACAAAGTGGTCCGATGTTCAGTGTGGAATTACAAGCTCGTGTTCGCAACCTAAAGGTTCGACGTCTTACAAGACGTAGGCACCGAGATTTACAGCTTTGTAATAGAGATAGGTAGGGCATCTAGCTGGGTGGAGTAAGGCAGAAACAAGGAAAGCAATAAGGAGGTAGACCAAAAGTGTATCAGTGAAATCCCACTTCTACTGACTAAAGATGACTGAACATTTGTGATAATGGCGCCTTTAAACTAAATTTAAGTTCAGTACATCTTTTTCTTTCTCAGAAGATAAATATTCCTGTCAAATTAGACAGCGCCTAACGTAAATTGACGTAGCCATGTTTTTAATCACGTCTAAACTTGCTATGGAGATGGAGTATCTTAATTTGACAGGACTAAACTAATATTTATCTTCTGTCCTTTTCTTAATGAAATAGAAAGAAAACGATGCACTGAACTTAAATTTAGTTTAGTTTGTGAACAAGGGAATCGGCGCCATTTGGTCCTAGGCCTCGGGAATCTGCTGGTGTAGTAGCGGTGCTTGGAGGAGGCCTATGTCCAGCAGTGGGTGTCTTTCGGCTGAAATTATGGTAGTGATGTAGGTAGTGTAGGTACTTTACATCTTACGAGCTTCAGATTTAATGATGGAAGCTTAAATTGTTTCAACATTAGAATGGGTAGCAATTGTGGATAATGAAGCTGTTTCTTAGGTTTTTCCTGATTGCTGGCTACAGCGAAACAGGCAACAAACAGGCGAAAGTTTGTGAGTGTGTGTGGGGGTGTGTTTATATGTTTGTTACTTATTTACTCTCAAACGGCTGGACCAATTTTGATGAAATTTTGTATGGAGGTAGCTGATACCTTGGATTAACAGATAGGCTACATTTTTATCCCGATATTCCCACGGGATTGACCTTTACGCGGGTGAAACCGCGGGGCGCAGCTAGTAGGATAATAAATTGGGGATCAGTGAAATAATACAACAAAATAATATATTTCATATTTTTATTCGTAATTAAGTTTATCGTACATTCCATTAATATTTCTATGACTGACACGATACTTGGCGAAATAATATCAACGTCACATAACGACTACGGCCCAGACTTTGATAAGGCATGAGAGACTAGCAAGCGACGTGCAATCATGAAGGAGCACCAAGAAATTTACCTGAAGTTGAGGGTTGGAGGATATGGATGTAAGTATTTTGGAACTATCAGAACGCGATATTTTTTAGGATTATTTTACTTAGGTATGCAGTGTGCAACAGACTTGTCACGCATTAAGTGACAAAGCTTGTGTCACGAATAGTCGTGATGTGTTTTGTACTTACTTGTCACATGAGACGTGCATGTTGCCTGTCGTGGTTTGCAAACTGACAAAGGCAAAATCACTGGTATATTTACTTCGTGGCACGATAGTATTCTGATAGTGTTCAAATCGTATTACCATTTACGCAATAAAATAGCCTCTAGTGATATTATTTGAAATCATACACACAATGGATGCGTAAACACTATTCTCCCTTGGGAAAATTAATATACAGATGTGTTTTCATTGTTGTAATTTCGGTTCTGGGGCTTACTACTAACTCTATCTTATAACAAGTCGCTTTTAGCGCTGCTAATTTGTACAATATTAGAATTTCAGCAAAAATATTAGTAGACATAAAATGAGGTGCTTGAAAAAGATATGGACCTTAAATATTGTTGGTAGACCCCGGGAAAGCTTATTAATGAGTGATTATATCATCGCAGTACAAAAGGAGCACTGGGCCATTCTGCACCTACTGTAGTTGCATATTATTAACTCTAGAACGTACGTTATACGGTTAATCTAACACAATTCCATCACAATTACTTTAGAATATCAGTTGATTGATTCGTTCAGCTTGATTTTTTTATGGGTAATGATTCATTATACTTCTTCTCTAAACAATTATTCTATCAACTTAAGGCTAGTATTGTTAATATTAAAATAGATTTGTTGATAAAATCTTTCAAGTTCATAACAAACAGACACCTTATGAGAAATCAAAGAGTGAATATTGTATATTATTTATATATGTAAGAATATAATTTAACTACAGTTTTACGTCAATATTATATTTCTCAAAGGCTAACTGTGTAATAATTTCAATTAAAATTTAGATTTGACTAGAATTTATAATCAGTGCCTATAGGAAGTATAGCGTATAATGCATTAATTTTAAATTTTATTAGCGATGTAACTCAACATTTTAATAATGTTTGTCAGACTAGCGCAGTTTGACAAACTTGTGTACTTTTTTATTATTATTGACCAGAGAACTGGATCTGGTCGCATGCAATTCGTCACTTGACACGTATATTTTGTACTTACGCGTAATAATGTGACTCTACAAATATGTTAATAAAAAGTGGCTATAATACGTTACGAGCAATCATCAAAGTTAGTATTGTGTTCTGACAACAATTATATATTTGAGCAAAACATTAAATAAACAATAAAAAAAACTAAAAACTTATGCGACATTTTGCAGTTTATTTTCATTTGACAATTGCACATAACGCAACTTCACAACGACTACATAAACTGTCTTTTAACTTTACATTATTTACAAAGGCTAACCTCTTGGAATGCTATACTTCATGACATTTTAATATTTTCTACAATAACATAGTCTACTTTTTATAAGTCAAGGGACTTTATTATATTTGCACAAATATAGGCCGCCAGGTGCCTTAACTTGTCGCTTAATATTTAGAAAATTCTACTCTGTAAGTCATCTTCTAGTAAGAATATTATAATAATTTTAAAGTTCCATAATTTTAATAGTCATAATATATTAATTCTAAAATAAACGCTGCTTATTGCCTTTCAATCATTGTGTTCAATATATATAACATAAAATACTTTTTTATTTCATTATTTATTAGACTATATCTTTGAGTATCTACATTGGTCGGTGTAAATAAATATAATGATGTATATTTCGATAGATTTATTTATTTTCCTAATAATTTGTCTATGAGATAGCTACAGAGATCTTTTCCGAAAATAAATTATTTTATTAGGTAACTTATCAAGTATAAGAAATATAATTTACGACGGCAAAAGTTTCGCACGATTCACTATTAGGAACTTTAACAAAACAGCATGTATTTATTAGATTGTGTGGCTTATTAACATACGTGTAAGATTCAATAATGAAGCTACGCTTTATAATGTCCATAATATATTATAAAAAATACATGATATAAACGAATGTTTTGTCTATCAAAATTGTTTACATCAAAGATTTAAATCGTTAGATTAGCCCTACCGCGTCAAAAGATAGTCGCGTTTCTGTTTTTGTTTACACCTCTGACATACAATGACGCAGTGACTTGACTTGAATGTCATAGAAACGCTATTTAATAATCTGTGAACTCACTCTTCTCAGTGTGGACACTTTTTCGCGTGACTAAGTACGGTGAGCGCAAATATAACGATTTAAATCTTCATCTGCGTATACGCAATAGAATATTAAATTCAACGAAGTAACCAATAATCGTGAAGACTCATGTAGATGAACGTATGTAGTATGTCTTCGCGTAGTTATTATGATATTAATTATATTTCAATGATAAAATTGAACCTTGATAGAATTAATAATGTCATGAAGGTACAATCAATGTGTAATGATTAACAAAATCATCACTGCAGTGTTGGGTAGAGATTTTTTTCTTTCTATATTACTTTAGTTCTAAGGTGCGTTTTGTTTCCCTATCGTGGGAAACATCCTTATCTCGGCACCACCGACGGGAACCCGTTTCTCCTGCCAGGCCCGGTCCTTGCAGGCCTAGGGGTGTGCTTCTTCCATATTAATGTCTGGTGGTATTTATGCTCACTGTGGGTTCGGCGGCCGCAGTACAGTGATACAAATAGAGCCTCTTAGTATTCGCAGCAGGTCGATCACTTCTGGTGCCTTCATTGATGTTACGTTTTCGTCGTTGACCTGGAACAAAACGTGTACGATTTCAATTAAATTTATAAGCTCGGGGCATTTCACAGTCTGATTTTTCCGATGCTTGAGGCTCGTTGTAGTCCTGGTTAACAGCTTTTGAGGCCTTTTTATAAAAGTAGACGTTAGTAGGCCTACATCTCCTTTTCTTTTTTTTTTGCGGATGGGAAATCATCAAATGACCGCTCTGGGAAGCGGAAGGGAGTGTCAGACTCTTACTGACTAAAACCCACCCGTGTTCCTTCCTTAGCCCTTTATGTTCCGGGCCAGCGGTAACCCTTTCGGACAATCCCGCTAACCCGGAGGCCTACATCTGCTTTTATAGAGGGATAATGAAAATGGCGGAAAGAACGGCGGAGTTTTTAGTGAGCACTCCACGTTACCACCCGGATGGTGTGGCCAGGGCATTTTCACTGCCCCAACATAAGCTGAAGCAGGCAAAAGTAAGGAGCTTATGTCTTCACTTGAGTTACCGACAATTTTGATTTACAATTATGTTTGCCTCTTTGGGCAGTGATTTTATGTAATGCAACCTAATGGATGCAGTTGTTGGATTGTTCTTGAAGCTATCTGCATTTTTCCTCGTTGTTATTTTAAAAGCGGACTTACCTGCAATATAACATCACCACGTCTTAGCCGTCCATCACGCGCGGCTACACTGTCGTTGTAGACAGCAGAGATGTAGCTCTGTCCAGAATCAGGATGGCTCTGAACGCTGAAGCCGAGCCGACTGTTCCAGCCACGGTTTAGTTCCACTGTTACTATCTGAAATCCATACTAATATTATAAATTCGAAAGTAACTCTGTCTGTCTTTATGTTACCTTTTCACGCCTAAACCACTGAACGGATTTCGATAAAATTTGGCAAAGAGACAGATTGCATCCCGGGGAAGGACACAAGATAGTTTTTATCCCGACATTCCCACGGGATCGACACTTATGTGGGTGAAACCGCGGGGCGCTGCTCGTTAGATATAGTTTCAATTAAGTGGTTTATTTATTTAGGATCTCCAACAAAAGATGTACACAATACATGCTATATAAAATATTAAAGGGAAATATCTGGTATTAAGTAGGTGCACTCCTTCACTTACAGAGGATCACAGCATGTGATGACTAAAAGCTATACCAAAACTAGGAATACAAGTTCTTTAATCTAGGGGGCCTAAAAAGGCCACTTTGGCAGAATCATAAAAAGATAACATTATGAATCACAATTATGGCGAAGACAGTCCGTGTTTTTCTTTTTTTCGCTGCACTACATAGGTATAATCAAAGAGATTGGGATTGGATTTAGATTGGATTGATTGGTATATTAGCACAGACAAAAAAAATTACTGAAAAATCTTTCACCAATGGGATTTGATACGATTAACTTAACAGTTAACTGTCCATTATGATTCATAATGTTATCCTTTTATGATTCTGCCAAAGTTGCCTTTTTAGGCCCCCTGATCTTCATAAGAGTATTGATGCAGTACTGTTTTATATCAAACTTCAACCCATCTAAAAACTGAGAGCCACCTCATTTGTAAAGCTTTCGAATCTTCTTTTTAGCGTGTCGATAGCAATCTAAAAGGACTCGGCCCGGAGTTCGGGTAATTGTCTAGCGCCATCACCAAAGTCCATCAGTTCCTGTAACGTGCAGCTGACAAGACACGACATTAAGTGTCCCATCGTTTGTGGAACAGCACCAAATTTACACTCCAAGGCGGAGTCGTCTATGAATCTCCAACTGAACGAAAAGGTTTTCCTTGCTTCCTGGGTTCAAATAATGTCTAACCTTAGCTTGCAATATTCCTCAATTGGCCTTAGGTTTAGACCGAAGTAAAGAACTTGATTTAAAGGAGAAGCGTCAGGGTAGCACGCGAAATAAAACTTTTCTTACGTTTTTTGCAATTTGCATGTCAGTGTCAACAATTATGACTTTACAGAATTATAATTATTAAAATCATCAATAAAAAGTCCCTCTAAGTATGTACATAGACAATCCTATTAAATGACTATTTCATGAAATATCTATTAATAGGATCTATCTAGGATCTAATCATATTTAGTTCAACGTACCTACAACCTGACACTGACCTGTAAATTGCAAAAAACGTAAGAAAATTGGAATTTCGTAGGCTACCTAGCATATCCTAAGTATATAAGGACTTTATCATCATCAGATTTATAACTTACCGTAGGTTCATTGCAAGTGTTGTCTGTCGGCGGTTCAGGTTTGACGTTTTCTTTTTGGACGGGCTCGATTTCCTTGGGTTTGGGCTGGGGAGGTGGATCTGTCCTCACCTTGCGCTCGTTGTCAGGAGACAACGCGACACCTTTCCATTTCTTCAAACCGTTACCTGAAAAGAGAAATAGTACAATATATTTTTTTTTGTTGTGGGTCGTATGCATGGACGTAATATATAGCTATATATATTACGTCCATGGTCGTATGTTGATTTGCCTGACATTCAACAGCTTATTGGTATAGATCTGGTGGTCCAAAAAGGTTCGTTTAGCCCATATGCAAGGCAGATTCGAAACTTAAATGTTACGAACATTTAAGCTTTCGAGTCTGCCCTCGCAACGATACTTCGTTAAAAACATATCCTCATTTCTTACCCCTAATGTTAAATGCAGCATTGTTACAGAAGTTACCATTGTTGCGTGTGTTCTTATTTAATTAAATATCTCAAACCAAAACATACCATCATCCTTATGTCCTTCTGAATTAGTAGTATGCCCATCACTTGTAGTTGTATGGAGCACAGCACTCTGGTATGTAGGGTTCGTATGTTTGAACCTCGCCTCATCACTCAACATCTCGACTGGCATCGACACCGGCTCGTCAGAGTCAACAGGGAACACAGGCTCCTGGTACCTCTGACGAGACATGTCCTCCTGGTACACGTTTGGAGCATCCAGAGTGTCATTGTCTAAGTTGTTTAACTCGTAACCGTGGGGAGGCACTGGAATTGCACAAAGTAATCATGTAATAGCTATTTTTATAATTACGAACACTGCTAACAAATTGACAAGTCTTCAATTATTCGTTCACAGAAAGTTGACTCTGAATGTAGTGGTTTTCAGAGAATCAACCGTCATTTGTTAACAGTGTTCTAAATTTTGACATTTATGAGTGCAAATGATAACAGAGAAGAAGTCACGCACATAAGGCTAGCTAGACACAACACTCTTCGGGGTAATGTCAAATGGCCGAAGAACATCTATGAAGTGCTGTACGCTACAAATGGTGTGTGTAAACATAGTCCTGGTATGGTTCAGAATCCGACAGTCAGTTTATACGCTGCTTTGGATTGAAGGTGTGAAGCGATGGGTTATGAAAGGACAGTGTGCGGCCGACAGCGTCTCACCTGTCAGGCTCAACTTTTGTTTTCTACAATTGGGTGGCGCGGTGGGACTGGCCAGGGTCACAGCCCGCCCCGGCCGCCTCGAGTCCACCACCACTTCTGTATGTTCCGAACCGTGTTCTACTTTGTTGGAACTTGGAACATCTGCGTGGAAAACCTACATCGCTTAGTGTGTGCGTGTATTTTGTATGTGACAAAGTGTTAAATGTGGTTAGCAAAGTTTCAAAGCTCACTAGCTTTGTGCAGGCTTTATTTAATTAAGCTAGCCGGGATCCACCTGTGTGATAAATATACATCCATCGCGCTGTATGCAATGGTAATGCGGATTAGTTGATGAACAAAGCCGGAGATAATTACGTTAATTTGGCCTTTGAATATTATCATGAGCCTGTATCACGTAATATGATTTCTCCGTGTACACACTTCAGGCAATCAATATAGAAATTAAATCAACGGATTTGGTTATATTAGGCGTAAGGTAGATTAGTAACATTTGCATAATAGTATATACTGTAAATATAAATACGCGTAAATGCGTTCGCACAAATTACGTAAACTTGTTATATAGTAATCTGAAATAGAACCTTGAATTGGTAGTGTGTACCATATTACACCTTGAATAGAAAGGTAGCTTAAAATAGACATCAAGGGGTGATTAGGAAAAACCATTAAGGCTGCGGAAATTGACGCATTATGGACAGTAAAGTGTCGCTTGAATCTATTGAGTGAAAGGTTGGGTTCATCTTTAATCCATTTACACCACTTTCGATCAGTTAATCACTTAACAAGTTTAACCTTTCAGTTTGGGGCCAGACCGGTACCGGGTGACAATTCGAAACAAATGGGATTTGCAAAGTCACACGCTGAAACTATTTCAGCTAAAAGTATTTTTGTGTTGCGATACGTATTTTAAATGGTACAGTTTTTAAGTGGCTTATTGATTCGAAAGCGAAGGTTTAGAGCAGAGTTTAGGAATGATGAGATTTCGTCAAATCCGGAGGTTTTTCCTTTAAAACTACGTTGTACATTATGATCGAATATAAAGACTGACTTTTTAAAACGCTTTTAATATTTAGATAGTCCGCCATTATCATCACCATTCAACCGAAAAAGGTCCATTGCGGCGGACCTGGACCTCTTTTGGCTGAAGTTGAAAGTTTGATAAAATTAAGAAGTATATTTCCTGCTCTCTAATTGCGTAACACACTAACAGTCACAATCTGAATCATGTTGAAGGATATTGCAAATCCATTGCTTCATACGTTTGAAAAATTTGTTTGCTCAACAACGTAAAAAACGCAAAGAATGTTGAACTGTCAAAATGAAAGACTGTTACTGTGTTGCACAATAACCCCGCAGCATATTTATTGGGCTAAACATTTTCGCAAGCTGCCTTCCGGGAAATTCGTAGACTGCCTATCGAGAGTTTCGAAAGTATCAATGACGTCATCCAACCAGTAGCATACATACCATTGGGTTGTTCGTAGTGGTTGTTTTCCTTTGTGAGCTTGCGGTACTTGCGGGGGGAGAGGCAGGGGGAGCGGGAGCCGTCTGCCGCGTCAGGGGTGAGGCGCCGAGCAGCCAGGTCGCATAACATTGATACTGCTTCAGGCCTGATTGTAGAAGATTTGGTTTAGGTTCCTTTGTTGAGATTTTGATAGCGGAGATCGGTTTCGCTGAAGTTTAAAGTAGGCTAGTACCGCTAAGAAATGCTTGGGTGCTTGTTTGCTTCCTTCAGAAAGAAAGAAAGAAAGCAAGAAAGAAAATACGTTTAACTGCGGCAAACATGACGCATAAAAAAACACAAAATAACAATTTGGGAGATGCGTCACGTCACATCTACGCATTTGATATCGGTTACCTACTAAAGAATCTTAGTAGACATTTTCTTTGGTTGCGCTTCGTCAAAAAGTCGTTCTGATTAGATGTTTTAAGTTGGATATCTCGAAATTCTTGAAAGTACGTGTCTGACAAAAAATGTTGACTACCGAATTAGAAATCATGCTACGATGGTGCACCAGTCTTATAAGAAGATGGAATTTGAACATACAAACCTCAGCGGAGGTTTAGGCCTATTCATTGGCGCGTCAGAATCCGTAGGTTCTTCCCTCGGCGACATTGGTGACAGCGGCGTAGCAGCATGATCCCGGTACAGGCGCAGGCGCACCTCGGAGCCGCATGCGCGAAGGAACGCCACCGCTTCCGCGTGAGACATGTTAGACATTGCTGTGTCGTTCACCTGTACACACAGGGGTTAATGACCAACAGATGATAAATACGGAATGTGAATAATGCTTTTGGTATGTGGAGCATTTCGTATCGTGGGGGTATTACAAATATTATGAAGTGTATCTTTGTCTTGTAATTAGCTAATGTAGGTACATCATCTGCCTAGCCTTTTCCCAACTATGTTGGGGTCGGCTTCCAGTCTAACCGGATGCAGCTGAATACCAGTAGTTTACATGGAGCGACTGCCTATCTGACCTCCACAAACTAGTTACTGGGTAATATACCTCTTGGTAAGACTGGTTGTCAGACTTTCGGGCTTCTGACTACCCGTAACGACTGTCAAAGATCCACGAATGACAGCCGGGACCAACGGCTTAACGTGCTTTCAGAGGTACGGAGGAGTCTCGGTATGTAAAGATGGTCACCCATCCACAGACCGACCGCGGCAAGCGTAGCTTAACCTGATCGATCGACCTGTGCGGCTGTTATTTGGCTGTTATTGAGCCACGGGCCCCTCGGGAATTAGCTAATGTACGAGACTTCAATATAACAAAACCTGTTATGCCCAGCCAGGAATAACCATTAACCTAAAATGATTGGATTCCAGATCATAATTTCTTGGACATTAGGTATTTATGTCGTTTTGGCTGTTCGATCGTCTGTAATATGACAGTTAGTATGACATCTCAAGTTCCGCTAATGAGACACAATTGATTTTCAATTGTATCGTACTACATAGGGCACGCCCCGCCTTGACAGGTTAAATGTAGAAAATAATTGTTTGAAACACAATACAATTCGTTCACATATACTGCCGTCATAAAGAAAAAGGGCACATCGAACATATTTTCCAAAATTGAGTAAAAAAACTGGCATATGCGCCTTTTTTTTCTGATTCCAAATATGTATACTTATAACTCAATTTTGAAAAAAATGTTGGTTGTGCCCTTTTTCTTTATGACGGCAGTATAGTTTGGTTAGGTTACAAATAAATACCCTAAATAGGACCTAAATCGAAACGTAACACACTCGCTGCATAATGCGAAACACGCTCGGTTTCATTTTGACAGTTAATTAATATTAATTGCATTACGTTGATTTAGTTATCGGTAGGACAGATTTGACAAGAATCCGCATCCGGTGCAATAAATAACAATACTTATTGCCAAAATGAAAGCGTTTTAGTATTGGAGTATTTTGCCACTTTCAGAAAAAAAACAAGATTATGTTGAATACAGGATTAGATTAGATTACACGTCAATGAATTTGTATAAACTCATTAAAATTGAAAGGTAGTTAAGCATACAAACAAGTAATAAACTAACAAAGAGAATGGTCGGACTCATTTAGCGTAGAATGACAATATTCTACAATATCGGGCTTAGCACCAAACCCTAATAATGAATGTATGAATCGAATGCAATTTCGTCAACTGATCAGTTGACGAAATTGCATTCATATATATAGCATAGCGCAAATTACGCGGACCTATGCTGCACCCCAATTGCATAACAGACTTTCTATCACAATCCGAAGGATTTTGAGGGAATTCCTAATCCTTTGTTTCACATGTTCGAAAAATTCGTCTGCTTGGCCACAATGGCATAATTATACTGTCAAAATCAAAGGCATTGCCATTTTGAAGTGTGTTACGCAATAACGAATCCGCTGGATGGAATGGCGGTGCTTGGGGGAGGTGCAGCAGTGGACGTCTTTCGGTTGAAATGATGATGACGCAATTACCCAGCTGATCTGGCTGCTCCCTAATAATCCTGAAGATCATTACTATCATCACATTTTAAACAACAGATTATCCCATTTTAACAACGATATCATTGTTCGTCAGTAAACAACATATCAAGCAAAAACCATTTCTATATTAGGAGGGCAACAATATTGATTCAAGTGTGTCTTCGAAGAACATTCACGATCGCTTACTCTACTTTCTGCTTGTTTAATTTTAATGAGTCATAAGTCAAGAATGACTTGTATTGTATGTACTTGTTTCTTTATTACAAGTTCTTTGTCATAATATTTAAGTATCGTTACTAATGTATACTCCTGGTTCATGCCCCAATTCTTTGTCATTGCCATTTGCATCTTCACTTCAAAATTAACTGTAGCACTTATTTTACAGGGCCTGTTTGAACCGAAGCCTATAGTCATTTGTTTCAGACGTGGCATCATTAATTTGAGTTAATATTGGTTTGTATTCTACCGTCCGATGGTGAGTACCGTTCCATACCTTTGACAATAAGCTGTTGCTTTCGGATCTTGTTTTAGTATCCTAGGAATTTGCTTCACATACTCGAATAATATGAATCCTAATTTAAGAACTGTACCCCAGTGGCGCTTCCAATCCCACTTCCAATCACAATCCTTCGGATTTTGAAGGAAACTAATAATCCATTGCTTCTTCTTCATCCTTCTTTCTCGCTTCCTTCTTGTTCTGCTCGATAATATTATTGACGCAAAAATGTTGTTGAATTGTTCAAATGAAAGGCATTACCATTATAAGTGTTTCTTACGCAATTACCCCGCTAGTCTATCTGAATGTCTTTCATTATCAACATCTTTACAAATATTCAAATCTATAATATTAGTGAGTGTCGTAAGCATACTTACAGCAACAATCCTGTCACCAGGCTGTATCCTGCCATCGCTGAGAGCCGGTTCCCTCACCAGGGCTCTGACGTAATGCCCCAACGCGCTGTGGTCTTCCTTTCGCAGCGTGAAGCCGAGGGAACCGTTCACCTTGGTCATTACGATGTCGAACTCCTGGAAAATAAATATTGGGGGTCAAAATTCGGTTAGGCAGGGCGACAGTCAACTTATTTTTATCATCATGTTTGACGTTGCAATTATTTTGTGAAATTATAATTTTGTAAACAATGTTATTTATGGTGTTCAAAGTCTAAATACTTCTCGATAAAATCGAAGGTTGCATATTGAACTAATCGGCCTTGGATCCGTTTTAAACTACAAAGCTTTCCTATGTCTTCTTATAAAATGAACTAGAACTAGATATTGTTGCGAGACTAAACCATTGCCAAAATTGCATTTCTCTTTGCGCTATGTCCGGAAATATATCAAGCGGAACTAGTATGGCATCTAGGTATAATCGTCTGTCAGTCAGCGTGCCAAACGCTTGGCACTCGATGCATGCGACTTGCGTCAGTGGTCCATGCGAAACGTGACAAGGGGCGCTAAACATACTATCATTGTTCTCATGGTATTCCGATACTGAATTTATTTTGAACAGATATTTACGATGTTTTCCTCCTAACGCTGCCAATCAGTCTTAGTTTCGATTCCGAATAGCGATAGAATTTGGCGTTTTCCTGTTCGAAAACGAGTAATGGTTGGGATGGGAAATAATAATTATGGTCTGTGGTTCGATCAAACAGTTTCCAAAATAGTCATGTGGTTTTAAAATATACACCTTTCTGTCTAACAGTCTTAAGCTTACCCTTCTGTACAATTAATGTCTAGTCTTTATTATATCATAAGTTCTTAAAATAAAGGCATATTATTTAGGAATTTCAGTTCTTAGTACCCTGAATACAGGCTCCAGTCGCTCTACATTAAATCTCGCACAACATTAGTTAAAACGAACTCACCACTGATCCGTCATCCTGCAGGCGTGAACAAAGAGCTTTATTAATAACTCGCACAGATTATATTACAGACACCGTACATCTCGAACACCGGTGAAATTATAGCTCATTAAACATAACGCCTCTTAACAAATTACTCGCCGTACAAAATGGGGCTCTCACGATTATAATTTTCGGATATTTGATTCTAAAATTACTGTAGTAAGTTTAAAACTGAGCTATAATTAGGTAAGGAAGAATAATATGGCTAATCCATCATAATGTATTATAAAGTAGTTGTGATTACGTTAAGATAAATATTAACCTTTTTGTAGCCATGTTAATGGGTAAAGAACAAGGAAACTCAACTAGATGAAAATTAAAACATAAATCATAAATGCAATTAAAAAATTAGCTCCGTGACTATAGATCATTGTGGATAGAACCGGAGATAAACGAAACAAATTAATGTGTAATATAGTTCGTACACGTAGAAGAGTAAAAAGTAAAGTATCTGCTGCTTTCTACTACTTTAGTCTGTCGGTAACTTAGCACTCCTAACTCTAATGAAAACTTGCTGTAATTATAATCCTTTGATAAACTACCGATATTTATGTTCTTATAGCGTGCTCGTTTTTACTTTGAAATCCAATCAAACGAATTACTGTCTGATACAGTAAATTACAGTCTTAGCAAAGAGTCCGGAAATAAATCGCTTTATCGGTAGAAAATGAACGAGAAAAAGTGCGTATAATTTTTCAATTTCACCGATAAGTCCGGTTCCACCTGAATAAATATTTGTTTCGTTGCAGCGCATACCTAATGCGGTACAATTTAGATGCTCTTGGGATACCTATCTTAAATCTCTTTGGTCTCACACAACTGTTAACTTGTCTCTCTCGAATCGGCTTTGTTTAGCTACTCCTACTCAAGATAATACTACACGACACTACGGAACACGGTGATACATTTGAATCAATTGAAATTAAAGTAGTATGAGTAGTGCTGCAAGTCTTCCTGAAAGTCGTTCTGCTCACCCCGTACTGCACGTCGTACACGGGCAGCGGCCGGTCGAGGTCCGGCAGGCGCAGGTCGCGCCGGTCCGGCTCCGACAAGCGCAGGTCGCGACGGTCCGGCTCCGGCAGGCGCAGGTCACGCCGGTCCGGTTCCGGGCTGGCCTCGCGCCGCCCGCGCCCCTCCGACGACGACGTTGTCGCGCTACTTGTCGTCGCAGACAGTCTGCACACAAATGCCAAAGGTCATTACATTTTAAGACTATCTACATCAGCCACAGATGCCGCAGATCAATCCAAGCGATACACCACACGTTCCAACCGGGTTCGTCAGTTAACGTCCGATTTTGCGATACAAAGAGATGGGAACTTCGATAAGCAAACATTGATGTAGTTTCTGACGTTCGTGTCTCCTCGTCTATAGTGTCTAATCTCCAGGTACGTGTACCGAGATATGTTCGTCTGTTCTTAATGACACGAGGTATTGTACGATAACATTCATGCTGCACAGAAATCTGTGTACCTTGGTACCATGGTAGTCTTGGTACTGTGTTTGGTTTATTTATCATGCACGACGTGAGTGACCTTAGAGCGTGGGATGATCGAGGGGACAAATTACGCGGGCGTGACGTGTTATGGTTGCTCAGTGTGATGAGTGTTTACCTGGCATGCATAGGGTGACAGTTGAGGGGGTCTAGCGGCGGGAGGTGGGGCGGGTGGGGAGTGCGCGCCGGCGGCGTCGGCGGCTCCGGCGGCGTGACGCTGTCGAGCACATCAGCCGGCGGCCGGCATACGCGCAACTCCACCCGCGCCGCCGCCGTGCGGAGCACCTCGAGGGCTTCCTATCATCAAACAGACGGATTAATTGTAGCCGGATTACCGGTCAATAGCTGTTTGACACCTCATTCTAGACCCAGACAATCGCGTCACCTATTAAAACTCCTCAATTCGACATCCTTTCCAATCTCAATTTCTTCTGATGACATAATTGTTGCTGCTCCACTTCGAATTATTCAACGTGTTGTGTCGGATTCGCAAATTGGTATAAGCGAAAGCTTTTAAATGTTTCAATCTGAATTGTTAGCAAAACTTTCTTGAGTTTCAATTTAAAATTATGACGGTTAAGCAAATACTTTGGTTGTATTTAAGATACTTGATAAATTTTGAATTCCAAATTCGTGTCTTACCGTAACGAAATTGACTAAGTATCAAGAAGATTTCGAAACTTTGGAAGACAACCAAACCGGAAGAAATTCTACAAAACATCCTGTTAATAATTTTAAGTATTAAAATATTTGTTAACAACGGTTTCATGCTTAGACGTAACGGTTCTTAGAATTAAAAAGTTAAGGTCTGCTACGGAATGAGAACTCATTGTACCCTAGGTATTTACAGCTACGCAGTGTTCACGAATAATACAAATTAGCGATTAGTGCCGGAGAATTTACGTCTTTCATGACTGTTTTCGCCAGGCACTATATAACATGCGTTGCTCTTCTATTGTTTATAAGAAGTACATAGTAACTTTATATAGACAAAAGCAGTATTAGCTTTTAGTGACTTTAACCGTAAGTACAATAATACGTTCATAACCAGAACTGTGAACAGTTCACAAATGTTTTCAGTCTGTGGTTTTGTTATGCTCAATGAGCCTTAGCGAGTAAGAAAGTAACCGCAAGATGCGGGGCAATACCGACCAGAATAACTTGGTAACGGCGCACCCCGCTGCGACCGATAAAGGGAACTCGGAGGGAATTAATAGAATTTCCCAAACGAAACTGAATTAATGGCCCATTTATTTATTGTACGCATTGAATTTGGTTTGCTCTCGGAATAGCTTTGATACGCGCGTGATTTAGCGACATCGTAATTTTCTGGGATTATTCCTATTTCGTCCAAAACGAGAAATGCTGAACAAATGAGATTATTTTTCATCGCGTAGTGTAGCAGCAGTCTAATATAATTTGGTATAACTTTGTGGTAGACATTTTACAGTTTATTACATTTGAACCCGAGGCCTCGGCGCGGAGCGTGTTGGAGTTTTCATAAAAGTTTTTACGTTTATAACCAGCCTCCGAGCGGCGCTCCGGGCGAGGGGGCGAGGGAAGTGCTACGACAACAAATGGCATTTTTAACATGACTTACTGTTTATTTTTGTAAGCACGAGACCGTGTTTTATGTTTGTACCTTCATAACAGCTATGCAAGCAGAGCTTTGTAAAGGGCAGAGCGGCACACTTAAATTTCATAGACTCTGTTGTAATGAATATAAAATGTTGGCCGTGCACTCGGAAAATAACGTCGGCAAAAGTAGCAGTGATAAAGATAAGAAAAAATGCGCAATATGCTAACTTTTTTTCGGGAAATTTATTAGCGCTCAGACTTTACCTGCCAAAGATAAAGAAGAAAATATTTTAAGGCAAACTTTTAGAGTCGAATGCAGTTGAATAATGAGGGCGCTTAAACTCATTAAACTTTTTGTTAGTCTGTGTAAGTTGAAGATTCTTTTGTTCTACTTACGTAGGTGCTCAGTCCGGCGAGGGGTACTCCGTTGGCAGAGAGGAGCAGGTCCTTGGGGGCAAGACGTCCGGTTCTCCACGCAGGTTGAGGGGGGTACAGTCTTCGGATCCTCACCAGGCCGCCACCGCCACACACGGACATGCCAAGACCGCGGCCATCTTTTTCTACTACTACTGTGAAGGAGTTTTCTGATGGACAAAGAAAGGGATTTTTTAAGGGTTAATTTCAATTGATTTAAAAATATTTGTTTAGGGAAATGTGTTCGAAAGCAATGTCTTGAAATTCAGAATTTCAGTCTTTTACCACTCTCAGTTTTGGAATTTTAGTAGCAATAAGGCTGGTTTTATCGTCACGCGTTTCGGCAGCGCCGTTGGAGCGCGCGCGTTCGAAAGTGTATTGTGTACACTAAAACGCATACTGCTCAATGGCGCTGCTCAAGCGCGTGACTTTGAAATGCAACTACTAACCCATACATCTTCGAACGCGCGCGCTGCCGAAACGCGTGACGATAAAACCAGCCTAAGCTTCAATACGGAAAACGACAGAAGTACATTCACTTTATCGTTGATTTATGGCTGCTATGACTAAAAGACATCTCTCTCATTCATGAACGAAAGTGGTGGGTTGTCAAAGATTCTGTTTATGTAGGGTGCTGGATGTCGAGCCGTGCTCGCTTCCATCAGTAAACAGCAGTAAACTCGAGATCCAAATTCCGTAACGAGCCCGTTTTACAGCATTCAGGCTCTTAGGAGCCGACGCTGCATCCGAGATATGGGAGAATAGTGTTACACGTTTATAGTTAAGGGATTACGATAATCTGAAGTAAAGTCTCTAGAATCATGAAGACGGGAAGTGGTTTATTTCCCACATTTAATGGCCGTTTGTTAAGCTCGAACGATTGAAAACTTTTTAAGCGTCTAATCGTTAAGAGAGGCATTCGAATTCAATCAAGACTTGTCTGTAGTAAAAACGCTAATGTCGTTCTTACGGACTACAGTCGATTAATTGAAAAAACTGGCCAAGTGCGAGTCGGACTCGCGCACGAAGGGTTCCGTACCACAAGGCAAAAACACCGAAAAAAAACACGTTTGTTGTATGGGAGCCCCCCTTAAATATTTATTTTAATTGGTTTTTAGTATTTGTGTTATAGCGGCAACAGAAATACATAATTTGTGAAAATTTCAACTGTCTAGCTATCGCGGTTTTTGAGATACAGCCTGGTGACAGACGGACGGACAGACAGCGAAGTCTTAGTAATAGGGTCCCGTTTTTAGCCTTTGGGAACGGAACCCTAAAAAGAAACATCGTTTATTTAGTACCTACCAGGCTTGTACTTACCTACAGGGATTTATATAAAATTAATATTTGTTTTGGGTCGAATAAGTGCCCATTATTGTAAAGACCGCTTTAGGCGGACCCACAAGAACTCAGGTGTTTTCATTATACACAGAGCCAACGAGAGTAAGTACGGCTTGTTTGGGCACAAACATTGTTTATTCAGTACTTTTCGACGTGTGTAAGTCCAGATTAAGCCTATTTTAGGAGCATACATTATGTATAACCGTCTGAAATGTACTAGAGCCCAATAATTGATATAGAAGCCTCAATATTGCAAATGAAAGGTAGACAAGTGTCGATCCACGGTCAATTTAAGTCCCTTTTAGGTCCAAAATGGACGTTATAGGGTGTCCGACATGAATTATGCATTAAGAGAGTCCATAGCAACAATTTAGACTCGGAATGATTTCATTTATTCTGTTTTATGAAATACTGATAATGCTGTTCCATTGTAGGGCGTTGGAACTGAAAACATGCACTTATTTGAATTAAATATTATTGCGAAACTATAAAAAAACTTTTCAAGTGCGAGTCGGACCCGCACACGAAGGGTTCCGTACCACAAGGCAAAAACGCCGAAAAAAACACGTTTGTTGTATGGGAGCTTGGGAGCCCCCCTTAAATATTTATTTTATTCTGTTTTTAGTATTTTTTGTTATAGCGGCCACAGAAATACATCATCAGTGAAAATTTTAACTGTCTAGCTATCACGGTTCATGAGATACAGCCTGGTGACAGACAGACTTACAGTGGAGTCTTAGTAATAGGGTCCCGTTTTTACCTTTTGGGTACGGAACCCTAAAAACGGCGTACCTACGTAGTGTTTTTATTTTTGGCCACATAAACATGTGTGTCTTAGAAAATGTTTTCTTTAGTCCCTAGTTTGGAAGAATGAGGGTAAAACAAGAAAGCTTTCAACAAAAAATCCCCCTCCGCCTCAAATCGTAAACAACCAACGAGGAAAAGTAGCGATAAGATTGTCTTTCAACCACAAAATCTAAGGGTTTGACGTAAATATAACCGTTTGTCTGTTTGAAGCTCGTTCAGAATGAGCAGTTAGCACCTGCTAGGTGTCCCATTTGACGTGATTTGTTTAACATTCCAATATTAATAACGTTCTGACATCTAATACGTGTTGGGCTGCATGCCATATAGGTTTATTTCACTAATGTTATGGGTACAGCGGTGCTATTCTGTAAAAATCTCACCATGTCAAAACTTAGGTGAAGTGAGCGTGGAGTGAGCTGTCAATAGTGTCATTTCCTAGCAAAAACAAACTCACATCAACCCAGTTTTCACAGTGAGATTTTTACAGAATCGACCGGCTGGTTGTGTTTATCACACTAATATTATAAAGGCGAAAGTTTGTGCGTTTGTGCGTATGTTTGTTACTTCTTCACGCTCAAATGGCTGGACCAATTTTGAAAAAAAAAACTATTAATGGAGGTAGCTGAAACCCTGGATTAACACATAGGATACTTTTTATCCCGATATTCCCACGGAATCGAAACTTACGCGGGTGGAACCGCGGGGCGCTGCTAGTTTATTTCTAGAAATTACTACTGTCTTTTGTTTTTGTAAGTCTTTAATTTTTGCATTGATATCTTAATTTGGTATAATCAAGCAAGTTCTTGACTTAAAGATATTGTCGGCTGACGAACTAAGACTAAATTCGGTACTGAATTTGTACCTCAAACTCAAAGCATTTATTTCAATTAAACCATTCATAGGAACTTTTGAATTGTCAAAGAGTCGGTGAGTTACTCAGAAAGTTGAAGCTAGTTACCCATTCCAAAACGTAGATCGCTATGGAGAAGAACGGGCAAGAAACTCCAAGGACACTCTTTCCAACCAAGTTATTACCAAATTCTGGGTACATTATATCATCATCTGCCTAGCCTAGCTATTCCCTTCTATGTTGGGGTCGGCTTCCACTGTAAGCGGATGCAGCTGAATACCAGTATTTTACATGAAGCAACTGCCTATCTGACCTCCACAACCCATTACTGGGTAATAAGACACCGTTTTTTTGCTGATGGTATATCATCACATGATCCCTCTGGGTCCCCGGAAGGGAGTGTCAGACTCTTACTGACTAAAACCCACCCATGTTCCTTCCTTAGCCCTTTATGTTCCGGGCCAGCGGTAACCCTTTCGGACAATCCCGCTGACCCGGATCTTACCAAGGGGTATCGTACCCCTTGGTAAGACTGGTTGTCAGGCTTTCGGGCTACTGATTAACCGTAACATGGTTGTACATTATTTAATACCGTTGTATTCCCTTTCACCTAATTTGGAAATAACTTACAAAATTGTTGAGAAGCCAATATCAAGTCTCCAAGGAAATACTATGAGTACAAAATTAGCAGGGGTCGACTACCACGAGGTTCATTTACTCGATATATTCCCAGAAGCGTACTAGAATTGTTAGAACCAATAATTCCCCATATTCGCCGAAAATGCGTCACGACTGACCTGATAGTCAATGCCTTGTAGCACAAAACCCCGATGACGTCATTTACGACTGACACGGTAATCAAAATCAATAACGTTGCATTCCAGTCCCTAGAGCCGGTCTTACTACCGAGTTACGTGAAACTGTATAGCTAGTACAAGTAACCAATCAAGATTGCGACAAGAATTCACAGTCATGATCAGCGATCAGACTTTTCTCGGCGTTGTTTTGGTCGATTTCCAATCTTGATTTGGTTAGTCGCAGCTACATACAATTCTGTATGGAAATGTCTGTGTGGTGCTGGACTTAAAGAATAGCATCACCCCCTACTTCCCGTGGGTGTCGTAAAAGGCGACTAAGGGTCGTACCGGAGACCGGTAAGCAGCGTTCTCTATGTATTCCACCACCATACCATACTGCGATCGCCAACCCGCCTGCGAAGCTAAGCGATTATGGCAACCCAGCGGGGGTTTGCCATAATCGCCTCGCTACCCCCAAGAATGACAAGCACAGGTGCTTGGAGGAGGCCTATGTCCAGCAGTGGACGTCTTTCGGCTGAAATGATGATGATGATTTTCACCATGCAATTGTCTTTTGAAATCAACATTTAAACAACCCAATTACTGGGAAATACCGACAACTTAGCTTAGTTGTTAACTTTATTGTGCACGCTGTGATCTCCTAAGCGCTATTGCGCAGCATGAGGTCCTGGGTTCCATTCCCAGGTCAAGCAAAGTGTTATTGGGTTTGTCTAATAACTGAAGGAGTACACCTACTTTATACATGACTAGCTTCCGCCAGCGGCTTCGCCCGCGAGGTATGTCGACAAAAACTATCGTATGTCCTTCCCCGGGATGCAATCTATCTCTCTGCCAAATTTTATCGAAATCCGTTCTGTGGTTTAGGCGTGAAAAGGTAACATACAGACAGACAGAGTTACTTTCGAATAGTAACAAACATATAAACACACACACTCACAAACTTTCGTCTTTATAATATTACTGTGATAAGTAAAAATAATACAGAAAGTCCTAGAATATGTGGTCCAAAAATGCATAGTTTCGAAGATATCATGTTTCTTCATTTTTGTTTCTAAGTTTCATTGATAAATACGAGTAATTAATTTTCATTCACACCAATCATTCCTAATTAAAGCCAAGAAAATGCGACGTTGTCATATTTCACGTAAGGGTCTTTTATTACATTATTAATCGTGATTTTGTTGAATTATTTTTTACGAAAACGAAAACAAAAAAAAAAAATTGAAAAATAATTCATTTGTCAGTTGATTCTTTGATATGGTCTCATTCATACCCTAGAGTTATTTTTTTTTAGCAAAGTAATATAAATACTTTATTTCTGTAAGTAATAAATAGTAAACTACATTATATTTACTTATTTTAAAAAGAGTTATGGGATATCTAAAAAATACACCTTGTATATAGCTGACATTAATTTGGCATTGAAAAACAAAATGGCGTACAGGATGGACACGGACCCTCAAATCCCTTTCTTACGATTTTTTGCAATTCCGCCTGTCGCTTCTCTCTTAACAACAAGACCCACTAACAATATGAACACAGTCAACCCACCAAAAGCCCTATAGTTTCTTATACAAAGTGGACCGTCCCAAAAAAGTAATTTAAAAAAATTAAACCGACTTCAAAAAGAAATTAACTCAAAATTATGAAATAACTTTAATTTCGGAAGTCGGTGTCTTGGGATCTGTATTTTAGTTTTATGCCACCGACTTCCGAAATTAAAGTTATTTCATAATTTTGAGTTAATTTCTTTTTGAAGTCGGTTTAATTTTTTTAAATTACTTTTTATTTCGTAATTTTTAGTTTTTGCACTAGTATTTGACCAAGGTTTTGAGATGTTTTCCCTTTGACACTACACCCGTAGCTCTTATCAATAAGCCAGGCCGTCACACTTACACGTATTAGTCCATATCTTGAAAATTACTGAATCGATCTTGATGAAACTTGCACTGTTCCCTAAGTTGAAGAAAAAGTAAGCCAATAAAAAAAAAATGGTCACGATCCGATTAATAGTTCCGGAGATATGCGTGGACAAACATACATACATACATACATACATACATACATACATACATACATACATACATACATACGTCTATGAAATTTTTTATATTTGTTTGGAAGCCCTAATAGATCATCATATTTGAATATAATGCAAATCCAATAATATTACATACATACGTATCGAATTGATAACCTCCTTTTTTTGAAGTCGGTAAAAATAGCTTCAGTATCAGTTTGAAAGGACAACAGCTGAGTGCACTAGTTGTCCATAGTTTCGATATTGGCAAAGTTGGACGGTGACGAACTTGTGCGATGGCCTGTATTTAACGATACTTGTAATGGGCTCTAGTAATAATGGTATTGTCCCACTATTGCTTTACATTGGCTAAGTCAAAATAGAAGTTCTGTAACGCAATTATTACTGGCGTAAGAGACACGGATTTATTTTTGAATTTCTAGGAATTATTACTTTACTTTTTATGTAAAGGCTAAGGTCCCATGTAATAGGGATATTACATGGAACGTAGGGTCTTCCCTGCCTACTTTTTTACCAACGAACATTTCATTTTTAGATAGGTAGGTGTCGTAAATTCATTTTTTTCCATTTAAAATACATTTTTAAATTTTTCCTTAAAAAAGATTCTAAAAAACATTTAAAAATATTAAAAAAATGTGGTCCGTCGATGTTTATACAGATCACTATTACTTTATTTAAATTATATATTTTACATTAATTTTAAGCAAGTATTTAAAAAATAAATGTAGTGTTGAATATTGTACGATGGTGTACGGAACATGGTTTATCATAATTTAAAACGGACCGTAAACACCCAGTGCCAATTTCTTTAATCACACTAATATTATAAAGGCGAAAGTTTGTGTGTGTGTTTATATGTTTGTTACTTCTTCACGCTCAAACGGAGGGACCAATTTTGATAAAATTTTGTATGGATGTAGCTGACACCCTGGATTAACATATAGGCTACTTTTTATCCCGATATTCCCACGAGATCGACACTTATGTGGCTGAAACCGCGGGGCGCAGCTAGTTTACTGTAGCATAATATTACTCGTATACTGCAGTATGAGGCCGAATGTAGGAAGACTACGGCATTTTCCCGGGGTGGTTGCATGTTCGGGCAAAGTGGATATGACATTCTAAGCCACTTTGCTCGAGCTATTCAAGGGCGGATTAATCGAAGATCGGATAGAATCGATCTTGAATGTGGTTTTGATAGAAATTGCGTTCATAAATGTTATGATACATAATACTCTTAGGCGTATGTAACCAATGATCTCACTGTTAATGTAATCTTACTTTTTTTTTTAAAACTTTGCCCCCCACTAGGAATTTCTCCTGTATTGTGGGTGCAAACATTTAAACTCACACAAACAGCCAGACCCGGAACAACTACTTGTAGGTCATACAAATATTTGTTTCGTGCGGGAATCGAACCCGCGACACGCAGCGCAGCAGTCAATCGCTTAACCACTGCACCAACCGTGCCGTCAAGTATTTTAATATGAATGTGAATTAAATAATTTATATTTTTTGTAATGTTATCTATAATTGATCTTTTCGTTTTAATATGTAAAACCGTAAATGGTGCATGTTGTGTTAGCCTATAAGTAATTGTTGCACTTATAAATGTATTATTTACGAAAATATTTGTAAAATGTATTGTGTAAACAATTGTTGGGTAACCCCAAATAAATAAATAAATAAATGTTATTTTACAGCGACGTAACAAAGTATTATTCTCACACATAACATAATATCACGCATTGTTTTCCCGATGGGTTAGACAGAGGTGAACCTATCATCATCATTATCATCAGCCTATAGCAGTCCACTGCTGGACATAGGCCACACACCCATATTTCGCCAGTTACATAATATTATGTAACTTAAACAATTTTGTTTAAGTCCAATCTATTACATTGGACTTAAACAAAAGCGAGCCTATTACCATCAACGGGGCACCAATCCAAACTCCAGGATGCTAGTGAGAAATAAGTGAGTGACTATCCATACTAATATTATCAATTCGAAAGTAACTCGGCCTGTCTGTCTGTCTGTATGTTACCTTTCACGGCTAAACCACTGAACGGATTTCGATAAAATTTGGCAGAGAGATAGGTTGCATCACGGGGAAAGACATAGGATAGTTTTTATCGACATGCCTTGCGGGCGAAACCGCGGGTGGAAGCTAGTTCTTATAATATTTTAGTCCTTCTTCTTCTAGTATCGCTGGCACGACTGTATTTTAGATCTTGTTGGCCTAAAACTTCGCTACTGCCACGGCGTCGTCGGTGCAGCTCATGGTCACTTTGACTGCATGTTTTGGGACACAGAGGGCAGGAATGGAGATGGAGCATGGTTTGCGACATAGATCCACAACCACACCCTATTGCCGTTCGTAGAGTTAGCTCCACTTTACTAGGTTGCGGTTACCTCTTCCCACTTGTGTCCGGAGACGGTTCAGGAACTTCCAAGTTTTGTTTTAATTGATTTATAATTATTTGCAGGCCTAAGTATTAGATAAACTCAAACTCAAAGCATTTATTTCAATTAAACCATTTACAGGCACTTTTGTATTGTCAAGAAGTAGGTCAGTCAGAAAATATGAAGCTAGTTGCCCATTCCAAAGCGTAGATACCTATCGAGAAGAACGGGCAAGAAACTCCATGGACACTCTTTTAAATTATATTTTTACAAAAATATTAGTTACATCATTAATGTTGAATTTACAATTATATGTGAGAACGTTGTAAAAAAGACGTACACGTTAAAAGCGTCCAGAGTACAGCGAATAGCAAGAAAACAACAATCCAAAAATAAAAATAAGCCGAGGCAGCTAAGTGATGACCAGCCCCAACTGACGCATAGATCAGCACCATTCAGCTCAACCATTTTGAAGGGAGCTAAATGATCCAACATACACGCCACCGTCAGCGAGACATTTACACAGATAGAGTGGTATCCAATGAACCATCGACCATTCATTACCTATATTACCGATAGCTCCTATCTAACATCTACAATATCCGTTCCCTCGTTGATTCAAGCACGTGCTTGCCGACCGACTAATTACTTAACTATTTAATCCATGTTTAGTTCTACGTAGCACTTGATTAACCTTGTTAGCTCAAAATTATCGCTCTAATTTCAACCTAGATAGGTTACTTTTATGGTGTATTTTTGGCTGACACATGTCTGAGGAGTATATTGCCCGGTTGTCGGCTCTACATCTTGGAAATTCTGAGCTGTTCTTAGTTAATTATACTAACAGCTCAGATGCATTTGAATAATTATTATTCAGCGCTTTATGTGCTGCATAGTCAAAGAGGTAGTATTAAATGGTAATAATACCAAAGAATAACTACCCAAGTTTACTGTAATAGCATGTATTATTACTAAGTTATTACAATAATGTAAGTAGATAATTTTCCCGCACAATACCAGCAATATTATTTTCCTGCAATATAATTATAATAAAATGTGTATGAAAATGCAGCCTCATTTTCAGGAAAATAATTTACCTCAGAAAACATGTATACAGCGTTATTTTTTTGCAAAAGACTTGTACTCGTTAACAACAGCATAGTTTTAAAAATAAAAATACAGTTCGTAATATCTCTGGGTTTCACTGAAACTTTATAGAGGGGAAGAGTGAAACACTTCAAAGCTCCAGTGACAGACTGAGGGCGGAAGCTTTCGACATTTATTAAAACTTGAGGACATACTTAATGCTGTTTGTTTAGAGAAGAACATTCATTTATTTCGTTTTTGCTTGTTGATTACGTACCTCCTTTTATCTGGACAAAGGAAATTAGGAATGGTCAACATTTATCTTACGCTTAATGAAAAGTCCGAAATTCCGTATCATGAAGTCGGAGATATATTGCATAGAATTATAATGTGGTCAATGTGGACAAAAGTTTTACTTACAATAGGAGCTTTTTGTTGTTGTGTATTGTTGTTGTGTATTACCACTGTTCCGGCTGCTGCCGCTGTGTTTTGACTTCGAATAATGGACGATGCTGGTTTATACAATGGTTTAATGAGTTAAAAGGGTTAAGGGGGTAAGTCCTGCCGTGCGCCATCTGACGGCGAGGCCGTAACAGGCTCCCGGGCTTGAAGTTTTCTTCAAGATGATGTTGCGATGATAGGGAGAGGGCATATGTTATTGTATGCCCTCTGGATGACCCCTTTGGAGGTTCTAATGTCCGCCACTCTGCTGATGCTGTCTGCTCCTGGATGCAGCTTGACTATCCTTCCCAGCAGCCACATCAGAGGCGGCTGGTGTCGGTCCCTGACTAGGACTAAGGAACCCAGCTTTAAGTCCTCACCAGCTGTTGATTGTATTACAGGCTGAATGATTGAATATTAAAATTTGAACAACTGGTGTACTTGTATATACAATACATGGATTTCCTGAGCGGTCTGCCAAAGTCTAAGACTACATTTTACATTTATTTAGAAGGCTGTCGTATACAGATTCCACACATGTTAAAGCTGTCCCATATTTAGAATCAGTCTTGTCAGGTTTGCCTGGACAAATGTTTAGCACAAACCCGGATAAACGTACAGCACGACGAAACGACGAACAACGAACGTACGAGCATGTAGGGGACGATAGGTCTAGACCTAAAATGTGCAAGATTGTCCCCTACATGCTCGTGGAAGTGAGCATAAAACAATTGCTCATGCTTGCTCGACAGGCGAGCAGTCTCATATGCTTAGATAAACTAAGGCTCACAGCCCGGGTATGTTATTTACCTAAATGATAGGCTCGCAACCTGTTACTGTGTTGTGTAGTTACAAGTGGCATATAAACATTACAATATGTTTGGACTTTAAAAACTATAAACAGTTTTGGGAAATTACAGTCCACTAAAATTTTCTGCTTCATCTGATTTACACCAGGCTCGGCCCTATTAAGGTTATTTTAAATTGATTAGCTAAACTCTGCAGACGCGATTGGTGTCGATATATTATTATTATACACGATAATACTAACATAAAAAAAAAGATTTATTGTTTTTTTTTTTGGGGGTCAACGACTGCTGTCGAGTTTTGCTAACTAATTTAATTTGACCCTGATAATTATATTATAGAATTTTTTTTATTACGAAATGTGCATTTTATTCTCCAGAAGTTTTTCTGAAGTCGAAGAAGTCTCAAGTGTTCTGAGAAATAGAAGCTGCAGGGTTTGCGTAACACACTATCAGTAGCAATGGGATTTCATTTTGACAGTTCAACAACATTCATTGCGTTATTTACGTTGTTGAGCAGACACATTTTTTGAACATATGGAGCAATGGATTAGCAATATGCTTCAAAATATAGATTCAAATTTAGAGTAATAGTGTATTACGCAAATAGGGTGCTGGTTCTACAATTTTGTTTGTCTTTTAGACTAGCTAAAGGCTCAATTCTGACTTTTTATTGTCCACTTTTAAAATTATGGTTAAAAAGCACTTCCTCTCTCCTTAAACATCATCATTATATTTTCTTTGCTCCTGTTTCATGTTTATTATTGTATGTATATATTTATTTAGATTAGTATAATATACTTTATGTATGTATTAATTGTATTATATAAATGGTACACCACAGACTACCTACAGTATTTGTCTGTCCTTCCCCTTTTTTAATCCATCCAAAGGTTGCCTTTAAAAAATCGCTTTTAGCGATAAGACCGCCCATTGTGTCACCCTTTGTACAGTTTCTATAATTATGTCTGTAATTTATATGGTGTACATAATAAAGAGTATTCTATACTATTCTATTCTATTCTATATCAATCCACACCAAAACCTTTTCCGAGTCGCCACTTGAAAATGTTTGGAAGGTTTGTAAGATCAAATAAATTGTGTTTCCTCCCTTTGATTAAACAAAAGGTAAGTTATAAAATAATTATTTAATTACCAGCCATTACTTTACCGTTTACGTTAAAGTAAGTTTGTAAAACGTAAAGCTGATTAGGGTAGTTCTCTTTTACATATATGTACATTTACTTGTATTTTGCGCGTAGCTGCGTATTTTATCAGAACCCGAGGGTACTTTGTTTACCTACATAAATAACATTACGAAAGTTATGTACTTTGAAAACTTAGTTGAAATATACTAATGACGCAATATCTACAAGAACAAAGTTGTTTTGACATAATTCAGGTCTAGTTGGAAATACGCATGTTGTTGTAGAGAACAAATTTTTAGAACAGGGAAAGTTTTGTTAGGAAAATCTGTAGAATATTGTGTTCAGTTTAAGGAAATGGCGTTTTAATTGAATACTTAGTCATCACGATTAGCATAATCAGTCTATTATGATCCCACTGCTGGGACATATGCCTTCTCACTGTGAGAAGGAGGCCGTAAGCTACCATGCGGGCTCAATGCGGGTTGATAGAGGTCACAAGTCTTCGATTTTTTTGAAAATAATATAAGAAAGAGTTGGGGGAAACGTGCGTCACATCCACGCAAAACGGCCACCGCTCAGCATTATGCTGCGACCCTATGCAAGACAGAGCCCCACCGCTGGTTTTCAGCGACTGCCGGCGTCGACGTAATGTCGTCGTCCGGTGTAGCAAACAATTATTAGAACGCTGTACTGGTACAGCATACACAAAGAAAATTAATATTATGATTGAAACTCGTGACACCCAAAATGCCAATACAATAACAGAATCCCAACCTCAGGTCAATATTACCAGTCTTCTTAATTACCGCCTGTCATCCATCGTCCAGCAAAGCAATGACCCTAGCAATAATTATAATCTGCAATAATCTGCGCAGATCCGGGTCTGACCAGACGAAGGCGATATTGGGACACGTACGAGTCACGACTCGTAGATCTGACCCGACACTGTCGTTTATTACTTGTCCGCTACAAATGTTACGAACGGATAAATAAACGGCTGGTTATTTCATAACTGTAGCACACGTTTGGGTCACTATTGCTGATATTTTTGGTTTACATTTACTGGTAACATTTTTCCAATGTAGAAATACAGATATAATTTAAGTTCAAATTCAATATACTTAGGTACGTGAATATTAGAAGGGTGTTGTGTGAAAGTAGAAGTACCTAAGTAACAAGTGTTATACTTTAAAAAACTTTATTACCTACTAACTTGAGCTAACTTTACGATATTAACTTGGAATTTATTAAAACTCTTACGCTAAGTTTATTTCATGAATACCTAACTAAATTGAACGAACAATTCTGATTCACTGTAGGTCGTAAATTGAAAACGAAGCCGTAAAAGAATAAAGAATAGAACATGCTTTATTGTCCGCCATTTGAATTGAATATTCCACGTCTATAGCATTTGGTGCATAACTGTGCTTCTCTAAGGTAGGGTAAAATAACACGGAACTGTACCAGGCAGGTAGGAAATCGAAGGATGTTTATTTTGTATCTTATAGTCCGTAAGTTCACGGGAAACCGGCGCGGTCAGAATTTGCCTAGCGTAACTTCTTGAATTGATTCCCAAAGTTTCCGTTTGAAATGAGAGCTCCTACGTTTACAACACATTTTATTTGATTTCTTCTACGTGCTCCAAATACCCCAACATTCCATTTGATATTGCAAGAGAGGTTTCGTAACTACGTGAAAATTCTAGAAAGTAATTGTAGGGAAGTTTTCTGTGGAACGAGTGTTGATAACAGCTTTACTGGTATGTTTTCCTGGTAGTCGAGTTGGCTTTGTGTTTTACTTGATTCGCATAGCTGCGGTGCTCGTTCACCTATGGCGTGTTCTGGATCACCGGCCGCGGTGACCTGCCCTGCGATGCATGCCACACCTACTCAGGGGTCTATAAAAACGAAATATCACTACAACGCCATCCTTGAATTAAATCATACGGTATTCTGGGAACGGGTAATTCTATAATTTGATTATGCACGATTAAAGATATTAATAAAGCAATTTGATCAGTTGCTTTGCATGTTTAGTTCTGGAATGTAGTTCACAATATGATTAGTAATTAGAACATTAACCATCAAATGTAATTACTATTCATGAGTTTTGGTCGCTTCGAAGTGACCTTTGCGGAACACAAAAGCGTTTTTCAAACAAAGGTTTTACCTTTACTTTACGTGCTTTCAAACCCGACGCCGCAGCATCCGATTCGTTTTCCCTTTCTATCACGTTGAGACAATAAAACACGACTGGAAGTGGTATTCGGAATGCAAAGCGTTTACCGCGCCGCACCGCGGTTGAATCGGAACTGTTCTAGACTTCAACCTCTTTGTAGAGTAATGTGACTAAGTAATTAGTACGACAGAACTTCGTTTGGATTCCAGAAAGTGGACAATTAAGTTGGTTTTATATGCAGATGGGAGGAAACAGTGGGAAAGTTATTAGTTGCATATCTTCTCGAGTAAGTTTTTAATTTGGGTGCATTAAGATTAAAATTAAATGACCAGGAATCTCTTTATCACAATTTGAATTTTACAGAGAACCGTATTATAGAATCTCGATTCAAAGCTAGATTTCTGAATAAAATCGGTCCACGGATCGAAGCTCATGCTTAAGCATCGTACTCCATACATTACGGTCCTGGTACACATCACATGAAAAGCTAATAAAAGATGAACTCGGCCTCGAACCTCAATAGACCACTAATCATTCTCGTAAAGCTCTAAGCTGATGTTGAGTAATCATTCTCGTCCACTCCTCGCGTTAATCCGCTGACCACGTCGATGTCACTAAGTTTTAAGCGTCGGGACATTTCGCAAGCCGAGACGGCCTAATAACTCCGCTACGAGTGACGCATGGAATTTGTACGTGACGTCATCGCTGCCCATGAATAAAATGGAGTGGCGTGTTAAAGCTCGGGTAACGTGTACGAAATGTAGGCGTGGAAGGATTTTCATTAGATTACTTCGCTTCAAGGGAATTCCTGAGCCAATTGCGGACTTTTATTGGCTACGGATGGTTGATGGTTTTGTTCGTTTCATGGGTGGAAATGTTCAGTTCTGCAAAAGTTTGTAGCTCCGTATGAAATGTTTTCAGTTTTTCCTGCGAGTACTTGTATCCAACAACAACGAGTATTGCCTATAAGCGAGCTCCAGGTCCATTTTCCCAGTCCCAAAAACTATACAAGCAAGTTCATCTAACGTAGCCAGCGAGTGCACATAAATATTCACGACTGACTGAATTTCGCTTTTATACCAACGTGCTGCGTACCTTTTCAATCAACAATTTCAATTTAGTTCAGTTCGATTCGACGCACATGTAGATATTTATAATATAAGACTTGAAGGCGATGGGATCAGAAGCAATAAGGTACGGTATGATGGAAAATAACCATCAAGCAACGTAAAAAATGCCAACATTTTCCGATTTTTGTTACTGCCTTTTCGATCGGCCAAAACTTTATACAATTTTGACCAATTTTTAGGATCGAATTGGAAAGAAGAGCGTGTTTATGTAGGTAATATCGTTCAGTTCTCGGTTCGCTAGTCTCGAGGGAGTTTTTGCAGAACGAAGTTGGTGACCGCAGATGTATCCCTTTTGCTCAGAACACATTGCTTTTCTCTAACTCAATACCACTGGTGGTAATTCACATAGATACCCCAGCCACATTTCCGTTACCAGGGCTTCATAAATCAGCTGTATGGTTACGTTTAAGTTAGGTTGACGTTAGAACTCCAAAGCTCTCCACTTTAACTACACCGTCTACTTAAATTAACAACATAAGCACCAGTATTTCGAACACGATGGTGCCTTTATTACCGTCTACCTGTACCTGACTATACCTGTGTATACATGCTCAGGATAATTAAAGTTTATGAAGTGGCGGGAGGATCCTATATAATTTCGCTCGTTGCTGTCTTGATGAGGCCGGTATTCCTATCGTTCTTGGCTTAACTGAGTTGATGGGAATAGACTTGACTCGGAAGCGTCTCACTTCATGATGTTCTTGTGTTTCCGACTCGGTATTGTTTAATTAGAAGGTAGGTTCTAAAGGGACTTTAGATTGACTGTTGTTTTAATTAATTTCCCTCTTTGGTACATTTGTCTTTTACATTGGCTAATTGTTTATCCTCATGCAATTACCCTATATAAATTGGGATAAGAGCAGGAGTTTGATTATTTGTGTATTTAGTCTGAACGTAACGGCCCAAATCGAATGGCCCGCGGGCCATTCGACCGTAAACGAAAATTGTCTACGTTCCAAAGGACCGGTGATAAAAATTTGTAAACAAATTCAGTGTCATAAACTACATAAAGTACATTCGGGTGCAAAAGTTAAAAAGTTGAAATACAAGATTAATTTTTTTTCTTAGATTTGTGTTATCTTTATGTTACCGATTGTTTAGGATAAAGAGGCTTAGATATTATTTCTCTTTAAACACATGTAAAGCTTAAGCAGTAACTTCCATTCAAAAATAACAATTTAGTAAGCTGACATTTCTCTCCCTTTATATTCGAAGACGCTTTCTTCGTATAAGTGAGTATGGAAGCTTGTTCATTTCCCTCAGGGCCTTGAAGAACTGTTTGTAAAGCAGCATACAACCAGCTGACACTATTATTCTTTCATTCTTTTACAAGAACGCACGTCACACTGCGTTCGTTTTACTTTTCTATGGAAATCCAATTAAAAATTCAATATGCACTGGAGCGGCAAGCAAATAGGTTTGACCTGTTGAGGAAACGCCATTGTTGTGGGCTTGGCGATATGTACTCACTACCCAGTTTGTTCAACGTGCTTACAATGCCCATCTAATTTTATTATTTATGCTACTTTTTTTTTAACCACATGTAGGTAGAGAAAGTAAAAAATGGCCAAGTGCGAGTCGGACTCGCACACGAAGGGTTCCGTACCACAAGGCAAAAGTACCGAAAAAAAAACACGTTTGTTGTAAGGGGGTTAAATATTTATTTTATTTTGTTTTTAGTATTTGTTGTTATAGCGGCAACAGAAAGACATAATTTGTGAAAATTTCAACTGTCTAGCTATCGCGGTTCTTGAGATACAGCCTGGTGACAGACAGACGGACGGACGGACAGACAGCGAAGTCTTAGTAATAGGGTCCCGTTTTTACCCTAAAGAGAAGAAGTTGTTTAAATCACGATATATCAGAGCTTTTTCATCGTGAACAACGTGCCTATTAAAAATATGGCTCAAAAATTCATACAGGCTGAAGCAGGATGTCATCTTCAAAACCTTTTATTATAGTGTTGTCAGTGGAATATAATTTTAGATTCTAGTAAAATTTTGACGGGCTTATATTCCTACTGAGACGCTAGTAAAGACTCAGTGAGTACAAAAGTAGCATATACGAGTGTTAATGCTGGTATGCAGCGAGTATTAAAATCCTCCACATTTTTTATATAAGGTATTACTCTATTTAAAAGCGGTGAATTTCGTTCCGCACTTATTTGCATTTTTATCTCACAGTTCCGCAGCGCGCTTTATTACAGTCTTCTGTCTAACAGATAATACCTCTAGTATCTAAAAATATATAGGTAGCAGCCTAAGGTAAAAATTTAATATAAAAATATTAAGTTTCCGCTCGCAAATTATATTGTGGATGAGTTTTTTAATAAAGGTTTATTAAAAAATAAAGGTAGTTTTTTAGCTTTCGTATGAAATATTACGTTTGAACCTTAATGTGGCGCCCATTGATTAGACAACATGAGAATTTACGTCAATACGAGCTTGACGACTCCTCATGCCAAGTTACTTGTGTCTTGGTGAAGGGAATGAGGAAGGATTACATCAAAGTCATCTACGCGATCGCGATTAGGTACGTTATTTACAAATGTTTTATACCAACGAGGGTCTAATTTGTGTTCGTCGATATTTGGCGTAAGAATCAAGAATTTCTTCTGAATTATTTTATTTTTATTCGGCTGAATCACTTCGTACTTGGTTAAATTGTCATACTGACTACAACACCGGTAGAATTAAACTACAGAAGAGGTTTTCCTAACTCCGTATATCATGCCGACTACTAGCACTCTGGTATTTTCGCCAAATTGCTTAGGTCAAGACAAAGCTTTCGAAATTGGCGAACATACAGTATAGGTACGAGATGCACACAAACTGGCCTCACATTTCAAGGGGTAGGTAGTAGGTATGTTTGACCTTATGAACCGGATATTAATATGCAACCTATCATAAGAAGTTATTATGATAGGTTGCATACTAATATACGATTATAAGTATCCATACTAACATTATAAATTCAAAAGTAACTCTGTCTGTCTGTATGTTACCTTGTCACGCCTAAACCACTGAACGGATTTCGATAAAATTTGGTAGAGAGACAGATTGCATCCCGGGGAAGGACAGAGGATAGTTTTTATCGACATACCTCGCGGGTGAAGCCGCAGGCGGAAGCTAGTATAAGTAGATATCCAGAAGTACGCACGTATTTCCTGAAGGAGGGAATCGGGCGGGGGCAGAAGTGTTTATTAAGTAGAAAAACAATAGAACAATATGCATTTATGAGTTACTTGCTGCGCCCAGCGGTTTCACCCGCATAGGTATCGATTCCGTGGGAATATCAGAAAAAAAAGAATCCTATGTGGTATTCTGATGTATAAGCTATATTACTGTAAACTTTCATCCGTTCAGTAGTTTTTGCGTGAAAGAGTAACAAACATTCAGCCATCCATACTCACAAGCTTTCGCGTTTAAATGTTATATTAGTAGGATAGTAGGATACTTAACACATTATATAACGCCTGTTATCCCCGAAAGGTAAGGCACCTAAATTACACCCACATTTCGCCAGTTACATAAAACTTACTTATTTACAAAAAAATATCCATACTTTCTACAAGTAACAAATTAAACGCTGATAAGTACTGAAAAAACAACCCACAATGTAGTAAATTTAGTACCTTACTGAAAGAATGGAACGAAGGTAGGAAAAACAGCCTGGAATGCAAGATGAAAAGTTCATTTTTATATTGATTTGCCAATGAAAAACATGTGGCAGTTGCATGTCGGCCGCGCATATTGCGGGGGAAGTAGGGAAATGGAAATTGGAAGGAAATAGTGTTCGTAAGTAATGGAATGGCCCGAATAGCTATGAAGTTGCTGGAAATGTTGTCCTTGTGTGTGCTATTATGCGGAGTTACGTTCTGGCTAGAGTTAGTTGAATTGGGGTTTGATAAGCTCAAGGGTGTTATTGTGATTTTATGGTTGTTTCGTATACTTGGCCTTAAGTGGGTAACCCACAAAGTTCAATTTGTTTACTTTTTTGCAATTTGTTAGGTTGAATGTTGATCAAAATATAATTCGCGACCGTAACAAGTATGTATTGACAGAATTATAATCATTAAAATCATCAATACAACCGTCTTAGTCCATATCCATACTAATATCACACTAATATTATAAAGGCGAAAGTTTGTGAGTGTGTGGGGGTGTGTTTATATGTTTGTTACTTCTTCACGCTCAAACGGCTGGACCAATTTTGTCAAAATTTTGTATGGAAGTAGCTGACACCCTGGATTAACATATAGGCTACTTTTTATCCCGATATTCCCACGGGATCGACCTTTACGCGGGTGAAACCGCGGGGCGCAGCTAGTCTATTATATAAAAGAAAGTCTGTTAGTTACACCACTTATAACTCGAGAACGGCTGAACCGATTTGGCTGAAAATTGGTGGGGAGGTAGCTTAGAACCAGGAGACGGACATAGGATACTTTTTATTTTATTTTTTATTATTATTTTTTTTTTATAGTAGGAGTAGGGTAGGAGTAGGGTAGGAGTAGGGTAGAAGTAGGGTAGGAGTAGTGTAGGAGTAGTGTAGGAGTAGGGTAGGAGTAGGGTAGGAGTAGTGTAGGAGTAGGGTAGGAGTAGGGTAGGGTAGGGGTAGGGTAGAAGTAGGGTAGGAGTAGTGTAGGAGTAGTATAGGAGTAGGGTAGGAGTAGTGTAGGAGTAGGGTAGGAGTAGTGTAGGAGTAGGGTAGGAGTAGGGTAGGAGTAGTGTAGGAGTAGGGTAGGAGTAGGGTAGAAGTAGGGTAGGAGTAGTGTAGGAGTAGGGTAGGAGTAGTGTAGGAGTAGGGTAGGAGTAGTGTAGGAGTAGGGTAGGAGTAGGGTAGGAGTAGGGTAGAAGTAGGGTAGGAGTAGTGTAGGAGTAGGGTAGGAGTAGTGTGGGAGTAGGGTAGGAGTTGGGTAGGAGTAGTGTAGGAGCAAAACAACGTTTGCCGGGTCAGCTAGTAATATTATAAATGCGAAAGTGTGTCTGTCTGTCTGTATGTTACCTCTTCACGCTTAAACTGATTTAGATGAAGTTTGGTATAGAGGTAGTTTGAGTCCCAGGAAATGACATAGGATAGTTTTTATCCCGATATTCAAACGGGATCGACACTTATGCGGGTGAAACCTCGGGGCGCAGCTAGTATTAATATATAATGACACTATCAATCAATTGGGGTATATGAACTTACGGGCTACCCTGGCGCTTCCCCCTTAATTAACTAAATTCCAGCTTGACATCATCAGCTCCTGAAAGTTTAGTGCCGTCTAGACGGGCTAGAAAAAAGAAAGCTGTCTGTATTTTGATGTTAGTTCTTAGTGAATTAATGATATAATGGGAGACGCCATATGTACAGAATACATTTTCCAAACATAGATTAAAATCCGCCAGTCTGTCAGGCCCTAATGGCGTCAAATGTATTAAATCGAGAGCCATAAACTATCTTCTACACACGGTAATTAAACTTTAACGGCTGGATCTGGAGTGAAATCGTTATCGGCCAAACTTTATGGCACATCCCTGTGTGAATTGGACAAAATTTATATCGAGAATGTGAGCGAAATTCTGAGTACCTCCCAACTCCCTCTTTGACGAGGGTGTGATCCCTTTATATCAGACGAACTCATAATGAACTTATTTTGTTTCAAATATTAGAGTTTAATTGTCTACTGAACCCGTTAGACTCGTGATAAAACAATGTGAATGTTTCTTTGATAATTGCGTTAATTTGGGGAAATGGATAGGAGTTTTATTTGGTCATTACACGTCGACGAAAATAGATTTGGGTCTGTAATAAGAACCGTTATTATTCTATTCTTCTTCTTCTTAGCGTGTCGATAGCAATCTAAATATAGTCGGCCCAGAATTCGGCCACTTGTTTGGCGCCTCCACCAGCGTCCATCAGCTCCTGCAACGTGCAGCTGACAGGACATGCAGGACACGACATTAAGTGTCCCATCGTTTGTGGAACAGCACCACATTTACACTCCAAGGCGGAGTCGTCTATGAATCTCCACCTGAACAGGTTTTCCTTGCTTCGGCCAACCTGGGTCCGGAGTCTGTTTAAAGACTTCCATGTTACCCAAGGTAGCTCATGTCCAGGTGGACAATTATTATTCTACTAGCTGACCCGACAAACGTTGTTTTGCCATATAAATTATTTCTAGCTGCCCGGCGCTATCGTTCGCGTGGTGTCCAACCCCTTACCCTATCCTACTCCTACACTACTCCGATCCTCCTCCTACACTACTCCTACCCTACTCCTACACTACTCCTACCCTACTCCTAACCTACTCCTACCCTACTCCTACACTACTTCTACCCAACTCCTACCCTACTCCTACCCTACTCCCACACTACTCCTACCCTACTCCTATAAGTAAATAAAAGTAGTAAATACTATGTCGTCGATAAAAAGCCGGATCATAAGTCCGTCTCCTGGTTCTAAGCTACATCCCTACCAATTATCAGCCAAATAAAAAAAAATTGATGAAATGGCATCTGTTGGTTATCCTTTAACACCCCACCTATTTTTTTTTAAATATTTTCAATGTACAGAAACGCCTCGTCTACAGATTTATTATTTACTAGCTTCTACCCGCGACTTCGTACGCGAATCCTGTTGCTAATGCCAGCGACAACGGGGTCGTCAAAATCGAATATCTGAAACGTCTGATGTCGAATTCTAAGAGCCCGGGGACGGGAAAACGGCGTGATGCGCGAGACGATTCGAGACGTTCTAGATCTTTCATTTTTGTAAGTCGACAGGAAATACCCATCAGACTAAACAACTTTTGCTAAGACGTCATTCCTATAATTATGCTGCCGTACATTGTTTAAAATACGGTTAAACCCATAAAGTAGTTTCAGAGATATCGGACAAAAACCTGCGAAATGAATAAGTGCAGCATTGTGTGATAACTGTATTATAATAAATTAATATCGCTTGGAACGATCCGTGATAATAACGTTACCATCCTTTTGCCGTGTTATAACATAAATTTGAGGAATAGCTGTTAAATAATAAAGTAAACTGTAAAAAATATGTTACTTAACGGTTCACACCCGCTCTATATCTCGGAAAGTAAAAGTCGTACAGTAATGGGACCCAGCACAAAAGATAGAGAATTTTTCAAAACGTAATGTGTGATTCAAAACTAAAAAATGGCAGTTTGAGGCTTAACCGTGTTTTAAGTAACGTACGGCAGTATGTTATAGTGTCGCTGGGCTTTGGAGTTCCACAACAGGTGTTCCAGATCTTCAAATTTATTCTCACAGCAGAAAATTCTCTTCACGTGGAATATTTTTTGCTATGGCACCATTTTTATATCTCTTATACTTAAGTTGGTCTGTTGCGGTTCTGCATCAGGTGTTCCATTTTCCAAAATAAATTATAGCCTATATGTTGCCCAGACTTAGTACCTATACAACAAAAACTTTTCTTCCCGTAATTCCGCAGTGGATCCCAAGGGTACACTGAATAAACAATAATATTGCAAATAACTTTAAAAAAAATCTTTATAAACTAAAGCTGTACCCGTGGCTTTGCCCAAGTACCGCATATAAGTATTATTTTAATTTTAATAATAGTTAGTGATAGTTTGCTGATTTACAGAAACACTCAAAAGATGCGTCTCATACTGTACTATAGCTTAGATCCCTCAAAAACTATTTGGCTTAGTAAACTCAAAATTTGAAAGTTATGTAGTTAATTTACTGGTAAGAGACGTCAGGTTAATACGAAAATTTAGGAGACGTCGAATAACAGAAGTGTTATAATTTACTGTAACACTTCTGTGTAAACAACGTTCGTTGTTTTTCCCTCGGTCTTATTCAATATGTAAGTACAGCGAGTCAGGACTGGTGACGCGGGAGCAAACGACGAACAATTGTCCGTGTGAGATGCAGCTCGTCCTGAGGTCGACACCCGCAGCCTTCAGTGTCTGCCCCTGCGACTTATTTATTGTCATGGCGAAGCACACGCTCACAGGAAACTGCACGCGCTTGAATTGAAAGGGGTAATTGTGGCCAGGTGTCACCATTGCCAGGATCGCCCAGAGGACACGGTGGAACACACGATGGAGGTTTGCCCCGCTTGGGCGGAGTACCGCCGTGTCCTCGTAGAGGCGATCGGCAGCGGCGGCGACATCTCGCGTCCGGCCCTGGTGCAAGCTATGGTCCGGGGCGAGAGGGAGTGGGAGGCAGTCACCTCCTTCTGCGAAGCAGTCATGCTAGCGAAGGAGGTGGCGGGACGGATGAGGGAGAGAGCCTCCCGTCCCAGCCGCCGCGGGAGACGTTCCGGGCGTCGGGAGCCACGGGACGACTCCCGGCCACCGTAGGCGCGGGCCTGCGGGCGGAGAGTAATGGGTAGCTCACCGTCCGATCAGGACCAACCCCGTGCCGGACGGCGCGTACGTGTTCTACGCGCGCCTCAAAGAGATGTCAGCATCGAGGGCCGAAGCCTGCCGGGTCAGCGGGATTGTCCGAAAGGGTTACCGCTGGCCCCGAACATAAAGGGCTAAGGAAGGAACACGGGTGGGTTTTAGTCAGTAAGAGTCTGACATTCCCTTCTGCTCCACCCAAAGCGGGAGGGGTCATTTGATGATTTCCCATCCGAAAAAAAAAGGGTAATTGTGGGGAATCAGTGGTATACGTGGTATAAAGACTGTCTCGCCTCAATGATATTTCTCTGCAGCGAGACGACTTTGAGCCGGGTCCCATTGCACAGTTTCGGCGGAGTGAGATTCCGAAGAATCATAATTGGGACACCGACCTTTAGCTTGATGGTGTGCTCTGGTAGTCCACTTGCACTGAGGGAATTGAGAAATTCTACGGGGTAATGTGTGGCGTCATCTTGGTCAACAACAGAGTTTATTGAAGTGTAGATCACTTAATTTCCCTCAATTTCATTTTTTCATTCATTCATTTCATTCATTGATCGCTGAAGGTTGGTCGTTTCTGGGTGTTAAAATGACTCGTTCACACACCCAAGAATTATCTTGGTGCGGTATCCTATTGATGTCCCCGTACCAGGCGAATCAAATCTTCTAAGGTGGACACCACTCTCCCAAGTATCACAGGTAGAACCACCTGGCCACCGTCTACTGGTAGCGTTCCCTCACCCAATTTCTTGGGCGTGTACATTCCCGCCAAGTTGTGCTCTCATATTCATCGTTAAACGCAACCTATGAATATGTGGCCATAAGAAAGAGCATTTCAACGAAGCATTCACCTCATCAGCCCTAGTTCCGTGCGTCACCACAGGCAGCGTTTGTCGGAAATCGCCGCTTAACAGAACTGTAACGCCACCCATCATTTGCTGGTTCCTGCGGATGTCCTACAAAGTCCTGTTTACCGCCTCTACTGCTTTTCTGTTCGCCATAGTGCATTCATCCCACACGATTAAAGAGCAATCTTTAAGCACGCGCCCTTTGTCACTGTTGCGTGACACTCCACAAACAACAAATGCGCTTGGTAAGATATAACTTAGAACCAAAAGTTTGACTTGACTTTATGATAGTGTAGCTTGTTGTACCACCAATCAATCTGTTTATTAATATTGGTGTGAAACTCCCCATACAATAAGATAGGACATGTAAACTTCTCAGATTTCATAACAGTATCGTTCCTAATGCACATAAAAAATGCAAAAACTAAAAAAAAAGAATTTTACGATTTTTTAAAACAATAACAGTTTTTTTTTTAATACGGGATTTGAACTCGCACCATATAGTGCGGTAAACGGTCGCCTTAACTTTACCGCTAAATTCCCTGTTGACATATTGTTGAAATAGCTGTTCCCTTGCAATTTATAATATTACTGCTCCGCTCCTTTATAAAAATAGCGTGATTGTTATGTTTCCAGGGTTAAATTTTTATTAACTAAATAAATAAATGTCATTTTGGGCATTCAATTATTTTGTGCATTGAATTACGAACCAAAACCTTTTAAAATCAATATTGCTTACCTCCCATAACATGCGGCGTGATAATATGTAGCCTAAAGCCTTCCTTGGTTTACAAAGAACATTTTTGCTGAATTTCAATTCAATCTATCCAGTAGTTTTGGCGTGAAGCCTTACCATACACACAGACAAACAGACAAACAGACAAAAATTCTAAAAAGTCACTTTTTGTCATCAGTTACGTTTTTCTAGCAAAACCCACTTATTTTTTCTCGAAAATTCTCAATGTACAGTTTTTCTTTCGTTACTGTTTTATTATATGTATAGATTTATTATATGTATAGATTGTTATTTGCATTTGTTTTCCGTTTCGGAACTTTGATATTTTCATTTCATATTAATTTATTGCATTCTATATTGAAAAAATATGTAACAAAGAGCTTAAAGCTAGGTACAAAAATATGGACACGAGGTCACAGCAAAGGGGTAAAATTCGGAAATGATTGATCGGGATAATGGTTCGGGAGAAAACATTGCTAATGCTTGGCTAGGTCTATGAACTTCACCATTGGTACAAAAGTAAAATACCAAAGCATGAAAGGAAAAACTGGCCTGGAAAAAAGGCCCTGGCTTAGTTCAAATTAGGTTGGTACTCAATTAATATTATTCGTAGAAGAGGCGATATCATTCTGAAAGCAATACGAATCAAAATCCTTGGGGAAAAGTGTGGTTTGGGCCTCCAAATTTGGGTCATCTACTAATTTTTGATTGACCAATTATAACTGTAGTCAAAGTTTAAATACAAATTATGTCAGATAAAAGGAAATAAGAGTTATTTAAATTCTAAAATGCCACGAGAAAGTTAATTTAATAAAAATTCAATTAAAACTATTGATTAGGTACTTATAACGTAATTAAACAATCGACATTTTAGTATTCAAAATGTCATGGGATTTTGACATTTTGAGTTCTTTTAATGTTTACCAAAAACACGCTTTAAAGGTCAAAATCTAAAACCCGGAGAGAAAATGCAAAAAGATTGACTGTACTAAAGTATTCAGGTACCTACGTAGACAAATGGCTCCGGAGCGAGAAATATCACGGAACCACTGAAGGATATCCTTTCTCAGGTTGGAGCAAAATGTTAAGGGAAGTCTTTTATTTCTTATGCAGAGATGGTACCTGTAGGTACTTTAATATGGTTGGGAAGTAGTTATTAATACATTTTCAGAAGTCAAATATATTTTCGTAAAGTTAAAACATATTTTACAGTATTTAGCAGTATCTTTTGTTGTGTTGAGTTGGTAAACGTACAATAAACCAGATGACACAAATAGAAAATTGAATTTTTATGTGAACGCCCGTGAAATACAGATCATTAAACTTCCGAGTATAATGGTAGTCTTAACAGTATTCCGCTCCTAAATAAACCATCAAACCAGTGCGAGCAAGTCACGAAAATATGACCCATAAAATGAAACACATCAATTTGATCATTTTCTTTTTAGTGCTACTGTAGTTAAAGCAAAAGTTAGTGTGCTGTAAAAAAGCACGGAGGCTAGATGTTACAAAACAACGGCGCGCGGCGCTGACCACTCACTGTTCTCAAGTTGACGCCATTTATTACAACCATTCGATGTTTAATCAAGAAACTGAGAGCGAACAAGTTTCCTACAGCGTAAAAAGAGAAAATCTTAACAACGCGAAACAAAACAAAAAGTAAAGAAGAATCCTGTTCCTGCAGTGAGTGCACACGGACCGGACAGAGAGAAAATTTGAAAATAATCTCCTCGAACAAAGGGATGGAGAATTAAGTCTATGCAAATAGGACTTGCGTTACGAACAAGTGGCCATTGAGCCGAGTGCTGACTGGCGAGATACTGGCTCCTATTGAAAGTAAGCGAACAATTCAATTACATTCGATTTCGTAGAGGCTGAGGTTTGCTGCAGCATTTTTCTATTTGGCCGCGACTCGGGACGCTATAAATGATACGAGCGAGCGGAGGCCAGGGGAGCTCTACACCTTGCATACAAATTGAACACGTAAATGAGATAACACCCTGTTTACACGAAGGTGGGACGGTGTTACAATAAAACCGGGTAATGGGAACTCCTGATACGGCAAATTCTTTTCGCAACGGAAAATGTTTGAGAGCACTTCCTATCTCGGGTATTTTGGCTGTTATTTAAATATTTGTAATGCCGAAGATGCCTTCAATTTATTTCTGGAAACAAAGCGTGACCTTTGTAGCTGTAACGTGTAACATTATAGGGTTGAAACACGGCCCAGTGCAAGTAGAAATATCAAGTTGCAGTAATACAATTACAATAATCTCTATAATGTATCTGCTACGGTTAATATCCTATAGCCTGAAACTCAAGTAGCTAAAGCCTAAGCGGCTGGTCATGTTACGTTGCTAATCTTGACTAATTATAAACGAGTACCGATCGTTTAAACGCATCGAGAGGATAAAGTTAATTAAAAACCACCCTCGCTAATGGATTCGTCCCACGTTTTCAAGCAATATCCTGTTAATACAACATCGGACATTTCGATGTTATTCCATTTTGTTGATATTGCCAATATTCTCGAGGGAAATTGAATTACTGACGCTGTGGAGCAGTCAATTTCTTTGTTTATATCGAGTGTTTCGAGTTTTTCGTATTTGAGTCGTATCTTGCCAATATTGAGCAAATCCTTTGACAATTGTGTCGAAGCTAATAAGTGACGCTTTGTTAAGAGAAGATGTAGGAGCAGTTCTTCTATTTATGTTCTTTTTATTATAGCTTGAAATATACAAAAGAAAATATATGAAGTGTTTTAAATTCGGCTTTCACCAGTGGATGCTTCCAGTGGCTTTGCAGGCGTGGAATTAATACACCGATTCGGCCTCGAAAAAATCCCTAAGCGGTGTTCAAAACCGTAGCAAAATTCACCCTGTATTTTTCAGGATTAGCATAAGTATGAACTTGCAAAAGCGGTTGGTGACTTTGTTTCGTTATATTTTGAGGTTATAGGAGGGATTTAAAAAGGTCGAGCAATGATAAGTTTTCGATGGATTATCTATTTTATTATATCCATACACGATGAAGAATAAAATACGACCTATTCCTTGAAGTGGGTAAAATTGGCTTGAAGTAAAATAAAGGTAAGTATTCATGTCATTTCATAGTTATTCCAGTTTAATCAGTCAGTTCAATTCTGTAACTCTTTCGCGTCAAAACAGCTACTAGAATGTGAGTGTAGAAGCTGATTCCAATCTCGTTAGGCTCATGTAATCTTTCCATCACCGAAAGCCTTAAACACAGCTAGTTACCAAGTTATATCACCACTTACGTATACCGAATCGAACAGCCGTTACCGAAAGACAAAACACAACAATTTAACACTGTTACACGACAATACAATTAACGATTTACACCAGTCAATATGTTCGAGTCACTAATCGAATGATTGTCCATCGCAATTAACATCTGTGACGTAATGTTGTCATTATGGGTAGGTGAATTTACAAATGGCGGCCGTTAATGAATGACGTTTGTTTTAAAACGTCAGTGCCGGTGGCACGTTAATGGATCCTATTATTATATTGGTGGTTTGGTCAGCTATGAATGGGTTTAATCAGTCAATCCACCTATTTAGCTAATAGTATTAATTATACAAAATTAGCGCTTAAATTTGAAACCGCATAATTTTGTGTCAACCGTCTCATTTCCGTCAAAATAGAAAAGTTAAAAAACAAACATTTGTAAGTTATAACACATATAGGTATAGTAAAAGTGCGTAATGCTGCACACTCTATTTAAAGTTAAACAAATATCAACTTTATTTCAATGACAATTAAGTTGATTTCAGAGTGAGTAGCATTATTGAAAAAGTTATAAAAATGTTTGAAGTTGTAGCGTAAACTGAACTTTAATGTGTAGGAATTAAAATTATTTTTCCAATAATTCATTATTTGTTTACATTTTTGGCAAATAAATCGCGAACGCAGATTAGTCTACAGGGTGGCAGGGATATCGACGTACAACCTGTTACCATAGATTCAGTACATGATTAAGAACCTCCACGCGTTGAAATTTTTCGTCGGCTATTAAAAAAATCTGCTCTTTCATAAAAAAGGGCAATACCTACGCGGTCAAAATTGTATTATGGAACAGCAATTTTTTTTTATTAACCGACGATAAGTTTCAACGCGTGGAGGTTCACAATCATATACTGAATCTGTGGTAACAAGTTGCGTGTCGATGCTCCACTCTGTATAGTCAGAAATAAGAAAATAATTTCCTAGTAAGACTTCGTGTCCACTGGAGCGGAGGAAGTTCAGAGCTAGTAAATAAAACATTCTAATATTTGCACTTCCCCGCTTCTCTCCGCTCCAATGGGAACGCAGCCTCAAATGGTACTTCGTGTACTCGTGTTAGGGAGAGAATATTAACGGAGTTATAATTAGCAATCCATTAATTTGGCTCTGATTAGTTTTCGATTGTTTGTAACACATTTATTAATTAATGATGGCGTATTGTTCTATCGGATAGTTAATTACCGAATGGCCTATTTACATACTTTGAAGAACAAAGTCCTATTAATAAGCCGTCAAAATGTACAAATACATTTAGGCGGCGGATTAATAGATCTTTTCCAGAATCCTAAGCAAAATTTTTAAAAGTTCTTCATTAAAAGTCCTCCAGACCGTATTTCGGCCACGGCGGCCAAACTCAACGGAGACTAGCCTTCGGCGCGGGAGATATTATAGTGCACAAGTATGCGCGCAGACACAGGTGCACTCCCTCTTCCCTCACTCTCATAGTCCCATGGGTCGGCAATCTGACACGACCCCGTGTTATTGAGTTTTTCCGTTAGGAATTTCTTAGTAACCGCCCGGAGTTTGGATATCGGCGGTGTGATACCCCCGTGCCTCGGAAAGCACGTTAAGCCGTTGGTCCTGCGCCTGAAGTTCTTCATTAATCACCTTTCGAAAATTAAGCAGGAAGCACAATCCTTCGTAACACACTAACATAACAGTAGCAATAGCTTTCATTTTGACAGTTCAACATTCATTGCGGTATTTATGCTGGATCTTGTGATACATGACCTCCTAGTACAAGAGCCAAGGGCTATAATGATGTTTGTTTCTTGAAGTGAAAATAAATAAATTATATTTACGGTGCTAAGCAGACACGAACAATCGAACATATGAAGCAATGGATTTGCAATATCCTTCGAAATTATTAAAATTGTGATTGATCATGTAATACGTAATTGGGGTGCGGGTTATAACAAAACATGGTTTTCCGATAGTCCATTGTTTAAGTGACAATCTTATAGACATAATTATGTACATCAACAATACAATTCTAAAAATCCTTTACCTACCTACACAAAATAAGGACTCTCGTTAAGGCTATGTCCAAAAGTTCGAAGTAGTAGGACAGTTTGGTACACAACACAGAGCCAGTTACTCACAAGTTGTTTCCGAAGTTGTCCGAGGACAAATTCGGAAGGATTCGGCCCTGATATATAAGGGACAAAGAGGAGAGTTCGGACGAAATTAAATTTTCCAAAAAGTTGCTTGAATTAGCTTCTTATTTCGTCCGCTGTGTTTTGTTTGATGCTAAAAGAAGATTTCTTACAATGTGAACATGTTATGAAATGTATGACACTCCAGATATTGTTTTATCTTAAAAAAATGTGTAAGCTTAAAAATCCAATTACTAGGCATATAAATAGACTGTAACTGTGTGACAATTGAACCACGATGCATTTTTGCACAATTATGTTTTATCTTTTGTACATTTTGACAATCTAACAATTAGACCCTTACGCAATATATCACAATTATTTTTTTTCATTTGCACATTCATATACATTAAGACTTTATCTTAAGTATCTTATTTAATTATTCAAGACCTGTATACGTTAATTATTTATGAATAAATATGAGCTGTGTTACGATTTTGGGGTACAATAATGTGTATTCTATCTATGATCAACTACTATTAAACGTGATATTTAACTAGGAAATCCTGTTGAGTACAAATCTATGAACAGGATATAATTTTATGATATACCAAAACACACAAACTACTAACTAGGTATTCTAAAACGTAACGTTTTTATTAAAATAAAATAAAACACGATACCGATAGGACCCTTATTTCAAACACGATAGGAGAATATACAGAATGAGAAATGTCTGAAAACGACATCACAAACCGTTTTCGGATCTGCGATCTCTATATCAATAATTGTCACACGGCTCTTCGGGCTAGATCGGGTTTTTATACAGGATCCCTTACACTTTCAAATTTACATTTATATTCACCGTCTACAGCCTTTATATCCTAACATTCAATATATAAATGCCGATATTTTAGGCTTCAACCTCAGAAAAAAATACACGGTTTCTTTTCTAACTTTTGTCAATCTTTTATTTATTTTGGGGAACAAGAAACAAAGTTTGGTATTAAGAACAATATGTTAGTATCTTCGCACGTGGCGTTATGACGTTTTTGCATATGTTCATAGTAAAAGGCGGCACATTATGCATGTATGTGTTAAAGAAAGTTTCCACTTACCCCTGGGAAAAAGGTGTCATGTTAGGTAAACATATGTTCCGTCTATTCTGAGAATAGAAATTAATAGGCATGTATCAATCGATCACTATCCCACGACTTCTAAGAGCCAAGGGAAATGGGTAACTATGGCATATACGCTGAACTAGAAACCGAACTACTTATTACTGTTCGTAATACGTATATTGGTGTAGATAAAGCCGTATACTACCAGAGAGAAGATGAAACCGCAGCGCTTGTATGAACGTGACCCACTGAGGCAGAAACCGAATGCGCGTCTGGGGAAGCACTTACGTTACCCAGATGAATTGCACTCGATCTTTAAGTTAGATTCTACAGTTCTTAACAGCTGTTGGTAAAGTAATAAAAACCATAGCTAACTTTAAAAGTTTAAATGCTTATTGACTGATGTCATAGCCAAGTCATTAATACTACGTTACCTATTACGTTTTACCAAGGCAATTGAGGGATAATCATTTGAAAGGACCCGAAGGTCTGAGGTCAGATAAAACTACTGAAAAATTTAAAGAATTTCAATTTGGAAAGAAGAAAATGATCATCAGAAGACAAACCACGTGGTCACAGAAGTCACAAAGACTAACACAGAAAGGCAGTTCTGCTTATCTCGTGTCAGAAAATGATATTGCACTCCCAACACATACCAAATTGCTCATAACATATTCATAGTGTTGTAGGTACACGGATTTAATTTATTACCGATCTACGATTGGATTGGTTTTGTTTGATAAACGACATATCGAACAATCTGTCATGTTCCCCCAATGGCATGACAGTGGATATGTCATAAATCCATTATGGAGGATGTAAATCAATTCTTATTCGAATGTAGAGATGATAAATCTATTTTAGGATTGGTTTATTACGAAAATAAACAGTTAGCAAAGAAAGTTTGAATTTAAATATGCTATTCTGGATCTGGTTTAAGATAAGTTCCATCTTCATCTTTACCCAAGGGCGTTGTAAGATGTGACAAGGGTTTTATTGGATGTCTAGGAAGTAGCAAACATGTAGGAAGATAAAAGAGTGACAAATTGGAATGGTGAATAATTGAGATATCAAAATTGTTGTTTCGGGATTGTTATATTGTATTAACTACTATGTAAAACAGAAGTTGTTGAATATTTTAAACGAATTAATTATTGATGTTGATTGTTAATCAATTGATGTAATTGACAGAATCATTACCACATGGTTAAAATTTTCAAAAGTACACTCTGATTTCCGCTACTGATTACTTTACACCAACAATCGAGTGTTATCAAGGCACTTCACACGTTTATGTCTACATACACCGATTAGCAGTACATACCTTTTATATAGTCTTGCATTCAAAGTGGTGTTTTCTGTACTTGACTGGCACAATATGCGTGTTCAAATAGCAACGACCTCTTGCGTGTGTCAAAGGCAAACACTCGGCTACGAGCTTTGAATGGTGTTGCTAAGGTGCTTACTCCGGCCAAGTTATATTAATCTTGGGATTCCTGGGGGCAAAATCCTCAGCAATGTGCCTAAAGCTAAACTTCTGTACCAAAAGGTTCGGTTTTGTTGACGTTTTATGTTCGTTACTGCGTTCTGGAATTAAGCAGCAACTGATTCAAACACCCCTTAATTAATGGATGACTGATTAATGTACACTGATCACCCATCCGTTAATTTAGGTCGTTCAATATGGTTGGTAAACGTGCTATCACGGAATTATTTCAATCAGTCAATGTTTTGTAATTAATTAAGTATGGTACCATTTGCATTTCCAAATTGTAATACTTTTGGGACACAAATTAAATTAATCAATCATCTAAACGTAGAAAGGATTGATTAATTTACTGAACATTTTGATGTTTTACATTTTAGTGGTAGGTAACTAAACTATGTACATGACTCTAGAAAAGGATGTTTGGAAGGATTTGGGTTACACCTTTGCTCAGCAGTGGGAAAGTGTGGGCTAAGTAAAAAGTAGTCATTACGTTAGATACTACACTGCTTTGGTGATGGACTGACCAAATCAAATCCGCAGTGGGTGATCCCTTGAATGAGTGCACAAAAAGAACCCGAAATTGGAGGAGGTGGCGAGAAATCGTGAGGCGAATCACATCAGCCCCTAAACAAGAAACTACATGAGGACCACGACCGCTCTCACAAGAGTGCTACGAAGAAGAAGAAGACACTGATTTATAAATCAAATGTTCTTTCTGCGAATGAAGTGTATGTTAGTTAGTCTGCTCGTAAAATCCTTCTTAAAACTTACCATCATTGATGAAAGGGTAGATTAGTCGCAGCTCTGCTTCGTAATTTTCCAGTGATAATGGAGGCACGATGGGAGGAACGTAGTCGTCTTCTGGGGAGCGCTCTGACCCGTAGCCCTGGTCAAACTGAGGGTCTTGGAGCTTCCAAACGGGTTCGGCATCGGAACCTGCAAAGAGAAGTTATGGTTAGAAATGTAAGCGGAATTAACAAGTGCGTAAATGACTGCGACACAGTATTATACTAATGCGGTTGTTATCGAACACAGAGTTTCTGTAAACTGTGTTTTTCCGTTTCAATACATTTTTATTTTATTTAAGTCAGTAGGGACATAATTTGGCATGACTTAGCGTAGGGGCAGTGAAACGGTAATTTTTAAGGTGAAATGACATTTTTAGTTCTGACAATTATTCTTGTTCATTTATGTAACCGTTCCTGGTGCCAGGAATTCAGCTTCCTAATCTACATATACATCTTTCATAAACATATTATTTTCTATACCTACATACATAATAAATAATAATAAAAAAAAAAATCTCTTCTTCTTTATTTGTTATAAGGAGTAACTTAGGTTACTTTTATTTTAGAAAAAGAGTTAGGGTCCCACGCAAAAAAAAACACAATATATAACTTTTTACGCCTAAAGAACTGAACGATTTCGATAAAATTTGGCAAGGAGATAGGTGGCATCCTGGGAAAGGATATAGGCTACTTTTTGTCCCGGTAGCACATTCCCGTGGGATAATTTCCGACATCCACGCGGACGAAGCCGCGGGCAGTAGTCAGTGTACAGAATATAAAACAAAGCTCACAACATTGTCGATACTGAAGTTCTACTCGATCAGATGAAAGAATAGGCACAACAGAGCCAAGTAAACGCATTAACCAAGACTTTAGTTACCTACAAGTGAAATCGATTGAAGTTGAAAGCGTAACTTATCCTTCATATCATGCAACTGAGAACGTTTTACGTAAATCTATACTTACATAATAGGAATAGGTAACGTGCGTGATAAAGCTAACAGTCTCTTTTAATATTTCCACAAAATCACGAAAGCATTGATATTTATCACAGGAGCATTTTGCAGCTTATGGCGTGCATATTATAAATACATATTATGTGTAATGTATGTATGCGACTCCCGGGAATGTCTTTTGGCAAATATTAAGAATTTTTACTCTTTGTTTGTAAAATCTAAACGAAATAAAGCTTTATTCCTATGAGATAAGGCTTAATATCAGTTTCATGTAATATGTAAAGAAATTCTCATATTTTTCTTTTGTTTCTCCGACTGTTGATTGGCATTTATTTTATCTTCCTTTTAATAAGAAATACCGTTACTGTATATCTTTTGTTTTTGAGGTTATTCAATTGTTATTTTCCTGGTTGGATAGGTAAGCCGGTCGCCCATATTTTGTGGAGAAGTGTCCTGGCGCATGACTATCAAAAACCGATCAATATTGTTAGAATAACTGTTTATAAAGTACAATATTTTAGGGCTAAATAGATACAAAAACGGAGTTTCGCATGAAAACTTTGTACATATGTTTAGTTTGAAGCATATTCTTACGTGGAAATGTATTATGTATGAAGGAACGGCTGGTAAAATATCGCTTTGCGTGCTTCGGATTAGTTAGGCGCTCTGAATATGGCGCCAGCACTTGATTTACGTTATTCACCCCATATTAGGAACGTAGTGCTGTAACCCACACCACTTGTAAAAGCCAATTATTTTTAAAAAGAGTAACCGTGGAGTTCTTGGCGGTTCTTCTCCATAGGAAACGGCCAATTGGAACCGTGCACCTAGCTTCTGACGTTTCATAAGTGCCCATGTAGGTATATGTGAAATAAAAATATTTTGATTTTGATTTATTTAAGTAACAGTATATTATTATTATTTATTTTAATTCAGACACAGTGATCCATATTTATGTTAGTATACTTAAAAATTAATTGCCTCTTTCGTAATTTATTAGTGAAATGCAATAATCACGTCAAATGTGTTGTTGGAATCGAATTGTCTTTATCAATGGATATATTGGACATGCGATTCCATTGTTAGTAAGAGAACTTTCGTGTTCCGAAATTATTTTTTGAATTCACTATTACCGCTATTGCCAGGATGAGCAAGAATGTTGTAATTTATGGAATTTCAGTAACAAAATTCGCAGTAACTTTATATTATACGTACCTACGTGTATATGTATGTAGTTAGAAGAATTTTGTTGTACTATAACCGCAGCTTTCATGATATCGATTCAGTTTTATGAAGTTCAAGGCCACTTCTGCTGCATTCAAATACGCATTCTTAAAAGTCACCTTGCGGTGGATATGTAGGTAGGTACTATCCCAACTAACGTACCTGTATTTTTCATTCAGTTACCTATGCGTAAGCAACAGTTTAAGTTTAAATTGAATTGTTCATTTGCCTCGAAGCTAAATTTTGATAAAAATAAAGTATTTTCGTAAAAAATAGTCAACTAAAAAAATACTTTTAGGAACATACACGTTGTATGAAACTTTTCAGTACTACCTAAACGTGAAAATAATGAAAATTACATAAAAAAACACAAAACAGAACATCGCGTATTTCATGCCCTCTTTAGTATTTATAAAGTCCGTAAAGTTTGTGAACAAAATTGAACTTTATGAATACGGAATTATGTAAACAAAAAATGAATTTTGGAAATCATTTTTAATTCATATCGTGGAGTTCATTTCGTTGGCAGGTTTTCGTTGAATGTGTTGTCTGTTACATGAAAACGTAGATATTGAAAATTTGAAGTGTTAAGCTTAGGGCACATTATCAAAACTTGGCATTTAATAAGCATAAACTAGCCACGTCGCGGTCGTTCTGACGAAGTGACGTTCCATACTTAAAAAATAAATCTTCTTAAATATTATACATCGTGATGATACATTAATGAAAGAAAGAAAAAGTATTTTTTGCGACTCGTACAGGAAGATCACAAACTAAACTAAACAGAGTAAAATAAAAATCCAAGTTATATAAAAAAAAGTAACAAAAGGAAAATGAAACAGAAAGTCCTATACGACCATGATGCTGCGACATTTAAGTAATGGAAATCAGTGCAACATTTTTAAATTAATTAAGCTTTGTGTCCGATGGGATTTTATATCGGCAAATGACGAAACCGAAACCCGAACCGAACCCGAACCCTTTTAGGGAACGTATTTTCATAAAAAAAACCTTCCTTCGTGCTGACAAGGGACTCTTGTGCAAAGTTTCACCCTTCTAGACCCAGCGGTTTGCTGTCAGTGAGTGAAAGAATCTTTAATTGTGAATTGAATTGTTTGATTAGCGAATTTAAGAATGTTATTAAGTAGATGAATTCATATAGTACTTATTGCTTTATAAAGTTTAATTTTGCTGAAACAATAAAAAAAAACAAAAACAAAAGAAAGTGAAGACTTCATCAAAATTAAAAACTGGCCAAGTGCGTGTCAGACTCGCACACGAAGGGTTCCGTACCACAAGGCAAAAACGCCGAAAAAAACACGTTTGTTAAATATTTATTTTATTCTTAAATATTTATTTTATTCTTAAATATTTATTTTATTCTTAAATATTTATTTTATTCTGTTTTTAGTATTTGTTGTTATAGCGGCAACAGAAATACATCACCTGTGAAAATTTCAAGTGTCTAGCTATCACGGTTCATGAGATACAGCCTGGTGACAGACAGACAGACAGACGGACAGTGGAGTCTTAGTAATAGGGTCCTGTTTTTACCCTTTGGGTAGTTCCGTACCTAAAGGGTAAAAACAGGATCAAGCTGAGGCGATGCTTCCTCGTTGCCGAGTTGATAAAATGTGCACTAACCTTTACGTACTGTTGAGGTTGAATGTAAAATTATTGGATTCCGTGAATATTCAGTTTCCAATTGGCACGGAACATGGCTTTCAGAGAAATTTTATATTTTAGTCGGGTTATTTATTGCTTTGATAGCAAACATGGACGGAAATTGTAGGTTATTCATGTGGGATAGGGAATGCTTGGAAAGGGTCATCATCATAATCAGCCTATAATATTCCCACTGCTGGGAATGCTCCCTCTAGCTGAGAGGCCTCCTCTAAGCTAGAGGGAGTGGGCCGTATCCACGACGCGGGCTCAGTGCGAGTTGGTGGATGTCACATGTCTTCCATTAATTTTTGGTTCTAGGACATGCCGGTTTCCTCACGATGTTTTCCTTCACCGTTTTGAGAGCAATGGTGATGAAATAATTTACACAAAGTAAAGCGCATGTCTGGGTTCGAATCTGCGACCTACAACTCGTAAGTCAACGCCGTTACCACTGGACCACCTGCTCTCTCTCTCTCTCTTTGGAAAGGGTAGGTAGGTACATACACCCACTCACCTATATACTTAATCGATCCTCAGTCATTTGTGGTAGACTCATTAATCACTCCACTCAAGTAGGTCTTTTATTAAAAAAAATCTTATTACTGGCGTTCTATTTCTACTAGCCTACTATAGAACAAATTATCACGTTTGGCAAAAGTATTCCTGATGCTGCCATTTTTCCTCTACACTTATAGATATAGGGGCGATAAGATTCGTAAAAAAAAAAAAATGGAATCGTGTAATTTTTTTAATACAGGACCTCCTGACCCTTTCCTTACCAATTCTGACTTTCACAAAATCTCCTAATCAAGTTACAGTGATACAAGAGTAGATACTCAATTACAGTCGTGCACGAGGGTGAGGCAGTCAAATAAATCAAAGAAATGGAGTGAAAAAGCCACAATCCGAGTCTCGGATTGGATGAATTTTCGAATTTGTTCCGGTAATGGTGCTCACTGCGCACTGTAAGCTCCGTTGGACATAAATAGAGCGACCAGACTACGCACTATGTGTTTGGGGGCACTCTGCACTGTGAGTGAAGTCTGACAAAAATAGGGGGTGACAAAGCACGCACTTTCTGTTCCGGCTTTGGTTTACGAAGCTTGTGCTCTGGTGCTTTTGTGGGCATTAAGCAAACGTTCCGTGGTTCACATTACACTAGCTGCGTCCCGCGGTTTCACCCGCGTCAATGTGGATCCCGTGGGAATATCGGGATAAAAAGTAGCCTATATGTTAAACGAGGTTGTCAGCTACCTCCATACAATTTTTTTATCAAAATTGGCCCAGCCGTTTGAGCGTAAAGAAGTAACAAACATATTAAAACACACACACACACACTCACAAACTTTCGCCTTTAAAATATTAGTGTGATAATTATAATGCAAAACACTTTTCACAAATGGGTAATGACACTGACTCCTAAAGCAAGGTACTACCACCTAGGGCTTCATTTGAAAATGTAACCTTCTATAATCTATATGTCAATAAAATATTTAATTATTATTGAAGTGATACTTCTTAGGCGGCGATTTGATAATTGGATCAGAATTGACTGTGAAATATCAAGGACGCGTTTAGGCACATTTCGTTACATGAGAGAGAAGAAAGCTATCTCTCCCTGTCACTCACACTAAATCTCTTCTCTTTACTGCTTAAGAAGTTTCACCTCTATCAAGTGTTGCACGAGCAATTTTTTTCACTTTTGTGCCAGTTACTAAAATGTGTATTCCTGACTTCACGGAAAACAAAAGCAAATCAAAATGGAAGAACAAGGACCAATCAATATTGTGCTAGATCTCCAACCACGATCAAACGAGGGTCAAGTTTACGGTTATCTCGCTAGAGTTCTATCGAGTTTCAGGACACTAGTTTCATAATGTAAACACCGCTGTAAACCTGCCTCGGCGAATAGTCAGCAGACCGTGTAACTCTCATGCATAATCATAATATTAATTATTTAGGAATTTCCTTTGCACTATTCGTTTTACATATTAATAAAATTTTACACATGCATAATAAACTAGTGTTATTTTAGCTACCCTATTACACACATGACATAACATCATGCCTTTTTTCGTGGAAGGGTTGGGCAGAGTTCTTCCTATAGCATACCCACATTTTGCCAGTTATGTTGTTAAGGGGAAGCTCTAAAGTAGCCCGCGAAATTCAAATTTTCTTAAGTTTTTTGCAATTTTCTGGTCAGTATTAAGCTGTACGTTGATTAAAATATGTTTCGCGGTCGTAACAAATAATGTATTTACAGAATTATAATTATTACAATCAGTAATACAACTTGTTAAATTAGTATAATTCCCAAATGTCAAGATTTCATGAACTAGGAATTCTTGGGGATTACTTGGTCTTAGAGAGTTGGGTTGATGACTTTAATGGTTATAATTCTGTAAATACATATTTGTTACGGCCGCGAATCATATTTTAATCAACGTACAACTTAATACTGACCAGCAAATTGCAAAAAACGTAAAAAAAATGAATTTTGCGGGCTACCTTGGCGCTTTCGCCTAAGTCCCATCTAATAGGGGGCGAGCTTATTGCTATCAGCCGGGCATAAATCCTGATTCCAGGCTGCTGTTGCCAAATTCTAGTTATGAAAACCCAATAACACTTTGCCCGACCTGAGAATCTAACCCAGGCCTTCATGATCGGCTGTAGCGCTTGCGACCACTAAAACAACGAGGCCCTATTTATAGTTGAAAAAAAAAAGAATGGAATCATACAACAAAAGAGTAAAGAAGCTTTTAACGTTTATTTACAGGTTGTTCCGTTTTTCTTTCATTCAAGACAAAGAACTTTCCATTGTTTGGGTTATAAACGGATGACCTTTATACCATAACCTCGGGCATCGTTTGACGGGATATTTCGGAAATAGCTTACCTTATTTAATCTAGCTCATAATGCTACAAATATAATATCGATATCACCCTTATACAAATATAATTATTGGTGTGTTTTTGGTATAACGTAACCTATTTTCTGTCGGGTAGAAAAGGTGTACTTAATTCAATGTATATACCATTTCCTCTGACGCAACTTGGTGAAGAAACATGTTAGTAATATTTAAGGAAAAGGCTGAAAGTATGAGTTGTTTTCCTTGTTACTTTTATTTACTAACAGAAGATTCGTGTATTAATATCGTGCTTTCCTTTCATGGCGTAGCGCTGTATCTTAGGCCCTTAGTATGTATATGCGCTGACAAAATTTTGTAATCACTTTTTCGCGCCGGCATCATTCATGACCGTACCAAATGGAAAAATCATTTGTAAAAGTAATGATTCGGTTTATATTAGAACCGGACATAAAAATACACTCCGTAAATTGCAATCTCGCGATATTACAAAACCCATAATGGCTGCCATAAGACTCATAAAGGCCATCAATATTCCGACAAAAAATGTTCAGAGCTTTAACATCTTCCGCCACCATATTTCACATTTCATATTTAGCTCCTTGCTCCAATAGTATGTAATGGACGACCCTCGAACGTAAGATGCGTCGGCTTATCGTAACGGCGCCGCTTTCGACGTGATTTATTGTGTTTACACCTGCACCTTATTGGTTCCTATTACGGGCAGCAACACAACAACTATCGGCGATTGGCGCTTGTTTTGATCCGGAATGTTTGAAGAGTGGTTATTGGGTTTTATGACTGCAATGCTCTTTATTTTGTTTTGACTGTCTGTTCGAATGCGTTGGTTATTCATATCTCCCTGTTTCTGCTCCAGCGGTGCTATTCTGTAAAAATCTCACCGTGAAAACTTAGGTGAAGTGAGCGTGGAGTGAGCTGTCAATAGTGTCAATTCCTAGCAAAAACAAACTCATTTCACCTAAGTTTTTACGTTGAGATTTTTACAGAATCGACCGGCAGTTAACGCTTAATTAGTTTGTACTTTTACACTATTTGTAGGATTTGTAATACAGGGTGGTAGGGATATCGACGCGCAACCTGCATTGATTCAGTATTTAAGATTCTGAACCCCCTTGCGTTGAAATTTTACATAGGTTATTTAAACAAAAATGGCTATTCCATATCTTTTGACCGCGTAGGTTTCACTTTACTATGAAACAACAGATTTTTTATGATAACCAATGAACAATGTCTACTCTGAGAGCAGTGGTGGCCAAGTGGTAACGGCCACGACTTACGATTTGTAGGTCGTAGGTTCGAACCCAGACAGGCGCTTTCTTTTGTGTAAATTATTTCATCACCACTGCTCTCAAAACGGTGATGGAAAACATAGTGAGGAAACCGGCATGTCCTAGAACTAAAAATTCGAAGACATGTGACATCTACCAATCCGCACTGGACCCGCGTGGTGGATTACGGCCCACTCCCACTCACCGAGAGGAGGCCTGTGTCCCAGCAGTGGGAACATTATAGGCTGATTATGGTTATGCTAATGTCTACTCTAGAGGGTCTAGAGTCATGCACATGATTCTGAACACCCTTACGTTGAAATTTTTCGTCGGTTATCAAAAAAAATTGCTGTTCCATACAATTTGACCGCGCACTTTACCATGAAACAGCTGATTTTTTTATGATAACCGTTGAAAAATGTCTGGGGGTCTAGAATAGTTAGAGTTTCCGCGTAAATGTCCCAGTTACCCTTTATACCTACATACGTTGTTTTATCAGGGCACTCCTTCACTCATCAATTGTTGGAGCAATTGGTTCCAGCCATTGTTTCCGAACTGTAAACGCTCAGCAATTAACTTCAACAATAATTCAAGCCTGGATAACAAAACTAACATCTATAAGGAAACTCAACGCGAAACACCAACTAATAATGAAGAAATGACACCTAAGCCCGTATCGAGAAACTTATCTAATAAGAACATAGACAACTATTATTTCAGGAAGAATAGAGACATAGACAACTATTATTCTAATAAGAACATAGACATATACACTATTATTCTAATAAGATCATATACAAGACACTATTATTCTAATAAGAACATAGACATAGACACTATTATTCTAATAAGAATAGAATGGAATAGAATAGAATAGAATACTCTTTATTATTTTACTCTTTATTTCTTTTTTAACATAGACAACTATTATTCTAGCCCAGGGTTTGTTTAACATTAAACTGGTAATGGGTAAACAAGAGAATTCGGGGGAAGTTATATTCAATAGGCAGGGGAATAAAGGCTTCGGTCCCAAATCTCGGGACGTGATAAGAGTGACAATAGATGTGACGCCTCCATGTCTGGCAGTGAGCTAGGCAAAATGTCCGATATAATTGCCTGTGTAAGTACGGATGTATGTTTGGCGTATTATCTTTAAACAAAGATATTTTCTGCAAAAGGAAATAGGTTTGAAGTGTAAGTTTTTGTTAGGTATCATCATCATCTGCCTAGCCTTTTCCCAACTATGTTGGGGTCGGATTCCAGTCTAACCGGATGCAGATGAATATCAGTTTTTGTTAGGTAGGTACACTGAAAGTAAAGACGCTAAAACTCTGCAGCCCGTTTAGTCGATACCAATGTCAAAGACCTCATCATCCCACGACTAAATATACAATTTTAAGGAGAAATTTTCTAAAATAATACGTTAGTTTATTAAACATTTATTATTAAACATCGTTTCAATATAATCCTTCTTCCAAGAACATTTTGTTAGGAGATTAATTCAAGTTTTATCGCATGACGTAAAAGGCAAGTCAGAGGAGCTTTGAAAGGCTCAGATTAAAGTGTTCAAAGGTAGTGAAAAGGCGCGCCACCTTCCCGTAGCGTACGTAAGAAAAACAATTTTCTTTTGAACACAAGTTTTGTCAACTAAAATTGTATTACAACAAGTTTTGCTGCCTAAAGTTTTCATGTTGTTCCGCTGTTTTATACAAAATGCAAGTTAGCGGGATCGTAGATGAATATTGGGTAGTAAGGGAATTGCCCGTGATAGTCGGGGGTAATTCCGTATGTGCATTTTTTCCTCATGGGAGCACTATCGATATTATGGGATATTCTTGCTGCGGCAATGATGAACTAGTGTATATTGGCTGATAATGGTTACGCTCTAACGATATTGATGGATGAGCTGTAGAAGATAATCATTTCCGCTTTGGTTATGAGTAATATATTATTGAATTCTTAGTTCAGACAGCAGTGACGGCTAATTTAAACGGAAGCCATTAATGTTGAATAAGACGTTTAGTAAAATTATATGTGTGTATACAAACTCCGTGCAAACAATAACGCGGAAAATTTTAGATAACATCTAAAAACATTACTGAACTAGTTCTTAAGCTGCCATTTTATGAAACTACAATTTATTACTAGTATCCTGTACTTTAACAACTAAAAATAAGACAAGGTAACGCTATGAGAAATACGAGTTAAGAGTTTTATTTGCAGTCGGAAATAGAAAATCTATTGCGTTACGATTGCTGAGAAAAGATTCCGTTGAACTTACAGAACCCCGCTGAGAGAGTCTTCTTGCACTCTGACTTTATTTATATCACACTAATATTATAAAGGCGAAAGTTTGTGAGTGTGTGTGTGTGTTTTTATATGTTTGTTACTTTTTCACGATCAAACGGCTGGACCAATTTTGATAAAATTTTAATGGAGGTAGCTGACACCCTGGATTAACATATAGGCTACTTTTTATCCCGATATTCCCACGGGATTGACATTTACGCCGGTGAAACCGCGGGGCGCAGCTAGTTGTAGGTATAATAAAGATAAATGGCAAAATGTCGTTCAAATAACAATTAACAAAAATACATTAGGGAGGAAAATATGACATAAGATGAAATATAACCTGCTATTAACGAGTATCTCTCCTATATACGACGCATATGAAAAGAACCACTAATGACATATTTAATGTGGCTCAATTAATCATTTACGGTAGGAAACGTATAGAGGGATGCTTGTTTAGTAACCGTTTAAGTAAGCTGTTCCTTCGAAGGTTGGCCGCAGGTGTGCGGGATCCACGGGATAATGTATTCCTTCGACACCCCGGAATGGGATTTTCAACATTTTTCCCCACTATGGAATACTCGATAACTTTACCTCTCCATGACTGATGGCGTATTTATACAAATCCCGCACCGTTCTTCTATACTTCGCTCTATCATTTTCTTATTCACGTATTTTACGTGATTCTGCGGTTATTGATGACCGCGGGAGATATGTAAAGAATGTTGCTCTTAGGTACTACTTTGTAAATAAGACGTTACAAATGACCACTTCCGATTCTTATTTCTCTACACTATAAAAGTAGGAACTCATCACCCTTACAATTTCCAACGACCTTTTACTCAAGTCTATTTAAACTTTTTTATAAACGTATCAATCATGTTTAATTACGAGCACCGTCTTCCGTTTAGCATATTAATCTCATTTTTATACTTCACGGTTCACGCCAAGGTGAAACTGCTAAAAGTTTTAACAATACTGTAGCCATTAGCCATATATCAATGTCGAGCGAAGAGTCTGATTCGGACGCGGGCAAATTGGGATTAATAACGGTCTTAGTACGAAAGAATTCCCCCCACATTTTCTTTTACTGATTAGGTGGCAAGACAAACCGGTCCGGATAGTGCGAAAACACGGAATGTTTTCAACTAGCCTTTTGTTTCTGAAGGATAGTTGGGTCAGGGTTAGCACACAAATGATTTGTGGGCAAAAACAATTACGAAGTTCGAAAACAAATACGAAGAATTATAGTTTTCAGGAACGGAAGAGGTTATTGCTGAAATTATTGTAGATACAACATTAGGTGAAAGAAATATTGAGGTTACGAAGGCAGAATGTTGATCTTTCTAAAAGCAAAATCATTGTATAATTTCATGCCATATCTTATCAGTAATTAATCAGATAACATTGGAGCAGTAGCGGCTTGTACCTGATTTACAAGGCGATGTTATCGCTGTCTATTCATACTTTGTTTCATGCAGCCGGCTCGAGAATACATTCGACGGATACTTTATTGGTCTGGCATACTTATATACAAGTGTTTCGAGTTTGAGGTCCTAGGATGAGTTACCAGATAAAGACAAAGTAATGTTTTTCTGTTTAGTTTTTTGCTGCTTATAGGTATAATGTTGGAATTTTGCCGCTATTTATCATAATTATATGTGATACCTTATCGGCAATAGTTAGCTGTAGCAATAGATCCATTTAATCCCTTACAAGATCAGACCCAGACGTAAGTACTATCTAATGCAAAAAAAATATAATTGCAAAAGTGACGATACTATTGTGGACCACGTCACGACACCACGATAACACGGGGAAGTAAAACGTATGGAAATATATGAAGACGCTTTTTTCCGTCCACGTTAACGTTATTACGTACACGTAAATCCAAACATTGTATACGACTTTCTGGGTGAGTGATATTGAAGCATGTTTTCGCATTTCATAAAAATGCTTACGGATATACTAAAATAATCATGACCAATCTTTTGTCACTTCAAAAACAAACTACTTCGTATTCGTATAGTTGTCACTTTATGTAAGTAATGTATTAGAATTCTCGCTGGTTTTGGGCACGCGATCGGCCACCCCTTCCGTACCGTCCTTGACCCGAAGTTATTCGGAGCGATGACGTCAGCGAGCATAGCCGAACCCTGCGCCAGTAAACAGTGAGACTGGTACAAAATTTGCTCATACAAAGGCAAGCGACAAAAATGTTGCTACAACTCAAGCTATTGGCTTCGTTTGGAGAATGATTTACGAAATAATTTGTTGTTATCGTAGGTTGTTAGGGCTTAGCCTATCGGATATCATTGCTGAACATAATGCAGATTTTGGACAAGGAAATGCGTGAGGGCTGGATTTGCGACCATAACATCTTGCACCATTGCCATTGCCTCCAGCCGGCTTAAGGGGCTTACATGACCCAAAGCGCGGTGACTGTCGGACTGCATAGAAAAGAAAGAGAAGCGCGATGACACAACCCTGGTAATTTATTGCAAAATATGAAGCAGTTATCTATTTACAAAAAATCTATTGTTTGGACTAAAAAATTAAAAGACTAGATTTAGTATGTTTCTTGTAGAATAATCTGACAAAAATCAGAATTATTGTATGTATATTAGTATAGTTTTTATTGTAAAAAGAAAGTTTTTAGAGGTATCTTCATGATTTTTTTCTATTGTATCAAATTAGCTATATTATTTTTTCAGCACACTATCTACCTAGCATATATATCCTGAAAAATATCATATATTTTTCTGATTTTGTTTACTGTAGTCGATCATATACTTTTATTGCTTCTAAAACTTGCGTTTTTTGCGTAGTTATGTCCTGTAATCCCCTTAAGTCTTGAGTGCGTTTGACAAATCGAACGGTCACACCCCATCTATCTGTTTTTAAAGCCCCAGTGGTAATAGCATTCTGCAGTCTTTACCCCAATAAGGTAAGATTGACGTCTTATAAATGTGGCCGATTACTCTTCCCTCCTTTCGCCTATCATGGAAAGTCTTATCATTAATTCTTATGGATGTTCTGTTCTTATCTGCAATGTACCCAGAACATGTAGCTGCGTCCGTACCGAACTGCAGTGTTAAATGTGAATTTATTGTAATTATGGCTGCAGCATTTATCTGACGGTTGAACATTCCGGGCAGCACGACCTTAATTCAGGACACAACATATGTCTAGAAGACGTTCTAATTTAATTATAAGACTGTGGTTGGATAACGAACTGAATTTTAGACTTTGGGTTAACTAAGTTGAATGAACTTAGTTTGGGGAGTCAAAACATGGAACAAAAAAAAATACCTAACTTGTTGTTTGAATATTCGTAGGAAAAGATTTTTATTAAATGTATATAATAGGTGTCTAGATATTATGATACAATATTGCCACATTTACGTCGTGTCTATGTTGCTTTATCCTAATATACTATTGGCGTGTCTCATGAATTTGAGTATACGCAGTTTGTCGTTATTAGCGCATAGGAGAATCGACCCAACCCATTGACGTAATCCTTTAGTCGCACTTTAACGATGCCATGAGGACGCGTAGCCTACTGCCCAATCCTTGCCGAGATCTGGTATAACCCCTGTTATTCAAGCACTGGATTCTTTCTTCACTTGATTATTCTAGTTCTAGTGTTCGAATCTAAATTCGGTCTAGCGAGCCATCTAAGGCACACGCAAGGAATTGATTTCTAAGGGTCGCCGTTATCGACATCGATAAGTATATATTATATAATATTTTCTGAAGCTACTACTTTATCAACATCCACCAGCTAGTTTCAAATCACCCACAATTCTCTACGGCTCTCGTTTCTTAGTTTTTTCTTGCCAATGATCGATGAGCCTCACACCACAAGCCTATTAGACGTTTTTACGTTTTTTATACCCATCCTTATCGCTGCCTGCGGCCCAGATATTCCTATCTAGATTTCAAAGAGCATAAAAATTTAAGTGAAAAGCCGCTCGAGTTACACCATATTTTAAACCAGATTGTCTGCAGATGAGGTGCCAAGATTTGAACAAGTTTTTATCCCGGCTTCAGACGAGAATATTATTAAAGTAACAAAATTGCGCCTTCGGTCTTATATTCCTTTGAATATTGCTAAGGGTAAAATGCAACTTCATTTAGTTTTGGTTTATTGATTAATTGTAGGAAGTAGGTGCAATTTTATTAGCGTTTAGAATAAGTAGAAAATGCTATACACAGTCTGTCAACCAAATAATTTTAAATTACATCTTCATCATTTCAGCCGAAAGACGTCCACTGCTGGACATAGGCCTCCCCCAAGCACCTCCACTTCTGCCGGGTCAGCGGGATTGTCCGAAAGGGTTACCGCTGGCCCGGAACATAAAGGGCTAAGGAAGGAACATGGGTGGGTTTTAGTCAGTAGGAGTCTGACACTCCCTTCCGCTCCACCCAGAGCGGGAGGGGTCATTTGATGATTTCCCATCCGATAAAAAAAAAGCACCTCCACTTCGACCGGTTCTGTGCTTCTCGCATCCAACGGGTTCCTGCGGCCTTCACAAGGTCGTCGGACCACCTTGTGACCTTCCAACGCTACGTCTTCCGGTACGCGGTCGCCACTCCAGAACCTTTCGGCCCCATCGGCCATCTGTTCTGCGAGCAATGTGCCCTGCCCACTGCCACTTAAGTTTGGCAATTCTTCGGGCTTTAAATTACATACTTAATTGTGATTGTATACGATTGGCGAAAAGTTTGGAGCTTGTTGACGGTTCTGGTTCGGTTATCTATGGTTCTGGTATTGAATAGTAGCAGCCTCTGTGTAGTTATTGAATATCAGTTCCCCCTAGAGCAAACTTCCTGACAAACCTACCGTTCCAAACAAAGCACGTTCAACCGATGATGATAGCAACATAACAAAAGCTCAGGACTAAAGTTAACTGAATAAGACGTAGTTCCGCGTTTATTGTTTCAACAGCTAATTGGTACTGTTAGCGTAGATTATGAGGTAACTAGCAACTCATCTAATGAGTTTGTTTTGTAAGTAAACACTTGCCTGGAACTTTGATTTCACTACTTGGTGGAGAGAACTCGTGTTTTATTTGTTTACTTGCTTAAGAGATTATTTGAGCTTCGTGTGGTTAATTAGCGGATTTTAGGAAGGGATTTGGTGTATTTACGACGTATTCTGTTAAAGGGAATTCATCCTCAACAAACATTCGAAACATATTTTCGAAGAGGATATATGTAGGTATATGTACTAGAAGGCACAATCAGAGAGTATAACAAGGAAGTAAATGATTACGGTTGTTTTCATTTCATTTGTGTGCCATGCAATCCAAATGTGATTTGACCTCGATGATGATCGATGACTCAATATTACTACAGCTAACAATACAGCTACGACTTTCCAAGCCACTAATTGAATTAGCACCGAAACTACCTACAGATAGCCCAAGGACACACAAAATATTATCATCATCATTCTGATATGTCTTTATCTCCATCTTAGCGATATTTCTATTAAACCGCTTCAGTAATCGCCCCCATTAATTCTAGACCGTCCTTTTACGATAAAAACTCGTAAGAACCAGCGATAAAGTGACCAGAATACATATCCGACTGGATATTATGTAGACGTTATTTTGCACGAAAAATTATTTATGTTTCGAGTGGCGGGAGACGTGAGGCGAATTCGAAGTAGGATGTTATAGATTTACTATCGATTTGAAGATAGGTACCCTTCAGGGAGCGAGGAGAAATTTCAAACGGAGTGTTTATTGGAGTTGGTAAAGTTAACGATTGTAAAGTAGCTGTGGTTCTGTTAATAGCAGAAGATTGATTCGGTGTTGAAATAACTGCAAGTGAGGTCATAGATTTACTATCGATTTGAAGATCTTTTGGGAGCGAGGAGGAAGTTAAAGGGAGTGTTATTGTAGTTGGTAAAGTTAAAGATTGTGAAGAGGCTGTGGTTCTGTTAATAGTAGAGGACTGATTAGGTGTTGAAAGAAGTGTAGTATGAGTGATTAAACACCAAATAAATTGGTACAGTCAGCAACAAAAGTCAACAATAACTGAGATTAAAACTGAAGTGTTAATCGACTTTTGTTGCTGACCGTACATACACAAAAGCTACAGTTAAGGCGCTTACAGGACCCCAACGCAAAAAACGCAAGTATTAGAAACAATAAAAGTATATGATCGACTACAGTAAACAAAATCAGAAAACTAAGTATATGATATTCTTTAGAATAAACGCTAGGTAGATAGTGTGTTGAAAACATAATACAACTAATTTGATACGGTACAAAACAATCAAGAAGATATCTAATAACTTTCTTTTTACAATAAAAACCATACTAAAATACATACAATCATTCTGATTTTTGTCAGATTATTCTGCAAACAACATAGGTAGGTACCTAATAAAATACTAGTGTTTTAGTTTTTTAGCCCAAACAATAGATTTTTTGTAAAAATTGCTTCATATTTTGCAATAAATTACCAGCGTTGTGTCATCGTGCTTCTCTTTCTTTTAATATTATTTATTAAAACTTTATTTACAAGTAAAAGAAATACTGTACAAAGGCGGCATTTTCTATCAGTCAACCTTAGGGTGATGCAGAGACAAAACATGGCAGGTGCAACATACGGGATAAATACGCAAGGAAATGACTATAAAATACAATAATAAATACCAATACATAGATAGATACATACATACATATAAACAAAATAAACTGTGAGGAGAAAAAAATATCTGTAGAGAAGAAAACGAATCCAGCAAATCAGCGCTGGGATGCTACGGTTAACTTTTGACGAATATGTTCATGTGCTTTTTTTTTTTTTTTTCCGGTTGGTAAATCATCAAATGGGTCATTTGATGATTTCCCGCTCTGGGTGGAGCGGAAGGGAGTGTCAGACTCTTACTGACTATAACCCACTCGTGTTCCTTCCTTAGCCCTTTATGTTCCAGGCCAGCTTTCACTTTAAAAGATAACCTAGTAGTTGCCGTCCTGATGTTCAGAGGGAGCGCATTCCAAAGAAAGACCGCCTGGACACAGAAAGAAGAATGCAGTCCGACAGTGACCGCGCTTCAGGTCATGTAAGCCCCTTAAGATGATCACAAGCCATGAAATGTAAGATTGTAGTCCGATTAGAGCCTTTGTTTTGACTAACAAAGGCTTAGATTTGATGGTGGAAAATGTAACGTAGTTAAAAATTAAAAAGTTAATCCAACTTACACGTGAATTTCGTTTAGAAAATTTGAATGAATGAAAGGGAAATACTTTTAGAAATGATGTGTTATTGTTGTCCTCTACCAAAAGCTCGTTTATATTATCACAAAATGGCGCTGAGATATGTAATTCATCATTGAATTGCTCAGTCCCGAATGGAGGGCGTCAGAAGGCTAAAGGGTACAGTCCAAAAGATTTCCTTTTGTTAACGGCTACAAAGATTAAGTTCCTTTTATTAAAATCATTTCCATTGGAACGGGTCGCTTTATTTTCTCAATGAAAGTAGTTTAAACGGAACGACTAATAAAAGGGTAGGTAATACAATTGCGGAATCCCAATGTTGGAACAGGTCCAAAAATTGTTACGAGAACTTGAAATGTCTAGAAATTAAGTTTTAACTACAGTGATTCTCCGGGTTGCGCTGTTCCGGCCCTGTATCAGATACGGATGAACACAATTTATTTTTATTCATGCTTTTATTAAAATTAAGTGATTCGGTCGTCATGAATTCGAGAGGAATAAAGATTACTAAAGCATATCTGTGAATGGGCTTAAAAATACAGGTGAAATCAGCTAAAACAGAAAAACGCATCAAAGAACATAATGAAAGTTAGGCATGCATAGTAAACATTGTGAGGAGAGTAAAATGCGTATATACATTTTATGTGTATATGAAAAACAAAACAAAAGGGTGCATTGCACAAACATGAAGGCCACACTGAACATAGGGTGAAAAAGGAATCAGAATGCATACATCACATAGGCATCAACCCACAGCAAGTTACGCTACACGTTACATAACAACAACATTAACATTTCACTCACCGGACTTACTAACCCGGTACCGCAGACCGCGTCCGCCCTTCGGGTGGCAGCGGTTGTAGGTCCCGAACTCCCCGTAATTGTTGTTCACTCGGCTGTAGTCGGCCAAATGTCTGTTGCCGTCTAGATGGTTGGGCAGAGACCTGTTCCAGCCCATAACATCGCCGACCACAGAGCCGCAGACGGACGATTCTGTTTGAGACTTGGTGTCGCCATTGCAGAGGTCGCCGCTGGAGCGCGCACGCCGCCCCTTTAGTCCTTTGGCGGAGTGCTGGCTGATGTTCGAGCCCATAGCGGGGCGGGACCTTACGGGGGCCCCGCCGCCCGCATCGCGCCAATCTTCTCTTTCAACACTCTTCCGTGTGCAGTTGTTCTCACCTGGAAAAATAACGAATTTTATCGTACCAGCCTGGAAATGTCTTTGGCTAAATTATAGGTAGAGGAGCTACTAGACCGCAATTATTACCAGTTTTAAGTTATTTATGTTTGACATGGGAATTATTTTATTATTTGTAGAAAGCACGCTTCCTTTCGTTTCCTTCATACATCGTCGCTCGCATGACTAAATGTCTATCTCATTTTTCACATTTTTTAGCTGATCTGAGTCAGAACAAATACACTCTTCTGTTCGTGATTCTTTTCACTAACCGTTGTACCTATGTTATTTGGATCTCAAAAAAAGGCAACAAAATGTAAAGAATCACGAATAGAAAAATGTAGCCGTCCCAACCCAAATCACCTAAAAAATGAGATAGGAGTCATGCTAGCGACGACATGTCCATTGCAGCCACATTGTGACGTCGAATTGGCTACAATTCTTAAGTCGTTATGTATTCAACCGCACCCACGGCAAGATGTAGATGTCATTTTCATTGCCCGGGCCCACCCACCACAACGTAATCCAACATAAACAGTTTGTTAATGTGTGTACATTTAGTTCTCACACGCGTTTCGAGTTACCTTAAGCCGTGTACGCACGAACGAACAAAACATGGTGAACACGAACATCGATCACGGAACATTTGGTTCGTACGTCTGGATATAAATTAGCAAAGCGAACACGAACACCTTGCCGCACACCGTTGGAAGTGGTCGACAGTGAAGTAGCATCAAATTTCTCCGAACACCGCTCCCACAGAAAAACCAAATTGGATCGCCACGAAATTTTTGACGAACAGTGTTTGATGTTCGTTAGGGGTACGCACGTGCGAACAGTGTTCGATGTTCGTGTTCACCATGTTTTTGTAAGTTCGTGCGTACACGGCTTTAGATGTTTGATAGCAACGATACACTTACGAGTAAGTTGTCAGAGCATACCTATTGATTTGTTGTAGGTACCAGTCGACGTAATCAGAACGGAAACAAGTAAGTAACTAGAAATGCTTTTACCAACTCAAACTGTAAGTATAACTTATATACAGCTTTCTATGAATACAATTATAAGTTTAAAGCGTACCTTGAGGAAGTGTGAACACATGTTTCAATTAAATTTTCTCTCTAGCTGTGAAAGTGTGAATTCCGAAAACACGTTGGCACTTTTGACAGTTGCCTGAGAGCTCGCGAAATTTCTCGTTCACTAATTATCCAAATTCACGCCAACGACGCATTTATTTGTCGATATCTAAATCATTTATCAACTGAATAATTTGATAACAGTAAAGTGCTATTAAAACGGATTATGAAGATATTAGAGCTGTTCGCAGAATTAAATGGTCGATTTATTATTACGTTTTGATAAATAATTTCAATGTTTATAGAACCAACTCAAAAATCCTAAGTAACATTATAAATACGAAAGTGAGTTTGTTTGTTACTCAATCACGCAAAAACAGTTGAACGGATTTGGATGAAATTTGGAACTCATATAGAACATCACCCCTGGATAAGGAAATTTTTCATTCTGTGTCGCAGACCAAATCGCGGGCTACAATTACTAGTCCAACAATAAAACTGTTATTGACGTGACAACGTCTTAAATTAGGTTGCGGCTGGGAGTCACTTATGAAAAAGTGTAACGCTCGGTAACGTTACGATGAGTCACCGAACGAGAGAGAGGCCCGCCGAATGCCTTGCGTCTCTCTCCCACTCAACTATTCTACCGAGAAAAAGACGTTGTCACGTAAAATCTTCGCCCGTAAAACCGACTTTACAGGCAACCATTTTTGTTAAGTTCTCTGTAACCAGTTACTGATCTAGTTTTTTCTTCAGACCAAATTCTGTAAACTGAACCGTACCTAATACTTAGTTAACTGTTCAAACCCTGAAATCATTCAAGTTGACAAAATGTTTATTTATGAGCATTTCTTTTGTAGGAGGAAGTGGGTAACGAGTTCGCGATAAAATCAATGTAATCGTTAGGAAACAATCAAGGCTGTACATTAAAGTACGCACGCAACGCGACCAATCACTTCTTCGATTAACTGTTCACATGGATTTTCGGATTTCGGGAGTTATGAAAGAAAGCACGAAGGAGTGAAATTAACTTGGAACATACCCCTATTTCATACTTTGGTAAAAATATGAATTAACTAGCTGCGCCCACGGTTTTACCCGTATAAGTATCGATCCCGTGGGAATATCGGGATAAAAAGTATCCTGGTTATAAACTATCTGTGTGCCAAATTTCATCCAAATCCGTTTAGTAGTTTTTGTGTGAAAGAGTAACAAACATCCATCTATCCTCACAAACTTTCGCGCTTATAATATTAGTAGGAAGTAGGATAGTCTTATCTCCAAAATCAAAAGAAATGCTAATAAAGCGTAAGGAATTGAGAATTTTTTTTTTCGATTTTCCACGGAAATACTATAGGTACAAGTCAAATGTGACATTCCTACATTCTCGTTTAGATAGGTATTTCTTTAAAAACGATATGCTTATTTTTTTAAAAATAATTATTAATACATAATGTGGTCAGTAGCTATTACCATTTGCTCCACCATTTCCTGTTCTCATAATTTCATACATCGGCATAATATTCAAATTACCGGTCTGTTTTTTTCTCTGTTCTCACGGCAATTTTAATTATCGCAGTGCTACTGGTACCGAGTTACTAATTACGCGTATCGTATTTTTTTCTAGATCATAGATAGCATTAATTGTTAGGTATAAACACTGCATATTTTATTTTTTCACGTAGGATCAGCTCCCATACTACATACAAAGGTACATTATTCTACGTGTAGTTTCTAACTTCCTCGTATGGGAAAAAGGCGTCAGTTTATGTAGGTATGTTTGCATTATTCTACATAACTTGACTGTGTCCAACAGCCTATGTAAAATCCTTACGTCATTATTATGCACAACGGAGGATTGAATCATTTTAATCTTAATAAAATCATAAGATTGTTCAAGAAACTCGTCGCTCGAAAGGGTTGAGTTTCCTCTCGCAACTAAATTCCCAAAATTCATTTCCTCGCGGCGGTTTGGTAATTTCCATAATTGCTGGAAATATTCGCCAGTTCACCGAAAATATCGGGAATATTTAATGAGATGCGGTGGCCTGTGTCGCGCCTACTTCCGAAGATTTAATGAATCTTTCACCCGCTTGGCGCGAGTTCATTAAGAGCTCAGCCACAAATGCCGGCGAACATGTACACACTATGTGTTGCGTATAAAATATGAATAACGACGCGGAACGATTCGTTCGAGCTTAGCCTTTGAACTAAATTCGCCGTTCGTGTATTTGTGGGTTTATACGCCCTGCTGGAACTACAAACATTCGCTGTTATATTAATATAACATAACATTTATACGAGACTCTAATTATAACACGTTTAATTGCAGTATATTATGGCAGTCATGTCAAATTCAGAACATTTTAATTTCATTCCTTATTTCGCCGCAAGATATGCTGGCCAGACTTCCGAAGTATTTCGAAGTCGCTCAAAAGCGTACTCTCCCGGAATGCGGATTTAAAGGTCATTACATCGTTAGTCTTGACACTAAAAGGGTAAGTAGGAAGGAAGGTTCAGAGCCCGTAAACAGCTTTCTGTCAGCATCACGAAAGGCAGTTCCAGACACGCCACGCATTTTACAGATTCGTCACTCTGTATTTAACCGTGAAATAAACCGTAAGAAAAGAGTAGTCTTATATTTTCTGTTGCCAACTTGGTTACTAAGATATTATTATAGTTTCACCTTTTCTATTAGAATTGAGAAGAAATAAATTTCCTGACAGACAGGTGGGGGAGGTGCTTAATTTTTTTATTGTAATAAAAAAAAATCTTCCGGAAGTGGTTCTTTGCTTTTGGTCCGACCAGAGCGAAAATTCTCGTAATTAGTAAGAAGGTTTACAGTCGGATCTCAGTCTCAACCTGTGAAAAAAACCTCTAATTTCCCTACGTTTTCGGCAAATTTTAAGACATTGATTGTCGCTGAGACAACATTGCGACTAGATTTTGAACGTTTTTAATTACGGGGATTGGCTTTCAGGTCAATGACACACCTATTGTTATTAATTAATAACATTGAATTGAATGATGTCACAAAATTAATTATGAGAAGTCATCATACTACCAACTGAAATACGGATAGGTACTTCGAAAATGACATACCAGATATAATATCCGGTGGCCGACGAGGCTCAGCCTAGGCCGAACTTAAGCCTAGATAAATGAGTGGGTCAGGCTGATATTGGGTACCTATCTATTTGGTGCCAACATTGCCAGCTCATCGGTTGTTTACTCTCGCCGAAGATAAACTTCAATCACGAACTTCAATGACATTTGCTGGGCTCCTAAATCGTGATTTAAATCGTTTTACTATTTACCCAATTAGTTTCTAGTAATGCTAAAAGTTTGAAAAAAAAAATTACATAATCACCTAAAATGTTCCCACTGCTGGGATACAGGCCTCCTCTCTTCGAGGGGAGTAGGGCTGTAATCTACCACGCGGGCTCAGTGCGGGTTGGTAGACGTCACATGTCTTCGAATTTTTGATTCTAAGACATGTTTTCCTCACTCAAAATTATATTAGCGAGATATAATACCCAAAACTTTTACTGCAGGCAGAGATCATCCAAACTATTGTTAGCTATGACAATGTTTACCCATTATCGCCCCGGAACAAACAGATCAGAAAACGCAGTGTTGTTATTAGTACAGTAAAGTACGCTTTTGCCTTCCCTCTTACCTACTTCATAAATACTTATACTATAATATACTTATACTAAGCCATGGTTTTACCAAGAACCATATCGCAAAAAATTTAAACAAGATCAGTCCTCCCATTTCTTTCAAACCTTCATACCACAGGTTGGTTCACTTTGTTGTCTTACGTACTACATTAAACAATGTCAATATAATGCAACAAAAACATACACAATACGACTTCCGTTTCAAAGTCGATCTTCCTCTTGTTTGACGCAAAACAAATAGAACAGTACACACGGGACTCCATTGTTGGAGCGAACAAAAACTACGGCTAGTTATGTGCACACGCTGTCTAACATTATATAAGGTTCGTTCTTGTATGAATAAATTAATACGCGTATAAATAATTTCTTGAATTTATTTTTCTGCTTGCGTTATAAATATTGAAATGGTAAAATTGTATCAAAAAACACGAGATAAAAAGAGGAAAATATTTTATTTCAGCGTCGTTCTCAATGTATAAAATGATGTAATTTATTTAAGCTGGCTGTACCATTAAAGGAAAATGCGAAGTAAAAATATTTCTTAGACCAAGAAACATTTGTACCTTCGGTAAAGGAAAATTAACCTGCGGATCAGCGAACTTCTAATGATGGACACTTTTTTTTTAAATAACTTTCTGGCCTCTAGTATTTTTAGGATCCCAAAATAGGAATTACGCGAGGTTACAAAAAGAGGCGCAAACATTATATTAGAGTGTCCAATAATACAGTGTGAGTCTTCATAATGTGCACATATCGAAATGAGGGAAACTAAGCTTAATTTTATTGACGGAAAAAATATTAAAAAAAAAAAAAAAAAAAAAAAATTTGTAGCATTTTTAAATTTTTTTTTCGCTGCTGTGACCCCTTTGTAAACAATCGCCCCTCAATTGAGGATTATGGTTTTTTTTAACAAAAATCTGATATTTTTTCATCAATTTTTGCAATAATTGTAAAATTACTCAATAAAAGCCCTGATTACCTACCCTTTTTGATTACTTTAAATTATTCTCCATTGTATCAGGTATCTAAACGTAAAAATACCATGTTTATAACTCAATCACAACATTTCCTATCAACTGTTAAAAAAAGGCTTTGCAATCACCATACTTTAGCAGGTAAAGATACTTTTAAATATTTTTAAATTTTTTCAAATATTTTTTCCGTCGATAAAATTAAGCTATGCTTCCCTCATTTCGTTATGTGCACATTATGAAGACTCACACTGTATTTTTAGGAGCGCAAAATGGGAATTATTTGAGGTTCGATTAATTGGGTACATGCAGTAAATTACCTTAAGAACCAAAAAAAATATAAATTCAAATATGACAAAATAATTGATTCCATAACTACGTTTATTGGTTTAATTGGCGACTAAAACAGGTCGACTATTCTCAGAATCGGTTTTCCTTGATTAATATCTTTTATTTACAGATTCTGTGGTCTCGACCTAGAAGAGGGACACCGATGATTGAGTAATGATGCGTAACAATGACCTTTTTGTCTCATGCAACGGTGACGCCCTTGCTATTGTTTAAACCATCGTTTATTTCTTGTTCAGATGTATTTGTTTCGGTATTGTGACTACAGGATATTAAATAATATCGGTAAGTACACCATATATTAAACCTTTTGTTTGTGTGCTCGACGTACCAAGCTATACATTTCCAGTCTATGCTGGCTTCTCATATTACGAAAAGCCTATACATGCGAGGTCAGTTAATACTGGAAATGTATCGCTTGATATGTCGTCGTGTACATAAAAACTGTCGAATAGTAATTCGGAATTCCTCAGCGAAGCCGAACGCTCGGTTAGTTCCGTTGCTTGGTCCAAAGATCATTTCTAAATGATTACCCAAGTAACTCCATTCGACGGAGTTTTCGAATTTACTCCGAAAATCTTCTGATCTATGTTTTTAATCTTGTTAATTTGGGGAAAGTAAGAGCTTTGTTGTCAAACACAGACAATGGTAAAAGTGCAGTCAAGTTCTCATAGGCATAAAAAGTTAATGTACAAGGTTGAAATAATTTAAAACGCGAATTAAAATAACGAAGCTAAAATAATTAAGATTTGTCCGTACTTTTACTTTTAAAAGATGTAGGGTATGCTTTAAAAGTCGGTCTGTTATGAGCGTGGGGTAAAGTAAAGGGTAGGTACTTTTAGGGATTTATTTAAGTGTCTCTGAAAGTCGGGGCCTGATTTGGGCTGCAATGAAATCTCGCTAGACAATTAAGACCGTCACAAAGAGATGGTAGACTGCGACGCCTGCCTCCATCTTTACGTTAAACTAACGTTACTGTTATTTGTAGCTGTTATTAAGACTGTTTAGAACTTCCATGGAACTGTTATGAATAGAAATCAAATCGTTATTGTTCGGAACGTCATACTGCTTTAATTCCGTGTTTTGATGCGGTATTTTATGATGTTTAGTTACAATTAAGATTGATTTTGAATGTGCCCTATGATTAAAATATACATTCGAATAAATAGTTTCGTGACTCTTGAAAATCTTGTTTTTTGGTTACAATTTTACAATACGATGATCGGAAACTTCAAATACCTATCTACTATTGTAACAAGGCCTTTGACTAAGTATCTCCTTTTATCAGTCACCAGCACCAATCAAAGTTCCTGGAGTCGATGACCTACCTACAGCGCAATCACAATTCATCGTCTCCAAGAATCTTATTCAACTTCACTCGTTCAATAGGAATGAAAGTAAATCCAGAACGAACGTAATGGGAACGAATGAATATCTAAAGTGACGGACTCACCCAATGAAGTGAGGATTACAGGCCTACATATAGGTACCAATTTGGGACACATCGGATGGTACTTGCAGACGCGATCAAATTGAATAAGTGTCTTAATATCCGACCTGGAGGAATGTTCCTTTTGATAAATGTCTTTAGATCAATTAGAGGCTTAATTTATTATATAAAATGACTCTGGAAGGATCTTAAGTGTTTCAATGTCCTTTTATAGCTTAATTGAATTCAACGTTCTTGTTAAAACATTTACCCGAGGAGATCACTTAAAAAAATTTTTTTTTGGTTTACAATAAAGAGGATATGTGATACATGAGAGCAGTGGTGGCCCAGTAGTAACGACCCCGACTTACGACGACTTGCGTCGTGGGTTTGAACCCAGGCAGGCGCTACTTTGTGTAAATAATTTCATCACCACTGCATGCACTGGTCTCGAAACGGTGAAGAAACCGGCATGTGCTAAAATCGAAGACATGTGACATCTATCAACCTACACTGGACCAGTGTGGTAGATTAAAGCCCACTCCCTCTCGAAGAGAGGAGTTCTGTGTCCCAGCAGTGGGAACATTGTATGATGATTATGAAAGAGAATACTTTGTCCTAATCTTGTCCTGCTGTATATCACCGTACAAATATTCACAATTTCACACCCATTATTTACGTCCACAAAAACTTAAGTCAATGATTGAATATTTTTCAGCTTAGCCAGCACTTTTTATCTATTTGTCTCTAACCAGTTCGTGGACCAAACATGTTTACCGCTCCGGAGCAAACGACAGATAAAATCTAGTGTAAGATAGAACAAGCCAGGCCCGTAATAGCTGCACAACATTTCAGGGGAGTAAGCATATTTTACGAATAATCGGAAATCGATAATCTGCTCGATATAGTATCGTAAAAGACAGAGCCTGGGCCTAATGTTGTAGCTATTACTGAGGAACTGGAGACGAGAAAGTATATTTTTTCTACGATAATGATCGATGAGGTTTTCTCGATTCTCGTGTGGGCAAAAACGTACTAGGCGACTTGCGACAAATGTCTTAACTCGTCATACAAATGGATAGTGATGATAGAATGGAACGAGCGCATTAGGGCGAAGATTTTCAATCATCATTGCATAATATCACGTCTGTTTGCCGAGAGGTGTAAAGACGCCAGCACACCAAGCTACCCGAAACTGTCAAATTTTCCCAATCAACCTTGAATCTTATGCTTTAGCGATAAAGTTGAAAATCTATTAAAGAAATTGGACAGATTGTAGTAGCTTGATATGCTGGCGTCTCGTCTGTAGATATTTAGCATACCCTCGCCGGTTATTTTTAAGCCCCATGTTATAGGGGGTGAGCCTGTTGCCAGCAACACAAATACAGACTCCGGGAGAATACTGAAAAATTCTTGAAGGAAGAAGGAAAAACCCAACAACGCTTTACTCGACCTGGGAATCGAACCCACATAGTAGTAGTCTCAGTAGTAGCACTTGCGACCACTAAAGACTAAGGTGGCAGTCGAGGCTTTTTTTTAAATTTAAAATCAAGTCAAAGAGAATTGGATAAACCAAGTAAAGGAAATAATGAAATTCACCCATTAACTATGATGGTGAAGGAAAACATCGTGAGGAAACATATCCTAAACCCAAAAATTTGAAGATATGTGACATTTACCAATCCGCACAGGGCCCGCGTGGTGGATTACGGCTCACTCCCTCTCACAGAGAAGTGACTTGTGTCCCAGTAGTGGGAACGTTATAGGCTGATTATGTAACTATGACAGATCAGATAGATGTTCATGTTGTTACAGCACCAACTCAGCACAGTCATTATTACGCGAGACTATAAAAAGTGTCTTCTATGAATATGACACAACTTTTTTTAAAGGTTTTAGGTTAACGAATACTTAAATCATTAGGGCAAATTTTTCCATCACCAGTTATCATTTTATTCGAGGAATAAAATTGACGATTGACAGTTTTTGTATGAAATAACTGTCAAAATTTCAAAATTATTTTTCGAATAAAGTTATCAGATGATTGAAAAATCAGCCGAGCCGGTCGATTCTGTAAAAATCTCAACGTGAAAACTTAGGTGAAGTGAGTTTGTTTTTGCTAGGAATTGACAATATTGACAGCTCACTCCACGCTCACTTCACCTAAGTTTTCACGGTGAGATTTTTACAGAATAGCGCCGCTGATAAGGGTTACCCTCGCATTATTGATTCATGGTAACTGCCACTATCATACGTCATACTTGCCGAAAAGTCTAAGAGTGCAAAGTGATTAAATAAGGGTTTACGTAGGTATTGTCTGTCTTAGGACATAATTTGATTACCTAATTACCATTACAAATTAATAATTTCAGAATAGAACAATGATGGATCCCCTATTACATGGGAACATAGCTGGCGAAATGTGGGTGTACTATTTAAGCACTACTTCGCCTTACCCTGGAAAGCAGACGTGAAACCGTGAAGTTATGTAATGTGTTAAATTTTAGAAAGTGCATCTTCACAATTCCGACTGCTAAAATGTACCTAATCATAATAGAAACTCTCGAATGAATAGAAAAAAAAATTAGTAAAATCACAAAGTTCAGAAGGATACCAAACTTGAGAATATCAAAAGAGCTATGTCAACTATTACTTACGACATAAGAGTATTTTGACGCTGCAATATCTATACCGGCGCCGCGCCGTGAGAATTCTATCATGTGTATATTGCGTGTTATGTATATATAGTGGATGGTGAAAATCTATTCCTCTCATTGTGTGAAATAACTGCTGACATAAACTTGCAGTCACGGTATCATCGATTACACTTGGCTTTGGCTGTTTGTTACGAGGCGAGGTTAGATTGCAAAAACCAGCCGGACGGGTTCATATATTTTGAGACAATTACCATCTAGCCAAAAATTGTCTATTCTTCTCCGTGAAAAATTAGATGAGTAGTATGAGCTGTCATTCCACCGGCCGGTCTATTCTGTTAAAATCTCACCGTGAAAACTAAGGTGAAGTGAGCTGCCATTCCATCTGATGCTCTAGCATTGACATATATACCTATTACTAGCGTAAGGACCGGGTTAACGGCGCGACTAAATGGCACCAACGCGCTGGCCCTAAAATGACGGTTTTAGGGCCAACGCGACTCAGTTGACAGTGGTGCGCGCGAACTTCGAACGAAGAACTTCTATGTAAAATGTTCAGACGGGCGTATCCTTACTTTTGAAATCATTGGATGCTAGGGATTGACACGAATGACAGCTGACTTTAAGCTCACTTGACCCAAGATATCACGGTGATATTTTTACAGAATAGCTCTACGCGTTGCTATTCTGTTAATAAAATCTCACCGTGAAAACTAAGATGAAGTGAGCTGCCATTCCATCTGATGCTATGGGATTGACACTATTGACATCTCACTTTAAGCTCACTTCACCTAAGTTTTCACGGTGATATTTTTACACAATAGCACTTCTGATCCTAGGGATTGACACTATTGACAGCTCACTTCCCCTAAGTTTTAAGTTTCAAAACGTTCGTTTTCACGTATTTCTAAAAATAGATTCTATGTAGGTGTGGATGGTTGTATGTAACACCGAATCTTAAGAAAAGTTGGGAAGAAGGGTTTAACCCTTCTTCCCAACTGGCTTCTAGAGATTTGCAAACTGCTATGCGACAAGGGATTACACACGTGACGACTGTTAATACGTTTTGTAAATGTTATAGGTACAATATGGCATTAAGATTGCTAAGGGATAGAAAGTTTACTTTGCCCGACCCATCCCCTAGTGTAGCGGATTTAATGGAGGTAGCTGTGAGTCCGTCCCTTTTGCTGAACGCGGACGAATGCCAATTGTATTCGGGTATCCCTTTACACGGACATGGCAGTATTTCCTTGATGGTTAACACGCTTTGTATATCTGAGCAGCCACCAGTCCCGTAGAATGCTTTTCGGTGCGTAAACAACTGGGGTTATTCTGGCATCTACATGAAGCTGTGCCTTTATTACGTAATTCTTAAAGGTCAGGGTAAGACAGAGGCTATTTGAAGCGCTATTATTGAGGAACAAGAGTACCTAGACCTCAATCCAAACTTTTTTAAATTAATTAATTATTACAAAATACAGTTTCAATAAAAATCCACAACAAAGGTAGAGGGAAAAGGAATTCACTTATTTTCACATAACCAATACATTCCGTTATTATCTGAGGGAAGGTACAACACAATATATTGTCAAAGAACATAAGCGAGGTATTTCGACTGGAAAATGGTTATAAAAAGGCTCTTTTGTTAACCCTCCAACTACGAAACTATCTGATGTTAGTGGCACAAAAACTGGTTTAATTTTGCGCAGAGGTGGAACATCAAAGTTTTTGTGGTAACCCTACTGTGTCTGCGAGGGTGCTGTGTAACGAAGTGACTTTAATGTTTGCGTTTCATTATGATTTGAATTAATTAAATATCGTTACAATATAAGTACATGATGGGAGCTACTACTAGCAGTTTTCTTCATCTTACTTGTTCAACTTATATCTGTGTAAGTAAATATTGTTTGATCAATTTTTTCTGAACACAAACAGTAACACTTCTAAAACACCGACATCGATAAATTATAGAAATAGTGCAAGAACTAACAAATAAGAATATAAATAAAAAGGACAAATTAATGGCAGTCACATATTTTATTGAAACGGTCCTTTTTCCCCATCATGAGGCATGGGACTAGTTTGCAACACAAAGAGGCATGGCCCCTAGGTTCAATTTATTACGGGAATAAAATACTAGGAAGCGTATTTTAAAAGTGAAAAGTTTTTATGTGTTTATATATATTCTTTATTGTACACCACAAAAATACACAACATGAGAAAAATACATTAAACACTACAAAATATACAATGTGCGGCAATGGGTTGTGTTGTTTGTTTACTATGTGGATACAATGAGATGTCCTTGCTGGAGGAAGGACGAAGGTCTCTCGAAAATCTGCGATCTATTCTATAAAAATCTCTCCATGAAAACTTAGGTAAAATGAGCTGTCAATTGTGTCAATCCCTAGCATCAAGTGGAATGACAGCTCACTTCATCAGAGTTTTCACGGTGAGAGTTTACAGACTAGACCCAGTCGGGTCTTACGTCCAGACCAAATTTCGATCACGGTGGCTAACCTCAACAGAATAATAACTAGCCAACTACGCAGGAGATATTATAGTGCACAAGTGTGTGCGCAGACACAGGTTCACTCCCTCTTCCTTCACTCTCATAGTAGGTAGGTACGATGAATAGCGTCGGGCTGTAGAATATTGTTTTGTGTTCTTCGAAATAAAGGGAACTAATGACTAATGATAAATGGTTACCTAGTAATATTTATGTCAATGCTGGTTACAAATACGGGAAAAATAAGAAAAATACTTTTGCCCAAATAACTATTGAGAACGAAACAATCGCAAAATGTAATTTTATACTCAGGAAAATTCAATTTACCGATTTGAAAGAAGGAAATAATTAATACTCATGTTACATCCCGAGTGGTATAGCGTTTTATTGCAAAATATTATGAAGTCCTCTTTTAACTATCATACATCCATTATGTATTTGTATTTACGACTGATAACGAAATTCTTGAAACTGTACCTTGCAGTTGTAAGAAAACACAGCTGAGATGTTTATCAGTATGGCCAGTAATCTTAACATTATTGTGGTGGCGCCGTTTGCGAAGACAAAACACACCGGATTGTCAAATCCAATACATTTGTTTATTACTTCCTATTTTTGCCACATGCCAGGTTGTACTGGACATACTATACAAGCATATATAAATTTTACAGTAAGTAAGTAAATTTCAATGGTTTGAACGATATCACCAAATGAATAAAACAGTTCATTTTGTGACCTTTTAGCTACTAGCTAGTAACATTTTGCCTCAAGCTTTAACTGTTTTCGGATCAGTAAAAAATACTGTTTTGAACGTTAGGCTCTTAAGGAACTGTTTAAAGCAGTTCCGATTAATGCTTTTTCATTTTTTTTTACTGCATAATTCTTTAAGTGTGCGCTTATACACACATTCACAGCGTGTTGGTAACCCCAAGTAAAGCGATCGTCCATCGTGATATAAAAATACTGGACAAAGTGTTGGTGCAATTTATTGATAAGGTGTATTTACACTCATAATGCAATTATTGTGTAGTTACGATTTATCACCTATTTGTTTTTATGTCTCAAGTATTTTTTTTAATACATCATGCACCAGGCAGTCGAAAGGAATTCCTTTGTTTGTTTAAGATAATTATGATGTAAGTATGAAGATTTTTCTTGGAATTGTTCTAGTAATTTTAGGTGTCAGCTTGTCTTGTTTAGTATGTTACTGTTATGCACCTATGTAAGTATTTAAGAAACTTCTCCTTACTAATGATTATAATCAATGAAAAAACTCAGCGGTTAAATACGATGCCTATAATAATAATGTTTGAAAACAAACCATTAATTTCGGACATTTCGTAACACCGCACTTGAAAAATAACATTAATAATGACAAAGATACGGAAGGAAAATAATCTACCTTATTAATATTTTGTCTGTAATATTTTCCTGCAACTTTATACTTACATCACACAGAAGATAATTGCGAGGTCAACAGTATAAGAAAGACTCGGTAGATAGCCAACAAAAAAGTTTTAGACAAAAGAGAAAATTACACCATTCGGCCATTTAGAGCCTTATGAATATTCAAAGACCTCTTTATTTTTAAGGCCACTTAACTAGTGCCAAGTTTAATAATTTAATTTATAAAAGCATTGTAGTCATGGTCCATTAAAAATAACATTGAGTAAATATTGTTGATGCTCTAAATGTGGCGTTTATAATCTGTTCCGCGATGGTAACTCCGCATCTCACATGTTTATGCTCCCATCAAAATAGCTTCTCAAAACAAACATGCTTTATGTGAATCTTTTGAATATTATGTTCCATATATGTACGAGAGTATCTTCCTACGTGGTTTCCTTATTTAGCTTTTAACCTGAATATAAGAAATGCCAGTCGACTGCGTCTTAGGGATGGGATTTAGGGCTTTTCATCCACCGAAATATCTTTGAAAGGGTCTTAATTTTTATTTCATAATCCAATTACTTAACAGAGCTCAAAAACTTTTTTGCCGCATCGGATTAAGCTCTTTGCGACACCGTAACCTATTTGGGAGGCGAGCAAGGGTCCCGTCATATATTTTTTATCGACACATTTCGATAAGGATGGATGTTGTTCTTAAGTTGGGGCCAGAAGTCTCCGGGGTGCGGGGGCGGGGCGCGGGGGAGGCGAAGTGGGTCGCCCCGAGGGTTGCCAGGTGCGGCGCCCACCCAGATTGATCGGTGTTTTATTTTTTTAAGAGTAAAACATAAAAGTAAAAAGATAGCGTTTTTTGCGGTTGTACTGTGACCTTTTTATTAATGTTTGAGTGTTATGTGTTTTTTTAAAACGGTTGTGTCGATAACGTTGTGTACAAAACTCTTACTTCGTCGTCGTACTGTCGGCATATTTAGCATGTAGGTATACAAAACACAACAGACTCCTCTACAGAAACTCGACTAACACGAGCAAACTTCCCACCGAGAGCTCTCCGCAAACAAAAACTCACGTACACGTCCGTCCCATTTTTCCAAAGGCAACCCTGTCTCCGTGATAGGTATTTATAGTACCGCCGGCACCAGTGGAATGCATCGCCCACCTCCACCCAGCAATAATAACACCACTGTCAAGTTCATTACATCCCGATGAAAGAGCTTTGAGCCATTATTATCGTAGTTCTAATTATAGAGTTTGTTATCTTGTAGCGGTGACACTAAAGTGAGTCATTTCCTCCCGTTTAGACGGAGACGAATTCCTTGAGGCGAGAACGTGGTGAGATCGTGTCTACGTTTAAAATAATATGGCCGTATTGGAGCTTTGGTAGGCGCCGAATTCCACGTGCGAGAATGTTAGCGTGTGTGTCCACAGTATAATAATATAGGATTATAGGATAGTGTTCTCGGTTTAGATGCTGTTAATGATTTCATTTGACAACAAGTACAGTTCTGTAAGCAAAGAGGGACACCAAAAATTTATGTACAGACGCCAGCACATCAAGCTACCCGAAACTGTAAAATTTTCCCAATCAATCTTGAACCTTATGCTGTAGCGATAAAGTTGAAAATCTATTAAAGAAATTTGACAGATTGTAGTAACTTGATGTCTGTACATATGTGCTGTGTAAAATATGACAATATGGCAAGGAAAAAAACGAACACATACATGACGGCTGACGGATATATTAGGAAGAAGGAGACCTGCGTCCAAATAAATATTACGATAGGGGCAGGATGATAAACAAGAACAGCTAAAATAAATAAAGCGAGACTAAACAAAAGATCTCAAAGTCTGAAAATAAATAAAAGCGTCTACGTAATTAGTCCCCTTTTAATTATTCCGTAATTAACATTTGTATTGGACTTAAAGCACTCAGAATAGTTAAAAAGAAACTGATCAGAATTTTATAGAAATACAGTTGAAATGTATTTGTAAACAGGATCCTCGGTTCTCAATAGAGAGCTGATTTGTATGCGGATCAGGTGCTATTGTCATGAATTTTAAAATTTTGTAAAGACCCGACGACGTCTGTAATCCTTCTGTCTGACATTTTAAAGTTGTTGAAATAAAAACACTTTTGAATTTTCACTATCGCAATATTCTACTGAGAATTTAAATTTAAATCTCAGGAGGGACCAAAATAGTTAAGCATTTACATTTAGTTCATAAAAAGCGCTTTATAGTCCCAATAAAGACGCTTTAAAGCGCTTTCCAAATATTACTATGTTGTGTTCAAGACTATAAAAAATTTAACTATCGACGAAACAGTTTTGAATGTAAAATCTATCGTAAACATGAGCCTAACTGCTGAGATTGGAGAAACATTGTAAATTCTCTAGAGAGACGTGAGTCTCAACGTTCCAATGCAAATGAAGTGTTGTGAATTTTTCATCTAAAGAGCTTTATTGCTTCAAATAGAATTCCTGAGGGTATATACTATAGACGGATAAAAAATAAGGGGAGATTAAACTTGTGAATAGACAAAAGACGCGAAGCGCGAGCAAATGTGCATGACAATTCATAGGAAAGAAGATCTAAGTTATAGTATTTACTAATATTGGCTAATAACTTGTAGGTATGTGTGGTGCAAACTGTTAATCTATGTTGGTTATTAGTACGAGTATATAAAGACACTTAAATCAATTTTATAGTATTGTTACCAAATAATCACAAATTACTTCTAGGACCAGACTTACTATAGTTATGACTCAGTCCAAATACCCTACACTACACTATAAATATAAACATAAGCACTACTCGTTAGTAAGTCACAAAATTATCAGGTGGCCGCTAGTTCACATAATTGCGCTATCGTAGTCGTTTATACCTTGTTAAGCTTTACCTAATTGTCAGGTATTACGTAAAACAGACAAACACCGCTGGTTGTGCACTTAAGTTTAAATTACAGTGTAATGTACAGTAAGTATAACGATTCCACTGGCTATTTTAGTCTTACGTTTGTTTGTTATTTATGAAATTTACCTGGAAGAAGGTAACTGCGTTCTATATTTGAGTCCGTTGTTATTCCGTTTCCTTTTGTGTGGCATATTCTTTTCAGAAAATCTAAACGTAATCTGCTGTTTTGTTTTCTTTTTACTCGACTGCCAAGAACTATTCGCGTAATGGCCGACATACATACGTACATAGAACATTTCATCATCATAATCATCAACCTACAGCTGTCCACTGCTGGACGTAGGACTCTCCAATTGCAAGCTATTTGGCTCGATTCTCAACAACTCTCATCCAGCAGCTACCAGCCTCCCTGCGAAGACCGTCGCTCCACCTAGCCTGAGGGCATCCTACCTTAAGTTTGCCAGTTCGCGGTCTCCATTCAAGAACACGTCTACCCCAACGAATGTAAATAGAACATTTACGAATGAACAAAACTGAAAAAAGTAGAATAAATTCGTATAATACACGTGAAAATAAACCCATCGTTCGATGAAAAATCAATCATCAGATAAAACAAAATAAAAAAAATATTTACTTTAGCTCCCACCGGGTCACGTTTTGAACTCAAATTGTATGTATATTCTTATTCAGTATATGAAGGGTTATTGAATCAGAGTCGTGCCAGCTCGGGCCAGGCACCTCCCTCGGGCTTGATACACCCTGGCACGACATACTTCACAACTTTGTAGTCAAAAGTACTTTGGAACTCGTAGAATTTACAAACAACGAACGTATACATGAGAACCCAGCTAATTATGTAGAAAATTTTAGAATTTTTGTGAAAGATTCCGAAAGAAAGTTTTTTTTGGAACGTGATACCTTGAGTACAGATTTTGAAATGGTGGATTAAATTTGAAGTATTTGTTGGGTGATTCTAATACATATTCGAATTGCATAGTTTATACCGAAGTAAAGTTATTGCCCGATTTATCAGATAGTTGAATGTTAGGTATTAATTTTTTATCAAACCAAGGGCTTTTTCATGGTCCCCTTTTTTAAAGGTTTTTCTCTAGTAAGCTTTTAATCAGTCAAATAAGTTAATACCTATTGCTAATTACGGCGGTATACCAACACTTATTTGTACTGCTGACTACTGATCATCCTCACCTCGCTTGACACAGTTCTGTATATACCTTACTCTTTCATATTTTATTTTGTACATAGGTAAGTACTCAATTTACTTACAAAAAGTGTAGGGTTATCCATCAGCAAAAGAATACGCGCCAGAATAAGATTTTTTGACGAAATTTGATGACGGAGGTTCCCACGACGGCCACGACCAATCATATTTACTTTTTTCAGAAATGTTATTCTTATTTTTGCTGCGACTCGAATTTCGATTGACAGATCGTGATTCAGAATATTCGACAAAAAAATAGAGTAAACATCCATAGAAAAAAGTTGCTTAGTGAAACCCGGAAGTAGGTATTAGATTAATTAATTTTAATAGTGTTTAGGGTTCCGTACCCAAAGGGTAAAAACGGAACCCTATCACTAAGACTTCGCTGTCCGTCCGTCCGTCCGTCTGTCTGTCACCAAGCTGTATCTCAAGAACCGCGGTAGCTAGACAGTTGAAATTTTCACAGATGATGTATTTCTGTTGCCGCTATAACAACAAATACTAAAAACAAAATAAAATAAATATTTAAGGGGGGCTCCCATACAACAAACGTGTTTTTTTCGGCGTTTTTGCCTTGTGGTACGGAACCCTTCGTGTGCGAGTCCGAGTCGCACTTGGCCATTTTTTTTTTTAATGCGGCGTACATTTTTATTATCAGACTTTTTACGTATAAAATACCGTTCGTTGAGCAGCGGCTTTGCCATTAGACGAATGGTATTCATACCATACGTCTAATGGCAACAGAAACAAAAACACACACACACTGACACACAATAAATAATCATCTTGTTTTATCAAATCTCTTCCATACGGAGTCACATCAAACCAGTTTGCACAGATGTTACGTATTTCTCTTTCTTCGAATAAAAGCCAAATCATATGTAAATTATTCAGGAATCTCAACCTCTCAGGTTATCTATAGCGTAATTTAATGGTATTATCTTTTTTTGCGAACTCACCACCTCAAGCGGAATTTAAAATTCAAAACGATGGAGTTACCGCTATGCGAGTCCATAGAACTGCATGACGTGCAAATGAGGGCATTTAGATACACATAAATGCATTGGGATAGTCCTATTAAAATCTAATATCTACTTACATATATCTTTTACGACAGCTGTTTGTCTGCGGAATAAAATGCAAACAGCTTTAGGAAGATTGGAACACAAGAAAATAGGTCCGGAAGATACAATGTAAATTCCAGTTCTTGAACAACAAAACAATGAATATCAAAACTAGCAAAAGTCGGCAACAATACGAAGGACGTCTTTACCCAAAGAGTGGACGACTCTGAATACGAAGATTTTTAATTTTTCCGCGTTTGCGGTTGACATTTAATTGCTTGGGGTTTCAACAGGAAAATGTACCTTGTTTTGGTTTGTATAAGGTTTTTTTAAATTCACAAGGGTAATAAGGGGCAAGAGGGTGTGGGCGGTATACCTATTTTATATTGAAATAGTAATGTTAAATAAGTACAAAGCAGTGGAAAAGGGTGAAAGGGTAAAAGTTTTCTTAAGGGAAGCCGTTTAAAAAATGTGTTTGCAAAACCTGAAAGAGTTCTTGTTTTCAGTTTAGAACGTGAAGTTGATAGTTCGATATTATGTGGAACCTACCTTTTGGGAACATAGAGCATTATGGACTAAATTGATGTGTCAACTTGACTCTGCTGCATTTTCATTGCAGTATTACATGATTTATCCTCATATATACAAAACAAGGGAGATATTTTTTTATCTTTTTCCTTCTATAATGAAAGAACTTGATGAGTTCGACTGGCGCTGTGATCTCGCCAAAGGGTCAGTGGAGGATGCCTTGTCATTGTTGTATGTCAGACTAAATAAAATTTGTGAAACTTTCGTACCAACTAAAATCGTCAAATCTATGTCTAATTATCCCCCTTGGTATAAAACCCCTCTAATCAAAATTCTTAAAGAAAAATTTAAATATCACTCCAAGTATAAGAAATATGGCAATTTTTCAGACTATGAGTCATTTTTAACTTTGCGTAGCCGTGCTAAATTATTAGAAAAAGAAATGTTCGACAGTTACATTGAGGTTATAGAAAATAGTATAAATAAATCGCCTAAAGCTTTCTGGTCTTTCGTCAAAAGCAAGCAAAAGTCTTCATGTACGTTTCCATCGGTTATGAAGTATGGACAGAGGTCGTCAGGACAGGGTGATGAAATATGCAACATGTTTAGCGAAGTTTTTCAGTTTAACTTTCTCCAGAACACTATCCCCGGTGTAACTCAGTTAGATAGCAACATGCACTGTCTTTATCAAACGACCGCCTCTGATATATGCTCTATTGAAGTTTGCGAAACTGAAGTATTGAAACTGCTCAAGGCTATTGACGTGGATAAGTCAGCGGGGCCTGATGGTATTCCTGCTATACTAATAATTAGGTGCGCACAAAGCTTAACCTTACCTCTTACTCTAATATTTCGTTGGTCCCTTAGTGAGGGAGTGGTGCCGCATGTTTGGAAGACAGCTTTTATTACCCCCGTGCATAAAAAAGGCCCTAAAGACAATGTAGAAAACTACAGGCCAATATCTAAGCTGTGCTTGTTTGCGAAGGTTTTAGAAAAAATAGTTTATGCTTCAGTTTATAGTGCTGTTAAACAATCACTTAATGACTATCAACATGGCTTTCTAAAAAACAGGTCTATTGTGTCGAATTTGCTTATCTGTTCCGACTACTTGTCCTCCACCATGTCTGAACCCTCTCAAGTGGATGTGGTCTATACTGATTATAGCAAGGCATTTGACCGTATAGACCACGGCGTCCTTTTGCGTAAGCTGCTTGCAGTTGGTATCAGAGGCGATTTATTCAGATGGTTTAAGTCTTATATTGAGAATCGCTGTCAAACAGTTGTACTGAATGGATATAGTTCTGTAACTGTTAAAATACCCTCAGGAATACCACAAGGATCCCTTTTGGGCCCTTTACTTTTTATAATTTTTATAAATGACATTGGTTCGTGCTTTACCCGTTCCAAGATAATTCTTTATGCCGATGATATGAAAATTTTATGCCCTATATCAGAACTTTCCGACTGTTTTAGTTTACAGCGGGACTTAGATGGACTTCAAGATTATTGTCTCCTTAATAAACTCGAACTGAATGTCTCTAAATGTTTTGTTAGTACCTACACACGCAAACCACATCCAATCACGTTTCAGTATAAGTTACACAATACTAATATAAACAGGATAAGTGTCATTAGGGACCTGGGTGTAACATTTGACTCTAAGTTACTCTTTGATGCACACATTGAAAGCATTGTTAATAAAGCTTCCAAAGCACTTGGATTTATATTGAGGTTATCAGCGGATTTTAAAAACGTTAAAACGTATAAAATCCTTTATTGTGCTTTTGTCCGCAGCCATTTGGAGTACGCCTCACAAGTGTGGAACCCTAGTTATAATATTTATATAGACAGAATTGAGGGAATTCAAAAACGGTTTCTTCGTTTCTTACAGTACAAGACTAGGAAATATACTCCCAATTATGTAGCTCGATGTAAGAGGTTTCATATCTTGCCACTGCACGAGCGCAGACGCATTGCTGATATGACGTATTTATTTAAAATCGCAAATGGTACTATAGATTGTCCTGAGCTGTTAGGCAGTTTAGGGTTAGTTACACACTGCAAAATATTTCGCAAACCTAGCTTGTTGCATGTCCCTCATTCCAAGTCCGCGTACAGGCAGAATTCGTTTCTAATTCGTGCGAGCAGAAGTTTTAATGAACTTATTAGTGAACATGATTTAGACATTTTCAATACCAGTGTTTCTCGGCTTAAGCATTTGTTGGTGAAAAGCTTCTTTACGGATAAGTAATATTGTTAGCGTCTAAGTGGTTTCTAGTTTATACCTATTAATCGATCGTGTTATTTTATTATGTTATTTTTGTTATTTTGTTTCCTAATTTATGTTAGAGGTATTTTGTACCGACCTTTTTTGTTGTCTTTTTTGTTTCAAGTGTTTATTAGTGGAAACTTGTAAATGGCCTTCAGATTTATATTTTTTAAGAGCATTGTTTAATTTAGCTGTAAGTATCCCGAACAGAATAAAATAAAAATAAAATAAAATAAAATAAAAGACGGCGTAGATTTGGCCAGACGCTTTTATGTAACACTGAATTAGCATTCCTTACGAAAGGAACCGTGGAAAAGATAAAAGGAATTGGTATTGTACATTAAAGAGTGGATTGAATAAGTTTCGTGATGTATTCAAAGAGACGTAATGTAACTGTTTGGTTAGGTTCCGCCAGTGCGTGTAGGACGCACATTACTTTAGACTATGCCGTTTAGAATTTTTAACGAAAACAAAAATTGTAGATACTAGAACATTTAGAATGCTCAGCTAAAACCAAGAATTTTCATGTATGTGTGTCCTCAGAAACAACAGTCTAGCTGTTCTCTGTACTGAAAACACGAGTGTCAGTGCGTTTTCTATTAAAAATCGATTTAGAAGCGAGAGACGTCAATTATTCCAACTGCAGTATTTCTTAGGATGTCATTTAATTGTCTTTCATCTGACATTAGTTTTGACTGCCTGTAGCATTCCTTGTTATATTTTCTAGTATTCTCTTTTCAAACAGTGCTGATATAAAAAACAGTCATTTGTTTATTTAAAAATTCAAACATAAAAAAATATTTATTTCCATTTTCGAAGTTTGAAGTTTTGTGTTGTCGTAAAGCATTGCTTCGGCTGCAGTGTTTCTGACAGGCCGACAGTCGGCCGAACATCTTTTGTCGTTTGCTTTTATAGATTTAGCAGAGATAATAATATTTTGAGTTTTACAATAAACGAATACATTATAATATTTTGTGCTAGATCCGATTCCTAAGATATTAATATAGGGAAAAGTCGGCTGAACCAAGTGTTCAGCCGACTTTTGTATTTAACACAATACATAAGACATTTTAGCGTGATGCACAAAAACAGATAATATCAGAATAATATAATACCTGTCTATTAATTAAGTAATTTAAATCAATATAAGTAGTGTCCGACCGAAATCGTAACCGAACCTTCGGCTCCTCTTCTAGTTTCGGCCGAAATTAAAACCGTAACTGAACCTTTAGAAGGTAATTTAAAGTTAATTAAATGACATTATTTTTTGAGACCTGTCGTTTTTCGTAAGTAGGTATATTTGTTACAAATAAATTGATTAAGGACTGATTTTGCAATTACCAGTTTTCTTTTATCCAAAGAAAAAAGTACTATTGCAAAATTTTGTGTAAAAACTGTCAAAATTTCAAAATTACGATTGGATAATGAGCAATAACTTAAATAAGGGCTTTAACAGACATGCTACTGTTAGCTTTTGCCATTAGCGATTTAGTAATTATTCAGATGCTCGATTCAACTCTTCACACCGCATTTTTGTAACAATCAGCTATATAATCGCTTTCCAGAAGCTTGATATACCTAGCAACAATGCTTTATCTCTCCGCCAAACAATTCAGCATTATTAGAAAAAGCTATTTTTAAACCGTACTAAAACGAAACGAGTCTCTAAAACGCGATGCAGCGTCGAAGTAATTGCTGAAACGTATGATTTTGTTATTTTGACCGAACGCACAGTCGCTAAGATGCATCTGCTGTTGCCCTTAGAGCTTGTATCAATCTTCCAGTAAGCGAATAACACCCTACTTGTTGATACTAAAAGCAGCATGTCTGCTGAGAACCCAAATTACTTCGTACGATATTTTTTAAATTCGAATAAAAAACACTTACTTTTTTAGTTTTGTGCAAAAAGGGTGAAAACGGGTTCCCATTACTAAGTCTACGCTATCTATCTTTCTGTCAGTCGTTCGTATTCAAAACCGACAGCTCACGAATGCCATACGCCAGTTTCGATGGGGCCGAAGACTCTGCCACTTTTTGGCCGAAACCGAAACTGCGGGCGAAACCTGATTTTTTGGCCGAAACTGGCCGAACGCGAAACCGAACCTTCGGTCGGACACAAATTATAAACGAGTTTTTTATTATATATGCAATTATGGATAAATTATGATTAGAAACTCAAGTTACGCAGTTGTGAATATTCTACTAAGATTTGCTATAAAATTTAAATTATATAGGTAGAATAAAAAATTATTACTTGCAGTAAAATCATGTAAGCTAATGAGAGGTAATTAAAAAGTAATTAAACAATATTGCGATGTGCAAGAAAAGCATGACTCTCGATTCCTTAACGAAGCATCTATTGACGAGCATTTTAATGGGTCTTGAAATAAAGTAAATGTTCAAATAGGATTTTCTAAATTAGGTATATTGTAGATACCTACTCTCTCCATAATTATGTTTATTTTAAAAATCTATGACATATATTTCTCCGAAAACGAATAAAGTAATAACACTTTGTTTTGGGTGCCCTTTTTGGTTATTAAACTTTTTACAAGTATTGTTGTTTTTTCTATCGAAATACAAATATGAAATGTTTCTGAGGAAATCAAATCGGTCCCCAATAGCTGGAACCGTCTTCATCTATACTAATACTAATATTATAAAGCTGCAGAGTTTGTTTGTTTGTTTGTTTGAACGCGCTATTCTCTGGAACTACTGGTCCGATTTGAATGATTCTTTTAGTGTTGGGTAGTCCATTTATCGAGGAAGGCTATAGGCTATAGGCTATATATAACATCACGCTACGACCCTTAGGAGCCGCGCAGCGTGTGACACCGCGGGGAACAGCTAGTTAACCGATAAATAGAACCATCTTCATTATGCAACATTACTTAGGTAAAGGCTTGAACCTCCACCCTAATTGGTTATCAGGTCCAGTTGAAAACCAGCGTCAGGCACTAGTTGTCTGGCATTTTTGCTGAACTGGGCCTATAAGGCGCAACCGCGAGGCACACTTTCCTGCTAATTTCTTACATCGGACTTTGCACTTTTTATTTTTTATCTTTATTTTTGTTTTTATCTGATGGACGACTATATCTATCTGGTGTATTGTGTGTCTTTTAGTTTGTGCTAAATAAATGTATTTTCTTTATTTCTTTCTTTAATTGCATAACACACTATCAATCATAATCTGAATAATTTTAAAGGAAAAACCATTGCTTCATAATGTTCGAAAAATTTGTCTGTTCAACAACGTAAATAACCTTCGATCAATCAATTTAACGGATTGAATGTTGTTGAACTGTCAAAAAAAATGAAAGCCATTCCTACTGTTAGTGCGTTACGCAATTGCCCCGCTGAACCCTTAAAACAACCATCGACCATCCCAACGAATCAATAACCATCATTATCTGCCAAGCCTTTTCCCAACTATGTTGGGGTCGGCTTCCAGTCTAACCGGATGCAGCTGAATACCAGTATTTTACATGGAGCGACTGCCTATCTGACCTCCACAACCCAGTTACTGGGTAATACGATACCCCTTGATAAAACTGGTTGTCAGACTTTCGGGCTTCTGACTACCCGTAACGACTGTCAAAGATCCACGAATGACAGCCGGGACCAACGGCGACGTACGTTCCGAGGCACGGTGGGGTCTCGGTATGTAAAGATGGTCACCCATCCACAGACCAACCGCGGCAAGCGTAACTTAACCTGATCGATCGACCTGTGCGGCTGTTATTATTTAGCCACGGGCCCCTCAACGAATCAATAACCAAAGTAAAGAAATATATGAAAAAAAGACGCGTATTAGCTTTCCATACTCTAGAGGAAAGGTAAAAGGGTTGTAGTAACTTGGAGGTTTTTTCATATTACTACTAACTTAGGGGGTAGAATAAGGAAGGCGGTCAGGTCCCTACGGTCGCATACATTATAAGTTTGACGTTTGCAAATTGAGTATTTATGACCGTCGTCGTGACAGTCTTGAAAAGTAGGAGCCAAGAGGAAGAATAGCTATATCAGCAGCAGAAATATCATGACATATCCGAAACGGGCATCTAAGTAAAAAATATTGTCAATATTGTTTGTGATTTCGGAGTTACCGTGTAGGATTTTGGAATTTGCGAAGTTTTTACAAAACAATGTAAGAAAACTGAAAGGAACCGAATCTTATCAAGAATTCGGGAAATATTTGATGAGCCTGAATGGAGCTACGTTTCAAATGAAGAAGTACGTAAAGTTTAAGTATTTTTGTATTTCCGATTGTATTTGTGAACATAGCTCATTTTTTATTCTATTTTATGTTATAACTTAAATGTGATTCAACTAACGATATCTTCTACGTAAGTACTACCTATAAATTTCTTTGCTAGTACTGTGCACTTCTGTGTACTTCACAATTCCTAAAACTGTATGTGATTTTTGTTTGTGTATGTCTTAATGAGTAAGTCGTTAAAGTTTATCAATAAATAAATAATAATACAGGAAATACGTTTCAATTGACAATTACCATGAGAAGGTCAAGCACATGTGTAGAGTGAGTGAATCAAAACGGCAAAATCTTGAAAAAACTAGTTTATGTAATCATCATGAGGACCCTTGAAAAGGTGACAAATTGCTGTCATTTTGTGACTATGTGCTGTGCATTATCAAAATCAACTTGAGATAGAAACCAATATCTTCAAAGTAAGCGACGATAACGTTCCGAACAGTAGCCCGACCTTATCCAATTGAAAATGTAACACCAGGGAGCATCGGAATTCCAATAGCTTTGAAGACGTGCTGTTTCAAGTAGCCCAACACGTGCTGTTTCAAGTAGCTTTCCGCGTTAAATTCAAGGTTCAGAAGCAAGGCCTCTGTAAAACAGTGTGTCGTGTCGTCTTTTACAGTTTGTAGTTCAACAAAGCCGCTAGCGAAGACCGTGGTTAAAACTTTAAAAAGCTTTATGTATGTGTATTCTTCACGAACTTTTAGAACTTAGTAGTTGTCGGCTGCATAAGTTTTAAGTGCCTAAATTTATGCACATTGTTCGAAAGTGGCTTCTACGGGAGTGACTCCGTATCTGTTTGTTGGACTCGCTAAGGTCTTTATTGGATATTTTTCTAGAAGTTTCAACGAGAGACTTTGAAATTTTCGTATTATATTAAGTGGCGGTGGAGTTGTTTGTCGTCGGTGCAGTAACGCGGCTTAGGGACGTCTCGGCGCCGGCGCCGGTAATAGAAGAGTGGTTGTTAGACTTCAGTATAAGTTTCCTGTACTCTGTAAAGCTTATTGATATTTTTTGTAGCGAACCTGTTAAGGGTTCTCCCTGTAAGGTTTCATGGAAAATACCTTGTGTTTTAGATTGCATAACTTTTTATTTGGATGAATACAAGGACAGAAACTAAACGATAATAATTAATAAAGAGACCCATTTGCACTTTGATAAGCTCTTTCGTATAATTTCGACAGTTTATAGAATTCAAGCATGCAAGAATATTCTCTCTATCTGTTACTCATTTTGCTGCTCCTCTGAAGTCCCATCTATATAATATCAGCCAAACTGAATATTTATTCTGTAGTTAGAATAATGTCGACGTCGAGCATCAAAAAGTATTCGTCACAGCTGACGGTTACTGCTTTGAATAATTTGAAAATAAATGTCCGTCCATTAGAGAGAAATTCAGTAAGCACCCTATAAACTAAATAGAGATTTTGTAAAAGTAAAAAATATAAGGAAAAAGATCTTGACGAACGGCTGATTGATCTACAAAACATAAAAATAAATAATTTTATCACGATGCTTTAATAATTAAAGAACCCAATCAGCTCATAATTAAGTAGCAGCACGTAACTAGTTCAAGAAATTCAAAAGTGAAATTGCGAAATGAATATCAAACGAAGTTGGAGTAAGTTTTGCATTCATCTATAAATTCACAATGGGGCCGGTGTCTTGACAGTCTTACTTCTAAGAAATACATACCGTTAATGAATGTGGGAGTTCTAGGAAAGGACTCCTTCGATTTGATTACTAACAACGTCTTTTCTTAAGTCCCTTGTCAAAATTTTGACGTTGTTTTTCTAACCTGGCGGTTGATATTTTGACCTAAAATCGCCATCGAGCGATAAGTCGGAAGATAGACAGACGGAAATTCTAAAATAACAGTTATAATTTAGCGTTATGGGAACACGCAGTTATGCTTGGATATTTATTTTTGTACCGTAGAAGATTGCATTCATAGTATTTATGGGTTGGTTTAGAATAGAGGAATAGTTTTCATGTGCTCTGGACATACATTTTTGATCTCCCTTCAAGTAAAAGCACAAATTTTGGGCTGTGGCTCCGCATTCCAATTGGCCAGTCCACACATTCTTGAAAAAAAAAATGTTTAAAGAACAGTTCGAATGAACTAAAAAGCACAGTGAAAGGTCGGTCAATTGCGTTTCAGAAACATGCAAGTACGTATAAAACCCAATAACGTCCCACAAATTACATAACACGGGTGTAACAAAGTAACACACATAAAGCAGTAATAAAAGCGTTACTTTAACACCTGTATTCACTGCAACTTCTGTTAACCCCACAACAGCGATAATACGGAAAATCCCACCTAATAAAGATACGGATTTGCCGAGCAAAGCTCATACAATACGATTTCTTCCGCTATTTTTGGCGCAGATTTTGAATTAGTTTCCTTCCGTAACTTCCCTGGGAAACCGACGGGAGTTCAAAGGAAGGATTTGGTTGGATTTGCCTCGTAAGTGGAAGCAGGTAACTATGTAGTGCCGTTAATAATTGATTAGCCTTGAGATTTAACGCATGCAAAACGTTTAACTTATCGTGTTTCGGTTAGATTATGAATAGAAACGCGCAGTTTTTAGTTTCTAAAGCACTTAATTACCTACACTGTATTTTTTTCTTCTTACAAATAAATGCAGCCTTTAAATAAACAGTAGCCATTTCCACCATAACAAGGACTGTAGACATTTTCATACCTACATAATATTGATGTCAAAAGCGACCTTCGGGAAGGTCCTTTCTATTTATACCGTTCCATGTTGATGTTTTTATTTAACTGAATGCGAGTCGTTTTTAAATTCCCTTTGTGATCAAAGGATCACGGTCCAATGAGCATGGGATAGTGAACGGAAAGTGTAAGCGGACTTAGCAGGTCAAGGGACACGAAGGGACTCCGCTTTTGACCTCCTAAGATGGTAAGAACGTTTGTATAATGGAAGTTTGGACTTGGGCTTGCATTCTAAGTATATTTAGTAGGGGTAATAGATACCCGGGCCTATGTAGATTTGCTTTTGTTTGTTTGTTTCCATTTTCTTACGTTGGTTGAATATTACGTCGGGATAAAGAAGGTGGGTTTTAGGGTTTTCACGTACATAACGCTAGACTATTCAACTTTTGACTCCAAAAACGTGTCTAAGTAAAGAAACAGGTAAGGAGGTACCTACGTTTAACAATTGTAACGGTAGATGACAATGCAAACGATATATAGAAAGAGTAAAAGATGATCAAACTCATGCGCTATCGGTAAATCTAAAGACGGGCCGGTAAATGTTGGAATGTACCGGTCTATGAGCTAGGGCTACAAAATATTCATAAAACAAAAAATGCAATATTCTAAACTACTCTAAAGCCGGAACAAAGTAATGATAATAAAGTAGTCCATCTGTATATACCTATTTCTGAAACGGACGTACAATGTTGCTTAGCCGTACAAGTTACAAGCTCAATTACCTACGTTCTATTTATACGAGTCTGGGCTATAAAATGTAGCCGTCAGGAACAATGTGTTTCAACAAAGTAAGGTGAAAAGCATTCTACAATGCGTGGACTAAATTAGATAAACAAAAATATTGTGGGTACCTAAGCAACTAATGACTAAATATAAATAAAGTACTATGTGTGAGAAGAATTGCTAATCTATTACTTACTTTATCCTAGTTAAAAGCCAGCCTGATCCTGTGCACAGTGGTCCAAAACTCGAATTGAAACGAAACAAAAATACCACAGAATTGTTCTGTCATGCACACAATACGACTATTACTTTTCACACGACGGATTTGAGCTATTTATTAAAACCAAACACAGAATAACAGGTCTTTCATTCACAGTCAAAACTTTCGCAAGTTGTTGTGGATGCGTCGCGGAGGTTAAAAACTGAATGATGGTATTGTTGCACGTGAGGTCGGAACGCGCCGGTCGCCGGCCGGCTCTGTCGACGTGAGCGAGGTACTGTCAAACTCGAGCGGTCGAGCCAGCCAGCCAGTGAGCCAGCTGGTCCCACATCTCCGACGCTCTAGCGGACGAACTCACAACTAACAGCCGCCCCCAAGTGAAGTGGCACAACCTAAGATAGGCTATACTGGGTTTTGCAAAAAAAAAAACAATTTAAGAAGGGGACCCACATCACATGATTTGTATTATGAATACTTACGCTTTTGATACTACTTTTCATTTTGGCACCCATAACCATAAAATTAGCTTGTGCATATTTTGATAGGTAATCCACATGAACACGCTATTTCTAACGCACTTTTATGGATCCACTATTTTGCATTTGTGATTACGTAATTTTTATTACCAGGTCTAGTCCAAAAATCCAAATAACAATACCTAATTCACTTCTTGAACACCATAAAATCTAACAAAAAGCCCATTTCCATTAAAAATCACAACGAACTAGGCAAAACGACATACTTACACCAGTTTTACCATGTTTCCATAAAAGAAACTTGTCAACAGAAACGTGTATTCACAAAAGATTGTAATAAGGAGTTATCCACCCACGCACGCTGGCTCCGCGGTAGGATCGCGATGGCGGCGCGGCGGTGGGGGGGAGGATATTGACTCGCGGCGCCGCCAATGCGCATGTTCTGAATCATGTGTTTCTGTTTTTAAGCTGTACAAACACTGTATATGAAAATTATCGCTAATAACCACGCCGACAACTAAATCCCTAAATACGTCTCCGAGATTTCACGATGCGAGTTTTTGTGAAGAAAACTTGCAGGTTTGCGCACTGGGCGTAAAGGTTTCTTAGTAGTCGTAGACGAAACGGCCTTGACCTCGTGTGTAGTTAAGCCTGTATTTTGCAGTATTTTATTACCGTTACATATACTGTTCGACGTTAATTTATCATGCTGTATACGCACTAAACATAACCAGTTTAGTATCCATTCACAAAATTGGAGTCGAATTTTAACGCAATAGAAATCAGATTTGTGTAAGTTATTTTCAAGTTATGTGTGAGAAATCAAGAAGTGCAGACAAGCTCGGAGATGCAGACATCTCTAAGTGTTGGCTTTGTGCCAACATTCCGGAGTTTTCGTGCGAAAGTCACTTTTTCGTCGGTTTTCGCCTTCTTAGGGCTACAGGGCAGCGGAAGAAAGGAAGCAATTACTTAGATTTATAGAATTCGAAGCAAAAACTCCTCGTAGCGGTTGGATTTTTCTAGCCCAAAAAACTGTTTTTCCAATATACGATGTTTATGCTTTAAATCAATGTTAGAGGAGAATTTTTTGTTACCTGACATTGTTGTACCTATCTATATTTTTTTGGGTCATCGCCTTTTCTGGCACCTCATTTTCTATATTCGATTTTCACCCGCAATTCTAATAATATTTGGCGATACTGGTTATTATCGTCTCATCAAACAATTGTAAACAAAACGAGTAGGTAGTCAGCAGATCTGGAATTCTGGATCCTATATCTATCAAGGTATTTGTTTATGATGCTATAAAAATATTTCTATATTTATTTTTGACATAGGTAGGTAGACAAGTTTTTAGGCATTTTGCCTTCGATTGTATGAAAACAATTGAATGAAATTTCTTACATTCAACAACACTGCCATTCATTCAACGAATAAGTGCCCTAGACTACCCGGTTAGGACTTAAAAGTTGAATCACAGACAGTTACCAAATAACAAACAATAATATTTTTAACCCGACTACTACTGCTGCCCACTTTCTCAGTGGCTGGTTTCCGCAAACTCTTCAAACTTTACAAGGTCTGCTGACTAAGAGCAACACAAAAATTCCGTTAGATGGCGCTTCAATGCCGTTCTATCGTCAAACTGGCCAATCTAGTTCAAGTTGAGAACTTGAATGGAAAACGGTGTGCACGGATTAAGACAGATGGCGCCACTGTATTCTTTATTCAAAAGTTTCAGCCAGTTACTTTTTTTTTAAAGTGTTTTTAAAGTTTTCGTTTAAAAATTCAGAAACAAGCTGTGGTGCATGAAAATTAATGTTTTTCATGATGTACTAAGACCATGTGTAAATATGTCGTGTCTTTTGACTTTGAGTAAGGTTAATGATGTAGAAGACGGTTCATTAAGTCACAAAAGGATAAAACGAGACTCGCCAGTAATTAAGATTTTAATTATTAACGCATACAGTAAAATACAACTGCCCAGTATGACAGTAACGCTAACGAGTAAATGACTAAGACTGAAATGTCATGTTTTCAGAATTCTGAGGAAATCAACGGACAATGTAAACATGCTAAACTTCTTTATCTGAGGCTACGTTGCAGTATTTATCATTTATCTGAAACTTCGTTATCGTTAACTTTCCATCTGCCTTCTCTATGATAATGCTGTGGAACTCCAAATGGGAGCTTCACAATATAATTAAAAAGCTTTGATTTGGATCAAATATATTTATAAGAAGACTTTACATTACCAAGTTATTTATAGCACTTCTTCTACTAAACAAAAATACCTTATTAGAATACTAGCTTCCGCCCGCGACTTCGTCCGCGTGAAATTTCATCCTCCCGGCCTCCCCACATTCACCCTCTTAGGGGTGGAATTTCGAAAAATCCTTTCTTAGCGGATGCCTACGTCATAACATCTACTTGCATGCCAAATTTCAGCCCGATCCCTCCAGTGGTTTGGGCTGTGCGTTGATAGATCACTATGTCAGTCAGTCACCTTTGAGTTTTATATATTTAGAAGATTTGACACTTGCTTGAACGTTCGAATGGAACACACCGGCAATTATAACCAGCCTGTACTGCTAAAGGTAGGGCTACATAGATAACCTCTATAGTACCTAATGAAGACGGAGGACCTTACAAGGAGGTATTTCCGATTACGAGAGGGATCGAAAATATTAGAGATACCTAGCAGATTCCTACTATTCGTAAATAATTATTGTTTGTCTTTCATGATACCCGCAGGAAAAGTGGAGGTGGCTGAGGAGGTAGTGATAACCTTTTCCTTACAAAGAGGTATTTCTGATTACGAGAGTGATCGAAAATATTGGAGATACCTAGCAGAATGCTACTAGGTACTCATAAATGATTGTTTGTCTTTCATGCTACCCGCAGGAAAAGTGGAGGTGGCTGCGGAGGTAGTGACAGCCTTTTTCTCTCTAAAAATATAATGGAATGGAAAAATTGAAATGTGTCAATCAATACAGTCTTAGTATCGCAGTCTACACTGGACAATGTTTCCTAATTATGCAACACCCGGTAATAAGCCGTCGGTAACCACTCTGTCCCAGCTTTCAATTTTTTTTTCATCTTCTTCATTTACCTGCAATCAGTCCAATGATTACCTATGAGCAGAATCGTGTTGTCAGAGTGTCATACGGAGCCCCTTTTTTTTTGGGTGGGAAATCTGCAAATGACCCCTCCGGAGCGGTAGGGAGTGTCAGACTCTTACTGACTAAAACCCACCCGTGTTCCTTCCTTAGCCCTTTATGTTCCAGGCCAGCGGTAACCCTTTCGGACAATCCCGCTGACCCGGCAGGCGTCGGCCCTGACGGGCCCCTTCAGATGATGCTGACATCTCTTTGAGGCGCGCGTGGAACACGTACGCGCCGTCCGGCACGGGCCTGGTCCTGATCGGACGGTGAGCTACCCATTACTCTCCGTCCGCAGGCCCGCACCTACGGTGGCCGGGAGTCGTATACGGCGAGCCTAGAGATTGACTCATACAATCGGTAGCTCATAGCAGGTTGTGAATTCCGCGTAAAAGTTACCGTTCCTAAGCATACAATATATAGGCACTATGTATAATATGATCCTCATAACAAATTCTCATATTACAGTTACTTAGTAATCACCTAAGCTTAATTGTGATGTTTGTAAACTAAACAATTATTTTCTCACATCATACTCAATCTGCATTCGCTACTTATTTGCCAAAAATGTAAACAAATATGAGTTTATTTATGGAAAAGTAACTTTAATTCCTACACAATAAAGTGCAGTTTACGCTACAACTTCAAACATGTTTATAACTTTTTCAATAGTGCTAGTCACTCTGAAATCAACTTAATTACCATAACAATGAAGTTGATATTTGTTTTACTTGAAATAACATCAATTTGAAACAAATATACTTTTATGTAGGTAGTAGGTAGGTACAGTTGATTGTTGGCAGTGAAACAGCTCGTTAACGACAAAATGCTAAACATAAACTTTTCCGCCTGACCACGATGAACGACAGACAGACTCACTGAAGGATGCCTACAAGTTCAAGGAGCTAGGGAGAGGCGAGCCCATGAAGAAATTCTACGGAATATGCGGCTTCGTCCGCGTGGATGTCGGAAATTATCCCACGGGAACATGCTACCGGGACAAAAAGTAGCCTATGTCCTTCCCTAGGATGCCATCTGTCTCCTTGCAAAATTTTATTGAAATTCGTGTTGTGGTTTAGTCGTGCTACAGACAGAGTTACTTTTGAATTTATAATATTAGTTTGGATAAAATGGTTGGCAAACAGACCAAATGAGAACATGGAAAGTCGTTATTACCACTTACTACCCTAAACATTAATTAACAAACAATTTATTGTCATCATCATTTCAGTAGAAAGACGTCCACCGCTGGACACAGGCTTCTCCCCCAGGCTACATCGACCGACCCGTGCTACACAACAACGGATTCCTGTAAAACAATTTATACCAGCTATAAATCACACAATTCACAGCAGTTCGTTCTCAATTTAATATTCCAAAAGTGCTTTTAATCAGAGCTTTGTCTTTATTACTTTGAAAAGGATCCTGGTAAAGAGTCATAACGCGATATGATTGACGTGGAAAAGATCTATTTTACTTTGGTCCAAAAATAAATTATATCGAAGTGGAGCAAAGGGAACTGGTTAATAAATTAAGAGGAGCCGTAATTGTTGAACTGTAAGGTAAAGGCTTCTTCTCTCAGGGTAGAAACGGGTATATTGATCTTCACGATTGCTTAAAGTGTGTTTAGTTACGGGTAGGTTCATACATAACAAGGGTTTTCTTCATCGTAAGTCAGCTGTGTCATAGACTAACTTTAAAAGTACCTAATCCTAATCCTATTATTATATTATTTTAAATTTTTATATCCTAACTTTATTATTATAAATGCGAAAGTAAGTTTGTTTGTTTGTTACATTTTCACACCTAAACTACTGAACCGATCATCCTGAAGTTTTGCATATACGTTGTCAGGTGTACAGAAACGGACATAGGGTACCTTTTATCCCGAAAAAAAAGTGCTGTTCCCGAGGAAAACCACGTTATTATGATAATAGATGGCGCCACGTGTCTTTCGAATCAAAAACAGGACAATGTCTGTCGGGTCAGCTAGTTTTAGAATAAAGATTACAAGTACATCTTTTTGAGGTTGACTGAACTGACTGTATCAGACATTATATTCTCGTCTGCATTTTGATAAACTAAAAGTATACCTTTTGTGCGAGAGATACGGTCAAAGGGCAAAGTTATGGTACCTGCCATTATCTATGATTTATTGCTCAGTGTCGCTACAGCTTCGACTTACGCCTGCGTCTTTGTATGAAACAAAACTTCGACTTTACTTTGGTATAATAGCAGTTTCCTTTTGTTGAAATTTACTTTTGCACTTTATTAGTTGTGGTATTAATATGAACGAATGTAGGTCGTTGGTTTGAACCCAGTCAGGCGCTTTACTTTGTGTCAATTATTTCATCGCCACTGCTCTCAAAACGCTGAAGGAAAACATCGTGAGGAATTTCCTAGAACCAAAAATTCTAGACATCTACCAACCCACACTGGACCCGTCAGGTACGGCCCACTCCCTCTCATTGAGAAGAGGCCTGTGTCCCCGCAGTGGGAACATTATAGGTTGATTATGTACACGAACGAATTATTAATACCTAGTATTTTAATAAAGAGGTAGGTAAATAAACTCGCGTCTCAATGTAAGTTCTACTTAGGATTAGTTTTGATCGTGAGGTAATCAAATGTTTGCTAACCAGCTTTTGAACCGAGTAGAGTGAATAAGTAGAAATAAAAATTAGATTACGTTCACGTAGTAAAAAAAATACTTATAATATAATCCAGAGAAAATAAACGTTTTAAGTAATAGCCGTCACATTAATTCGGGTTTCCGATAATTCGTAATGATAGGTACTCGGTTTCCTACAAATTACTAGCTGACCCCGGCGAGCTTCGTAACGCCTCAGATTTTTTTTTGTTATTTTTTCCCATGTTTTAATAATTAGGAACCCTCACGGGCGTCCCCAGAACAGCCTACCAAAGTTTCATCACAATCTGACCAATGATTTCGGAACGCGTATAGGACAAACATACAAACATAGACATCTGTATAGAAGATTGACGAGTTCAGAGTGATAACATTTACCTATATTCATTTTACTCACAGATTTGTGATCGAAAAATATTTATATCAAAATAGTATTTTTAAATCAACCGTGTGATAAAGAAATAAAGTTGTCTAAAATAAGACCACAACGATTCATAAACACAAGAATATCTTCAGAACGATTCGTGATCGAAAAATATCTAAATCAAAATAGTATATTTAAATCAACAGTGTGATAAAGAAATCAAGTTGTCTAAAATAAAACCACAACGAATCATAAACACAAGAATATTTTCTGAACTGAAAGAAAATATATTTTCTGGACAAGATGGAATGTCCACGTAACAGCGGCGCGGTCATAAAAATTTATGTTCGCACCTCGGATGAATGTGCACCATGTTTTGTCTCGAAAAAGTGAATATAAATCTTACGTAATTACATATTTATAAATAATTACATATTTATAAACGTTTAACATTATGTAAAACACCTTCGTGTTTGTTTAGAAACGAATAGCAGGTTAAAAGTAAAGTAGGCACTCACTGAATTGAAACTTCGCGCCGAGGCTCCGTCTTTTCTCTCTCAACTTATTCCTGAGTATCCTCCTCTTCAAGCGGTTGAGTACTACGTCAGCTTCATCCACACTCTCCGAGGAGGAAGTATGAACGACTTGAAACGTGCCACTCACAGAATGTCTTCTCGTTTTCGTAAATATACTCGTGTTCCTGTGCTTAGGCGCGACCTCTGATATACCACGTCTATACATTTTCAAACGTTTCCTCATTTCAGAATGGACCGCGTCATCCGCTCCAATATTAATGAATTCATTGTCTGACGTCGTATCTCCTATTTTGCAGGTAGGGGGCTTTTCAGAGGATATGTTTGAAAACTCCTGACGCTTAGCTGCTGCGCGTGAATTTGGGGCATATTCGATAGTTTGGCGTCGATGTAGAGCAAACCAATCCGGATTAGAGCTCACTCGAGCTCGTAAGCTTTTTAAGTAAGTGTTCAGGAAAGATATTTTATTGTGTGGGGGATTGTATACAATGCCAGATTTAGACCTTGCCAGATTATCATTTTCGAATCCTTTTTTATACCCGCTCATAGTTGCGTCATTGAAAGAACAAGATTTATGAAGGGCCAAATCAGGTTTATTTTCCTTGTTAGATAAAACGTCATCGATTACCTGATCGATTTCACTTAATGAAGAAAGGGAAGAAAAGGGACTATTCGCAGTATCAATTAAATTCACAGAATGTATTTCGAGATTTTCTTTATCTGTTTTAGACGTTTGATTTATATCGTTAGAAGTTTCGTTGTCAGAACTTTTGTAACTGCTTATTTCACTCAGCCCTTCTGAGGGAAAAGGGCTGGTTGCGAGGCTATTTGTTTGTAAATTAGTAAAGTTGTTTAATGTGAGTTTACTGGGAATGTTTGACACACTGTTACTGTCTCGTATAATATAGCGGTCATTAATATTTTTTGCGTTATCCTTAGTAGCAAGAGGCGTTCTGTAAACGCGAGTGTATACTTTGTCTCCAGATATTGTGTTGTGCTTTTTGATTGGTTTTCTAGCGATAATGTGACGGAAATCTTTTTCTTTTAATGATCGAGAAGTTTTTAGTAAAGAGTCGTCAAAATCAGAGCTCTTAATAGATACGTTCTCATCATTTGTCTCAACTAGGAGATTTCCGTCGCAATCAAAAAGCTGTACTGTTGGAAATCTCATCCCAGGGGAAAGATTCCGCGTCCGCAATTCCCATTTTCTTTGACTCGGTTTTCGTAATTGTATTCGAATAATGTTATCGTCTATTATAGGACCGTCACTATCACTGGAATCATCTTTTCCCGCCATATTTATTTATTCACTTATAGAATCTGTGGAATCCGGAAATATTTAAAATATTATGCAAACTATTGTCCACTAGACGCGAATTGTTTGTTTACAGTCAGCTGTTCTTATACATTCTGGCGCCTTGCCAGCCAAAACAATCCGACATTCACTTCAAAATAGCACCAATGTCAATTTTGTTTTCCGAACAGAAATAAATAACGTAGCATGGTTAGAGGCTATATTCACATGTATATGACACAGCACACCAGTCACTTTCACGCACTGTAAACTGATTACTGAACATCACACTGTAAGCAGGCGGCTGATGTTGAAAACGATTGCATAAGTTCGCGTGTGTGTCGATTGCGCGGAATTGCACCGTCTAATGAGTTCGACGTCGATGGTTTTAATTTGTCCGTGTCGCAGATAGATCGTGGCATCGATTTTCACTGGGGTCGAGTGTCGGGGCGGTGCAAGCGCGCAATTTCCTCTCCCGAGCGCTTTTCCTGCGGGAAGCTCTCTGGGAGGGCCGCGCGGGTTTTTGGTCGTTCGCGACTCCGGACATTTCTGCACTGAGCGCAAATATCTGAATAGTCGAGGAACTATAAATAGTGAACGAACGAGACGGCGATCTGGCTGGCTCCCCTTGAACCTAGTAGTACGAGCGGTGTTTGTATCGGACAACGTACGTAATCTGTGACGCCTGTGCAAGTAACAAATGTTCGCACTGACACAGTTTCCCATTTGACCAGCCGGCGCGACCATATGCATTCGTGACTAATAGTAGCGCAGATGGTCTTTATATAACATCATGTTACGTTTCTTTGCATTCAAAGAGATTCACCTGCGTGAAACAATTTGTAATCTGTCGAGGTAATTCGCATAACAATGATATTGTGCAATGCGCCCATAATAGGTTGATTGAACAATGAATTACAGCGAGGAGAATTTTTGGAATATTTGAGAGTGCCAGCTTTATTTTTGAAATTTATGTCGTTCCAGAGTTTTAAATATGTAACCTCCAAACATCGTTCAGATAGAGGACGTTTTTTTACCTCCAACAGCGAAGCATTTCGATTAAAATTGTTGGCCAAATTCGTGTGCGACGAAAATTTTCACACAATAACATTCTTTTGGAAGTATTTGACAATGTAATTGAACGATTTGGCGACATCAGCGATTTTCCTCGAGCCTCGGGGGAAGATTTGCATAACATGTGAATATTATATGAGTGCAGAGCCATTTATCTCTTTATTGTTTTCACAGGTGATGTCATGGGGCAGGTGTATAAAAATATGAGTTTCCATGTAGGTGAGCTACAAAACAACAATATTTAGAAAGCCGAAACGGGTGTTTTGATGGCAATGTAATCGCTGCTGTAGTATTGGACTAAGAGGGAATTAAAGATTTTTATATGGAGTTTGGCATACATACCTTTCCGCCATTTTGTTATTTTCTTAAATGTCACCCATGTAACTTAGGTAAAAACAAATTGGAGGACAGGTAAGTATGCCATGGACCTTCAAAGCCCTTTATTTGGATGACACTTCTGTAATGCAAAAGAGTTCAACATTATAATTATCACTTTATTTGCGAAGAACATTATTTTGAGTATCATCATAATCTTCCTGCCCCTGTCTCATGTTACTTGGGGTCGGCGTAACACATTATCATAAAAATCATGTTGAGTATATTAGTCAGTAATTTAGGGTAACGAGAATATATCAGAATGAACATCATAAAAGTATGTAACCAGTGTATTCAAATCTGGCGTGATTCCTCGATATTTTCAAAGTAACAATGTAATAGTCCCTTTCCTAGGTAGGTAGGTACTTATTAAGTATTACATGTTACATTGTAGAATAACGAGCTATAAAAGAACCATTACCAATAGCTATGGCTGCTAATAAACAAGCCAATATTCTTACTATAAACTGCTAAATAAAATAAGTAAGCTTGTGCACGAATGGCGTGGCGAATTTCTGACCGATAAGAATTTAAATGAATAATAATTAAGACATCCCTGTATTCCTGACTTGTAATAAATCATTTATATTTTAATTTAACTGTATTGACCCCGAACTTGACGAATTTATAATTCCATTTTATTAAACATTGACATTATTATTGTATTGACTATTTAAATAATTCAAATAATGTACTGAATTTCATCTTGACATGGTAATCTTATATTAATTTGATTGAATGCGATAAGAGATAATAATATATTAATGGGTCTTTATAAGTAGGTAGCTAAAACTGTTTGCATGCCTTAGTTAAGGTAGTTAGTACAGTATCATTTTATTAAACCTAACATCTGTAACTTGTACCTACTTTCTGTGCAAATAAGGAACTATTCTATTCTATGCACAGACTGAGTTCACACTGACAGTCTATCGCTCTATAGGTATAAAACCTCTCGCAACAAAACAGTCAAAGATGTAAAAAAAAAAAAACTATTTTGACAAAAGACAAATCAGTTTTGTCTACGATGTTTCTAGTGTGCATACTATCTTAGATGCTACAACAAATAATACAGTGTAACAAATACACTTCATAAGCCTAACAGACTGCGTGTTTATCTCGAGAAAGGGTGTTATAATTAATGGTCTTCATACCCGAGAGACCACGGATCATTGCCTCGGCAATAATCGCTGGTACTTACCTTCTACTAGCTATGATGACTTGAGATTTGTATATGTTGAGTGGTAATGGTTGATTTGGTCAGGTGATCTGGTGAATATAATAGGTTATGTTTAGTTAGGATTGAGGATGGAAGATAAGTTCAAATGAAATGACCTGTAATCTTCTTCGTACTGTCTTTGATTCCAGGGCCTGCAGTCTCGACATAGATAGCAATCGCTTTACGACCGAATTCGGTCGCAAAGTCCTATCGATCCGGATTTAGCAATATTTGGTAGTCTCGACTCTCAAAGTTATCGATTGTCATCGGTACCTTACCGAAGTTTGTCGCAAACTTTACGATTTTCGTAATGTTTACGAATATATTTTGCGAGCATTTTTGACAGATGTAGAGACTTGCGTTTGTCGTAAGGATCGTTAAGGCTAGCGATTATTGTCGGTATTATTTAGCGATCGGTAGTTTGCGACAGCGTCGCTATCTATGTCGAGACTGCAGGCCCAGTACTCTTAAATTAAATTGTGTGTAAAAAGTTGGGTTAAATAGTCATTAATCTTTATTATGTAGTTTTAAAATTAATTTTAGATAAAATCTCGTGTCACAGTAGCGGCCGAGTCGCCTACTAAGCCGTGTTTGTTATCGAACTCGAAATTTTTGTTAAGGTATATTTGGTAGGTCTGAGAATAGGTCGTAGGCAATTTTTTACACCCCTAGGTGATAAGGGTGGCCCTCTCCAGAACTTTACATAATATACAAGCTTGCAACATTGCCATACAAAGTGTCAATGCTGCCAGCCCTTCGTGCACTTTCCTGACAGCCATGCGGACGAATTTTTTGATGCCCTAAGATTATTTTCCCTTCTTATTTAAATACATAATTATATTGTTATTTTAAAACGGTTAACTTTTATATTATGTAGTTTGTTATAAAACGTTGCCCTACATTTTGAAAGTCTCTTGTATCTCAGTGGAATCAAACCACGAGGAACAAACATTTGCGTAGCCTACAGATACCTAGTGGTTCCGGATTGTGCATAGGAGATTTGTGTTTGTAAACCACAATACAGTAGTTTCTCAGCATCTAGTGGGGCAAAGCATAGGAATAATCTGGGTTCTTCTATTGTAGGGACAATATCGGAACAGGTTTTGTAACACTTTTTATTTCACTTGTAATAAATGATTTTAAGATTGGAAAACTTATGTGGCAGTGGGCAGCACATTGCTCGCAGAACAGATGGCGGATGGGGCCGAAAGGTTCTGGAGTGGCGACCGCGTACCGGAAGACGTAGCGTTGGAAGGTGAGGTGGACCGATGTCCTTGTGAAGGCCGCAGGAATCCGCTGGATGCGGAAGCACAGAACCGGTCGAAAAGGAGGTGACGACAATGATGACATGAATAACAATGATTGACATTAAATATTCAGATGACACAAATATTGATATTTACAATTACGGGCGTAGAGTGGTTAGTTAAAATATTAATATTTAAATAAATTTTTGCAGAACCACAAATAATGCGAGCACGATTCCGGACGTGTGCAAATGTATTTAGCACATAACAAGTTAATTTATAGCCTTTCTACAAAGTGCTGTATGTTAACACTAGAACACACTCGTTGAAGACTTAGTTCGAGTTATTTTGGAACCAAGAAGTCTTACGTAACTCCCAACGTCTAGAATTCTAGATGAATGGATTCTTCGCTTGTCCTTTCGTCTTCTGTTTCAAATTTCCAATGATATTAAGTACGTTTTCTTACTACGTATCAATCATAAACTTACCCATTATGATTTACATCACGTCCAGATAAATTAGCTCGTAGATTATTTCATACAATGTAATTTTGTACGGATAGAATACTCAATCGATACTCAAATAAAATAATTTTGTAAATGTCAGACTTTTTTCGGTTTCGTAGCTACTATAGAGGTATTGGCCCAGTGGTAATGGCCGCCACTTACGAGTTATAGGTCGTAGGTTTGAACCAAGATAGGCGCTTTACTTTGTGTAAATTATTTCATCACCACTGCTCTCAAAAATATTTTTTTTTGTCGGTTCATCATCTGCCTTTTCCCAACTATGTTGGGGTCGGCTTCCAGTCTAACCGGGTGCAGCTGAATACCAGTATTTTACATGGAGCGACTGCCTATCTGACCTCCACAACCCAGTTACTGGGTAATACGATACCCCTTGGTAAGACTGGTTGTCAGATTTTCGGAATTCTGATGACCCGTAACGACTGTAAAAGATCCACGAATGACAGCCGGGACCAACAGCTTAACGTGCTTTCCGAGGCACGGAGTGATTATGTTACTAGGTACTAGAAATATCACAGAAATACTCAATTGTGAATTTGTAATCACATTCTGAGTGCCTATAGGAAAGAGGTGAAACAGTGTAGGGCATAATTTTCATTATTCATTAATGTATTGTATTTTATTGTAATAACTCATAATAAGTTTCAGACTTTATTGGCTTCTGTGATTTATTGTCAACGCTCAGAAAATGTTTAGCCCATTAAGTATAAATAATATTTACCAAGGATATAGAGGATGCTGCCAGAGTTATGCCAAGAAGGTCTTTTCTTACGTGAATAGTGTCTTACTCAACTGTATTTTCAGTAACAATTGAGGTTGGAGACATGTTCAAGTGCACTAATGCCGTTTTAAAGAAAATTGTTTTCATTTTCACCGCTTGGCAAAATATGAATGAGGTGATTTTTGCAGATCTATACGATGGTATGTATTTTTTATGCCCAAAAAAAAATCATTTAATTCAGGCAAGACCCATAATTTACAAATTAAAATATTACAATGCCTTCTGCCACATAAACAATTTCTCTAAATAAAATGCCTCTGAATAAAGTTTCAATGCATACAAATAAAATAAATTAACGAATACAATGTAAAAATTAAAAAGGTCATGGAATTATGATTTTATCCTTTTTTATATATGTGTACATATATTATTATTATTTAAGGACTTTTATGGCTTTTAAATTATGTAAATATATTCATGGGGCTTGACGATAATTTATTGATTGTCTGTCATGCATGACAAATAGTAATAATAGAATTTATATTTATCTTCAATGGAATTTATATCAAATCATTATAATTTTATAATCACATTTTCATTGTATTAATTAATAATTTGTATGCTGAAGCGGCTGATCATGGAATGAACATTATCATACTAATATTATAAAGCCGAAAGTTTGTGAGCTCATTTATCAAATTAAATTTCAGTCGACAACATCCATCGGTTTCTTACTAAACTTCAACTATATCCAACGATCCTGCATACTTATCTCTTTTGTTGACTGTATCTATTTACCTGATACCTGCTATGAATGAGACTGAAAATATATGAGCTTGCGATTACGAGATCCTAATTTTGTGTTACATTTGCCAAGCATGGAAATACATTTTAATTTGATTTCAGTAAATATATTATGTAAGTAGGAATAATTTAATAGAATGTGTCGTATTAAGTTCTCATTTAGAATAGAGGGCTTACTTAATGATGTTTTAAGAGTTTCGTATCCTAAAATACATAGCTTTATATCAACCTTCTTAGGAGATGATCTCATCTGTAGCCTAAATATTTGAATTAGTAAGTAATATTAAAGACTAGCTGTTCCCCGCGGTGTCACACGCTGCGCGGCTCCTAAGGGTCGTAGCGTGATGTTATATAGCCTATAGCCTTCCTCGATAAATGGACTACCCAAAACTAAAAGAATCATTCAAATCGGACCAGTAGTTCCAGAGATTAGCGCGTTCAAACAAACAAACAAACAAACAAACTCTGCAGCTTTATAATATTAGTATAGATATAAACTTTATGTTTAAAGCTATATAAACTTTATATTGTTTAGTGATATGTTAACAGCATGTATAAGGTTATAAAGGACTTCTTCGTGTATGTGTTACCAGAAATGTATGAAACCTAGGAAATATATACCAATTCCGAGCCTACTTAGGAAACGTGTAAAATAATCTTTCAAAGATTCTTTAATACACACATTTCCTGTGAAATGTAAGTATTTCCTAGGAATTGTACTTATGCAAGATGATACTAGGATATATATAAAAAGTAATGCTTTCTGTGACTAAAAGAAATAAAACACGTTTGTAATCATAATAATGATTAAGCATAACATTCTAAATTTAATTTTGTTATTTTTACCTGTCTAAATAAAACATTCTAAAGCATAAATTTAGCATGCTGCATGTTTTATTTCTAACGACGTTGACGTCGACGTCGACCGTCTATTTCTGTCTGCAGGGTTTAAAGGAACCTAACCAAACCGAACCTCGGGGTGCCCTTCGCTCGCTCTTGCATCCACGTCATATAGGAAAGGTATAGATTTCCTAGGAAAAGTTCATATTAAAAAATATATCATAGATTTCCTAACTATTTTAAGAATTGTACCTACACATTTCCTAGGAATTGTATAGAATGACGGATTGCACACTTTTCCGTTAACATATGCATTATGAACTTTACCACACCCTTGTTGATTACTACTGTTTATCAACAAAAAGGAATGCCGACCACATAACGATACAGAATTCAGTAGGCATCAATAGAAAGTGAAAAAACAAACGCGTGTAGACAGTCTGCCAAACAGCCAAAGTATCCAATACCGGACATTTGTTTGGCACTTGCTCAAGTACTGCCAAAACCAATAACAAGTTAGTTCCCAATAATCACTTCCAAGAGGCAATTTATTAAAACAAAATTGATGACACAAATAATTCATTTAATTGATACATTCGGTAATTAGTTTCGATTAGATTTATTGCTAAAAGTTTAGGCAACTGAGTTGGAGATGTTTATTTATTCATAGTTGCCAAATATTTCAGGGCCGCGTCGGAAATGGTATTTTTCTTATGTACAATGTACGACTGCCATTGTCCGCGGTTGTACCTACAGTCCCGCACATGACTGGTAACTGGCTTATTCCACAAATGCCCCCTGAAAGTCCCCCTGAAGGGGATAAGTGGAATCTGTAAAAAAAGTCTAGCATTCCCTCCTCTAGCACTACGAAATTCGCCCTTACTGCTACGATATACAGACGCTGCCAATGTTAAATGGTTACCACTGATGTGCGGAGCTGTAGAGTTCATACTGCCTAGTATGGACTGTACAGCTCCGCACATATGTGTGTGTGCTTTGCGTATGCTTAGTCATTGTAATAGCCTGGACTTATTGTTAACTAGCAGCGCCCCGCGGTTTCACCCGCAGAACTGTCGATCCTGTGGGAATATCGTGATAAAAACTATCCTATGTCCTTTCCCGGGACTCAAACTATCTCTGTACCAAATTTCATCCAAATCGGTTCTGCGGTTTAAACGTGAAGAGGTAACAGACAGACTTTCATCACCACTGCTCTCAAAACGGTGAAGGAAAACATCGTGAGGAAACCGGCATGACCTAGAACCAAAAATTCGAAGACATGTGACATCAATCCGCAATGCGCCCGCGTGGTTGAAGCTCTCTCTCTCTCTCGAGGAGAGGAGGCCTGTGTGGAGTAGGAACATTATAGGCTGATAATGCTATGTTTTGAAACTTTCTTCGGTAATGGTAGATGTTTATGAATTGTTTGTATGGAGATATTTTAGTAAATATCGACGGCCTCTCTGAATGGGCAGGATGCCAGCTTACAATAGATGCCATAATAGTAATTTATGATATTTTGGGTCGAGGTTAAGAATTTGTGCATCATACGTACCTAATATTCAACTATTTAGTGTTATAATTATAACCGAAGAATACTTTGTAATTTTTTTGGTAAGTAGGTATTTAAGACTTGTTCACGGAAAAACAGTTGAATATTTATAATTCCGTTTCTTAAATATTATTTAGCTTGATGTTATTTACACGTAAATACAGGCAACAGTAAAAACCATTTTACGCACTTGATCTTTGTGACCCGGAGCTCTAATCTAAAAAAAAAAATATTACAAGTCAATATCATTACAATGTTACTTCTTTTGGTTTGTCTACTTGACTGAAAAACGTAGGTTAATACATCGCAATTTTTATCTAAATTAGTAAAACTAGAACTTCGGGAAATGTACTAAAAACCCCGAAACAAGAAGATATTCCCGTTTGTACTTTATGATCACTATAAATTAGGCACGCTTCATTTATAATATCCCAAATTTCCAACAGATGACCCTTTCACACTTTTATTATCTATACTCTATTTTTGTAAATAAAGGTAGTTTGAAAAACAATGGCACAGTGAGTAATTGTTTGATGGCTGTTCAAACAGATCTATTTGTTGTGTCGGGCACACCGAGCACGACCGACGACGCTGCAATTTTGCAATAATTTGTGTTCCATGCTGTCGGCAATCCATCTGGGCAGAATGCATATTGTATGTAGGTATAGTCTGTTCCAAAATAATCTGATAAAAGTGTAAATAAACCCTGTTCAGGTTAAATCCTTACGCAATCACTCACTTAAGGGAATTAGTAACACATTCATCTATATTCTGAAGTTTTCAACTTTTTATTCCAACAATTAATGTTTGATTACCATTATTAAATTAAATTGAAATTGAAAAATCATCGACGAAAATTGAGGTTATAAAATGTCTGTGAAAGTCCCATAAAAATATCTTTTACTTTGTCCAACAATAATATTTTAAATTAAACTTATTTTATAAACTATTTTATTTTAAAATTAAACTTATTTTTTGTATGTGGAAGCTTGTAATTAGCAAATTTCCCTGCATACGAATGATTTTTAACTGTGTTATTAGTCTGTAAGCTTTCTATAAAAATGTAATAAATATAAACAGTTACTTTTGACAAATATTTATTTTGATTTAATAAATAATCAACTTGATTTACTTAGTATACTGCTTTTCTATTTTTTTATGTGTAGTTAACAATGATTTAGGACAGGGTAACGAGATGGGAGTGTTTCGTGGGCATGATGGTGCCGAGATGGGACTAAGCCCGTTTTCTGATCCATTTGTTTACATTATAATCATATACTTTTAAAACAGACAATAGGTACGTACCCATGTATGCATGTGCATATTGATATGACATTGGCTGACAGTTGTGATGTTGTCATAAAATTATCATATTGCTATGTGCTGTTGGTCTAGTGTTTTCTTTGCTGCGATTATTCAGTGTTTACATAGACAATAGTTTGAATAATATCCAGATTTAGCTGATGGTTGGTTGTTTGAGACATAAATACAGTTGCGCTCCGTGAAAATAGAAGAGGTTTATCTAAGAAACGTACTAGGACACAGAATGATTAACCGATGGATAGACTTATATCACGCCCCCTAATCTATCTACTTGTTACTGGGTCAGCAGATCGCTGTAACTAAGTTTGTCTTAACCAATTTGTTCGGGACTACTGAAAGCTATGAATACTTAGTACAAATTGCTAACGATGAGAGGAAAACACAGATTGCAGCAAAATCTTTTCCTTTGGATGATAACATACCTACCTATACAGGGTGGTAGGGACATCTCCGCGCAATCTTGTTACTATGGATTTAGTACATGATTCTAAACCCCCTTGCGTTGAATTTTTTGTCGGTTCATCATCTGCCTAGCTTTAAATTTTACCCAACTATGTTGGGGTCGGCTTCCAGTCTAACAAGATGCAGCTGAATACCATTATTTTACATGGAGCGACTGCGTATCTGACCTCCACGACCGAGTTACCAGTAACTGGGTTATTACCCAGGTAATACGATACTGCTTGGTAAAACTGACATTCATCATTAGACTTTCGGGCTTCTGACTACCCGTAACGACTGTCAAAGATCCATGAATGACAGCCGGGACCAATGGCTTAACGTGCTTTCCGAGTCACGGAGGGGGTCTCGGTATGTAAAGATGGTCAATCACATACTGAATTTATGGTTACAGTTTGTGCGTCGACGCTGCCACGCTGTATACACGAATTGGGACACTATTAAAAGAATGATGAACCTTCCTAAAATGTATTTGACAATCCAGTTAGAGGTACCTTTTTCAGATGAACTTGAAACATACAAAACATTCAACCATCCGTCCGTTCTCTAAACCTATAATATGATAACCGTATCCAAACTTAGTGAAGAATCTTTGATACTAACAAACACACAACATTCATCCGAGATACTACTACTTACCAAAATATGTTGCCAACTAAATAGTTGGGAGCTGGAGGAACGGCGTCCGAAGTCGGACGAGGAGGCGTTATGCAAATTAATGTGTATACAAGTAAGCGTCAAGTTGGGAACTTGAACCAGGGAAGTGAGCAAACGAGGAGAATATTGTGTTAAGGTTTTGTGTGCTTATTACATTTTGTTACTTAGAATCTTGCGTGTGTTCCACGTTGTGGGATGGTTGTTCGTCTTTATAAAAATAATTATTTTTAGTTTCTTATAGCACCTACGTACAATGGTCCACTTGAAGGACTACTACTAGTGCGGAAACTAAACCCATAACATGAACATCTTATAGCACCTTTTGTTTGATATTTATCTACCATAACATTGACTTACTGGTTACATTCTTATTAAGTCAAGTTTAAACAAGCTATTATAGTAAGGACACACTGGTTTTTAGACACAGGAACCAGATAACCAAAGATGTTTTCTCGTGACTGTACTTTGTTAGCGGGGTTTACCAGCTGAAAATCATAATCCATACTTAGTTATTTTTGAAATAACCTAAGTATAAAAATAACAAGATCTTTAGAAGCCTTATCGCCCAGAAGCCTGATAAATATTCATCAAGTAATTAAACACCATAAAGAATTCAATTTAATTTTATGTTCCAAATATTTTTCCTCACCTGCGAACCACAAAAGGCCGTCGAATGAAAGACGGAGGCCATTTTGTTTCTTCCATTCATCAGTTTAAGGCGTTGCTCAAACATAGGACACCATAAACCGCTCAGTTTTTTGTCGCACAGTTAGGCGTATTGGTAAATATTACAAGCCAACTTAGTGTATTATCAAATGTTTAAAGAAAAGACTGACTAAAAATATTTCATAAAAATATATTATCTTGATAAAACAGTCGTAAAAAAGAGCAGATTTTTTTTTGTCGCATAATTCTCAATGTTTTGAGCGTAAACTGTCATAATTTATGTAATGATAATAAAGCGAATTCCATCAACTAAAGAAATACTTACCTAAAAATATTACACTGGTCTCAGTGTAATATTTTTAGGTAAGTACACACATCAAAAGTGTCTAGGGATCAACATATATTTTTGCAATAACTTTTCTCCTGATTGATATTAATTAAAATTTTCTTTAAGGATTCATCAAATAAAGTGTTTTCGTTTGTCACAGTAACGATAAACCAAGTCACCTTTGCATTAATAAAGAAATTTGCCATTTTCCTAATAAAGGGATTTTTGACATTTGAACCACTAACACAAAAGTTCGAAAAAAAGACTGAAATAACAGTTTTCTTTAAAATTTTATTGGGTAACTTAAACAATTAATAATCCTTGTTTCTACCGCGAACACTAACAACACAAGAACATCGGTTTGGCATACTCAAAATGAGTTCATCCAAATCACGCTGTGGAATGGCCGCCCATGTTCGTTGCAACAACAAAAAAAGGTCTTCTTGCGACTGGATACCCTCCATATTCGGCAGAGCTCTTCTCTGTAGCATATCCCATGCATGCTCAATCGGGTTCAAGTCTGGCGACTGAGCAGGCCAGGGCAGGACATTGATGTTAGCTGCGGCGAGAGTCTGTCTTACAACTCTTGCGGTGTGCGGTCGTGCATTATCATGCATCAACTGAAATAAGGGACCGATTTGCACTTGTAGAGGAACGATGACGTCTGATACAATCGTCTCAGCATAAATTTGAGCGTTGAGGTTGCCTCTGATCCAAATCAACTCAGTTCTTCCGCCGATCCAAATACCCGCCCATACCATGATGGTTCCACCACTATAAGGATGGACTTCCTGGCAGGATTTTAATCGCTGTTGGCGTCCAGGGTATCTCCAGTGTCGTATACGTCTTGTATCCGGTCTCATACCAAAACGAGACTCATCAGAAAAGCACACGAAACGCCATTGTTCTTCTGCCCAATTTCTGTGTTCAAGAGCCCATTGATATCGAATCCTACGATTGTGCATTGCTATAGGTGGTACCCGTAGCGGTCTTCGGGAATGAAGGTTCACTTCATGCAAGCGGTTTCTGACTGTTTGGTCGCTAATTAAGTTCCCTGAAGAGTGATGAAGCCTCACGGCTAACATCATGGCGGTTATTGTTGGAGCTCTTCGAGTTAAGATTTGAATGTATCGGTCTTGTCTCCGTGTGGTGCAGCGATACCGTCCTCCATGGCGCTCAGCCACGGTACCAGTGCTTCGGTAACGTGTCCAAAGTCGACTGATAACACTCTGACTTGTATTCAGAGCTAAAGCCACAGTACGTTGCCGGGAACCAGCTTCTATCATTCCCACGGCTCTGAGCATTTCTTCCCTGCTTAAATGACGTCGCCGCTCCATAATAACGTTGGTTTTAATCAGTAGTAGGGAAACAGTAGCACTAATAATGTCTTCAATGCGTTGTATGTTTTTATAGGGAAAATATTGACAGCTGATTTTCATCTTTTACTCGAATTTGATTCACAGTTCCTGATTCAAATTATGAAATGCACCAAAAAGGATCCATATAAATTTATAAAATCATAAATTTATTACAAAGCCACATCTCAATCTCAAGAAATCCGCATAAAAATGCTTGATCCCTAGACACTTTTGATGTGTGTAGGTAGACTTTTCAGTAGATTCAATTCAGGAATTAAATTTTTTTGCAAATATTTTGAAAGGAATCCTGTCAGAAACAAAAGGTAGGAAGGACCATTTTAATACCTAGTCAAACAACGTTTTAGTCGCGTTCTGGACGATGTCCAAACAGGAAGCGTTTGTGGGGATCGTCGGTTGACTGTGAACGACAACCCACGATGGCTGTAATAATGGCCACCTGTTAGCCTCTGTATAGCCGCTGTGTAGCCGTTCTATAGCCTTTATCAAATCATACAAATGACTGGCAAAGGTGCGTCATTACAGAAGGATTGATTTTGACGTCTGTTGCGGAGAGTTTTGGAACGAAGTTCTATAGCGCACGTAATAGGTACTCTGTAAGGCGAATGATAGCTAGACCAAACAAATTATAACATTTTGTAACTCTCATACGTTGTTGTTTTATTCTGTTTTATTGTTGTTTTATATATGTTAGTTTAATACCTACATAATGAAAGGAACTTCGGGTGTCATACGACACCTCTCGACTTGAAAATGTAAAGGTAGTACCAGCTAATGCCATGAGTTAGAATGCCTTTTTAATTTTTTTTCTACGGCGTGCATACAACTACTAACCAAAGTTTCATCACAATCGGTCGAGCCATTTTCGAGTTTTTGCGACACTAACGCACGGCAATTGATTTTTAAATACATAAATAAATATAATAATAATATGTCGCATCAGCGGGTGGCCGAGATGCGATACATCGGGTCTTCTTCACGATCCGACATAGTTTAGATAGGTGTGGGCACTTCAGTGGGTACTCGAACGAAAAGATTATTTTAATTTACAGTAACTTTAATAAACTAGCTATTTACAACCGAAACGCACACGTGCGTCGGAAACAAACACGTGCGTTGGTATTGAGCGATTGCCGAGACTGTCCGAGCTCGACGGTCGACTGTAGACTGACTGTCGCACCACTCGGTCTCTCCACCAGTCCTCGCGGCATCCCCTCCACCGACGATCGTGTCCAAGCGGTAGGGCTCGCTTGCGTTTCCGATCACATGATTCTTCGTTTACCAATCAAATTGTTAGATGGCGCTGTTCACTGTACTGTGTTGCCATCTATCCACGACACGGCCATCCCTGACTAGCACCCGTCCTCGGGTGTGGTACCTGCGGACCAAATATACTCACAGAGTAAACAAGCTCGGCTATCCTGCCAAATATCTAAGGTAACTCGGCTATCCTGCCATTACCTAATAACTAAGGTAACTCTATCTCATTGTTACTTTAATTTCTCTAGTCTTCATTTACAATGCCTTGATGTCAAGGTTTCGCACTCCCAACATTAATCATTAGAAAAGGTTCCATCAGTAAGTTGAACCAAAGAAAATCAAAATTCTAACGAATCAATTACAATTTACCAAAATTTGTGCAAAAACACAGTCCAGAATCACACCAATGATTCTTACTAGATCAGTTGTCACATAAGCTACTGCACATAAGGTGCGGTTGAGACTAGTCACCACATGTGCTTACTACACATGAGGCGCTCTGTGCACCAACACAGACTAGAATCGACCCATTGATTCTCAGAAAAAGAAAACTAGCGCAATATGTGCTACAACACATTAAGCGATCTGTGCACCAACACAGACAGGACTCTACCCATTGATACTCAGTAAAAGAAAACTAGCGCAATATGTGCTACAACACATGAAGCGCTCTGTGCACCAACACAGACAGGACTCGACCCATTGATACTTAGTAAAAGAAAACTAGCGCAATATGTGCTACAACACATGAAGCGCTCTGTGCACCAACACAGACAGGACTCCACCGATCAACAAGTTAAACCATCAAAATTGTAACAACTCAGTTAGAATTTACCGAAATCAAACTCATAGGCAATGTATACTCAACTCGTGAAACTTTCATTGTAATCTGTGCACCAACACAGACCAGAATCGCACCAACGACTCTCTACTTAACTACCGCCACATATGCTACAACACATGAGGGGCTCTGTGCACCAACACAGAAAAGAATCGCACCAACGACTCTTAAGATATCTGCCACCACATATGCTACAACACATGAGGGGCTCTGTGCACCAACACAGAAAAGAATCGCACCAACGATTCTTAAGATATCTGCCACCACATATGCTACAACACATGAGGGGCTCTGTGCACCAACACAGAAAAGAATCGCACCAACGACTCTTAAGATATCTGCCACCACATATGCTACAACACATGAGGGGCTCTGTGCACCAACACAGAAAAGAATCGCACCAACGATTCTTAAGATATCTGCCACCACATATGCTACAACACATGAGGGGCCCTGTGCACCAACACAGAAAAGAATCGCACCAACGACTCTTTAGATATCTAGCGCAATATGTGCTACAACACATGAAGCGCTCTGTGCACCAACACAGACAGAAATCGCACCAACGATTTCTTATAGACCCATCGCCACATGTTACTCATGAGGTTTGGTCTTAAGTTTTGAGTTTGAGTGTACAAGCCATTCTTAACCAAAGGTGGTCTCACTACCACTGTCATCAACTATGACATCTATTTCTGGAGTAACTTGGTGATCGGGTATCCTTCTCACACAATCATGAGGGTATTCTTAGGCTCGCTGAGTCAAGCGCCTTTACTCGTAAAACAATCATTAAGCAAACTTACTAACTTTACTTTAGTCAAATCGAATGTTATCGTAATTGCATTTTTTTAATACCCTGTGTCGCGTGGTCTACTATCTCATCTAAGTGAATATCAGTCAACTCATCATCAGTTGTCACTAAGCTAAGCCAATACACTTTGACGCAACACAATCATTGATGATAGAGTGACAGAATCTTAATAAAATGGTTGTGACTCACCCAGTATTCATCAATACACTGCTCGGATTGCTGTCATAGCAAACTTGAACCATATCACTGGCAACTAGCCGCTGCTGCAGGCGCTAGCCCGAAACCGCCTGGGACCCCGCCTTACTGGCGCCTCCATTATTGCTTCGTGGACATCTCGAAGCAAAATGTCTGGTGTTGAAAACCGATGCTGTGGGGCACTGCCATCCTGTTGCACACGTTCTTGTGTGTTAACCTGTAACCAAAAATTCAAAAGCAGTGCATGTTCCACTCGGCCAATTCTGACCATTTACGGCCTCTAAAACTCAAACTCAAATTATCCATTTCAATCAAACCTTGTGCAGGTACTTTTGAATTATCAAAATTAAATAGTCTGTCAATCAATCAGAAAGTTGAAGCCAGTCGCCCATTCCAAAGCGTAGATCTCTATGGAGAAGAACTACTAACTTTTGAAATCAGAAACTTTAATCCTCTTCTTATTGTTTTTAAACTATACCTCTAATTTAACTAAACAAACTTTGATTAATCGTAGCAATAACATCCAATGACCAGAGCCATGTAAACAAACTTTGATTTTATCTAATGAAAGCGAAAATCATCAACCAGAGCTATGTAAACAAACTTTGATTATCTAATCATAGCGAAAATCATCTACCAGAAACGGACCTCTGAACTTCCGATCTAACATGGTTATAACCGTCTAAGAACACTACTGCCCTGCTGAGCCTCCAGACGTAGGTAGCGGGAACTGGAGGTAGATGTCCAGGGTCCCGTAGCGCCGCGGCAGGGTCATCCAGCCGCTCCCCTGCGGCGACGGCGGTGGCAGTATTAGTAACCGCCTCCGGGCCTCAAGCCTTCAACAGCGCACGTAGACACGTACGTCTGTGCAGGTGCAGGTGCAGAAGCGAAGTAGGCAGGCAGAAAGGTGGAAGGAAGGAAGAAAAAAAACCCTGTAACCAGTCGGTTTGTCCGTTGAGGTGATGTCCGGACACACGCGACCGACTGACACATCCCCACAACCGTAATCTGAGTTGTCTACGGTGGACAGCAGTGAGCTGGCATCCACTGGTTATCGAGATGCGGCAGCCCAGGTGGTGCGTTACAATAGAAACACATGAATAAAGGAAAGTAAAGAATGACATCCAAAAGTGTAGGTAGGTGAAGAAAAATTATAGACTTTCTTTTCACTTTTAAACCTACGCTACGAACAGATCTGGATATCCTCCGCTGGATACATGGTTAATAGAAATAAGATAACAAGATTGTAGGCCGCTTAAGAAGTTATTATAACAAAGAGAATTGATAGGTACCAGTACGGATAACAGTTACATTATGAACGCTTAGAAAAGTGAGCTGTAGGTAGATCTAAGTTAACCGTGGTACGCGTAAGAACACTGATAGAACAATTCTAATTTACAAAGGATTCTAATTAAAACGTTGTTATTTAAGTTATAAAGAGAGTTGGAACAACTATAAGCGGCGAAGAAATAGGTGTTTGCGACACTCACTCGTCTGGGGTTTTTTCACAACACTTAGGTCTTTGGACCCGCTTTACGCAGAGGACATACAGCGATCTGCGTGTCCAATATAATAACGCGTTTAGGATACTGTTGGGGCTGTCGTGGCGTTGTAGTGCGTCCACTATGTTTGCGGAAGCGCGCACAGACGATTTTTACGCCATTATAAGAAAAAGGACCGCCTCCATAGCCGGCCGGCTACGCAACGCCACCAATAGTCTCCTGAGCGTGTTCTCAGATAGGTGGGACTCCCCTCTGCTGCGTCACTGGGAGAGGATCCATACCAATTGATAGTCTATTTTATGTCCTCCTTATTACTAACACTAGTCATTAAATTATTTTGTTGCTATTATCACTATGGACTTACGTCTGAAATAAAGAATTTGAATTTGAATTATTACATGGTAGTTATAAAAAGTTAGTACTTCAACAAATAACTGTCGTGAAGTTTTTAGATAATGGTTTCTTCAGCCGCGTTCCCGTCAAATGAGCTCCCGGGTTTTATATAGCCCGAGGTTGGATAGTTCTAGCTAGCAATATTTTGGTGGAAGGAGAACACAGCCAATCAGGACGTAGCTGGAGTGTTGCCACTGTAATTCCTTCAAGATCCATTATAATTGTAGTGTTGCCCGTTATTTGAGCAAACGAGTTATTTTTGTTAAACAATAATTAATAGAAATAACGTGTAACGTTACATCTTATAATCTAATTTTGCTCTTCGTTTTCTAATAACACGAAATCGCCAACCGAAAATGTTGTTATAGCCTTTGTCCTATCATAATATTACTTTGCAAGTAAATGTCGGGTAGAATCTCAAGTTGATGGTCGCTAATCGAAACGCTACATAGGATTTGTTCTGTGCTGAATACACGCGTTTGACCAATACCAGTCAACGCAACAACGTTATTAACTAGTTTGCCACTTAATTTGGCTGCACAACTCGCTTTTACTAACTTGCATTCAGCACCAGAATTGTAAACAAAACAATACAGCTCACCTTTATTTTGTAACGTGCCTGAGGGTAGTTGTGTGACGTCCACTCGCCCTTCACTACATCCAACACATTGACCACCATCCGCTTGCTGCCACTGCTCGTGCAGGGCCGCGATATGTCCTGGTTTCTCACTTGCAGCACACGAAGGGTTTCACTGACGGCTGCGAGGCTGCTTGCCTCGATTCTTAGAGTGTGAAGTGACTTTGTCCTTATCCAGGTGAAATCCAGGCAAAGAAATATCGCACCATGACGTCATCGCTCAATTCTCCATAATTTTTTCAGCTCGAGTTTATCCCAGTTCTGATGTCGCATCAGCGGGTGGCCGAGATGCGATACATCGGGTCTTCTTCACGATCCGACATAGTTTAGATAGGTGTGGGCACTTCAGTGGGTACTCGAACGAAAAGATTATTTTAATTTACAGTAACTTTAATAAACTAGCTATTTACAACCGAAACGCACACGTGCGTCGGAAACAAACACGTGCGTTGGTATTGAGCGATTGCCGAGACTGTCCGAGCTCGACGGTCGACTGTAGACTGACTGTCGCACCACTCGGTCTCTCCACCAGTCCTCGCGGCATCCCCTCCACCGACGATCGTGTCCAAGCGGTAGGGCTCGCTTGCGTTTCCGATCACATGATTCTTCGTTTACCAATCAAATTGTTAGATGGCGCTGTTCACTGTACTGTGTTGCCATCTATCCACGACAAATATATATGTTATTATATAGATTTGTGACGATAAATAAGTTAGTCGTTATCTTTATCTGACAAATGACTAAAATTAAATTGAAATAGAAAACGATGTCCAACTCTCAAGCGATTTTCCTAAGAGACTACTAAGTAAGTACTGATACACCTATTCCGAATCACACTCGAATTAAAGAGCACAATCCATTAATACATTCCACATTGTACTAAAACTGTAGAATCATCTGCCAGATCAAATCCACCTAATGGATAGATTTATCAAATATTGTTAAAGAGTTCTTGATAGGGTTGTGCCTATTTTGCGGTCTGAAGGATTCACGACACAATTGATTTTCCGTGTACAAAATGGGTTACAAAAGAATGAGTCGATACCCATTACGTTTCGATTTCGTTGACAGAATTGGGGCCCGTTGTTATAGCCACGGAATTAGATAGCGATCGATAGCCGATGGAATCCATCGCACATTTTCATATTGGAAATTGTTTAATAGTATCGTGAGCTAATTTTCAGTGGAAGTTTGCAAAGCAGGAATGTGCTAGTTTCATTTTTATTTCTATACAAGGTGTAACAGAATAAACGCAAGTCCTGCAAGTAGTTTGTTCATAGTTGACTACTGAATCGATTTCAGTAACTTTTAATATAGGTTTTTATTTTTTTTTTAAATTACGTATTTTGCTATACTGACCGCCGATTGAGCCAAAGAAAATGAAATCTTATTCCAAGGCAATAAAACTCAATCTTAAATGCGTAAAGTAATGCTAGAGTTAACACGATTTTTTTGGGGTGTATGAGGTCTTGCGTTAATTATGTTACACGTTGTATAGAAGCTATTTCATGATTAAGTCTGCTATTATTAAAATTACTGTGTTGATGACAATTTCAGTCGACTTTTTATAGATCCGATAATTAGATTACTAAAAATATGACCGAAGAATTTCAGCAACGGAAGTTAAGAAGATATCTCTGGGGAAATGAAAATCCGAACCAAATCACTGCCACCAAAAGCGATACAAGAATAAAAGCATTCGGAATCCATTTTTATAAAACCAACGCCCACGTTAAAATGATATTATCTCATCAAAAGTTATGTGAGTGGCCAGAAAAACTACAACAATTTCAGTAAGTAGAGAGTCTAGAATCCCGTAGCATATTTAAATGTTCCATCTCATTCCATTTCAGTTTGTTGAATATAACTCGTCCTCGATATTATTTGCGTTAGTCGTATCGTGTTGACTTAGTTATTGCCTCCAAGCCACTCGAATCTTTCGCTTCTGTTTGTAACTGTACGATGTATACAGAGGAATTTTATATTTTTTTTTTTTTTTTTTTTTTTTTTGCGGATGGGAAATCATCAAATGACCCCTCCCGCTCTGGGTGGAGCGGAAGGGAGTGTCAGACTCTTACTGACTAAAACCCACCCGTGTTCCTTCCTTAGCCCTTTATGTTCCGGGCCAGCGGTAACCCTTTCGGACAATCCCGCTGAAGGAATTTTATATTAGAGGATTATTTTACTCTCTGTTCTAGTACTTACTCCAATTTATTGTGATTTTGTTCTAAGTTACGGATTGCGGTACATTTGATTTACATTTTAGCACCTATTTGATTGAGAAAGTTTTGATGAATTGTCTTTTACTCATTTCGTTTATTTTCCATGATGATTTTATTGGTTTAATGGCCTGGTATTTTTTGTTTCACTTGGTGAACACAAAATGATGATGATTCTGTAAAGGTGTTATAATTGTGGTTTTAAATAAATAAATAAAATCTTGATAAATGTTATACCTGAACAAAAAACTAACTTGCAAAAAGTAAAGAGTATCTTTACCATAATTGCAATGCTATCATAGCCTAGTACATAATGACCCCACTTACCTACTCGTAAATGCTTCACTTGGCCTGACTTGGCCAACGTTTAGCCTTGTCGTGGGGGCAAGACGGCAGAATTTTGCAAATATCTGCCCAGCGCAGGCCAGCGACCTAGATATGCGGAATGTTTGGACCAATGTTGCCATGACGATGGCCGTCCATTCTACAGTACCTATTGGTGTATTTGAGTTTATTTAGGTCGAGCGTTCTAATCAAGGTAAGCAAAATTGCATAGATTGGATAGTGCTTAAGAACTTTTATTTTTCATTGTCCGAAACGGCAAGGGTTAATTTTCAATCAGGTTTTTATTTTACCTACTTCTCAATCTTTTTAGGGTTCCGTACCCAAAGGGTAAAAACGGAACCCTATTACTAAGACTTCGCTGTCCGTCCGTCCGTCCTTCCGTCCGTCCGTCCGTCTGTCTGTCACCAGGCTGTATCTCAAGAACCGCGGTAGCTAGACAGTTGAAATTTTCACAGATGATGTATTTCGGTTGCCGCTATAACAACAAATACTAAAAACAAAATAAAATAAATATTTAAGGGGGGCTCCCATACAACAGAGTGTTTTTTTCTGTGTTTTTGCCTTATGGTACAGAACCCTTCGTGTGCGAGTCCGACTCGCACTTGGCCAGTTTTTTACCGTTGGTAGGTGAACAAAAGTTTAGAGCTAAATATAGCCCAAGGAAAGTTAAATATAATAATATTTAACTTTCCTTTGATGCTGTTTCTGAAGCCTTATTAATTTTCATGATATTATTTCATTCTGAACAATAATATCAATGAATTTAAATAAGCCCGAGGTTTCCATTCAAAATTCTCTGTGAACCAATAAATTACTCATTAATATTTAACATTACCTGTTAATATTACCTATTAATATTTAATATTACCTATTTGCATGCCTACTAAAAGTGTAGAGCAGCAAATGTCAACCTTTTTTCTTTTCCCCGGGTTTATTGCTCCGTACACATTGGTTAAGCGATCCATTGATAAGTGATTGGGTATCACATATCCAATTCTATAATGGATCCACTTAATTTATTCTGAAGCCTACCGGTAATAGATCGTTCAAAGTAATTGATTAATTACTGTATAATTCATTTTCCAGTGGCTCGTACAGCTGAAAGCTTATAAATTATGACTTTGAGCTCATAATAGTCGTAAATCATGGGTTTTGAGTGATCAATGAACGAAGTTTGCAAACTTCGTTCATTGATCACTACGTAGTAGGCTTGAAATAGTGAGGCGTCTTAGTCCACATTTTGTATTTTTTTTAATGCCGAATTATCCGTGAAGTCTTTAATCATGGTGAATCTAGGTATGTAACACGGTCGTTGCAGTACATTGATGATAAAATGATTCTATTTCTGTAAGTAGGTTTGTACAAAAACGTTTACACGTTAAGCATATAAAAAAAAATTACGAGTAGATGAGGTCGGCGTTTCCTTTCTGACTGCTGAACATAGCTTTTTACCATGTTGCCCTGAAAATAGTAGGTTCACTAACTATAGAGATATCATACTGAAAATACTAATCTTTTAACCAGATGAATTGGCGACATTAGGTTAAATACACCATTGCAATATGGGTAGTTACTATTTGGGTACACTGTGGTATAGCCCATTAAAATGAATGAAAACACAGATTGCTTTTGAAAATCATCCTTTTTCGACAGTCTTAAATTTTATTAACGGATTTTATTAACTATACCACCTATACAATCGACACCTAAAGTAATGCCTAAATTAATGCTCGTTTTTCAACTTTCGGCGCTGAGTCGAACGTTGAAAATTCAAACGCACGCTTTAAGCGTTAATTTAGGTATCATCTTGTGTTAGTGAAAAAATACATACGACATCTCACGTAGTTGACGTATCGAGTTTGAGTGATGTGTTCCTTTTCCATGAAAATACTTTACTTAACAATTTAAAATAGAAAATGCTGGATCTTAATTTTAACGTTTGGATATGCTAGCTCGTTTGAAGCAGGGAACTGAAAGATTTTCTTTGGAGACGAATGTGATTCAAAAGTTATATTATGGGCAGTAAGGAGCGAACTAGGACTGAATATGTTATTAGTGTAAAAAAAATATACAATTTCTGCTGTAGTAAATAGTAGATAGTTTATGTGTGCTATGATGAAGTGTCAGGGGTAACAGGTAAATATGTATGTTATGTCGTGGTATAACTATCTGTACTAATAATAAAGCTGAAGAGTTTAATTGCTTTTTGTTTGTTCGTGTGTACGCATAAACAAAAAAACACGTGCAGCTTGTGGGTAGATAGATTACGCTCAAAAATCGTATAGCACCCTTCACATTCAATATAATAATGCATTCCGGGTGTTGATACGGCTGTTCCGCTTCTGTAGCGCGTCATGGATGTTTGCTGAAGCGCGTGTCGATTGCTTATACGCTACGATGCGAAAAGGATGCGCCTCCCTGGTTCGCCGGGTGCGGGTCAGCCCCAACATTGTATTGCGATGTATCGATGTTGCGATGCAGACTGGACTACTTGTATGTGAATCGCTGCTGCAAACTTTCCACATCCGTGTCTAGCTTGTAGCAGGTATTTGTTGAGCTTGTAGCAGGGATTTGTTGAGCCTGTTGCAGGGATTTGTTGAGCTTGTAGCAGGGAGTGTTAGGTTAAGTGTGTAGCGTAGTTGTTAAGAAATATTGTTACTAACATATTTGAGTCCTTTGTTACCAGTAATGAATTCATAAATTTAAATAAATCTCTAGAAATACCTACCGGTCAGATTTGAAAACTTCCTTTTGCATTTGATAACCCAATATTTGAGAATGTTATAGGCTATTTTTTAATATCACGCTACGACCCTTGGGAGCTGAGCAAAAAGAGAAAGTCAGTAAGAACGCAAAGGGAAAACGAAGTAGGTAATAGCGTAGCGGGCGATAAATTTATTCTCGCTGACCGCAGATGGTCACCGAATTTCTACTGCAACGATCAATCATTATAATTTGCAGCTGCAGTATTCGTCGCCGACAAGCTAGGGCTAGCCTTTCATCACTAAGTGGTATCATTATACAGATGCATAATCAGTCTGAGAAGAGGGTGGAACCTGAATTATCATGTACTAGCTTGCGCTAGTATTAGCCGCATGTATAAATGTGTATGCCTTCGCCCGAGTGGTATGTCGATAAAAGTAGTCCTTCCCTAGGATTCAAAGTATCCCCGTACCAAATTTCAACAATATCGGTTCAGCTGTTTCGGAGATTAGCCAGAACAAACAGACAGACAGACAAATATATGATTTGTATAAATATAACATTGTTTTTTTGTTATAAGTACTCGTACTGTATATACTTTCATATGCATTAGTTATAAAGCTTTTATTTAACTGTGCAGACGTGTAAAAGAATTTGGTCCTTTTAGATTGAGTTTGTACCTACCAGTTTCAGTCTGTCCAAAAATTGCCCACGGGCACATTTAGTATAACGTGCTCAATATAGCTCAACGATGTAACATTCTCTTTGAAACGTTCGTATTTTGTGAATCGCAAAATGCCAGTCGGCGAATTTGAAAGAATTGGTGCAATGCAATTCTGCAATGCTTGAGTTATGCACGATGTATTTCTTTTACGGCTGATTTTTCCAACGCCAGATAATTTTCTCCAAGGAATAACTTCGAATTTTTGACAGTTCATCCATACAAAATCTGTCAGACGTCAATTTTATTCCACGAATTAAAAATATTTGTCGATTGAAAAATTAGCCCTTAATAAAGAAAAGAAAAAAAGAAAATATGTTTATTTGCGGTTAACATGACGCAATAAAGAAAATAAACAAAAATAAAATAAGAAAGGGTTGGGGGAAACATGCGTCACATCTACGTAAAACGGCTATCGCTAGTCGTTTATCGATACGACTATCCAGTTACTACTCGATGGTATTGGTCGATGTGGGAACTGTGTACTTGCAACCTTTTCGAATAATTACAAGATTATGAGATATACGCTATTACGAATTTAATAATAAAATAGAAGAAAAACAATTTATAGGGGTCTTAGCAAGCTGACAAAGATGTCATGATTATAATACGTAAAATATCGTAGACTAAAGTATAGGAATAATTACAACTTTTAATTGAACGACCCGGCAACATATAACTAGGGATTTTTATAGTATTATAGAGGTATGACGGGTGTAAAGTTCACTCATACTCCATGGAAAAGGGAGGATCCTCCAACCAAACGGGTGTTGTGTCTGGCGGGCAACTGCCCGATGATTCATGTAGTTGCGCGGTAAACACTGCTTTCGAGATGCAGGATTTTGCGTGACGTCAGAATGACGCGTAGTTCGCATGTGGCGTTGTAGATACGGCTGCAGTATCTACATCTGATTAGACTCCTTCGAGACTTGAAAGGTAGTATTTGAAAGTCCTAATTTTCAATCCACTAGAGTTGGATTCAGAAGATCATCGTTCATTGCTCTGAAGAAGCAATCTAGTAAGTAGGTATGCACTCAAACAACAACAAAGTAATTTAATAATTTTATACTATGGTCTGTTCCAAAAGAATATGATGAAAATGTAAGCAAATGGATCAGAAATGAATACCTACTAATTAGCATCGACATGTACGTAACCTAATTTGTAGTAGCACTAACAAATTGTGTGCATTGAATACTTATACCTGTACTAAATTCTAATTTAAAATCATCTTAAAGATATAAATTATTCGCCAATTGCGTTTAATTGTATAACCTCAATTTTCGTCAATGTTTTTTCTATTACAAATTTAATTATGTTTGTCACACAATACTTAATTGTTGGAAAAAATGATGAGGTTTAAAATTGAAACCTTCTCAACACCCATGGATGTAAGTACTTGCCTTTAGTGAGTAATTGCGTAAGAAGCTAACCTGAACGGGGTTTGTTTACACTTTCATCAGATATTTTTGGAACAGACTATACGGTTATGACACATTTCCCATCCTTCTGAGCTAAGATCCAGTATTCTCCTGTCCTATTACAGACACATCATAATACTCCCTAACATCACAATACTCCCTAACATCACTTGAAGAGCAGGACACCAACTTCCCGAAACAACATTATCACAACATATTCAGTCGCTCAGACTCAATTGTATAAACATAACAATCTGAAATAGTGCAAAATGTCTGTAAGAAGGATACAGGGTGTTTCCATTTCCTCATACATTTTGCCTATTGTCGTCACAACAATGGTTCATTAATATTAACATGGGTTCGTAGGTGCTGCCTCTCCTTAATTAAATATAAACATTGTTAATTTAAATAGATACGATTAGATTGGAAGTTATGTTACTTGGTTCTGGTTTTAATTGATTTGTTGGTTTAGGACATTTTGTTGAATGAGTAAAGCTATAATTTAAGGGCATCACTGCCCTTTGCAGAAAGGCTTTCCTGGTTTCTTTAGCTTTATAATGGCAATACGCGTGTTGTGTTGTAAGCTAAGACACTATTGTGATCGCTAGGCGAACATACTAGGTATGTCTTTTTCAGCAGTGGTAATTAAGTACAGTCAACAAAAGAGATAAGTATGCAGGATCGTCGGATATAGTTGAAGTTTACTAAGAAACCAAAGGATGTTGTCGACTGAAATTTAATTTGATAAATAAGCTGTTTGTTTTCTATTAATAAAATTAAATTTTATTCAAGAATATCCATCGGTTTCTCGTCAACACGTTGCCAACTTGCTTCATGGTTTGATCTCAGCGATGAATGGATTGCTTATCGGGCGCGCGCTAACGTTGATACTTTAATTTTCTTATTTGTTAAGATAATTTTGAAAAAAAAAACTGATACGCCGATTATTTGTGTCTACTTGAAGGCAATAACTTAGATTGCACTATCTAAGACGATAATAATTACACGATTTATTTCAAGAATTTAGATTTGAGAAGTGACAATTTATTATGATTATGTAACAGTTACTGCACCTCCTATTTCGATTTGTCGCAAGGTTTTTTCAGACACTATGATAGGCTCAGTAAATAACCAAATACAATATTGCTTTCTAATAAACAAGAGTCAAGAGCAAATTCAGCAATTAAAAAAAAAATAGGGTGTTTGGAAGCTGAATAAAGGATTAAGCCGGATATGTATGGCTCAATAAGCTTTAAATGACACCATTTAGAGCTTATTGAGCCATACATATCTTAGACGAAGTATGTTTTTTTTATTTAATTCCCAGTTAAAGTTGGTATATTATTTTTGACTAACAGTTTGTAGTTAAAATTAAAAAAAAAAACATACTTCGTCTAAGACGTGTATGGCTCATATCAACTATCACTCCCTTAAAGCTTTGCACTCAGCTTCCAAACACCTTGTATACTTAATAAGTACCTAAACAGGGTGTTTTTATAAATAAAAAGTTTTCCGGATCTAATTCTCCTATTAATGTCTCAGGGGATGGCAGCCATTAGATTGCGTATCACAGAACATTATGATGTTATCAATATAAAAGTAGATGGGTAACAGCATCTACTTCTATATTGATAACATCATATGTTCTGTGATAACCAATCAGGTAGCTACTTGTTACTTTTATGGCGATATAGCCTCCGAGGTTCTATTGTGGGGATGGGAAGCATTATTATTGAGAGGCATTTGGTATTTATGGTCTATTAATAAAATGAATGGGAACGTTATGAAGGTTGTTGGTGAACAGATCTGGTTTTTTTTTTTTTTTTTTTTTTTTTTAATATTTATTTATTTATTATAATTTTTTTGTTGTTTTTACAATTTTACTCGCCAAACTTTCGAGTTTGATGGCGAGAAGCGCCCGTTAGATACACATAATATCGTAAAAACTAACCTTAAAAACTACCAAACCATGCACTATTTCACTCAGGGATCGGTCGCACCGGCACGGACAGCAAGTCGTTGCAGTTTCAATGGGATCTTAGGGTTTTTTAAGACTTGTTTTATGTTTTTAAGTTAAACTTAATGCCCGATTTCACTAACAATAGGCAACACTTAAATATAATGCCTAAATAAAAGCACAGCGTTGGATAGTCAACGCTCGGCTCAGGCGTGAGAGTTGAAAATCCCGCGCCCGCCGGTGGGATTTCCCATCGGCAAAAATGACGAACTTCCTTATGTACAAACTTTCATCCTCTATCTAACCCCTTTAGTGGATGAATTTTTGAAAATCATCCTTAGTACCTTCGTTTTAAAATTTCATACGTATTTCTAGATCTAACCGTTTAGGCTGTGCGGTGTCTGTTAGTGAATTTAAGATTTGTAAGTGGATGAGCTTTCAACCATGTCTATAAGAAAATAAAGTTGACTTTCAATTGTTAACGATTTGACGACCCTGTATGTAGGCCATACGGAAATATCATAATCAGCCTATAATGTTCCCACTGCTGGGACACAGGCCTCCTCTCAGTGAGAGGGAGTGGGCCGTAATCCACCACGCGGGCCCAGTGCTAGTCCAGTTGGTGGATGTCACGTCTTCGAATTTTTGGTTCTAGGACATTTGCCGGTTACTTCACGATGTTTTCCTTCACCATTTTGAGAGCAGTGGTAATGAAATGATTAACACAAAGTAAAGCGCCTGTTTGGGTTCGAACCTACGACCTGGGTTGTCGTGTACGGAATACGGAACTAGATTGATACAAAATGAAGGTACTAACAAAATTTTCCAAGAATCCCTCCTTTTGCTACAACATCAGAACAATCAGTTTAACTTCCTAAAAGTAAAAGAAGGGTACAAAATGTCTCGATCCTTTTACAGTGCCGTTAGAAAGAAAAGTTTGCTCAAAAGATCTTTGCCGGTTCAAAATTGAAGTTCTGTCTGTCTAACAAGCTGAAAAACGCCCACGGCCCGTAAAAGGTTTATCTAGTTATGGCGTCCAACGTAAAAACGTTTTATCAGAATTAAAAAATGTTTTATTGGTCGATATTGTTTCGTTTTTGGAGGAGAGTATGGCTTATAATTTGGTTACGTTTAAATATGAAGGGTCATCTGCAATAATAATAAATGTCCTTCGTTTATCGTTCTGAGATAATCGGTGAAAAAAAAACATTGTTAGAGATAGGAAAATAGTTTTTTTGGAAAATAATCATTCTTAAGTAACTTTTAATAACAAAAAAAAAAAAACATTATTTCCGTGAACACCTGTGACGTTGAGCGCTCTAACCGTGTAGCCAAATATTAAAAACTCAATTATCTCGAGACTGGAAGCGATATTGCTAAGTTTGTAAACGTGATCATAAACTGCTTATATCAAGTAACCAAATGACGGTATTAGTTTAAATTTTAACATTTTTGGACATTTATCACTATTGCAGTGGACCCTTCATATGTAAATATGATTTTTACTGCCTTATTGCTCTAGTGGTCTCAAGAGCTGAGTGAGCATGAGCATCCTGGGTTCGATTCCCAGGTCGGGCAAAGTGTTATTGGGTTATTCCATCAGGAATTTCTCAGTAGCAGCCCGGAGTCTGGAGTAGTGCCCGTTGATGGCAATAGCCTTACATGGGATCATTACATGGGACCTAAAGTCTAGTAATATGGGTAGGTATACCTCTGTCTAACCTTTCGGGGATACAGGCGTGATGTTAAGTTATGCTACGATTTCTAAAAAATATCTATGAATAATAATTCAACCAATACGTAATTTTAAAATAATAAATGAATTGATTAGAAGATTCTGCATAATTATGTAGGTACTATTTAGTTCAATACGTATAAAACATATGCCATCATCTGCCTAGCCTTTTCCCAATTATGTTGGGGCCGGCTTCCAGTCTAACCAGATGCAGCTGGCTGAATACCAGTATTTTACATGGAACGACTGCCTATCTGACCTCCACAACCCAGTTACTGGGTAATACGATACCCTTTGGTAAAACTGGATGTCAGACTTTCGGGATTCTGACTACCCGAAACAACTGTGATGTCTCATACTGTCCAGTGCACATTTCGCCTCTTGTGTATCACGCTACGAGCGCCCGCCGCCCGCACCTCTCCCGGTCCCCGTTCTCGTCCTACCCTCGCGCCCTCACCCGCAGGCTTGCCCATAGCTGCTCTTCTTGTCAGATTGCTTGTGTCTCTTCACAACTGAAGCTTGGCAATCAGAGCAGCTATCGAATGAAATGCCTTTATGCCTGTAGGAGCTCTACATCGGTAGATATAGCAAAATAAATGAACCCAACCTTACTCAGTAAAAAAAAAATTAAAATGGTCACCATTTCAAAACAGTAGGGGCAAAATGCCTGATTATGGTGGATTTGACGATAAAATTTATCATATTGCTTCGCTTTAACGGGTCGGACACCGGTGTCCAGACACACTATATGGTCTAAATAAACATTACGAGCAAACAATAGTTCCAACTCTAATGTATCTATAAAATGAATATATCTATGAAATTTCAGGTCAATCTTAGGATACCTATTCCCAGTCCTAAGCACTCTGGTGAATTAAACTTGAGCAACAACCCACAGAGCTGTATCGTTAAGTAATAACTGGTGATGTAACAGATCTGCCCTTTCTAACTGCACTCAAATAGAAATTCTACTAACTACAGGACGTTTGTTTTGGAAGCTGCGTGTTCAGAAACACATAATATTATATATTTTATTGGGAATGGGATGCATGAAGAAGCCTCCTCGTGTAGCGCAGTTTGTGCCGCCAGTTACTCAACTGAACCTAACGCTCGGCGCATCCTAGACAGTCAAACCCAACACCTTATTTGACTGGCCAATTCTACCTTGCGGTCGTAGGGCTAACCCCCGCCTGGTATGCGATCACCCTCCCACGGGAGACCGGCGTCAAGCAGCCTGCTGTGTGTCGTCGATGCGTGAGAGTTCCAGTGCCTTAGGCATCTTCTGGGCACGCTCGTTCCATCATAGACCTCATCGATCGCTTTCCATCAGGCGTGATCGAGGTCAAGAGCGGTCCCATTCAGCAATAATAAATCTATAATAATATTAAAAATGCGAAAATGTGTCGTCTTGAACCGCTTAAACCGCTGAACCGATTTAGATGAAATTTGGTATAGAGATAGTTTGAGTCCCGGGAAAGGACATAGGATAGTTTTTATCCCGATATTCCCACGGGGTCGACACTTATGCGGGTGAAACAGCGGGGCGCTGCTAGTAAATAAATAAACGTCTGTATTCCCTAAAGAGTTAGACAGAGGTGCAACTTGTAGTACACCCACATTTTTCCAGTTATGTTTTGTAAGTCCCATCTAATAGGGAGCGAGGCTATTGCCATCAACCGTGCACAGATCCAGACTCCAGGCTGCTACTGAGAAATTCCAGACGGAAAAACCCAATAACACTTTACGTGACCCAGGAATTGAACCCAGGATTTCATGCTCAGCAGTAGCCCTTGCGACGACTAGACCAACGAGGCGAAAGGGGTTCTTTGTAATACAATATACGAAACTTTATCTTCGAACCGAACCCTATTGTTTTCATATAATGTAATATGTATTTATGTTACTGGAAATAAAGCACTTATAGCACTTATAGCACTTATACTTGAAGGTTAAATTAAATTAGCAAAACTCTGCAGACGTGCTGCATCGTTATCTAAACACGATGACGTAAAAATAAAAAATATTTTAATTTCTTATGTTGTTGCTACTTGAAGTATGAGTTGAGAAAATGAGTTATCATTTTTAAATATCGATACCATTCACGTCTGCAAATTCACTTGCGGTCGATGAACTCACAAAAAAAATCATCAAATTAATTTCTTTTTTGTTTTTAGAAATTCATTTGATGATTTTTTTTTGTGAGTTCATCGACCGCAAGTGAATTTGCCCCACTTGAAGTGAATTTGCCACACTACCCACACCGATACCGCTGCCGTGATTACATGATTACACTGCGGAGTTTCGCTTGCTAATCTAATTTAACACTGTATTAAGTGTGTATGTTAAAAATTCTGTTAACGTGTTAGTTGTATTGTAGCGGTATCTAAAACGCAACATGCGAACAACGCGTCATACTGACGTCACGCAAATCCTGCATCGCGCAAGCAGAGTTTCATCGGGAGAATCATCGGGCAGTTGCCCGCCAGACACAACACCCGTCTGGTCGGAGGAGCCTCCCTTTTCTATAGAGTATGAGTGAACTTTACACCCTGTTCCTCATACCTCTATAGTATCATCGTTTTTTTGGAATTCATCCCCTAAGGATCCTGATAAGTTGCCGATGAGGATCCCATTGGTCACACGGTTTGTTAAATTTTAAATGATTGAATGATGATAATAACCTAATCGATAGTTCATTGCTGTACATGGAACTTCCAAATACACTAAAAATAAAACTCAATTAATATTCCTGCTGGCAAATAACTGTGCTCATCATGTTTATGCCAAATTATGATTTAGTTAGAGCCAAGTACCTAGTAGTTGGCACTAACTATCATAACTCTCCTTCGTTTGACATCTTAAACGTGGTACACACTACCTAATACCTAGTATGTAGATACACTTGCTGAACGAAAACGTTATGCAATTTTCGCCTTTGTGATACTCGTATTTTCATTCCCCTGTAGGATAGGATAGAATGTTTCTTTTTAGAGAGTTGAATTTTTAAAGTTTTTTCTACTTAGGACTGACGTCACCAAAGTCAGATTTCTTTTATCCGTAGAATAAAATTGACGTCCGACAGTTGTAGTATGGAAAAACAGTCAAAAATTCAAAATTTATTCTCAGGATAAGACTTATTCTAGATACCTATAACAGTTTGGCACAATTCACCTTTACTAGGGTAGTACTGACACCAAAACAATGGAGTCATTGCGTAACAACAAAATGACAATAAGATCACATTTTATTTCATGTTGACAGTTCAGCCGCGTTTATTGCGTTATTATCGTCTAGCAGACGAATTTATTTAACCCATGAAGCAAGAGATTAGAAATATCCTTCAAAACTCTGCGATTGTGATTGAAACTGTGTTACGCAATTAGGGTCCTATAACCAAATACCAATACCATAAAAAAAAACAGAATCAACCTCCCAAACACCAAATTTTCCGGTCAATCGATCTAAAACACCGCCCACATTGTTTAATGTGCAGTAGTTACACAGGAGCGTAAAACTACTCCTAAACCTCGCTTATACCTTCACCGCTGTTTTCCATTACATTTACGACGTATGTTTAAGGGCCATAGAGCCCACGAGTGCGAAATGTCGAAAAAGGTTTTAAAAGTTAACCGGTTGTGTTTTAATCGAATTCCCGGTGGCCGAGGGAAACCGTCATGGATCAAGGAAGAAACAGATGAGGAGTTTTTCTTTGGAGACGAGATGTACCTAATGTAAGATGGTTTGGGCACAAAAAATTACAAATGTCAAATTATTCGTTCGCAAATATGGGACAGAGTCAAAATCAAATCACACACCACAATCACGACACAATTCGTCAATAATTAATTATTGGCGAATTGTGTGTAAAAGCTTGTTAACCTTTTGATCGCCACATGTCAAAAAAGTGCCCTCGGCGTCAAAGTCCGTCATGTAGTCGAACCGTGGCATGCTGGGCACATTTTGGTTTGTTATATATAAAATCATGACTGTGACGGTCAAAAGGTTAATTTAATATTTGGGTTCAATATTAGGCACGCTTGTTTTACCCTTACACAATCTACAATTAGACCAGCTTAATCAATTTGTCAAAAATAGGTCTACCATTCGTGGAAACGTAGCTTTGATGTGACAATAAGGTAGGTAAGTACTCAAATCTTCTAACGACATGCCAAGTCTCACACCCAATTATTTCTCTAATGGCGGTTTGGTAAGGAGGAGGGAAAGGATAATTCCAGACCCACGGCCACCTGTAAACTTTGCCCATAAATATCTCCACGACATCGGAAAGGCCTAACTGCAGTTCTTAAAAAAGTATTGTTTGTAATACCTCATTCATCTTATTGGCAGACCTAAGCCTGCTACTTGCTGGTCTTATTAAAATTTACTTTGAAAAAACGGAAAATGGATGGAATGTCTGTTTTTAGCTAAACAATGTTGGAGATGGTGGGACATCGTTATAATTCTTTATTATCTAGTGTATTAGTAGTTGCTTCGCATAAAATATACTTATTTATCAAAAACGTAAAGGCAAGAAAAGGATCTTCTGTGCCAGAGATGTCGGCAGCAGAGAAGGGGCCCCTCAGGGCCGAAGCCTGCCGGGTCAGCGGGGTTGTCCGAAAGGGTTACCGCTGGCCCGGAACATAAAGGGCTAAGGAAGGAACACGGGTGGGTTTTAGTCAGTAAGAGTCTGACACTCAGAGCGGGAGGGGTCATTTGATGGATTCCCACCCAAAAAAAAAAAGGATCTTGTGTGCCTATAATGCACTAGCTTCTGCCCGTGTTTTCGTCCGCGTGGAAGTCAACTCTAACCTAGCATAAAACATATCTGTTACCATACAATCGGCAATAGTGTTACTTTCTATCATGGATTTTTTTTTAAATCGTTTGAGTCATTTAGAAGATAACCCCCTACATACAAACTTTTTTTTTACGTATTTATTATATTATAATAGGGGTAGCAGTAAGGGCCTGTACACATCACGTTTTTTAAACGCGCAGTTGACGCGCGTTTTAGAAACGTGTGTCGACGGCGCGCTTTTATCCTACAGAAGGCCTACGGGCTGCGTCTGACTCGCGTGCGTATCGCGTCTGTATCGCTACAAACGCGCGTCAACGGCGCGTTTAAAAAACGTAGTGTGACAGGCCCTTACGTTGACGGAATGGAGATTTTCAGTCTTCTTATAATTCTAATCTGTATTCTTAGAATACAACATGTTGTAAGAATTAAGTCATCGTAATCTCAAAGTATTGTTGTTTTTTTACTGGAATGATAACTCGTAAGTTAAACAGTTGATTTACAGATAACCCTTGATATTTCTATCTATTTATCTAGCCATTGGTAAACACTTAAACAAGCGACATACATCACAAACATTTACCGCCTCCAGTCGAAGGGCGGCGGCGGCCATGACAGCTTCTGTCCGATATAAAACCGATATACGATTGTACAGCCTTCAATCTGTGTTGCTCGCGTCTCGTCGACGCCATTTCTATTTTTAACCGACTTCCAAAAAGGAGGAGGTTATATGTTCGACTTTATATGTTTTTTTTTTATTAGTCCCGTTTTAGGTAGTACAGTTTTGTGTCGGAAATTGATCAGGTTTCCTGGTATATTTAGGTATCCTGATTCCTGATTTTGGTTGTATATTTGAGTTGTGCTCAGTTGCGTCAGGAAAAAAATGATCACATTTCTAGTTCGTTGAATTTGGAAATGCGTATATTTTCCATACCATTTCAAAAATCAAGCTGTTTTACATAAAGTAGGTACCAAAACTTTACTCAGCTTGGTTTTTGAAAATGAGAAGTGTCTACTTTATATTTTTTTAAACCTTCGTTATAATTTTTAGATATCTAGTCACTGCAAAAGCTCGTTAAAACACATACTAAAAGTTTTACGAGTACATTCGAATCGACCTTGAAACACGAAAACATTCACAGTTTTAATAAATCCAGTAGCTACATATTAAAGTCCGGTATAAACTACGAATGACTCGAAAATTAACGAACGCTTCACGCTGGTAACAAAAATGGCATCGCTCATCGAAAAAGACAGGTGTAATTCAGTTTGGTGTCGACATCGACACGTGACAGACGATCCAAATTCATGCGTTACGTATGATCGAGTTTTTTAACATGGCAACCTTTGACAAGTGAGTTTTAATGACCAATGAAACTTATTAGGGGTTTCGGAGTTATGACTTCCCAAGGTCCGCTAATGGGACCATTGATTTTCTATTGTATCGTACTACATAGGGTACGCGCGGGGCTTGACGGGTTAAAACACACATACGGATCTAGAAAGAGAAAGTTTTTAAAATGATAGGTATAGGTTTAGATAGGTACTTATTAGCCACTAGGTTAAATCACATTCATCATAGTTTTATTATAATTTTTCTATACTCTAGTACTCTAAAATCAATACATAATATATACAAATAAAAATATCATAACAGTCAGTCTTTCGGGCACATTACCAGTCGACAGCGATGCGAAGGAATTTTTCGACACTATATTTTAGTTTGTTCTTAGGTTTAGTTATGTTTATATGGATATTTTAGTTTTTTCATTATTAAATGTGTATATTTATACAACTTACTGTTTAGTAAGTTATCTATAGTTAATGAAGTAGTGTAGTTTACACAATGCATAAAATATTTTTATTTTATTTAACGAACTAACTTACGGTGCTCAGATCAGAGGGGCAATTCTCGTAATTTTAATAAAAACGTTCACAGTCTGTCTGATCTCAGTCTCAATCTGTCAAAAATACCTCTAAAATCCCTATATTTTTTATAAGTTTGTGACATTGATTGTCGCCGAGATGAGATTGCGACTAGATTATGAAAGTTTTTAATTCTTTAATTAATGTTGGGTAGGTACCTACCCAACATTCGATCTTCATAGATACAACAACACAAAACACACTAACAACACAACATACACACATAACAACAACACACAACTACAACAACTAAACAAAAATAGGTTATACAACCTATCTATGTAGTTCGTTAATACAGTTGGTTCTGAGTCAGCATGATTATGTATTAGGTAATAAACTAACTTCCTATTTGAGTAGGTGCGATTTCTAAGCCCAGCTGAATTTGACGTCGAGAGTTGAGATAGCGTCGCTTCCGCTGGTGCCAAGTAGGTTTTGCTGGCTCGGTTAGTAAAAAGTATTGAGCTAGATTTAATTCACACTAGCGCTTCTGTGATTTATTATTTTTTAATTTAATGGTAGGAACTGGTCGTAAATTTTTTCGCAAGGTTGACCTTTTTACCGAGATCTTAATATTAATTTTAAGTGTGGGGCAACGTTTAAAAAAAAAAGTTACAAGTTAAAAAGGAATCCCGATCGCCTCTATCGAGAGCACTCACTATTCATTTAAATGGAGGTTGGCTAGTGATTCCTGAAGGCAATTTAAAAACTAGACTTTACGGCTACAGTGCCACCACACTTTTATTGGTTTTCCTGACTTCCGCTGATTAACTTCCACTCTGGTATCGATAGTTTTTTATTAATTTGTTCTTACCTTTTGTCTTTTTTATGTAGGTACAAAATAATTTTTTATATAAAAAAAGCATTTTTATTAGATAAATATCAAATATTTTAGCTCCGTTGTTTAGATATGTTTGATCCAAACTAACTACTTACAAAAAATTCATGACAAAAAAATATTCAATCAACATTTATTTAATATTCTACTACATCTCTCATTTATCGCAAAATTAGAAAAAAATAACAAAAACAATTAGAATATGTAAATAGCTATCGTCAGTCAGCGGAAAATAATTTCATGTAAACCATTATAAAGCTTTTCGGGATTATGAAACGATTTCGGGTGAGTAGGTAGGTACTTGCTGTTGTTAAAGCGAGGGTAGAATCAATCGTGTTTCAAACATTCAGATCAATTGATTTTCCCGTTAGTGACCCGTGACTTTGTGTTTTGTGTTTGTTCGTTAAATAAATTGGGCATGTGCCTGTGCCAGCCAGCTATTTATCAATAAAATGTTGAGTTGTTGTCAGTCCTATATATACTGAATATGACCAGTTTGTGCCGATGAATATAGATGTGGAAGAATTGTTTGAACAAAATTTATGACCGGCCCATAGATATCCGAGGACCGGCCCGTCATGTCATGACGTATAGTTTATCTAGTCCATGGGCTCAACTAATCTAAACAGTAACATAAACTTGAAATGAAGAAGAGTAACCTGATAGGAGATGTTACGTGAAAGACGGTGAATCGAATATTTGCTAGGTGATTGATATTGTATTTGTTTAAAAAGATTTATGCCATGAAAATGAAACAGAGGATTCCAAGCTCTGCTTTGTTAGCGTAGATAAAAAAAATTAAAAGTTATCTAGATGAACGTCGTTAGCATGCGGTGGCATGATGATTAATAGCTACCGCTTTTATCCTATAAGAGTAGCAGATGTGAATTTTAAGGTCTTGCAAAAGGTAAATCACAAATCTCTGACAAGAAACCTGAAAAGCATTAATTAAATAGTCTAATGATCAATATCCATTTTTTTCATATTTCTGACTTATACAAATACTAGATACAATCTAACTTAAATTAAAAATAAGATTCTTAATGATAATAATGGTTGATGCCATAAAAACTACAAAACTGCAACACAAATTCCCCATCAAAAACATATTCTCACATTATAATTTAAAAAGTTTGTTCATCCGAAGCATCTGAAACACTCAGCGTGTATGCGAAACAACTTGAAACACTTTGTTGTACCTGTGACAAATGGATTCATAAGCAGAAAGAGTACCGGTGGCCATGCCCCGGAAAATTGTGTAGTTGTAGCCCTATAAATCTCGGAGGGTGGGGCAACAGAGAATTTATGTGGGCTTAAAATAGAAGGTGTACCTCAAGGATGCATATTTGGACCGCAAATATTTGTGGGAATTTGCGAGTGTGAAAAGGGTTATTTTTGCGGTTTCATTGTGATGCACAGCGAAACAGAAACAAACATTTAACCTAATTGTGGGAACTGATAACGTTTTGTTTATCAGCTCACTATGAGAGTTTTATACGAAAATAATAATGACATACGAGTATCTACTCGTATAGGCATATAAAGTAATTAATTACGCTGTCACTCCAAGCTGCTATCATTAGAACGAGTCGATATCATGAACCGCCATTACCTTGATGGCAATTGTATGGAGAAGGTAGAGGTTACAGTATATTACATTATGTATGTAGATGGTCTACGTTATGAAGAAATCGATACTAGCGGTAAGCTTGAATTGAACTATATCTTGGACACTTATTACGGGTTACCAACTATTAACTATTTTTAAGTCTTTATGGTTTGAGCATAAGGAACAACGATAGTGACATTATAAGCTTATAATATGAAATAAAATAAAAATTAAAGAGTTCAGTTAATTCGGAATTAGTTGACCACTAAGGGCTGGCATTCCAACTTTTGTGTAGCAATGAAATATGATTATTATAGCATTAACAGCAGAACTAGTAAAAACTAGTTTAGTTTTATTTCGCATTGGTTGAAAATAGTTGACAATGAGCCTACAGTAAAATATGTGGCAAACATGCAGTTCATCGTAATAACTAATTTTTTACAAACAGTTTAGCCGTACCAAGTTATTATAATACGTTTTGATTTGGAAGTATTTAGTCATCCATCAGCTAACCAACCCCCCACGGCAAAAGGGAACAAGAACCAAAATATCTATTCTCCAATAACTTACGAAAACGTATCGGCATTCGGCATGCGACTTACACTCTACATATGCTGCACAAAGCGGCTAAATTACGAGATTCCGGTGGCTTTGACAGTTTGAAATACTTGGAGGGAGTTGAAAACCACCTCATTGGTTTAACACCGTAAAGCGGATTTCAGGTTTGACAAAGTGGAGGGACGACAGTTTTTCTGTTAGGAAATCGTACTAGCTTGCGGTTTGGGATTGTGTTCAGTGGCATAGTAATAGGATTAGCCATGTACAGTAACATCACGCCTGTGTTGAGGTGTTAAGCAGAGGTGTAATAGTACACCCAGATATCTTCATTTATGTTTAAGTTCCATTTAAAAAGGACGCAAGGTTATAACGATTTATAATCGGCACAAATCCGAAATCCGGGGTGCTGCTGAAAAATGACTGATGGAAAAATCCAATAACATTTTATCCACGTAAGAATCAGACCCAAGATTCTGAACCAAGACCCTTATTACCTTGAAATGAATGCCTTTTTCAGAAATCGAAGGTTTTTACGGCATACATCTATAATCTGGTGCACAAAGGAATTGAGTTATGATCACCTAGTGCCTTTGACAGTTGGCAGTACTTAGCGAGAGTTGTATGTATTGTGTGGATCGAATGGTTGCTATCACGGCATGAGTGGCGACGCGGAAAATCTATTTAACTATTTGTGGGTACTTGTGAATGAAAAGTTTCAGGAAGTGGGTAGGCAGTTGGATATTGCAGATGGGAAATGGATGTTAGAAAGTTGGTGGCTTATACAGGGTGCTAGGGACTGGTGGACGTCAACGTACAATTTGTTACCATGGATTCAGTAGGTACAGACGCCAGAACATCAAGCTACCTGACACTGTCAAATTTTCCTAATCAAATTTGAACCTTATGCTTTAGCGATAAAGTTAAAAATAAAGTAACAGGTTGCACGACAATGTCCCCCCTGCCACCTTTTATTAACGACTGTTACTCTCCCACTGCAGAAAGACTTCTTCTCTTCTTACCTATAGATAAACAGCGAGCATTTGTCACTACGGTTGCTCATTGTGTATTAGTGATTTCGTACCAAAAGTTACCTAGGGTTCAATTCAGAAAGTAAAATAAGTAAGTACCTACTGAAAATGTTTGCACCAATATATCGTCTATCATCATCATAATCACCTGCCTAGCCTTTTCCCAACTATGTTGGGGCCGGCTTCCAGTGTAACCGGATGCAGCTGAATACCAGTATTTTACATGAAGCGACTGCTTATCTGACCTCCACAACCCAGTTACTGGGTAATACTAGTAAGATTGGTTGTCAGACTTTCGGGCTTCTGACGACCAGTAAGGAATCGTGTTGCACCAATATAAATGTTGAAAATACGGTGGGGATGATGGAGTATAGTGCAGTACCGATCCGGCCCGTATGGTCAATATCCACGGTTTGTTTGTAAACACAAAGCTACTAACAACACAGTTACAATTTTCTATTGGTATACTCGTACTAAGTGGAAACGTTTCAATATTGTAATGGATATTAAATACTAGCTTCTGCCCGCGACTTCCATAACCATACCATAATCAGCCTATAATGTTCCCACTGCTGGGACACAGGCCTCCTCTCGGTGAGAGGGAGTGGGCCGTAATCCACCACGCGGGCCCAGTGCGGGTTGGTAGATGTCACATGTCTTCCAATTTTTTGGTTCTAGGACATGCCGGTTTCCTCACGATGTTTTCCTTCACCGTTTTGAGAGCAGTGGTGATGAAATAATTTACACAAAGTAAAGTGCCTGTCTGATTTCGAACCTACGACCTACAACTCGTAAGTCGCGGCCGTTACCACTTGGCCGCGACTTCGTCCGCGTGAAATTTAATGTTCCCCCGACCCTTCCCGTCGCATCGCATCGCCCATCCGCGCTATTCCTTCATTTCCACTTAGCGTTTTTTGGTTATTTGCTCGCCTCCTCAGGGTCCTAGCGTGATGTTAAATAGCCTATACTATAGCCTTCTTCAAGAATTAGGTTATGTAATGCAAAAAAAAAAATTCAACAAACAGCTGCTCCGGCAAACGTTGTTTTGCCATATGAATTATTTCTAGCTGCCCGGCGTTACTTCGTTCGCGTGGTGTCCTACCCCTTACCCTACCCTACCCCTACCCTACTCCTACCCTACTCCTACCCTACTTCTACCCTACTCCTACACTACTCCTAAAAAGTAGGTATCCTATGTCCGTCTCCTGGTTCTAAGCTACCTCCCCAACAATTTTCAGCCAAATCGGTTCTGCCGTTCTTGAGTTATAAATAATGTAACTAACACGACTTTATTTTATAATATATAGATATTGAACTGCGATAGCGCTTAAAACTTTTGTAACATTCCAAAAATATCTACTCAATTTAACCTATAAGATACGTTCCTTACTTCAATATTTTAACGCTTCGTTACCAAAAAAACTAACGCTACAAATTCACAAAGACTCAATTTTGTATGCAGAAAATGAAGGAAATACCGAGCGCTGTTTGCCAATTTAGTAGCAGCATCAACGAGCGTACCAACTTACCAAGACAAGACTTCCCAATTTCCTTAAAATTTGCCTACTTTCAAGTAGAAAATGAACTCGACCTTTCAAAACGAATCGGCAATAACTTAGTTAGCACAACCTTTAATCTGGCAAGGCGCATCCGCTGATGGTTTTCCGATTCTATTAGCCGCAAAGCCAAGGCGATGGAGGTTTGATTAAGCGGAATGAGTGAAGGAAACGACCTATTTATTAAGAACCCAGTTTCTTACACCGCGATATTAGAGTCTTTCGTTTCATGTGCGTTTTCGTTTTGTTCCGGAATGAGATAGCGATTCATTTGCAAGTCAAATGTTTCCGTCTAGTACCCTTTTTTGAATCCTTCTATGTATTTTTTTTTTGTTTTGAAATTGGTAATCTCACGACAGGGTAATTGCTTGATGATGTATTCTTGAAATGCTTTTTAATAATTTGGCGGTCTTAGTAGTCAGAGTCAAGAGCAGTGGTGGCCCAGTGACAACGGCTTGGACTTACGAGTTGTAGGTCGTGTATTGGAACCCGGGCAGGCGCTTTACTTTGTGTAAATTTTTTCATCACCATTGTTCTTCAAATGGCGAAAACCGGCGGCATACCTAGAACCAAACATTCGAAGACATGTGACATCTACCAACCCGCACTGGGCCCCCGCATCGTAGAATATAGCCCACTCCCTCTCGAGGCCTGTATCCCAGCAGTGGGAACATTATAGGCTGATTATTATAATGTCAGACTCTGTTAGTCTAACGACTTGCAGATATAGATGGGCGTGCTTTGATAAACACCCGTAAACACTGAGAAAATTGGGTGTTTACGGGTGTTTATCGGGTGTTTTTTTTTTCATACCTACTTGCAGAGTTTAAAATGGACAGATTTCATTCTGCGATCAATTATTATTAGGTATAGGTAGGTAAACAAAGAGCAATTGAGCAATTTAAGAAACTATAGACATGTAGGCAAGAAGACGTGTATGTCATCAAGTTTTCAAAGTTCAGATGTAAGGTAAAGGAAGTTCTTTATAAACTTTTTGTGTGTTGAAAGTTAGATTGGATGTTATGTACCTTTTCTGACGATAGACGTTTTACCCAATTTTGTAATCACAAGGATTCCTACAAGTTCGAAAAGTTTCTGTGTTTGAAGAAAGTTTACAAGTTTTGTGAATATATAGGAATAATCGTGATAGATCAGATAGCAGGGGAAAACATGTTCTTGTATATAAGGTTATTGGTAAAACATTAACGACCTCTTAAGAGGTTATTGTACTCATCATTATGAACAACTTTTACTATGGGACCAAACCCTACATCTATGTTCCTGTACCTCGTCAAAATGTAAGGATCAGCTGATATTTTTCTTCGTGAATTCAGGTTTGGTCCCATAGTAAAAGTTGTTCATAATGATGAGTACAATGACCTCTTAAGAGGTTGTTAATGTTTTACCAATAACCCTGTATAATTTCATCCATTGTTTAAATAGTTGAATTTGTTTGCCGCCTATGATATCTTTCTAAAAATTCGAGGTGTGGATAAATACATTAAATTACGCAAATACAGCAAATATCATCTTGTTGTTGAGCAAAAGATTCCTAAAAAGGTTTCAATTCCGTAGGATAAGAGAAAGTAGTTTTGATTCAGCTTACAAGATTAAACCAATAGGTACTTACAATTTATTAATTAATAAACGAAAAAACAGTAGCACGCTTTGTTAAAATACGTCCTATACACGTGTAGATACTTTCGTAATTCAATTTCCAAAGCCCGCTTTCATTGCTTTGTTAGTTCAATATTCTCGGGTTAATTGTTATAGATATAAAACAATGGACTGCAAAACAATTGAAAATCTAGCATTGCGCGTTCTCACAGAGGGTCCCTAGATTGAATACGACCCTCGTCAATTTCACACCTTTGTCAGTAGAAATACAATATTATTTGTTGTTGTACCATAAGATGTTCGCTCACTTTGATACACAATTGGAAAAGCTTTCGTTAGGAAGGGTTTCTTACCACAGAAGTGGTGAAAAACACCTATCCTTATTTGATAGAGAGAAAATTGACGGAAAGATAAGCGTAAAATGATTTTCAGGTTTTCTTATTGATTCTGTAAGTGATATTGAGACGAAAGCCTCGATTACGTAGACTTGTTTATCTTCAATGATAATTATGATTGTTTACGGTTTCATGAACGTGTTTGTTTCACGAGATTCATTAATAATGTTTAGGTATGTGTAGCTTTACAAGGTTCTTTTGGCGCGTGGCCAAAATCGGAACTAACGCCGCTATCGTGTATTTTCTTCTTTTTTTATGCTGAAACAAAATCCTTTTAGCCTCGCACATGTCTATATTTATTTTTTTGTTTTATTTATTCGAAAAAATATGTTATTTTGTTGGTTTTAAATGCTCCTTTTTATTTTTTTTATTTCTAGTGCGTGTCTCAAATAAAATATATATTTTTTCTTTTATATTTCATTAAACTGACAAGTGATATGTTTACCAACAGACCGTCCCCATATCAACTTCATTCGAATGCCAAAAGATTCTTGAAGCAGAGTAAATAAGTCACTCAGATAAAAACCACAAAAAAATACCTACATAGATTGTAGAGATAAGTTTAATTTCTCCACATGAATTATAACAATTTCACTATCTTGTACCTAGTTCTAACATAGAATTGAATTCAACCGTCTTCGAGTCTGCAGGGACCAGCTAGCCAGCAAAGCGCAGCGGTAGATAATTCCTAATATCAATGGATTTCCAGTCGAGAAAGCACGCCACCGCGGCGCTGCGCTGCGTCTCCACTTTATTCTACGGAATCCTTCACTTTAATTGCTGATAGAACTTTAAACTTTATGTAGAGGAAATGTGGTTTCTTGATAGTGGTAACTTGGGAACTAATCATTTAATTAAAAAGGATTGGGTAAAATTAAAGAATCATGGAATTATTTAAACTTAATGTGGCATTAAGTCCGCCTCTATACATTTATGTGCTTGAAGTATTAAATAAATAAATAACTTAGGAACTTGACTGATGTTTTGTACAGCTAACTTTTCATTACTAAAACCGCTTTCACTTAATACAACTTAATCCGATGGGCTTGAAAGAACCTTTCCTTTTGTTAATAACATTCTTACTCTGTAAATAAATTAAAATCTTGAAATCAGGGAGACAGGAAAATTGCTGATTTAAAACTTAACAACAGCCAATATCTATTTTAAAGTTAATTAGAAAAATTGTGTAAGTAGATTGGGATAAAAACGGAAATGTATAAAGAGCTCTTAAAGCCAAGACTAATTACAATCAATTTACGAGAACCCTTGAGTCTACTTCGTCTTAAACAAGTATTAATTAAAACTGAAATCATGATTTCCTTTTATTACGAATTCGTGATTTCTTTTGTTAGAAAAAAAAAATATTGTATACCTAATTAGTTCATTAATGTTCGTTAACAATATGAAGTCTAAGTTCAATAGTGCTTTCATTTCGTTTAGTAGGGCTTTCCATTTTAGTTTGCTTTTCGAGCGGAATTTAGAGGATGAAACATTTAAATGTTTTAATTAGGTATTTTAAGTGAGTAGGAATGTCGATGGCTAGAGTAGGCGAAGACCAAAGGAACGATGGATGGACTGTGTGTAAGACGATATGGTTAGAAAGGGGGTGATTACTGAGATGACGACTAGTAGAGAAGTATGGAAGAAAAATACATGTTGCGCCGACCCCAAAAAATTGGTTAACGACAGGAGAATAAATTAGATAATTTAAGTAAGGGGTTTGACAGAGTTAATTATTTATTTAATACTTCAAGCACATAAATGTACAGAGGCGGACTTAATGCCATAGGCATTTTCTACCAGTCAACCTTTGGGTGATGCAGAGACAAACAGTGGTAGGTGCAATCATGAACTTTGAGGAATAAATATTTTATATATAAAGATAAATATATTTAAAATATTTATTAAATATAAACCTATTAAAACTATGAATATAATATATACCTAATTACCTACATGTAAATATAAGGACAAATAAATATACATAAATGTAGGAATGGAACGCAACGGATGCATGAAATGAGTGAAAGAGACAGAAGTATAAGTGTGAGTGAAACAGGTGATGTATGCTTGGGATGACGTGAATGTTTAGGAAGAGAGCGGAACACAGATAAAATGTAAGAACGACGATACGGTGTGAAAGACGTTGGGTGTTAATTATAAGTTGTTTAAAGAAATTAAACCAAAATTAATTTAAACGACCTCTTTTTATTGGCTCAACGACCTGATCCCACAATTTTTGGGGGCTCGTCCGGGATCAGGCCAATAAAAGTCAACAAAAGGCGTAATAAGACGAAGTACCGGCGCGCGGCAAGCACGTGCTCGGCTAAGAAGAAAACTGCAGAAGTAAGAAAAGACGATGGCTACAGACGACAAACAAGCGGCAATGGGCTTCGGGCTCGCAGACGGATTAACCGGCATAGGGAAGTTCAGCGGCGATGACAAAACTTATTCGTCGAGCAAATGGGCGCAGGATATCGACGATAATGCAGAAATTTTCCAATGGACGGCTCAGCAGACTTTAATTATAGCACGTAGAACGCTTACAGGAACGGCGGCGTTATGGCTACGGTCAGAGAAAACTTTCAAGTCGTACGATGATTTAAAAGCTGCCGTCATCAAAGAATTTCCTGATTCTGTCAACGTAAAAGAAATGCACGAGCTGATGTCTAGCAGGAAAAAGCAGAAGAATGAAACATATTTTCAGTACATGCTATCAATGAAGGAATTAGCACGGCGGGCGAAGTTTCCAGACTACATTGCAATTCAATATATCGTTGACGGCATCGAAGATTATGAATCTAATAAGGTCATTTTGTACGGGGTGACGACTTTCACGGTGTTAAAAGAAAAATTAGCTATCTATGAGAAAATGAAAACAAAAGCTGGGGAGCGTGCAATTAAAAGTGAGCGATCGAAAGATAAAGCAGCGTCATCGTCAGCGACGGGCAGCCAAAGGCGTTGTTATAAGTGTGGAAGCGTCGGGCATGAGTCGAGTGCATGTGAAAATGGTGTAAAATGTTTCAAGTGCAATAAGAAGGGCCATATTTCTACGCAATGTAAGGAAAAGGCAGAGCAGTCATCAAACCAACATGGCGGCGGCGGTGAAGCGAAAACCAACGAACAAAAACGAACGTTGTGTGTGACTGACTTCACTTCAAACGTTGGTGAGGTTGGTCAACATGACAGCGATGACAGCAGCGGCAAGATGGCGGAATACCAACCTAACATTTGCACGAACTTCGTTAACAACAATGGGACTCATAACACGATGAAAACAAATGCGAAAGTACAGCTTGAAAATGCCTGCAAGATAGTAATGGTGAATAAGTGTGAAGTGAATGCGTTGATTGACTCTGGCAGCGAAGTAAACCTTATGTCGAGTGAACTTTATGTGCGTATAGGGGCCCCGAGGGCTGAGAAAACGGTCACCACGTTTGCAGGGCTAGGGTGTAGCAAAGTGACCGCAACAGAAAAGTTAACGGTTGATGTAAGGATAGATGGACACGATTATAGTGTTAAGTTTTATGTTGTACCTAGAGATGCCATACCTTGTAGTATAATATTGGGTCAAGATTTTCTTAAAGATGTGTTTACTGTATTGTCTAAAGGGTCAATAGTTATAACTCCAAGTGCTGAAAACTGGCTCAGTAAATTAAGTTATTATGTTTTAGGTGAGATCCAAAACGAAGAGATAAGGCGACAAGTTATAAGTTGTGTGAATAGTTATAATCCTGTTCAAACCAAGGATGCTCCAGTTGAATTACGCATAGTGCTTAAAGACGACATACCAGTGGCCCAGCGTCCAAGGAGAATATCGATGGCTGAACAGGTGACAGTGGAAAAGCAGATAACAGAGTGGCTCGGAGAGGGGATAATTAGAGTAAGTTTCTCAGAGTATTCTTGCCCTTTGGTGCTAGTTAAGAAAAAGGATGGTAGTACGAGAGTGTGTGTGGACTACCGATCCATCAATAGAAAGATGGTTAAAGACGAATTTCCACTTCCCATTATTGAAGACTTGATAGATAGACTTAAAGGTGCCCGAGTATTTAGTGTGCTGGATTTAAAGAACGGATTTTTCCATTTAAAAGTGAGTGAGGATAGTATAAAATATACTGCTTTTGTAACGCATCATGGGCAGTACGAGTTTTTAAGAGCTCCGTTTGGTTTGTCGGTGTGCCCGAAATACTTTATGCGTTTTGTAACTACAGTGTTCCAGGAGCTGATTGCAAGAGGCATCTTGGTGATTTTTATAGATGATTTGCTAATCCCTGCCTGCGATGAATTCCAGGCGTTGGAACGTCTTAAGGAGGTGTTAGCAGTCGCATCACAATATGGTTTGCAGGTGAACTGGAAAAAAGCCCAATTGTTATCCCGACGTGTAGAGTATCTTGGACATATCATTGAAGATGGTCAAGTGCAACCTTCTAAGGAGAAAACCGAAGCTGTAACCAGGTACCCAGAACCAAAGACTTTAAAGCAACTCCATAGTTTTATAGGACTAACCTCCTATTTTAGGAAGTACATTAAGGACTTTGCTCTAATAGCAAAACCCTTAACTGATTTGTTGAAGAAAGATGTTAATTTTGTTTTTGATGACACACAAAGAAATTCATTCAATATGTTGAAGGATGCTTTGGCGAGTAGCCCAGTGTTGAGGATTTATGATCCCCAGTTGCCAACAGAACTACACACTGATGCCTCTTCGGTAGCATACAGTGCTATACTGCTCCAAAGAGATTACACAGGTGGGTTACATCCAGTATATTACTTTAGTCGCAAGACTAATGAGGCGGAGAAGAAATATAGCAGTTACGAATTAGAAGCATTAGCTATAATCGAGGGGATAAAGAAGTTTAGGCATTACTTATATGGTAAAAATTTCAAGATTGTAACAGACTGTCAAGCTTTTCAGAAAACTTTAAACAAAAAAGACCTAACCACTAGAGTAGCACGGTGGGTATTACTACTAGAAGAGTACGACTACGTGATCGAGCACAGGCCAGGTAATAAAATGCAACATGTGGATGCCTTGAGTAGAAACCCGTTTGTTGCTGTAGTCGAGTTAAGTCTACATGACCAGGTCAAGCGAGCACAGATATTGGATGAAGGTATCAAAGCAATAATTGAAGTTTTAAAATTACAATCATACGAAGATTACATGTATAGTGATGGTTTGCTGTATAAAGGACCCGATAAAAGGTTGGTAATTCCTAAAAGTCTAGAAATTGAAATGTTCAAGAGGATACATGAAAAGGGTCATTTTGGAAAGAAGAAAATGATCGAAATATTAGAGAAAGACTATTATATCAAGAATTTGCAGAAAAAAATAGAAGAATTCATGCTAACATGCATACCATGTTTACTGGCCACTAAGAAGGAAGGGAAACAGGAAGGATTTCTAAATTGTATAGATAAGGAGAGCATCCCTTTGCACACAATCCATTGTGACCATATAGGACCACTTTCAGAAACAAGAAAGCTGTACAATCACATTTTAACCTTGGTTGATGCCTTCACAAAGTTTGTGTGGTTGTTTCCAGTAAAAGGAACAACCAGTAAAGAGACAATTGACAGATTAATGGTACATCAGCAGACATTTGGTAACCCCGTACGTTTGATTTCAGACAGAGGAGCTGCATTCACTAGCAATGACTTCAAGGAGTACTGTCAAAGTGAAAACATTCAACACATCACAATCACAACAGGTGTTCCAAGAGGAAACGGACAGGTGGAGAGAATACACCGAATAATAAAAGCAGTGTTAACGAAACTTTGTATTGCAGATCCCTCACAGTGGTATAAGCACGTCAGCAGTGTTCAGCGCTCTCTGAATGGTACTTACCAACGAAGTATTGCAACCACTCCATTTGAGCTGCTGATGGGCACAAAGATGAAAAATAAGGAAGATGTTGAAATTTATAATTTGATCCAGCAGGAAAACCAAGTAAACTTTTTACAGAACAGGGAAGAACTTAGAATGAAGGCAAAAGAACAAATTCTTCGAGTACAGGAAGAAAATCGAAAGACTTACAACCTAAGACGAAAGGAATCCCACAAATATAAGGTTGGGGATATAGTTGCTATAAAGCGTACACAGTTTGGTACAGGCCTAAAGTTAAAGCCGCAGTATCTAGGCCCATACAAAGTAACTCAGGTAAAGAGGAACGATCGCTATGATATTCCACAACTATCACACAAGATGTATGATGTAGAGAAAGTTAATTTTATGTCGGAAGGTTCGCGATTGACAAGTGCTTCTGCAGACATCATGAAGCCATGGCCTGGAAATGATGGTAATTGATTAGTAGTTATGTAGTTTTATTCATTTTTGTTTTGTTGTACTGAGTGTCAGTACACGCTTAAGATTCCTACAGATAATCATTTCTACAGGTAATCTTGACCTAATGTTATTGTTGTATCCAGTGTTGGTATGTGAGAAGTTTTTATTTCCTATGTTTTTATGATGCTAAGTTTAAACCATAGTATTAAGGTGTTGGTTTGTTAGAGTTAGTCACTTATTTAAGTAAAGTGTGAGATTGCTAGAAACCGAGAAGTTCATTTTATTATATTTTTTAAGGTTGATGCTGAGTTTAAACCATTGTATTAGGTTGTTTATTTGTTTATTAGTTAGAGTCACTAATTTAAGTAAAGTGTGAGATTGCTAGAAGGTGAGAAGTTTGTTTAATTAGTTTTGAAAAGTTGATGTTAAGTTTAAAAAAAAAAAAAATGTTGTAATAATAACATTAAGTTACTAAGTTAAAGTAAGATTGTTGTAGCTTTATTGTTTCATTGTATCGGGAGATCAGACTGGGACAGTCTGATGTCAGAATGGCCGAGTTGTAGGAATGGAACGCAACGGATGCATGAAATGAGTGAAAGAGACAGAAGTATAAGTGTGAGTGAAACAGGTGATGTATGCTTGGGATGACGTGAATGTTTAGGAAGAGAGCGGAACACAGATAAAATGTAAGAACGACGATACGGTGTGAAAGACGTTGGGTGTTAATTATAAGTTGTTTAAAGAAATTAAACCAAAATTAATTTAAACGACCTCTTTTTATTGGCTCAACGACCTGATCCCACATAAATACATATACTTACTAAAAAGAAATAAGACAAACAATGAGAAAATATTACCGTTGTGATGATTTCTCATTGCAGGCTTCTTGCGAATGTGCTCGCGAACCTTAACTTTAAAGGAGAGAGAGAGAGAGAGTTTTCTTTGCCTAAATGAGTTTACTTATCTAGCTACCTCCGCTGAAACGACTACTAAGTAGCTCTGTCCTGTTAATAAGGTACTTAATAACTTAGGTTCTACATAATATCATAAAAATTGATAGACAGGTCCTTTGGTTTCATAGTACTTATCCAAAGATGGCGGTGATCACTTTTGATCAGGAGCGCCAATTGGCCTAATTAAATTATTTAATAATAGAAAAGAAAGAAAGAAAATAAGTTTATCTGACCCAGGTTAAGTAAGGCACACAATATTCACACTAAAACAAAAAAAAAACCGAAAACAAAACTTAAAATAGTAGGTATTGTGTGCCTCACGGCACGCCAAATAGGCCCAGTTATAAATAAATAAGTCATCAAAATTTATAAAATAAAAGCAAACTTTGATTTATGTATTTGTCCTCCATTTCATAATATTCTTCTGTCTCGCAATTACATGTGCAAGCCTAACATAATAGTCAAAATATTTTAGATATTTGTTTGACAAAATAACTAAATCCCAACGGCTCGGTTGCGAAACCCCATCTAGTCCATACACGAGCATATTGCTATTATATGATACAGCTGGACGGTCGATTACCGTCCGTCGAGTGTTTCATCGGATTAACCAACTACGGCCAGCAGCGACGTCTGATGTCCTAACTTTATTAAGGTCGGATCTGTTATATTTAATTATATGACACGAGCATAGGTTTAACTAGCCGAGATGACTTCGTTATGTACTAGGAGTCGTGGTTGAGTTAATTATAAATAGTCATTACGGTAAATGGTAATTAAATAAACAAAATAAAGACCAGAGGAGGAGGTGTGGAGGTCAGATAGGTAGTCGCTCCATGTAAAATACTGGTATACAGCTGCAACCTGTTAAACAGGAAGCCGACCCCAACATAGTTGGGAAAAGGCTAGGCAGTGTTGTGTGTTGTGGTCGGCTTTCAGTCTAACCGGATACAGCTAATGGCTAGTATTTTACATGAAGCCACTGCCTACCTGACCTTCACAACCCAGTTAGTGGGTAACACGATACCCAATGCTAAGCCTGATTGTCAGACTTTGGGCTTTTGACGACTCGTAACTGTTAAAGATCAAAGAATGACAGCCGGACCCAACGAAAATATAAATTGGCATTCCTACTGTTGTTTTTTTAGCATTGCATAACGTCTGTCGCCAAAACACAATCCTGAAAAGTGTCATAAATATTCGTGTGTATGAAATTATCCTGTACTAGCTGTTCCCCGCGGTGTCACACGCTGCGCGGCTCCTAAGGGTCGTAGCGTGATGTTATATAGCCTATAGCCTTCCTCGATAAATGGACTACCCACTAAAAGAATCATTCAAATCGGACCAGTAGTTCCAGAGATTAGCGCGTTCAAACAAACAAACAAACTCTGCAGCTTTATAATATTAGTATAGATTTGCTGTTTCGAAAACTTTTAAAGCTAACTAATTGAGAACAATTAAATTATTCACAAACTCCCAAATCACGATGTTTTTGATGACATTAAGAGGTGAAAAGCCCTCAAAATCTTCGTAATTAAACAGACTGTCTTTTGTCAATTCAGTTTTCAAAAGCCATTCCCTTCTTGTGACAAATCCGTCAGGCTATTCAAGCAATTAAAATCCAACGTAAATAGCAATTACATAGATTTAATTAAAACTAACTGCTTGACGGTAAGTCGTTATAATCCCGCCACACCAAGTGGACGGCAATGAAGAAATATAAAGACGGGATGATTAAAATTTAAATCTTCTGATCTTGGTTTAAAGAAAGTTTTAAAATTTAAGTTTTGGCACGTGCTTTTAAATGGGGTCTAAGATTAGGGACAAGATATTTTTAGTGTGGTTTCAGGCAAAGTATTTCCTTGACTGCTATTAAATGATACAATGATGAATGATGTAAGGATACGACAGGATATGTGTACGCTATTTATTCTTCGCTCATACTGTGATTGGCTGATCCTTAGTTATGCCCAGCAGTTTGATGAGTGCCTTTTACACGGATATAATGCATAATTCCCTAACCTTATCTTTGAGTTTTTTTTGTTCCACCTTTTTATTTTGTTTTTGTCCGTCTTTTCATCTGTCTTTCTTATTGCATTACTTCTAATTAAGTCCATACCTAATATTATAAATTCGAAAGTAACTCTGTCTGTCTGTCTGTATGTTACCTTTTCACGCCTAAACCACTGAACGGATTTCGATAAAATTTGGCAGAGAGAAAGATTGCATCCCGGGGAAGGACTTAGGATAGTTTTTATCGACATACCTAGCGAGCGAAGTCGCGGGCGCAAGCTAGTAATTGATAATTGTTTAAAACATTTAGATAATAACCTTTGCAATTTCATATATTTTAAAGAATTATCTTGTAGGCTCGTTTACTGCTGTTTTGCCCAAGTGTGTCTTTAGAGGTCCTCGCTGCTAATGTTTTTGTTAAGATAGTACTAATGTGGTTGTTTTCGTTTTTCCCTAAGCGATGTGAGGAATAAAGCCATTGCATTAGGTTGGTTTGACAAGCTGTTTACTAATAAAGTTATACGTAGATGTGACGCATACTTCCTCCCAAATTGTTATTTTGTTTTATTTTTCGTTTCGGTTTTTATTTTATGCGTCATGTTTGCCGCAAATAAACGAATTTTCTTTCTTTCTTTCTTTCTTATACTCAGTACATGGTAACTTGGTTTAAGCGCGGGCTATAAAGGACTGGGGACAGTCAGTAGGAGATAAAACACGTGTTGTATTGTACAGCTGTTAACAGATAGGATTTAGTTTTTTCGTGTAATTTTAATTTCATGTTTTTGTGTGTAGTGTTTGTTCGTTTATAAGCTGCACTAAGCGAGAGTTTCTGGGTTATTGTACTAATTCTTTAGCCAGGAAAATCGAGTCTTTCTATACAAAAAATATAGAAAGTTGCTTAGCTAATTCCGACCCGTTTCTGATAAGAAGAAGGCTCGCGTTTGTTTTACAAGTCCCATGTATCAATACTGAGAATTGTTTTTTGAGGTGAGTCTACCCGGTAGACTCTACCGCCTTTAAAAAGATAAGCATGAAGAATGTTCATTACACAACATCCCAAATAATCACAAATTCCAAACAGCTCCAACACAGCAATATTCAAACAAATGGCGCTCACAACTCACAGGAACAATTAGTGAAATTGGGCGAGAAAGAGCATTGTTTTTTAAGTCTATTAATATTAGTCTTCGCCGGACAAAATAAACCAATATTGCGGTGGACACGGGCTGAAACAATAGGTCTCTGTCACGACGACGGAGACAAATAGACCCGAAGGGGGAATAACGGCGATCCGGAGCAACTCGGAGCAAGCATTGGCAATAAATTCCTTTTTTAAAACCACTGAGCTGTTGTGTATGGCCGTTAATTCTTAGCTCGCATCTGACCTAAGACCGGCGACTTTTACGACACTCATGTTCTAGTAAACAGGTTGTGAAATAAGTAGTTTGAACTCTTGTATGTAGTAGGTGGTTTTTTTGTTTTATGTCTTGTTCGCTTGGGTGGGGGGGGAATGGAGTTTTATACGTTATTGTAAACGTGCTACTTGAATTCAGTTGTAGCTCCTTGAAGTGGAGTAAGTATTTTTCAATGTTTAGTCTTGAATCGTAGATAGAATTGATAATTTGACGATCCAACGAGTATCTGGCTATTGACTGTCTGTTGTTAAGCGATATCGAACGTTTCACTCGAGTAAAGTTTCATTCGACACCGGTAAAATTACTTAAATGTTAATGTCAAAATTATGTTCATTTCACAGTTCATTCGATCATTCGAAGCGCAAGTGAAAGATGCCGAATGCCGAAATCCATCGTCGTTGGATGGGTTCACTAATGAATTTTTTTTTTGAGTAATGTGTCAAACGTTTCACTTCGCGTGAAAAATGCCGAATGAAAGACACAAATAAACAGAAAGTGAAGCGTCCGATATCACCGGGGTAATTGGGGCACTTTCAATCATAATCTGAATAGTTTTAAAGGATATTGCTAATCCATTGCTTCATATGTTCGAAAAATTTGTCTGCTCACCATCGTAAATAACGCAATGAATGTTGTGGAACTGTCAAAATTAAAGCCATTGCTATTGATAGTGTGTTACGCAATCACCCCGCAGCTTAAGACGTAGCTAGCCAGTAGTAGTCTCATTTATTTTACTAAGACTTGTATATTTTCTTGGACTTCTACAGAATCAATACTTCTATGTAAAATTCCATTTCCTGACATGAGTTGGGAACCTCAGTGACGAGTATTCGATATCATTGATAAATATAAGAACACCCTTATACAGACGCCAGCACATCAAGCTACCCGAAACTGTCAAAGTTTCCCAATCAACTTTGAACCTTATACTTTAGCGATAAAGTTGAAATTCAATTAAAGAAATTTGACAGATTGTAGAGCTTGATGTGCTGACGTCTGTACTTACTGACATTGTAATTCTGTATTTGTTATTCGTGTTGATGTTTCCATCGATTGAATGTCAATCAAGCGAAGAAAATATAAGGTTTCGAATTTTCGTATTCAAAAAATGTTCGTTGAACCATGGCCAAATATCGACACAAAATTCTGCCTGATATACATTATTATTAGGGTTCCGTTGCCAGATGGCAAAAAACGGAACCCTTATGGATTCGTCATGTCTGTCTGTCTGTCCGTCCGTATGTCACAGCCACTTTTTCCGAAACTATAAGAGCTACACTGTTGAAACTTGGTAAGTAGATGTATTCTGTGAACCGCATTAAGATTTTTACAAAAAAATAGAGAAAAACAATAAATTATGGAGTTCCCCATTCTTAGAACTGAAACTCTAAAAATTTTTTTTTCATCAAACCCATACGTGTTGGGTATCTATGGATAGGTCTTCAAAAATGATATTGAGGTTTCTGATATATTTTTTTTCTAAACTGAATAGTTTGCGCGAGAGACACTTCCAAAGTGGTAAAATGTGTGTCCCCCCCCTGTAACTTCTAAAATAAGAGAATGATAAAACTAAAAAAAATATACGATGTACATTATCATGTAAACTTCCACCGAAAATTGGTTTGAATGAGATCTAGTAAGTAGCTCGCCGCCGCCGCGCCGGTGAAAATTTAAAAACTTAAGATGGTACGGAACCCTCGGTTCGCGAGTCCGACTCGCTCTTGCCCGGTTTTGTAATATTACATAATATTATTTGATTTTCATTACACGGTTGATATTTTCCATTAAAATGATCACGTACTTATTCAATAGGTATCACGTGTAAGTACCTACTAATATTCATTTTTCCGATTCAGAATCTCTCTAACGAAACTCATACATTTTCAATTCAAGTTCTCATTTTCTATGTTTATCTACTTTTTTCTCATAATTACACCTTCACATATAAGCAGGGGTTGCCGGTGGGTCGAATTCATTAGTGTGCATAAAATACCTGTGTTGCCCCTTGCAACCTAGGTACTTGCGTACAGGTGGGCCGGTATAAATATTTGTGCGATATTGCCTTGCATTCAGGGTTGCCATATTTTGCTATTTGTAACCGTAGACAGAGTAAACTATAGACTGCTGCATATCTTCTTTTTCATTCGCACAAGAAAAAGAGAAATATTAACGTCAATAGCAAAGAAAAGAGACAGAGTAAGAATATTTCTGTCCCTTACTGCGTGTCGGCTAAGCACATCAATGTGCACAACAAGTTATAATAAAAACTACACCGCGATTAATCGAAAAATAAGATATTTGTCGTGTATAATTCAATAATAGTACATTTGCGCAACTGTGAAAATGGTAAGGTGCAGTGTAATAAGCTGTAAAAATGATAGTATGATGAAGATTGCCGGAATTTTTTGTCCCTTCGGTGACACGGATACCATGAGTCTATAGATTACTCTGTCTACGTTTGTAATATTCAGGGAGGCGAAATATTGGGTGACTATACGCTGTGAATGGGCCGATTCTACTCGACCGAATAAGTTAATACCTCTCTTTCTCTTTGCCTATTGGGTCGAGCTAATGGTACTTATATTTATCTTTGTAGGAAACCCAATAAAAGTGAGTGTATTAAGGGAAGGGCGGTGTTGTGTGTTGTTGTGTTGTGTTAATTTGGTTTTTTGACTGTGTTTAGTTTGTGATCTTCCTGTACGAGTCGCAATAAATACTTTTTCTTTTTAAGTGTTTTATGGTCTTTGAACGACAAGAGCAATCGGCAGCTGGATACTTAGGTGGTTAAATCCTAGTTTCAATATAATGCGACTGAAAAAATGCAGTCTTTACAGCATAATTAGCCTATAACGTTCCCACTGCTGGGACACAAGCCTCCTCACGGTGAGAGGGAGTGGGCCGTAATCAACCACGCGGGCCCACTGCGGGTTGGTAGATATCACATGTCTTCGAATTATTAGTTCAAGGACATGGCGGTTTCCTCACGATGTATTCCTTCACCTTTTTGATAGCAGCGGTGATGAGATAATGTACTCAAAGTAAACCGCCTGTCTGGGTTCAAACCTATGACCTACAACTCGTGTGTCGCGGCCGTTACCACTGGGCTACCACTGCTTTAATGTCTTTAAACTTTTTAGTTATTTAAATTTTTTTAATGTGTGTGTAGAGTATACCTACCTACTTACCACCCACAAGAGAAAATTCACGTTCTCTTATAATTTCCCTGAAGTAATCTAGTAGGTTTTAGCTCTAAATACACATCTGTCAGGAAATTAACCTTTGCAGCATATTATTATGTAAAACGAGTTAGTTTCCGTGGAACTTTGGCATTTGTATTTGATGAACTATATTGTCACGTTATTCCGCGTAAGATCTATCTGTAGGTACAAATAGTAAAGCTGAAGAATTTGTTTGTTTAAACGCGCTTTAACCAGTCGGTTTTTTTTTTGCATTTGACAGCCCAATTCATGAGGAAAGCCTGTTTAACATCACGTACGGGCCTAAGGAGGCCGGCAAAAAGAAAAAAAGTCAGAAAGAACGCCAAGTGAAAACAAAGTAGGTACCTAATAGCGCGACGATACGATGCGAAGGGGTTGGTCCACGCGGACAAAGGCGCGGATAGAAGCTAGTAATGTATTTCTAGACCTGCGAATCGTAATTCTGATTAATCTAAGGCTGGTACACCATTTTTAAATATTATTTTGAACTAGCTGCGCCCCGCTGTATTCAGTATCCGGTAATCCAGGATGTCAGTTACCTCCATACAAAATTTTATCAAAATTGGTCAAGCCGTTTGAGCGTGAAGAAGTAACAAACATATAAACACACACACACGCACACACACACTCACAAATTTTCGCCTTTATAATATTAGTGTGATATTACGGATCCGTCTTCCGAGGCTAATGGTCACTAGATTTAAACTTTACTTACCCAAAACATTCCCTTACTAGGTAGGTACATGGAGGAAATAACCACATTTCCGAATGTTTCTGACTCATTATCGCTCTATAATCTGCATAAATATCCTTCACAATATATTTCATATAGGACAAGCTGAATTCCCTTTGAACGAAGGTAATAATATAAAGCCTAAAATACACGTTTTTGGGCTGAACGGTGGCTGCCAAAAAGCCATATTGACAGACTGAGCCTGTCTGAACGAGGCTTAATGAAAACGTGCGTAGGACGATATTAAATTACATCCGATACACCACAAAAGTAATGTCCATAATACTAATTAGATACCTATTATTTAACTTACTATTATGATCAGTGTATTTTTGAATTTCACTGGAAACTAGACAAGCTCAAATTATAAGCTTAGTTCTATTGAACTGTGGGGTAATTACGTAACCCAATAACAGTATCAATGGCTTTCATTTGAACAGTTCAACAACGTTCATTGCGTTATTTACGTTGTGGAGCAGACAAATTTTTTGACCATATGAAGCAATGGATTAGCAATATCATTCAAAATGATTCAGATTGTGATTGATAGTGAGTTACGCAATTAGGTGCTGGTTTGCTACCCACTCGATTGCATATGGCGTACATTTGTTTTGATTTACCAGCTAAAATGGGGCTTCTCGTATATAAGGTCCCATTAAAATAGATGGACAAACTTTTAGAAATCATGCAGACTGCCAAAATAATGACTATGGTAAAAAAATATATAAAAAAACGCATAAACGCATATGTCGGCAGACACATTGATTAGCAGCTGTGAGAGACGGCGACTAGATGGCGCTAGTGGAACGTGCACCAGACGCAAATCATTCACTCTATCGATCATTTGGCCTAAAGGACTTGGTATCCAATCCAGTAAAATATTGTAACGGTTTCCCCCCCACTAGCGATCGCCTTTATAAGGAGCTGCGCTGTTTGATCGGTACGCATTTCCAACGGTTGCGTCGTGGTGCACGGACCACTGTCTCTCGACAGTCAGTACTGCCCGATTATTGGATGTGGAACGCTGTCTCTGACAATTAGTACTATCCTTATTGCGGTGGGTGCATGGACCACTGTCCCTGACAGTCAGTACTGCCCTATGTGACCGCCTTTTGCCGTTAATAGTTTAAGTATTTCATTTCTGTATTTTCTAGATTTAAGATAACTGATTGTTCAATTGAATAAACTAGTGTTTTACTTCTGATGTCTGGGCCAATCCGACACATACATACTTACAAGAAAAATAATCAGCTAACGAAAATACACTAATGTGCCGGTTTATTATTATTTATTATTTTAGGTCAAAATAAAATCACTTTGATCAGTGTTTTTTTTGCTTGGATATCTTTAGTTAGACGTACTGAGCGCTGTGTTAAAATTTGTCCATCTATTTTAATGGTATCCTGTATGTTGGAACGAAGCTCTATAACGCAGCGTTCAGCAACGCGGCTTGCGGTAGGAGTAATGGTTTAATTTTTAAATCTTTTACCTATTGTGGTACCTATAAAGTAATTTTATTTTAGGTGCATCGTCTTCACATGTTATTATATAACTAAAAATTAATAATATAAAATATATTATATTATATAAAATTAATAATATTAATTAATTTTCACATATTATTATGCAAAATATTGTAAAACATACATATATACAATATTAATGTACCTGGCATGATATCTAAGTTTTTATACTGCTAATAAAAACTTAGACATTCATCGTTATCTCGACATAAAGCAAAGAAAAACGAGAAAATAAGTAATCTACTAACCCTATAACAGCCGCACAGGTCGATCGATCAGGTTAAGCTACGCTTGCCGCGGTTGGTCTGTGGATGGGTGACCATCTTTACATACCGTGACCCCTCTGTGCCTCGGAAAGCACGTTAAGCCGTTGGTCCCGGCTGTCATTCGTGGATCCTTGACAGCCCGACAACCAGTCTTACCAAGGGGTATCGTATTACCCAGTAACTGGGTTGTGGAGGTCATATAGGCAGGCGCTCCATGTAAAATACTGGGATTCAGCTGCATCCGGTTAGACTGGAAGCTGACCCCAACATAGTTGCGAAAAGGCTAGGCAGATAATGATGATAACGGTCCACGCGCCAGCAACAGTCTCCAGCAACTACTAGTTCGTGTAAAAATGCTTTAAGCATTTCTACCATAGATATCCGTGATTTCTACCGACCGACAAAGTTTCCGTACTCGAGATAAATGTATTTCCATTATCGTTTCCGCATACGGAATCCGCAAGCATACACAAAGCAATCACGTGTATTGTAAATAGCTTTTCATAGAGGCTTACAAATTGGTTTTTTGTAGTGATAATGTGGAGTTATCGTATTGACTCTTATTTGAGCATCATTGTATTTTGGGCTTTGGGTTTTAAATAAATACTTAAGTATTTTTAAAGTGAAAACTTCTTTAGACGCACTTTGCGCTTTTTCTGAACAGTGAACGAAACTGAACCGTCACGTTCGGGTAGGTGAACTTATCTCCAGTCGATCGGTTACGCTGAATCGCGGATACTCGGCGCTGAATCGCGTATACTCGGCTCCAGTCGTAAGTTTTCATTTCTATTGTGTGTATACCCTCCTTTTGTACAAAAAAAAGCTGACACAAAAACACTTAAGTAATCTTATAATATGGCACCCTCAATGTTGATTTAATTATTGGAAAACACTTCACGTCCCTCTTCAAAGGATATAAGTATAGAATACTGGTAGATACTAAAATATGAAAGTCACAGATGACCGGAAACCTTTCAGTTAAAACACATACTACAGAAACACAACAGAAACAACAACACAACAACAAATACACAGAAATCTTTTAAAGTCTTTGAAACATAGTTCTATAAGTTGTTGATGAATGAATAGCAAGGAACAATTAATTATCAATGCAAAAGATAATCCAGTCTGGTGTGCAGCCATTCCAGTCAGAGATTTTTTATGCAAATTGACGTCCTTCGTCAATTTGCCGTGTTATAGCCATTTCACACAACTGTCAAACAATGACAGCTGTGATTTGAACTATACTTACGGACAACCACGGCTATGCGGACAACTTAAGTTGGTAGTTAGAGTTACTTAATAATTAATTTTCCTGACAAAGCTGCATGTACAGACGCCAGCACATCAAGCTACTACAATTTGTCAACTTTCTTTTATAGATTTTCAACTTTATCGCTGAAGCATTGGATTCAAAGTTGATTGAGAAATTCGAAGGAGGTTTCATTTAAGGAGGTTTCGTTAATAGAAAATAAACAGCTTATTTATCAAATTAAATTTCTGTCGACAACATCCATCGGTTTTTTACTAATCTTCAACCATATCCGACGATCCTGCATACATATCTATTTTGTTGACTGTACCTATATTTTATCGCACGTCTGAAAATTCTAACATAAGGTGAATGGATAGTGGTAGAACGCGAAATTCAAATTTTCTTACGTTTTTTGCAATTTGCAGGTCAGTGTCAGATTGTATCTTGATCAAAATATGACCAACCACCAATCTCGTATGGAAAAGTGTTAATGGTAGAAATCTAATTTAGAAATATATATATTAATGATATAATGATTATAATTATCTAAAATGTACCTGTTATTGTCGCGAATCATATTTTGATCAAGATACAATCTGACACTGACCTGCAAATTGCAAAAAACCTAAGAAAATTTGAATTTCGCGGTCTCATCTATTGACCTTAATGTATTTTATTTCGAGTAGCTAAAAGTCTCAATGAGAACAAAGTAATTTGTTTTAGTATCTGAACATAAACTACTTAACGAACTGTAAATGCAGATATTGTTTTATTGTCTTTTACTTCGAAATAAACGTTGATATTTTATCAAAACGATTTCGTATTTAAACAGCGGATTCGTGTTATTTGAAGCGAGTTTAATGTTACTGTGAAATGGCGAAGTTGGTTTTTGTCTTTTCTTTTGGCGTTTCTACGGACCACAATCTAACTTTACATTACTGTTAGCTTGTATCATACCACTAAAGGGCCTCTACCCATGACTTCCAGTGCTTGTGATCCAATGCTAATGTGGACCACTGGTCGTTTGTATTGTCCAGCTCGTCCCGCCATCTTCTACGCGACGCCTTCTAGCTCCACAAAGGCTAAAGTTACGTAACCTATTCCTATACATAATGGGCAATCACTTTTATGATGAAACTTCTGATGTCTGTAACTTTTTCCCTATATAACTGAAGGCCAATTCTCGTAATTTAAAACGTTTAAAATCTAGTCGCAGTCTCATCTCGGCGACAAACTAATGTCAAAAACTTGTCAAAATATAGTGGTATTTTTGACAGATTGAAACTGAGATTAGACTGTGAACGTTCATAAAATTACGAGAATTACCTCTCTGATTACAGCTTAGCAAACTTCAGTCAAAATAAAAGTTTTAATTAAAAATAAACTATTAATTGAAAACTCTGCAAAAAGGTCCATACAAGTAGTTACGAACAGGGGGCCTATTGGACATAATCGTATCATATCCTGTTGGTGAAGCATTTTTCAGTATTTTTTTTTTGACTGTGCTATAATACCAATTAATCCAATCCAAACCCAATCCCAATCTCTTTGATTGTACCTACGTAGTGCAGCGAAAAAAAGAAAAACACGAACTGTCTTCGCCATATTATAATTCATAATGTTATCCTTTTATGATTCTCCAAAGTGGCCTTTTTAGGCCCCCTAAACTTGGGATGCCAAATTATAGTTCGCCAACTTTGAAATATCTACAAATTTTTCAATGAAACTATTAGGAAAATGTACTTGTTCGCCTGAAACTGACGTTAATAGTAGCTATTAAAAGAGGCTGCCAACGTGGAAAGAGCGAAGTAACTTTTATTTATTATTCTAACACCACATTTTTTAAATTCTGTAGCTCGGATTTTGTGGAAAAGGTAAGTATTTTAAGGTAGGTGTTCGGGATTTATAATAAATTGGTCGAGGGTAGTAATTAAATTTACTAATTTGAGTCTTCCTTCAAATATTTCCACAGGACATGTGACACATCTTACTTTACAATAAATTATTCCGTTGTTATTTTCATTCAGCCTCATTCGTTTATCCAAGCAGTTTGAACCATCAATTTCATATTTAGTGTAGTTCATTTTTCTTATCTAAAAATCCATCATCGCTTATCAGGAAATCTATAAATTACCCGTATTATGTAAATCCATTTATCGTGATACCGTCGTGCCTGTGTATCCTTCGTACCCCTACTTTTACTCTCCAATTCCAATATCTAATAAAACGAGGGAGTATCGGCACGTATCGGGGCGTCATGTGTGCCTTTCACTTGACGTATCCATGGACGGAAGGTGAACTGCGGTGCTATTCTGTAAAAATCTCACTGTAAAAAACTTAGGTGAAGTGAGCGTGAAGTAAGCTGTCAATAGTGTCAATTCCTAGCAAAAACAAACTCACTTCACCTAAGTTTTCACGGTGAGATTTTTACAGAATCGACCGGCTGCTCAACGTGGCGGCCATGACAGTTGATGGTGACATCACATGAATGTGATCACGGTATCACGTTTCATTATATACTCGTAATTGTAATGTACCTACTCTGCCTGCGGGATCATGGGAAATTTAACGTACGTAATTTATGGAACATTCGCGATGTTCCATTATTTCGTTGATGGGGCATGCAATTTAATACTTTTTGGACGGAAAAGGAAATTAGGCCAATGGTAGGTACTATAGCCAATACCTTGATGAATTTGAAAGTTACCACCTGTCTATACCTAGCTTCATAATTTAGTTATATTGCTAAATGAATTATCTTAATAATACTTCTTTGTAGTGTAGCAGGCGTAGCATAGGAGCAGCCGGTTCGTTTCAATTACTCTACTCTTGATTATAGTAGGTTTCAGCGTTATGAATTCAGGGAAATCTATTGTTTATCATCGAATAAGTAGGACCAATTTAAATTTTCTATATATTAGAATTTCAAATCGTTCTTTCACAGTTGTTTGAAATGGCTATAACACGGCAAATCGACGAAGTGTGTCAATTTGATAAATCATTAATTTCCCTGACTGTAGGTACCTACGTCATTCAGATTCAGATTCAGATTTATTTATTTGCCAACCATAGACAGAGTAATCTAATAATATAATAGACTCATGGTATTCGTGTCACCGAAAGGGACAAAAAATTCCGGCAATCTTCATCATACTATCATTTTTACAGCTTATTACACTGCACCTTACCATTTTCACAGTTGCGCAAATGTACTATTATTGAATTATGCACGAAAAAGATCTTATTTTCTTAGGTGTAGTTTTTATTATTTCATTCATAATTTTTATTATTTCATTTATAAACGTCAAACTTCTTGTGCACATTGATTTGCTTAGCCGACACGCGGTAAGGGACAGAAATACTCTTACTCTGTCTCTTTTTTTTGCTAGTGACGTTAATATATTTCTCTTTTTCTTGTGCGAATGAAAAAGAAGATAAGCAGCAGTCTATAGTTTACTCTGTCTACAGTGTCTACGTTGCCAACAATGTAGGTACAGGTATAAGATGGTACATCACTAAATGTTTCCGCTACATTCTACCTTTCGGCATGCAAAGTCGTAAAAACTAACAACAACTGCGAAAGGTTATCTTAAATTTAATTAACAAACAACCAACAATGTTAAAATACAAGTTCGCCTGGCAATCAGGATCTATGCTCACTACCGTCACTAGTTATGCACTTCTCGCAACTTGATTGAGTTTATAGAACCGGATAAAGCAAAATATTAAAGTTGTCGAAGATGGAGAGCGCTCTCACAAATTTTGCGGCCATTTTTGTGACAACGATCGACTGTGAGTTAGTTAAAACTGTCGTCCGTAGCTGGTATTGAATTTAACTGGACTATTACTCAATTACAGTTTTTGATGGTTTAAATGCTGCTGCAGGTTTGAGTTTTTATTTTAATATTCTGTTGAAGGTATTATTTTTCTCTATAATTTTTGTGTTTATAAAGGGTGATCGTGTTCCAGATTTAACGAGTTTTTTTTTTGATACTCGGAATGTTTAACAAAAGTTATTTCTCGAATATTCCACAGCCATTTTTTTATAATGTTATAATGACGAATCTGTTCTGTAGTGTTGTGTGTTAATATTTGAATTGCTTCTGCTAGTACGTATCAAAGAATTTTCGGAATTGAGATATCCTTTTCATGAATGTGGAAATGGAAATACCCTACCTACACTATGTTTTAATTACAGAGCTACCTATGATCTACTTCAGTTATTTTTATCAAAAATGTGAAAGAGTGGTTTTTAATCAACCAATAATAATAATGCCCACCGCAGTCTACCGTTTCATCATCTGCTTAGCCTTTTCCCAAATATGTTGGGGTCGGCTTCCAGTCTAACCGGATGCAACTGAATACCAGTATTTCACATGGAGCGACTGCCTATCTGACCTCGACAACCCAGTTACTGGGTAATACGATACCCCTTTGGTAAGGCTGGTTGTCAGACTTTCGGGCTTCTGACTACCCGTAACTACTGTCAAAGATTCACGAATGACAGCCGGGACCAACGGCTTAACGTGCTTTCCGAGGCACGGAGGGGTCACGGTATGTAAAGACGGTCACCCATCCACAGACCAACCGCGGAAAGCGTAGCTTAACCTGATCGATCGACCTGTGCGGCTGTTATTATTTAGCCACGGGCCCCTCAGCCTACCGTTTATCACAATAAAATCTAGAATAAGCCATTTGAAAAAAAAACACGCAACAAGGTATTTAGGGAACCTTTTGCCTTGGAAAATTTCGTCCGGATTTCAAGAGGTCTGTTATAAAAAGCACAAAGGTTACATTGTACGCTTTCCACGAATCGGAATGAATAATGACGTTTCGCCAAATGCGCTGTGAAAATGATAAATTGCTTTATAATTTCGTCAGAGCTTGTTAGGGGCTTGATCATGATGATGCGTTGTTATTGTTTGTGTTCAAAGGATGGACGTAATAGGTTGTTGTGATTTTATGAAACCCTGGTACCTAAGCAATTCAGTCGGTAACAGATTCTGTTTCTGATATTTTAAAATACCTACGAAATATTCACAACTTACAAAATAGGTATTCAATAAAAAGTAATTTAAAAAAATTAAACCGACTTCAAAAAGAAATTAACTCAAAATTATGAAATAACTTTAATTTCGGAAGTCGGTGTCTTGGGATCTGTATTTTAGTTTTATGCCACCGACTTCCGAAATTAAAGTTATTCCATAATTTTGAGTTAATTTCTTTTTGAAGTCGGTTTAATTTTATTAAATTACTTTTTATTTGGTAATTTTTAGTTTTTGCACTAGTATTTGACCAAGGTTTTGAGATGTTTTCCCTTTGACACTACACCCGTAGCTCTTATCAATAAGCCAGGCCGTCACACTTACACGTATTAGTCCATATCTTGAAAATTACTGAATCGATCTTGATGAAACTTGCACTGTTCCCTAAGTTGAAGAAAATGTAAGCCATTAAAAAAAAATGGTCACGATCCGATTAATAGTTCCGGAGATATGCGTGGACAAACATACATACATACATACATACGTCTATGAAATTTTGTATATTTGTTTGGAAGCCCTAATAGATCATCATATGTGAATATAATGCAATTCCAATAATATTACATACATACGTATCGAATTGATAACCTCCTTTTTTTGAAGTCGGTAAAAAGATAATAATTGAGGAAACAAAGGGAAGAGAATACAAAAGAAAAACGATTTTCCTAAACAATTCGGTATTCAGCGTAAGGTAATTTCCATTACCTATATTCGTCGGAAAAAGTTTATTCATCCTATGTGGTCGACCCATATTTAGTCTCATAATTTATTAAATTTTTCTTCGAGAGTATAAAACTAAAGATGTTCCACCTCATTTTTCATTTTTAATTAGGTGGGATTTTTGCTTGACGTAGGTATTTCCTTTCGGAATGTTATGGGAAAACGTGACCTACATAAAAAATAATTGCATTTCTGAGTAAGCTGCTCAAATACTTAAATTTGACGGATCTCTGTTCCAGGAATTTTAATCATATCTTCCTTGATCTTTTTGAACTTTACTTAAATTTTTGTCTACTAAGCTAAACCCATATAGATTTTATGGATGAGGTAAAAAAAAAGATTTTATTTTAGACCTGTTTTTTGAGTTCTATTGTTAATTGGAGTTGCTACCTCTAATTTAATTGTAGATGGATAGGATTTTGCTTAAAGAAAAATATAATCTTGCTGTAGGTATGTCTAAAATATAACTAGGCTTAAGGCGACTACATGACCTAAAGCGCGGTCTTTGTCGGACTGCATAGTAAAGACAGAGAAGCGCGATGACACAACGCTGTTAATTGATTGCAAAATATGAAGAAATTATCTATTTACAAAAAATCTATTGTTTGGACTAAAAAATTTAAACACTAGTACTTTAGTATGTTGCTTGTAGAATAATCTGACAAAAAATCATAGTGATTGTATGTATATTAGTATGGTTTTTATTGTAAAAAGAAAGTTTTTAGATGTATCTTCATGATTTTTTTTCTATCGTATCAAATTAGTTGTATTATGTTTTCAACACACTGTCTACCTAGCATATATTCTGAAGAATATCATATATTTTTCTGATTTTGTTTACTGTAGTCGATCATATACTTTTATTGTTTCTACTCGTAAAACTTGCGTTTTTTGTGTTTAGGTCCTGTAAGCCCCTTAAGTACGAAAATTCCCCTCTAAAGGTTAATCCGGTTCACCAGAGAATCTTTCAGTTAGAAGTTATAAAAATCTGTCATTTTCTGCAGTATTTGACATTAAGATGTCATAAAACACTATATTTGGACAACCGGTATTGTGTGACCGTCCACCGCTTTCTTAGGAAACCAAAGCTTTAGCCAATTAATAGTCTAGAAAAACACAGTCACAATTTACTTACACCAACTCTACGCAATGCTAAAAGGGCCAAATATCTTAAAGGGTACAAACATTCTAAGAAATGCTCGCACTAAATATGTAGGTTACGATCCTCAAGGCAATATTACATTCTTTGGGGACGTTGGATATTTATTTGGAAATATTTTTTCGATGTTCGAGTCATTTGTCGGTTTCTTCGTATACTAAATAAAGTTTAGCGGTAGATACTTTTAGATAAGCTGGTGGACACAATTTTTGTCCAACATTAGTTGTTGAATTTGGGACTTCCCCTTGATATGTCTACCAGCATTCATAAATACAGGATGAAAGTAAATAGGTGCGTCAGAATAAAATATCTAATTTAACGTGTTATAAACTAAATTTAGAGCATCTGCATTAAGGTGATATATTGAAAAAAATTTGGTTTTTCTATTTCGTGTAACTTGTTAAGTATCTATGTGGAATAGGGATTTAACATTTTGGTATATGTTTTTTGGCTTTTTAGTCTAGTATCATGTAAAAGGAATATACGATTCAATGAATTTTTTTCGATACAAAAAAATTGCCAAGTTATATCTATTTTTTTACTTTTTTCGACATCACGGCGTAAAGCTCAAGAGTTATTTAATGGAATTTACTTTAAAACATAGAGAATTATCATATAAAAGTTTACTATAAGTAGTTTTAATTTAATTTATTTATTTTGTTAAAAAAGGAGTAAATTCGTTTTGGCACATACGTCGTTTTATCCCGAGTTTCAAAAGTAATTGCATCACTTTCGTCCGCTTAGTAGCGAGCGAAAATGATACATTAATTAATTATTGGTTTTGATAATTTTGAAAAAAAAAATACATTACATTTACATTTTGATGGAAGTACGTCGAGATATACCTACTTAGATCATGACAGAAGAGATATAATATACCAATGGAGTAAGATTATATATACTTTGAAGTTTTCATTCTGATATTAATAATAGTCTACCTACTCTAAAAAAAATATCACTTATTCACGACAGTTATTTTATGCTTAAAAGTTATTAAATTAAACGAAAACACTAATGGACGGCTGCGGCGTGGGAGTCGTTTTGAAACAAGACGGTGGCTATGAATATCAAATGACGATAAAAGATTTGCCTTCCTTTACAAATTGATACTTACATTTTTCTTTTAACATAATTTCAGTGATAAATTAAAGTGCCTAATGTCGAGGTCATTTTAATACTTAATGAATACTGAAGGTAAAACCACTGACCAGAAAGATCGATTTATTCCGGTCTGATCCCCTGGATCCCCTCCACCCCCCCTCCTCGATTCCCTGCTAGTTCGTCTTCTGTTTTAATCTCTGTCTTATCCACTTTATCTAGGTTACTCTTTTTGACAGGTAAGTACAGTCAAGACCGCCATGTTTTGTTTTTTTGCTGAATGGGCCCGTTTTTGACCTCGATCACGCCTGATGGAAAGCGATGGATGAGGTCTATGATGGAACGAGCGTGCCCAGAAGATGCTTAAGGCACTGGAACTCCCACGCATCGACGAAACACAGCAGGCTGCTTGACGCCGGACTCCGGTCGGAGGGTGGTCGCAAACCGCACCCGCAAGGGAAGAATTGGCTAGTCAAAAGATAGTAAGAATTGGCTAGTGGTGAATAGATAAGCCACTCAGCATGCCTGTACTTGAGTTCAGTCAAAGAAAAAAGCCAGGTTGGTTGAGACAGGTAAAAAAAGCCACTACACTAGGGACTAGGTAGAAAAGGATTGGCAAAAGACAAAAACGGATGGCAGACCATATTTTATTAGCATATTTCCCCATTTCCATTGTCGTTCGCATAATGCATGAGTTTTCGGCGAAGCATTGTCCGTACAAACAGGGCATTGCATTCCGCCATTTGTAAATTCTTACTTGACGCAATTTGGCATAATGCCCGCCAGAGGTATTGTTCTCGCTGAAAGGAAGAGCTAGGTGTGTCAGGCTTGGATATTTACTGCGTTATTAATTCTTCGCTTATAAATGTGAATATTTTCAGGTGCTTCGGTGATCAGAGAATACGAGTCTATTATTTTCAGGCCTATGACCTCTTCTCATCTAGATAAGGCACGAGCATTGATCACCATGCTTGCTCAAGGCGGGTTCGCAATGTCAAACTTATGTAATAACTAGCTGCGCCCCGTGATTTCCCACATAAGTTTCGATCTCGTGGGAATATCAGGATGAAAAGTAGCCTTTAAGTTGATCCAGGGTATCAGTTACCTCCATACCAAATTTTATCAAAATTGGTCCAGCCGTTTGAGCGTGAAGAAGTAACAAACATATAAACACACACACGCACACCCCCACACACTCACAAACTTTCGCCTTTAGAATATTAGTGTGATATTATTAAAAACACATGTGTACTACTTAGTATTAGATAATATTTCGCTTATACCCGTTGTAATTTTTTTTTTGTTGTTCTTACTTTTTACCTAAGTACCTACTTAAGTGGTTATAATTCTCTAAATTATGTACTTAGTCGATGATTTCGGTGCACGGTAAAACTCTAATGAGTTGAGTGTAGAACCTAAGATAGAAACACGCTTGTACGATACGACTACATACAGAAAGCACAGCTAATAGAAATCTCTATTCCTTGACAGCACGTTTCGCCGAAAACTTTGTTGATAGAAAACATTGTTCGTAGATATCTTGGTTCATAGGAAGCACTGTTGACAGAGATCTCTGTTCATAGATAGCACTTCTTGCCGGAAACTTTGTTCATAGAAACCACTGTTTCACAGAAAGCGCCTTTGGTTCACGGAAACCAATTAGATCATAATTTTTTTAGGTAAGCTGTATTCCCATTTGCTCGCTCTTGCATCCTACGTTGCGCTTTTATAACCAAGGTATCTGGAAACACTGGTTTCTATGAAAAAAGTTTACGGCAAGAAGTGCTATCTATGAACAGATATCTCTGTCAACAGTCCTTCCTATGAACTGAGATATCTATAAACAATGTGGTCTATCAACAAAGTTTTCGGCGAAACGTGCTGTCTAGGAATAGAGATTTCTATTAGCTGTGCTTTCTGTATGTAGTCGTATCGTACAAGCGTGTTTCTATCTTAGGTTCCACACCGAAAAAGAACGTTTCCGTGTCGATTTATGAGTTTCGAGACACGGTGACATTGATTGGCCCCCCGAGATCCCCGGATTTAACAGCTTTTTTTCTGTAGGGCTATCTAAAGGGACGTATCTATGCAGGCCAACGAACCTTCAACAATAAAAATAAAAATATCCGAGACACAGTCACTGAGACAACGCAGGAAATGTGTGAAAATCGCAATGAAAAGGGTTCACATTTGCCATGTTGCTAGAGGTGGATATTGTCTGACATTATTTTCCATACTTAATTGCCGGCCCTAAATACTCAATTTAAAAAAAAAGGTAATAATTTTTAGATTTCATAGAATAAAATTTTAAAAATAAAGTGTATTAAATATGCAAGGCAGTACCTATATTAAATATACAAGGGCAGGAGAATGATGAATAATGATATCATAATTATTAGTCATAGGTCCACATTTGCGAGCCTAATCCTTTTCGCTTTACGCTGAAAAAATTATGAAAATTTAACCCAAATATTTTTTTTTGTTTATTACGAAGTAAATGGGACTATAATTTATTAGAAAGAAAGAAAGAAAAAAGTATTTATTGCGACTCGTACAGGAAGATCACAAACTAAACTAAACACAGTAAAATAAAAATCCAAGTTATATTAAAAAAAAAGTAACAAAAGGAAAATGAAACAAAGTCCTATACGAGGCCAAAAGGCTCCTATCTCAGCATGATGCTGCGACATTTAAAAAAAATAAAGGTCGCAGCGCTGGTATTCTGATAGGGCCCGAAAAATTAAATATTAAATAGTAGGTATTAATTTAAATATCAGATTAAAGCTGCCAGCCTTTTGGGCACGTTTCCTGTTGACAGCGATGCGGACGAATTTTTTGATGACCTTTGATTATTTCCCCTCCATTTTATATACTTGTACATATTATTATTAGTTTAAGACTGTTAGCTTTTTAAATTATTAATATTATTACTTTAAATAAATAATATCAGATTAAAGTCTCCTCTTGTTAGCACGAATTAGCTCATGCCGAGGCTAAAACTTAAGCGGCCTAGTTCCAATGACTGGTCAGCTTGTGCCAGACCTAGGTAGAGAGAATACTCTTTATTGGGTACACCATAAACAATACAAATATAAATGTAGATATCGACTAGGTACCGTCAAAAAACTAGTGTCCGTTCACCATTGAGAATCAAAAGTAGCCCAAAGAAAATACAAAGCATCAAACAATCGGACTTAACAAAGTATGAACAAAAAAGTTCTTTTCTTATCGAATTGGATGGCGTTGTGAAGCCAGCGGATGCAGCGCCTATGTCGCGCGGTGTCGGTGGTCAAACAGCTACGTCGTATAATGAATGCAGCGTTTTATCTCAGCGCTTCAGCTAGGATTTATTGCCAAATGCCAGGCATAGGGTGGAAGGCTTAGGCTCTATATTTTCTTTGTCATCATTTTGAGGTTTGTGGAGCTTCATAAATAATAGTTCGGCCGTCCTTTTCAGTATACAGTTGTTTCAGTAAAATTACTAAACTAATCTTTCAAAGACTCATTGTCTTCTTCATAAGTAGAAACCTACGGTATTTTGCTTATGTAGATAATGACTCCTCGTATAGCTTAAGTATTTATTATGAATTTAATAAACAATGTGAAGTAGGTAACTTAAATATTGAAATAAAATATTATACTCGGTACCATATCATTTTAAAATGAATATTTTATGATACGGTAATATTCATTTCATGTTGTCACAGAATACTACATACTGTTGGTAAATATTCATAAAGGTAAGTTGCTTAAAAAACGCTACCATATTGACGGCTTCATAATTCGCAGAAGGAAAGTATAAGCATAAACAACTTCAATTTTGCCAATCCGACAGCAAACATTGCACGGTATGCTCGGAAAATTTGTCTTCTCGACAGTTCAATCAACGCAATGTATAGTGTAGGTTTGTCAAAATGGAATCTACATTTTATTATTGCTATCACGATTTTGCGCAATTCGGATACAGATTCTCGTTGCAGATACCTAAATGTATTGCTGTACAAAAAAAGATTGCTTGGCGTATTTTCTTTTAATCACACTAATATTATAAAGGCGAAAGTTTGTGAGTGTGTGTGGGGGTGTGTGTGTGTTTATATGTTTGTTACTTCTTCACGCTCAAACGGCTGGACCAATTTTGCTAAAATTTGGTATGGAGGTAGCTGACACCCTGGATTAACATATAGGCTTTTTATCCCGGTATTCCCACGGGATCGAGATTTACGCGGGTAAAACCGCAGGGCGCAGCTAGTTATTTAATATACCGTGAAAAATATTTTCCAAACAATATTTTGTACTACTTACACAATATTTATTTATTTTCACAGCGAGTTTTTCCCGCAATTGGACCATCAGTAAAAATTATTCAAATACAGCCTGAAATGAAAATGTTAGACGTTTTTTCAGTAATTCAGGCCACGTTCAGCCTGTTAAGTGCAGGTGTTCGGTGCGTGGAAAAAAATGGCCGACATCGCCACCGCTTTGTTTCCTTCGAGTCAGATTTACATCATAAATCCTTTTAATTACGACATGCGATGGAATTTGTTTGTAAAAAGTTCAGATGATTTAACACTCCATGCGAGATTCATAGAAGTTTAGTGTATTATACCTTGACCGTGGTATTGCTATAGGCTTATTCTTGTATACCGCTGCTGATTTGCTATGGCCGCCAAGATACTTGAGAAAGCAGAGCCAAAGTGTTGGCAAGAACTAAGAGATGGAATACTGCCAGAAATTACCAAAAGAGGCGAGAGAAATGAAACCTTCGGTGACAATGATAGCTTACAAATACCATACCAAAAGCAAATATGGAATATAAAACCATATAATGTCTGATATGTTTCAAATAATCATCATCTGCCTAGCTTTTTCCCAACTATGTTGGGGTCGGCTTCCAGTCTAACCGGATGCAGCTGAATACCAGTATTTTACATGGAGCGACTGCCTATCTGACCTCCACAACCCAGTTACTGGGTAATACGATACCCCTTGGTAAGACTGGTTGTCAGACTTTCGGGCTTCTGACTAACCGTAACAACTATCAAAGATCCACAAATGACAGCCGGGACCAACGGCTTAACGTGCTTTCCGAGACACGGAGGGGTCTCCGTATATAAAGATGGTCATCCATCCACAGACCAACCGCGGCAAGCGTAGCTTAACCTGATCGATCTACCAGGCGGCTGTTATTATGGTTTATTTCAAATAATATAATCTGTAATATCTGTTTGTGGCTACCAACGGCTTGCGGTCTCAGGCATCTTGGTGGCTTACCGCGTCTTGGCGCAGCCTACCTCGAGAATACCGCTAAAAACGAACCATTTGATCCCGTGTCCGGTGAATGGCCGCGATAAAGTGGAACGAAAATATTCGTTTTTATGTTGCTCATTCCTTTGATGATGTAACTGGGACTTTATCGGTATATTATGTAAAGATGTTTAGGGGTTGGCGGGTAAATAATGATGTAATTTTATTTTGGGGGTAATTAAAGCCTTGGTCATGTTAAAGACTTCCATATGATGCAAAATGAGGATGTCTCGGGTTTAAAATACTGACTCCTATGTGGATATATTTCGGCCGAACTGGCCATCAACGACCTTAATCCGATTCCAAGTGTCTAAACACACTATGCCGAAGGTACGCGACCGAAGTTCGGCATGATTACGCCTGCAATGCTATTTGAATTACTGACGACACGTTATGCCGAAATAACGTTGCGTTATAGAGTACAGCCGAACTTCGGTCGGGCGTAAGTTCAGCGGCAATTCGGCGGCAACTTATTCTGTAGAGCACACTTTATACGCGACTATCCGTGTACGCGACCGAAGTTCGGTTCGGTTAGACTCTCCTAAAGCCTCTGCAATTGCTATTCGGGTTTCTCAAAAGTAATAACGGAACCCTAACAGGATCACTTTGTTTTGCGTCTGTCTATCCGGCTGTTTAGATAACACGACACGAAGCCACGACAGCGGTCGAGACACTGAATACACACCAAGTTGCGCAACTGAATTTCTGCCCCATAAGTTTGACACTTTTGGTGTGTCATATCAGCCGAATACGTCGGAACGTAAAATCAGCCGCGGAACTTCGGTCGCGTACCTTCGGCGACTTTTTGGTTTGAAGATTCTTCTTTTGCTAATGTATCTCGATCTCCGTCTTTAGATGAATAATTAGTCACACGACTAAATGTGTGTGCGTGTGTGTGTCCGACCAACCGTTTTCAAACTACATAATGTGTTTTCCAATCATTCGTCAGTCAGTTGGACGTAATGTAACCACTTCAACTCAACTTAATTGACACAAGTTGTTACTTAATATGTCGAGGCAACAAACAGCTAATTCAGCGGTCTAAACCATCCTTAGTTGGTGACGTTTATTAGTCATTAATTCTTGGCTGAGGTTTAGCACGTCCTATTAACGGGAAGCAACGGTTATGGGAATGAGGTCAGCCCAATATCGGTTGAGACAACAAAAATTCTCACCGCGGCTTATTAAAGATTCAGCTTTTTATCGGTTTAATGTCTGTTTGAGAACATGAAAAGAATTTTAACAGATTATGTAATAAAATGGGAAGGCGTGACCTTTTTGTACAAAAACTTTCGTGTTTAAAAAAAAAACTTAGTTTTAACCACAGATAATATTTTGGAAAGTTACTAAAATGAACTTATAGACCAGCATCTAGTTAATTATTCTACCCATTCTAAGTAATTAGTTTGCCTTATTATGGATGGCAAAAAGCCCTCTATAAGCTGATAGCCCCCCATCTTGGCGTTCACTTGGAAATCGAACCCACCCGATGTTTGACGACCTATTAATTATCTGAGCCATCTTGATCAAGGAAAGTAAGGAAGGATATTTTATTTCACTTTTATCCTCATAACCTTTAGGAGGCAATCCGTAAGGGTGGGTTCACATTACCAAAGGCGTATTACCTAACTGTCTTTTGATCTACACGGCTAACTAAAGCCATGATTGTTGCAATGCAGTTGTATAACATTTTATAAAGTTAATTGTAAAAAAAAAATTGCGAGTTTTAGTCTGACGTTTTAGAGTAAAAAACTAATCGCAAAAAAAAAAGTGTTTAGATAGATAAACGTGCTCTTAACACGTCTGTGGAAATCAAAATACCTACCGCTTTTACATAAATAGTTACGGAATAAGGCAATCTTCCAGATTATTCTTCATTATAATTCCAGATTATTTAGTCTCTCCCACGCACAAGACAGATAGACTTAATTTATTTTCGTTTCATTACGTCTAGAAGTAGGTACTAACCTACTCCGTTTGTGTACTGTTCTGCGACACTTGCCCTTAGAATTTTATTACATGTATAGATACACAGATTCTATGACTGAGTTTTATGGCAGCCGATTTACAATCTCCGTCGTAACACCAGTAGATACATTAAGTGCGCCATTAATGGCCACTTTAGTATTATTGACGTCGCCTGCGACGAACACAGTCACTTTTACGTTTCGAAGCCATTTTTGCGTTTTATGTCCGTATCGTGAACCCCGTTTGTGTGTGCTAACCTTTGCAGTTGTTCGCGCGTGTTTTATTTGTATGTACGCTAATACTGAGTCGGGATACGGGTATTTGAGTTTCTTCACAGTGTTTTTTTTGTTAACGGCCTTCGATACAAGGCGGCTCGCAATCAAAAGGTAGACGGTAGCTGCACATCGCGACTGTGACAAGAAGGCTTTCACTCAGCATGATGCTGTGCTATGGCGCAACCACAGCTCAGCGCTGATTTTCAGTGGTCACCCAAAAACGACTTACGGAAACCAAGTCAGGTATGTTAGGTATACAATCGAGGATTATACAATAATATTAACAATTTTTACCTAGCCCTCCTCCTTTTTTGATGTCGATTAAAAATGTTTTTTTTATTATCTTCAACACAAGAGCAACGCAAAAACATTGACATTACTTTCAATTTTTTGAATTTCCATGAAAATATGTTAAATAATGGCAGACATAAGCCTAATCCTTCCTAAAAGAACATACGCCTAATTACAAGTTTATAATTACTTCCGTATTCACAGACATCGTGTTGGTAAACTAAAGTTCATTTTAGTAAACGGGAATCTGTTTAGGATCGAACAGATCCCCTCCACGCTTCAGAGAGCACGTCGAGTAATCGGTGTCGGAGAGCGTCAAAGAATTGATTTTTAGGGCGTGTGAGACTTCTTGCTTATTTATGTTTCCCTGGTACTCGGAAAGAGAATTAGCAGTCAGTATTTGGGCGAATTCAACAAAATAAATCTTTGGCGGAAAATAATGTGTACAAAATATTACTGGATTAGATATCGTAGGAAATAAAAAATCAGAGTTTAGTTATTGTTTATATGTCCAATGTCATAACAAAAAATAAATAAATACCTATGGGCTAAAATATATAGTCGAAGTCAAGGTTGAATCTAATTGTTATCTTAAATTTTAAGAATTCCGTTAAATCGATTAGAAACTAACTGTCTGTGATAAAGTCAAGAAAGCGCACACAATACGACTTTTTGTCATAGACAAATTTTATGGAGATTTTTAGGAAAATAAAAAAAATATCCTCCAGACCGTATTTCAGCCATGTCGGTCAATTTCGACGGAGGCTAGCCTTCTTTGCGGGAGATATAGCACAAGTGTGTGCGCAGATACAGGTGCACTCTCTCTTCACAGCAGCAGTTTTGGAAAGATAATTTTGTCAAGAGTTAATACTATAAAATTTCGAATCATGGGTACAGGCATGTTTCGACAATTTTATTGCTTATTTCATCAGGAGAGCAAAATCTCCCTACGGGCCCTGATTGGTAGAGAATTTCTTTCCCAGATTTATCTCTTCATTAGCGAGCGCTATTACCCCTGATTTAAATTAAAATGGAACCGAAACGTGCTTAGATTACTTAGCTTAACTTTCTGTTCAAGTATTTGTAAGTTATTGTTCATTAACTTGTGTATTAAATTTGTTACTTTATTTCTTTTAAGTCCTTTTCGTACTATATAAGAAGCATTTTCTTGCTGGTCTGGGAGTAATAAAAAAGAAATGGAATACATTAAAATAATTTATGTTTGAGATGCTTGTTATGTCGCGAAAGTCGTTACTTCGACGATGGGATCTATTCAAACATTGTCCTCATATTTTCTAAACTTTACCAATAACATAGCGTAATAAGCCGCTTATACGCCAATTCTAGGAAACAGGCCTCCTCTCGTTGAGAGGGAGTGGGCCGTAATCCGTGGGCCGTAATCCGTGGGCCGTAATCCGTGGGCCGTAACCCGTGGGCCGTAATCCGTGGGCCGTAATCCGTGGGCCGTAATCCGTGGGCCGTAATCCGTGGGCCGTAATCCGTGGGTGGATGTCATAGGTCTTCGAAATTTTGGTCCTAGGATATGCCGGTTTCCTCACGATATTTTTCTTTACAGTTTTGAAAGCAATGGTGGTGAAATATTTTACACAAAGTAAAACGCATGGGTACGAACCTATGTATTTGGTAAATTTCGGCTGTTACCACTGGGACACCACTGCTCGCAACCTTTACCAATACTTCATCATCATCATCATCATCAGCCTATAGCAGTCCACTGCTGGACATAGGCCTCCCCTAATGAGCGCCATAGCGCCCTGTCTTCAGTTTGACGCATCCAGCATCTGCCTGCAGTCTTTCGCAGATCGTCATCCCACCTGGCCGGAGGGCGTCCAACACTACGTTTGCCAAGTCGCTGTCTCCACTCAAGAACTCGTTTACCCCAGCGGTTGTCGGTTCTTCGCGAGATATGGCCGGCCCACTGACACTTCAGCTTGCTAATTCTTTGAGCTATGTCGATAACTTTCGTTCTCTGTCGGATGCATTCGTTACGGATCCTATCCTTTAGAGAGACTCCGAGCATAGCTCTTTCCATAGCTCGCTGAGCGACTTTGAACTGGTGGACCAGCTATCGTGAGTGTCCACGTTTCAGCCCCGTAGGTCATGACGGGTAGGACGCACTGATTGAAAACTTTCGTTTTCAAGCATTGCGGTATAGATAACGAGAAGACTCGACGTAGTTTCCCAAACGCTGCCCAGCCTAGCTGGATCCTTCTCTTGGCCTCCCTCTCAAAATTGTTTTTACCTAACTGCAGAGTTTGCCCGAGGTAAGTGTATTCGGAAACAATTTCGAGAGGGTGGCCGTGCACGACGACCGGTCCCGGATCAATGAGGCCATTGATCATGACTTTGGTTTATTTGGTTTACCAATACTTACCTAAAAACTAAACGTTTCGCCCACACATTTTCTATTTGAATTTGAAGTTACGACGTTCCTTCCGTAAAAAAATATAGAAACTTCTACAGTTCCACCTTTAACAAATCATCACAAATAATGGCTATGAAAAAAGCCCTGAAACTACAACTAAAAGCCACGCAGACGAAGTCATATTGAAAAGTCATAGTTACACATATGTAAAATCCTCGTTAATAATTCCGACTGCGGTCGAGACGTGCCCCACAATGAAACCTCCACGCGTCACTGATACTGACATGTGTGTCCAGCCATATAATTCACTGCTCACATTTACAGCCAAATGTATTGAAATGAATAGTGGATTGAGCATAGAATTTAACTTTGTATTGGATTTAATCGTGAATAGTTTGAAAACTGGACGAGGATGGAAGTGTAACTTAGAAAGTCGTTCTTTGATTTATATTTTACCGCAGTTTAGTAATAAAATTATGTCTGACTAAGGTTTTATTTTGTCGCTTGGATGAGGTTTTGAAAGTCAAGTTAGGAGGGGCGAATTAAAAGTGAAATGCTGCTCGTTGGTAAGCGCATCACGCATTATATTTATTTATAAAGCTACAATAATTCCCAGAAGCGTTACCTCACAATTAAAATATTCACAATAAATCACATAAATAATTTCCTTCACTAGCCGAATATATCAGTATTTTATTAAAGTTGGAGGCAAATGCTGGAGGCCCAAGCAAATGGATTTTTAGCATACGAAGTCTTTTTTTACACTGTCAACCTAAAATCCATCCGTCAATTTTAGTAAAACAATGCGAAATGTTTTTTTGTGAAAAGTTATTTCTAAAAGAGATCAATTAAAATATTATTTTCGGACAGGATAACACTGAGGTAGATTAGGTAAATAAGATGCTGAAATAATTTAAGGATAAAGTAATACTAAGGTACAAAACCTTCTACCTTAACACCACGCTCATAATCCTACACTGGATAAACAGAGATACAATAAATCCAAAACCCTACGTGAAAACCTTATGACATAAATGTGAAACACTACCTAATCACGATCCCTCAGCTGACATTTATGACACCCGGGCTGACAACCAGCTGAAACATTACGTTTTCTTTATACACACATCAGTATAAAGAAAATACCTGAACATTATTCCTCGAAATGAACCAAACAATGTCGTCTTTCGATCATCACTTTGACGTATCGAGACGAAAGAGTTGTCAATGTTGATGTACAGCTGCGGGGGTTCACTAATGTTTGACAAAGAACGAATAATAATAATAACGTTTATTGTGTCCAAAAGTGATACACAAACAATTTGGGTTTGGAGTCTTCATTTAAGCATATAATGCCTGTATTAGAGGACTCCGCTCCTTCACAACAGTAGGTACTTACTTAAAACACAATAAAAAAATATATATTAATGACAAATGATAATTTAAAAAATAACAATATTAAAAACTAATCATTTGACAAATATCTCATTTCGCAAACGTATTATTTTGTATGTAATCATTTGACAAAATTCAAATTGCGCAAATGTTTTACTTTGAAATATTTCAAATGTTAAAATATCATTCCAAAAATATTCATTTGACCAAGTACTTCGTTTGTTAAAATTGCGATTTTACAAAATGACGGTAGATAAATTGTCATTTAATTTAGAATTTTGTCAAATATTATTTGCGTGAAGATGAGTTATTTACAGAAAGAATAGTTTGTAAAGTGATATCTTTGTCAAGTATAAATTTTCCTAACATTATTTTTAACACGAAAATTTGTGATTCGGTTTTTGTCAAATTATAGGACACCACCAACGGCATTATTTTGTAACACACACACAATGGCAATGTCATCATTAATTTTGACAGTTCATTATGTTATTAAAACACGTTTTTGAGCAGGCGAATTTTTCAAACCTATAAATGAACGGATAAGAAAACCCTCGGATTGTGATTCAAAGTGTGATACATAACTAAGGTGCAGATTACTAAATGACGCTCGCTATTTGAGTGTTACCTACATCTTGATGTGTGCATTGTCTGATTGTGTAAGGCACCAAGAAGTGAGATATCTTCAAGAAATTAGCATAATCTAGCTATCAAAGAGGCAATTGCCGTATCTATAAAAACGTTCGCATTAAAATCTCAGTCTGACAAAAATACCTCTAATTTACTTTTTGACAAGAATTTGCTATTGATTGTCGCTGAGATGAGATTAGACAAAGTAAAGCGTCTGTCTGGGTTCGAACCTACGACCTACAACTCGTAAATCTCGGGCGTTTTTCAATCACCACTCGCTGGTCTCAAAACGGTGAAGGAAAACATCGTGAGGAAACCGGCATGTCCTAGAACTGAAAAATTCGAAGACATGTGACATCTACAACCTTGAACTGGGCTCGCGTGGCGGATCACGGCCCTTCCCCTTTCACCGAGAGGAGGCCTGTGTCCCAGCAGTGGGAACATTACAGGCCGATTATGAGATGAGACAACTAGATTTTGAACGTTTCATTACGGAAATTGGCCTTTATGTGTACATCAGCCTTAATTCTGTGTATATTCGACATCGCAACTATATCGATGTTCGGTACATTTGGTTTTACCATCGATTTGCCGTCGAACTCGTGCCGCAGGTGCGCCCGAGAACACCTAAAATTATCTTGACATTTTATTGGCACGGTCCTCGATTCTGTTAATTAAAATGTCTTGGAAATATTTTCCATTACTCAGCAAGTTCGATAGCGTATTTCTAAAGAAATTCATGCAACGGAAGTTAGGAAAGAGAGGTTCTATTGTGCTTTCTTTGAACTTTTGAAAATATTTTTCAATAAAATATTATTATATTATTTTTTCGTTTTAATTATGGCTTGCTGGTAGATTTTCCTGTTCTGGAGGAAAGTTGTGAGAAACTGTTAGGTTTCTTTTTATTTACCCTCTACGTTGATGTTGTCCAGTTATGCTTGTTTTTAATTAATTTTATAATTAGGTAGTGTAAAACCTATTACTAAATTTCTGAGAGAAAAATGCCTAGTTATTCGAGTAGGTACAGAAAAATATATATGGTATATGGTATATATATGGTGTATGGGATAAACACGATAACGATTCGTTATTTTATGGTTTCGTTATGAAATATATCAAATTGCGATAACGATGTCGATTGACCACGTGACTTAACGCGGCTTATGTCAATCCCATACATTTTAGTCTTTTCTAACTTCGTTATCGTTTATAAATTGTTACTTTGTCTAAGCCCCCTGTAGAGATTATAGCCTATTTGGTGTCAAACCGGAAAGGGATCGGCACCGTATCAACTCGTGCCGTTCTGTATTCTTTGTATGAAACTCCCTATTGCAACGCACACTAATCGGAATCGTAACGTAATCACCTCGCCTCGGGGCAAGCTCACGAACCGCGGTGCAGTGCGTTATTAACGGCTCGTCGTCCCCGCGCTTACGGCTCGTTGTTCGCTTACGGCTCGTCGTCCCCGCGCTTACGTCTTACCGTACCCGAGCTTACGTTTAGACGTAGCCGAGCCGCCGTATCGTAGCTCCTGATCCGCTTTGGTTACGTGCTTATGTTAGGTTAACGCCTGTTTGACGCGAGGCGAAAGGCGATACGGTGCCGATCCCTTTCCGATTTGATACGTGTGCTATACCTATGGATACGTTGAAACGTAGATGACTGTATTACGAGGCAAACATTGATTAAGGGCTGATTTTTCAATCATCTGATAACTTTATTCGAGGAATGATTTTGAAATTTTGACAGTTGTTTCTTACAAAAACTGTCAAACGTCAATTTTATTCCTCGAATAAAAGTTATTTGGGGATGGAAAAATCGGCCCTTATAACAATATAAAACGGAATAAGAGGTTATCCTTTTATTCTTTTTTATATTCTGATGAAAATCGCGCGCGACACAAAGGCACCGCAAGTCGCGCAACGACCGGTGCTTTTGTGTCGCGCGCGATTGTATCGCGTGTCGCGCCTGTTTGTAGGAGCCTTAAAACGAACAGTGTTTCATTTTTAATCTATACATATATAATTCAAAGTCCTGACTGACTGATATATTAACGCACATCCTAAGCCGCTGGTCCTAGAGACATGAAATTAGGAGGGTGTGTTCTTTGTGAAGAGTAAGTATCCACTAAGAAAGGGTTTTCCCAAATTCCACCCCTGATAGGGTGAATGAGGGAGGGTGAAATTTTACGCTGACGAAGTCGCGGGCAGAAGCTAGTAAATTATAAGGTAGGCTTTTAAAGTAAAGCAACTTTAAAAAACATTGCTCAAAAAATAGACAAATGGTTCCATAAATAGATAATTGTTGCTTAACACATTGAAGGACACTGAACGAGACACAATAGAAGTTTTATTGTTATTACGTCGAGGGGCCTTAAGTGTCCCGCAAAGAGTTAAATAATGTTTTCCTTGTATCGCCAACTTTTCTTTTCTGGAGCTAACAAATTGTGTTTTATATAAATAATGAACTCATTTACTCTTTTAAGCTTTGTTAATATATTAATCAAAGGAAAAGTTTGTTCTGGTACACATCGCCTCATTAAGCAATATGGAAGTCGTGTGGTAGGTACTCATTATTTTTGAATAACTTCGAAGAATAATCTCTTTTTTTCCTTAAATCTTTATCATCAAAATAACCATGAAATATATATTATATTTTGGAGGATCTTGATTAATTAAAATTTAGTACGCTGTCGATAGAGACCAGTGGTGACAACCCCGACTTACAAGATGTATGTCGTGGGTTCGAACCCAGCCAGGTGCTTTACTTTGTGCTTTTAAAACGGTAAAGTAAAACATCGTGAGGAATCCAGCATGTCTTAGAATAAAAAAATCGAAGACATGTTACATGTATCAACCCGTACTGGGCCAGCGTGGTAGATTATAGCCCACGGGACTCACAGAGAGGAGGCCTGTGTCCCAGCAGTGGGAACATTATAGGCTGATTATGCTTTGCTTTTGATATTTTTCATGATGGAAACTCAGCCTGTGACTTGTAAGGTCACTTTTTAAGAGGGAACAGGGCGTGCGATTTTCCATACAAATGTATTCCCCTTTTTTCTTCCTGAATAATGCCTCTAGAGCAAATTTTTTTTTTCTTAAATTAATGTCTGCTGTAAACACGTCCCTGTCATTTTCTTTTTTTCAGCAACTAATTAGTAAAGAAAATAAGACCCTCTAAAAATTACAAAACATACCCTATTTTTACCGCCGTGATTAGAGGACTATCAGACAAATTAGAAAAGTTTTTAACATAAAAAAAATTATAGTAACCTAAACATACTCTTTCTTAAAATGTTAATGTAAAAAAATTATTGAATCGGCTCAGTTTTCGAGGAGAAAAAGTCGGAATACGAAACGTCGATCTCGTCAAAAGTTTGTGTGATAATTTCGGTCTGAGCTGCAGCTGTCCCTATCACACACTACGGTGGCAGACTTGAGGTAAGGCGACGGCAATAGTTTCTTCAAATCCCTATTTTCAAATTGCTCGCAGGCCTGTCCCCTCTTATGGGACATACCACTCTTAATGGTCATAAACCCTAGATACATCATCTTCCTGCCCTTGACCTTACTTGGGGTCGGCGCAACACGTTTCCTTGTTCCATTCTATCAACCGTCACGCTAAACTATAGTAACAAATAAAATATTGCTAAAGAAAACAATACGCAATTTTTTTTTCAACCTGTGTTGTCCTGCTGCTGGGCAAAGGTCTTTTTTATTTTTTTTTCGGTTGGGAAATCAGCAAATGACCCCTCCCGCTCTGGGTGGAGCGGAAGGGAGTGTCAGACTTACTGACTAAACCCACCTATGTTCCTTCCTTAGCCCTTTATGTTCCAGGCCAGCGGTAACCCTTTCGGACAATCCCGCTGACTCGGCAGGCTTCGGCACTAAGGGGCCCCTTCTCTGCTGCTGACATCTCTTTTGGGCTAAGGTCTCCCATATAACTTTCCATTGTACTTTGTGCGTTGCCTTCTCCTACCAATCTCCCGTGAACAGATCTAGATCGTCAAGCCAGCGTTTTCTTGGTTTTCCTCGGCGGCGACACCCGTCTTCTGGCGCCCACTGCGTGACGACTCTCGCCCATTTGTCCCGTTGCATCCCACATACACGACCCACCCAATCCCACTTCAGTCTAGAAGACTTATTGCCCACATTTTGCGGTGATTCCTGTTTTGGAGCGTATCGTGGTATTACGTATTCGACCGCTGAGAGAAAGAGATAAGTAACCAGGGTCATCGGAAATAGTGAAAGTTTAGTAAGAAACCTAGGGATTTTTACGAATTAATATAGTTTGATAAATTAGTTTGTTTTGAGGGGCCCGTGGCTAAATGGTAATAATAATAAATATTATTGATGAACATGAGACAACCGTACAGAGTAACTTAATAATAAACCTAAATAGTAACAGCCGCACAGGTCGATCGATCAGGTTAAGCTACGCTTGCCGCGGTTGGTCTGTGGTATCGTATTACCCAGTTACTGGCTTGTGGAGGTCAGATAGGCAGTCGCGCCATGTAAAATACTGGTATTCATCTGTATCCGGTTAGATTGGGAGCCGACCCCAACATAGTTGGGAACAGGCTAGGTAGAGGATGATAATTGAATAAAATTTTATTCGAAAACATCCATCGGTTTCTTACTTAACTTCAACTACGTCCGACGACCCTGGTTACTTATCTCCTTTGGTGACCGTACCTAATTGCTTTTACATAATTTAGGCACATACCCTTTGACAGTGGCTAAAAGTCACCTAGTTTTCCAAAAATATATTTCACAACATTTTTCAACGGCATTTTTTCCTAAAAAAAAAAGTATCATAAAACAAAGGAAGAGCGCCTCTTTATTCTAAATTCAATGTTTAGTAAAATGTTTGCGAAAAAATACACTGAGGAGTGGACGGACGTGCGCCAGTGTGTCAGTCAATGTAGAATGTAGCTAGTGAATACCACGTGCTAGTTGGATATAGGTCGGAAAAAGCAACATAAATCCCTAAAATAGACTTGATTTTGGTTATAAAAATGTTTACTAGAGGTAGAGAGTAAAACACGTAGTTCTCGGCACAGAAATCATTCAGTATCGTGTCGATATCTACTTGATAGATTGGTAAAATACAAAACTAGAGGAATCGAATTCTAAATATAATAAACAATCTATTAATAAAATCGATAAAAAAAAAACAATCGATCATTTTTATCGATTTCTAATTAATATTATTTTATTTAATTTTATTATAAATGAAATGATGAAATGATTTTATTTTTTGTAAGTAGGTTTGTACAAACACTTTTACACGTCAATCATGTTTTTTTATAAATATTTATTTTTCTTTTTTTATTCTTTTCTCGAATGAAATTTTATTAATAGAAAACTAACAGCTTATTTATCAAATAAATGCCTATGCCTAAGGCACTGGAACTCCCACGCATCGACGAAACAGCATTCTGCTTGACGCCGGAGTCCGGTGGGAGGGTGGTCGCAAACCAGGTGGGCGTTAGCCCTACCAATGCTAGGGAAGAATTGGCCAGTCAAATAAGGTGTTGGGTGTGACTGTCCAGGATGCGCCGAGCGCTTGGTGCAATTGAGTAACTGGCGGAACAAACTGCGCTACACGAGGAGGCTTCTTCATGCATCCCAATATGGTATGGAACATTTGCTATCAAGTCCATTCTGCATCTGTCTATACGCGAAAGTCATTGGCCAACAGAAGGGGCTACCAATCTGGGGGCCTAAAAAGGCCACTTTGGCTGAATCATAAAAGGATAACATAATGGACAGTTAACTGTTAAGTTAATCGTATCAAATCCCACTGGTGAAGCATTTTTCAGGAATTTTTTTTGTCTGTGCTAAACTACCAATCAATCCAATCCAAATCCAAACCCAATCTCTTTGATTATACCTACGTAAAGCAGCGAAAAAAAGAAAAACTCGGGTTGTCTTCGCCATATTATGATTCATAATGTTATGCTTTTATGATTCTCCAAAGTGGCTTTTTTTAAGCCCCCTGTGCGTCTTGTGAAAGGAGAATTCCTTATTATTTGTGTTAAACATAAACATAAAACGGCATTGTGTCCTCCACTACTTATTTCATTTAACGCTATGCCCGGCTGGTTTACAAAACAGAAAAACTTACCTTGTTTCCCACAGAGTTTTGCCAGCACCCAGTTTATTCTGAAAAAGTTCATAACAACAACAGAAACTGACAAAAGATCCGCAAACTTACTAAGATTATTTGGATGAATATCTTTAAAACTTGTTCGCCACAACATTGAAAGTTAGTAAACAATAGTTTTTTTTATATTATATTCAGTGGTTTCTTTAACATAATCACGAAATGTATACCTGTGGATATTATTAGCATAAACATTAAACTTTTTGACGGTATTTTTTGTGTAAAAGCGGCAAAATTCGAACGGCTAGGGTGGGCGGACCCCGGCAACTGCCCTTTCGATTTGAGCCCATAAACATGGCAGCGAAAATCATAAACACATTACATTAGCTCAGTTTGTTCATCATCTGCCTCACGTTTTCCCAATATTTCGAGGTTGGCTTCCAGTCTGACCGGAAGCTGCTAAATACCAGTATTTTACATGGAGCGACTGTCTATCTGACCATAAACAATATAGTTACTAGGTAACACGATACCTTGGTAAGACTGGTTTTCAAGACTTTTGGGCGTAGACAGAGTAAACTATAGACTGCTGCATATCTTCTTTTTCATTCGCACAAGAAAAAGAGAAATATATTAACGTCACTAGCAAAGAAAAGAGACAGAGTAAGAATATTTCTGTCCCTTACTGCGTGTCGGCTAAGCACATTAATGTGCACAACAAGTTTGACGTTTATGAAAGAATATTAAAATAATACACCGCGATTAAATTAATAAGATCTTTTTCGTGCATAATTCAATAATAGTACATTTGCGCAAAAGTGAAAATGGTAAGTTGCAGTGTAATAAGCTGTAAAAATGATAGTATGATGAAGATTGCCGGATTTTTATGTCCCTTTCGGTGACACGGATACCATGAGTCTATAGATTACTCTGTCTACGCTTGTGGGCTTCCGACTACCCGTAACGACTGTCAAAGGTCGATCAATGTCTCAGTTCGATGTGATATGAAAATATACTTACGTGATGCCACTTACATTTGTTCTTTGTCATTCATTCATATTTTAATCAGGGGTTGCATTTTGTAACAGATTTCAACCCGACTTGCAATCTGTGGTCAGCTGTCTCAATATATGAAGCAGTTAATACTTTATTATACACAGACTGGTAAAGTACAGTCACGAGCATAAGTATGTATACACTTGGCTTTATTCAAAGGCGATTTTCTCCTTGATTTTGAATGACATTTTATATTATTAGGAACATAGTATTTTCGAACCCATAGGTTTATGTAAAGTGTTGTATTTCAACGTTGCATTCGTTATTTCGTGAAAAAATCGCAGTTTAAAGTTTCCAAGTGTTGACATATTAGTGCTCGTGACTGTACAAGTATATGGTGTACAATAAATAATTTAATAAATAAATAAAGTATTGATGAATAAAACAACAGACCCATGTTATGACGACACTGCCTTAGTGCACTTTATTAATTACATAATTATTACGCGTCAGACAACGCAAATATAACAATAAATTCAAAACAATGCTTCAATTCTCTATACAACTACATTTAAAAAATTGTGTATATTTATATCACATAGTGTATGTTTTTGATTTTATACTCATTACTATTCGAATTTTTTGATAATTTATTTAATTTTTTACCTCATTAGTTATATTTTTTGTTATATAATTTGTTTCAGGTACCTACGATCTATATGACTGAAAAAAAGGGAAAATAAAATCTACTTTAAATATCCAAAAAAAGTTTAGAAGGAATACACATTTTTAGTTTTCCACAAGTTTTCAAATTTCACCGACATTTCGAAGACTTCGAATGATTAAAAGGGTACTCAAATACTTAATGAACTAAGCTGTCGAAGTTTGGGAATTCGAAACGGATTCATTAATAATTAGGCCTTTATAGATGTCGAAAGAAATATTTATTATGTTGATAATTAAACTTGCTACATTCATTCGTTTTAATTAGGAATGTCGAGGCCTGAAAATAACTACCAGTAGTACAGATTTTTTTTAAAGTAGAGGTGAATCGCATTTATTTTTTAATTTTAGTTAATAATAATAAAAAGGTTTTCTTTTTTCTTCATCCTACAGCATAATTTAACTTCGTCACCATGCAGTGTTTTCTCCTTTTTTAACCGACTTCTAAAAGGGAGGGTTTATGACCCGGAACTTTAGCTCACTGACTTTCTGAAACGCGAGCCGCACCCGCTTTATTTACCTTTCTACCCGTACACTGGTTTCGACAGAAGTACATATACTCGTATTATAAAGACACCCTTATGTTATACACGTACCATCCCTGCTAATATTGAAAAACACTGGGCTTTTGTGTTTACGATTAAATTAAGTAGTTTTGAAAACCCAATGTTTTTAAATTAACTGCACTGTAATTGCGTAACATACTTTCAATTACGATCCGAGGGTTTTGAAGGAAATTCCTAATGCATTGCTTTATGGGTTTGAATACTTCGTCTGCTCAACCATGTCAATAACGCAATGAACATTGATGAACTGTCAAAACGAAAGGCATTGCGATGAATTGCCATAATTATTATGTGTGCTACGCAATTACCCTGCGGATGTCTGAAAACTGATTTTACTTTCTAAATAGATAGTGGATACTAAGAAAAAATATAATAATATTACAAGAACACTAATCACCTGACCAATAAACTCCACTTATCCAGAATGATATGAGAAAACATTCGTAACATGTATTGTCGTTTTATTATTATAATAACTTCTTAATACTAATGTATAAACTATTACTAAATGTTTTGTGTTAGTCTATTGATATTTGTATTGTTTTGAATAAACAATTATTCAAAATTTATCCTTAAATTGAATGTACTCGACAAGCAGTGAAGCGTTGTGTGATAGAGGCTTTCGTTAATAGAGGGGGGAGGGGGGAGATGTGGTTAGAGTAAGATACAATTCATGTTAGGAAGAGATGGATAGATAATCTTTAGGGCGTGTTACGACGTCACTAGTTCAGGAAATCCCGATAAGGCGATGATCTTGTAATAATTTAAGAGCTCATGTTGAGGAAAGTCCTTGTTCAGACCGAAGGACAAGTTGTTCGTATAGATAGGCTTATAGCTTATAGCTTTCTTGATAGACTAGCTACCATGAGCACAGATCAACAGCCTTTAAAAATATATATAACAGAATGTTAGAAATTAAATAAGGACACATTTACCAGCCATTAGGTGTGCCACTACTAGGTGATGTCCAAACTTGCCCTCCAGTCCGGAAATTGACCTGCTTAAAGGATAAGCCACACTGGGACTGACGCAGCACATTATGCCAATAAGGATTTAGATAAGGTTTCATAACATATTTCAGCGCCTGGTAAATATAGCTAAGAATGTATGTACGTGTATGAAATGGGGCAGGAAATGCGTAAAGGAATTTAGTTATAGATGACACTTGGATGGGACCCGCACGGTTTTATTATTGCGGAATTTTACAAGCAAGATTTTTTAGAGTTGTCGATACACCCAACGCGGCAACGTTATAATATTATATTTTGATACAGCAGACAGCGTTTTACATACCTATTCAGAACATTGATAATAACAAAATACTCGAAACATTAGGCATCCATATTGATTCTTACAATATTCCCATAATAGTAGCAAAGACTAAAACTATAAAATAAATATTAGCATTATAAAGTTGTAATTAACTATTTCATACAAAATACTGTAGCAAGCGAAACGTATAACTAATTATTACTCTAATATTATTAACCGTTTACTTATAATTCAGTCACATTCATCTTAAACAAGCACTTGCATATATTTGCTCTGAAAATTGAACACTTTACATAAGAAATTATTTACTCACGCGATTACATAGACTTTGTTAGGCTTAACCAAGAATTTTGTTAATGGTTTTTGCAGTAAGAAATAATAAAAACAAAATTTTATTAGGCCATTAGAAAGTGTCTAATTAGTCGATAAAAGTATACTTAACAAATTGTCATGTTTCCATATTACCATCTAACGGATATTCCAAGTATTCGTTCAGTGTTTTCATGAAATTCGATTAAGGGGGAAGCGCTAAGGTAGCCCGCGATATTCAAATTTCCTTACGTTTTTTGCAATTTTCTGATCAGTATTAAGTTGTACGTTGATTAAACTATGATTCGCGGTCGTAACAAATATGTATTTACAGAATTATAATCATTACAATCGGTAATACAACTTGTTAAGTTAATGTAATCCCCAAATGTCAAGATTTCATGAAATAGTCATTCTTGGGGATTACTTGGTCTTAGAGAGTTGTCAACGTACAACTTAATACTGACCAGCAAATTGCAAAAAACGTAAAAGAAAATGAATTTCGCGGGCTACCCTGGCGCTTTCGCCATCAGCGAAGCTTTTTCCGCGTGCATCATAGATACGGATAAAACCTCTTTAATTTCGTGTTACCTCTGTTTAGTTTCCCTACTATTTATGTATTTTGTTACCTACGTATCCGTAGCGTAGTCCCTGTTGTCAGGCTCCGTATATATGGCCCCTAAATCCGTCACTGCGAGAATAACGCTATTGAAATCCCCAACATAATTGATTCAACATAGTTTGCGCGATGCGGTAGCGAACATTGAAATGAAATATCAAAAAAATAGTTCTCACTACTCGTTCCTAACACACTGCCACTATTTTTATTATATTTCAATATACAGACACGGCCCCTATACATTTATATTATATAGTTTGCGTTACAGCTCTATGTATATATCTATTTCTTCGTAAAGTGCAATCGAAAGAGGTTAGTTCTGATATTAGTACCCATGATACAGACCAACTCATTAACATCCACTTGGTTCCCGTGTTCCACCATCTTAGTCTTTATAACAAGAATTTATTTAAAACTCGACTAATTGGTAAAAAATGTCTACATTCGACACCTACATTCTCATAAGGCTTCTTCGTAATAAACTCCTACGTTGATCTGAAACAAAAGAAATGTTCAATGAGTTATACTTAAAGGTGGATCGTGAGAGAAATCGCTAACTTTTGGAACTGCGAATATTTTAGAAGTTATATTAAATTTTAATGCTCTCTCTGATTTTTAGTGGAAGGGTGTTGAAATTTGAAGGTTCCGAGTTCAAGTCATTTAACTTTAGAAAGTGCTATTAGGGCAATCTAATTTTGTGGCAGAAATAAAACATTAAAGGGTGATAGATACAATGGTCCACCCCTAAGCTTGAACCCGTAAGATACAAAACAAGAGATACTCACATATTATATCAGTGCTTATACTACACCACATGAACAGGACAGCTGCCCTTAGCTCTAACGTTGTCTAGCGGCGGTGCGATCACCACGTACGTGTCTCGACTGGCAGTAGGAACATCATCGTCATCCCCCGCGAACAGTGGGGGCGGGGGGATGACGTCATCATCCACTTCATCCTCAGTCACCTCCGAGCGCTTGCTCCGACCCGGCATGTAGTTCATGACACACGTGACAGCGATCAGAAACAGGAAGAATATGAACACCACATCGAACATGATTAGAAAGTTCAGCATTACAAGTTGCATGACACTGGCTAACTCCCCTCACATTCTGCGCGCGATAAACTGAGAGGCACTGCTATGCTCATCTTATAGCATTGTTGTGTTTTGATATCTGAAACAAACGAAACGCAGTATTAATAAAAACGAGTTATTCCGTTCTGTTAAATCGATCCCCTGCTTGATCGTCTTCTGTTTTAATATTTGTTTTATTCTTTACTAGCTGCTGCCCGCGACGTCGTCTGCGTGAAGGCTCTACAGCACCAAAAACACCTAAGATGCCAGTGTCGCTATAGCATTATAAAGTAAACAACTTTTAAAATAGAATTAAAATATAAGTTTTTTTTTGCAAGCGAAGCAAGTGAAAAGAGTTATATGGGAATCCTGCTGAGTTCAGTCATAAGAGGTGACTGAAGGAAATAGAGAAAATAATGCAGGAATACATTCTAGGACACAAAAGAGTAAAAATACGTTCAAAGGTATCATATATACCTTACAACACTTCCCTATAAACTACGTTGGTAGTTATGCTGCCAGGAGCCAAAATGTGTGATGACGCGGGAGCAAGCGACGACGTACAGTTGCCCGTGTGAGAAGCAACTCGTCCTGACGTCGACACCCACTGCCCTCAGTGTCTGCCCCTGCGACTTATTGATGGTCATCGCGAAGCAAACACTCACGGGGAGCTGTACGCGCTTGAACTGGAACGGGAAGTTATGAGGTATGAGGGGAATGCGTGGTATAAATACTGCCTCGCCGACGTCACAACCCGTAAGAATTTCCGCCTCAATGGTGTGTCTGTGGAGCGAGATGACTTTAAGGCGGGTCCCGTTACACAACTTCGGAGGAGATAGGTTCCGAAGAAGCATAACCGGGACACCGCTTCAGCTTGAATGCGCTGGAAGTCCACTTGCTGACAGGGAGTTCAGAAATTCCACGGGATAATGTGTGGCGTCATCTTGCTTGACAACAGTGTTTATCGAGGTGTAGACCACTTCATTCCCTTCAATTTCCGAGAGAATGCATTCGTTAATTGCTGCAGCCTGATCATTTTTGGGCGTCAAAATGGCCCGCTCACACACCCAAGAATTCTGCTGGTGCGGTATACGACTGAATGTCCCCGTACACACAGCGAATGAGTTCTTCTAAGCTGGAAACCACTCTACCGAGAGACTCTGGAAGCACCACCTGTCTACCTCTCTCTTCTGGTAGAGTGCCTTCGCCAAGACTTAGAAGGACATCGGAGAATTCTTAGCCGAGCTCTCATATTAATGGTCAAGCGCAGCGTACGAACTCGTGACCACAACGAAGATCGTTTCAACGAAGCATTCACCTCGTCAGCCCTCGATCCTCGGCCATCGTACACTCATCCCATACGATCAGAGAGCAATCCTTGAGCACGTGTCCCTTATCGCTGTTACGTGACACACCACAAACAGGCGTTTCGGCGCTCTCTAAATCGATGGGAATTTTAAACATGGCATGTGCTGTCTTGCAGTCCCGGAAGCAGTGTGGCAGCGATTCCCGACGACGCTACAGCAATAGCAATTTTGCCTTGCCTCCTGACCTCTGCAAGTATGCCAGTGGTAACAAATGTTTTTCCTGTACCACCAGGAGCATCCAAGAAAAACATTTTACCCTGGTTTTGCCAAGCGCTTTCAAGGACGGTGTCATAAATTTGTTTTTGCTCTGAAGAGAACAAAGCGACATGGTCATTTCGTATGGTGGTCATTTCGCCGTCTCCGACTTCGTCTCCAGTAGCACGCCTCAAAGCTCGTAGAAAATCTTTAGACAGATGATGGCGATACTTCTCCCACAAAGCTACCGGGTTCGCGACTCCACAAAACACCAAGATGACGGCAAACAGATGACGCATGCGGCTGGGACTGTCACTGACGCTCGCCTCCGCGAGGGTGTCAGCCCAATTTTGGTCACCGTCGAGAAGGTGACGTGCTACGCAGGCTGCGCGGTAAGTGGGAAACTCCACGCCATCAAATGTCCTCAGAAAGGCGAAAGACTTTGCCTCGAACAGTGTGAAGTAACAACCGCAGAAAATCGCATTCGCCATTATTCGAATGCACGGTATAATTTAAGTTTATAATTAGGTATACGACATGAAAATATATTAATTACCAAGCAATAATCACACAGATAAATACCGAACAAAAGTATTAACAGTCAATGTTTATTTTGTACTAACAACATGAAATTGATGAAGAAATGATCATCATCAATGAACATAACTTTTTTGTAATACTTAACACCGCATTTTTTTTAAATTGTCTTCCTCAACTCGGCTCAAGATTTTGAGGGTTTTGTTGGAACTTGAATTTGTCAAAACGAACTATACGATACAACTTTTATGAAGAAAATGCACATTACCATCTATGAATTTTAAGAATAACTAACTACTAACCTCACCAACATGATCATTAATTTCCAAAAAGTGTTGACATGTAACTTGATTTGATTTTTATGAAATCTCATATATGGCGCTGCTTCAAAATTGTCTTATACTACTAACATTCATTAAACTATGTTTCTCTGCCCAAGTTACTTAAATGGCTTAAAAGTTTTTATAGTGTAAAGCTAGATAATAGCATGACTTACTCAAAAACAACATTTAAATATGCGTCGTTAGATTACACGCTGTCACAGAATGCGTAAGAAAAATAAAGATTCACAGGTCCTCCTCGTAGGTGATAGCGTGATAATATGTAGCCTATATGTTGACCCGACCTCTTAATAATATTCATGCAAAATTTGAAGTAAATCCATGCAGTACTTTTTGAGTTTAGCCCGGACATATATACAGACAAACAGACAAAAATTCTAAAAACTATATTTTTGGCTTCGATATCGATTGTAGATCACGCCCCAAGTATTTTTTTTTTATATATTCTATGTACAGTTTTGCCTTTCCTACGATTTTATTATATACGATTTTATTATATATGTTTATATTATTTATTTAAACATTATAATAATTTTTGTTTTTAATAACACATTTTAAATAACAACATAAGGATCAGAATTATTTCGTCATAAAGGCAAGCCTTTACGACGTGATTAAACACATAATAATGTTTTTAAGATAACAATATGATTTCGTTAGTACTATATCGCGCCAATAGATGTCGTTACATGTTTCCACTTATTGCAATAAAAATTTGTTTTTATCTTTTGATAGACTGAAGCGATTGCGATGAAACAAAGACTAATCACTGCTCCGAGTTCTACACTATATTTGAGTATAAATATGAACCATATTGGTTTGGTACTTTTTACGTTGAGCCTGTTCAAAATCTGTCACATCCAAACAGACAAACAGACAAAAATTCCAAAAATTGAAGAAATGGCATCTGTTGGTTATCCTATAACAGCCCAACTATTTTTTATTTTTTTATTTTCAATGTACAGAAACGCCTCGTCTACAGATTTATTATATGTATAGATAAACTTTCTCATACCGGTTTGATCCGCTTTTTCTTTTGTTTTTGATCCTAAAGGATCGTCAGCAACAAAAATAAGTACAGGGTTAACATGCAGTCGAAAATCACAGCATCTTCTGCCTAGTCTTTTCTCGGCTACATGTTGGGGTTGGCTTTCAATCTAACCGAATGCACCTGAATACAAGTATTTTACTTAAAGAGACTTGCCAAACTGAAGTGGCAGTGGGCAGGGCACATTGCTCGCAGAAAAGATGGCCGATGGGGCCGAAAGGTGCTGGAGTGGCGACCGCGTACCGGAAGGCATAGCGTTGGAAGGCCTCCCCCCACAAGGTGGACCGACGACCTTGTGAAGGCCGCAGGAACTTCGAAGTGGAGGTGCTTGGGGGAGGCCTATGTCCAGCAGTGGACGTCTTTCGGCTGAAATGATGATGATATAAAGAGACTGCCTATCTGAGCTCCACAACCCAGTTACAGGGTAACACATGGTATAGCAAAAGGGTAACACGATATACCTTTGGGAGGACTGGTTGGTTGTTTTACCCTTACTCTAGAGCAGTCGGTAAATACACATAAATATTCAAAACAACTTGTTGAAAGAGACTGGAATGAGTTGACTAAGCGTCTCGATGTCAATCGACTTTGCAATTCATCAATGTCTGTTCCGATTTTCAGCAACTTATCAGTTGGATCGGGATGTCTTTCATTCGTATTGAGTTCGATGATCCCAAAGTTTTAGACTTTTTTTTCTTTTCTTTTTCGGTTATATAGATTATCTGTCAATTGTCGAAGCTATACTGTGTATTTCAGGCTCATTGCGTACTTCGTTTCTGGGTTTAGTTCATTGACCTAAAATCCCCTTCTAAATAAACATCAATACCATTAACAGTTATGTTACCCATTCTTAGAAAAGGTTTTGTGTAAATATTTCAGCTCTGTAATATAAACGAATGTATAACCAGACAAATTAGCAAATAAATATCCTTTTCCAATCCCATAATATGCTTTTTCCAAGTCTTACCGGGAAAAATCATCCGTGAAACATCCGAGTTTTCCGCTCGGGAAACTTTCGTGCGGTCCCGTTACATTGTTTTCACGCACAGTTTAATCTGGCTTTAAAACGTTACAGAAAGAATTGGCTGTTACCTTTGATACGGATTTTAATACGGCATACTGATCTCACTTTCCGGAGGCCATCCATTTTAATCGAGTGCCTTTACGATTACTGGCCTAAAAACAAATATTTATTTCTGTTTCACATTTGCATGTTAACGGAACGAATAAATTGGGTGGAGTAGAATTCATTCCCTTTATTCACGTAATAGCCGTTACTTTGAGATTTATGTACTGAACCTTTCATTTGACAGTATCTTATATGTTTTGTTACCGAAACGTTGGTTCGCATCACGCCTCGTGTCTATACGAAATATTTTGTGGAATTTATTAGTGGGCATGTGGAAAACATTTTGGATGTAGGTAGTTTAGTGACCTTTACTTGATTATTAAAAAGAAAATGGAAATAGTGTTTTTGTAGATTCTTCCTTCACTGCTTCTGTTTTCAGTTTATAATACAGAGTTAATTAGAATAACAATGTTTGACTTCTTTCTATGAATATCTTATTAGGTCATCAGTGCGAATAAAGAAATAATACATTTTTACATTTTCTGCTCTCATTTTATTCTGAATCACATTTTTATCTCAACAGCTCTCCTTAAAGGGAATAAAAAAAGTGTTGTCGACATAAAAATACGTCACGCTACAAAACGACATTTACCCTTATCAAGATGTTACTTTACGTGTAAAAAGTTCACTGAAGTTTCTTACATTCGCGTAGCCGCAGGGAAAAGGGCAAATGTTTTGTCTTTTGAACAAGATATCAATTTGATATAGAATATAAAGGACACGAACTTCCTTGAGAACAATGTTTTTTGTTCAATGTACTGAGATGATATTTTTTTATATTTTTATAGGTATAATTATGATGGTAGCAAGTGCTACAGTTAGTTTAAAAACTGAAAAGATATACTTATAAGAACTGAGGCTTATTTCTATCTGTTGCTCGCAACTTTGTTAGCGTGAAATTTCGGCTCCCGATTGACAAACTGCATCGCATCACCAGCCGGTGCGCTCGGCGCGACGGTAACCGTCGGCTCTGTGTGGAGTCGTCCGTAATATCTAGTACATTACAACTGCTCAGCGCTGCGTCGCCGTCCCGCCCCGCCGCGCCGCGCCCGCTGTGTGCAGAGACCTTAAAGGCTCCTTCAAACAGGCGCGACACGCGATAAAATCGCACGCGACACTTAGGGGCTGCCTCCACGAGCGAGAGAATCGCGGCGATATTATCGTCGTGCCACGTATTTCTATACACTCTCTTAGAACGTGTCTCCACACGGCGATTTCATCGCCGCGGAAATTTGTTGGCGCGGCGAGACTATCGCCGCGATTCTCTCGCTCGTGGAGGCAGCCCCTAAGGCACCGCAAGTCGCGCAACGAGCGGTGCCTTTTGTTGCACCTGTTTTTTGGAGCCCTGAATAAACCATTTGCCAAATTAATTTGTAATTCATTCAACAATGCTTTCCAAATGATAAATGAGATATAGAATTATCATTATCGGCTATCCATTTTAAAATGTTCATAATTACATTACCGATTCAACGAAGTAACAAGTCCATTCTACTGTGCGTTCCATCCACTATTTAAGTGTTTTAATTAAAATATGAAAGTTTTAACGTAATAGTCAAGAACCTCATTATATTTAAAGAGGCTGGAGCAATCTATGAAATTCGTCGGTAACATTCTTTGGGTCCATTTCTCCGCTCGACTAATATCCGGTGAAATCGTTTGACTAAAACAATGGTCTTGGAACTCATTCCTACTTTTATACCCGCCATGGCCGCCATCTTTGGAGTTTCTTCGATATTAAATTTGATTTCTATAATTCTGGAATCTCCGTTGATTTAAGCGCGTTGGACGTACGGTCCGTACCTACTGACAAATTAATTTGTGGGTTTGGTAAATTTGTTTAATGGCATAGAGCAAACAGCTTGCCAATTTATGGGGGTCCTGGATACTTGTTGATCATGAGAAATTCACATTTTAGATCCTCGTCGAACTGTGTTATTTTGAGATTATCCCTACCACTATCTACCTATAAGTAGTTGCTTGATCTAAAAAACAGTAAGTAACTATGGTTCCTTCATAATCTTTTTTTATAAAATGTAACTTAATAATTATGAATCCCTAATTGATGTGACGCTGTCTGTGAAAACTAGAAAAAAGGCCAAAAAATACAATTTACTATTTTCAATTTCAAATGTCTTGTACTTGATCCCATTCACACAATCCAATAATATTGAAAACAGGCGAAATGCTCGAAAAGTAACAAAAAACATTACACATTCGCCTTCTTGCCTGAAGGAAAAGCTCTTTTTTAATATAGCAAAAAGAAAATAGAAATGCTTACGTACTCAATACTTGGACAGAAACAAATTCTTGTTTTTTTCTTTTTCTTGCCAAATTGGCCAAAGTAAGCAACTCGTTTCTAAAGAGTAAAAATAACGGTCATTCTCAGCTCGGTTTTTCAACAATGTACGGGTTGATTTCGAATTTATAGCCATCTATCGTTGAAAGCTCGGTTATTTAAGTATATGAAAACATATATGATGCCCTACCAAATCTTGCCTGTTGTGTCCGAGACTTGGTCTCACTTGCGTGCCAGAATCGGAAGCTCTCACATTCGAACGGCCTTATTACAAAACCAGATCTAGTAGACTCGAATTGTATATAATTCAATATCGAATTTTATCCTGAGTCTAAGTTGTAATTTTTATACTTAGAATTTTACTTCAGTCGAAATAAGGTTCAAAAAACCAAAAACAGGCTAAAAGCTTGGACCAAAGTTAGAACTCGTGTTGTAGTAAGACATGAAAGGTTTAAAATGGCCCTCTGCTGCTGGCTATTACCCGATTTGCACAACGATATTTAGTATTTGAATACTCTAACCTTTCCTCTAGTGAGTGTATAACAGTATTTTAATATTCTCACCGCTAAACCGTTTAAACTCATTAATTCCAAAGTTCATAAGCGTAAGAGTACAGCGGTTTACGTACCTACTATCCCTGCTAAGGGTCTTAACAAAGTTACTGGCTAAAACATTAAACGTTAAGCAGGTGGAAGGCCCGAATTATAAGGGTTTGCGGCTATAAACTAAGTTAGCCGTAAGAAAATGTAGCGGTCAAGAGCTTTTGTTGGTTTCGATCGAATTTTATTTGAAGCTGCCGGTCGATTCTGTGAAAATCTCACCGTGAAAACTTAGGTAAGGTGAGTTTGTTTTTGCTAGGAATTGACACTATTGACAGCTCACTCCACGCTCACTTCACCTAAGTTTTCACAGTGAGATTTAAATGTTTTTTTGTTTATGTTGCTTCCTTTTGTGTACCTACTGTGCAAATATTTCGACACAAATGTATTTTAGTTATGAAATAAATAACTTGAACTTGAATGACGACCGTGCTCACACACGGCGAATAGACTGTACTTTCACGGCAAGAAAACTGACCTGCATTTATAATCATGAAAGTAAAGCGCCTGTCAGGGTTCGAACCTACGACCTACAACTCGAAAGTTGCGGTCGTTTTTTCTGTGATGTGAAATCATAAAAAAAAGTAATGTTGAATGTCAAGCTGTAATCCTCAAGTTACGTGAAGCCCTTTCCAAAGTATTAAGAAAAAGAACCTTATCTTAAAATATATTGTTGGACAAACTTCGTAAATAAGGATTTACGAGTTTTAAGGCTGTGAACGAAGGCCAGGTGTAAGAGTTAAGGCTGGGACGATCCAGACCTAGATTTGTGGACGTGAGAGAAAGGTAAACACTCCCTAGGAGTCATACAAGTAACTATTTAACTAACGTCCCTTTAGGCTCTTCAAGATAAAGTAGGTACTCCAGCCATAAAGAAAAATAACTTCGCCTCCGTTCGCGGCGGTCGATCGATCAGGTTAAGCTACGCTTGCCGGGGTTGGTCTGTGGATGGGTGACCATCTTTACATACCGTACCCCTCCGTGGCTCGGAAAGCACGTTAAGCCGTTGGTCCCGGCTGTCTTTCGTGGATCATTGACAGTCAATACGGGTAGTCAGTAGCCCGAAAGTCTGAAAACCAGTCTTACCAAGGGGTTTCGTATTACCCAGTAACTAGGTTGTGGAGGTCAGATAGGCAGTCGCTCTATGTAAAATACTGGTATTCAGCTGCATCTGGTTAGACTGGAAGCCGACCTCAACATAGTTGGGAAAAGGCTAGGCAGATGATGATGAACTTCGCCTCTTTTTGTTTCTTTTTTCTAATTGGTATTCATATTTAATACTCAATTAGTCGTTATTTCTGCTAAGAAACACATCATATCTTCGTGATTATTATAATATAGAAGCGTAGTGTCTTAGTGTTTATAGAGGGTGGCAAGTACAAACGCCAGCACATCAAGGTACTACAATCTGTCAAAGATTTTCAACTTTATCGTTAAAGCTTATGGTTCAAAGTTGATTGGGAAAATTTGACAGTTTCGGGTAGCTTGATGTGCTGGCATCTGTACATCGATACGCAACCTGTTTCCATGGATTCAGTACATGATTCTGAAGACCTTATGTGGAAAGTTTTCGCCGCTTATAAAAAAAAAATAGCTGCTTCATAAATTTTTACCTCTTGAAGAAAATTAATATTTTCTGTTATCATCATTGCTTATCACCAGATCAGGTGAGAAGGTAATTAAAAAAAAACCCTTGACTCAATTAAATTAATTACCGGTATACACTGCTTTATCTATTCCAAACCTTCCGTTTAACATTCCGAATACCATTGCTAAACAAATCAATTCATTTTCAGAGCTCAGTGGCTGGGAATAGCGAAACAACAGGTAAACAAGTTACCTAATTCACACTTGGCTATTGGCTGTGCGAGGTGCTATAGCGAGTGATTCTCATTAGTCTAAGTACTCTCCGGGTCGCGGTAATTGGCCGATTGTTTTACCACGGCCACGTATCCACCAATAATAGGTGCCTATTGAGATCATCCGATCAAAGACCATTGTCGATCGATCTTTTGTAGTATTTTATTCAGTGTGCGACTGTTAATACGAAACTATTTTTATTTCATCATCTCCTAACTAACTATATCAATAAATACAAAATCAAAGGGATATTTAGGCGTCGAAGTATTAGAATTAAGTAGATATTAATTCAGTATTTCCTTTATTTAATTATTATGACATAAATTAGGTATATTTTTAAATAATAGGATATAAAAAATATTTAAAATTATATTATTATAATTATATTATTATAATTATATTAAATTATATTATTTAGACTGTTATAATTGTGCATAATTCGGGAAAAAGCATACTCACTCCATAATCTATACAAATAATTTTAGAAATATAATTAAGGATCCGCGCAAAAAAATTATCCATGTAATCCAATTTGTTTTTCGACATGGAACGTGGCAGGCGGACGAAGTCGCAGGCACAGCTAGTTTGCATATAAAACCATTACTATTATTATGCTTTCTGTTCAAATGTTATTTTAATCGGTTGAAGGACGTTGAACGAGACACAATAGAAGTTTTATGATTATTAATGTGGCTAAATAATAACAGCCGCACAGGTCGATCGATCAGGTTAAGCTACGCTTGCCGTGGTTGGTCTGTGGATGGGTGATCAACTTCACATACCAAGACCCCCTCCGTGCCTCGGAAAGCACGTTAAGCCGTTGGTCCCGGCTGTCATTCGTGGATCTTTGGCAGTCGTTACGGGTAGTCAGAAGCCCGAAAGTCTGACAACCAGTCTTACCAAGGGGTATCGTATTACTCAGTAACTGGGTTGTGAGAGTCAGATAGGCAGTCGCTCCATGTAAAATACTGGTATTCAGCTACATCCGGATAGACTGGAAGCCGACCCCAACATAGTTGGGAAATGGCTAGGCGGGTGATGACGTCTGGGGGCGTTTCGTATCCCGTTAATAAAAGAGTAGGCTGAACAAAATCATAATATTCCTCTTATAAAATATTTTTTTTAATAACTTTTTATCGTGATATTTATATCTTATCTAAATAATCTTTGATAAGTAAATTGTTTGATCAAACCGCTGCTACCCATATTTTAAATTTTTTTGGCCTTTCCCTCACTCACTTGTAGGTCAGTTAACTTAAAAAACTCCGCGTCTACAAACAAACCCGGACAGATTTCACCTCCGGTCCCTTAACCCTTCGGAAATCGAAATCGCACAATTCCTAAGCAAATTTCCCGCAAGCCGGTACTTATGCTATGGCGTTGGGATCTTGACAGGCCTGTCACACATCAGCTTTACGTCACTCACTAAAAGGGGGGTCAAAGGGGGTGAAAGGGGCGGGTGGAGATTTCCTCTCCTCAACGTCGTGTCTGAATGTAATCCCATCCTATCACATATGTTTTGTCTCTAATTTCTGTATTACATTCTTCGTACGCGTTGTTTTTTATTTACGCAACCTGTGTTAGGTTTAAATCAGATTAATAATGTTACACAACCTATTCTATGTGGAACACTTGACAAAACCTGTGGTCCTACTGTCCGATATGGGATACCAACGTTTTTGGGCAAGCTGATAGGATATATTATTTTTATTGATATTGCAGTCATAGCAATAACTTTTACCCTATCCTTTATGGCCAAATTCAGCCAATAAGCGGCTAATTGAATGAATATTTCCATCGGAAAGTACAAAATTACCGTCGGTAGTGGTACACTGAGAAAGCTACCCAATGAGAAACTTAGTAACTGGAAAAGAAAGCAGCTCAACAATTTAAGCTCATTACGTAGCGGAACTCACAATTTATTACAAGCATCTCTAGCACACGAATAGGCATTACAAATCTATTAACGTTGCGTTTTAAAAACGTATTTCGAACTAGCATTTCCTATAGAATTGCAAACATAACAGATGGTTTAGTTCGAAATACGCCTATGGTACTTGTTAACCATTCGCACACTGTGGATGTGCAAAGCTTGGTTCCAAACGCCTGTACGTCGCTGCAACTGTTTCAATTTCTATACATCAATGGCGACACAATAATGTAGACTATACTATTTTGTTTGTTTGATGTCTTCTCTTGTCTATTCATAGACTAGATCACCCCTGCTTCGTACGGATGCTATCTACTATTATGGCGACATGACGTCAAATCATCAAGATTTCTGTGCTATATCCAGGTAAAATATTAATGTTTTATTCATAACTAGCTGACCCGGCGAACTTCGTAACGCCCCGCCAGCCGCTCTGCCCCCGCTTTTTAAATCTCTGATATCTTCTAAGATATTCATTTTAATGTTATGCTCTCAAGGGCAATTTTGATCTCCATGAAATGCAAAACGTACCTATTTAATGCGTTTTTTTTTTTTAACTTTGCCCCACTAGGAATTTCTCCTGTATTGTGGGTGCGTTAACAAACATTTAAACTCACATACACAAACAGTCACACCCGGAACAACTACTTGTAGGTCATACAAATATTTGTTCCGTGCGGGAATAGAAGCGCGACACGCAGCGCAGCAGTCAATCGCTTAACCACTGCGCCAACCGTGCCGTCAATTGGATAATTGTCGTCGTTTAATTGGATAAGGAATAATACTGTATTGTTTAAAATAGCTTGGTAATTAACCCATATTTTTTTTATAATATGTAAACGATAAAAATGGTTACTGTGAATTATCCTTAGAAGATAATTAATATGGTATTATACCATCGCGGACTTTTTTATCGATATTTTTAAGATATACAATTCCGTAGTACATTAATTTGATCTATCTCGTAAGGTTTAGCCAGCGTTTGCAATGTAAGCGCACAAAAATATGTTTGTTGCGTTACGACATCACATTACAAATCTTTGAATATCTCAGCTTTTCTCTACTATAACATGCATGTATTATACTTGTAAATCTTCCTCTTGAATCACTCTATCTATTGCTGAAAACTACATTAAAATCTGTTGCGTAGTTTAAAAGATCTAAGTTAACAGGGAGCGGGAGCGATTTATACTATGTAAAGTCGATAAACCTTCCAGAATTAATTATCTAAATTATCTAAATTAAAAATTGCATCAAAATCCTTTGAGTAGTTTAGAGGAACTTAGCGGACGGACATACACGAAAAGCGACTTTGTTTTAAGGTGATGATAAAAATATGCTTGTTCTTTATACTGTACCTTTTTAAGTAGGTATAAAACGGATTTACCATTTTATTGACTGAATGTTTTTGACTATAAGGCCGAGCATCCTTTAAAGGGAATACAAGATACAATGAAATTTTCTCGATACAAAAAAAATGCGAAGTAGAGAGTATCAGTAGTAACGCTTATGAAGTAAAGCTTATGAGTTATTCAATGGAGTTTACTTTAAAACATTGGGAGTAATCGTATCAAATTTTATGAAAAGCAGTTTTAATTTTAATAATACTTTTCATTTAGAAAAGACGGCAATTCGTTTTGGTACATCATGGTTTTATTCCGAGCGCAAAGACATTATTGCCATCCCTTTTTTGCCTATCAAAAGTAATGTCATCACTCTCGAACGTTATAAATCTGTCAGTTATACTATTTAGAGATAAGGCTAGAGAGTGTTTACTCAGATACGTCCCGAAACTGAAACAATACAGCTCTGATTCTGCGGCGCGTGTCAATCAGTCGAGTACAGAGAATCGTTTACGAACAAATAATTAGTTTGCGTTCCGTGGTGAGGTCGGCTGCTACCATACTCTGACGTCACCAGTAGGTATACATATATTATATGTATATCAAGGAACAGTTGAAAATCTATTTCAAAATTGATCAGTCCGTTTTGAAAAGCGATGAAATAAGAGACTTATATTGTTTCTAGCTGACCCGGCAGACATTGTCCTGTCCAAACAATAGGTCATACAAAAATCCCATAGAAAAAAGGACTTTCAGTTTTTCCCAGTTTTTCAATTTTCCAGGAAACTTTTCCAATGTTTCGTTCCCTAAAAACCTTATTCGGACTGACTACGAACATTTTAAAAACAAAAAATAACCAAAAGTGATGCGCGGTGTCCTGCCTTTTCGCCGAAAATTGTTTGGCAGATTATCACTATGTTGGGGTTGGCTCCCAGTCTAACCGGATGCAGCTGAATACCAGTGTTTTACATGGAGCGACTGCCTATCTGACCTCCACCACCCAGTTACTAGGTAATACGATACCCCTTGGTAAGACTGGTTATCAGACTTTCGGGCTTCTGACTACCCGTAACGACTGTCAAAGATCCACGAATGACAGCCGGGACCAACGGCTTAACGTGCTTTCCGAGGCACGGAGGGGTCACGGTATATAAAGATGGTCACCGTCACCGGTTGGTAGACGTCACATATCATCGAATTTTTGGTTCTAGGTTTGGTTTCTTCACGATGTTTAGCTTCACCGTTTTGAGAGCAGTGGAAATTAAATTATTTACACAAGGTAAAGCGCCTGCCTGGATTCAAACCCACCGTTACCACTATCCCACCACTGCTCAACATAGGATTACTAACATAGGATAAGTTTTTACTAACAAATGAGTCATGATACTTGAAAAATAAATAAATTGAATTGAATTGATAAAATAATAGCATAAGCAGTAAATAAATGATTTGTCTATCTGGCTGTCTCATACAACCGAAATCCATGCGGATTAAGCCAAGGGGTAAAACTGCTTCGACATGATTTATTATTGAAGTTTGCTTAAGAAAGCTATGACATTTCAAGATATATTGGACACCATAATAGTTAATTGGGTTAGGTAAATATTGAATTGTTTAATCAATTATGGATTGTGTGACCTTAAGGTTTAACAGGGAACCTAACTAATCAACTTAATGAACCTAAAGCAATCTTGGTAGTTTATACTGATTTACTCATATCCGTTTCCTACTTATCTAACACTTCACACAAGATGAACACTCACTCACACATCGTCTCAAACACGACTCAACAACTTCTGCAGAAGTATAGGTAGGTATTTTTAATTGTCATTATTAGGTACTTCATCTTTTATTTGTGTTATGCATATTGTAACACTTACTTGGTTTCTGTTTTTGTTATGCATATTGTTTAAATTCGACTCTTGCACGGTATCTCTGTAAAAGGTAATTCTAGCCGTGGAAGGGGTAGCCTGGTGACCTGTAACACAGGTTTTTCCAAAAAACCTATATCAGGCACCAGTCTCTCACAAAGGTGGAATACAGCACAGCTGAGACATTTTTTGTACCATTAACTTTAAGTCAGCTTTGTCAAGAGACAATAAATGATAAATAATAATAATACAAGATGTTATATCTAGGTAGTCATGTCAATCAATCTACTTAGTTTTTCCCTAACTATGTTGGAGTCGGCTCCCAGTCAAACTGGGTGCACTTGAATACCAGTATTAAACACGGAGCGGCTGCCAATCTGACTTAATTACTGGGCAACACGATACGCCTTGGTAAGACTGGTTGTCAGACTTGGGGGGCTTCTGACTGAGTGTAACGATTGTCAAAGATCTACAAGTGCCGGGACCAACGGCGTAGCGTGCTTTCAGCGACACGAACGCGTCTCGCTATGTAATAGATCACTCATCCACAGACCGACCTCAGCAAGCGTAGCTTTACCTTCAAGCGACCCATGTAGTTGTTATTACTTAACCACGAGCCATAAATTGTTATGGAATTAAATATTTCTCCATTCCATTGCTGCATTGAAAATGTTTCCTTAAAAAATTAGTATAAGGAAGCCACCAAGGACCATTTTTAAAACCTCTGAACTATTATCTTCCTCAATGAAGTTATATTACAAATTCCGCTTCATACACCCAAGCTTGTGAGTAATGTAACAAAAATAACTTGCCGTAAGTTTTCGACCTAACGATCCAAAATGAAACTAGTCATCTTATCGATTATCGATTATGTAAAATAGGCCGCCTGTACTATCGCAATTTTGCACACCTTGTATGTAATAGGTTCTACATTTTTGTGTATTAAACCGAACTGGGGAGTATTGTTTTTGAAGACTACGAGAATAATTAAGTTATTTATTTAGGCCGATGTTATTTATTACACTTGTAAATTCATCATAATAATTCGAATTGCAAAATACATAAACAAAATATCTTAAAACTTACAAATAAGTTGTGTTAATTAAAGATTAATGGGCGCTTATAATTATTTCGTAGCGCTACGCGCCGTGCTACGCCGTAGCACATGCGTTTCATTCTATGAACATGTGAGCTCCGGCTACGTCTTCAAAACCAAATTATTATTAATTTCCTGTTGACAGCGATGCGGACGAATTTTTTGATGCCCTTTGATTATTTTCCCTCCTTTTTATATACTTGTACATATTACGAGTATTATTATTATTTTAGCTTTTAAAATTATGTAAACACTTTAAATAAATAAAATTATTAATACAAGGGTCAATTTGTGTAATTTATTTGAGTCTACCGTACAACTGGCGGTATGTGGGTGTATACTGTGGGTGTATAATAATTTATACAGGTGGCAGGGACACCGACGTGCTACCAGTTACGGATTTAGTACATGATTCTGAACCCCTTTGAGTTGAATTTTTTCTTCGGTATAAAAAAAATTCGTATTAATAAAAATTTGCTGTTCCATACATTTTGACCAGTGCAGTGGTTAGAGCAGTGGTGGCCCAGTGGTACACTACAATGTGAAAAATAACATTTAGTGTTTTTTTTTTGGAAGTCGGTTGTTTTTTTGGAAAAAAGCTTATAATTTTCACTTTTTAGTTGTACCTTCCCCACAAAAATTCGTATATCAGTACTTGCTATCTATATATATAAAATGGTAAACTGACTGATTGTTGATATATCAATGCACAGTCTAAACCGCTGCTCCTAGAAACATGAAATTTGGAGGGTGTGTTCTTTGTGAAGAGTAGGTATCCACTAAGAAAGGGTTTTTCGAAATTCCACCCCTAAGAGGGTGAAATTTCACGCGGACGAAGTCGCGGGCAGAAGCTAGTGTAAATATAAGTGAAAGGAAGTTATTATTATTATAACATCGTCAATATAAACTAAGTGGAAAAAATACGTATTATTGAAGATAACTCAATAACTACCCAAGCAAAGTTAATGAAATTGATATATATATATATTTATGGGACCACCCCTGAGGCATACACTATCCATTAAAAAAAGAATTTTCGGAATTTATCCACAATTGCCGGAGATATCACGTGACAAACATACACAAAAAACACAGTCGAATTGAGAGATTTTATTTAAAGATGGCTGATTTTCGATTTTCCTGTGTTATATCTCGATTATATTTCATAAGTTTGGGTCACATGATACACGGAAAAGTAAAAGCCTCCCGGGAAATCATAGCAACGGGTAATATATCCAAACTCGTGCCTACGAATCATAGTCCACTAGATTTAATCGCTTTACAAAATATCGATGTGCATTTTTTCCTCTGAATATATCATAGAATTGTGCCGACTCAGAGGGAGTTGGGTGGTTCATATATTGTGATAAATGGTCTCTCATTCGACTGAACCATCGGTCTAGTCATTAACTACAATTTGTATAAGTATATAACTTTGAGTTTTGCCAGATGTGGTTGTAGCAGTTTAGGGATGGTACACACTGGCGGTACGGCACTGCATGGGATTTTAAGGTGACGAATCATAACAAAACTTATTATTATGATATCGTAGTTCAAATTCCAAAGACACACCGACACAATATCCCAAAAAAAATCATTATTTGTGTTGCTGCGAACATAGAATATAATAGAATATGCTTTATTACGTACACCATAAATATTACAGATATAAATGTAGATGTATTTGAAGGGGTGACATAATAGGCGGTCTTATCGCTAAAAGCGAAGACAACCTTTGGATGGATTTAGAGAGACAATACTGCAGGTAGTATGTGATGTACCAATATCACACTAATATTATAAAGGCGAAAGTTTAAGTGTGTGTGTGTGTGTGTCTATATGTTTGTTACTTCTTCACGCTCAAACGGCTGAACCAATTTTGATAAAATTTTGTATGGAGGTAGCTGACACCCTGGATTAATATATAGGCTACATTTTATCCTAATATTCGTACGAGATCGAAACTTATGTGGGTGAAACCGTGGGGCGCAGCTAGTATACAATAACTACCTACATACATACCCAAAACATATACCTATCTATATAAATAAATATACACAATAATAATCATAAAACAAGCGCAAAGAATATAAAAAAAAATCGTGTAAGGATAGAGATACTTAGTGTTTTTATTTCCATAATTAAAAAAATGGACAAAGATTGGACAAGATTAGAACATACCTAGTCTTTGTTTCAACTAAAATGTATAAACATCCCTTATCGTGCCGTGCCACCAGTGCCCGGGTCTTACACGTCAACACACAACACCCTGTTTCAGTTTCGCATAACTTTCGGGTTGCAGTAGTTGCTTATTAAAATTTAGGCTCACACCTAATCCTGACTTAGGAATAGTTAGCGCGAACTATGGTGCGATACCTGCCCTTAAATTGTTATTAACGGATTTTAGATTTAGTCTGAGGTATTATCCTGTACTTTAGTTAAATTACTCAGTAATTGCGAAGGGTCAAACTTGAGGAATGAGGTACCCGTCTCAAACTGACGGAACTAATCTAGTAAGAAGGAATGAGTTTGTGAGGTTTACGGATTACATAGTTAAGCTTATGAACATTTGTAGGGTTCTACCCTTCAGCTTTTCCATGAAACCTATCAGTCTTAATAAATCACTCGTCGTGGCAAGTAATTACATCATCTAAACTAATATTATAAAGAGAAAATATTTGATTTTTTGTATGTTTGTTTGTTTGTTACGCTTTCACGCTAAAACGGCTTATGGTCATAGCACACATATCAACTCGAATTGAATTGAATTGAATTTGAATTGAATTTATTTCGAAAAGGGATCGTCACCGTATCGCCTTTCGCCTCGCCATCAAACAGGTGTCAACCTAACGTAAGCACGTAACCAAAGCGGATCATCAGTTCCGATACGTCAACTCGGCTGCAGCTAGGCGACGCCGCGCTTAAGATTCGCCGACCGCAGATTGATGCTGTAGGCAGGCCGCGGTTGGGGTGGGAGGGGCAAGGGTGAACGAAGAGACGTAAGCTCGGGTACGGAGAGACATAAGCGCGAGTACGGAGAGACGTAAGCACGGGAACTGCAAGTTGGTTGACCACGCACCGCACCGCGGTTCGTGAGCTTGTCCCGAAGCGAGGCGATTACGTTATGATTCCGATTAGTGTGCGTTGCAGTAGGGAGTTTCATACAAAGAATAATGAATGGTTCGAGTTGATACGGTGACGATCCCTTTCCGAGTTGATACGTGTGCTATGATCTTTAACCGATTTCGATGAAAGGGCATTGGATATTATACATGGAGCCAGGCATACATACTTTCGCGCCATTTTACCAACGGCCTTAACAAACTGAACATCCATCGGTTTCTTACTAAACTGCAACTATATCCGACGATCCTGCATACTTATCTCTTTTGTTGACTGTACCTATTCGTAGGCCCTAAATAACTTTGTCCTGCTTTACTATAGAAAAAGTCCCATGTTGGTAAGGTACATATAAACACATGTAAATTTCCAGACCTATAATAAATGATCCTTCAAATTCGAGGTCGAGTAAATTAAAACAACCTATGTACCTTCCGACTTACAATACTCAACATCTTTGGAAACTCACTTTAATATACAAAATGGAAGGCTTTGTCCTGATACCATAGTGTCTATGAGTGACAGTAGCGAATGGGTTCCACAGTGACTTGCACTTTAGTAATGATGTAGTATTAAATGGAGGGTAGACTGGTAGCGTATTGTACGGTACGCGGATGTTAGTGTTGTGTTAGAAGGGGTTTTTATTTCCGCAAGGGTTGGAAAACCTTAATATCCTACATATTCAAGTTTCCCAACCCTTTTAATTAAATTTGTTTTATTGATTAATTTAACGCTTATAAGGGTTAATACAAGTTGTTTACATAATAAAATAATCAATTTTACTCAAAATAGAAAACCTTAATTTTTCAAAAAAATATATAGCTTAACAAGTGCGTGTCGGACCACACATAATGAAGGGTTCCGTACTTGGAATGAATTTATCCCAAGAACAAACTTAACATTGGAGTTGAAAAACATGTTCTCCCATACATTCCAACTGAAAATGTAAGTTTGTACGCACAATATTGAGAGATTTACCATGTTGTTTTAAGACCACAGACTTTTATAGGTTTTCCTGTAATCTACGGGTATAAACCTATTTTCTGTATTTTTTTCAACTGCGACAATCGGACGGACAGACAGACACACGAGTGATCTTATAAGGGTTCCGTTTTTTCCTTTTGCGGTACGCAACCCTAAAAATTGCCACGATATAAACCACTCTTGATATCTAATAAGGCACTAGACACGCGCGGGGCGAAGGTATCAACAATTCAACACAAACTTTCTGGTATTGTTACCAAATAATAACAAATGAAATTGAATGTTGTTGAATACTTAAACGAAAACAAAAAGGTCCCACGGCTAGAACGTTCATTTGTGTTAATTATTTTAATTGTGTATGTTTATAATACGTAAATGATAAATGATTTATTTTCTGTAAGTAGGTTTGTACAAACACTTTTACACGTCAATTATATTTTTTTAAACTAGATGAGATCGGCGTTTCCTATCTGACTATTCTGAGAAGAAAGTCCGAAACAAACTCAGAGGACACAGTCTCTTTTAAAGTCCAGACAAAATCTTGGTCTGAAATGGTCTTTTGAGGAAAAAACCACACAGATTGAGCGGACCTGTCCAATCAGTGCACGCATTTGTCAAAAATCGTTTGTACCTAATGTAGAATACGTGGTTTCTATAAATGTGATATCTAATCGCCACACAGTGTACTGTACCTAAACAAGTTTTAGGGATCTGCGGTGCTATTCTGTAGAAAGATCACCGTGATAAATATAAATAGGTGAAGTGAGCTTAAAGTGAGCTGTCATTCCACCTGATGCTAAAGATTGGCACTTTTGACAGCTCACTTTAAGCTCACTTCACCTATTTATATTTATCACGGTGATCTTTAAAAATTCCGGTCGATTCTTTAAAAATCTCACCGTGAAAACTTAGGTGAAGTGAGTTTGTTTTTGCTAGGAATTGACAGAATTGACAGCTCACTCCACGCTCACTTCACCTAAGTTTTCAGGGTGAGATTTTTACAGAATAGCACCGCAGTTCACCTAAGTTTTCATGGTGAGATTTTTACAGAATAGCATTACAGTTTGTAACTGGAGCATTTTATCGGTGTATTCGAAACTCGAAATCACCCTGACTAGCTGTTATTTTCATTACAATAAGAGCTTTTCTTGTAGTTGTCCCGCAGGTATAACCTCTGCTGACACGAAAGAATGAAGTACCTAGAAAATATTTTTTCAGTTAGGATTTTTACATAATCAATTTAATCTTCTGAACGCGTGACTTCCATTAATTAACAGACATGCTTTTACTTTATTCAATTTAAAAGACAAGTACAAACTTAATCCCTATCCACGAGACGAAAACTCGTTAACGCGTCTCATAAAATTAAACAGTCAAATTATTCTCCGTCTGAGAGTACTTGGAAATTTACTAGTAAACGTATTCAGTATTACAAAAATAGGCTTACGCAGGTGTTCGCAAATAACACCTATTTTATTAAGGATAACGTACAAAACACCCATCTTATCGGCATAACAAAGCGGTAAGTTTATTTCGGAGTAGAATTCCGAAACCCAATCGGAATGAGAACACCCAGTGTGTAAAGTTTATTACTCACGAACTTTTTCCAGCGCTAAATCGACGAGTAATAAAAAGGTTTGTACTAATATAGGTAGGCGCCTTTACCGTGTTTTACCGTCTGTACGGTACCAGGAGGTGATGGGACCGTGTGATGCGGTCTTAACAAAAGTACGGAGTACAGTACCGAAAAATATATAGAACCATTTGGGTGTTCCTATTTCGTGGTGTTACGGAAGTATATTTTGAGATATTACTGTCTTGAGCTGGGAGGAATATTGTTGTTTGTTAGCGGAAGTCAAAATTTCCAAGAAATGTTATTACAAGGAGTAGCAGCTACGTGGTAGCTTCAGAAATTCGTGGAAGCCGTCTTGTAGTAATAATAGGTTAGAAGGTACATGTTTTAATAAAGTTAAGAATGCTTCAAGGTAAAGTTCACATCTGGGTACTTATAATAAACTGAAAAACTGACATTTGATAAGTTACTATTCAACATTGTGAGTTGTAATAAAATCTTTAATAAGCGAGGACTGGTTTTGAAAATCTTGATTAAAATCAATTAGGTAACTTATTGAATTATAATCTCAATGCATTCTGATAAGATCTTAATATGACCTCTAAAGTAAACTACTAGATAGGTATATTAGTAAGAAAATGAAGCAAAAAAATGGTTGCCTGTAAAGTCGGTTTTACGGGCGAAGATTTTACGTGACAACGTCTTTTTCTCGGTAGAATAGTTGAGTGGGAGAGAGACGCAAGGCATTCGGCGGGCCTCTCTCTCGTTCGGTGACTCATCGTAACGTTACCGAGCGTTACACTTTTTCATAAGTGACTCCCAGCCGCAACCTAATTTAAGACGTTGTCACGTCAAAAATAACATGAACTCTGCCCTACGCTCTATGTCCCTGGGACCCGGGACGGGTTGACTCCTGCGGCCAGTCAAGTTATGTCAGATTAAAAATGCTAGTCATTTCTCTATGATAAATATTTTTAGTAGTTTTCTTGGAATACCGTAACTAGGCCATATTTTTGCATCATAGGTATAGCTCATAGTTGTTGAAACATGCATTATTTTTCTTCGTAGCGTGTCGATAACAATCGAAATGGAACTCGGGCCAGAGTTTGGCTACATATTTGGCGCCATCACAAGCGTCCTACTGCGACGTCTTCGCCATGTATTTATTTCACAAGACGAAACGCGACAATTACCAATTTCATTTCTACATTTATCCCCTTACTAATAAACGCATTATATCAGATGAATAGTTACACACCGATTTTTCTCTTTCAGTCGTCAGTAATTTGACTATCGAAAGAAGAAGACTGAAGAAGTGTTGTGTAACTATACAGACGCCATACAACGTTTATTAATAAGGGGGTCAGAAAGGAAATAACTTGCATTTCTGTACTCTTTCATTAAAATTTATCTGTCCTCGCAGCGGTGCTATAAAATAGTCCTTTACTGGACCAAACGGCTCTTCTGATTTTTGTCTGTAATCTAAAAGAATTGTAACATCCTTAAATCTAGTTTCATAAAATTGTGCGACATACATAAGGTTTAATGAAAGTAATTTATTTACTTTAATGTTCATATTTGTAATAGACTTTTCCTGTATTCCTCATTTACCTGAATATTAATATTAATAAACTATATCTTGTATTTCTTAGAAAAAAATAAGTGCCTCCTACGACAAGAATAAGGACACACGTGGGTCACAAAACTTACTTTATTAAAACGTAACATGAACGGTACTGAGCGATGTAACATAAATATTAATAAGTAAAAGAAGAGGATCACAGAAAAATACGTGTTGAATGAATGAATAAATAAAGCAGTCGGTATTTCAATCATATCCCTTGTTCATTTATCTTTGAACAGTATTTTGTACGTCACTGATCGCTAAACGATTTTAGCTTACTGAAAAATATTTGTTGTTTAATGTTCAGAGCATCCGTAGTTTCTATTGTTGAAGCAACATAAATCAATCAATCTTATCTAGCCTTTTTTGAACTATTTTGGGGTTGGCTTCCGTTCTAATCGGATGCAGCTGAATATCAGTATTTTACATGGAGTGACTGGGTGACACGATACCCCTTGGTGAGACTGGTTGTCATACTTTTGTGATACTGACTACCCGTAACGACTGTCAAAGATCCACAAATAACAGCTGGGACCACGGTGGGATCTCGATACCTAATGAATGGTCACCCATCCACGAATTGACCGCGGAAGCGTAGCTTAGCGTCCGATCGATCTCTGCAGCAATTATCATTTAGCCGCGAGCCCCTCCTATTGTTGAAGCAAACACATTAGGAATCAAATTAAATTCTACCCAATAGTTTGAAATTCACTTGTGAAAACAAAAACAGGGAAAACAGGGATTTAGGTTTTTCTCGTTTCCTATCGGATGCTCGAACAATCACTTTTTCGAATTACTCCGATGCTGCTCCGTCTATCTGATGCCTTTAAGCAATGTTCGTTCTACGGATACAAAAAAAAAACCAGGGTTAAAAGTTCGTATGCGATGAAGCACGATCGAAGTGTTTACTCAGGAAACATTTATTTCCTGATCTTATTTATTTAATAATGAAACAAACAGACTCAATAAATAACGTAGACAATGCTGTTTAGTCACACTAATATTATAAAGGTGAAAGTTTGTGAGTGTGTGTGTGTTTTTGTTACTTCTTCACGCTCAAACGGCTGAACCAATTTTTATGAAATTCTTTATGGGGGTAGCTAATTCTGTATGGGGGTGATTAACATATAGGCTACTTTTTATCCTGATATTCCCACGGGATCGACATTTACGCGGATGAAACCGCGGGGCGCAGCTAGTTAAAGATAATTTCTACTAGTTAATAATGATGTAGGTACCTGAATATTCATAATTTCTACACTTAACTGACCTACACCTACATACATTTTATTTTATATGTCATTTTCAACGCTACATGTGACATTAACAACCCGCACTGGGCCCCGCAGCCGGTAGTGTCCCGCGCACACGGCTAGCGAACATTCGCGTGCGGCGCGGCGTGTGCCGGCTCGCGAGCCGGTAGTGTCCCGCGCACACGGCTAGCGAACATTCGCGTGCGGCGCGGCGTGTGCCGGCTCCTGTGTCAGCATTTGGTACGTTTTAGGCTGATTATGCTTATAACTTGCTAAATGCTCGATCTCTGCATTAACGAAAAGTACTAGACGGCAATAGGCAATAACAAGGATTATCGCACGTTCTTGAGCATATTATTATTTCATCACGTGGTCGGACATCCGACATGTCCGTTCAAAAACGTTTTAACCGTTAACAGCGTACTTGGAGTGCACTATCCGTTTTCCTTGGTTTTACGACCTAACAAATGGAATTGCGATCTATAGAGATCTGAAGATCTCGTACGTGATTCCTGTTACTAATGTTCTAGGAATGAATAGGTACCTTTTAACCTCATCCTTCTAAATTTAAGATATTTATTTACCTGTTGCAGTTTTTATAAGATATTTATTGACCTGTTGCAGTTGTTTGCGAAGGTTATTGGATTTTGCGCTGTGGTGGTCTGATAATGCTGCGGTCCCGATTTTTTATCGCGCACTGGATCTCCAAAGTCAAAGTCAAATCATTTATTTTAAATAGGCACATTTGAACGTCAAAAGTTACAACTAAATAGAATTAATTCTAGTCGCCCATTCCAAAAGGTAGTTTTCGTATGGAGAAGAATGAGCAAGAAGTCCATGCGCACTGCTTCGCGACGAGAGTTGAAATGCCAACTTTGTATGTTTTTGACGCGTTGGATTGGCTATTGGACTTTTAATGCTCTACTCAACTCGAGAAAAAAATCCAATGCGCGATAAAAAAATAGTCCGTGGGTACGAGGGCCTTGTGTTCACCAACATTTAAATCAACTGATGAAATATTTAAACACATTAATATTATAAAGGCGAAAGTTTGTGAGTGTGTGGGAGTGTGTGTGGGGGTGTGTTTATGTTTGTTACTTCTTCACGCTCAAACGGTTAGACCAATTTTGATAAAATTTTGCATGGAGGTAGCTGACACCCTGGATTAACATATAGGCTACTTTTTATCCCGATATTCCCACTAGATCGACATTTACGCGGGTGAAACCGCGGGGCGCAGCTAGTTAGAAATATTTGTGCATATGTAAGTGGTACACAGTTCGCGTGACGAACTTCCAATACACTAACAATATCATAATCAGCCTATAATGTTCCCACTGTTGGGATTTCCAATAGACCATACAAAACCGTAAGTACCAATTCTCATCGCTAAAAGAAAATCACTTGACTCCACTTGCCTCGCGAAATCCATCCGTATTGTATGGCGATCAATCACGCGATGTTCAGAGTTAATAGAAGCGCCTACAAGGCTTACATTCAATTAACCCATATACGAATATTCATGTTTGAGTGCCTGTAATTGCCTTAGCACTAATTAAGACTGTAGGAGAAATACTTGTGACGTACGCGTTTGTAATCGGGTTAGATACAACGCTGGTGTATTAAGACGTAATGATAGCACATTGTTCTATTTTTAGGCTTTCCTAGCCAGAAGGGTACTAATGGGACCCTGCTACTGAAGCTTGTTACTGCCACGTTGTATGGCGATGCTAATTCTTTGGGCAAAAAATAGACAAAGAGTGAATTTTAGGAATATTTCAGAAGAATAGAAAGGTCATCATTTGTTTGTTCGTCGATTTTAAAACTAAGTTTGTCTATAACTTTATCCAAAATCAACGAACGTAACTAACTCTGAAAAGGGTTCTATTGTTTCCTAAACTTTATTTCGTGTGTCAAATACTCAGTCGTAATTATAGCACAAACATTTACATAGAACCCTAAAATTACATAGTTTGTAAAACAAACAGGAGTTAACTAACAATAGCTACTTAATTAAGTAAATATTGGCTCTAAATTACAATCACATCGTATCAAATACGGTTTATAATAACATCGAATTACAGAGTAAATAAATACGTGTATCTCTATTGACCTACGTACAAAATTGATTTTCGTTGTCAAGTATTTTGTTACACAATTGTGTACACGTGTATCATTCAACTTGTAGTTAAGAAATGTCGCAAGGATGTCATATTACGGGATTAAAAATATAAGTAGACTAAGGGCTGATTTTTCCTACGCCTTATAACTTTATCTAAAGCTTATTATTTTTTTGGCGATTACAACGTTGGTCCCATGGAAAAGTAGTTCAGTTTGAAGAACTTTACATTTGTGATATTATCACTATAAGTAAAAATCATTATAGGAAACTAGATAATTCCCGTCAGCGATGCCTATTGTCGGGTAAAAGCGAATGCCAACTAACCTTGCATTTTGCGGACACCTATCCTTTGTTCAGACTGCCAGATATCCTAGATAATTATTATTATTTTCGACATAATAATGCTTAAACGACAATAAGCGATAAGTGCCGCCTCGGGATCTAAGGGAATTCACATTCAATCCAGCCGGACTAATATAATGAACCCACTTCAAACACAATACCTTTATATTCTATGGGGAGCTTTTGTAAGAATATTAGGAAATATAATACGATCGTTATATAGCAAGCTAGTTATGACGTAAATATAAGCAAATACACTTATTTTCATGGTTTCAGAGAGTAATTCCTGTTAGTTTTTGGGACGCTTGCATTCCAATCTCAGTCAAAATACCTCGAGATGAGATTGCGACTATATTTTGAAAGTTTTAAAAAATGGGAATTGACCTTTAGAAATGTTTAATGGAAAGAATAACGTTGAAAGATTTTCATTTGTACAATTATCGTTTCTCTTTTCATTTCCTGCAGCTTAACAAAGGAAACACTTACCCCCTTACTAATAAACGTATTATATAACGTAGATGAATAGTTACACACCGATTTCTCTCTTTCAGTCGTCAGTAATTTGACTTTCGAGACTTTCGAAAGAAGAAGACAAAGCATCGTGAACTATACAGGCGCTATACAACGTTTATTAGTAAGAGGGATAAACACGGACTGCGGACGGTAAGGACCAGGGGCTCCGCTAGGGCCGATGCCTGCCAGGGTCGCGGGTTGTTCGAAAGAGATACCGTGGCTCCTGGCACAGGCAACTGAAGGAACACGGGTGTGTTTTAGTCAGTAAAAGTCTGACACGCCCTCCCGCTCCGCCCAGAGCGGAAAAAATTATTTGATAATTTCCCACCCAAAAAAAAAACAGGGGGGATAAACAAAGGATTTTGTTGGTATTCAGTATTCGATTCTCGAGTATGATTTGCCTTTGCTGCAAAGTTAGTGTGTTGGTATTGAGCAGTAGTGGCTCAGTGATAACGGTCGCGATTTAAGAGTTGTAGATCGTAGGTTCGAACCCAGTCAGGCGCTTTACTTTGTGGACATCACACCATTGCTCTCAAAACGATGGAGGAAAACGTCATGAGGAATCTGGCATGGCCTAGAACCCACTACCTAAACATTATAAGCTGATTATGTATACAAAAGTTACTTATTTACTAGCTATAAGTGTTAAAATGGATGAAATCACGAACATGGCAGTGTTCGTGAGAGAGAGCAGGTACCTCTTTTATCTGTTCTGTGGTAGGTACGATATAAAGGTAATTTTGCCAAAGTTGAGTCTCTTATCGCCGTTTGCATCAATCGGCATACATAGGTTGAAAGCCAAACCGAATTAACTTCATATAAGGCTGTTCCAGTCGATGATGCTTCAGTCTGCAATCATCATGCATTACCGTGCCTCGTTGCCTAGACCCTGTATAGTTATGGACATCAAAAATAGATGTGGGCCTACGAAGTAGGTGAATTCGTTTATTCATTCAATTTGTCATTTTGAGGGATAAATAATAAACCTCGTAAAAATTATGTAGGTATTTATAAATACAAAGCTCAATTTTTCACTTACCAAAAGGTATCCATAGGTAATGATAAATGATAAATGATAAATGATAAATGATTTTATTTCTGTAAGTAGGTTTGTACAAACACTTTTACACGTCAATCATATTTTTTTTTAAACTAGATGAGGTCGGCGTTTCCTAACTGACTATTCTGAGAAGAAAGGCCGAAACAAACTCAGAAGTCACAGTCTCTTTTAAAGTCCAGACAAAATCTTGGTCAGATCGTGTGAAGACCATGTAGATTGGTGTCTGAAATGGTCTTTTGAGGAAAGAACCACACAGATTGAGCGGACCTGTCCAATCAGTGCACGCATTTGTCAAAAATCGTGCAGCTCAACTCAGAACTTGAGGAGCTCAACGATTCGACGAACAATACCAAAGACAGGACATTTGGGTAGGCCGCATAAACTACTCAAACTGCCAGATCATGATTAAAACTAAGAAGGAAAAAAGAAATGACCCACATAGTCCTCACATTCACAATAATTAATTTAAAAAAAAATAATAAAAATTACTTACAAAGTAAATATTCATGTCATTGTCTAAATAAAATTCATCAATGTCAATGTGTATATAAAAAATCCGGACATAATCTTTGAGGACCATGTAGATTAGTGTCTGAAATGGTCTTTTGAGGAAAGAACCACACAGATTGAGCGGACCTGTCCAGTCAGTGCACGCATTTGTCAATAACCGTGCAGCTCAACTCAGAACTTAAGGAGCTCAACGATTCGACGAACAATACCAAAGACAGGACATTTGGGTAGGCCGCATAAACTACTCAAACTGCCAGATCATGATTAAAACGAAGAGAGAAAAAACAAAAAAATTACCCACATAGTCCTCACATTCACAATAATTAAAATCATATAATACTTTATACAGTAAATGTACATGTCATTATTTAAGTAAAGAGATACTTAAAAAAAAAAAAAAAAAAGAAAATTATTAAAGTGTAAAATAGCAAAAATAAAAACAACAATCTAAACCTATTGGAGCAGCTCAATCCCAAGCCTTTTTGTCCTCAATATAGTCTTTTACAGTATAATAGGCTTTCTGACATAGTTTTCGCTTTATAAAAGATTTGAATTTATTAAGGCTTAGTTCTTGAATGTGGCTAGGAAGTTTATTATAAAAACGTATACATTGGCATCTAAACGAGCCACCTATTTTTTTGAGCCTTGTTGTAGGAACAACAAATTTGTGTTTGTTCCTAGTATTTATGTTATGGATATCACTGTATTTTTTAAACAGATTAATATTTTTATGTGCATACAAAAGATTATCATAAATGTACTGAGAAGGCACAGTCATTATATTAATCTCTTTAAATTTGTCTCTGAGGGAGTGTCTGGGACTTAATTTATAAATGGAACGAATTGCCCTTTTTTGTAAAATAAAAATTGTCTGAATATCGGCGGCATTTCCCCACAACAGAATACCGTACGACATCACACTATGAAAATAACTAAAGTATACTAAACGGGCTGTCTCTAAATCAGTTAAATCACGAATTTTCCTAACGGCGTATGCTGCAGAGCTAAGCTTTTTTGACAATTTATCTATATGGGGGCCCCATTGAAGCTTGGCATCCAACGTTATGCCTAGGAATACTGTGGTATCTTCAGGTTTCAACTCTTCATCCTTAATGAGAACACTAGTTTCTACTTGTCTAACGTGGGGTATGGTAAACTTAATACATTTAGTTTTTTTTCCGTTAAGAAGTAGGTTATTGACATTAAACCAGTTAACTACTTTTGCAAGGGCGTTATTTACATTGTCAGTAACCAGCTGCTGACGTTTGAGTTTAAATAAAAGTGAAGTGTCATCTGCAAACAACACTATATCATGTTCATCCCTTATGAGGTAAGGCAAGTCATTTATATAAATAATAAATAAAAATGGGCCGAGAATTGAGCCCTGGGGGACCCCCATTCTTACTACAGATCCGGGTGACCTTTTTCCGTTAACATCAACTCTCTGAATCCTATCACTCAAGTAAGAAGTAAGAAGATCCAGAGAGGCGTTCCGGATTCCGTAGTGGTGCAGTTTCCTGGTTAATGTTTCATGAAGAACACAATCGAATGCCTTGGACAAATCGCAAAAGATGCCCAAAGCATCGCATTTGTCCTCCCATGCATTATAAATATGTCCTAAAAGTTCAACTCCTGCATCGGTAGTCGAACGACCCCTTGTAAATCCGAACTGTTTGTTATGTAGTAATTTATTATTATTAAAAAATCTTTGCAATTGATTTAAAATAAGTTTTTCAAAAATTTTACTAAAGGTAGGTAGTACTGAAATAGGTCTATAATTAGTAGGGTCTTATGTTAATATTGTAAATACGAAAGTATCTATATCTATCTGTCAATCTCTGTGTCTGCCTGTCTGTATGTTACCTTTTCACGCCTAAACGGCTGAACGAGTATTGATAAAAATGGCACACAGGTATATCAGGACTTGGATTAGGACAAAAGGTACTTTTTATCTCGATAATACTCGTATATTGCCGTGGGATAGTTTCCGACCTTCACGCGGCCGAAACCGCGAACAAAAACTAGTAGTGAATATTTTTTTGGTCCTTGGGTTCGGAGCTTCGGATCATAGGTCGGAAAAGGAATGCATAAAGTATTTGAACAATTTACGTGCTTAAAATATTTCGAATATTTTATACTGGATCGAGGTTCCGAGGGATTTACTGACCTATCATGTATGTAATTAATTTTACACATTCTGAAATCAAAAATGTATTACCAAATTGTGAACCATACTGCCTTTTAGGTACGACGGGGGTAATCAGGGCTCGTGCACTCGAGTTTTCGTTAGGTTTTTTACGAACCTTCACATTTTTCCATTTCTTAGTAATGCTTTTCTAATTTTTTTTCCTGTAGGTATACAAATCTGGAAATTGGCTGTAGGGATATACTTAAACAAAGGAATAGTCTACAAATGAATTCAAATATTAATTTGATAAGGTTATAACGTAATTAAATACCATCCGCCTAAAATAATACTTACACTGTATGCCGGGCCTAAAGACACACATATACCGTCCTCATTTACTTAGGCACTGTACAACTTACTCTAGGTATTTACTTATAAATGGCACCTTATAGAACAATACATCAAACGCAAAAGTTCGCGTTAATTTTGCCTACACTAAATCACCATCTCGTTTCACAAAACCAGAAAGAAAGGAATTCTTTGTGATGCAGACTACGAGCGCTAAGAACGACGCGTTGAAAGCTGTCTGACATCGCTTTGTGCTACAAACGCCTAATATAAAAGTCAAAATTACATCAGTACGAGGAAATGTTATAAGACAGGCGGAATGTTTATTATAAAGCTGGAAAGGCTTTTTGCTTCAACTAAACTCCACTGTAACTGTTGCTTCTCTTTTTCATATATCAAATATGAAAGAGGCAGAACTGAATTAGAGCTGTCAAATATGGTTGAAATAAAACTTTCATGTTGAGATAATACGTTGTAGATGAGGTACATTTTAGATGTTGTTTCGTTCATCTACAACATATCATCTCATACATTTGTGCATCCGAGGAAGTCAGTTGGCAAAGTTATTCAAACAAAACCTTTACAGTACTGTAATGAAAATGTCTATTAACCCTTCGTATGCCTGCACGCATACGTGGATCCAGACGACATACAATGGCTGTTTATTTGTTTCCGTTATTACGGCATTAAACCATTTGATAGAAGAAAACAGTACCTACTCTTTATTTAGTTTCATCGACAAAAAACAAAATCAGCACTAATAAAGATAAATCAGGGAATTTCTACGTACGTTGGTTAAATATTGTTGTCACCGCATGTGATACCGCGTGTGGTGGACCAGCACCAGTCGGGGGTTGCGGAAAGATCGTACGTTCCCGCGACCCGGGCGTAGGTGTGAGATGGAACACCAGGGTTGGTCTTTAGTCAGTATGAGTCTGAACGACCCCGCCGCCCGCACCAGGACATTCATGAGGATTTTCCACCCCGGAAACTAAAAAAAAACCAAAAAAGCTGCGCGGTGCGGCAGGGGTGATAGTTGTCACAAGTTGACAAATCACTGAGCTCTCGCATCACGTCACCACGCCCCTCCCGCACCGCGCCGCTACCTCAGGCAACGTCTCAGTTAAGCGGCCTGCCTAGAGTAAGTAATTCATGTACAAATCACGGTCTAGCTACCCCGATGTAATGACCTCAACTTTATCTACTAATAAAGTAAAAAAAATATAGGTAGCTACTGCTACCTATACCTACCTACCTACACCATTTGAATACAATACGACAATAAATGAAAACATTGGCAATACTAAGGCATATGAGTATTTTGAAACTATCAAACAAATTCTAACATCAATATTGAAAACGTGATTTTTTCAAACAAATGAATACTAGTGTTGCGCCGACTCTGGGTTTTGCCAACCATATTTGATTGAATTTTTGATAATATAAAATTTAATTTATTGTCGTATTGACGTCTCCGCCTTGTATATTTTGGTAACACTATTAAAACATACGGAAAAACAATTAGTTAAAGGCATACACAACAAAAAAAACCTGAATGCAATGTGTACATACTGGTTTTAATAATTCGTATCTATGGACCATCAACTGGGAATCTTGCTAATGTACTTGTGACTTCGTATTTATGACCACGACATAGAAAATTATCCTCATACGCAATAGTTAAAGTGCGAAGTTGTTAATGTGCACATTAACGAGTTATTATGCGAGTAATAGAGTTTGTGGAGCCATAAAACTAAGCGGCTTCAGTCTTAAGTAAATGTCTTATTAAACACAGACACGAAGATTCTATTATAGTGTATTTATATCGTAATTGCTAAGGTTTTAGAACAATGCTCAAGTACTAATCTCGGTTCAAAATTAGAATGGCAATGACAGTTACATATTAATCTAACCTTAAATTAGAGGGGCAAATCTCGTAATTTTAAGAACGTTCACAGTCTGATCTCAGTCTCAATTTGTCAAAAATACCTATAATTTCCTTACATTTTTGACAAGATTTTGACGTTTCTTTGTCGCTGAGATGAGACTGCGACTAGATTTTGAACGTTTTAGATTACGAGAATTGCCCCTCTAAGTTCATACTTGAACATCGTTCTAGAATACTAGCGTGCCTATTAAAACAACCTGAATCAGTAAGCAAAAAAAATTATAAAATGGTAATATACAAAAGCTTTTGGTTGTTGCATGGTTTCATCATCCATGTATAGTTGCACTACCTAAAATGTAATCGGACTGGAAACTCAACAATGTTCTAATATATTTTTATATCAATTAAACCAAATTCAACTGAGTACAGCATGAAGATGAGAATAGTGGATTGTACATATAACTGTGCATAAAAGAAACCATTGGTAAAATGGCTTCTTTTATGCCCGAGTTATAACACTCTGCTTTTCACTTCGATTGCGAGAAAATGAAACAGGCATAAAGTATTTAACAGTATTTTCACTGGTCAAAAATGTTGCAAAATTGAAGAAGAGAATAGCTACCTAATTCCCGCTACGAAACTTTTAAAATGTTTTTTTTTTCTCTTCTTATGCTCTAAAAGTTCGTCTTTATGTGTGTGTAGGCGACATAAAGTCGCTTTTTGTGCTCTAGTGCCTATAGTATTTTTTTTAAGACTAAGATAAATCAGGCCCAACAGCCAAACGCACAATAAAACGTCGCAGATTAAAGTCGTTTGCTTTAATTTATATCACTTCCGTGTTTTGTATCGTTAATTTATTAAAAGCAGATAAAATAATTGTCATTTATTATTTAAAAACACAAAGAAACGTTTATAGTAGTATGAAGTACCTATAAAGTCGAAAGTCGCATGTTGAAAAAAAAAATTAAAAACTTTCATGGCGGGAATTAGATATTCTCTTCTTCAATTTTGCAAAATTTTTGAACAGTGAAAATACTGTTACATACTTTATGCCTGTTTCATTTTCTAGCAATCGAAGTGAAAAGCAACAACTCAACTAGTGAAAAAATAATTTTATTAACATAATATTTAACTTCAACACACCTTCACACACCACTCAACAACCCTCTTCATTGAAAACACGAACAAACCGGCAAGTCCCAGAACCAACAATTCGAAGGCATGTGACATCTGCCAACCCGCACTGGGCCCATGTGGTGGATTACGCCGCACTCCCGTCCCAGAAGTGGGAACATTATAGGCTGATTATGTTACGATATCCCTCGGGCTCAAACTAAGTTATTTTGCACGTGGTTATGCTGAACTAACTCCGGCTATTATCCCTAAGGAAATGTCGAGGTCTTTCAAAGGTCGGGTAGGCCCTGATGCCCTATTAACATCTGACGTCATACCGATACCATAATTTGCATCAGCGGTCTCGGTATCGGTATTTCGTATTCAATTTAGATGATTGGAGCTTTAATGCATAATTAGTGTTTGAATATGCAGTAGTGTCGAGTCCGTATCATAGTGGCTGGCATATTTCGTAGTCTGGTTTTTGGTATTAAATTGTTAGTGGGGAAGTCGAGATTAGGTACTGTTTATTCAACTAATTTGATTGTAGATTCATTGTAAAGTCATGGATATTAATTGATAAGCAACTATCTCCAACTTAAATGGTCTGATTATTCAAATCATATGAAATGGCTATAACAAAGCAAATTGTCGTAGGATGTCAATTTTCTAAACAAACAATTTCCCTGACTGGATAATACTACATTTTCAATACCAACGTTCTATGTGACACGACGCCTAAATGTCATAATAATAAAATATTTTTTTGTAAGTAGGTATTTTACCTTCCGGTACGTATTTACTTTTTCATTTTCCGCCTTATGCGCAATTTTCAGTGCTTAAGCCGCGGAAGGACTTTGAGAACATTATTAGCCCTGGAAATTGCTCGACGACAGGAAACGAAAACATTCAAATAAGTACCTATAGGTATTACAATAATAATATTAGGTAGGTTATAAATAATAATATAACTCAGTAGCAGCTCGGAGTATGGATTTGTGGCCTTTCGATGGTGATAGGCGAGGCTCGCCCCCTATTACATGGGACTTTAACATAACTCTGCCCAACCCTTCGAGGAAGCAAGGCGTGATGTTATGTTTAATTCAATTATTATTGTGTTATGTGTATAAAAAAAAACAGTGGCACTCCGGGAGCGCCGACAGAAGTGAAAACCAAACACAAACAGAATAAGTACTTTGCCATCACTCACCGATATATCGGTTATACATTAAAACCGAGTACATCCCGAGGACAGCCGAACACATCCGAAGCGGGTATTTTTTTAATCGTCTTATAAAAAAAACACGCGCGGTGTCGCTTACGGTAACAGTGGCGCGAGTTCAATGGTTTTTTCCTATCTCAAAAAATGCCCAACGCGGCTAAAGAAGTTTTCACTTCAATAATGATAATACCCAACCCACCTGATACTGTCCCACTGAAGGGTACAGAAAAGGCATTCATCACCACGCTTGCTCAAAATGGGGTGACGATGTAAGACTTATATCCTTCCTTATCCTTACATAGTATGAAACAAAGTCGCCGAAATGTCTATACGCGCATTACTTCCGAATGACTGCACCAAATTGGATAATTATTTTTTGTTGTGTTCGGTAATTACGGAAATTAAAAAAAAAAAATATTGCACCTGAGCGAAGCTGGGGCGGGCCGCTAGTCACACTAATATTATAAAGGCGAAAGTTTGTGAGTGTGTGTTTATATGTTTGTTACTTCTTCACGCTCAAACAGCAGGACCAATTTTGATAAAATTTGGTATGGAGGTAGCTGATACCCTGGATTATCATATACTTTTTATCCCGATATTCCTACGGGATCGAAACTTATGCGGGTGAAACCGCGGGGCGCAGATAGTTAACTATAAGTCCAGGTTTCCTCACGATATTCCAGGAAAGGAAGCACGTTCTAACCACATGCATTTGTAAAATAGGTCAAAACACCTAACTATGTAGTAAGACATTGGTACTTGAACTAGGTTTCATTAGCAAAGGAGACATCAAGTTTCAACAGACATGAGGGATTGCGAATAACGTTGCTGTCTCGAAATGCTGCCAACATACGGATGACAGATTAATGTGCAATTAAAATGTTCGCAGCATCCCGTTCCGCGCAGGAGAGAATATTTTCATTCATTTCATTCATTCACAGTTCTCGCACTCCTATTAATTATAATACCTATCGAGTTAAAGGCCAATTAATATTAAACTGCATACATCAATTTCGCAAAAACTTTTTTGAGTTTTTATTTTTTACGCGTTGGATGTTAAAATATTGGTTGAAAAATGTGGTAGTCTAAATAGGGTATATATTTTCTTTCACTTTACGTGGGTAGGTTAAATGATTGATGGCTTGGTGCCATTATCTGTTAGGGGAGCGCAAGAAAATACCTTACAACCCACGCAGTAGAATCTACAGGACAGAATATGAATCCGCCCACAAAGTACGAGTATGGTTGCTAAAGGTCATATTAACTCGTTTGCGGAAGTTTATCCTAGTAGGTAGATAGTATTTGGTTCACAAGCAATTTATAATGAAAATTCTCATCATTGTCCTTTCCCAACGATTACCTATTTATAGGTATAGGATTGAACCAGTCTACACCTTATTTAAGGCGAAAGCTCCAGGGTAGCCCGCGAAATTATTGTTTTTTTACGTTTTTTGCAATTTGCTGGTCAGTATTAAGTTGTACGTTGATTAAAATATGATTCGCGACCGTAACAAATATGTATTTACAGAATTATAATCATTAAAGTCATCAACAAAACTCTCTAAGACCAAATAATCCTACTGACTATTTCATAAAATCTTGACATTTTAGGATTATACTAACTTAACAAGTTGTATTACTGATTCTAATGATTATATTTCTGTAAATACATATTCGTTACGGTCGCGAATCATATTTTTTATCAACGTAGAACTTAATTCTGACCAGCAAATTGCAAAAAACGTAAGCAAAATTAAATGCGGGCTACCTTAGCGCTTCCCTCTTAATTGGCGATGATGATAAAATATACATATAAATATATATATAAAAAAAATAATTCTAATCTTTAAATTTTGACCGTGTAGTTTTGCAGTTGTCTATGAAACAGCAGCATTTCTGCGCTAGGACGTCTAGAACTTTTTTTTATAATAACCGATGATATTTCAACGCAGGAGGCGTTGTAATATTGTCGGTTATTATAAAAAAAAATCTATTCTTTACATTTTGACCATGTAGATATTGCACTTGTCTATGAAACAGCAGCATTTCTGCGCTAGGACGTCTAGAATCGTGGGAAGCTGAATTTATGGTTACAGTTTGCGGGTCGATGTCCCTGGCACCCTGTATAATGATACAGACATACTCGTAACTGTCGTGTATATCCAATACACTGTAACTCGAGTTACAGTGTTTTGCCTTAATAGCTCTCATTTGATTTTTTCGAGGCAGTTTCATAGCCCTTTCACGAAATAGATACTTCTGAGATAGGTACCATGTTTCGGATTTACACGTCAGATAAGTCCGCCACCTATAAGCTGCAAATAATTCATACTTTATCACCGAAACTTTATCACTTAGTAAATGTACGTCATAAAAGCTCACATACTCGCGTTGGCAGTAATAATCCCAGCTCGAGAATTTGTTAGTTGCCGAATGCTCGGAATATTAAGAGCAGGCAACTATTTATCGCACCAATAGAATTATTGTCACGTTTCCAGATGTAGACCCTCCTTTTAGAGGTGCGAAATTCTGGCGATGAATATTCATTTCGTATTTGTATTAATATATTGCCCGTTTTGTATTGCTGGGATTAATAAGCTTGGATTAGTATGCTTCTAGGTGTGCCCGATTTTGTATTTTGTTCTGTTTTAGGTAACATTCTGGGTGCTTTATTAAAAATATAAATGAAGTTGAAAAAATAATTTGTTAATGTCAATGGGTTTTTGAGCTTTCAGCTAGATAACGCGAAGTGCAATAAAATAAGTTTTAATTTTTTTTTCCCTTACAAACGTTATACAAGAGAACTTTTCCCTTTTTACAGTTTTATCAACCCTTACACCCCAAAAATATAAACTACCCTCATAAAACTACGTACGTACAAAACTCGTCACTCTACCTTAATCCGAGTTCTAAACAAAACACTCGTCACACTTCCATGTCGTACGGTAACTTCGCGTGCCGGAGTCGCGCCGTGCGCGTCGGCCGGAGTCGGTCGGCAGACTAGACGGCATGGCCCCGCACTTCCCACCCTCGCTGTTTTGATTTACAAACACCAACCAGTATGTCATGCAGTGTTCGATATCCAGCCAGCGAGAAATTTGTAATAAATAGGCTTTTATTAGTCGCTGATTGTTTTTGGTCCTTCGTGCCGCTGGAATAAAATTGGCCCTTTTGAAACGGTAAAAATTCGTGTTTTGCAGTGAAACCTACAGTCGGACTTCGTAAATGAGCTTTTGAGGTGAATGCGCAGTGGTAAACTGCGAAATTTAAATTTTCGTACGTTTTTTGCAATTTGCAGGTCAGTGTCAGGTTGTATCTTGATCAAAATATGATTCGCGACTATAACAGGTACATATTTACAGAATTATAATCATCTAAGTTATATTTGTATGTACCATAAGAAAAGTACTGGCCTGCAAATTGCAAAAGACGTAAAAAAATTTGAATTTCGCGGTCTACCACTGCGCATTCACCAGCTCTGATTAAGTTCTTGTCCGAGGATTGAATGATTAAAAAGCTGATTGTTCTCAATCCGTCTTGAATAAGAGATTTAGAAAATAACAACGTTTTGCAATAAATAACAGATAACTTATTATGGAGCAGTGGTGGCCCAGTGGTCACGGACACGACTTACGAGTTGTAGGTCGTAGGTTCGAACCCAGACAGGCGCTTTACTTTGTGTAAGTTATTTCATCACCACTGCTCTCAAAACGGTGAAGAAAAACATCGTGACGAAACCGGCATGTCCTAGAACCAAAAATTCGAAGACATGTGACATCCACCAACCCGCACTGGGCCCGCGTGGTGGATTACGGCCCACTCCCTCTCATTGAGAGGAGGCCAGTGTCCCAGTAGTGGGAACATTATAGGCTGATGATGATGATGATGAACTTATTATGATACTATTAGGTGTTTCAATACTTTCAATAAACAACTTAAAGTTATGTTTAAGTTATACCTTGAAACATCATTGTAAAGTAGTTTGAAGGGATAAGTTAATAAATACCTGAGACTATTGAAAACTTAAATCGGTGATTAGGTTATATCTACTATGCGTTTTGACTTAGAAATGCCCGATGTCAATGCCCAGGTGAAATGCCCTGTAAGATGTTATCCTGACGACTTCGTGATTAGTAAATAAAGCTTTCATTTCGATTGTTTGGTCCCTTTTCATTCAGGAAAATCGAAAATGGCATTTTCAATTTTTTCATCACAATCTAAGAAGCTATTGCTGATTTTAACCCATGTTTCCTTTCGGAGTACAAAACGACAGAAATGGCATTGTTAGAATTTTGCATTGATGTTTTCTGTGTTCGATATTCAATAGACGGAGTTTTAATTAAAGCCGTTATATTTAGATGAAGGTTTCCGCCATTTTTCTTTCAGAAAAGTTCCCAGAAAAAATAAAGTAATTTAGAAAATTTATCAGATTTTTTTTCTTCGTAATAATCAAGAGCTTGTATTTGTGCCCGATTGATGGCAATATTCTTGTTTTACATGGGACTTAAACATAACTAGCGAAATGTGGGTGTACTTTAGGTACAGACAGTACTATAGTACAATATGTCAAACTTCTTTAATAGATTTTCAACTTTATTGCTACAGCATAAGGTTCAAGGTTGATTAGGAAAATTTGACAGTTTCGGGTAGCTTGATGTGCTGTCGTCTGTGCCTAACACCTTTACCAAACCCTTCGGGAATACAGGTCTTATTTTATGTTTTGTTGTAATCGAATATCCGAAATTCCGTAAAATAAAAAAGAACCCTTATTATTTATTATTAGTCTTACGTCTCTCCTTTTGAAATAAAATAAAACTAAAACTGGATCTAGTCGCGTAATGTTTCAGTCTTGGGAACAAAAAATAAATAAATAAAAAAAACAGTGGCACTCCGGGAGTGCCGACAGAAGTGAAAAAAAACACAAACAGAATACTTTGCCATCACTGACTGACATATCGGATATACATTAAAACCGAGTACATCCCGAGGACAGCCGAACACATCCGAAGCGGGTATTTTTTTAATCGTCTTATGAAAAAAACACGCGCTGTGTCGCTTACGGTAACAGTGGCGCGAGTTCAATGGTTTTTTTCCCATTTCAAAAAATGCTCAACGCGGCTAAAGAAGTTTTCACTTCAATAAAATTAGTTCAATTCAAGTAACAAGACTCATATACAAACAGATATATAAAAGGATACAGACAGGATATCAAGCACAGACACAAACACACAAAAGGTAACAACACTTTATTTATTTATTTATTATTTATGTCTGCTGCAGCATTGCCGGATATAAGGGCAATGCTGCAGCCGGTCTTTTGGCGATCGATTTCCGGTGGGCCTAAAAAGGCCACTTTGGCAGAATCATAAAAGGATAACATTATGAATCATAATGGACAGTTAACTGTTAAGTTGATTGTATCAAATCCCATTCGTGAAGGATTTTACAGTTATTTTTTTTGTCTGTGCTAAAATACCAATCAATCCAATCCAAATCCAATCCATCTCTTTGATTATACCTACCTACGTAGTGCAGCGAAAAAAACACGGACTATCTTCGCTATATTATGATTCATAATATTATCCTGTTATGATTCTGCCAAAGTGGCATTTTTAGGCCCCCTGGACGGTGGTGACACACACAAAGTGACAACTAGCTGTTCTATGCCTATCAAGTTTGAATAACAAAGTTAGGATTATTTATTTATTTATTTAATACTTCAAGCACATAAATGTACAAAGGCGGACTTAATGCCATAGGCATTTTCTACCAGTCAACCTTTGGGTGATGCAGAGACAAACAGTGGTAGGTGCAATCAAGAACATTGAAAGGAGGATTAATGTTGTAATAAGAAGTTTTGTGTAATTTGTAACTTTAGTTTACGTTACCAACGTTTGAAACTTGCCCTACATGTTGTGTGAGGGCAATTAGTTGGAAAATGGACAGACGATTAATCAAAATTCAATTTGTTCGACTGTGAAATCAATATAACGGTATGCCTGAAACCAACGGCCTTGTCAAAATTACTTTGGGGAAGTAATAAGGTTGTTTGTTTTGGTTATAGTAAATCTCAAATACTGGATTTTATTTTGTTTTTAAACAAGGTAATATTTAGAGACGACCTCGACGCGTACCGCAAAGGCTGGACCAGAAAGGATTTGGGGGAGATCTTTGCGCAGCTGTAGGACAGTGTAGGCTGGCTAACGTAAAAAAAATAAGTTAACGATCTTGAAAAAATTATAATAATACCCACAGGTATTTAAAAAACAAGGGGAAAAAACGTAGGGCCACAAAAAATTCGTCCGCATAGGTAGCTGTCAACAGGAAAAGATACATTGGATTCTTTATGATATACTTATTTATGTAGAAGAAGCCGGGTAGTCAGAAGCCCGAAAGTCTGACAACCAGTCTTACCAAGGGGTATCGTATTACCCAGTAACTGGGTTATGGAGGTCAGATAGGCAGTCGTTCCATGTAAAATACTGGTATTCAGCTGCACCCGGTTAGACTGGAAGCCGACCCCAACATATAGTTGGGAAAAAAGGCTACGATGCAGACGATGATACTTATTTATGTAGAAATAATTGACAACTTATTTCTGGGAATAGAATTTGAAAGCTTTAGGTATATCACGAGCACGTTGCGTGCTTACCAGTAAAAAAAATTTGCGACATCATTTAAAGGACTCATCGTAAAGAAAATGTAGTGAATATTTTTCTGTATAATAAATTAGTTCATTTTGCGACCAAGGACAATACAGACTATTTAAAAAAAAAGTGAAATATAGCCCGCGGATTTCTTTTGGCATGAAGTCTCTTTGATGAGATTAAAAAAGCGCGCATCTCCGACTATTAAATAGTTATCTGTGGTATTACAGCACAAGTGGAATAAAGTAAAGAAAAAGCACGCGTTCGTAATACACTCCATTATGGACCTAAAAGCGGTTCAATAAGAGCCACTTTACGAGCAAGTGTGTTGAAAAAGTTGTTTTCAACATCTAGGACAACTTTAACTACATTAAGCTCGAAATACTGTAATTTAAATGTAATTAAATTTCACAATAGCAACCCTACACGTAGCAGTAGTAGTAGTACTATAAAAAGCTACTGCACCAATTTATTGGGCAGCACATGAGTAAAGCCCCGTATTCACGGTAAACTTTTGTTGAGCAACATTGTTGATGAGTAACGACAAAGTTGCTGGAAACAAAGTTTATATCAATGTATCTTGTCCACACACCAGTCTGCGTCAAACTGTTGCCCGCGGAAGTAGTGTTGTTGTGTTCTTTGAATCTAATGTATCCCACACTACTGCCATGTTTATATACAGTTGCAAACACGTCCACACACGTCAACATTTGTTGATAAACTGATGTTTTCGCTCGCCGGGCATCAACTCTGCAACATGGCGTGATCAACTCCGCAACACAAGTGTTGCCCGCAATATGTTGACAGCAACTCGGCAACATGTTTATGCAACCATGTTGCTAAACAAATGTTTACCATGAATACGAGGCTTAAATGTAAAAAAGATCAATCAACAAATCGAATGTATCTGTTTCATCCCTGTGTCAAATCAGTGTCCAGTCTAGCGTACTAACGTTTGAAAGTGCACCCGAACGTTGATTTTCAAATCGCGTGGGTAGGACCAATATACGACGCGCGATCGCCCCTCCAGTCCCTCGACCACAAAATAAATAGGTCCAGAAGGCTTATTTAAGTCCTTAGAACTGAAAAAAGCACATGCATACAGACACGTTTAGGCTGTTTTAAAATTATCTGACGGAAATGTAAACAAAAGGATCTGAAAACGTACCTGTGGATGCCCATTTGTAAGGCCACTTACAAATTGAGTGCTTTGATTTGATTGTTTGAATTCTTAACCCGAAATTCAAATTTTAAACGACGTAAGAGGATTTTCATTTCACAATGAGGTTAATGTAACCTCAATTTAAATTTTTGTAATGATATTTAAAAGTAAAGTGGTGAGATATAAAATATGAGATATAAAAAAAAAACCTTCTAAATTCCATGTGTGTTACTAAAAATATAAATACTTTAGTGAGTGGTTGCATAAGAATTTAAGCTGGACAGGGTTTGTTTACACTTTCATCAGATACTTTTTGAACAGATCACACGTACGGTGATATCAGTTGAATGCCAGTCGCGAGGACGCTTGTACTCGGTATACGTGAATTAATGTATAGCGCGTCTATGTGTGCGTGCGTTTTTGCTAATGGTGTGAAGCCAACCTTCTGTAACTATCTATTTTGTGTCTCTACTCTGATTACTCTCCTAAATTGCGAACGGGAGTATTCCTTGGACACGCGTCATTGCATTTGACAGTAGCTTCGAGGAGTTGAATGCATTATGCAACTTTGATAACGTTCTCCTCTGGTGAAATGGGTTCATAAACAGCTGTTACGAAACCGATAGTTAGGTAGGTACGGTAATAATATTTCATGTACAGTCAACAAAAGAGATGAGTATGCAGGATCGTCGAATATAATTTAAGTTTAGTAAGAAACCGATGGATATTATAGACTGAAATTTAATTTGATAAATGAGCCGTTTGTTTTCTATTAATAAAATTAAATTTTATTCGAGAACATCTATCGGTTTCTTATTAAACGTCGACTATATCCGACGATCCTGTATACTTATCTCTTTTGTTGACTGTACGTCTCAAAGCTGAAAATTATATAATACTACCTTTGTTCCCAGCTCTGCTCGCATATAGGTACGAAAATCTGGCTAGATAGGACACGTAACATCACGTAGTTCGAATTTTAAGTTTCTCAAGTTACAAGCACAATAACGGTTAGATATACTGAGTGTATTGTGTTTTATAAAAATTAAGATATTAAGGATGATTAAAATAAAATAAATATGATCAATGATCGTTCATTTTCATTTTATTTTAAACTAGCTGCGCCCCGCGGTTTTACTCGCGTAAGTGTCGATCCCGTGGGAATATCAGGATAAAAAGTAGCCTATATGTTAATCCAGGGTGTCAGCTACCTCCTTACAAAACTTTATCAAAATTGGTCCAGCCGTTTCAGCGTGAAGAAGTAACAAACATATAAACACAGACTCACAAACTTTCGCCTTTATAATACTAGTGTGACTAGCGACTCGCCCCTTCTTCGCACGGTTTTTACGACTTGACAAAGCATTGAGATTTTTTAATTAAACGTAAGGTTGATCCCCGCTAATGAGACACAATTGATTTTCTATTGTAATGGGCCGTCAAGGGCCTGCGCCGGGACGGATTAATATAAATATATTAAACACATAAACCTATAGGAATAAATTCCCTAAATTATGGTGAAAACCGCATTAAAATCCATTATGGAGTTTAGAAGATCAACGCGGTCAAACTGGCAGACATGAAAAGTGGCTTTAATTTATAATAATGTACCTACTTATTATAGATATATGTAAATGATCTTTCTAAACTTTGTTACCATTGTAGCATTGAATAAGACACGAGAAATAAATTCAACTTTCGTCTTTGTAATTTTAGGTAAACTTCTTTCTATTTATTTCTACTCGAGATAACACAATAACATATTCGAAGAAAGTCTGACCTGAGAATAATGGTATCGTGCTTGTGATATATGAATGGAGTTGATAGCAATAAATCACTATGATATTCTCGTCTTGGGTAAATTGAAACTACAACAATAAGCTTTCCTATAGGGTATCAGGATTGTAATATTGTAGAAGAGAAGCATTGTGTCATCTTAGGAAACACACAAATATTATAGAAATATATAGGGTGAAATTTCAAACTCAAATTCAAAGCATTTATTTCTATTTTATTTATTTATACCTTGTGTAGGCACTTTTGAATTGTCAAAATTAAATAGTCTGTCAGTTAGTCAGAAATTTGAAGCTAGTTGCCCATTCCAAAACGTAGATCTCTATGGAGAAGAACGGGCAAGAAAATCCATGGACACTCTTTTAAATCAAGATATTACGAAATCCCGGGTACATTATTCTTGTTGCTTCTATATGTGAGAACAATGTAAAAAAGACACAAATGAAGAATCAAATCAAAATATAAGATTAAAAATAAGCCTTGGCAGTTAAGAGATGAGAATTAAATTATAGTCCGACTTTTAATTAACTGCAGTAAAATGACACTTCTTATTAACTAATTTCGGACTGAGTTTAGAGATATGCATGTCAAATAAGTTTCGTTTGTTACACTATTCTGTACTAGAAAAACAAGTATGATTGATAGCAGTGAACAAACAAAAAGACGCCAATTTCAGTCATTTAAGAAATACATAGGCTGTCATTTTACTGCAGTTAATAAATCCGACTATAGCTAGCAGATGGGTAGCTGATGGCTATCGATACATATCACGTCTGCGGAGTTTCGCTAGTAATTTACTTTGACTCTGTATGTTTGCTTGCTGTCACAGTTTTATTTTACGTGAGTTTTATCCAGTTGGACATTATGGCGTATTTCCGGTTGCGTTAGTTTTAAGCAGCGGACCACTGAGTGGTGAGGATTTATTCACTACTTGAGTGCGACATGAAAGTGGTAAAATAAAGAACATACAAAATACTGGTATTCAGCTGCACCCGGTTAGAATGGAAGCCGACCCCAACATAGTTGGGAAAAGGCTAGGCAGATGATGGCATCATACTTGAAATATATTCCGTATTATGTTTATGAAAGGGGATCGAACCTTTGTGGCATAGGTATTCGACCTGCCGCCATTTTTTTTTAAGTGTCTGTATGATAGTTGTGGGTAGTGGACACTTATACAAACAAAAAATATCGAGTAATAATGGTACTTACCCTAAAGTGTCACGTTCACGATATATTTGGCGGTAAAGATCACGCTAATAAAATTATCAGAACTATAAAAAAATAAAAACTTATGAAACTTCAGAGGTTAGGCGCACGGTTTCAATCGGCGGTTTCCTATTGAGGAGAGCCGAAAAGAAACTCTACCATTTATACAAAAAAAAAAGTGTTGAAGTTTTATAAACTGACCATAACCGACACAAAGTTCAGCGGGATTGTCCGAAAGGGTTACCGCTGGCCCGGAACATAAAGGGCTAAGGAAGGAACACGGATGGGTTTTAGTCAGTAAGAGTCTGACACTCCCTTCCGCTCCACCCAGAGCGGGAGGGGTCATTTGATGATTTCGCATCCACAAAAAAAAAAACCGACACAAAGTGTGTCCATCATAGACCATTGTGTAGAAGCCTCAGAACATTATCAAAGTTAGAAAACCTAGTTGAATGGACAATATTCCCATTTACATGGAGGCGGGAGAGCAAAGTTTGTTCAATATAGGTACTTCACTACTACGCTTCACAGTTCGCGTTGTTCTAGCTTTTAAGCTTGTGTAGACCTTTATTAGTAGTTTCCCGTCAGGTAGGACTAAATTTTATCCGTTCTAGCATTACTTAGTTTGCTAGAGATTTGAATTCATTATCTGTTTGCTGTGTCTTTGTTTTTAAATACGGTTTTAGCAGGAAAGAAAAATAAATCCAAAGAGAATTTAAATAAAGTGCCTATATTACAAACTAGCTACGTTCCGCAGTTTCATCCGTATAAATATGGATCCCGTGGGAATATCGAGATAAAAAGTATTGTATGTCCCAGTCTAGATCATGGTCTACCTATGTGCCAACTTTCATCCAAATCCGTTCAGCCGTTTTAGCGTGAAAGCGTAACAAACAAAGACACAAACAATCAAATACTTTCTCTTTTTATTAATATTAGCTTAGATTCATAACATGACACCACGCCTGTATTCCCCAAGGGTTTGAAGGAAACGCATGATAAAAATATTAAAGCAATTGTCTCGTCCCATATGCTACGTTCTTTTAATATGAGATTCTTAGAATATTAACTTTGAATTGATCCTGAAGCTCATCTCGTTAATAACTTTCTCAAATTCTTATTAATCTTGCAAATATTAAAAGTTACCGGATCAAAATATCAACAAATCTTTTGAAACTTGTAAGTAGTTTTTATCAGTAATCGTATAATGGGTCTATCAGATACAAGGGTATTAAACCAATTTAAACTTGTCAGTCTGAATGTTTTCAAAACAAAAACGAAATCGCAATTTATTCATATCTCGAAATATTAATTAAAAATGCGAATTAACGCGTTTCCAATTAATGTCAACAGTATAGCCATATGCAATTATCGATAGCGAACTACACTACCACATACGTACAGTCGGACAAGCTATTTGGTGTACAGGGAAAGAAAAACATCTTTCCACTGCACTACGAATATGGGGGAGTGGGTGTTTTCCTACATCCGTACTCGTAAGTCACGGCTGTTAGTAGTGAGCCACCACTGTTTGCTCTTACTATTTAGATATTTCAATACTATTTCACAAATATTTACCAACAACGCCACCCTGTCCATTTCATTCAAGTCCAGAAAGATCCTTTGCATTGTAGCTTGTTCGATTGTACCTACATTCACTAAATAAGAGCTTGTCCAAACGATTCACGCGCAAATCGAGTCGTGGCGGCGGAAGTGTGTATTAGGTACATCCACATTTCGTGTTAAGAGCAAAGGATGGGTGTTCTCGACGTGAAGTTGGACAAGCGGCTGAAATTTGAAAACGGAGCCTGTGAAATGCTTTGTCTGTACAAGATCTATTGAAGATTTTCTTGTCATATTAATTAAGATTTTCATTAATATGACACCGATTATAACATTCCAGTACCTAATAAGTTTTAGGAATGTATTTCGTAGGCACTTCTTTCTGTTGTTTTTGTTTAAAATAAAGTCTTTCATTAGCCTTAGTTGACTAAATAATTCAACCACTTTTCCTAATTCACCATTAAATATAACCGTTACTAATCGAGTCACAGATGACTACACAAATTAACCACTTCTCCTCATTCACCATTAAACGTAACAAGTATTATTCGCAAAAAAAATACTAAGCCCTTAAGAGGAAATGCCGTCGGAGAGACTTTTTGAAAAAGCGTAAAAAGTCGTAATTCGATGTTTGGCTCTCGCCTATTTTCTCCTCCAATATTGGACCAATTTAAAAGATATTTCATAAACAGAATAAGAAGGATATTTATACTCAACAGTTGACAGCGGCAATTTTGAGCATTTTTTGAGGGTTCTAGTGCTTATAAAAATAATGTATAATCAAAAAGGAAAACATAGGGACACAGTAATATCCTTCTTATTCTGTTTATGAAATATCTTTTATATTGGTCCAATACTGGCCTGCACCTATTAAGAAAAAAAAACACCAAATCACCTCCAAATCGTTGAGATGAAACCATTTTACTCCTTCATATTTTATCAAAAGAATATAAAAAAAATATCTAGTGCTTTGCAATACAAACGAAAATGATTTGGTTTTGTTACTTTTTAAAAATATGTATATTTTTTAATATAATAAATTAAAAATGCGATCGTTTAAAGTCCGTGTCTATATCATCCCCGCACTCGTCCACGAATTCAGTGCGGGGCGTCTCGTGTTGCTAGGCAACGCGTTGGCATGCGGGTGCATGCGGGTGGCGGAGTGGTGCGGAGAGGGGTAGTTAGCTCCGCCCAAATGCACAAGGTCGTTGGCATGACGCATGAATACAAGCCTTAAGCTTTTTCAAAAAGTCTCTCCGACCGCATTTCCTCTTAAGAACATCTCATTATCCAGTTTCTTAGAACACGCTTACTAATGACGTTTCCGCGGAGATATTTTTAAAAGCGTCATCAAACAAAGAGGAAAGGAGACAGAAACATTAATAAATTCGAGGACAAACCCTGTTTTCTTTTGTGAGAACTTGTTGCGTTTGTATCTTGAATTTCGGAGTGGCCGCTCATAAGTAGATAGAAAAACTGGAAAAGTGTACCGGGATCGTAATCAATTTGTAAATTTGGTACTTAAGAGTTTTTCATTGCGTCGCTTGTCATAATGTATCTCGTCTCGTCTCCAAAGTTTAAAAGAGTCGTTTTCCGAGTAAAATTATGGAATAATACTGGTTGACGTTTAGAAAATACGGTGTTACAGCCCGCAATGTTGTTTCTTTACTTTACTTTACGTCTGTTTTACGTTTGAAAATGTTGTTCTTATTTGCGAATTTATCATTTCTTGTTTATGTTTTGCAGACGTTCTCATTTACGTTTTTATTACGCAGTCCAACTTGATGAGTATAAAATTGTCAACACGGTTAATGTTTATAAAATAATATACTCGGGGCCGTGTTGGTATCAAAAGGTCTGGGTATCCTTTTCACGATTGTGTGGTAATTTTTGTACTTTCTTTTTAGTTGATTCATTTATTTTAAAGCGATTCAAAATATAAGGCTTTGTAGACTAATAACCGACGCTTGGGACTTGGCTTCACTTGAAAATTCGATAAAATATCGGCTGTAGCCTCTAGTACAGGGATGGGTAACCTTTGGAAAGTTGCGGGCCAAACCTTACAATACTACTGAACTCACGGGCGGTACGTAAGTTTGTTATTCATTGCTTGTAGACGCTGCAATCTCATATGAAAAAGGTGCACAAAACAAACAGTGGACAACGTCTATGATGAAAGTACTTATCTGATTTGTCACGTTAGGTTTGAATCTACCTGGAAGAATGCTAGTCTTTCTTTCTTGTTGGCGTGAACTGAGAATTAATATCCTTTTTTCACGCGCAACTTGAAAATATTTCACGGGCCGGATTTTGTTCCGGCCGGATCGGGCTGCATCCGACCTGAGGGCCGCGCGTTGCCCATATTATGCTCTAGTACGTAGGAAAACTGGTCTCCGTAAACAAATAGATGTTAATTTATGAATAGGTATCTCAAGTTCGCCGAGTCTCACGTACCCCACTAACTTATCACAATTACTCTATTCCCATTCCAGGCATTAGACTTTAGACTAGGACCAAGAAATTAATTCTTCAGCCGTGCTAGCTTTCTTTGAGCCTTCGAGGTTTAATGGTTTAACCCTATCTACCGTATATTGTAGGTTTACCTATAAGAAATTTTCTTAGTCTGAGGTCTAAGTCGAAGAAAAAATAACAATAATAATCAATAATCACCACGCTTGGTAGATGGAGTGGTGATCACATTTTGCTTAACACTTACCTAACCAGTGGGAAGGTATTTATTTTTCATGAAACACTGATTTGCGCATCAAAAAAGCAGTAACAAACCCAAAAAAGAAAAGGTACTATTTTTTGGAAGTTCTTTAACGCGACTTGCAGTAGGAAACTGGTAGAAATCGTCGTCGTCAGCCTCTCCATGTGACTTTCCCTCTCTCTCCGTCTTTCTTTTTGAGACCAAGATGGCGTATGCGTTTTTTTTTTATTTTTCTTCTTGGTTTTCATGGTTTTTGGGGGTGCTTAACCGATAGCGAGTTCGAAATGAAAATCCAAGATGGCGACAACTTTATGAGAGCTTCTAAAAACTTATACCAGATGGCTGTACTTATTAAAAACTCGTATTAAATTCACACTTTCCCTCTCTCTGTCTCATATTATTTTTTTATTATATACCTGGCTAAAATTCCCTTTGTCCCCTTTATCAGGGACATGGCCTACGGGGACTACAGGAATACAGGAAATAAACAGGTAATATTAGAACATGGCAAGAAGCTACATAAGTACATACGTAACAATGAAAGCGGCCTAAGAGGGTCAGTTGTAGTGATTGCCGAGCGAAATTCTTTGTGTCCATTAATTATTCCCTTATCATTATTGTTTTTAGGGACCACCGCGGCACCGCTGTCAGCCATTGTTGTTTAAATTAAATCAAATGGTGCTGTTAACATCCCTGGATGGTGGGCAAGCCTTTGTTTGGATCTAAATCTGAATTTCTGTTTGATAATTTAATATTTATTTTTAAACAGATTGGATTTTTTACGGTAACTAATCATACTAATATTATAAATGTGAAAGTTGAAAGATGAAAATTGTTATAGAGATAGTTTGAGTCCCGGGAATGGACATAGGATAGTTTTTATCCTGATATTCCCCGATATTATATTATACGTGGGTGAAACCGCGGGGCGCTGCTAGTAGTAACTAATTATTTGAATAAAATTTCAATGTCAAAGTTCAAATGATTTAAGAGGATTATATTTATGCAGAAAAATGAAGAGCTTCCGTAAAACTTTTATTATTTATTAGCCTTTATAAATTTTTAAAAATACATAAAGGTGGCATAATACCTACATATACATAAATTTTCCTTACTGCTCACTTTCCTAAAGTAGATTGCCAATGGCCGAAATTACGTTTTCCTGTTTGTAAATAAATAAAACATTTTCTTCCCTTTCAGTTCGTACACATCAGAACCCAAGCGAGACATAAGCATTGTTGTTAGAAAGCCGGGCTGTTGCGAGGGTGGGATGATGTGACGGAATTACCAACCTGTAGCGTCTGTACTAGGAAACAAAATAAAGTTTGTTTTAATTTCCTACTTGTTGTTGGGAAGATCAACAAGCGATGTAATTACTGCATGATTGTAAGAAATTTCGGGGACATTATGTGTTTAGCAGATTGACTATCAACTTAAAACCGAATATTTAAATCACAACTGTCACTTTTTGACAGTCGTTACGGGCAGTCAGAGGCTCAAAAGTCTGACAACCAGCTTACCAAGAGGTATCGTGTTGTGGAAGTCAGACAGGTAGTCGCTCCATATAAAATACTGGTATTCAGCTGCATCCGGTTAGACTGGAAGCTGACCCCAAAGGCTAGGCTGACCTTTGGAAAAAGGCTAGGCAGATCATGACGTACGTTAATTCTTTGACACGGCAAATTAACGTATTGTGTCAATTTAATAAATAAATTTACCAGACAGTTTATTTTCGGTTTTAATGAAATATTTATATCGGGTTTGGGTTGTTTTCTCCATGTATGCTCAGATTTTTTATTGGTAATTTACAATATATTTCTCTAACCAAATACAAATGCTTGATGAAGGCAAGAACCTCTTAGGCCAACATCAATAACACAAGACATTTATGACTTAAAACATGATAGATTATCTACCAGTGAACTTACCTCATTGTTTAAATTCGTTGATCAAAGAAAAAGCTCGCCTAACTAACCCATTTCCCTTAACAACAGTTCATTCACCCTATTTTCTATCGTGAGCATAAACTCAAGTATATTACTGAAAATGGTCTTAGAGAAAGATTAGCAAGCTTCGAAAGTAGGACATTGTGAGTGCATGAGTAATTTTTGTTCGTACTCTACTGACGACGCCGAAGTTCGTTCGTGTTGGGTATCATTAAGGCACTCCCTCACCGGGAGCTTTTGCCTGTAATGTTGTTACATTACAGGCAAAACGTCCTGGTCCCGGTCCCCGAAACTTGGATTGTTATCCAAGATTCCACAGTAACCTCTAGGGCTTTGTAAGTAGACTGCGCTGGCCGTTAACTGCTAGGTAGTGTAGAGACCATTGAAAGCAGCAGGATAGGTTAAAACATAAATATGTAATTAAATAGGGAGATAGGTCGCAGTTATTTTTGTTCTGACAGCAGCAACCGAACAGAAACCTTATTGCTATGGAAATAAAGATCATTGTGATTTTAACAGACTTGGCAATGGTAGCAACCCAATAGCAACCCTATTGCCACGTCTATAAAGATCACTGTGATTTTGACAGTGATGCAAAGTCAGAATTAAAATAACTGAACGAACTTACATTACAGGCGAATGCCCCTGTGAGTTAGCGCCTTAAAGCTCCGCAGACATAGAGTTTATACCTATATGTGCCAACATAAAGCCTGCTTTGAAAGAAAAGTGACAGGAAAATGCACACGTGTTTTTCTGGGTTTTTGTTTTTTTTTCAGTGTGACTGTAGAAGGATTCTTGGGGTCTAAATCAATGGTAATGTGTAAGAAAAACCAACTCGTATATATACGAGTTGGTTCTCAAAAAACATCACAGTAATTCCAGGCAAACCTTGGATAGGTAGTGTAAAGAGATCATAATACAAAATATATATTAGATATCATATACCAGGCTAGATCTGAGTTTATTCTTGCAACTCCTTAAAAAGTTTCTTAAAAGTTAGCTAGGTCCGAGTCTTCACTCTATTAACACTAGGTATAAGTTAAGTTACTTCTCTACTACATCAGTTGCTTTTGTTAATTAAAACTATAACTGGTTGGAACATGTTTAGTTTATGTATTTAGCATAATCAGCCTATAATGTTCCCACTGCTGGGACACAGGTCTCCTCTTGGTGAGAGGGAGTGGGCCGTAATCTACCACGTGGTTTAAGTATTTGAAATAAAGAAAATAGTTGAAATCTAAAATATAGGATTAGGTACACTATTTTGTTCCTTGTGTCATTTCATTATGCTTTACAATAATCTATATAAACATTGTACTCTAAATGTATCTAAAAACGTATTTTTGAAAATAAAAGTCGGTAAATGTCCAAACAACACCGATGAACACGACCAAATTCCATTAAAACGAAATTAAATTGTCTGTTTATTTGTTCAGGAAGTTAGATACGCTGAAAAATCAATTGAGTGGTCAACCCCAAGGGGAATGATCGCTTGCCAAAATAAACATATTTGCTTAGGAGTAACAACAACATTTCCTTACGGTGTTCTGACCTTTTACAACTTACTGTGTGGTAGAGGAGTCCTGTTTTAAATTAATACAATGGGTCTGACTGAGTACAATATTGGTAGTATCAGAGAGCAGTGGTGGCCCAGTGGTATCGGCCGCGACTTACGAGTTGTAGGTCGTAGGTTCGAACCCAGACAGGCGCTTTACTTTGTGTAAATTATAGCATCAGCATTGCTCTCAAAACGGTAAAGGAAAACATCGTGAGGAAACCGGCATGTCCTAGAATCAAATCAAAAATTCGAAGACATGTGATATCTACCAACCCGCACTGGGCCCGCGTGGTGGATTACGGCCCACTCCCTCTTACAGAGAGGAGGTCTGTGTCCCAGCAGTGGGAACATTTTTTTTTTTAATATAACGTTGCCCTTCACTAGGAATTTCTCCTGTATTGTGGGTGCGTACATTATAGGCTTATTATGAGTACAATATTATGTCCCATTAAAATGTCAACGGTAGGTTGACCTTTGGATATGGTGCCTGACTTTTAAAAGCCTTGCTTTTGAGATGGTATCCCGTTTAAAATAAATGGCTACTCTTTAAATCTATTTGTTAGGGCTCGACGGAGAAGTAGGTACAGTAATCTGCACGCCAGTGTTAACAAAACCAATGTTAGCTGGTCTCTTATTCCATTTAAATTCTGTAGGTATACTACGCTAGCCCAGCTCAAAGTGTAAGTTTTACCACCACCGAGCGGTATTTTGTACCTACTCATTCTTACTGTACATATTTATTCTTTGCAGAAGATATTCAGCCTCAGTTACTTATAAAATATTTATAGAAGAAAAAAATGTGAAAAGAAAAGAAAAGAAAGAAAAACTGTTTATTCTGCACAAACAAAACGCACATTGCATATAAAAAAAAAAAAATAAAAAAAAAGATAAATATACACACACGACGTAGTCAAAAGCCTCGTACTCAAGCTTAAAAAAAATGTTGACAATTTTGTCTATTGCTTGATGTCCGGGCCAGGGACCAAAGACAACACACATTATTTTATTACTTGTGTATGCATTTTTTTAATCCTGTAATTTCCCATTGCGGGGCAAAGGCTTCCCTACTCTCTTTCCACTTCTCTTTGTTTAAAGCTGCTGAGGACCAGTTCTTCCAGCTCATCCCGCCATCTTCGCCTTGGCCTGACTATTGGATCTTAACTTTGCCCATTGGTCTGACAAGCGCAGATGTGTCCAGCCCAATTCCATTTTAGCGTGGCAGCTTTCCAAGTGACATCACGTATCTTTGTGATGCATTTCATAACGATGCGGAATTTATATATAAACCACAACCACTTAGTTATACTAAAACTGCCTACCCAAAAACTAGCTAAAAGACACACAAAGTATTTCCAACCCTATTAAATTTCTGTTACCTATTACGAACACTCTCTAAAGCCCCCATAATGAACGTGAAACTCCCCATAACATCAACTGTTCTTTTTAGAGCAACGAGGAACTATGACTGGTACATACTAAAGCGCTTTTACCGAAATTTAATTCAGTCGTTGTTGACATAGGACTAAAGTGGTTTACTAGGAAAACAGACGAATAGACCCTTTCTACACGGCACGGTTTCGTTACGGGACGGCTTATAAACCGCGCCGCCGCCGTAAAAAATAGGTGTCCGTCAACAAACTTCCATAGTGATCCATACAACACTGACGACCGTGCCTACACACGGCCAATAAACCGTAGTTTTTCACAGCAAGAATTACATGTGTGGTATAAGGCCTTATTCTGTTACTCTTATATTAGTTAAGTAGGTACACTGACTTAGAAGTTTTTAGTTTTTTTGTGAGAAATTAAGAGACTGCAGTTTATTTATTTATTAGGTACAAAAAACCATTACATGATACAAAAATACTAAAATAAGATTAACAAACATGTAACCCACACCATTGTCCACGTTTTAACTAAATTTTAGAAATGCTAAAGACATAAAAAAGAAATAAAAAAGTAAAACAATAGTGGCTGCCACAATAATATTGCTGTGTTACTTAGCTTAGATTAATCTAACTTAAAATACTCGCTAAACAAAATATCCGGAGCCATTTTCTTAAATGATTGCTTAGACAAAATACAAGTATAACCAGTTCCATAAAATGCGTGTTGTAAGAATCGACAAGGCTACGAAGAGGTGCACGTTCCCCAGCGTCAGTCCTGCATATGTCTGTATGGAATAACACTGCTGGGTACCTTGTAACACAATTTGTCTGTTAGGTCAATACAATCAAATTTGGTACTGGTTATGCCGTGCAATGTCATGACATCAAGTAACAGCCGCTTAGATCCCAAATCCAGTACGCCATACTGTTTCAAGTTGCAGTTGAGCTGGTATTAGGATTAGGCTTCTAAGGTTGAATTACAGGAGCAAGATATCAATCTCAATAGTCCTAAGTACCTCTGTAAAGAAACATTACTGCCTCGTTGGCCCAGCACGTTAGTCTGCTATTGCTGAGTATGGGGTTCGATTCCCTGGTCTGTAAAAGTGTTAAATTATTGGGTTTTTCCATCAGAAAGTTTTCAGCAGAAGCACAAATCGAGAAACGAGATCCGGTCTCGATTGGTACCGGATTAATGGTAAAAGGCTCGCTATCTATTACATGGGACTTGAACATAATAATAATAGCCTCCCCGACCGTTTTCAGTCACGGTGGCCAATCTCAATGGAGATTAGCCAGGTACGCTGGAGATATTATAGTGCACAAATGTGTGCGCAAACATAGGTGCACTCTCTGTTCCTTTACTCTCATAGTCCGATGGGACGGCAATCCGACACGACCGGGGAGAGTTCAGGAGCAGGACCAACGGCTTTACGTGCTTTCCGAGACACAGGTATTAAACCGCCAACTTCCAAACTTCGGACTGTTACTAAGAAATTCCTAATGGAAAACCCAATAACACTTTGTCCGACCCGGGAATCGAACCCAGGAACATAACTGGTGCAATTTGGGTATACTATAAGGACACCTCCGACTCACTCTTCGGGTGAATAAACAGATGACGGTGGCTTGATGTTGTGTGAAAAATTACCTTACTTTATTTTGTAACTTATTTATAGCTTAATTTGGACTGCCCTAATTGCGTAGCCCTGATTATCCTGTCAAATAAATTAGGGAGATGTTTTCTCCTAATAACATTATTAAGTTCGGATTTTGCTGTCGTGTACAAAGTTTGGACTGCTCTTCACACTAATTATCTTAGTGAGTAAGAGGGTATAATACACAGTTTCGATCAACTAAGCCTGCAGGCCCGCTAGGTGGATTACAGCCCACTCCCTCTAAAATAGAGAAAACCTGTGTCCCAGAAGTGGGAACATTATAGGCTGGTTATTTTATGCAGCCTGTCGCAGTTCACTACTGGACATAGGCCTCTCCCAGGCTGCACCACAAAACCCTGTCCTCCGTATTAAAAAAGTTCACTAAAAACCGCTTGGATATTTAGTGCAAGTAATCAGGGTAATGTCCCTAACATTATTATAATAGTTATCCTAAAGAATCAGCTGTTCCCTACATTGTGACGAGTTATACGAACATAATGTAGGGAACATGGAGTTATACGAACATAAATGTAGGGAACATAGGAGCTGATTTTTTTTTCGCGATTTCAGGTTTGGTCTCATAGTAAAAGTTGTTCATTATGATGAGTACAATGGCCCCTTAAAAGGTTGTATATGTTTTGACCAATAACCCTGTATATTAATATTATAAATGTGAAAGTTTGTGAAGATGTTTGGATGTTTGTTACTCAATCGCGCGTATAACGTTGAGCAGATTAGGATGAAAATTGGCACATAGATAGACCATTTCTTGGATTAACACATTTTAGTTTTTTTTCGTGCAAATAACACCTACGGCGAGCGGACAACTTCTTACCTAGTTCCTCGGTTAATTAACAGCCTACCTTCCGATTTGCGCAGTGACACTACGCCAACAAATATTAAGTTATAACTTAAGTCCCACTACCTACAACACATTGAATGCTCAATGTGAAATGCAGCTTACGTAGTAACTAGCATATCACCTGAGATGAAGTTACCAAGTTTCGAAATAGGGTATTAAGTTGTATTAATTTATTGTTTACCCTGATGTTATATTTACTACGATGTAGCATTACATGTAGCATTAAGTACAAACCTTAGTGGTTTAAAAATGCTATTCTGCTGAAACAAATGTACTAATTTTTAAATGGTAAATAAATAAAAAAAAAAAAAAAAAAAAAGTTACGGACGTTTTTTTTTCAGAATCATGTGCTGAATTCATGGTTGCAGTTTGCACGTTGATCTCCCTGCCACTCTGCATTGTTACTTAGGTACTGCTTTGTAACTATTTTCTTACTACAAAACCACAGTGCAACGACCATATTAAGGACGCGTTTACGAATTGACGCGCTTCAATTTTAGGTATTGAGTCTCACTACTACACGTGCACGGCTCACACACACAGCGACATGCGCGAAGCGGTGAAATTATGAGTAAACTGACACGACTTGATACTTGAGCCTAATTTTATTTAATTTTTGCCATGTATTTTTTTTAAAGCTTACGTTGATTTGTTTTCAAATAGTTTGTAGGTAATGTGAAGTGTTCATAAAAGTAGATGCTATTTACTTAATTTCACTGGACAGTGATTAATCAAGTACTTGCCAAAGTACGTACCTATGTATTAATTGCGAACGAGCATATTGAAAACAAGCTTAGAAAATATGTTTATTTGGCACATACCCTTCAAGGCACACACTACCAATGCTACAATATTCATCACACTAATATTATAAAGGTGAAAGTTTGTGTGTGTGTATGTGTGTGTTTATATGTTTGTTACTTCTTCACGCTCAAACGGCTGGACCAATTTTGATATAAAATTTGGTATGGAGGTAGCTGACACACTGGATTAACATATAGGCTACATGTTTAAAAAAATCGTTAAAAATTCGTAAAACAAATACAACGCAATGGATATTGTTGTACTGTCAAATTGGAATGGATTGCCATTCCAAGTTACGCAATTATGATAGCGTACTAAGCAGTGGCGTGCATTGCATATAAGCAGTGCCTACCTCGATAAATCACCATAAGCCTGTCAACTACATTTTAGTGTATGTAAAGAAACTCACTAAATTATCATACCTAACAAAAAACAAAATCTTCATACATTTACGCGCGGCAGTAGGCAGTCGCCAGACGGCCTGCCTACTTTAGGGTGATAAATTGCGAAGGTCGAATAACCAACCGAGTATGAATGTTAAAATCGTTCGTAATTTAGCCGTGCGAAGAAAGAAAGTGACGGATATTGAGATCGCCGATAGTGAGATAAAAATGAAAATCCAAGAGTGCGGCTGTAATTTTTTTTTTCATCATGGGTATCGTTTTTATGGTTTTTAAGGGCGCTAAAGCCGATAGTGAGGTCAAAATGAAAATCCAAGATGGCGGCTGTAATTTTTTTATATTTTTTATCAACTAGTTTCTTACCAGAGCCTTTCCCAAACGTCTTAGGTCTTGGCCTAAAATCACAATCGAGTTAAAGAGTTAAAAACTATACACATTCTTATCAGCTAGTTCTACTCGTGTATCAGTTCTAGAAGCAGTCTTCAAAGTACACCTTCAGGTCACTCCATCCAGTCCGGAGGTAAGGTCTCAACATAACTACCAAAAAAGGCCGAAACTCGGCACACCTAGCTCAGCTCGGCTATTAGTTCCAGTAGCAGTCTTCGAAGTACACCTGCAGGTCACGCGATCTAGTCCGGAGGTAAGGTCTCAACATAACTACAAAAAAGGGCCGAAACTCGGCACACCTAGCTCAGCTCGGCTATTAGTTCCAGTAGCAGTCTTCGAAGTACACCTGCAGATCACTCCATCAAGTCCGGAGGTAAGGTCTCAACATAACTAACGAAATGAGCCCAAACTCGGCACACCTAGCTCAGTTCGGCTATTAGTTCCAGTAGCAGTCTTCGAAGTACACCTGCAGATCACTCCATCAAGTCCGGAGGTAAGGTCTCAACATAACTAACGAAATGAGCCCAAACTCGGCACACCTAGCTCAGTTCGGCTATTAGTTCCAGTAGCAGTCTTCGAAGTACACCTGCAGGTCACTCCATCAAGTCCGGAGGTAAGGTCTCAACATAACTAACGAAATGAGCCCAAACTCGGAACACCTAGCTCAGCTCGGCTATTAGTTCCAGTAGCAGTCTTCGAAGTACACCTGCAGATCACTCCATCAAGTCCGGAGGTAAGGTCTCAACATAACTAACGAAATGAGCCCAAACTCGGTACACCTAGCTCAGCTCGGCTATTAGTTCCAGTAGTAGTCTTTGAATTACACCTGCAGGTCACTCCATCAAGTCCGGAGGTAAGATCTCAACATAACTAACGAAATGAGCCCAAACTCGGCACATCTAGCTCAGCTCGGCTATTAGTTCCACTAGCAGTCTTCGAAGTACACCTGCAGGTCACTCCATCAAGTCCGAAACGAAATAATAATATTATGAATTTATAATCCCTACTTACTTCTAGAAAAATTATAAGACTGTGAATAAAATCTCTCCTTGGGTAATGTACCTAACATTATAGAATGCGTGAAGTATCATGTTTGGTATGTCAAATATTTGTATCCGTACAGCGATCTTTTTCAGCACAAGCTGCTGCTTACAAGCGACACAGAGTCCACTCACGACGGCGGCCGAGCGCAGACTAATATTTCATTACAAATTTTTGTGCAATAAACCAAGACAGTGACCAGTAAAATAACCCTTATTTCAATCCAATAAGATTCACGCGTTACAGCGAAATATGTGAAAAAATAGACTCCGATTTTAATTTTTTTCTGAGCCTATTTGTAACATTTTGATAGTTCTTTTTGCTACCTTTTTGAGTTGAACATGTCTGCTTACATAAAATATTTTTAAATAAATAAATTTATGTTATTAAATAGAAGAAAAATATCTCCAAAGTCAGCACGATATCGTCGATTTTGTGTGAAGAGGCAACGGAAATTATTTTTTACTATATTAAAAACCAACATTTTTTAATGAAAAATAGCTACCATTTGAAGATGAAGGAGTAACCTATCTGTGGTAATTATTAGTTACATTTGGTTTAGTCTCATTTTGCTGCAAAATGCCTGTAAAACTACTTATTTTTGTCAGATTCGTAAACGCGTCCTTAACACTATCTATTCATTCCCACACAAATAATTTATTCCCATTTACTGCCATAAATTACAGCATACATTAGGCGAATCCACAGTGATTCATACACGCACTGTAGTAAATATATTCAAGGAAATAAAGCCAGGTAATAATTCCGGAGTCACGCGAAACTCGAAGCGAATTCTAGGCGGCAGGAAGTCGAACGTTTATTTTGATAAGCGTAACGTAATAATACGGTTTTCTTGTCCTACATGTTATGGAAATTGTTAACATGGCTAAGGGTTTTGGTGAAAATAAAGGGAGGGTTCAATTCAGTGTTTCTTTAAAATTATCTCATGTTATGATGGGAAACAGATAGGTAATTATAAACTTATAAAATACTGCTGCGGAATAAAAGTGAAGTATGTAGGTAGTTATTGTGGAATTGCGATTGTGGAATAGGCTATTTGACAATGTAAAAAATAAGGTCATAATTATTGACACTCGTATAGATTATCGCTTTTAAAATCGATTTGCATTAATTTTACTACAAAACAATGTATTATTTATTAAAAAAATCCCGAAAAAACTTCATCTTTTTATATCTGGCGCCACGTAATCGAAAACGGTCTGGATTGGCTGAACTTATGATGACGTCATGGTATAGTCAATTACTGTCTATCGTTGACAGAACAGATGACTTTTGTCTAGTATCTCGACCGTTTCAACGTTTGTTTACGTGTAACAATATGGCGTCGTGACGTCACAATACGTCCCGACGCCATATTGTTAAAGATAGCGTTTTGACGGCTTATTTAAACAGTACATTTTTATTTACTATTTTCTAAAAGAAATACATTATGCAATTTGAAGTAATAGGTTTTTGTGGGCTCGTTAGACACCATTAAATAATCTGAGATGTTTATCAGAAACCAGTCAAATAGCCTATTGCGATTTTAGCAAATATCTGAACTGTTTTGTTGTGTAAGCATTGGATAACAATTCAGTTCACTGTTTGCTTATCTAGTCAGTGATAGGTTCAGGTAGTGCATTGTATGCTAGATTTAGCAAAGTAAATAGAAATATGCCGTGAGTACTAAAAGTCCAACAAATTCTTGTTTGTTGTCATGCAGTATTTCACAGTAGCAATCAGGCGCAACCACAACGGAAATCTATTTATATCCAACAAAGTTAAACCTGTCAATATGGGTGAATATTACAACCCACACAGTTTCAATTTTTATTAAATTTCACATCGTAAATAAAACAACGACACAACAAAGACGCGAAAAATTTATTATAAAATGCCGCACAAAAGAGTTGGGGAAAATATTTAACACAACGTAAAGAGATGCTCCGGCGCTTTGTAAAAGCGTAGCATAATATCGAATATTTTTACCTTTTGTTAACTATTAAAAACTGGCCAAGTGCGAGTCGAACTCGCACACGAAGGGTTCCGTACCACAAGGCATAAACGTCGATAAAAACACGTTTGTTGTTTGGGAGCCCCCCTTAAATATTTATTTTATTTTATTATTAAAGTAAAAATACAACTGAGTATTTTGTAATTATTTCAAGTGCTACCTGTTGCCATTATTGATATCGAGCAAAAAAGGGCAAAAAAATCGCGTTTGTTGTTTGGGAGCCCCCCTTAAATATTTATTTTATTTTGTTTTTAGTATTTGTTGTTTAGCGGCAACAGAAATACATAATTTATGAAAAGTTCAACCGTCTAGCTATTGCGGTTCAGATACAGCCTGGTGACAGACACACGGACGGACAGACAGCGAAGTCGTAATAATAGGGTCCCGTTTTTACCCTTTGGGTACGGAACCCTAAAAAGATAAAAATGCAGCGCTACCACGCTCAACTTTTCCCAAGCAAACTGGATACTGTAAAATATTGGTGATAAAACTGGTGGGTGTATCCGCTCCTGTTTTTGAGCTCGCAATTTGCATACTATTAAGTTTTTTCTACATATATCGACGTTGATATAGCAGTAGGGATGGTTAATGATAGACTAGAAAAAAAAAACATACAATGAATGTATTACCCATCTTTCATCGAGGAAACTTACATCTATACACCGTAAGGGCTATTCTTGCTTGCAGCGCTCGGCCGCTATAGTAACGCTTGCTAACAGATGTGGTCATCGTGTACACGGGATTTTGTTTTCGAATTAGAATTTTTGATTTTGAATTTGGAGAATGAGATAGGAGGTCCACTCCCTAAAGTCGAAATCCATAATTTTGGCCAAACGATTACGGGCGATTCCTAGTCCGTATCGCGTACGGGTATGTATGATTAGTTCTGGCTCGAACTAAGAATGAATGGCAACACGATTTGATAGCTACCTTTACCCTCTACTCACAACACGAGTTTGCCCGTCCGAAAAATTTAATTTGACACTTGTTTTGAGGGATCATCATCATTTGGATGGGCCCATATCTTCGTTTCGGACTTAGAGAATAGTACCCCAGGATAGGTAGGTACCACAACTGTACAGAGAGCATTAATAATTATTAGCTACCTATATTTAGGTGAATGTAGCATATTGTTTAGTTGACAATCACCAAGCACAGCATGTTATCCTTCCGTAGGGAGAAGCATTTTGGTATCAGCTCAGTTCATTACGAATTTCCGATAAACAATTTTTGTTTCACCATCCCAAATCCAACTCCCTCTAGAACGCATATCAAGTCACTGAATCTAGAGGAGAAAGATAAATATTCCTTTAGAATATATACCAACTCAATCCCAAAGGATGCCTAACAAAGCTCGACAACTCGAGTTAAACTTAATATAGGTAAGTATATAACAAATACAGGCGACACAGGCCCTTTAGCAGATTTACGTGAAGGTAAAAATAACACTGTAATGTGTTCCACGTACATTCAGACCATTTGCTTATTATTAAGAGCAGTACCTTGCCCTCAGGACGTGCCTCCCGCTTCGTTTAGAAATTGGGTCGGCCCTCTCCCTTTAAAGTAGGCACCATTATGAAACGGCTTACGAATAAATCGATGACGCGTTTTTCGTCACAGACTGTGTGGTATGAATTGTGATAATACGAGTAATCTCACTAGTTGTTTACGTACTAATGTTGTTAACTGTTAATAAATAATTGACTTTCGAATAGCTCTATGCTCTATTCTAAATTGCAATTGCTCTGTTTCAATATAGGTGAATCACTCATCCTTTGATTTCTATCAACATTCCTGTCAAAGTCGTGAGAAAATAGATACCTAAATTTCTAGCTGACCCGACAGACGTTGCTCTGTCCAAATTTCAATAGTTTATACAAAAATCCCATAGAAAAAAGGACGTTGATTTTCCCGAATTTAAAAATTTCCGGGAAACTTTCAAATTTTTCTTTCAGGTCCAGCCGTTCTCAAATGTTGCGCTTGCCAACAAACAGTATTCCATTTTTAGGGTTCAGACAGAACCCTTAAAGAATCACTCGTGTGTCTGTACGTCTGCCACAGGCAATTTACTCCGAATGCAATGGACCGATTGAGTTGAAACTGTAACCATGGATTCAGAACGTGGAAATTATGCGTTGGTTTTTAGTGAAATCCATGGTTATAGGTTGCGGGTCGATGTCCCAGCCACCTTGTATACGTGAATAATCAAGCTAAATATTTCAGGCAAATTGATTCTTTTTATCTAAATTGGGTTACAAATTACGTCACCCATTCGAGGGTCTGAAGGGCCTCTCACACACTTTTCATATTAAATTAATCGTCACATGACACTTTGACACAGTCGTTCAACGCCCTCTCCATATTGACGTCACATGGGCCACAAAGGGCAAGAAAATTAAATATTCAATTTTCGCTTTTGGGGCCTTTTTTTTTAAATACCGTGAATTATTCTCACCACGTTTACAATTTTTGACGGGCTTTTACGGCGAAAACTGTTTAAAAATTATATGGACAGGGATGATATAGGGTGGTTACAGGAGATAGGTACTCGTAAATAAAACAAGCACTAATTTACGCAAGGAAATATTCATAGCACAGCCTCAGTCATAGCAAAAACATTACCTGTAAAGTATAAAAGAATAATTTATTCAAGCATCCTTTTAAATTTTTTTGCATATTTTATACAAAGTGTGTCCCAGTCTTAAGTGTGCGACGATTTCTTTATTTATACCAAGTTTATCCTAGGCTTGCGAGCCACAGGTGGACCCAGAAAGCCTTATTGAAAATTAAAATTTATTTTATGCGAAAATGGCTTTACTTTATGCGGAGCGACGGCGTGACGTCACGTTCTGGTTATGTTATTAAAAAATGTTTTCCTTTGTTTTTTTATTTTATTTAAAGCTGTATTGTGACTCTTTTAAGTTAGTCAAGAATTTTTTTCGAAATTTGATGAAATACTAACACATATTTAGAGCTCCGATTCGTTAACAGATGGATTGGTAAGGTTCATATTTATATCTGACAACTATCCAAATAAGTATACGTAAAAATACTTAAATACTCAACTTTAATATTATGAAGAGAAAAGATTTGTTTTCTTGTAAGTTTGTTACTTAAGCTTTCATGCTAAAACGGCTGAATCTATTTGGATGTTTGGCACATGGGTAGACCATGACTTGGATTAGTATTTACGATAACGTTTATCCCGATATTCCCACAGGATCAAGACTTATGCGTGTGAAGCCGCGGGGCATAGCTAGTGTAGTAACAAAGTGATCGAATCAAATAGGTATATTTTTTACATTTTCAAGTTTTACTTATTACAGGCCGAGAAAATGTTTCAGTCATTTGCCATGCAAGGTTTTTCCTGACACCATGATCGCTAGCTACACAAATTCGCCTCCAATTAATAACCATACATGCGTTCTTCAAAAAGCTGCCAAAACTCACTACACTACTATGATCTTAATTAATTTTTAGCTCATTACCAGCCACTAGTTGCTGCCATAGATATGTCACCGTAATGAAGTTAATTACACTTGACAGTGGGTTCCGTTATTAATTAATCATGAACTGTTATGTAGGGTAAGATAGCATGATGTGTTTGTCTTGTTTTAATTAGTTGTGGAAACGTATTGATTGGTACTGCTTTTGAATGCTTCTAGATATTCCAGGTACCTACATCTAAGTAGGTATCAATCAACTCAGCCTATCGCAGTCCACTGCTGGACATAGGCCTCTCCCAGACTGTCCTCCGCTTTCCGCTTCCAGTCTACCCCAGCCACCTTCTTTAGGTCGTCCGTCCATCTAGATGGGGGGCGTCCCACACTACGCTTGCTTGCTAAGTAGGTGGGTACTTAGATTTTTGATCACCTCACCAAATATAAAAAAAATTAAAAATTTCAACCTGATTGGGTTGAAATTTTTACACCTTAATTTAAATAGACCTTCCGAAGCTCTTGTGAAAGGTCAAAATCAAATGGCACATTAAAATAAAGCCAAACACATGTATCATATTTTCAATTACAACAAAACCAATAAATAGGAGAACTGCTCCATAACAGCCACTTTCCAAATTGTCTTAATAAAAGCACTTTATTTACAAATTTCTCTACAAAGAAAAACATCGGGCCGAAAACAACGGCCCAGAAATTGCTTTAACCCTTTAAATAGAAGGAAAAGATGGTAAACAAAATAAGGGTAAAAAGGGAACCACACACGAAAACGAAATTCAGGATTCTCTCAAAAAAGGCCTTTGATACTTGAAACTTGAACCTAAATAGAGCGTATTAAAACGGCTGACTGCCTCGTTAGTCTAGTAGTAGGTAGTAAGCGCTACTGCTGACCATGAGCTCCTAGGTTCGATTACCGGTCGGGCAGTGTCATTGGGTTTTTCTGTCTGGAATTCCTCAGTAGTCCAGTCTGGATTTGTGCCCGGTTGATGGCAATAAACTCGCCCCCTATTACGTGGGACTTAAACAATTGGCGAAATCTGGGTAGGTATACTATCAGTACCCCAGGGAACCTCGCTATGCACGGCAGCACGTGACCGGTGGCACAGTGGTCACGTGGTGCCGTGCATAGCCAGGCTCAGGGGAGGCCCCTTTGCAGTCTCCCCAGGGATGTGCCTTTCAGGCGTTGCACGGGGGGGGGGGGGTTTAGGAATTGGTCCTTTAAGAGGAACCGGGACCACCCCTATGTGCTGATGGTGATCACTGGGGTGGTTTTAGTGAGGTAAATATCCCACACTCCACAACCTCCCTCCCCGGAGGTCTGGAAAAAAAAGGTACTTATAGGTACACCTCTGCTTAACCCTTCGGAGCATGCAAGTGTTATGTTATATAAAAATGACCGCCCAGGGCCGCATTTTCTTGTAGGTAAGTATATATAGTACGTGGCCAATAAAGTCCTTGCTGCGGCCTACTTGGGTACAAAGTTCTAATGGAACAAATCAGCGAATGGTATCCGCGTTGCTGAATTTTCATCATCATCATCATTTCAATCGAAAGACGTCCACTACTGGACATAGGCCTCCCCCAAGCACATCCACTTCGACCGGTTCTGTGCTTCTCGCATTCTACGGGTTCCTGCGGCCTTCACAAGGTCGTCGGACCACCTTGTGGGACGCCTTCCAACGCTACGTCTTCCAGTACGCGTCGCCACTCCAGAACCTTTCAGCCCCATCGTCAACCTAAATGGCAGTGGGCAGGACACATTGCTCGCGGAACACATGGCCGATGGGGCCAAAAGGTTCTGGAGTGCTGAATTTTGGGCCAAATAAATTTAAAACACTACACTTATTTATTTTTTCGTGCTATTTTTGCCATAAAAACGCTAAGAAGAATAATAATAAGGTATGTGGAGTTTAAGATAAACTTCGGCTTTATAAAGCATCGTTTCTCTAAATCATACATAATATCTACAATGCTGCAAGAATCTTTTGGCGCTTGGCCATAATCGGAACTAAGGCCGCCATATTGTTTTTTCAATACAATTTCTGTGAAAATTTGACAACAACGCCTCCCTTAGAATGTCATTGATGTGCCAAAAGATTCTAACTACCTGTTTGACGTTCTCTTTCGTAAGTACCTACATCTGACGCACCGATGTACCCTGCGGGGTAATTGCGTAACACACTAACAGCAGCAATGGCTTTCATTTTGACGGGTCAACAACATTCATTCCGTTATTTACGTTCCTAAGCCGTAATTGTTTTCGAACATATGAAGCAATGGAATCCTTCAAAATAATTCAGATTGTGATTGATCGTGTGTAATGTGTTCTGCAATTAGGGTGATGGCACAAAATACAGATAGTACAGAAGGCAATCACATGTATGTACTTCATTTTTCATACCTACGCTCGGCGGTCGCGCTAGGGTCAACTTTGGCTTGTGCACAAAAAACTATCGTGGTAGTGGCACTCGTATCTAGTTGTTTAATTTATTGTTGAGCTTATGCTACAATATTAAAATAAAACAATAAAATAAACATAGTATTACTATACAAAAAGTTTACAGAACAAAAACATAAAATTTTACATTTGTCAATTTTCAGTATCGAAAATTCCTAATAACTTCAAAACGGATTACCCTATTTACACAATATATTTTTCTCTATCCGTTTTAGACTTAAACCTGACACTAAAAATAACACAATATCTACACAAACAAAAAATCATGTTTTCAATTTACGTAATAGTTGGTGGCGTGAATTTACCTTACAAAAAAGTTACTTCGTTTATACTGATTCAAAATCGGATAATATTATATAAATCTAGCTTAGATAGACATTTTTTGTTGCTCCATTTTTGCACTTCACATACGCGTGTCTCAAGCGGATGGCACCAGCGCTCGCACTACTCCCAACCCGTCCGAGATAACGTGTCCGTGAGCGGTGTCTATGAGTGCGTTGCCGAGCGCACTTTGTATGTAGATTGCCTTCTGTACTATCTGTATTTTGTGGTGATGGGCAGTCGGGCCCTGCTAACGTATTGACTAACATTCTATCACGGCAAAAGCTTTTCTAGATTCTATGGTTTGTGCCGATACGGGAGTAAAGGAGTTAAACCAAACAGGAGTTAAGTGTGGTTCTCTTAATCAACGTCACGATAAATTCTCCCAAATATTTTCATTTAAATTTTGAGAGTCTTTATTGCCAGGTACCTACGTGGCAAGTATGCGAGTCTAATGAAAGGCATTCCTTGGAGTTCGTGTGACATGCGCTACTCGCGAGGAAGTGTACTGAAACTTTACTGGATCCGTTATGGGAGCTTTTGACCCTGTTTGTGTTTCAAATTTTGATTGCAAACAAGTTATAAAACGCAATGTCTCTCTGTCACTGAGCTAATAAGTCTAGAGACAGTTTGTATAGTTAGGTATCCAATTGACTTGTTTTTGTTTTAAATAGAATTACAAGCGTTATAGACATCTTTTTGCATTTGATGGCCCAATTCTTGATGAAGGATGGGCTATTTAACATCACGCTACAACCCTTAGACGCCGAGCAAAACGAAAGAAGGCAGAAAAATGCTAAGCGAAAACGAAGCAATAGCGCGGGCAGGGGATGCAGTGTGACGGAGTGGATCGGACAAAGTCGAGGGCCGAAGCTAGTGTTACAATATCTCTTAATCATCATCTTTTCAACATTTTTTTAACTAACAGCACTTCGTACAAACATAATTTACACAATATAAAAAAAAAATAAAGAACATTAATAAATCCAAATTCTCAGTATCCCACTTGTAACATTAATAAATATAAAAGACGACATCCGCGTCGTGCCCTTATCCAAACAGGTGAACAGGACTCTTTGTGACTTTTTGATCATAACAAGCAATGCTTTTAGTGTGATTATGTCGTAGAATCTTTTGCTTTTTGCTCGGCGCGAGCATTATTAGAAGTCGTTCCTGGTAGCACGGAGAGAAATTGCACAGTAACGACTACATAACTACGACCTAGCGTGTAGACAGTATCTATCCCCGTAATGAGACCATTGTTTGAAATGCGCCGGGATCATAGCTGACGTTTCTATACTAATTAAACTTTATATTCAAGTTGTTTTTCTAAGGAAAAGTTATGATTCGGTTAACGTTTCTGTTGACTTTGTAAGATGAAGAAAGTTTCGAAAAAATATCGAGTAAATGCGTAGTAAACTGAATGATTAAATAATTATGTTTATAATAAAAAAATTAAGTTATTTATCCTCTTACACGTTTGCCCGGGGTGTCGAAACACCCTACGTGTCGGAGTAGTTGAATACGAAGTAATTGTTTTAACAATGATAAATAGAACAATGACATTGTTGTGTACACTTGGTGTACCGTTGACGTTTCGAGCACTTTTCTCTTATGTACACTTGGTGTACACTTGACGCTTGAGGAGTAATTGGCAACATAGAATTAAAATTAATAAATTATTATCGTGTGTTCGTTTCACTGCAGCCGTCGTCCCACTGCAATAATATTAAATTTATTCCTGTTCGCCCCACTGATTTTGGCAGTGGGACAAACGGGAATAAATTGAATATTATTTAGTAAATTCCTGTAATACACGCACTGAAAATAAAATTAATTTCCTTAAAAGGCATTTATAAAAGAAGACAGTAAGTACCTACTAATTAAATTACCAAAATATTAAAAACAGGAAAAACAAATTACACATAACAGAGGCAATTTTTATTCAGGCTACAACACAGCAATTAGGGGACGCATTTGCATGAAAATCTCACTAAAACGAGCTGTTCGCAAAATATGTAAATCATTATATATTATTTATTTTACAAAACGGAGAGTATGCAAATAAAAGGCGAAATACGAATTCGATAATAATCTGTAGAAAGCTCTTGACGAAACAAATCAACATTTTCATTCATAAACCATTTTTCTTAAAGAAAATTGGAAGCAACACATTGCTGCGATGCGATTGTTTGCTATAATATAAACGTAGGCGTTCATTTACAGTACAATAGAAGTGGTTCAAATTAAATCGTAACAACAGAAATGGTTTCAAATTTACATTCACTGCTTGGTTTATGATTCGACGTAATTGTTGTGTAAATAGTTTTAATTTTAGCAAAAATAATTATCAGGTGGTTATTTTTTAAATGATGTGATTGCCATTATGCTATTACCAACGTTATTCTAATAGATATTAAAGTAATTATAGAAACTGTTTTTGTTACCACTGTTTATTTAGGAACATTGGCTAAAGTTTCTTAGTAACGTTTCAATAAATTAACGTAAGTACTTACCTAATTACTGTTCTTATACCTTACAGACACCCCTTAATTCAGCTGTGACGTGATAAAATTATACATTAGCTAGGTACTTATTATCCTCACTGAAGTGATTTTCACACCTTATTAAATTACTATAAAATTAATTCTGACACTAAGTCGATAATTATTTGGTCTGCAAACCTACCTACATGGTAGGTGTGCAGACCAAATAATTCAAACCAAATTACGACTATATTTCGTTGTAACACTATGAAATATGATTTTGTAGAACTAATGGGTAGTTAGGCACTTAGGTTCTAGGGAAACAGTCAAATAATTCGTAATTATTGGCGCGGGTGTTAATTAAGTAAATGGCAGACTGGAGCAATTGTAACGCAATCTGTGCAAATCGTGGGGAATCATGTTCAATCGTGGTGGGGCATGGCGCATGGCGCATGGAGCGTATGGCGCCAAAGATACGGATCTAGCATGGCGGACCGAGTGACCGCCGACCGCCGCCGACCCCTGCTCCGCTCATGCTATATGACGTCATGGGCGAGTAGTGTTGTATAGTTGAATGTCGATAGGATTTAAAGTTGATTAAAAAAAACCCAAAGGTATTACCTTAACTTATTACTTTATTTTAACTGATCACTGCTTTTTTGGATGGATTCAGCAAAACAAATAAACTTTTCAAGCCTAATGAAAACAAGGTACAGTAAAGAGGCGAGTGAAATGACGGTAAAGCTTCGCCAATCCAAGGACCAAACTTTAAAATATGCTTAGACAATTGCATTTAAGGCTACTTCCCGAAAAAAATATGGAGCAGGTTCACTTTTCCAGCCCAGGAATTGCGAGATAAAGTAAAGCCCTAGCACTGGCTGCGGTTTCGATCCGCAACCGTTTATTTTGACACATTTGGATATCGTTTTTTGAATGAAACTGAATTCTAACAGGTCTTTGTTTTCAGCTTTTCGAAAAGCTACATTAACATTAGACTCGTACTCTTTTAAACGACCCGGAGGTCGGCACTAGCCTTTGATTCCTTTTTGCAAACTGTTAAAATAAATATTTTTATTTGAAACACTAGCTTCTGCCCGCGACTTCGTACGCGAATCCTGTTGCTAATGCCAGCGACAACGGGGTCGTCAAAATCGAAGATCTGAAACGTCTGATGTCGAATTCTAAGAGCCCGGGGACGGGAAAACGGCGTGATGCGCGAGACGATTCGAGACGTTCTAGATCTTTCATTTTTGTAAGTCAACAGGAAATGCCCATCAGACTAAACAACTTTTGCTAAGACGTCATTCCTATAATTATGTTATAGTGTCGCTGGGCTTTGGAGTTCCACAACAGGTGTTCCAGATCTTCAAATTTATTCTCACAGCAGAAAATTCTCTTCACGTGGAATATTTTTTGCTATGGCACCATTTTTACATCTCTTATACTTAAGTTGGTCTGTTGCGGTTCTGCATCAGGTGTTCCATTTTCCAAAATAAATTATAGCCTATATGTTGCCCAGACTTAGTACCTATACAACAAAAACTTTTCTTCCCGTAATTCCGCAGTGGATCCCAAGGGTACACTGAATTAACAATAATATTGCAAATAACTTTAAAAAAAATCTTTATAAACTAAAGCTGTACCCGTGGCTTTGCCCACGTACCGCATAAGTATTATTTTAATTTTAATAATAGTTAGTGATAGTTTGCTGATTTACAGAAACACTCAAAAGATGCGTCTCATACTGTACTATAGCTTAGATCCCTCAAAAACTATTTGGCTTAGTAAACTCAAAATTTGAAAGTTATGTAGTTAATTTACTGGTAAGAGACGTCAGGTTAATGCGAAAATTTAGGAGACGTCGAATAACAGAAGTGTTATAATTTACTGTAACACTTCTGTGTAAACAACGTTCGTTGTTTTTCCCTCGGTCTTATTCAATATGTAAGTACAGCGAGTCAGGACTGGTGACGCGGGAGCAAACGACGAACAGTTGTCCGTGTGAGATGCAGCTCATCCTGAGGTCGACACCCGCAGCCTTCAGTGTCTGCCCCTGCGACTTATTTATTGTCATGGCGAAGCACACGCTCACAGGAAACTGCACGCGCTTGAATTGAAAGGGGTAATTGTGGCCGGGTGTCACCATTGCCAGGATCGCCCAGAGGACACGGTGGAGCACACGGTGGAGGTTTGCCCCGCTTGGGCGGAGTACCGCCGTGTCCTCGTAGAGGCGATCGGCAGCGGCGGCGACATCTCGCGTCCGGCCCTGGTGCAAGCTATGGTCCAGGGCGAGAGGGAGTGGGAGGCAGTCACCTCCTTCTGTGAAGCAGTCATGCTAGCGAAGGAGGTGGTGGGACGGATGAGGGAGAGAGCCTCCCGTCCCAGCCGCCGCGGAGACGTTCCGGGCGTCGGGAGCCACGGGACGACTCCCGGCCACCGTAGGCGCGGGCCTGCGGGCGGAGAGTAATGGGTAGCTCACCGTCCGATCAGGACCAACCCCGTGCCGGACGGCGCGTACGTGTTCTACGCGCGCCTCAAAGAGATGTCAGCATCGAGGGCCGAAGCCTGCCGGGTCAGCGGGATTGTCCGAAAGGGTTACCGCTGGCCCCGAACATAAAGGGCTAAGGAAGGAACACGGGTGGGTTTTAGTCAGTAAGAGTCTGACATTCCCTTCCGCTCCACCCAAAGCGGGAGGGGTCATTTGATGATTTCCCATCCGAAAAAAAAGGGTAATTGTGGGGAATCAGTGGTATACGTGGTATAAAGACTGTCTCGCCGACACCACAACCCGTTAGAATTTCCGCCTCAATGATATTTCTCTGCAGCGAGACGACTTTGAGCCGGGTCCCATTGCACAGTTTCGGCGGAGTGAGATTCCGAAGAATCATAATTGGGACACCGACCTTTAGCTTGATGGTGTGCGCTGGTAATCCACTTGCACTGAGGGAATTGAGAAATTCTACGGGGTAATGTGTGGCGTCATCTTGGTCAACAACAGAGTTTATTGAAGTGTAGATCACTTAATTTCCCTCAATTTCCGCGAGAATGCATTCATTGATCGCTGAAGGTTGGTCGTTTCTGGGTGTTAAAATGACTCGTTCACACACCCAAGAATTATCTTGGTGCGGTATCCTATTGATGTCCCCGTACCAGGCGAATCAAATCTTCTAAGGTGGACACCACTCTCCCAAGTATCTCAGGTAGAACCACCTGGCCACCGTCTACTGGTAGCGTTCCCTCACCCAATTTTAAGAAAAGATCAGAAAATTCTTGGGCGTGTACATTCCCGCCAAGCTGTGCTCTCATATTCATCGTTAAACGCAACCTATGAATATGTGCCCATAAGAAAGAGCATTTCAACGAAGCATTCACCTCATCAGCCCTAGTTCCGTGCGTCACCACAGGCAGCGTTTGTCGGAAATCGCCGCTTAACAGAACTGTAACGCCACCCATCATTTGCTGGTTCCTGCGGATGTCCTACAAAGTCCTGTTTACCGCCTCTACTGCTTTTCTGTTCGCCATAGTGCATTCATCCCACACGATTAAAGAGCAATCTTTAAGCACGCGCCCTTTGTCACTGTTGCGTGACACTCCACAAACAACTAATGCGCTTGGTAAGATATAACTTAGAACCAAAAGTTTGACTTGACTTTATGATAGTGTAGCTTGTTGTACCACCAATCAATCTGTTTATTAATATTGGTGTGAAACTCCCCATACAATAAGATAGGACATGTGTAAAGTTCTTAGATTTCATAACAGTATCGTTCCTAATGCACATAAAAATGCAAAAACTAAAAAAAAAGAATTTTACGATTTTTTAAAACAATAACAGTTTTTTTTTTAATACGGGATTTGAACTCGCACCATTTAGTGCGGTAAACGGTCGCCTTAACTTTACCGCCAAATTCCCTGTTGACATATTGTTGAAATAGCTGTTCCCTTGCAATTTATAATATTACTGCTCCGCTCCTTTATAAAAATAGCGTGATTGTTATGTTTCCAGGGTTAAATTTTTATTAACTAAATAAATAACATGTCATTTTGGGCATTCAATTATTTTGTGCATTGAATTACGAACCAAAACCTTTTAAAATCAATATTGCTTACCTCCCATAACATACGGCGTGATAATATGTAGCCTAAAGCCTTCCTTGGTTTACAAAGAACATTTTTGCTGAATTTCAATTCAATCTATCCAGTAGTTTTGGCGTGAAGCCTTACCATACACACAGACAAACAGACAAACAGACAAAAATTCTAAAAAGTCACTTTTTGTCATCAGTTACGTTTTTCTAACAAAATCCACTTATTTTTTCTCGAAAATTCTCAATGTACAGTTTTTCTTTCGTTACTGTTTTATTATATGTATAGATAATAAAATTAAAGATGCCTACTAAGTTTTAACGGGAAATCGTTTGGGTTGGTATGGGCATGTGATGAGGAGGGCGGAAACGCAGTAATGAATATAATGTAAATATTGATGGATGGAGAGGGAGAGGGAGGTCAAAGAAAAGATGGATGGAGCATGTGAGGGATGATATGAAAGAGAAGGGAGCCAATAATAGCGTAACGTTTGACAGGGGAGAAGGAAACGTGTGGCGCCGCGCCGACTACAAGTAACATGGGACAAAGACAGGAAAATTATGATGAAGTTTTAACAGAAACAACAATAATTAACTAAATAACTAATACGTAGAAACTTCGTTCTTATTTTTAAGTACATTTGTTTTAGAAATCGATATTCTATCGATATCCCAAATTATCGACACTACCACAACACTTTACAAATCGTGACTTATATTCGAGTTTGCCTCGGTCGTTATAGGTAGGATGGGCGAAATATAGAAATTGCAATCTAAACTAATTATGCAACAACCGCTACTGGTTGTAAATTGTTGTAACTACATTATAAACTATCATGTTGTATGGCACCCTAAGTTGCAAGTTACAAACTTACTTAATAAGTACATATACTCATGCCTTCATCCCATGGGGGTAGGCAGAAACGAACGCCACCTGCTACGATCCTAACATACTCCTCTTCATCATCTGGTCATACAAGCACGCCGGTTGCGAGTACTACGTACCTGACCTTTCTGATTAAGTACCTAATATCTTACTTTTTTTTTTTTTAACAGTCAATAGGGAATCGAGAAAACTTTATGTCAGGGCAAATTAGCCATAGGCAAGCATTATTGGCGTGGACGTTGTCGTCGTTAGCATGGCACTGCGGACCCTTTTATATATGTCGGAAAATCCCTCTTAAATTACTAGGGTAGGTAATCTTTATGTACACGCAAGTTTTGTGCAACAAACCTGGCTCTATACAATGTGTAACTGAATCAATGCACATTAAGAAAGTTGTTTGTTCAGAATCGTTTAACTGAATCGATTTCTGACATTTTTAATTGGGTAATTTTTTATCTAAAAAAAAAAATTAAAACAGTCAACCTATAACACATGACAAGTTAAATGATACGTCTCTAGGTGTCCGTGTTACTGTTACAAGAGACACATACTTACATATAAAATTGTATAGTTGTGGGTAAAAAAGTTACCAGCACTTACAGTCGCACTTCATCTGTACAGTCAAAACTAACCTAAATGGACGAACAACCTACTACGGTAGTCCCTTGAACGTGTGCGACTGTGTGTAGTTGTTATATCTTGTAAATATTATAGGTTTTGTAATTATATCATATATTACTTATCCGATATTTTTAGTAGGTAAGTAGAAAAGCCTGGTTTTAAAAGACTTGACCATAACAATAGGAATAACTTGCCAAGAGATGTTACTAAAGACTTTATTGCTTTTTAGAAAAGCAGTTTATACTTTATACTTTTTTGCAGTATGGCCTGGAAATTGAATAAAGTGACAGAGTTTACTATTAATAATTACTGTACTGACTTATCTTTATGGTTTCATGTAGAAGTGACAATGATGTGTTTTAATCTATATAAATAAAATCCAAAGTCCTGACTGACTAATAAGAGGGCGATTGGGGGAGAGTGAAATTTCACGCGGACGAAGTCGCGGGCAAAAGCTAGTAGTTTATACTTGTGCAGCTTTATGGGCATTCCTTACCATACATAGGTACCTAACCTACATGGCGGAAATCATATAGTTTCTCTTGTTTCCATTTATCAACTATTATGGCCATTAAAGCATTATTACAGCGTTTTTAAAAGCTTCGCTTGAACGTGCTTGCAGATAAATATTACTAGCTTCTGCCCGCGACTTCGTCAGCGTAAAATTTCTTGTTCCCACGATCAACCCCGTCGCATCGCATCGCCTATCGCCCACGTGCACTTCGCTTAGAGTTCTTTCTGACTTTTTTTCTATTTGCTTATTAGCATACATAGCATGAAATACTGAAAACTTCAGAAATAGACGTTTTCGTATAAACCTAATATTACTTCTTAATCACCTCTAATGAGACACAATTGATTTTCTATTGTAATGGGCTGATATCGTACCATGCCGGGATTGAGTGGTTAATAGTTAATACTAATTGCAACTTGCATTGCAGCTGATATAACTTCTCATCAATTTAATTACACGTCATGGTATTTAGAAAAAATCGCGTCGAAATGAAGTAAAGCAACGCCATGGTATCTTTGAAAACTCAAAAAATCTTTCTCCACTCTACTTCTTGCTAAAAAAACCGACTGTCAGCTTATTTCCAGATTGTTTGGTGCTAGATAGTCCTTCATTTTTACCGACTTCACAAAAAGGAGGAGGTACTATGTTCGGATGTTTGTATGTTTTTTTTTTTGTATGTTTGTTCATCGAATACTCCGCCAATTGCGGACGGATTTTCAAAATTCTTTTTTTGTTCGAAAGTAGATAGTTCTGAGGTGGTCCCACTGTCACCAAGTTAGGATCTGATGATGGGATCTTAGAGAAATCGAGGGCAACCATCAAATTTTATAGGCTCACTTATATATTTTATGAAGTATCTTGTGTATTTGCGTATGGTTGTCACCATCTCAGGTAGCTGGACTGATGATGGAAGGCAAGGACTGTTTTTTCGTAAATTGTTTTGAAATTTGATAGGGCATTTGCCACATTTGGTCTCATGATCATCAAGTCATGACCTGATGCTGCAGTCAGGATAGTCTGCAGAGTACCTAACTCCTCGAAAACTAACGGCAGATATATCGTGTTTAGGCTCATTGAAAAGGGCTCGATGTGTGGATAAACGTACTGTTAATGAGGAACACCGAAGTACATAGAGACCTGATGCTGAAGCCAGGAGCATCAGAAAAAGTACAAACCTTGAAATTACAGCACCGTAGTCGTGTTTGGGCTCATTTTAAACAGGACTAAATTTTAAGTTCAATGCAATGTTGACATAAGTCTGGCCTGATGCTGCAGCCAGGATTATCAGCTAGGAGAGTGGAATACTAGGAGAACCCCTCAACAATTAACGTCCCTGCATCGGGAAAAGCAATATTTTGTAAAAGGTGACCAGCAGTTGACATTAGGCTATTGTAACTTAGATAAATTACAAACTGACACACTAAAAAGTAAAAAATAAAAACTTTTTCACAAAAAAAACAACCGACTTCTAAAAAACATTATAAAGTGAAAAATAACTTTAATTTCGGACGTCGGTGGCAAAAAACAAAAATACAAATCCAAAGACACCGACTTTCGAAATTAAAGTTATTTTTCACTTTATAGTGTTTTTCATATTTAACAACGTTCATTTGTCGTTTACATAATTAAGTTATTAAGATAACACCCTACGCACACCGCAACTAAAAAGCACAATGATACATTCAGAGATTAATAAAACCCGATTACGTACAGAATGTTAACCCTAGGTTACCTAGCTTAGAGCGGACCACTCCAAAACATTCCTGGGACCTGTATAGGCAATAAAGCCACGTAATTACGAAATAACTTTGTACCTGTATTTGCTGCGGGACTATTTATTTAATCACTTTGACGGGAAAATAATGGAGAGGGCAAGCACGACGGGCTCCCATCAAAATTATACGAGGTCGATCTATCGCGTACCGTGTTGGCTATGATGGACCCTTGTACGCTTGTGTGGGGATTAAATAATTTCCGTGCTTACCCATAATGGGTTTAGAATAGCCTGGACAGTTGGGCCCGTGGCTAAATAATAACAGCCGCACAGGTCGATCGATCAGGTTAAGCTACGCTTGCCGCGGTTGGCCTATTGATGGGTGACCATCTTTACATTTCGTGACCCCTCCGTGCCTCGGAAAGCACGTTAAGCCGTTGGTCCCGGCTGTCATTCGTGGATCTTTGACAGTCGTTACGGGTCACCAGTCTTACCAAGGGGTATCGTATTACCCAGTAACTGGGTTGTGGAGGTCAGATAGGCAGTCGCTCCATGTAAAATACTGGTATTCAGCTGCATCCGGTTAGACTGGAAGCTGACCCCAGCATAGTTGGGAAAAGGCTAGGCAGATGAATAACCTGGACAGTTATTTTGGATAAGCAGTATTGATAACATTGTGGGGAAGTTTGATTTGCGCTTGAATTTAAAATGTTGTAGTCAGATCTGGAGCTGCTTACAAACGGTGAACGATGAAGGCTGAGATAACCTGCCGATCTATCCTGTCACGCAAGCAAGCAAGCACTCTCGCAAAGCAAGTAGACATTGTCCTGAACGAAATTCTTCTTCCAACTTTACAGACAGCTGAGATGCTGGGGAGTTGGTTGCGCCACTTCTTCTTTCCAGCTAAAGCACTAGGAAGTGGTGAAGGGCGGACGTCTTATGTAATTTTGACGATCAAAAACTGCTTATTCTCAGCCTAGTTTGAATTAATGACTTTTTATTATGATTTTGATTTCGAAACGTTTCCAATTTTTTTGGGATGCCTAAAACCAACTCCGCTCAACAAGTTCTACCCGTTAGCCAGTATCGCTCCATCTCTCGTACGAAGGGAAGTCGAATGGGCGCTTGAGAGATATAAGCATTAAACCGATTTCCGACATCCCCTCTACGAACATCCAACAACCCCGGGCAGACTAAAAATTTACTACGGACCCAAGTAAGCCACTGCAAGCACAATCTTGCAAAATTGGGGATTATTGACCCAACCGACACCCAGTGAAATGTGGTGGCCCATATGTTGCAATGTCTTATATGTCCATAGAACTGCACCCCTTACAACGCCACTGAGGGCGCGATTGGCGTGGCCCAACGTAATAAAATATTTTTACTTTTTCCATCGCCTCGAATAGACGAAGAATTCTGTATAAATCTCACCGTCAAAACTTTGGTGAACTGAGCTTGAAGTTAGCTATAGTCTACCTGATACTAGGGCAATCCCTACTGTCAATACAGTATTGACAGCTCACTGACAGACAACTGATCCTCTTGATGATGATCTTTTGTTTTTGTCTTTATACTTTAGAACGTTCTAATCACAGTTTGAAATTGAGACTGCCATTTCGACTCGTATCGATTCGACACTCAGGGTCAGTCTCCTTTTTTTAGTTTCGACTATAACTTTGGCTAACATGCATCAAAGTTACGTCCAATTTGTCTAATGGTACAAATAGATGTCACAAACTCGTATGCCATACTTTATTGCATTGCGAATTTTGTTCTGATCACCACTTTTATTGATACCTATAGCTTTTACAGTACTTATTTAGATTGTAGCGTAAAGTTAAAGTAATAAGTATTACCTGGAGTATTTTATGTTTATCCAGTTTATATGTATAGTAAAATTATATTATTGCAGACTGGTAATGGAAATTGGGGTCGAATTGCCTTTGAGAAACTATGTTGCGAATTACGTTTATGGTGTTACAGCACATACATAGTTAACTCTTAAAGGAACAGATGAAGCGAATCCTTTTAATCACTTTCTAACACTCTCTGATGAGTTTCATTGGGTATTCTGTAAAAATCTCTCCGAAAAACATAGGTGAAGTGAATTTGAAGTGATCTGTCATTTCACCTGATTCCAGGGATTGACACTATTGACAGCTCACTTCAAGCTCACTGTCCTTACCTAAGTTCTCACGATGAGATTTTGATAGAATAGTACGTCAGTTTGACACCTTTAATAAGATTAATTGCTCCTAACCAACGCTAACTAAGTATTTACTAGATTCGTTGGTAAATAGAACAAATCTAAAACCGGTACTTGAATAATATCTATGATCTTTTATCCACTGTTACATCAACTGAACTCCACGATAATTTAGCAGAGCGATATATAATGACAGGCCACGTCATTAAAGTGTCTCAACTTTTATTTTTTTGCTAACCATTTGTCAACGGCCATAATTATTAAGAATTACATAACACTAAAACATTTATCGATTAATTTTGCACATAAATAAGAACCATCGTGTAGCAGCCTGCCCATTCATTTGTTTTTTTTTTCTTCAACATTTTTAATCTGTCAAAAGCAAGACAAATATAGAGATGTAGCTTTATTTTATGCCAAACGTAACTTATATAAAAGAATTTACAATTCTGTGAGTTCCCGTAGTGACGCAACCGCAGATTTATTCGATTACTCATAAACAACTGATTTCGCGTTGAATGCAATTTGGAAATTAATTTCGTATCTGTGGTAATTGAACGTCATTTAAGTGCAGTTACTCATTTGTTTTGGTTCATCAAACTGTCATGTCACCCAATCAGACACAAAATTAAATTTAACAAGCAATTTATTACAGATAGGTTTTGTAAAGACCTATGAAAGTGGACATTTTAAAGGCCACCCAGATGAATTATGACGTAATGCATAATAACTTTCATAAAATTGCGTAACACACTTTCCATCTGAAAGATTTTGAAGGAATTTCTAATCCATTGCTACAGATGTTTAAAAAAACTCGTCTGCTCGTTAACGTAAATAACGCAATGAATGTTGTTGAATTGTCAAAATGAAAGACATTGTCATTGTAAATGTGTTAAGCAATTAACACGCAGGTTACTCTTATTCGACATAGTCTATGGAGGATCTAGAGGTGATGAGTAGGTAGTGGTATTTGCTTATTAACTTGTTAACTCCATAGGTATTGCGAAAATGTAATTTCCCTGAGGATCGCGGAGGTTAAACGGGAACCTCTACAGAAAATGGTAGAATTTCGCTATAATCGTCTTGCCAAAATATGGCATAAATAAAAATACTGGTCATGCTTCAATTAGTGAAACAAATTCTTATGATCAAATAGTAGAAATGATAAGTCAGAACTGACCTCGGAAGAGCTGATATTTTCTCAGTAAAAACAGTCCTGAATATCCCTATGAGACGTCTGGGAGTGGGAAGACCCCCCGCTACATGGTGGTCTAGTATAGAGAGGGAGATGGAAGCGCAGAACCTATCCTATCCGGGTCAGCGGGATTGTCCGAAAGGGTTACCGCTGGCCCGGAACATAAAGGGCTAAGGAAGGAACACGGGTGGGTTTTAGTCAGTAAGAGTCTGACACTCCCTTCCGCTCCACCCAGAGCGGGAGGGGTCATTTGATGATTTCCCATCCGCAAAAAAAAAAAAAACCTATCCTAACTCCTGTGACAACCAATAGTAAAAGTGCGCAGTGCTGCACACCCCCACCCTATTTCAAGTTAAACAAATATCAACTTTATTTTAACGAAAATTAAGTTGATTTCAGATTGACTAGCACTATTGAAAAAGTTATAAAAATGTTTGACTATTTCAAGTTAAACTAATATCAACTTTATTTCAATGACAATTCAGTTGATTTCAGATTGACTAGCGCTATTGAAAATGTTATAAAAATGCTTGAAGTTGTAGCGTAAACTGAATTAAAGTGATTTTTCCATTAATTCATATTTGTTTACATTTTTGGTAAATAAATCGCGAACGCAGGATTGTCCGAAAGGGTTACCGCTGCCCCGGAACATAAAGGGCTAAGGAAGGAACACGGTTGGGTTTTAGTCAGTAAGAGTCTGACACTCCCTTCCGCTCCACTCAGAGCGGGAAGGGTCATTTGATGATTTCCCATCCTGAAAAAAAAGGATAGGTCTGAGATCGTCCTGGCGCCTCTGTACAAGAAGACCCGACCCCAGATAGAACTGGGATATAGGGATAAAAGAAGAAGAAGTGAGATGACCTATGATACCTAAGATATTTTGTAGGGACTTACCATAATCAGCCTATAATGTTTCCACTGCTGGGACGCAGGCCTCCTCTCAATGAGAGGGAGTGGGCCGTAATCCACCACGCGGGCCCAGTGCGGGTTGGTGGATATCACAGGTCACATGTGTGTGTATGTGTTGTGTGTGTGTGTTGTAGGGACTTAGGGATGCTAAAAACCGTACCTACAAAAGACTTGTTGGAAGATGTTAAAAACGTGTAAGTAAGTTTTTTCATAACTTCGTACAACATGAACAAAAATAACCCCACAAAGAAAATAATTACTGAAACATCTCTCATCGTACACATTGACAGGACACTAAAAGTAATACGCTTTTAAACCGTCTTCAATCTACAATAGCATGTTTTATTCAGCACTCATTGTTTCTGAGCGATCAACTATTTATTTCCCGTCTCCCCTGACAGATAACGCTTGCATCGGACGTACCTACTGGTATATATATAGCAGTTTTTAATAATTCAGTGCGTCAAGTCGCAATCACTTGAAAGATATTGATGTTTGCCTCCGTTTTGCGGTAATCGGTGATTGGCTATTCTTCGCGCGTCTCGGATTGGTTGTTGATTGTTTTTTGTTCGGCGAATTTTATTTGAATATAGAATGCTTTAAGACGGATGTGGATTGGAGCTGTTGGTGAGAAATGTTTACTTAGCTGTAGCTTGGTGATTATATTAAGGCAATTTCACCTATGACAGTTACTGTTTTTTATTGAGATGTTGATGTTTGGCAGTGGATATTACATAATCAGCCTATCTGGGACACAACATGTCTTCGATTTTTTTTGTTCTAGGACATACCGGTTTCTTCAGGATGTTTTCTTTCATCATTGTGAGAGCAGTGATGATTAAATTGTTTACACAAAGTAAAGCGCTTTTCTGGGTCCGAACCTATGACCTACGACTTGTCGAGTATCCCAGTTACCACTGGGACACCACTGCTCTCAGTGGATATTGCTCGCCAGATGTTGGAGGGGCCCGTGGCTAAATAATAATAACAGCTGTACACGTCGATCGATCAGGTTAAGCTACGCTTGCCGCGGTTGGTCTGTGGATGGGTGACCATCTTTACATACCCTGACCCCTTCGTGCCTCGGAAACCACGTTAAGTCGTTGGTCCCGGCTGTCATTCCTGGATCTTTGACAGTCGTTACGGGTACTCAGAAGCCCGAAAGTCTGACAACCAGTCTTACCAAGGGGTATCGTATTACCCAGTAACTGGGTTGTGGAGGTCAGATAGGCAGTCGCTCCATGTAAAATACTGGTTTTCAGCTGCATCCGGTTAGACTAAAAGCCGACCCCAACATAGTAGTGTAGTGTTGTGATACATATTTTTTTCATAATTCACTATATGTGGGAACTGTCTGCGGACATAAAATTAGCCTCTTAAATATGTCTAGAGAAACTGTAAACGAAAAACATACCTACCTAAGTTCAATATCTCCTCAAAAACCTGAACCTTACATTGACATACTTACATTGTAGATGCTCTCAGAATACACTTACAAACTTCCCGGATTATGCAATATGAGCAGAAGGAAATGCTCTGTTGAAGAGTTATGGTGTTAATAGATATTTGTCCGAGTTAAACTGTCGATATTTGTAAATCCTGCGCCAGTGACGTCACGTCTGGCCACGTTTTATACGTAAATAACGTATAGTATAGTACTTACGTCGGTCAAGCTGGACTAACAAGTTCCGTGGTTTGGACGAGTTTTATAGGAAAAAAAAACCGGGCAAGAGCGAGTCGGACTCGCGCACCGAGGGTTCCCTACCATCATATGTTTCTAAATTTTCACTGGCGAGCTACTTACTAGATCTCGTTCAAACCAATTTTCGGTGGAAGTTTACATGGTAATGTACATCATATATTTTTTTTAGTTTTATCATTTTCTTATTTTAGAAGTTACAGGGGGGGACACAAACATTTTACCACTTTGGAAGTGTCTCTCGCGCAAACTATTCAGTTTAGAAAAAAAATATTTTAGAAACCTCAATATCATTTTAGAAGACCTACCCATAGATATCCCACACAAAATTTTAGAGTTTCAGTTCTAAGTATGGGGAACCCCCATAATTTATTGTTTTTTTTTGTGAAAATCTTAATGCGGTTCACAGAATACATCTACTAACCAAGTTTCAACAGTGCAGTTCTTATAGTTTCGGAAAAAAGTGGCTGTGACATACGGACGGACAGACGGACAGACAGACATGACGAATCTATAAGGGTTCCGTTTTTGCCATTTGACTACGGAACCCTAAAAAGAGTGATGGATACCATTATGTAATGTTAGAAACTTCTTACATGTTGTAAGGAAAGGAGTAGCTTTAGCCTAATGAAATGAGATGGTCGAACCTTCCTGGTCAATAATAGTAAACGATCTTGTGAAATAAACTGAAGTTACTTAAATGCATTCCGCTGTATAAAACCTTTGTCAGTATAAAAGAAATACTAGGTTATGATCCTTTATTTTATATCTAGTATCATCTGCCTAGCCTTTTCCCAACTATTTTTTGAGGTCGGCTTCAAGTCTAACCGGATGCAGCTGAATACCAGTATCTTACGTGGAGCGACTGCCTATCTGACCTCCACAACCCAGTTACTAGGTTACACGATACCTCTTGGTAAGACTGGTTGTCAGACTTTCAGGCTTCTGGCGACCCGTAACGACTGTCAAAGATCGAGAAATGACAGCCGGGACCAACGGCTTAAGGTGCTTTCCGAGGCACGGAGGGGTCTCGGTATGTAAAGATGGTACCCATCCAAGGACCGACCACGGCAAGCGTAGCTTAACCTGTTCGATCAACCCGTGCGGCTGTTATTATTTTAAAGTATAACAAAATTAATAAACGGACCATATTAAAAATAAATTAATTTTAGCAGTTGGCCGAAAAAAATACGGAACACGTCGTCACTACATAATAAGAAAACAACCTATTCGTAGTACCTAATTTAAAATTCCGGCTACCTATGTCAAAATTATGAATTCTTAATTTAAATCAGCAGTCTCGACCGTGCCTGTTTCATAACTTATTTAGCCCATTGCTAATCGATTTTGTAAAAATTTAGTCCAATTTTAGAGTTGCCCATAAAAGTCCTTGAAATTAACCCAAATCTACCTGACTGCTGACCTAATCTTCCTCGCTGTCAGACTACCATGTTTAAGTCAAGTTTGTTTTCTTTTTATATAAACACATGGCCTGAGAATTTGGAAAAGGTCAGCCGCTAAGAATAGTTCTGACGTCAGACTTAGGTAACCTACTTTAGGTACGCCGCCAGAGAATTTTGATCTGAGACGTTTATCTTTTTTTGGGTAAATCAAAGACTTTTTGCCCAGAACAACGTAACTTGAATTACGGACGTGATTTTACAAAGTTAGTCCAAACAAAAAATATATACAAACCAACAAATTACAAATAACACACATGCCTACAAACTCCAACTCCCACAGTAACACAAATATGTATTTAACTAACTAACAACAAATGTAATTCACCCAATAAAACAATAACTTTTCGCACAAACCCACGCACCTTAAATTATTACTTCTGTTGAATTTCATTACTTTACCATGACTTTACCACGGGATACGTGAGCCATTCGTCCAGCCAATGGAGTGTTCGCAGTTCAAATTCAATTACAGAATCGTGCTAATCATAATTCCATTATCTAAACTTGGAACGTTTTAAAGCCTTAACACGCTGGTACGTGATGGTGATTACGGGAAGTACGTCCATTGTGCAGAATTGGTACCGTGCTTGGTACTTACTACTTACCTACGCGTAAAGTTCGTCGTTCACTTAATGTTTGGGCGTTTAAGATAATGCCCGGATTAGCTATCTTAAAAGTACGGCTAGGCTAGCGGTGTTAAGGAAATCTTATTCCGCGACAATTTTGTTGATGATGACGTAAGTGGTTGTAATTTTTGGGATCTTTTGTGATATTTTTCATTCATATTTAAGACTAGCTTCTGCCCGCGGCTACGCCCGCGGCTTCGCCCGCGGATGTTGGATATTCATGTGTTTTTTTTATTGCACGGATCCCTATTTTTTGTTCTAATAAAACAAAAGACTATGTTACTTCTTATAACATCAGCTATCTGCGAGTGAAAGTCCTGTCAAAATCGGTTCAGCCGTTTCGGAGATTAGCCGGAACAAACCGACAGACAGACAAACACACACAGCTTTTTTTTGGTTTACAGCTTTTTATTTACTTTCATATGTATTAAAAAGCTGTTATTTTGACATTACAAACAGACACTTCAATTTTATTTATTTGGTAAGACTTTGTAGATATGAAGCATATTCTGTTATTTTGTCTCTGTGTCACTCCAAGGTTGGATGTTGAAATAAAATCCTATGGACATCATAACAATGTGCTGTCCCAGCCATAAAAGAAAACTGTACACACCATACTCAGTTTCACGATTAATATTAAGTAAGTACATAAAATGAAACTTTATCACTTTCATCAATTTCTCTATCTGAAGTTATTTACATCAAAATCCGGAGTCTCCTTTGTAGGTACGATATTGTATAATCCAAGAATTTATGAGCATACAAAAAAGGTATAAAATTCATCCTTATATGCCTTTGTTTGGTATCTGATGGTGGCATCTTCGGTCCTTAGGTACAGACGCCAGCACATCAACCTACCCGAAACTGTCAAATTTTCCCAATCAACTTTTAACCTTATGCTTTAGCGATAAAGTTGAAAATCTATTAATAACATTTGACAGATTGTAGTAGCTTAATGTGCAGGCGTCTGTACTTGCGAACTTTTCACTTCGCTCGAATAGTTGAGTAACTTCAATATTTCAAAGTGGGAAGTTGGGAAGTGAATTGTTGGCGATGGAAGGGGCGTGGAATATTTTTAGGCTGTTCTTTAAAGTATTGTAAGTCTTAAAGTGTGTAAAAAGCTTTAAGATGAGGTGGGAATTGCTTAACCATGTTTTTGGCAATTATATTTTACAGTTACGTTCAAAAACACACAAAAATATCGCGACGAGATTTATCGCGCATTGCATTTTCAACTCTTGGTGTTGAGCCGAATGTTGGGAATTCAACGGAGCGCATCCCAGCGCATCAAAAAAATACACTATTGGATTTTCAACTCTCCGCGCTAAGCAAAGCGCTGAAAATCCAGTGCGGGAAAAAAATTGCCGCGGCGAAAACACGCCCATGAGTAAAGTCATGAGGCACAAAAAAATTGTAAATAAAATAATATCCTAGTAATAAAATATAGTGGCTTAATTGTAAAAATATAACAATAGTTAAGGATTTACAGAAAATTTTACAACAGTGCAACAGACATATCAGAAGATAAGTATGCTGCGCTGTTGTAATTATTTTTTTATTATTATTTTTTTTTTTGGTCGATGATCTCTATAATCGACCAAAAAAAAATATAAATAACATATAAAATAACAAAAAAAAAAAAAAAATAATAATAATATTGATCAAAATTCGTAATCTTTTAAAATTTCTGCGACAGGAATTAATGCTTTAACAAAAAGAAACATGCCCAGGCCTTTGTCGGGTACACCCACTTCTGCTCGACTAATGAACGAAAAATAAATACAAGAAAAACTTACGCTGTACAATCGAATCGATATGTAATTGAGTCTGGCTTAATCACAAAGAATGCACTTAACTCTCGAAAGAAAACATGTAAAAAAAAAATACGTATAAAATATTTTATTTCATGAATCCCTGTTATTTACTATCATAGCAAGTCGTAAAATCAATGGAAGCGAATGATTTATTAGACCTGATAGATTCTAGGCTGTAGTCCAGTGGTCCCTTTGCTTTTTTCCTAACCCTTTTAAGATTTTATTGTTACTGGTATTTCATAGGATATTGCAGATCGGATCATTCGTAAAAGGAGAACGCTGTGGTGATACATAAATACATATTTATTGATCATTAATTTAATTTACAATCAATCGGTAAGGAGTTTTAACGTTTAAGTAAGTCGTTCTGTGTTTTGTATCCTCTTTTGGTGTTGCTAGCTGTTAGGAACGCTAGGGACGTTCTAGTCGTCTGTAATAGGCTATTTGACTGGTTTCTGATAAACATCTCAGATTATTTAATGGTGTCTAACGAGCCCACAAAAACCTATTACTTCAAATTGCATAATATATTTCTTTTAAAAAATAGTAAATAAAAATGTACTGTTTAAATAAGCCGCTAAAACGCTATCTTTAACAATATGGCGTCGTGACGTCACGATTCACGTAAACAAACGTTGAAACGGTCGAGATACTAGACAAAAGGTCATCTGTTCTGTCAACGATAGACAGAAATTTACTAAATCATGACGTCATCTTAAGTTCAGCCAATCCAGACCGTTTTCGATTATGTGGCGCCAGATTTAAAAAGATGAAGTTTTTTCGGGATTTTTTTAATAAATAATACATTGTTTTGTAGTAAAATTAATGCATTTAAAAGCGATAATCTATACGAGTGTCAATAATTATGACCTTATTTTTTACATTGTCAAATAGCCTATTGTGAGGTAGGATAAGTGCTTTTATGAAAGATTTATAATATTCATGAAAACAGTACCTACTTTGAAAAAATTGTGATGTCAACAACAAGGAAAGACCAACTGATTAAAATGTTGTCATTTTAAGATAGAAACCTGTTTTTAAAAAAGGTATTTTTTTAAATTTTAAGTAGATCAATTTTAGAAAAAAAAAAAATGAACATGCAAAACATTTAGCACAAATACAAGAACCACTTAACAAAATCAACTTTCAAAATCCCCCAATCATATTCAAGAACAACACGGAAGTGCCAGAAATCGCTATTAGATTATAGACACGAAATCTTGCGCCGACACATCGTCCATTCAATATTAATACTCCTTACTTCGTTAACAGAGAACAGGCTCTACGCAGCCCCCGCGGAGCACCGGTCCCTACAAGGATATCTCTAGATTAGAGCCTTGTTCTAATCTCTAACATGATATCTAGGATTAAATACTGCTATTCGTTTAAAATATGGCCGATTCCCGTTTAGACGGTGTGTATTTTCGGCCTGTTTCATGTTTTATTAGCTGTCCTAAGCATATATAATATAAGGAAGGATATTGTTTATGGCGAACTAATATGGTAGGAGATATTGGATGATTTCTATGGAAGGTATTGAATGACAGGATTGGCTAAACAATCCATACATATACATAAACCCAAATAAATAAAATTAAACCCGAATCTCTTCAAAGTCAGAGTGAACAGGCTTCTTCTGCGTAAGCTCACTCCATTGTGGACTTTGTCTCTGTCACCTCTGACCTAGACTAGAGTCAAGAGCAAACCCATTTAAAAAAAAAATATTTAAGTGTCTGTATGTAATGTAAAAATTACAGCGTTTTACTAAATGCATATGAAAGTATTTAACGGTACTTACAACATTTTTTATTTTTGTCTGTCTGTTTGTTCCAGCTAATCTCCGAAACGGCTGGACGCATTTTGACGGGAGTTTTCACTGTCAGATAGCTGATGTTATAGGGAGTAACTTAGGCTAATTTACTATTATTTTAGAAAAAGAATAAGGGTTCTGCGCAAATTAATTAAAACCCATGAAATCCACATCCACGCGGGCGAAGCCACGGGCAGATGCTAGTTTCTAAGAAGTGCTTATAAAATCCATCCAAACTACCTCCAATAAAAGTATTGAGTAGATATAAATAGCTTTAATATTACTATTTGAATATTTCAGTCGAATTCAATCAATCATGTTTATCAATTCAAATTCGTATCCTTAGTTTTTTGGTCTTTCATCCATCAGCATACCCTGTAGTCCCACTATTTATTTAACGACTGAATTAATTGAATAAACTAATTAAGGTCCAAGTTAAGTCATTTGCGTTAATAGCTTGAATTGGGTCATGGCGAGCAAAAAGTTTACCAAGGACTAATCATTTAAGTCACCGCGGCTTTTTATATACATAGGTACGATGAATATGGTCCTTAGTGGCGCGATCAACGTTTCCATATTAAGGCTCATAGAAACAGGCGCGACACGCGACGCGAATCGCGTACGACACAAAGGCACCGCTCGTTGCGCGACTTGCGGTGCTTTTGTGTCGCGCGCGATTCGCATCGCGTGTCGCGCCTGTTTATAATAGGAGCCTTTATTTACATCATCATCAACGTCATCATCCTCATTTAATATACACTTGGCTAAAATACCAAAATCAACGAGAAATTTTAATTTGCAATTAATATCCAACTATAATATTGAAGAATTATCACGTCCATTCTTCTCTTGTCAATGAATGGAACTTCGCACATGCGTCGTCTGCAGTTAGCGTTAGATAACTTTGTACTCGCATAACAGGAAATACTCTGATTGCGCTTCCCTAAAAGGTACGCCTCGTATTCATTTGCAGCCATAGGAACAGCTGCTTCGTCCCAAAAGGCAAGGTTCGCCCCCTGCAGTTATGAGGCGGACTAGATTTTTCACTTACAATTAGACCATAATCTCCTTTCTAGGCAAAGTTTCCTTTTAGAACATGAAGATATGACGTTCCTATTTGAAATGAAATTGTTTATTCTGTAAATAGGATATCAGAATCACTTTTACACGTCATATTATAAATGAAGCTACTGCGTGGCGGGGCGCATAATCCGGAAGTGCTGCGGAACCTGGAACTTTGTGTGCCAGACCGGTACGTGTGAAGGCGGCGTCACCCGCCCCTGCTTGCTGTGCCGGCAGCCAGAACCAACTTACTGGTGAGAACTCCTCTCACTAGAGCCATGCGTGTGGTGAACGAGGTTCACGAGAGGGTTGATGTATTGTGTTGCAACTTGAGTGAATTCGCAAAAGTTACATTATATAATATTTTATTTAGATGTAAGTTATGATTTAGGATATAGTATGTAATTTTGTAGGATGTAGATTAAGGATTTAGCATGTAAGGCCACTACATCGCATTGAATCCCTGATCTGTAATGGTAGTTGTAGGTAAGGTTTGCATAATTAATAAAAAAAAAATAAGTTATGTAGATGAATTCGACATTTCCTATCTGATTACCCCTGAGAAGAAATAGCAAAACAACATCAAGGGTCAAAGCAGTCTCTTTTAAAATTCAGAGTCCAGACATAATCTCGGTCAGATCATGTGAGGACAATGTAGATTAGTGCCCTGAATGGAATTTTGAGGAAAGAACCACACAGACTTAAGTGGACCAGTCAAGTCAGTGCAAGCATTTGTTAGTAATCATGTAGCTGAACTCAGAATTTGAGGAGCTCAACGACTATTGGGTGGCCTTACCAAAGACTAAAGACATAAAGAAATGTAGCACTTGTTTTTATGATCCGAAAGCAATACAGCATGTTTTATTGTAAGAGATAAATAAGTACCTACAAATAATACTTTTAACTGTTTCAAATAAACGTAGGCTTACGAGTTTATATTGCCTGGTGACCTGAATATGTGTCGGGGAGCTGGCATAATAATTGCGTCTTTGCGTATGTAACCATGTCACATTTGGGCTAGGCCACAGTATTTCATTCTACAGTAGTAACACTTGACTGTATAAAATAAAATATAAAAATTTGAGTTACATAATTTCTTTTGAAGTCGATAATTTTATTTTATTTTATACGGTTTAACACCACACCCTTCGATCACTACACCCGGGCCGTAAAGGTCGTATCAATAAGCTAGGCCGTCACACTTACACGTATTAGCCCATATCTTGAAAATTCCTGAATCGATTTTGATGAAACTTGCACTGTTCCCTAAGTTGATATAAATGTAAGCCAATAAAAAAAATGGTTACGATCCGATTAATAGTTGCGGAGAAATGCGTGGACAAACATACATACATCTATAAAATGTTGTATATTTGTTTGGAAGCCCTAATAGATATTATGTGAATATAATGCAGTTCCAATAATATAACATACATACGTGTCGAATTGATAACCTCCTTTTTTTGAAGTCGGTAATAACTGTCCGTAACCTACGCCAACGGTTCAGTATCAATTCGAGTATATTTATATCTAATATTTTCATCGATATACTGGAATAAGAAGTGTGCGAATGTAAGAAAGTGATAACTTACGAAGTGACAAGCACAACTTTCAGCTCAAAAATTATCTTAGATGATGTAGTAATAGTTTGCTATGGTTGTCGAAATCAGTCGTTTGTTCAGAGTTATGCTACTGGCCAAGTATCTTACAGTGACTTAGGTACGGCATGAGGCAGGATATTATTAGACTGAACGACAGTGGCAATGTATCTTTTGATAAAATTAATTTAGCAAGTTACTTAGCAAGTTGTTATTGCCCATTTTGTTATTACTTGAAATGTTTATCGAAATATGGTGTGGTTGGCGGGACCAACCCGTGTCGTGACTAGATAACTAAATAAGTAGTTATAGGATGGGCAGCAACTTTTACTTAATTATACGGAGCAACATTCTAAATCATATCTAGTAAAATCAATTAGCAAACTGATAGATTACGTACTAAAGAGGAAAGTTCATTATGCGACGCATAATGAACTTTCCTCTTTAGTACGTAATCCTTAGCTGTACCTACGCATAATATGCGTAGGTACAGCTAAGGAGTAGACCACCTTACCGAAGTCCGATAGCTGTCTAAAATGAAAAGGTTATTTCCCTATATGCTGGTCTAGAAGTAGGTTTTTTGGAGATAGAAGATAGTGGTAATAGGTAATACGGGCTGGTGTCTGCAACTCCACGTCAATGCGCGTATTTTGCGTACTAGACAAAGAGAATTGGTTAAATCGTCGTTGGTACTAGAAGATCATCATCATCATCATTTCAGCCAAAAGACGTCCACTGCTGGACATAGGCCTCCCCCAAGCACTTCCACTTCGACCGGTTCTGTGCTTCTCGCATCCAACGGGTTCCTGCGGCCTTCACAAGGTCGTCGGTCCACCTTGTGGGAGGCCTTCCAACGCTACGTCTTCCGGTACGTGGTCGCCACTCCAGAACCTTTCGGCCCCATCGGCCATCTGTTCTGCGAGCAATGTACCCTGCCCACTGCCACTTAAGTTTGGCAATTCTTCGGGCTATGTCGGTTCCCTTGGTTCTCCTGCGGATCTCCTCATTCCTGATTCGATCACGCAGGGAAACTCCAAGCATAGCCCTCTCCATTGCCCTTTGGGTGACTTTTAGCCTTCTTATAAGGCCACAACACTACCACTACAATACTAGAAGATAGTGATAAAAAACTGGCCAGCTACTACTACACAGGCTGTCCCGCACGTTATAAGTCATATAAAGGCTGTATTACCTACTTCCTATATTTTTAAGCACCAAAAACTAGGTTATCTTACAAAAAAACTGGCCAAGTGCGAGTCGGACTTGCACACGAAGGGTTCCGTACCACAGGGCAAAAACGCCGAAAAAAACACGTTTGTTGTATGGGAGCCCCCCTTAAATATTTATTTTTTTTGGTTTTAGTATTTGTTGTTATAGCGGCAACAAAAATACATAATTTGTGAAAATTTCAACTGTCCAGCTATCGCGGTTCTTGATATACAGCCTGGTGACAGACAGACGGACGGACAGACAGACAGGCAGCGAAGTCTTAGTAATAGGGTTCCGTTTTTACCCTTTGGGTGGAACCCTAAAAAATGGGGTGTAGCTGTGTCATGGACACGGCATTGAAGGCTGAAAACCTGGGGATGTTTCTTAACATGGTGCAATGGTTTGGACAGGTCTATGATCAAATATCTATGACTCTTGGACGGATTGAACAACCATAATCATTCAGTCCCAAGGCTTTCGAATAATAATGATGTTTATTTATTTATGGCACTCCAACGACTTATTCACTATTACATTTTTACGGGTACTGTTACAATTGAACTTAAAATCTAGAGTGAATTTGTCACTTAAAGGTGTGCACAGCACTTATATATTTCAAGTTTTATAATTTTACATAGATTAAGTACATATAGGTTAAAAAAAAAAATAATCTACATGAAAACATGTTCTTCAGTAAGATACGTTTAGATAAAAGACACTGAAATAAAATCCGCACTTAAAACGTTTATGATTTGGAAACAACGACATTATCATTTCAACGCTCATTTGCAAGACCAAAGCGCGTTTAGAAAATGTTTTGATAAAAATCAGGGACTATGGTTAATACAAAGGGTGACAATTACCAGTGTCATAACTGGCGTTAAAGACTGGAGATAAGCAGGTGATGCCAAGTACGGTCAGGGGCGGGAAATGCAGAATATGTACCTATTAGGATACTATAAACATTATTGGTCCTTCTGTCCTTGCATTGCAATATAAGGGTAGAGTGGGAATCAATAGCTGATTCCCGGCCACTGTAGGCGCAGGCTTGCGGACGGCGAGTAATAGGCAGCTCGCCGTCCGGTAAGGACCAGACCCGGGTCGACGGCGCGTTGTGCTTCACGCGCGCCTCAAGGAGATGTCAGCACTAACTGACGGGGTCCGCTAGGGCCGATGCCCGCCAGGGTCGCGGGTTGTTCGAAAGAGATACCGTGGCCCCTGGCACAGGCAACCGAAGGAACACGGGTGGTTTTTTAGTCAGTAAGAGTCTGACACTCCCTTCAGCTCCGCCCAGAGCGGTAGAGTCATTTGATGATTTCCCCACCCAAAAAAAAAAAGGGTAGAGTATAAGACCCGATAATAAAGTAGTATACTCCCTTGATATCTTCGGCTTGCGATAAAGATACGGACTCCGTTTAGGGATCGTGTAATTACAAGTCGAGCGGGATTGACTTGCTTTCTGCAACCGTTGTTTGAAACGTAATGGACAACCATCACAGCTCATTATTTGTAGATTTGTATGGGTATGTAGACTACATACGTCAACTGGGTTTAGTAGCAGTACATTCACGAGCATAAGTATGTATACACTTGGCTTTATTCAAAGACGATTTTCTATTTTACTTTTGAATGAAATTTTATGTTATTACGAACATAATATTTTCGAACCCATAGGTTTATGTAAAGTGTCGTATTTCAAGGTTGCATTCGTTATTTCACGAAAAAATCGCAATTGAAAGTTACCAAGTGTTAACATATTAGTGCTCGTGACTGTACAGTTACAATATACCGACAGTCTGTACCTACCCAATTATGTTGTATTTTTTAGGACGCGATCTAAACCTAAATGATATACCCCTTTATTCATAAACGTTGCTTTAATTTAAGCAGTGATTAGCAACTGTTTAAACATACATTTTTGACGTTCGTCACTTAACTTTAATCATCGTTTATAAATAAACCCCTTTATGTGCAACTTCGTAATTTAGGCCTTCTTATTTAAATCAATAGTCAGTTATTCAAACTAAGCTGAGAATCAGCACTTTTTTAACGTAAAAATGACATAAGATAGTCCCCTGAACTGAGCTGGGAAGAAGAAAGAAGTGACACAACAAAGTCCCCAGCATCACAGCTATCTGTGAAGCTAGAAGAACATCATCTTAGATTCATCATCATCTGCCTGGTCTTTGCCCATCAAATGAATTCAATCCAGTGGACGTATTATAGATTTTGACTTACTAAGTAAGCTATTAAAATAAGATCGGTTTATTAATACGGTCCTTAATTTTATTACAAGAAAATCTATACTACTTAATATTATAAAGTGGTAAAGTTTGTCAGTTTGTATGTAGGGGGTAATCTTTGGAACTACCAGTCGGATTTGAAAAAATCTTTTTGTATTTGATAGCCCAATTCTAGAGGACGGCTATAGCCTATTTAACATCACGGTACAACCCTTAGGAGCCGAGCATAAAGAAAAAAAGTCAGAAAGGACGCTAAGCAAAAACTAAGCAATAGCGCGGGCAGGCGATGAGATGCGACGGGGTGGGTCGTGGGAACAAAAAAAAGTGTTAGATAATTTGTGTAGCAGGCTCTCATCACAGCATGTCGTAAGTACTCCATTTACCTAATAAGCAATAAGTGATAGCAAACAAGTTTAAACAAGTAAGAAGTTTAGTAGCCCTCGGCGGATGTGTCACGTCTCTTGGGTAATTACTGTAATGAATGCCAACCACTGACTTTTAGAGTAAGCAGTTATCGAGCTCTTTAGAATAATTTCACACGTACTTGCTTACGAAATATTTATTCCAAACAGATTTTGAATAGCGCGTGTAAGCATGCTGAAGTGGCGAGGTGTAATTAATTATTAATTTTGAATGTTTCAATTAAAATAATTGTGTTGATTTTGTGAATTAATTTGACTAATTGGTTTGGTCATATTTATTACTTTACATATTTACCAAAACTACATATACCTATGTATAACTGTATATTGGTGGTGCGGCTCGTGGCTACGTAACAACATCCGCCCAGATCGATTGATCAGGTTAAGCTACGCTTGCCGCGGTGGTCCGTGGATGGGTGACTGTCTTTACATACCAAGGCTCTTCCGTGCCTCGGAAAGCCGTTACGGGTCGTCAGAAGCCCGAAAGTCTGACAACCAGTCTCTCAAGGGGTATCGTATTATCCACTGGGTTGTGGAGGTCAGATAGGCAAGCGCTCCATGTAAAATACTGGTATTAAGCTGCATTCAGTTTACCTGGCAGCCGACCCCAACATAGTTGCGAAAAGGCTAGGCAGATGATGATGACCAAAAAAATATTGTTAGCAATTATATTTTATGGTATTTTGCAATGACAGTTATTCCCAAAGCTATATACCAACATTCCAACTTCATAATAATGTTTCATTTCATAACAGTAATAATAAACCAAGCCAGATTAAATCACCGATATAAATCTTCCGTCAAATTAATTTCTAAAACAACCTTCATAGAAAATAAGTAGTTTCCAAAAATATGAACGGGTTTGTTTGATAAATTGGTCGAGGCACTTGGGGGAACTTGGAAGAGCTGTCGTATCTATATTACCGGTGATATACACCACCCTGTTCCCGAGCTTATCCGAGTTTAGCCGAGGGTTCCCGACCGCCGGATATGATTAATTGATAGTGTTCAACAGATTCGTGAAATATTGGATCTTGATTTATATCGTTGCTACTTTTTATCTCTGTTTATATGCGACGGAAGATAAAATGGCGAAACTTTTTAGAGATAATTATAGGTTATATATTTTATATACCATCATCCATATACCTTTTAAAAAAAGGGAAGACAGAAATTGTACTTCAAAATTGTAAACTAAACTATACTCCACTATACTTAAGACACATGGCTTTAATCTTCCTCAGGCCGACAGCTATTCCGCTTAGTAGACGGGCTGGTGATCGTAACTAAAGGTAGGTATGGTAGGTAATATTAAAGCCAGCGAAGGAGGTGGCGGGACGGATGAGGGAGAGAGCCCCCCGTCCTAGCCGCCGCGGGAGACGCTCCGGGCGTCGGGAGCCACGGGACGACTCCCGGCCACCGTAGGCGCGGGCCTGCGGGCGGAGAGTTATGGGTAGCTCACCGTCCGATCAGGGCTAGGCCCGTGCCGGACGGCGCGTACGTGTTCCACGCTCGCCTCAAAGAGATGTCAGCATCGAGGACCCCAGGGCCCAAGCCTGCCGGGTCAGCGGGATTGTCCGAAAGGGTTACCGCTGGCCCGGAACATAAAGGGCTAAGGAAGGAACACGGGTGGGTTTTAGTCAGTAAGAGTCTGACACTCCCTTCCGCTCCACCCAGAGCGGGAGGGGTCATTTGATGATTTCCCATCCGAAAAAAAAAGATAGGAAGCTGGGCTGGTCCTTCGGTAATCATTGAGAACATAGTTTATTATTATATTATTATTTAGATATTTGTTTAACTTGAAATAATATTAATTAGAAACATAAGTTTGAATGGACTCTATTCATGTTATTGTGCCGAAAGAAGGTATCATTTTTGTCAGAACGCACAACACTTTTCCGTGACAGTGTAGTGCGAAATATCACTGGTGTTAAGCCTATTTGTTATTCCTGGTTTAATTTAGTTTCGTTATTAAATGTCAGTGCATATGTTGAACTTTGAACTGTGATATGTTAATGTTTCCTGGTGTTTGAGTTATGAACAGATTTAATTGCATTTGCGTAAAATGGTCTATATTGGATACTGACTAACTAACATGCGATGTAGGAGTACTATAAAATTAATTAGAAGCCTAAGACTAGGAGCTCATTAGATTAACCGTTACAGTAATTAAGTCTGCGTTATTTATGAGTGTATGAGAAATATTCTTAGATCAAATCACCTTAGCCTATCGCAGTCCGTTGTTAGAAATCTCAAATCGTATAAATCGTTTATTGCAATCCATGACTTACAATTACAGGTGGTAAATAAAAAAATAATAGAAACAATTATGGACCCTGTCGGGCACAGCCAATTTATAAATAAATAGAGAGAGGAAGAGCGGTTTATTAATTTTCTTTGCTACTAAGTTTGAATTATTTTATACCTTATTAAGTATTACCTATGTATTTATATTTCCATTCATTCACTTATTATATTAATATTTTATACGCAGGTCTATCTATTCATTTGCTATTTATTTAATATTGCTTATTTCTTTACTCGCTTAAAAATTGTTGTTTATTAATAATGTAGTAAGTAGATATAATTACTAAGTATTATTTTATAATTTATTTTTGTTATTTTACTTATTTAAATATATCTGTTATTCATAATTATGTATTATTATTAAGTATTGAATTTATCCATTAGAATTATTTTATATCCTATTATCTATGTATTTATATTTCCATTCATTTACTTATTCTGTTAATATTTTATTTATGCAGGTCTATCTATTCATTTATTATTTATTTAATTATATTTATTATTGCTTATTTCTTTGCTCGCTTAAAAATTGTTCATTATTATTAATGGTAATATAAATAGCCAATACTTACGAACCGTATATCAATTACGTACGCCAAATACCTAGTAAGCTTCCTGAAGGCCAATTAATCATAATTTTAAACTTCCTATCGTAATTAAAAACGATCAAAATCTAGTCGCATTCTCATCGCAGCGACAATCAATGTCAAAACTTTTTAAAAAATATAGGGAAATTAAAAGTATTTTTGCAAGATTGAGACTGAGATTAGATTGCGAACAATCTTAAAATAAAGAGAATAGTCTCTCTGGACTCATTGACCGTAGCGATCAAAACCATTAACCACATTTTGACAGATTCCCAAGGTTACTTGGACATCTTTTTATATCTTCATCCATGACTAAGCAATAAAGATATTCGTTTACAAAATAGTGAACTCCTCATAAAGTAAACTTAAAAGCAATATTTAGCCCCATTCCAACTATCTACAAAATAGCTGCGACATACAAGTACCTACATTAACAAGTTACAAGTCCATAACGTTTTAGAAAACAACCATTCTATAAACATTATAGGCTTCGTAATGCACCAATTTGTTCCACTCCAATTGCCTTGGGTCTTGGGTAGTTCCGAGACCCAGCATCATTAAACTAATGAATGGCATGCGACGACACTTCTTGAGTGACAAGTGGACCGATTCGGACTAATCTCGACTGTACATCAATCCTTGACGAGACCTTATAAACGTCATGCAAGTGTCTGATTAACAGGGACATTCTTTTTAATGATAGGCAAAGGAATTTACGAAGAGCTGTCTGTAACTGTACATTTGGAGATATATTCTGTGGATTTTATGAGGATGACGCAGACGCGAACTTCAGTTTTAATTAGAAGCGTGAGAATTATGTGTACAAACTAGATGTTATTTTATGGTTATGGGTTTTCGGTGTTTTGATGTAGGTTCTCGTAGTTCGGGTAGTGGGTTTGTTTTGTGGAATAACGGTAGTTTCCTGTCTGTTTGTGTATCTTTCTTGGAAATTATGTTGTGTAAACATTTCTGGCTGGGATCTTACCATCAGTTAGCAGTTTCAGTAGCCGGTACTTACCGGCAACTGAAACAGCGGTGGGAGGGGGGGGGGTGAACAGCAGGGGTAGTATAGTACGAAGCAGATAAACAGTGGATAATATGAGATGAAATTATGCTGTAGTAGAAGACTAGAAGGTGACTTCAACGTCACGAGTTAAGTTGTACAGACGGCACATCAAGCTACCCGAAACTGTCAAATTTTCCCATTTAGTAATAAAAAAAAAAAAACAAATTTGAACCTAATGTCAATAGCGATAAAGTTGAAAAACTATTAAAGAAATTTGACAGATTGTAGTAGCTTGATCTGCTGGCGTCTGTACTTTCATAACATAACAACACGCCTGTATTTCCTGAGGGTTTAGTTAGGCAAACATGTACATACCAACCCATGTAATAGGGGACGAGCTTATTGCCATCAACCAGGCACAAATCCAGACTCCGTGCATTTACTGAGAAATTCCTGATGGGAAAACTCAATAACACTTTGCCCGACCTGGGTATTGAACCCAGGACCTCACCGCTCAGCAGTAGCGCTTGCGACCAATAAACCTACGAAGCTTTATTTTTTAATTTATTTTTTTATTTTTAGTTAGTTTAGTTCGCGTTATTCTTTCTTTTTTAGGTTACGTTTTTATTTAATTTATTTAAATAATAAAAACGTAACCTAAAAAAGAAGCTTGCTTTTAAAAACTTTTTTTAAATTTTCATTTTATTATTTTGGGCTAAAGATACCTTGGAACAAACTGATGATAAGTCTTGTCTAGTGCAGGTAATAGGTAACTCCACTACACAATAAAGGTCAATAACCTAATGAACCGTGGAACATAAAACCCCAACAAAGTCTCACACTTGATTAGTTTTGTATTAAATTTTGTTTTATAACAATATAATTTACCGTAAATAAGCGTCATCAACATAACGCGTCCTATTACAGAGGTACTAAGGTTAAAGTACCTGCTTAAGTTTCTAACTGTACTGTACGTTGTTTATCTCGGAAGTCCTTATCGATGAACTTATTCAACGTAAGTACCTACGTCTCGTGTGATAATGCAGCGAATGATACATTTATAATTTTTTTTGGTAATTTTAGAGCTGAAAGTATATCATTGGCAATTACACTTGAGTCCAAAATTATTTGGTTTATTAGTTGATTCGCACGAATTTACTCGCCCGAAGCGGGCGAGTCGTCACCTTTACATAATATTTTTTTTCTACATTAGTAAGAATACGCGATTCGTCCGAATTGGCACATTTTGAATTTTATGTAATACAGTATAAAAACGGGCCAAGTGCGAGTCGGACTCGCACACGAAGGGTTCCGTACCACAAGGCAAAAACAACGAAAACGTTTGTTGTATGGGAGCCCCCTTAAATATTTATTTTGTTTTGTTTTTAGTATTTGTTGTTATAGCGGCAACAGAAATACATAATTTGTGAAAATTTCAGCTGTCTAGCTATCGCGGTTCTTGAGATACAACCTGGTGACAGAAAGACGGACGGACAGCGAAGTCTTAGTAATAGGGTCCTGTTTTTACCCTTTGGGTACGGAACCCTAAAAAGGACACTAGCGCGTCTTACTCCGTCCCGTTTCTGAAAGGTAAATTCGTGCGAATCGACTAATAAGCCAATTATTTTCCTAATGGACAATTTGTTTTTGTTGTGTCATTTATTTAGGTCAGCGGTCCAGATTTGGGTTAATTTCAAGGACTTTCAAGGGAGTTGCCCTTGCCTTTAGACAAGATATTAAGACATCTAGTCTAGAAATAAATTAGACTGGATGGTTACAAAATAGATTAGCGGTTGGCTATGCCACGGACAGGTCGACTGCTAAAATTAAATTAAGAATTCATAATTTTAATAAGTATAGGTGTAGCGGTATCTACAACGCCACATGCGAACAACGCGTCATACTACGTCACGCAAATCCTACATCGCGCAAGCAGAGTTTACCGCGCAATTAACATAGATACAACGGCCCGACATGAATCATTGGGCAGTTGCCCGCCAGACATAACACCCGTCTGGTCGGAGGATCCTCCCTTTTCTATAGAGTATGAGTGAGCTTTATACCCTGTTCCTCATACCTCTATATAGGTAGGTAGCCGGAATTTTAATTTAGGAACTACATTTATTTTTAACTAGCTTTAGCCCGCGGCTTCGGCTTCGTGGCGCGGCCGCGGCTTTCGGAAAATATCCCACGGGAACGAACTACCGGGATTAAAAGTACCCTATGCGTTACTCCAGGTAAACAATGTATTAATTCCGTAATACATTATTTTCATATAACTCAATTGGTTTCGGTGCACGCCAGTAAAGCTCCTAGTCGGCATGATTTTTTCCACATCTTCAACAATCATCGTCATATTTCAGCCAATTTACACAAAACCTAATTAATTATACACGTAAACTTTCCTCATTGATTTTTCTGTCAATTGGTGAAAACCGTGACCGTATGAAAATCAGTACGGTAGTTAGGTAATGAGTTTATCGCGTTCAGACAGACAGACGCGGTGCGCAGAAGCGCGAGTGTCTTTGTTTTTATAGGTATTAGTAATTTCTGTACAGTATTTTAGCTATAAGTACATTTTTTTTTTTGTCTATATTTTTATAGAGTTACACAGCCTTATCTACTCTTAATGCCACCAAATACAAAATTAGAGTTCAATTAATGCAGTTCGTTTTCTTTCTTCAAAATGTTTTCTCATCTTTTAGTACTTTCTATCTAGTATCTATAAGATGCTGTTAACATGCTTCAAAATCCATAAGTGTAATTGTTCAGCATAACAATTTTATGTAACAAAACGCAGTAGGCGACCGATTATCGAATGAACAATACTGTAAACAGCATGTAGACCAAACCGAAACGAATGAATGGAATTATACTATTTGACATTTGATCGCACCGATAATTGAGCAGCTCGGTCGAGCGAACAAATAAATCAATGTACTGATTTCAATATATCACGGTAATGCAAATAGACTGTAACTTTCGAGTGCTACGACGTGTTACGTCACCTCCCGGTATTTGATCCAAGGGGGCGTGGTATGCGTGCGCGCACCGAGAGTGAAAGCTGAAATCATCACGACTACCATACATTTTAATTGTCCTACATCAATAAAATTGAATGCCATTTTAGTCAGAGATAAAATGGCTCAGTTAGGTGAAATAAAACAATTTGTAGCGACGTGAACTTATTTTTTTATTGCCCACTTGTGATTGAAGCTTTACATCGTTTGAGGAAATAATTGCCGGGTTTAATTGTTTCAGTGGAAAGCGAAGGTTACAAAATGTCGAGTTACTCACGCACTCATTAGCTACATAATATTTGTTAATGACTAATGTTTTATGTAATAGGGGAGTTCAAAGATTATGTGTCTAATTAAGAAGTAAGTAGAATAGTTAAGAAGGTACTTTTATTTTCAATGTTTTGTGGTGGAAAATGGTGTCGCTTATGGTTATTATGATTTCGAGCAAATAAGTGTAATAATGTTTTTTTTTTTTTTAAATGACTAGTTACTAATACCACATGCATTATGAGTTTTAATGCACTCATAATGAATGTGGTTTTAAAGTAGCTTTCTACAATATTACATAAAAGTAAAAGTCACTATTGTAGACCACTATTTTGGCACTGCAGTGTAGATATAGCACATATTTTAAGTTTATGATTATTGTTAAAGGAATAATTATAATTTATTCTCTTATAGCTTATAGAGAAAATGTTTCAGACCGTTTAAAAGTATCTACCACAAAATAATCCAGTTCATCCTTCGTCCTTATAACAGGGATGTTGATCTGTTTGAAGCAAAACGAGTAAGTAAAGGTTTTTTTTTCTTTTCCTTTTGAAAATGCAATTCGATTAAAAGCTAGATATGAGAATGTTTTCTGCTTTTTTCTAAGCTGGAAAATAATTTGTTAAAATTTGCTCACTTTTAATTAATTAATGCATTCACCAGCTTTTCAATTTCCAAGAATAAAGGTGTGAAATTGCCAACTTGACTTTTTATAGACAGCATTATGGAATGTTTTTCATTTTCCTCTAAAGCGTCCATCGAACACTCTTTTTGGTAGTTTCATAAAAATGGTGTCATGATTTTTCTTAAAGCTTCTTCTTTCTCGTGTCGCTGACATGGCTGCATTTTAGATCTTGTTGGCCCAAAACTTTGCCACTCCCACGGTTTGCGTCAAAGATCCACAACCACACCCTGCTGCCGATCCGTCGAGGTAGCCCCACTTTACTTTTCATAAAGCTGAAACCTTCAAAGTGAGATAAAAGGTTTTATGCTTTGATTTGAACCAAAAAACTCAACTGACAGACTATTGTCCTTTAAACACGTTCAGTTTCCAAATACTTAATGAGATGCAAAAAAAATAATAGCATTGCAGGTAAAATCAGTTAGGTATGTTCTAAATACGTGCCTATCAAATGGGGTCAGTTTTTTGTATATAAGGTGTTTTTTCACCTATGTTGTCTAGACTAGAGGTGGGGCGAACCGGTGCAGTCGTAACAAAGGGTGTTACGTGAAATTATTTCTATACTGCGACCAACTAATCTTAATCCTTTAGGTAGATTAGTGAGTTTCACTTTCTCTGTTTCATTAGATTGTTGTACCAAACAGAAGATTTTGGATTCACTATGTTTATAAAGTTCGCTTTAATATTTAGGTATACGTATGGTACCTACGTATTTGAAGAGATAATCGATATAGCAAAATAAACATTTCAATTCAGTTTGACCCAGAAAAATCAATCTAAAAGTAAAACTGCGGAAATTAAAAATGTCGAAGTATGCTCCGGATATAACAGCGGGGGAGTCGATTGCACACTCGATTAGAGTGTTGTCACCCAAACACTAGCAATGACTCTCACAGTTTTTATCGAGTTTTTTGACATTGGCGCTCGATTGATTCCAATTCGAGTTGCATTCGGACTACAATAGATGGCGGTCATGGCCATCAGATCCGAGTGGTGTGGACAATCTGGTAACGGAGGCGTTCCATAGCCTCCCATGTAAATTAACAATCCTTCCTGCGATAAAAAAAAAATCATTGGTTACATTAACCTGATTCATTGGACTGCCAGACTTGTCTTGTTCGTGACAGGTTAAATTAACCGAATGCTTTAGTCATGGAGTTTGAGCCAGACCACATTATTTTGAAAAGACGTTTGACCATTTTATGGACACAAGCAATAAGCTTGATGACGTCCGCAATAGGTTTGGCGCAAAAGTATAAATTAAGCCAATAATTAAAAGTAGACTAGGCTACATAATAGGCAAGTCTTATAGGTAAATTGAATTGCTTCAATTATCGCAATTACTGGTTTAATTGTCTTGGAGAATTGTAGCAAAAGTTACTAAATACTTAAACAAGCCAACATTGGCATAACTGTGCCTAACTTTGCCGTAAAAAGAAAAGTTTGATTACAATTGTTTGTTGCCAAAATATGCGTACAAAGTGTGATAATTTGTAATTTAACTTTGTGATATCAGGAAAAGGTCTTTGTTAACTTTTGTATGACAAGAGCTTCATAACGTTGACGTCACTTCTACTTTGTAAATTAAAATTTAACATTTCTTTATTCAGGTACATACATTCAAGGGATTTCACTATCCATTACTGCTCTATTAATCACTAATGCCAACATACTAACCACTAAACCAGCAATGGACTGCACCAACCACAGAGTAGTCAAAGTTTTCAGAGTACGCACTTACGCAGTTCATAGATTAGTAATCCATTTACGAAGATCATACCCAGTAGGTTTTACTCAGACCGGCAATATTTAACAAATCACTTTAAACTTTTAATGGGTATTCCGTGGAGCGTAAACTTTGGGTCGGTAAATAATACCTTATTAGCGATCGGGTTAGCGAAATTATCTGTTGTCATAAATTCCTGGGGTGTAAATAATCGCCTTATAGAGCAAGAGTTGTGCAGTAACAGCTTGTCGCCAATTACAAGCGGTGTGTGACGTTTTGCCGGTCAGGCACTGGGTCGCTGCAGGGCTGAGCTTTATTAACAGATTTTTTCCAATTAAAAAAAAAATATTCGGACATCAAAGTCATTGCGTATTGCAGCAAGTAAGTACGTTAGTAGGTAGGAGACAAATGTTTTAAGCATGTTTGGCAATGTTTGACATGTAACATCTACCAACCCGCACTGGGCCCGCTTAGTGGATAATAACAATAACAACACCACAACAACTAACAACTACAACATGTAACATGTTGTGTTGTTGTTGCTACATGTTATTTGTGGGCTAACAACTAACAACATTACAAAATTTCAATACATTATATTGTGCTATACAAGAATACCTACACACGAACAAAATACGAATACCTACACTGAAAGAAATAAGCAGTAAATAAAAATGAAAAAACATTAATCTGAACTGTTTTATTCATTTGGTGATATCGTTCAAACCATTGAAATTTACTTACATTACAGTAATGGTGGTTTTCCTTTTTTTTTTGTTTTTTTCAGTAAATAGTATGTTCAATCATTAAAAGTTACTGTTTTGTATTTTACTGTTTTACAAACATTTCTTCTTAAGCGATTTCGATTTTTCGCTCGCTCGTCGCTTACACATCGCTCCCATAAAAAAGAAGCATTTAATTCCCATATTTTTCTAAAGAAGGAGCGATGCGTAATCGCCGCGCGCGCGTAAAAATCGCGCTCGTGTGAACGCGCCCTAGTTGTATCATCAATCTCCTGCCCTCATCCCAATTTATTTAGGGTTAGCGCAACATGCCTTTTTTTCCATACTTCTCTATTAGTCGTCATCTCGGTAGTCACCCCCTTTCTCACCATATCATAATTCACACAGTCCATCCATCGTTTCTTTGGTCTTCCCTTACTCTTATAGCCATCGACATTCATACTCAAAACTCTCCTCACGACATTTTCCTCATACCTTGATTGTATATTATAGCACATCAAGCTACTACAATCTGTCAAATTTCTTTAATAGATTTACAACTTTATCGCTGAATCATTAGGTTCAAAGTTGATTGGGAAAATTTTACAGTTTAGGGTAGCTTGATGTGCTGGCGTCTGTACAATATACAATTGAGGTTGGACATTTAGCGATTGATAGCATCGTGAAATCAAAATAAGCTCCAGACAGAACCATATTGAAAATAGCATCCATTCATACTGCATAAGCATCACTGGAACATCTATTTCTAAGTAACTTACAAACGCATGGATTTTTCTCATCAAATACTCAATTCCCAGACACCTTATCTTGAAATGCCGTTTTAAAAACCATGCACGACCGTTAAATCTCAAGAAAAAAAAAAGAAAAAAAATCTTCCATCCAACCCGTACATACAGCCCTACGCACGAATCAACCATGCTTGTCGGTTGTCGGCATTCATTTGTCGTTTCGACGTCGTCGAGCAAAGTCGCGTCGAAAGTGAGAGCAAGACCGGCTTGCAATAAAATTAACCGAGTAATTAGCACCGGTCAGGGACGGCCGTTTGTGTGCATCTGCAAACGGCTTCCGTTTAAATACCTGTGTTGGGTATGGGAAACGTATTGGTTGCTGAGATTCTTGAGGTCAACGTTTATGCGGGCAGACTTGTCTTTTGGTACTGATTGTAGAAACTTTTTTTGGAATACCTATTTGATTTGGATTGGAATGTCCAAAACATTTGGTTGGATGAATAGACTGATGAATAGCAATTCAATGCAATTGCTACAAAATTACAATTGCAATTGTTGTGTTTTATTTTTTTGTTGTGTTTTTGTTTTGTTTTGAAATTGTTTACAAAGATTAAAATGCAGTAATTGATATAATTATGGTATGGAGGTTCTGGCATGAATGTCTTAGATTTCGATGATCAAACATTAGGTACTTAGTTGGTCTAAACCAATGGTCAATGGTGGTCAATGGTGGTGGTGGTTGGTCTTTATCAATGCTGGAAATATTATGTCAAACATAAAAATTCAGATCATCATCTCATCTGCCTAGCCTTTTCCCAACTATGTTGGGGTCGGCTTTCAGTCTAACCAGATGTAGCTAAATACCAGTAAAAATAAAAATTCAGATATTCCATAAAAAGTTGAAGTCACAAAAATAGAATAAGGATAGCAGAACATACCCCTTACTCCATAATAATATCTAAGTAACCTGATTTATAAAGGGTCACAGATTGAAGGGTCAGGGATTTGTTTTTACAATAGTTTTACTATTAACTTTCCGTACCCTAATTTGTTTTTAACAACTTTATTAACAAAGTTCTAATATGAATGAAGAATATTTAAATTCAAAACTGTCGGTGAATTCATTTGTTTTGGACCACAGTGGGTCCTAATAATACAGGCTCCTTGGATCCGAAGACCAGTTGTTCCGAGTTTCCGAGTCTGTATGGTATTGTTACTGCATTTGGAATAATAACTTGTAAGCGTAGTCTTGGCATCGTTTCATTTGCATGAGGATCTTGAATGGAATATGAAAGGTTGTATTTCGTACATGAGATTTATTTATAAGATATTTTTATTATGCTTGTGGTTGAGGCCGAGTGGTAATGGCCCCGACTTACGTGTTGTAGGTCATGGGTCCGCACCCAGTCAGGCGCTTTTTTTTTCAGGATGGGAAATCATTAAATGACCTCTCCCGCTCTGGGTGGAGCGGAAGGGAGGGAAGGAAAGGCTAAGGAAGGCACACGGGTGGCTTTCAATCAGTAAGTCAGACTCTTACTGAATAAAACCCACCCGTGTTCCTTCCTTAGCCCTTTATGTTCCGGGCCAGCGGTAACCCTTTCGGACAATCCCGCTGACCCGGCAGGCTTCGGCCCTTACGGGCCGAATACGTACGCATCTTCCCATGGCGGTAGGCAGAAACGGAAGCAGAACGCGAACTGCTACGATCCTTTGTGAGTTTACGTATCAGCATCATTGTTGATTTATTGCACTGTTTGCATTTAAACAACACAACGATTGCAGATTGCGTGCGTGTTCCTCCCCAAGATGCTACAAGCCAAATCAATTTACACGAACATAAAGGTTCGCTACAAAACGTGTAGGTACGTATATTGTATACAAAATAAGCAGTCTCTAACAGTCAGCCGCGGGCTACAGCCAACAGCGGGATCACGGCCGGAGTAATGCCATAATCACTATACTTGGCAGGCATATTAGTGATCCCAGTACGATATTATTAACTCACCGGGCTTTCCAAGTATTACTTTGTATTTGAAGTCACGAAAACAAATTTAATACACTTATACAATGAAAAACAGTGGTGTCCAAATGTTAACGGCCGCGACTTTCGCACCTGTAGGTCTTAGGTTCGAAACCAGACAGTTATTTCATCACCACTGTTCTCAACATGAGGGAAAACATCGTGACGAAACCGGCATGTTCTAGAACCAAACATTCGAAGACATGTAACATCTAATAACCCACACTGGGCTTGCGTTGTGTTGATCTCACACAATCACAATCAGCCTATAATGTTCCCACTGCTGGGACACAGGCCTCCTCTCTGTGGGCCCAGTGCGGGTTGGTGGATGTCACATGTCTTCGAATTTTTGGTTCTAGAACATGCCGGTTTCCTCACGATATTTTCCTTCACCGTTTTAAGCGCAGCACAAGCACGAGCACGCACGCGCGAGCGAGCACGTTGATCTAGTTGTTGAAAATACCAAGTTTTCAGGTTTGTTTTTTACCTTGTTTTAAATTAAAAGTGACTGTCATTTTATAATGTGTTACACAATCAAGGCGCTGATATTTCACAATAGATAGTTTAGTTTCATCGCTACAATAGGCTTCAAACAATTCCTCACTGTCGAAGCCCATAATACCACCTAGAGATCTGCCTGCCCCTTTTGGAAACACGTGGGAGAATATAAGCGCGTGGAAATTAATATCTTCCAAAATTAAGCCTTATGTGACCCAGCCAAGTAAGGAAAGTGCGATAAATTGCTACTGTCGTAAATTACAGCTATTAAGGACCAATTAGATAAGATTTAATTAATATCGACTTCTACTAATTGAGCAGGAACAACCACTTTCACGCTCTATATTTACATAACGTTCTCGTTACGACTTGCATCTAATACTAAATATGGGCATCGCCTTTGACCGAACAACGAATGCGTTTAGAAGGAAGACATTGAGAGGTGTGATAAGGTTAAAATTCTAGTTAATAAAAAAGAATAGCTAAGAAAATAAATCTAAGGAATGAAAGCTAGATCAAGATTCTAATCAAGCAATCCGAACTGATATCCAAGGTGTTGCGTTTAGGTGTCCACATTGACAACAGTCAATCATATAAGTTGACAGGATAAATTGAATTGCAAACATGATGATTGAATGATAATGATGATGCTACGAAAGATTCGTTTTCATTTTTAATCTTAGAGCTTTATAGGAAAGCTCATGGTTAAGCTTGCAAAGACGAATCTAATTCACACAAACAGGTAAAGGAAAGTTAGATACTGCTTGCTGTTCATTAGTCAAATATAATCCCTAAACCCCTTTACGACACTCAAGGAAACATGAATAATATCCATAAGCAACTGCACAAAACAATGCTTTATACCTTCTAACAACACAAATTTCCAGATAAATTTGAATAACAAGAGAACCAGTAAAACACATAAGCAGGCATATCTAAAACAACATGAAACCAGTATGTGTAGGGATTGCGTGAACGCAACAAAGCTCGCAAGCCACGAATGGTTGCTGGGAACCGATCCCGGGGCAATAAGGAAATCGTTGGAGCCCCGCACGAAAATCGCAGCAGCGTGAGGCCAACACCCGGGCGATCAGTAGCTTTAATGATTATATTCTGGCGTTATTAGTGGAGCTATATATGGCTGAAAATGATGAGCAAAGGTATTAAATGTTTGAGGGAACAAACTCAGGCGATTTGGAGTTGATTGGGAAATAATTTTAAGAAATGTTTGTGATGATGTTTCTGGAAGTCATATAATCTGAATACTACAAACATTTAAGTAACACAGGAAATATAGTAAAGAAGACAATTTACATACAACTGAAAACTTTTTAGAGAAAACACTGAAAACTTGCCAAATAATTATTAGGAATACTTGACTAATGAACAACTATTTTCTACAGACATGAGAAACAGAACCATTGCAAAGCAAGCTCAGCACAGCCAATTTAGAAAGCTTCAAAACTCCCAAAACAAGCCGTTTAACCGCTTTTAAAATGACAATTCTATTAACCACGATGTGCTCCACAAAATATAAGCAAAAAAACCGAAGAGCAATTTACACGCAAAAGACATAGATAAAGTAAGAGTACTCGTAAAATAACCGTTTTCTTGATTGATTCCGCCTTTTGCTTTTGTTTAGTGTTTTGCTCATATGTCGTTATGTTAGCGGTTCCTTGTTCACGTAATTATTTTATTTTTCGTCAAGAACTATGACTACAACTTTATTGAAGTTTGGCTTCAGATTATTACTTACCGCATTTTATGTTCTATAATTGTATCGCTTTACTACATGTCTATTGTTGCAATAATACTTTAAAGTTCAGCAATTTTGATTAATTTCATAATTTTCTGATGTGCTGATGTGAAAGATTGAATTATTCCATAACTCCAATAGTACAAATAAAGACATGATTCCAACTGCTGCTCAATGTGGAAGCAGAATAGGTTTAATTTTATCTTAGTTAAAATCGAAATTTTTATTTTACTGTGTTTAGTTTAGTTTGTGATCTTCCTGTACATCATCATCATCATTTCAGCCGAAAGACGTCCACTGCTGGACATAGGCCTCCCCCAAGCACCCCCTGCATCTTCCTGTACGAGTCGCTATAAATACTTTTTCTTTCTTTCTTAATTGTTATTAAAAAAAAATAGTGACCACAAAAAATTATAAAGCAAGAACCATCTTCCCAAATAAAGCGTTCAGCAAGGCTTAAAATGAATAGGTAAACACAGATACAACACAAATTACTTTGTTAGTACCCAAACAAGGCATCTTGTTTCCCCATATCGCTGTTACGGAGATTGTTCTGGACGTAGAAAATTGCGAACAAATGATTTGCCCGGGCCTTGAATACGAGATGCATCCTGACGCGGTATTCATGTGCACGCATCATACATTTGTTCTTTACATGCACGGGTGTGTGGAGCAAAGAAATAACGGCTTTAAAGTCGATGAGAAAATAGTTAGAACCTATTTCGGTGTGATTACTTTAGAAAAATACAATGCAATACTACCAATACGAATGTGATAGCGAAATTAAGTATATATGTTTAAATATGGTAGCTATGTGTATCAGAATGGTCACTAGTTAATTATTAAGTGTACCTATATTAAGGAATAAAGTATAATCTATATGTAAGTAGGTTTAACTAAATAAAGTATAATCTATATGTAAGTAGGTATATCTAAATATTACCCAAATATAAAGCTTTGAATATCAGTAGGTATGGTTACTAGTTATATATGTGTAATACCTATGAATATGGTATGGTATGTAGGGGATGGATTTTATAAAATAAACCACAGAAAGACAAGACCAGATGTTTATTAGAATTTAGGCTTGTCATTAATCAGAAAGTAAGTCGTCCGTTCGCAAATCTATTCAGCATGGAGAAGAACGGACAAGAAACTCCATGGAAACAGTATTATAGTATTATATCAACAAATGTATTACAGTTATTACCTTGTCATAAATTATCGTTATTTTAAAAACAATTAACTACATCTGTTGGACAATGGTCCAAGGAAATCAGAATAATAGCAGCATAATAACAGTAGCTAGGAATATTCCATTATTCACCTTAAAACATTAGCAATATTGGCCATATTATAACAATACAGAAACAACATAGTTATCAGCAATAGTCAAGATAATAATATTAACTAACGGTCCAAATAACTCGGAATAATAGCAGCATAAAATAACAGTAGTAAAACAACAAACATTTAAAAACAGTTCCTAATCATCACATAATATAATAATCACAGAGCATGTTGATAATAATAACAGTATTAAAATAACTTAACTTTTACCTGTAGGCCGGAGCTCCGTTCTGGTCGATGTCTCAAACAAGAATGTTGCTCTGACATTTTTTTTTTTTTTTTTTTTTTGAAAATGGCATCTCGCAGTTCAACCATAGGGGTTGTCGACTGCTCAACCGGACTTTCCTGTGGATGCCACAATAAATTGGGCCTCCAGCCAGGGCATAAAAACTTAAAAACTAAGCGACTACACGCTAAGGGCACCCCCCCGGGGGGTTCGGACCTCGGCTTAGGGCGTCGCTGGGAGAGGACAGCAAGGGACAGGCTGGATCGGAATTATTATTTAATGGGGACGAATTTAAAGCTACAGGCTCAGCGGCGCGGGCTGGCTCGAGCAAGGGTCGGGGTGGACATGGTACGGGGTGTCGCGACGGGCCTCGACGGCGAGGACGGAACGACGGATGTCGGGACTTGTACTTCTTGAGAGTACTGGTAGATTTACTACTCTCCTGGAGGAGAGTAGTGGCGTCGTCGGGGGTGGTGAGGGTATGCCTTGGTCGGCGAATCCTACTTATACGGGAGGGAGTGTAACGGGAGGCCGCCGCAATCAGGGGATTGGGATGCTTTATAGCAGAATCGAAGTAGCGCTTGGAGAGGCGCTTCATGAACTGCTGGACGGTGGGGAGTTTGAGATCGACGTGGAGATTCACGTTTCGGACATAGAAGGGGGCACCCGTGACCTTTCTGAGGAAACGGTTTTGGAGGGTCTGCATTTTATGCAGGAAGCGAGGGTTGGCGTGCGCGAAGATTACGCAAGCGTACGTCATAATGGGACGGATGACCGCGGTGTAGAGGCGCAATTTGCACCTGAGGGACAATTTGCTGCGGGCGGTCAATAAGGAGTGGAGCCTACCGAGAGCGAAAGCAGCGCGCGTTGCTCTGACACTCGGAACACCCCCTTTTATAGTCGTGAACAAACAACTTTGACGGTTCTATCTACCGTCATTCAAAATATCAACGACATAAAAGATGGATTTCCGTTTGGAATATTTTCTATGTTTTGCTACACTATTCCTTAAGATTTTAGCTAGTCTACTTTTAAAGACATACTGAAATAATGTAAATTAGGTATTAGATACTTGTTACAAGTTTTAGGTTATGCAAAACATTACTATTTTATCAAGTTTTCAACAGTAAAGAATACTTATGATATAAATAACAATACCTATAACTAGGATAATCTATTACGGCCATACTGACACTACTTCGTCCTCGAAGTATTACCCAGGTGCTGTTAATTTTACAATGAGAGAAAAAAAAATGTATATATTATATTCTTATTTAGAGTATTTACATAGACATGGAGGTCCACCACATTCAATTCGCTGCCATTCAAAGTCAAAGTCAAATCTCAAATCAAATCTCAAATCAAAGTCAAGTTTTGTTTTGTTTTGCCAATTGCCTAGACGTGTCAAGTCCCCTCCACCCGCTGCTAGTGGGATAGACTTGCACCAAGCAAATGACCGACCAGCGGAAACAAATTTTTTTTCAGTTATCTCGTCATGCAATTTGTTTTGCCAATTGCCGAGACGTGTCAAGTCCCCTCCACCCGCTGCTAGTGGGATAGACCTGCACCAAGCAAATGACCGACCAGCGGAAACAATTTTTTTTTTCAGTTATCTCGTCATTTAATTTGTTTTGTCAATTGCCTAGACGTGTCAAGTCCCCTCCACCCGCTGCTAGTGGGATAGACTTGCACCAAGCAAATGACCGACCAACGGAAACAATTTTTTTTCAGTTATCTCGTCATGCAATTTGTTTTGTCAATTGCCTAGACGTGTCAAGTCCCCTCCACCCGCTGCTAGTGGGATAGACTTGCACCAAGCAAATGACCGACCAGCGGAAACAATTGCAATAAATAAATGATTTCAATATCATCTCTACAGCAAAATTTTTTTTTTTCTTTTTCTTTTGTCTCTTTTTTTTCTCATTGTACTAATAAACAAATCTTATGTAGTGAAACCGTTTTAAAACAGTTGATTCGTAATTCTTATAAGTCTTTTAAAAGAACATCGACATCAACTGACAGAATTGTGCCAATCGTTTGAAACAGCCTAATATATTAAAATAGCAACACTAAATCTAAGTGTAACACTACAAGTATAATTAAATATTATTTGAATCATTTATGGTCATAGCATTTAAGGTATTTTGGCAAGTTAAGACCCTTGTTTTTTTTTGTAAACACATTAACTAGTCAAATCAGGTACTTCCACATTAATCCGAAGATTCGTAAATGTGACAGATGCCATTAGCCAACAAACGATATTATAATTATATCAAAATTGAATAATCTAACACGGCCATACTGACATGTACTTCGTTCTCGAAGTACCTATGAATCTACTGTCTCACAAAAACAACTATTGATATTGACCAATTTAACAGAAAGTTTCTAAGTGCTCGGAGTCAATAACAACCTTTTTACCAATGTACCTACCTAATATAATTGCAACTTTTTCTAATGTAATAATTGAAAAACGTTAAGTACTTAAACAGTATCAAATAATAAATTGCTTATCGGTATAATTTACAGCTACTAATACGAAACTGGGATAGCAAAAATTTTGGTAAGTCATTCAAATTCAACAGCTTTTGAATCCAAGCAATAACCAAAAAACATGAAAATTATTCAAATAACTCCGCTCGGTCAATCTGACAACATTATTGAAAACTATCCAATAATCATAAACTTTTAACATGGCCATTGAACATTACTTTACTGTAGAAGTACAAAATTTTAACAATTATACCTAACAACGACAGAGTTAAAAATTACGAAGAAAGTTTTTTTTTTTTTTTCTTTTTTTATCTTTGATCCTTGCTATCTGATTTATCTTGATTTGATAAAGGAAATCATTTGAGAACCGACGAAGATATTTAAAGAGATCAGACCGTAAGCCAATCACAACAAATTCAGGATAGGTACGTTATTCTTAAGTAACATAATTATTATCTAAAATATCATATCGAATCTATGTCAATATATCGTTTGAACGTTCTGTTAAACTGAATTTTACCGAAATGGTCATCAAAATAGTAATAAATTCGAAAATAATCTATCACGGCCATTCTGAACTGTACTTCGTCCTCGAAGTACACTTCTGACAATCAATTACTCAGGTATTAATATTGTATACTATTGGCACAGCCACAGGCAAAGTAACAGCTAAGTATCACGGACCGAAACTGACAGTTTCTTGTTATAGTTGTATTATTTAAAAATAAATAACTGGACGAAGAAAACCTATCAAATTTTCTATTTATAGTTAATGTAAACATGACGTTTTAAGTAGGTACCTACCTACTTCATAATGTGCTTTATCACAAAATTAAATGATAGGTACCCTACATCATCATATCTAATTGCATTTCGCCATAATCTAAAAGAGCCTCTCGGGGCCTTACCGACTTATGCTAATTCGTAGGTACTGCTGCTCCATTTAATCCTTGGAATGGGTTTCGAAGTTATTACAGCAACTTGCAGCTTCGCAATTCCGCTCTCGGAGTTTGCAGCACGATGTCATCATCACGGTGCGAGTGGATTCAGCGACCCGTCGACCAACGGCTTCCAGAAGATCGTCAAAAGTTCCAACATCGATTATGAAAATGAGAAAAATAAAATGTATTAGTAAACTGTTTTAAAAGGCCAGAGAACAATCCCACTTCTGATGATAGCGAAATTAAGTATATATGTTTAAATATGGTAGCTATGTGTATCAGAATGGTCACTAGTTAATTATTAAGTGTACCTATATTAAGGAATAAAGTATAATCTATATGTAAGTAGGTTTAACTAAATAAAGTATAATCTATATGTAAGTAGGTATATCTAAATATTACCCAAATATAAAGCTTTGAATATCAGTAGGTATGGTTACTAGTTATATATGTGTAATACCTATGAATATGGTATGGTATGTAGGGGATGGATTTTATAAAATAAACCACAGAAAGACAAGACCAGATGTTTATTAGAATTTAGGCTTGTCATTAATCAGAAAGTAAGTCGTCCGTTCGCAAATCTATTCAGCATGGAGAAGAACGGACAAGAAACTCCATGGAAACAGTATTATAGTATTATATCAACAAATGTATTACAGTTATTACCTTGTCATAAATTATCGTTATTTTAAAAACAATTAACTACATCTGTTGGACAATGGTCCAAGGAAATCAGAATAATAGCAGCATAATAACAGTAGCTAGGAATATTCCATTATTCACCTTAAAACATTAGCAATATTGGCCATATTATAACAATACAGAAACAACATAGTTATCAGCAATAGTCAAGATAATAATATTAACTAACGGTCCAAATAACTCGGAATAATAGCAGCATAAAATAACAGTAGTAAAACAACAAACATTTAAAAACAGTTCCTAATCATCACATAATATAATAATCACAGAGCATGTTGATAATAATAACAGTATTAAAATAACTTAACTTTTACCTGTAGGCCGGAGCTCCGTTCTGGTCGATGTCTCAAACAAGAATGTTGCTCTGACACTCGGAACACCCCCTTTTATAGTCGTGAACAAACAACTTTGACGGTTCTATCTACCGTCATTCAAAATATCAACGACATAAAAGATGGATTTCCGTTTGGAATATTTTCTATGTTTTGCTACACTATTCCTTAAGATTTTAGCTAGTCTACTTTTAAAGACATACTGAAATAATGTAAATTAGGTATTAGATACTTGTTACAAGTTTTAGGTTATGCAAAACATTACTATTTTATCAAGTTTTCAACAGTAAAGAATACTTATGATATAAATAACAATACCTATAACTAGGATAATCTATTAAATGCGACTTACGAGTTGTAGGTCGTAGGTTCGAACCCAGACAGGCGCTTTACTTTGTGTAAATTATTTTATCACCACTGCTCTCAAAACGGTGAAAACATCGTGAGGAAACCGGCATGTCCTACAACCAAAAATTCGAAGACATGTAACATCTGCCAATCCGCACTGGGCCCGCGTGGTGGATTACGGCCCACTCCCTCTCACCGAGAGGAGGCCTGTGTCCCAGCAGTGGGAACATTATAGGCTGATTATGGTATTATGTTACTACCAATACGTATAAATGGAGTAGCCATTTAAAATCTGAGATGAAATAAAATTGAACATGAATGCTGAAGAATTTAAAGATGAAAAAACCTAAAGCAACTAAAGTGATGCTTTCTGAACACGAAACATGATGTTCAAGTGGAATTTCTAACGGTCAGTGTTTCTGTTTGCTTCCCAACGATAGTCTTAGCACTACAATTTAAGTGTTTGCTTTACTGTGGATCTGAAGATATGGGTAAACACTCTCAACAATAGCGCTTTGATGAGTACTGCAGCGCTGTAGCGCTGTTACATTCAAACTTCATCTCTAAGTTCTAAAGTTTCAGACTGCTTGATCTATTCATCCCAACTACGACCTCAATACGTAAGGTATTAGGCGGTTAATATCTAAACTAATATCAATCAGCACTTTCAATGGACCTTGAATTAAGTAGGACACCGATTCTTTATTACAAATTGGGTTACTAATTGCCATATATTTTAATGTCACAGCGTCCCGCCTTTATCTTGTCACAGTCTTAGAGGCCACCGCCAAACATGTGTTGTAGACATTGTGACGACTGTACTTACTGCATCTGAAACGAAGCGAGAACACAAATTGACATTCGTAGGAATATCAACTTTATGCTTCACAGCACAAAGTCTAAAGTTGTTTCAAGTTTTAATGGCACAGGACATGGAGTCAGGAAACTGGATGCACTGACAGAAGTGACAATGACAGGGACCTATTAAATGAGAACTAGTTCTAACTTGGCTTTTAACTTGTTATCTAGCGTCCTCGTGGGAAAATATAAATTACACTGGCTATGAGTATTCGTGTTACATATAATTACTGCTATGTCGTCCATGACTGATGATAGACTAACGCAAAAAATCTTAGCTAGGTGGTTTAAATATACATGAGCTGGGGTAATTATTGTGGGATCTCACACTCCTCATACATGATTATGAATTCTTGTAACGTATGTTACACTTGACTTGATATTAATTTCGCTAATATACACAAGTTTTCCTTTAAATCTTTTTATATATTCTGTCTGTTGTGGAAGGATATATCTAACGCTATTTGACTAAACCCACACCGAGATTTCAGCGTAGCTTCTTCATCCTAGTTCCATTAGAACACAAAATCTCAAACTTCAGCTAGCTATAGAACCTTTCAAGAGTACTCTTTAATCTAAAAACACTGAACCATTAGCCTCCGAAGCACTCCGAACTGCGCAACACAGAGCTAACGTCTGTCCAACTAAAACCGTCAAGTCTAAATACGGAGTATCGCGTTGTCGTTTCAATAGCATTAGTTTGTTGTTGTTGAGGCGCCTCGGCTGACGTCGACAGCCCGCGGACATAAGGACTTTAATAGGGAAACAGTCGATATTGCACGATGAAATTTGATATTTTCGAGTGGGTGAGGATATCTTGTCTGCTACATATCCAAAGAACATGATAAACATGGTGCGCATCTATGCCGAGCGTATTAGTTTGTTGACTGTTGCATCGAGTGATGTTGCCAGTCGGCGGACATAAGGACATTAATAGGGAAACAGTGGATATTGCACGATGAAATTTGGTATTTTCAAGTGGAAGACGACAGGTTGTCTTGTTGTTTGGACAAGTAGAAACATGTCCAAATAACATTCTCAATCTTTGCTAGGAGTTACATCAATTGATGTGACAACTCGTAGACTGGGGAATCAGTCGATATCGCTCGACGAAATTTGACCTTTTCGAGTGGGAGAAGACATGTTGACTTCAACATGTCCAAACAGCTTGTTGAACATGGTGAACATCTTTGCTAAGTAGGACTGTAGGAGTTACATCAACTGACGTGACAACTCGTGGACTAGAGAAACAGTTGATAACGCACGACGAAATTTGATATTTTTGAGTGGGAGAGGACATGTTGTCTTTAGCATGTCCAAACAGCATGTTAAACATGGTCAGCACCTTTGCTAGGTAGGAGTTTCATCAATTGATGTGACAACTCGTGGACTGGGGAATCAGTCGATAATGCAAGTCGAAATTTGATCTTTTCGAGTGGGATAGGATATCTTGTCTGCAACATGATCGAACAACATGTTCAACATGGGAAGCATCTTTATTAGGTAGGACTTACATTAACTGATGTCCACGAATTTATGATTTTAATAGGGCAACGGTCGATATTGAAACCATGAAATTTGATATTTTCTAGTGGGAGAGGATTTGTTCAACATGTTAAACATGATGAGCCATTCAGTATCTTCACTAGGAGGACATAAGGACCAAGAAAGCAGTTGATATTTTCAAGTGTGAGAAGACTGGCTGAAGATTTGTGCATCTTTAGGTTTAGTGGAACAGTTAGCTTGTTGGTTGATAAGACTGTATTGACGAAATTACAGTCCTCGGATACAAGCATTTTTATACATAACCAAACTATTTTCTAATAGTTTGATGATAATGAACGTTTCATTTTACGCTGTATGAATCATTGGTTTGCTCTGAAGTCTCTCTGTTGCCTTAAAGATTTTGTAGACAAAAGGACTTAAATTGGTAAACGGTGTTGCACTATGAATGTTTCAAAAGAAGCCAACGAAAGCGATTCTATTGAATTAATTTATAGGAGGAGAGAGTCCGAATAGAATAAATACTTTTAGTAGGGAACAGTTCCATATCTTGAATGGAATGTACAGAATAAATAGCAATTTTACCTACTAGTTTTCTCTATAGTGGTATTTTATATTATTTTTAAGGGGAAGGGGAATCAAACTGTAGTAAGTACCTACTTATATTAAAAAATAAATGGAAATAACTTAACAGATTTACTACCCACTACATTTTCCACAGATTACAACTTAAATATAAATATAAAAAAAAAAGTGTCTATATGTAAAAAAACATACGCATCTGAATTCGCAACGTGTCACATATTTTTTCGACATTATAAATGTCCAATTGATATATTGCAACATCTATAACTTTACTTTGAAAACAGAATTTGTATTAGATTCAGTAGATTTATTTTCAAAAACAATTTCGCCATTTACTCTTCTAACAGAAATACTTTACTTGTGTTATTCTTTGTGACCTGCATTCAGCTCCATATTACATTCCCTTCCGCAACTTTTATATGAAAATATAAAGTTCGCATTTCAAGAGCCATAAACACTAGCATACAAAAATCCGTTACCGTCATGTAGGTATACCTACTTATTGAAGAAAGGAAGAGCACTGGGGACCCAGTGCTAATGCGAGTTAGGAGTTATAGGTCGTCAGTTCAACTCTAATTTATTTTGATCACCACTGCTCTCAAATCGGTGAAGGAAAACATCTTGAGGAAATCGGATGTTCTAAACCCAAAAATTCGACAGACATATAACATGTAACCAACCCGCACTCTCTAAGAGAGTAGGCCTGAGTCCCAGCAGTGGGAACATATGCTGCTTATGCGTGTAGGTATTATACCTTCGATATGCCGTCTTTGTTGTGTTTATTTTCAATACAAAATAACTTCAAAACTTTTCATAAACTAAACCGATTGAATACGAAAGCGTGAACCCGGAAAATGGAACTACACGATTTAGCTGCCAACATACATGATGAAATAAACTTGCAAAAGAAAATACGTCGAGTTTTCAACGAGCGACGTACAGAATAGGGTCTCAATTTCAATACCTTTCAGTTTGTGTGCCTATCTTGTTTGTATGTGACGTTTTGTAGTTGATCGCCATGACACCTCGAAGCATGAGCTCGACCTCTGCGAGTTGCAAAATACCTTTCATCTATTTCTCGCTAATAAATCCAGACTTTGTTGCCATGTTTACGTTCTTGTTTAAGCCGTACCCTTTCTTTCTAAATTGTTTACGCACCAGATCGTATCTCATACATTATGTTGTAAGTGTAAGTAGTTCAACTTCAAAAACTACTGTTTTATTCCGACTCATAATATTCCTAACTCAGCATTATAAAGTCAGAAACTGTCTCATTCAATAACCACTTACCGTTATCTGTCAGCGTTTTGTATGAAGATTGTATAACAAATCTCTGTTTTTGCTTATCTGATGGAAACAAGCGGGCTAATGGGCGTATAAGATCATTTTAACAGACCATTGTTCCAATGTAATATACAACAAAAATTATGATATTGCACCTAGTATTTTTTCCATTTAGCTTATACGAGTACTACCATTATTTTCTTGTGAAACTGTAAATCTACTTTTATACAGTTCCGTTTATTTCGTAAAATCTAGTTTATGAAACGTTACCTAATAAAAAATACTAGAGTAGCAAAATGACGTAGAACTTACGTGAAGGCAATCATTTTACAATTGTGAGAAAAAGTCAATGTATGATATCGGAGACTATTATATCTAAATGCCAAAAGAGAAAACGTACATTAGATGTATGGTAACATTGTTGGCGTATATCAGGTTCCCACAGCAAACCTCATCTTACGAAAAAACATTGACAGGGACAGACTTTCGTGAGTATTTTTCCTGCTTCTGGGACAACAAGATCTCCAGGAGATAATAAACTCCCATACAAATAAACTGCTATTTTTAGGGACAAGATACCTTTGTATGATTTAGATTTTATATCCCCAGAACCTATTTGAATAGACTCCCCGACCACAATAGACTGACGAAATACAATATACACTCGACCTTTTCCAGTCCGAAGTCACTTTGTCCTTCAATTTATCTTCCCGTAATTTAATCGCGGATATAAAATAATGTCTCAAAGCACATTAAGGATAGTTCGCAGCAAATCCAGAGGAATGCTTAAAAGGATTGTCAGTACGCACTGATAAATAGTCGAAACAGTTCGGCGCCAAGTGTCGAGACAAACCCATTAACGGTTTGGGTATCACTAGAGTGACCATAAACATGGAAAATTGGTCATTTTAGTGCATAATAATTTGTTTTAATGTGAGCCTAATACGATGTTTAGACGGGAAATACGGTAAAGCTTTGAAATATTATTGCTTATAGATTCTTGCTTTGAGATTCTCTCCTATAAAGGTATAAAGCATTTAGTCATATAAAGCATTTAGTCATTACTACCTATCTTCATTGAACTTTTGTTTGCGAGTTCATTTTTTATTTTAATATCTATCTATCTAGCTACATAGCTACTCATGAGAACAGTGGTGGTCCAGTGGTATTGCCCCGACTTACGAGTTTGTAGGTCGTGAGTTCGAACCCTTACTTTAGTTATTAAATTTCATCACAACTGCTCTCAAAACGGTGGAGGAAGACATCGTGAGGACACCGGAAAAATATTCGAAGATATGTGACATCGGAAAACCCGCACTGGGCCCGCGTGGTGGATTAAGGCCCACTCCTTATCACAGAGAGGCGGCCTGTGTCCCAGCAGTGGGAACATTACAGGCTGATTATGCTAGCTACTCATGTGTTAGAGCTTCCTACACATTGTGCAAATAAAGGTAATCACAATATTTGTTGTTAGAAATAAATATAAATATTTGCCGTACTTGAAATTATCTTTTACACTACATTGGCTCCAGTGTGTGTTTTGTTAAGTTCTGTTAGTAGATGTAGATAACTCTTTCACTTTGATCTTCTTCTTCTTCTTAGCGTGTCGATAGCAATCTAAATATACTCGGCCCAGAATTCGGCGGCTTGTTTGGCGCCTCCACCAGCGTCCATCAGCTCCTGCAACGTGCAGCTGACAGGACACGCAGGACACGACATTAAGTGTCCCATCGTTTGTGGAACAGCACCACATTTACACTCCAAGGCGGAGTCGTCTATGAATCTCCACCTGAACAGGTTTTCCTTGCTTCGGCCAACCTGGGTCCGGAGTCTGTTTAAAGACTTCCATGTTACCCAAGGTAGCTCATGTCCAGGTGGGAGGTCTTCAGCGGGTGGGACGAACGGTCCGGGTAAGGAAGCACTGTCTCGCCACAGCCTCAGTCTCTCTTGTGATGGTTCACCATTGAGTGGAACGACACACTTTAGAAAACTGTTTCGGCTTTTCAGCCTTTGTGGCACAAGGATGTTGTCGTGCAAAGGGTGTCGTGTGTCGGAGACCATTTTGGCTCTTTCGCTGGAGCTTTCCACCGCTTTGATAATGTTTTCTTAGAATCATTATCATTATTAATGTCTAATAACATAGTTTTTATGTTACTAACATCTTGGTACCTATTGTAATTTGTATTGTAATTATGGAATTGTATTCTGAATTAAAGAGATTATTATTATTTTACACATAACGCATGTGAAACAGATAATAATACATGGTCAATTAAAACGAGATTATACAGTGGATTAAAAGCAAATAAATTGCCACATACCCATCGTCGTGCAACCTAAATTATTAGCCCACCATACTCACACACTTCTGATCACTGCTCCGATTTAAGCAAAACGTGGCTCTGATTGGTGAGAACATAATTAGTATCGCCACTAATTGAATTTCTGTTCACTCTAGAGTCTAAATCGTGAAGATATAGAACTGACCATATATCTTGAGAGCGGAAAAATCGTGAGTTACACAAACGTGTAGCGAATAGTATGCTAGCAAATAGTAAATGTTTAGGAAAGCTTAGTTTACCATTACTTAATAGGGCAGTTTAAATTAGTATTGAGATAATTATAGCACGCTTTCTAATAGAAGTTTAACATTGTTTTGCTGTATTAATGTCTTGGATATGCACTTATTTGCCAGTGCCAGTAATAGGTTTCCGTGGTTGTAAGATAGGAGATTGTATCTGTGGGACGATTGCACATTGTTGATGATGGTTATTTTCGTCAGCAATTATCTAAATTTCAAGTGCTGTAATAGCGATTGCGGCTACATGCAAGCTGGTGTTGTCACAAGCGAGAAATGTAATTTTGTGTCATAGGTAGTGCCCATATGGATTGAGAAGCCACGTCTCATATTTACGTGGTTACTAACCATGTAAATACGATAAATAATAATCCAATATTTAGTAGTAAAGTAGCCAATATTGTAGGTCAAATCCTAGAATTTGTAATTAAACCCTTAAACATGTAACAGGATTTTTATACTAGCATGTTGTCCGCGGTGTCACTTGCGTTCAAGGGAAACCTACTTTTGTATCCTAATAAAAAGTATGCCTAATTTTAAAGACATAATTCATTAATTTATTTTATTGTTCAGAAATTATAAAATCCAATTTGTTACTACTTACATACACAACAAAAAACCCCTAAAAATAATGGCCAATAATGGCTAATGGCCTATTTGTGAGCCGAATTCCGTCCGAATCAATTCAATTATAAACCTGACTGAGTAGCAAACATCTTCCCATTTTCACAAATATCTTATATATAAAGACAAGTATAGATTAGTTAAAGGGAAAAAATCAATATAATACTCGTAATAAGCGGAAACCAATCCTAACACAATTATATGACAAACATAATTTATTTTTATCCACGATGTATTCAGGAGGTAATGTGACGTGTAAAATTGCCGGACAGATGTAGGACAAATCCCGTTATATGAGCACAATATGGTTGTCCTACAGCATCACGTGCCAACTTAGATACGACTAGAGATGTTCCTCCTGTCGGTGTTAATTCCTATACAATAAAGTTCAGTTTATCGTTATACAGTGTATTTATTTCATACTTTACTTTAACCAAATCTAAAAATAACTAAATTAAATCCTAACTTAACTAAAACTAAAAAATAATTAATTAAATAGGTGTTAATTGAATAATACTTATTAGGTGTTTTTGATTATTGTTCACTTAATTTGATTGCTGATTGCTTAGTTGTACTTATTATTGATAATGGTACTCATTTTGGTCTATAAAGATTTTTCGTGAAGTTTTATCTTAACTGTGTCGAAAGTCGAAATCATGGGAATATATCCCATGATTTCGACTGCGGTGACTCATCATCTGCCTAGCCTTTTTCAACTATGTTGGGGCCAGCTTCCAGTCTAACCGGATGCAGCTGGATACCAGAATTTTACATTGAGTGACTGCCTATCTGACCTCCTCAACGCAGTTACTGGTTAAGACCGGTTGTCAGACTTTCAAGCTTCTGACGACTCGTAACGACTGTCAAAGATTCACGAATGACAGCTGGGACCAACGGCTTAACGATTATTTTTGTTTTTGACGGCTATGGATTACGACCTCTACCTCGACCTCTCTCTCGGCTCTTATGTGGCTAATGTAGCCTATCTGGACTGCACGGTTTCGTTATTTATCTATTAACATAATTACCTAAAGAACATGACACCATCAAACAATTTCCGAAAACCATTAAATAGAACTTGCAATTATGATAATATCGATTGCAGCCGGTCAGTGGTCATGCGTCAATCAATAAAGTCATTACTTTGGTAAGATTAATGGCACAATTAATAACACGAATATTGGCTAAGCTACACAAAACCATCACCAATTATTTTAATGCCTCACTTTCAAAAAGTGGTTGTCAAAGTAAAAATCTATTTAAAAGTTCATTCTACACACCTCCATAAATCTGATTAGACTCTCGTGCTTTTATTACTTAGCGCGTTTTAATATTAAAACTTATCCCAACCGATAATAAAAAATTTAATGACACATAAAAAACTAATCACGAGAAATCCATAAGTACTCAACATTTAACAACAATAGGAAAAGAACTCCCACCTCGTTCAATTTTACGATGCCTGTCATGAAACAGACGCTGACTACTAAAGTCTGAAATATCTTCGAAACAATCATGCAGGCAACGAAGTAGCTAAACAATTCCCATAAGAAAATTATGATATATGAATAGGGATGCGCTGGGTAACGTACTTACATCGACATCACTGGGGACTGCACTAGTCGCAGTACAATTCATATTGCATGTCCAGTACCATCGCCCACAGAGAACCGGCGAGTACGACGGATCCGAATACTTTTATACTACAGAACCAACAGTCATATGAACCAAATTAACGTCAAAGAAAATTGGAATTTAATATGTTGCAGATACAATACATTTTTGATTGTCAGCGGTCAGCTATAGGCTCTTAGTGCAGGTGAAGTGCAGCCCTAGACAGAGTAATAGAAAAATATAAAACAATTGCATAAACATCAACAAACGGACAGAGATACCACGACTCCTTACCGAGTCAGAGCTCAGAGGTGACCTCTAGTAACTAAACAATGGCTTATAATATACGAGGGAACGAATCAAAGAGGATGCTATTAAAAACCTGGTATAGGAAGTTACGAAGTTTATGAAGAAAGGTTTATGAGACATTATGTACATTACTCAGTTTAGACAGATAATTACGGAGTCTGTTTATCTTGGAAAAGGGAGACCTTTATTTATCCGAACTTTGTAAACATGGACATCTCTATTTCATCATTTGATTCTTTTTTTTATAAATTTCTTTATTGCCATAAAAGCAGGTTACAAAAAAATTTGAGACCCTGGGTCCAGAGCTAGGTTAGAGTACCTACCTGTATTTCAGGAGCCAAAATCTGCCAGAATCTGCAAAAGGTACCTACCTATGTTTCAGACTCAGAAAACTTATATCATCAGATCATGCATCTGACTTGGGTAACCGGTATGGTTTGAACTCTGACTGTGCGAATTGAGACATGAAAAGATAAAGATCTTGTAAACACTTCGGGTTCACACCGGTTTGATGGGACTGGCTGTAAAGCCAACCTGCTTCCGAGGTGGGTGACAGATGCTTGCCACTCTATGAACTGAGATATTATTTTGAACTGTGCAGTTTTCTGTTATTTTCCAAATGGTCCAGCAGTTTCGGAGATTCTGGAACAAAAAGACAAACAGAGATGAAAAATAAAAAAAATATTAAAATTGTATAGGTAGAGGTACCGTTTATACTTTCATATTCATTTAGTAAAAAGCTGTTTAGAAATTACAAACATACACTTCAGTTTTATTTTTTATTTATATGTGTATTGTATAGATTCTGGGTTTAGACTCTTTATCGAAACTGCATGCATTTCTCTCTCTGCTCAAGTTATTAAACTTTACCTATACTTCCTACAAAACATTTACTTGGGAAGTTAGCGTCCAATCTCACAGCAGAACGTAATGTACGTTTAATGAGCCACAACATAAATTCACTTCATTAGGCGTTTCGCTGCACAAAGGCACCGTGTTTACTGGTTACACATGCTGCTAACGCAAACTAACGCGTTCACGGTTTCGGGTTTACTGAGTGTTCGCGGGTACTTTCTGTTGTCTATCATAGTGGGTTACATTTATATGACGTCATCATTATCATCATTTCACGAAAGACGTCCACTACTAGACATAGGCCTCCCCCAAGTGTACGATTTAAATGCCTATGGCATACCATAAGTTGAAGCAACAATAAAAGTTGCAAAGTTTAAACACTGTTTAGACGGTGCAAGTCATTTGATGCTTCAATTTTATTGACAGGCAAGAAACTTGCATCGTATAATTTATAGAGGCTTTACTGTTTTCTTTGTCTTTATAAAACACTAGCTGCATCCTGCGGTTTCACTCGCATAACTCTCGATCCCGTGGGAATATCGGGATAAAAATCATTCTATGTCCTAATCCAGGTCATGGTCTACCAATGTACCCAAAATTTATCCAAATCCGTTCAGCCGTTTTAGCGTGAAGACGTAATAAACAATAATACAAAAAAAACCGGGCAAGAGCGAGTCGGACTCGCGCACCGAGGGTTCCGTACCATCATATGTTTTTAAATTTTCACCGGCGAGCTACTTACTAGATCGTACGCAAAATACGCGCTTTGTCGTGGAGTTGCGGAAATCAGCCAGTATTACCTATTACTTACTAGATCTCGTTCAAACCAATTTTCGGTGGAAGTTTACATGATAATGTACATCATATATTTTTTTTAGTTTTATCATTCTCTTATTTTAGAAGTTATAGGGGGGAGGACACATTTTACCACTTTGGAAGTGTCTCTCGCGCAAACTATTCAGTTTAGAAAAAAATTATATTAGAAACCTCAACATCATTTTTGAAGACCTATCCACAGACCTATCCCACACGTATACACGGTTTGATGAAAAAAAAATTTTTGAGTTTCAGTTCTAAGTATGGGGAACCCCCATAATTTATTGTTTTTTTCTATTTCTTTCGTGAAAATCTTAATGCGGTTCACAGTTCACACACAACACATCTACTTACCAAGTTTCAACAGTGTAGCTCTTATAGTTTCGGAAAAAAGTGGCTGTGACATACGGACGGACAGACAGACAGACATGACGAATCCATAAGGGTTCCGTTTTTTGCCATTTGGCAACGGAACCCTAAAAAAAATCTATTCTCTATTAGTTTAGATTAAAACTCAACTGTTTTTAGCGCCTTGTTGACTAAACAAAAACGATGACACAATATTTTATTTACCTTGTATCATTATAGCTTCAAGTATTTACTAAACATACATAGTACCAACATCTACCTACTGTATTGCATCCGATAATTTATAATAACATTACAGATCCTCCTATTCCGTGTGGGCGTTATAAATCCAATGACAATCAATAAGCTATTTGATAGTGAAAGTCTCGTATCAATTGAATGACTAATAACCGGTATTATTAATACCTTGCCAATAGACCATGCCATGCCATAACCTTACCATAGATAGTCTAATGAAATTATGTAATTATGCTCAGATTTTAATGTAGTCGTTAAAAGAATTAATAGAAAGATGGTATCCGATTTTTGTTCAAGGAATGAGATTGGGTTGATTTCTCAGTAACAGCCTGGAGACTGGATTTTTTTTTTAAACGTTGCCCCACAATAAGATTTTCTCCTGTATTGTGGGTGCGCTTACAAACATTTAAATTCACATACACAAACAGCTAGACCCGGAAAAACTACTTATACCTAGGTCATACAAATATTTGTTCCGTGCGGGAATCGAACCCGCGACACGCAGCGCAGCAGTCAATCGCTTAACCACTGCGCCAACCGTGTCGTCGATTTGTTTCTGCTTTATGACAATAAGCTCGCCCTGTATTACGTAGAACGTGGAACCCACATTTTTCGTCAGTTATCTTTGTAACTTCGTCGAGTCTTGTTAACCGACTTCAAAAATAGGAGGAGGTTTTAAATACGATTGATTTAAAAAAAACTGGCCAAGTGCGAGTCGGACTCGCACACGAAGGGTTCCGTACCACAAGGCAAAACCGCCGAAAAAAACACGTTTGTTGTATGGGAGCCCCCCTTAAATAATTATTTTATTCTGTTTGTAGTATTTGTTGTTATAGCGGCAACAGAAATACATCATCTGTGAAAATTTCAACTGTCTAGCTGTCACGGTTCTTGAGATACAGCCTGGTGACAGACAGACGGACGGACGGACAGCGAAGTCTTAGTAATAGGGTTCCGTTTTCACCCGTTGGGTACGGAACCCTAAAAAAAAGGATGTTTCGTAAAAAAGCATTTCGCAAATCGGTTTTTAAATAAAGGAGTTATTTAAAAACCGATTTGCGAAATGCTTTTTTTTTTTAAAGGATATTTTCTAACTGTGCTTCTGTAGGTAAAATTAAATTGAGCAAATATTAGAAGTCTCTGATTGGTGCTAAAGTTTTGGTTTCATACGAAAGCAGTTCCGTCATATCATAACTGTCGTCATGAAAATCTGTCGTTTCCACCAGTGGGTATTGCACATGAAGGTGTCAAAAACGCTATGTATTTCTACAGCCGATATTGTGTGACCGTTCACTGCTTTCTTAAATCAAATCAAATATTTGTGATACACAGGTTACAATATAGGTCTTACAATATAGAGTGAGTTCATCGGATATCTATGGATCAGCCTCATGGGCATACGAATTTATAAAAAAAAAAAACAATAAACAATTATTAACACAGTTCACAATACGCTCAATCAGACATTAAACCCTTTATTTAAAGTAGTAAAGAGGAAAGAAATAATAAAAACATAGTAAAATCATTTAAGTCCAAAAATTCCTTTACTGAGTAAAATGAGTGTTCGTTAAGAAACTTAAATAATTTAGAAAAGTGAAGCTGTATACTACAATTTTGCTGTAAAACGATTCGTTCTTCGATGAAGGAACCGAACGAATTTGACTTACTGAACCCATTGTCCAGTATCCCTATATAACTCCTACGATCAACACTACCACTATAAATTACGACGAACAACAGCACTACAACACAACAAGCTACTGTTGTCGGTTGCTGGTCGGGTTGCTGACTCGTCGCGTGACTTCTCACATTTGTAAACGACTGCAACTACTCGCTAAGAGATAACAAGACCTCGGACTGCCTATGAGGCCCTGATACTTCGCCAAGATTGTCCCGACTTAATTTAGATTTACTTAGAATAATTTGTACTCGATTTATTGGAAGTATTCTGAATCTTAAGTGACGATTTGTTTAAGTACTTAATCGTGTTTTTAAAAGAAATGTGTGAAGTTGTCTGATGAAGAATTAATGTAGTTGGCTTATCGGTGCTTGGTATCGCTACTGGCTGTTCGGTTATTTTAAAGTGATAGGGAATTGTTTATGTTCTACATTTGTTATATTTTATGCGTTGACAATTATTTTAACGATTGAAATACCTCAATGAATTACAAATTGTAATTAAAATCTTGTTCTCTAGCCTTTGCTTCTTCTGGTTGCCAGGAAGGAATAGGTCTCACCATTCTCAGCTACTGGTGCCAAAAGATGACTTAACCGGTTGAATGTCGTAATTACAGAAACAATTAAAAAGCCATTGTGTCTCGTGTGGATCTACGTTCAGACATACTACGGGTTAAGTAATGAGCCTTCTAGGTGTTTGGTAGGTCCCTTGTTTTTACTAAGAATTTTTGCACCAATTCAATTCAATTGCAATTCTACCAAACGCGTTTTTTGACCATATATTACGACTGATATTTTGAGCTTCCCATATTCAGTAGTGAACTTTAAATAAGCTAATATTATGTATTCATGATGATGATGCGTACTTTTGTAAGCGACAGCATAATCGTACGAAATATTGTTATTTATTTATTGATATGACACTTGAACGACTTACTCACACAGTTTTAGGTACCTATTGCGAATTCATCACTTATAGAAGTACACAGCACTAACATAGAGCTTTGTGAAAGATACTGTTAGTTAAATTGGTTACAAGTTATAAAATAAAGTGAAAATGGAAAATAAGCTATGTTTACAAATACACCATACCTAATGGAAAGTACAGAAGTATTTAACAAAATAACAACAAAAAAAATATGGACGCATACCTACATATTCTATTGTAATCTTTATTTTATGTAGGTAATGTCTGTAACATGAGACTCATCCACGTAAGACCCTTCGGAATAGAGCTCATCCCGTGAAAAAATAACACACTTTACGTTTAATACTGGCATTACCAAACCCGATTTATTAGACATCGATTGCATTTTTACAGTCACCATACATCTTACAATAATATCTCATCATATTAAAATTCCGATGCAATGTCAATGCTATTACGAACGCCGCCGGTTCAAAGACCTTACATAAACCTTCATATTTTATCTTTTAAACATAACAGAACCTATTATAAATCCGTCCGACATTATTGATCTGTTGCGTTCATCGGCGGCTGGTTGCATCAGAGAGACTCCGTCACCGCATCTTCAACCGCAAATTGAGATATTGGCATAACCGGTCAACCACGCGTAGCTCATGTATTTAAAATATTCAGATGAACCTTGCCTCGGGCATTCCTCAAGTAAACATTATTGCTTTCGTATTTAATGTATTTATTACAATACGAGGCTGTTACCCCTCGGAGCATCGACGTCTATTTTACGTCGTAATGACACCGTAATACGTCCCATAAATTTTAAAGAGGGGAATACACACCACTATAAATATTACCCTAAAGTGGTGATTTACCCGACTCGACTGACGGTTAGATGAGAGAGGTAAGAGCTCATTTTACTTCTCTCTAAATTGTTACAAAGTTGTCTTAAAAGCGTTGAAATGGTACTCTAAACTTCCTAGTAATGGTCGTTGACAAAGTTTTTTATGTTATTAAGATTCCAGTTTTTGATAAACCAGGAACTAAAGTCAATGTAGAAATTGATACGGGAAAACAATATGCTCACGGCTCCGCTGGTCCCGATAATAATAATTTAATGGATCGTTACTTCGAAGTAACTGTTCGTGTGTAAACAGAATAAGGAAGGATTTGTTGTGTTTTAATGTGTAACATATAATACGACCGCTTATAGCTAAGCCAGTGAATTTGTATGAACTTCATGTTTGTGCAGTAAACTAGACAGCTAAAATAAATCCTTTACAGGGGACCGCTGATTTGTTATTAGATAAAAATGTTTCGTAAGAGCCCGCTTGCAAAACCTGTAATAAAAACACCGACAAAGTTTCCTGGGCTTTTTTATGCCAAGTTATTTAGAATTGTTCGTAATGTGGGAGGTTCTTAATCGGACCGGTGTCGGTGGCAAAGTGACGGAGAATGCTTGAAGATATCTGGTTGATGTTGATGTATTCCAGAGTTGCGTAGGTGGGCCAGTCCCATTCTACAAGGTCAATGCTTTGGTGCCCTTCGGCTGTCCGTCGAAGGCGTCAAATGTAACGGATGATCGTCAGGTGGACTGACAGCCTGTATTGACTTTTTCCATTTGATACCAGGCCATGGATGGGTTTAATTTGGTCGTATGGATGGGAATAGAAAGTTGATTGATTCTTCTTGACTCTTTTGAAAACGAAAAAGTTTTTATTCTACACAAAAAAAAACACACATGTACACACACAAAATGCAACGTAGCCAACCTTGTAATCAACAAATATTTTTTGCTACATTGCTTGCTTGTGTCCCGTTACAACATTATAGAAAATCATGAACAGGAACACTGCTACGATTATGCAATATCATCCTGCCCGGATATTTCACAAGAAATATAAAGAAAACAAAGTAAATCAAAACCATTCCCAAAAAATACAGCAAAAGGAAATTGAAAGCAATCAAGAAAATATCATCGTCGAACTATTTGCCGCTACTCAGTCCGTTTCGACGGAACCATTTGAGTAAGGAGTGAGAAGTATGGCATTCCGAAGGCGTATCGTTTGACCTATCTTAATGGATCCCACTTTGCTTTTAGGCTCCAAAAAACTCAAGAATAAGGAACGAAATGAACGCCCAGCGATAAAGCGCTTGATTCTTAGCTGAGGTTTTTTCTGCCGCTGAGATTTAATTTACTCGGAAGATTTGTTGTAAAAAGTTTGGACGTGATGGTTCGTTTATAGATTAGTTTGTGTTGTTAATTATTGTAGTGGAATGAATGACTTTAAGTGAAATCTAAAGATTTACGTTATTTTTTCAGTTACGTCATTACGTCATGTAGCTGTTACGTCATCGAATCATCGGAAATAACTTAAAAGATAACCTATTTAAGTTTTGAAACGACTTTATTAATATGCATAACTAAGATGTCAATATATTTTCCAAGAACTAGAAAAATATTCGAACCGTGAATGATGAAACAAATCTTCAAAAGCGCTTACGCCGCTTGAATCCAAAACCTCAACAAGGATCCTTACCACGATGCTCACCATTAAAAAGTAATAAAATCCAAATTTAAAAAAATCTCTCGGGGAAAAAAAGAACAGCTTTTATAGTCGTAAAGTGTATAGGGCTGGCCTAGAAGCGCATATCAGTTTATGGCTGGACCTCAGTGAGTCCTCGCGATAAATCCACGGTATCGTGAGTCCGTGGATAGCCAATCGCAGTCGTAATAATAAAGGTTAGAACGAGCTTTATTCATTTGTGAAGTCGCGTGGGAACCCTTTATTTGTAGCATTGACAAGGACGATTGGAGTAGGAAGGCTAAATGGAAACTGGCGATTGGATCGGGCGTACCTATATTACGCATGTTTAGTCCCTATAGGTAAGATTCGACCTTGCTTAATGATTGACTTTATATGGGGAGGTGTAGTAGTAGTGACCTGCATACGAGTAATTTGTAATGATATGTAATTATTTGCAATGATATGCAATTAGTTAGATTTCTATTAAGGTTATTTCTTAATACATGAAATTTTTGGTGTATGGTGTAATTTTTTTTTTTGTAACAATATTTTTTGAGTTTAATATATCATTCTCTGAGATATGGTTAACGCAAATAAAAGGCCCTTCTTTTTTGTATTTTTCTTTCAAATAAAATGTGAAATATTCTAATACTTGAGAGGCGGTTTGTTTATTCTTCAATTTCCAATAGAATTGGTGTTCAAATTATTATAATTCTGCTAAATCAACATGAACAAAGTAAGATTCAACAAGTAAGAAAGTAAGATTAAAGTACCTACAGAAATTGGAGAACGCATCATCAAAACTTGAATCATAAATTGTTTATTTCTGTTAGTAGGTTTATACAATCACTTTTACACATCAATAATATTGAGAAAACTAGACGAGATCGGAATATTACTCTCGTTGCAGAAATCAAATTTACATAGCAGGAGTTGGCAGGAATGAGGAAGACGAGTCTTCTAACTACAAAGATAATATCATTCCTTGAACAGTTGAAAAACCACTTGTGCACAAAGATGAAATCGTCGCGGTCACTGCAAAGTGCTAGCCTATTTGCCACTTAGGATCAACAATAATACGCCATGTTTTTACGTGAAAAAGTCACTTGTCCACAATTCCGCGTAAATACCATGAGTCATTCAGCTTATTTTGATTGGAGATAGTTGACATTTTGTAATAAACAAATATGACTTTATAACTGCATGGGCACTTTTTTGTCTACTGGTTACAGTCAGTCTTCTTTATCCCGCTTGGTATACTAAACAAAGGCTTGCCAGCAAGGCTTCCAGTTGTTTCGGTTCAGCTTATCCCGCAATCTTCTACGTGGTCTGACGCCTGACACAGCATTTTCTAGCTGTTTCAGGGCTCCAAATAGTGGTTATTTTGGCGTACAGCTTCTTGTACCTACATAGTGCAGCGTGACCTCTGCAGTTTCAACCTATTCATTTAATTTTTCTTTCTAATTATTTATTAATTTTTTCTAGTTCATATTTTTGTATCAAATTTTTGACGTAAACAATGTTCTCAATTTATTATTGGAAAGGTTAAAGTGGTGAATTTTCATTTTTATTGTAGTCAACGTACTTTTTTTTTTACTAAAAACATGATAGTACTGATAAAAAACTGAAACCGGTATTGAGCTCAATAAGTTCTCTTTAGGCAGAGCACAAAAAAAAGGGGTTCAAAAACCCCGATATTTACGGATAAAGCTTGCGCCTGTCAATTTGCCGTGATAGACAAATTGTAGCTGTAAATAAAGAACCCACGGGCGTGACGGTTATATTACATCGTTAATGGGTAACTCAAACAAGAAATACATACTAAAAACAACCATTATATAAAATGGATTAGCTTCTTTGCAAATGATCGATGTTGATTATCAGCAGTAATCACGCGATGCTCAATTAAATAACAATATTCATTTATACAGCGTTTGATTGGTTTACTTACAATTTACACTAAGTACTAAATTAAATGACTAACTAACTAACTATACAAATAAAAGGACACATAAGATGAAGGTATAGAGATAGTTTGAGTCCCGGGAAAGGACATAGGATTCCCACGGGATCGAAAACGGGTGAAACCGCGGGCCGCTGCTAGTATAAAATAAATAATTATAATCACAGAAACTCCAATTAATTGAATAGGTCTTTATTTTGATTTGACTACCTTGCTATAAATCAGAAATCTTACACAGATTACATGTATATTAGCTCTATTAGGAATCCGCTATCAAGTTTCTTGAAACTGGATTAATATCTTTTCTGGTTCCGTACCCAAAGGGTAAAAATGGGACCCTATTACTAAGACTCCACTGTCCGTCTGTCTGTCTGTCACCAGGCTGTATCTCATGAACCGTGATAGCTAGAAAATTTAAAATTTCACAGATGATATATTTCTGTAGCCGCTATACCAACAATACTAAAAACAGAATAAAATAAATATTTAAGGGGGGCTCCCATACAACAAACATGTTTTTTTCCGCGTTTTTGCCTTGTGGTACGGAACCGTTGGTGTGCGAGTCCGACTCGCACTTGGTCAGTTTTTTCTGGGTTACCACCTTTCAGACTAGTTTTTATCGAATAGTTCCGGAAAATAATGTATGTCCAAATAGAAAAACAAAACCAGAATGTACAATCTATGCAAAACACCACAACAGCTATCCCTAAATATATGCTATAATACGGTCTACTTACTAATTTCACAACCGTCAGTTACAGTAACACGTATTTGTAACATGTAATGTAACGTTTGACACTGCACTTACACGCTTTCGTTCACCGTAATCAAGTATCACCGTGCAGCCACTGATTTTATGCGTGGGCACACGCCTTTCTATCAACGCTATAGGATCGGGCACATGATTGAAATTTAGTCGATGTTACACCCTGTATATGGATATCCAGCTTCGTAAATTTCCGGGAATGCTCGGCTGTTTTGATTTGATTGATCTTATTGGTCCCCGTGGCACGTTTGGCATTTTGGTAGGTTTGGCGTTTGTGTGTCATAAATGGTAGTTGACTGAAGACTTATCTGTTACTATTGAATGATAAATTATTCATTGTATTATTACATAGTTCTTCAGAAAGGTCAGCGTGTTTGTATGACCAAATGTATAACGTCAACGAACCAAAAGGAGTAAGAAAGGATCGTACCAGGTGGCATTCTGTAGTCTCTACCTACCACAAGTCCATGGGATGAAGGCGTGAATGTATGTATGTATGCATTATTCCATTTCTGAAAGCATATACTGACCAATATCTCCTCGCAATATCTTCTCGTCTTACATACCGCAGCAGTGTCTCAAGACGAAAATCTTTGACCAGTGCGTGTTGCCAGTGATGACTTATGGCACTGAAACATGGTCGCTCACAATGGGCCCTATAAGAAGGTTAAAAGTCACCCAAAGGGCAATGGAGAACCGCCGCGGGAGACGCTCCAGGCGTCGGGAGCCGCGTGACGACTTCCGGCCACCGTAGGCGCGGGCCTGCGGGCGGAGAGTAATGGGTAGCTCACCGTCCGATCAGGACCACGCCCGTGCCGGACGGGGCGTACGTATTCCATGCGCGCCTCAAAGAGATGTCAGCATCGAGCAGGGGCCCGGGGTTAGGGCCGAAGCCTGCCGGGTCAGCGGGATTGTCCGAAAGGGTTACCGCTGGCCCGGAACATAAAGGGCTATGGAAGGAACACGGGTGGGTTTTAGTCAGTAAGAGTTTGACACTCCCTTCCGCTCCACCCAGAGCAAGATTTGATGATTTCCCATCCGAAAAAAAAAAATAAAGGCAATGGAGAAGGCTATGCTTGGAGTTTCCCTGCGTGATCGAATCAGGAATGAGGAGATCCACAGGAGAACCAAGGTAACCGACATAGCCCGAAGAAGTGCCAAACTTATGTGGCAGTGGGCAGGGCACATTGCTCGCAGAACAAATGGCCAATGGGGCCAAATGATTCTGGAGTGGCGACCGCGTACCGGAAGACGTAGCGTTGGAAGGCCTCCCACAAGGTGGCCCGACGACCTTGTTAAGGCCGTAGGAATCCGTTGGATGCGAGAAGCACAGAACCGGTCGAAGCGGAGGTCCTTGGGGGAGGCCTATGTCCAGCAGTGGACGTCTTTCGGCTGAAATGATGATACTGACCAAAAAGGTAACACACGTGTTCGTGTACTGTATCTAAGATTAGAGAGTAGATTAAAACTTTTCGTCTGAAACATAATTACTTAGTCAATAGCACGGATATGGTCAATAGTAAAGAACGTCATTGGCATAGCAATTTGTTGCGACATCTATCCATAATAATCCCCGACTTGCATACATAATCAGTCACTGGCGTCTAAATCACGATTAAATCAGAAATCTGGGCCATAATAGCGAAATAACAAAACAGTTAATTCGATGTGTCGATCTTTTTTAACTGTAGATCATTTCTAACTGACAGTCCAACGAATGCTTGACATACATTTTTTCATTACAACACTCTGGAGGAGTGAAATCATCGATTGTGAAGAGTTACGTATATTGCATAATTTTTACCGGAAACTGACGAATTATTGTGCATTGTGGATCTGTTGATTTTTTAGGTAGATTGTGAATTATGGTTGTGGGTTAATGGCTTTGCTTCGGCATTGTTATATTATTCAACTATTAGATGACTTTTCAGTCTTTGATTTTATGCCTCCTGTATTAGATTCTGCAATCGCCACACTTAGCAAGCGGATTAGTTATTTGAGTTAAGTGGTTAGGTATTAGCACATGTACCTAAGGGGCTGCAATTTTTTTATCCGTGATCTAAGATAATACTTTAGAAACCTCTTTTTCTTATCTTTCTAATACTCTATATTGAGAACAACACTGACCACCCAGGATACATTTTACCTTACATTTTTATATGAGAGAGGTGTGGTGACTCAGGGGTAATGGTGACTTACAAATAGGTCGTGGCTTCAAACCCAGGCGCTTTACTTTGTATAAAATAATCTCATCACCACTGCTCTCAAAACGGTGAAGGAAAACATCGTGATGAAACCGGGATGTCCTAGAACGAAAAAATCGAGGAGCATTGTGACATCTACCAACCCGCACTGGGCTCACGTGACGGATTACGGTCGACTTCCACTCGCCGAGGAGTCCTGTGTCTCAGCAGTGGGAAATATTTAGGCTGATTATTCTATTCTATTGTTTCATATCACGTAACGACCAAATTTTATTACAACCACTCAAAACACCCAATCTTTTCCATTTACAGTATAAGCGGGATTTTGTGTACCATTTTTAATCCATGTCCCGCAAAAAGCAGCCTACCCCGGCCCAGTTTGATAGACATCATTTATCATTATGTTTGAGAAATGACAGATATCCATTGTTACGTTGTTTTTTTTGTACCTACACAGCTGCGTTACTAATAAGTAAAGTAGCATTTACCTGAAAACATCAGTAGTACATTTTGAGGTTTCCGAGTATTATATTTCATTGTAGTTTGTACAATTGACTTTGGCCTGCACTTGATAGAAGGACTCATTCCTTCAACTGAATCTTGTCACTAGACTCTTTAGGTATCACTTTCTCACAATTAATTACTTTCCTAAAACCTATTAAATAAGTTTGCACAATAAATTAGATTAAATATTGAAAGGTTAAGTTGCAATGTTTACATACAAAATTTGATATGTCATTCAGTCGAACGTCAGTTTGACAGTTTAGAGGCGACCTCTGGCGGTCGCCGAGTCACAGTTGTAGTTTAATCGATATTTTAACATATTGTTTGCTAACCATCGAAATAATATCGTATGGAACAATCCTTCATAATTTTCAGCTTTCAGTAAAAATTCATAATAAACTAAATAACCGAAAGCGGAAATAAAAGTAGTTTTTTCATTAAGCATAGACATATTTCTAGAAATTTTTAATCTGTGGATTGTCTTTGACAGAGGGTGGCCAGAGAGGAGAACATAATCTGCGCGAATGGAGATTATGGGGTAATTAGTTAATTAGACAGGTTTTTAGGATTGGGAATTGAAAATAATTTGATTGTTGGTCTGGATCATGAAGATTCTTATTGTTTCAGCGTTTAAACGTCACGTTGTGTAGTTGTTAGTGATTTTCAAGTATTAAGTATCTTGGTGTAATGTTTATTAGCAGTGAACTTCATCCCCATGGTGTATCATTTTACCTGCAATAAGGGAAATTTTAGAAATGCTCCGTCTATTTCCGGCTGATCTCCATGACAGGATGACGATCATAAGTTAGCGTCCTTTTTACATTGAGACGTGCTCGATACAGGAGCAAATTCTGTTCCCTGTTTTATAAGGTAAGGATTTGTTGAAATAGTGTTTGGAAGTGGTCTGTGAGCCCTTCTCTGGCTGTTAAAAGGATATTGTCGTGATCCATGAATATTACTTACAGGATTATAATTGCGCACACGCAGACAACTGTCCAGCCAGTCGGCGATCACAGTCAAGTGCTTTCTTCATCAATCAACCGAGAGGCACCTCGAGAGGTTCGTCTCGCCGCCAGGATCGAGAGTAGCGTCTGGGGCCTGGACGCGAGACCCGTCCCTCGAGTCAGCTGCAAGCCTCTTGCTGAGACGACTGTGCGGCAGGCGGAGTCCGTCTTGCGAAAGCGCAGGCGGGACGGTTTTTTTTTATAATAGAACATTTAATTACATTTAATACGGTTTGTATAAGAACCGGTTATTTACTGAGGTCCGGTTTTCAATAGTGGAAACCGGTCTTCTACTTAAGGATCTTGGGTTCGACATTCGGTGTGCATCAGGAAGTATATGGTTGGACACCTTCATCGGCTCCGGGATCCGGGACCCTTATTGTCCCTGGCGCCCATTTATAATTTAGTAACGTTTTTATAATAACTGGAAGGTTAGGTATCTAGAACTTTCAATTTATAATATTTAATTTTAATAACAGAACAGTACTGGGTTATCTCCACTCCCCACGCCCATAGCTCTTGCAACTGAAGTTTAAGCTGGCTGGCAATAAATAAATTAATAGTATTTAAATTAACCTACCTAATTAATTTCTTATATTTCGAATTTAAACCTTTTTTAATATACAGTGTATGACTTAGTGTGTTGTTTACTTTTATTTTAATACCTAACCACCTACCTAGATTGTCGTAAGAGGTCACAAATATTAATTTGTAACAGTGGCGACCAACGTGTGTATTAGTTGGAGATAGAGGTTACGTCTATTGCTGTGCCTTATAACCCAGAGTGCTGTTTATAGAACCTTCCAGTTATTCTAATTTTAAGAAAAAAACCGTCGCGCGGAATCCTTTGTATCGGGTTCTTGTTTTTATGTTTGTACCGTTATATACACTTTTATATACTTTTACACTTCTTGCTGCTATTTACATTTTACAATTTTATTTTACTTGTGTCTCATACATAACATAACTCCAAGACGATTGTCCTTGGAAATAAAAGCCTATTATTAAAATACAAACTTACATAAGGGTAATTCTTCAGGGACAAAATTTTCGATGTCTGTGGGTATATTTCTGTAACCAACTAAAAAAACGGCATGTAATATTTTTTTTTGTACAGTTTAGCTTTATCCCTTACTGGGACAAATGATTTTTTTTTAATAATTGCTGTCTAGGTACAAAATAAAAATATTTGAAGGTCGTTCTTCTGATTCATATAGCGCGTCCGTTTGCCATTTTCCGGAACAAAATGGTCGATGTCGCATTTTCCCTTTGATACATCAATATAAATTATAATTATATAGAAAGGAAATGAGTTGTCCTCTTACAAAAAAAATGTGTATTAGTTATAACTACGTTAGTCTGTTTATAAATAAGTAAAAAAGAAGTGTCCGGCGTATAATACTGATTAATGTGGCGTAAGCTGCGCTTGACCGTACTTGGTCGGGTAATAATAATGAGAGTCTGGCTTCCAGCGCGGGGGGAAGCCAGTCGTGCAACGGACGACCTAGAAGGTGGACGTGCGGCTGGTTGGCCTAGATCCGGTGTTACGAAGGAAAATACCTGATTCATCTGTGTTTGGTTCAGGTGGCATCCTGATTACAATGTCTACTTTATAAAATTTATTTTATTGTTTTAAAACTTCAATCTGTGTTTCGTGTGATGCTTTTGGGATATAGATTCGTGTAGAAAAATGATAATAATGAAGTCTGTATGTACGATGAGTTATGCATGATTGTAGGCAAAATCCTGATTCATCTGTGCCTGATTCGTATGGTCAAAACCCCATATGAATAATAAAATAAATTAGTTTTCCCCTCTCCAGCACGATAGGAGCGCTTTTGTTGCGTAATTCTCCTTGTCCAATTTTTGACCGTGTACAAGTCAGTAGTTTTAATCTTATTTATTATTATTTACTTAGCTATAACCTTTTGAATAATAAAAAAATGACAGGAGTATAATCTTGTTCTAAATATGATACTTTTGATATGTCTTAGTCCTATTTAAGAATTAATAATTATTGTTTAGAATTTACATTCCTAACTAACGGTGTATTTATTACTTTTTATTTCTGTTTCTGATTAATATGTAACACATTCTGATTCATCTGGGCACAAAATTAATATCTTGAAAACTACTTTATAAAAACGAGTCCCTCATTCAAATATATGTTATTTGGTATACCTATTTTCATATGAACATGTGTTACAGAGCTGAAAGTGAAATTAAATTTTGGCCATATGGATCAGTCAAAGAATCAAATTTCGAAGAACTACCCATAATCTATAAGACTGCAAATTTTGTAACGGCGTTTATAATAGATAATATTTACACATTGCTTGTGATTGTAAATTGTTACAGCCAGTTTTTAATTCAGTTCAGTTTCAATAATTTTTTTTAAGACTTTACAATATGGAACGACCCATTTCATTTAATTTACTTCGCAAAGACGAGCTCGTATATGAAGTACTGGTCCGAGACGCGAAACCAGCTTCAACCGTCGAGGAACTACGTGTTCAAATTAGGGATCTGAGTAAATTAGTATGTTCCGACGATATTGTGGAGACCAATATAGACCCGAATACAGAGTTACAAGCCATTAAGGCCAAACTGCCAGAAATTGGTGAAGTACTGGATAGGTACCCCTCCAGTTTCAAAAAATTTAATCGTGTCAAGGCTTTAGGTTTCCACCTGTATCATCGATTAAGTAGGATTACTCCCCCAACTGATCTTAGTACCGACTATGCAGCCGTTGACAAGCAGCTTAGCGGTTATTTAGCAAAAATTGATTCGCTTAACGCCAGCTTCCATCAGTCGTTTACTTCCGCCGAGGAATCACCGAATGTACTGTCGAATTTGCAGACGAAGGACGTCATCGTTTCCTGCAGGAAAGAGACAGTTAAAACCCTGGGTCATAAATTCGACGGTTCAGGTTGTGTGAAAGCGTTTATTGAGCGTCTGGAGGAGCTTTGCGAGGCCAGAGGAATTAGCGAGGCCTCCCTACATGAATCTGCTCTAGACCTTTTCTCGGACGGAGCCTTATTGTGGTACCGGGGAATAAAAGCGTCGGTTGGTGATTGGGCGGAGCTGAAGAAGGAGTTACTCACAGATTTCGCTCCGCCAGATTACGATATGCGTCTAGTTTCAGAAATAACGAACAGAACACAGGGGTCGACTGAGCTGTCTTGTATATATATAGCAGTAATGGAGAATCTTTATAATAGGCTATCCTACAGGGTTCCAGAACGCGATCGTTTAGCACGGATCAAGTACAACATGAGACCGGAATACACGTCGGGGTTGTCGATAATGACTGTCAACACGCTGGTCGAGTTAAAGGCGAAGTGTAGACAACTGGAGCTAGGTTTCCATAGCAGGGCTCAGTTCCATGAGCCGCCCAAACCAACGTCTTCTTTTGTTGCAGCAGACTTGGCATACCATGCCCCGAAGGGTTCACAAAGGGTTGAAGCCGTGCAAACTGATTCTGGATCGTTGTTCTGTGTTCGTTGTAGGGTTAAGGGACACTCGTTATCACAATGTAAATCCAAGGAAATTGTGTGTTACCGTTGCGGCAAGAAGGGCGTACGTGCACCATCGTGCCCTACGTGCAGTAAAAAGAAGAAGGTTGAGCAGTCCTGTCCAACCTGCATTTCAAAAAACTAAATTTCCGGAACTACAGCCAAAATTTTGATAAGTCCGATTGGGACAATTATTTAAAAACTTTAAAATTATTTTTAAAATCACTAAGGGTTGATACAATACATTATAAGACTTCGGACGATAGTCGTCCACATTTAACAGTCTCTATATACGATGAGCAGTATTACGGTTTACTCGACTCGGGTTCTTGCGTTTCAGTGTTGGGTTCCGATGTTGGCCAACAATTCATAAGGGCTGGTGCTACTCTACACGCCGATAGACAGTTGGGCAGCATCGTAACTGCCAATGATTCGCGGGCATCCGTGGAGGGTTATTTATTTTTACCAGTGACTCTCATGGGAGTGACTAAGGTTATTAAATTCTTTATTATTCCCGACATTACCACACCGATGATTTTTGGTGTTGATTTTTGGAAGGCCTTTAATTTGGCACCAAAAATTTTTAATAAATTACCAGTACAATATTTAAAAAACAATAGAGGTCATACATGCGTCTCGGAGGTTAGGCACCTACAGCCGTTTGACGAATTATCACCGGATCAAAAGAATGAAGCGGAGTTATTAATTAAAGATTTCGAAAAGGTTTCCTTTGAGGCTAAGGGGTTAGGACGTACCCATCTGTTGCGTCATAAAATAGACACAGGAGAAGTTCCGCCTATTAAACAGCGTTATTATCCTTTATCACCCGAACGCCTCAAGGAACTAAACCGTCAGCTGGATGAGATGTTGGAGATGGGAGTGGTGGAACCTAGCAATAGCGCGTGGAATAACCCAGTCCTACTGGCTCCAAAACCCAATGGGGAATGGCGATTTTGCCTGGATAGCCGAAAGCTGAATGCGGTCAGCAAGCAAGATGCGTATCCACTACCCTACGTCTCTCACATCTTAGACCAGTTGCGGGACGCACGTTACCTGTCGTCGATTGATTTGAAATCTGCATTTTGGCAAATCGAATTGGACTCCGTTTCATCCAAAGAAAAAACCGCTTTCACGGTTCCCGGTCGAGGTTTGTTCCAGTTTAAAGTTATGTGCTTTGGGTTGACAGGAGCCCCAGCCACCCAACAACGATTAATGGACAGACTTTTCGGCCCGGAGTTTGGTAATAAGGTGTTCGTATATTTAGATGACATCATTATTTGTTCATCAACCTTCGAGGAGCACATTTCACTTCTTAAACGGGTTTTAGACAAATTAAGGCAGGCAAATTTAACAATTAATTTACCTAAGTCCTGTTTCTTTCGACGTGAACTGAAATATCTGGGTTACAGAGTGGATGAGCATGGCTTACACACTGATCCGTCGAAAGTTCAGTCAATTGTTGACTTTCCAACCCCTAAAACTCGTAAGGAAGTGAAAATGTTTCTTGGAACGGCCTCATATTATAGACGTTTTATTAAAAACTTTAGTTCCATAGCGGCCCCTTTAAACGCACTCACGAGTACTAGCAAAAAAGCGCCGCCTTTTGAGTGGACGGCTGAGACGGAAACCGCGTTCTCAACCTTGAAAGAGGCATTGGTGTCTGCTCCAGTATTGGCTTGTCCAGATTTCTCTCAACCTTTTGAGATTCATTGTGACGCATCCAGTTTTGGGATAGCGGGCACTCTGACTCAGGTTATCAATGGGGAGGAGCACCCAATAGCCTACTGCAGTCGTTCGCTTAACCCGGCGGAACGCAATTATTCAGCAACGGAGCGTGAGGCCCTCGCTGTAGTCTTCGCCGTGGAACACTATCGTCCTTACGTAGAAGGCGGTTCTGCATTTAAAGTGATAACCGACCACTCGAGTTTGAAATGGTTCTTTAATTTAACCAATCCATCTGGTCGATTAGCCCGTTGGGGTTGTCGGTTATCACCTTATAACTTTACTATTGAACACCGCAAAGGCAGGGACAATGTGGTTCCAGATGCTTTATCTCGTGGCGTTCCGGTGCTCGAAATTAAAGTGACCGACACTGACACTTGGTTTAAGGGGTTGTGGGATAAATGTGTCAGTAAGCCCAGATCGTGCCCTAACTTTATCATTAAAGAGGATAAACTTTACCGTTATTCTAAAAATAAATTCGGGGTGGCTAGTGACTATGATTGGAAGCAAGTAGTACCGGAGGGCAATCGTCAAGAATTATTAAGGAGCCACCATAGTGGCGAATTATCGCCACATTTCGGAGTTTTTAAAACTTATAAAAGACTTGCACTCCGATACTACTGGCCCAACATGTATAAAGATGTTATTAGCTACGTTGGTAAATGTGATACGTGCGCCGCATATAAACACTCACAATTGCCTCCTCCCGGTCTCTTAGGTGATGCGAAGGACTGTTCCAAGCCATTTGAAACCATAAGCATGGACTTGGTAGGTCCGTTACCACGGTCTAGGGCGGGATTCACATTCCTTTTAGTTGTCGTGTGCTGTTTTACGAAGTACTGTTTACTGTTTCCTTTACGTAGAGCTGTTGGTAAGGCTATAGCGCAGAAATTAGAAGACGGTGTTTTCCTGGTACACGGTATACCTCGTACGGTGATAGCAGACAACGGGACGCAATTCACGGGTAATGAGATTCGTTCACTACTAGAGAGGTACAAAATACCTCAAGTTCACTTCACACCTCGTTATTGCCCAAGCGTGAACACCGTGGAACGCTATAACCGTACCATAATGACCGCGGTATCAATTCTTGTGGAGGATGATCATCGATCTTGGGATGTTAACATCTCAAAGATCCAATTCGCTATGAACACCTCCACAAATGAAGTTACTCGTTTTACCCCATTCTTCCTAGTACATGGCAGAGAAGCAATTAGTAGTGGTGATGTCTTCGGCAATGATACCGTTGAACAGCCCACTCTAGCTTGCGCTTCCCGCAGTTCATATGCCAATCAGCTAGGGGCTTTGGATAGTATCTTCAATAAAGTAAAGGACGCGCTCATCAAGTCACATAAACGTAGTGCTCGTTATTATAATAGTAGTAGGAGGCACGCGGAGTTTGAGGTAGGCGACACTGTGTGGAAGAAAACATATCCCCAGAGTGACGCCTCCAAATTCTTTATGGCCAAATTAGCTCCTAAATACGAGAGATGTATTATTAGGAAAAAACTTTCACCCTTAGTATATGAATTGGAAGGCTGTAGTTCCGGTAAAAACCTTGGCTCATGGCATATCAAGGATTTTAAATCGCCAGGTGGCGAGGATTAATTTTTTTTAAAATATTTAACTTGAATTTAAACATAAATTTAAATTCACTAGTATATAGTAGTTGGTCGCAGTGACCATTGAGGGCTGTAGATGCCTTGTGGTTGCTGATTTTTATTTTAGCATTGGGTGCTGTATATGCACGCTGCTAAAATACAGTGGCTAAATATATTTTACACTGTTTTTGCGGTTCATTGTGGTACACAGGTTTTAACTGTGTTCACATTTGTGAACTATATTTAGAAGGGAAGGCGATTGTTTAAAAGTTGTTGGTAGTCTGTGGTTGTTGTTGGATTGACACCCCTGGTGGGTGTATAACCTCCGGATTGCTGGAAAGGCAGCATAATGAAAGTCCTGAGATTGGAGGCCATAATGGCGGGCGTGTAGGCTGCATTGATGGAATTTGTTTAAGATGGTATTTTTTTTTAGGGGCCGAATAACCGTCATATTATTATTCCTTTTAGGGAAGACGGTTAGCCAATTTTTACTACGTTGTAGCATTTAATTTCTTTTAATGTATTTTTGTTGTTCCAGCTTAGCATTATTAGCGGCAGTCAACTCATTTATGATGTGAAAGGTGGTGTACGATAGAGTAGGGTGGTCTTTCCTATATAAATATAGTAGGTCAGACTAGGAGTTATTTACACATTTTTACTCTCTTTGGAGCTTGTCTTTTACATGTTTGAAAATGGATTAGACTCGTTCCAAGAGAATTAGTATATGTATATTACACAGGTCATATGGATAACTAAAAATAAGCCATAAAACACGGGCGGAATTGTAGACTCGTTAACCAAAGCCTATACTACAATGTCGCCTGATAGAGCGGGTTGTTACTCTATACTTGAAGTATGTCCAGAACCCTTTTAGGTCGTAAGTTTATGTAGTATATAATGAAAACCTAAATTAGTATATTTCGTACAGGTTACATGGATAATTAAAAATAAGCCATATAACACGGGCGGAATTGTAGACCCGACAACAAAAGCCTACTGCAATGTCGCCTAAATAGAGCGGTCTGTTACTCTATATTTGAAGTGTAACAAGAATTCTGTATTGTTTATGTATATACCTTAACTACCATTATAAATCGTACACCGGCTTCCATATTTTTTTTTTCTCTTTCTTTGTTCCTGTTTTCAGGCATGAACGTTGTAGATTTTTGTAAGCGTACTTAGTCCTTTGGAGTCTGCTTTGACGCTGGAGGGCCAGCTTCGAGATTTGCCCTAGTGGGTCAAATCTCTGGTGGTTGGGGAGGTACTGTTACGTTGTTTTTTTTGTACCTACACAGCTGCGTTACTAATAAGTAAAGTAGCATTTACCTGAAAACATCAGTAGTACATTTTGAGGTTTCCGAGTATTATATTTCATTGTAGTTTGTACAATTGACTTTGGCCTGCACTTGATAGAAGGACTCATTCCTTCAACTGAATCTTGTCACTAGACTCTTTAGGTATCACTTTCTCACAATTAATTACTTTCCTAAAACCTATTAAATAAGTTTGCACAATAAATTAGATTAAATATTGAAAGGTTAAGTTGCAATGTTTACATACAAAATTTGATATGTCATTCAGTCGAACGTCAGTTTGACAGTTTAGAGGCGACCTCTGGCGGTCGCCGAGTCACAGTTGTAGTTTAATCGATATTTTAACATATTGTTTGCTAACCATCGAAATAATATCGTATGGAACAATCCTTCATAATTTTCAGCTTTCAGTAAAAATTCATAATAAACTAAATAACCGAAAGCGGAAATAAAAGTAGTTTTTTCATTAAGCATAGACATATTTCTAGAAATTTTTAATCTGTGGATTGTCTTTGACAGAGGGTGGCCAGAGAGGAGAACATAATCTGCGCGAATGGAGATTATGGGGTAATTAGTTAATTAGACAGGTTTTTAGGATTGGGAATTGAAAATAATTTGATTGTTGGTCTGGATCATGAAGATTCTTATTGTTTCAGCGTTTAAACGTCACGTTGTGTAGTTGTTAGTGATTTTCAAGTATTAAGTATCTTGGTGTAATGTTTATTAGCAGTGAACTTCATCCCCATGGTGTATCATTTTACCTGCAATAAGGGAAATTTTAGAAATGCTCCGTCTATTTCCGGCTGATCTCCATGACAGGATGACGATCATAAGTTAGCGTCCTTTTTACATTGAGACGTGCTCGATACAGGAGCAAATTCTGTTCCCTGTTTTATAAGGTAAGGATTTGTTGAAATAGTGTTTGGAAGTGGTCTGTGAGCCCTTCTCTGGCTGTTAAAAGGATATTGTCGTGATCCATGAATATTACTTACAGGATTATAATTGCGCACACGCAGACAACTGTCCAGCCAGTCGGCGATCACAGTCAAGTGCTTTCTTCATCAATCAACCGAGAGGCACCTCGAGAGGTTCGTCTCGCCGCCAGGATCGAGAGTAGCGTCTGGGGCCTGGACGCGAGACCCGTCCCTCGAGTCAGCTGCAAGCCTCTTGCTGAGACGACTGTGCGGCAGGCGGAGTCCGTCTTGCGAAAGCGCAGGCGGGACGGTTTTTTTTTATAATAGAACATTTAATTACATTTAATACGGTTTGTATAAGAACCGGTTATTTACTGAGGTCCGGTTTTCAATAGTGGAAACCGGTCTTCTACTTAAGGATCTTGGGTTCGACATTCGGTGTGCATCAGGAAGTATATGGTTGGACACCTTCATCGGCTCCGGGATCCGGGACCCTTATTGTCCCTGGCGCCCATTTATAATTTAGTAACGTTTTTATAATAACTGGAAGGTTAGGTATCTAGAACTTTCAATTTATAATATTTAATTTTAATAACAGAACAGTACTGGGTTATCTCCACTCCCCACGCCCATAGCTCTTGCAACTGAAGTTTAAGCTGGCTGGCAATAAATAAATTAATAGTATTTAAATTAACCTACCTAATTAATTTCTTATATTTCGAATTTAAACCTTTTTTAATATACAGTGTATGACTTAGTGTGTTGTTTACTTTTATTTTAATACCTAACCACCTACCTAGATTGTCGTAAGAGGTCACAAATATTAATTTGTAACACCATAATCGACATTTTAATCCTTTCTGTGCCCACGCGAACCATTAACGTATAAAAAGTGCAAAGTGTCGTTAGTAAATGATAAGTGAAAGATTAGAGTTGTATCTGTGTTATTTATCTGTTTACGATGTAGATGTATTGCTTGTGTGCTTAAATGTGAGTTGGTGCCAAGGACGTAGAAGAAGTGTCAGTAATTAATTACATTTTATTATAAGAACTAGCTGCGCCCCGCGGTTTTACCCGCGTAAATGTCGATCCCGTGGGAACATCGGGATAAAAAGTAGCCTCTAAGTTAATCTGAATTTTGATGAAATTTTGAATGGAGGTGTACCTCCATTCAAAATTGTATCAAAATTGGTTCAGCCGTTTGAGCGAAAAGAAGTAACAAACATATAAACACACCCCCACACTTACAAACTTTTGCCTGTAAAATATTAGTGATCATTTTCAAGATGGGATAAAATAGCTCACTTGATGAGCTTTGGTGGCCCAGAAGCAGTGGTGAGTGGTATCTGCCCTGACTTAGTGTGAAATTACAGTGGCAGCGGGGCGGGCGGCGGGTAACGCAAACACATAGTTTTTGACCAAGGTGCACCAAGTGCGGGCGGGGCGGGTAGGCGTGAATCGCAGCGGGACAAGCGGGTGTCGCGAGCGAGGCGGGTGGACACAAGTCAGTTTCCGTTTCCCGTTCGATTTGTTCGGACATGCTGCTGACGACTGACGATTTAATAAATGCCGTATTGGCTCGGCCACCTTTGTGGAATTCTAGTGATTCGAATAGAAAAAAAAAAAAAAAAGTATAAATTTCTCCATGTCTATACCGATCACTATTGATATCGTAGCGATAGCTTTTAGAAAAAGCTTCCAAATAATCTGACATTATTATTATTATATCGCACGAGGTAGGTACGTCCGGACCGTTCAATTCCCGCTGCTACTGTGTTCATCCATGGAAATGTGCGTTTTCGCTTGACCCGCTACCCGCTTCTGCTGCCCTCCCCGGGCCAATGTAATTTCACATTTATGGCCGTGGGTTCAAACCCAGGCAGGCGCTTTGCTTTGAGTAAATAATTTTGTCACCACTGATCTCAAAATGGTGAAGGAAAACATTGTGAGGAAACCGGTACCTATGTTCTAGAACCATCAATTCGAAGACATGTGACATCTACCAACCCGCACTAGATACTGGGCCTGCGTGATGGATTATGGTACCTCTCAGAGAGAAGGCCTGTGTCCCAGCAGTGGGAACTTATGGATTATGCTTATGGCTATCTATAAAATTATTTTCTTTCAAGATGGAATAAAATAGCTCACTTGTTGAGCTATTTTTTTCTCCATTGTTGCGACTCAGAATGTTTACTGGCAGGAACGGTCATAGATTGAGGTCATTTTAACAGGTAAAACACTGATTCCAAAGTGTTCAAACGATCACACAGCTTTCTGGCTCCCTTACGCCACAGATAATTTGGAAAAAAACCTTCGGTCTTTGTACAATTATATAATTTTATTTTGAGCCTGAAAGTTGATTGTTAATAGAAATTATTGTTTATTAATATAATGACATATATTTTATAATTGATGAATTTATCTTAGTAAAATACTATTCTTCATCTATGCAATTTCCGATCCATGGCAACGGTAAAGGCGCATACGTCCCATCGGGCCCTCTCAAGTCGTTGGCATGTAATTATAATCTATTCGTTTAATATATGTGATAAAGCATACATTTTACGATTCCATCGGCTGCGCGGGCGTCGTACATCGAAGTGATGATGGACCTTTTAGACGGGACATGATAAGTTTTAGTTTGAGTTAAAAGCGAGCGCGGTTTCCCCTACGGCGGGCAAGGCGGTTTTTTTCTATCTAAAAATACTGGTATGTATAGTCACGAGCATAAGTATCTCTACACTTGGCTTTATTCAATGGCGATTTTCTCCTTTATTTTTGAATGAAATTGTACAGTGACGAGCATAAGTATGTATACACTTGGCTTTATTCAAAGGCGATTTTCTCCTTTATTTTTGAATGAAATTTGATATTATTACGAACATAGTATTTTCGAACCCATAGGTTTATATAAAGTGTCGTATTTCAACGATGCATTCTTTATTTCTTGGAATAATTGCAATTGAAAGTTGCCAAGTGTTGACATATTATTGCTCGTGACTGTATGTTATTACGAATATAGTATTTTCGAACCTTTAGGTTTATTTAAAGTGTCGTATTTCAACTTTGCATTCGTTATTTCGTGAAAAAATCGCAATTGAAAATTGCCAAGTGTTCACATATTAGTGCTCGTGACTGTACTGTAAAATCTTGTTAAGTCAACAATATGTTTTTAAAATAAGGATTACTTTGCACAATGTGGACTAACATCAACTCAGCTCAACTGTTCAAAAATCTAAATTTGATTTATAGGTAACAATAGAAATCCAATGGTGTCTCATTAGCCACAGTTGAGCTAATACTAAATTAACAAAAAAATCGAGTTTTGAGGTAACAAAGCCGAGCTTCACACGTGTTTACACATCATTAAGCCATTCTGTTTGCTTATCCCTCAAGAAATAAGACTTGGTAAGTACTCGTACAAAGTCCTAAAAGATAGGTAAGATAGGTTTTTGCCATCAATTTTGTAAGCATAGGTATGAACTTATACTTGCAAAATTAATGGTAAAAACAAAAGACATTACCAGTCTCATAATTAGCCCAATACTTCAGAGGGACAATTCTGGTAATTTTAAGAATCTTAAAAAGATAACATTATGAATCATAATGGACAGTTAACTGTTAAGTTAATCGTATCGAATCCCATTGGTGAAGGATTTTTCAGTTATTTTTTTTTTGTCTGTGCTAAAATACCAATCAATCCAATCCAAATCCAATCTCAATCTCTTTGATTATACCTACATAGTGCAGCGAAAAAAGAAAAACACGGACTGTCTTCGCCATATTATGATTCATAATGTTATCCTTTTATCATTCTGCTAAAGTGGCCTTTTTAGGCCCCCTGATCTCAGTCTCAATTTCACAAAAATACCAGCTGTAATTTCCCTACATTTTTGACAAGTTTTTGACATTGATTGTCGTTGAGATGAGATTCCTAGATTTTGAACTATTTTTTTTGTTTTTAATTACGAGATTTGGTCTTCAGGAAACGACAACCATATTCTAGTAACATATCCGGTGTAAATCTACACTCAATGTTCATACAAATAAACAAGCGAAACAGTAGACGAGACTCGTATCATTGTAAACCTACAAATCGCCAATAACGGTCCTTCCTACAAGCTTTAAGACCGCAGCACACTTGTAACACCCGACGCCACTCCACGTTTTCATTGGTCAAATAACAAAACGTTGCTGCACAATATGAAATGTGACCAATGAGCACGCCACATGGTGGTATGCCGTGTTATAAGTTTGTTTCCAGCTTAATGTGATTCGTTTATAGACTGAGCAACGAGCTTGTTGCAATTTATCGGATACAGTTCTAATCTCCAGCAATAACTGAGATTCCTATTAGTAAAGTCCAATTAACCTATAGCTTGAACTGGAAATCAAACCTGGGACCAAAGAAACGTTAGCGGACCAAAGTCATTGAGATGACCTCCTAATAAATAGAATTGTTTTTTATTTTTTGAGAAAATTTATTCAGTAAACTGATTGTGTTATGTAAATAAAAGCATTGGAATAAATCATAGAATTAGAAAGTGGTTTTTTGTGTGTTTTTGGCAAACAAACAGGCATCCATTGCCCATTATGCAACTGATACAATTATGATACAAAATATGCGATCACCAATCCGTCCGAAATGAGAGGTGTTACCATAGATATAGATACACCTAGATAACTTCGCGTGCCACAAATCGCACCAGCTTACGATAAAAAATCATAAGTCGCCACTTTCGCGCTCAGTCCTGTGTACTGCTGGCTGGGTAAGCGTGAGCGAGAGCGCGAGCTTTTGATGTCATAGTAGGTAGTCAAAAAATGGCACGCTTGGTTTTCATACAGTTCGTTATACTTGCGTTATCTAGGTCTATCTATATCTGTGGGTGTTACTGATAATTTCGCATTAACAGTTCATTATCTTCTTACAGAGGTCTAAGTGCAGCAATGGAGATGCTGATGGTCTTACGTATTTACATGGAGCGACTGCCTATCTGACCTCCACAACCCAGTAACTGGGTAACACAATACCCATTGGTAAGACCACTAGGTCAGACTTTTGGGCATAGATGTTTTTTCAAATTTCTGTGCTTTTGGGCTTCTGACGACCCGTAACGACTGTCAAAGATCTACAAATGACAGCCGGGACCAACGGCATAACGTGCTTTGCGAGGCACGGAGGGGTCTTGGTATATAAAGATAGTCACCCATCCACGGACCAACCGCGGCAAGCGTAGCTTAACCTGATCGTTCGAACCGTGCGGCTGTTATTTCTTAACCACAAGCCCCTCCTTAGCGACCAGCCCCCTTTCGTAAAAATGTCATTAAACATGAATTAATTCTATGAAAAGACTACGTTTATCACCATCACTTGGACCGTTATCACGCAGATCATACATTATGTCGCTCCCGCTCCTATCTTACATCTTCTTATCTAAAAAGTGTGAGGCTCGTCCGCCCCCTCGCAGCTCCATCTCTTCACACCTAAGAATTCAATTAATCTCGACGCGCACCCGCTTCGCCGGCTACGAGATTCGTGACTAGTAATTACTTTTTGTAACAAAAAGAAAACAAATCCATTCTATACTCCCCCGGTTGTTTACGAAAATAAAAAGAATTTCTATCCGAGTAACGGACCAACACAACAATGAGCGATGACATGGAACTCTTCCTAAACAACTCCCCGATAAAAGGGATACCTTGTTACTACGATACTCTACTCCATTTATAATAATAATAACATATGAAACAAAGGCGATAACTAGCAAGGAGTAAATTACGAACAAGATTTACGTTTACCATTCATCATTCGAGAATTAATCTCCCCGTTTCTCGGCATCGCCTAGAGATATTTCAATATACCTCAAAAGAATCCCATTTATTCGTAGGTACCGGCCGACTTCGCCTCATATTTCTCCGGGAATAACAAAGGCTCCGGGATCAAGGCATGACCTGTGGGCGCGTTCAGCAACAAGTTGTAAAAAACCACGCGCACGAGAACGCAAGTCGCAAATGAAATCGAAATAACGCAACGTCCAGTCCTGGCAAGGTCTCGCGGAATGAGATACGGCCTTTTGATTAACCATTGTCGGCCAGCCGACCCGTGGAGTCGCCCCACAATACTGCCAGAATATTTTATTTATGTCTTTATGTTTATTGTATTCTTCCATTCGCAATAAAAAAAGATACGTTTTTCTAAGCGCGTCTCCGCTCTCAATGATCTGACCGGTTGCCTTCATTTGCATACATTATCTATTTTTCATTTTTTTTATCTCATCTATACTCGTAGTCATTATAATATTTATTAGATACGGCAAATCGATTAATATTTTATTTGTGTCTTAATTACAATTTTAATAGCTAATTAGATCATTCTGAAGCGATTACTCATAGTTTTCACGGTTAGATTTATATCGAGCAATAAGGTCTGTTGATTTGTTTTCAAGGAACTTTATGTTACGTGCCCTTTATTACCTTATAATGACATTTTTAAGGTGGAGGGTTGGCTATAAGTCACGCGCTGGCCCCGAAAAGAAGCAAACCTCCTTCTGTTGGTAATTACATGCAAGTCGGCGGACGCGTAGGGTTCACCCCTGTGCCTACATCACGCGATGTGAAGCTTTCGCAGAATTTAAAGATGTTTTAAAACCAGTAGCGTCGACCTTTGTTCGACGAATATACTTACAGAATCGAATCTTCAAATACTCATCGAACTTCGGCCATCCTGACGTCGGAGTTAAAGAACTCCATATTTAACTTTCAGATGAAACTTCGAGCAAGGCGCTCGATTTGTTTACTCCATTATACCGTATCTTACAAAATTATACTCCAGTTCGATCTTTATCGAGGTACATAGCGACATAAAATTTATATCACTCGATAAAGGAACTCTTTGTGTGGCGGAGTTTATATCCGAAAGTTGATATTAGCGTCAGCGTTAAGTCTACTCTGAGGGTTTTAGAGGCGCATAATCCAGTCGTTACAAAAAGTCGACACTGCGATAAAACGTGCAATAAGAATGGGCTGGTATAGGCAGTATAGTAGGTTTTCATGTGTGTAAGTAAGCGGGCAGCGGTCGAGCTAGGCTTGGCGGTTTGGCAGGCCGGGCGGCGGCGGCGGCGGCCGGGGCCCGGCGACTTGTCCTCAACTCGGTAGCCGTGGCCGGTTCTCGCTGCTCGCCACTCTAGTACGGCACGGGCGGAGTCACGCAACGGACGCGCGCCGGCACAACTCGGCGCGCGCATACACACACGAACTTAAATAACATTTGCTCATACATACAAACTTTTTCACCGGTGTGTTTACTGACTGTGTTTGACTGTTTCATACGGAGGATTGAGTGTACTTTGAGTGACTTGGGGACGTGACAGGGATTTGGCGGGAGTTGAGGGAAAGTGGCAGGACAGAGGCGCGAGCGCGCCCTCTTTTACATAATCGTTGATAACTGGAGCTTTCGTAATTGTTGCGTGATAACAGTAAGTACACTTTAGACTTTAGTCATACTTTAGTATAGTGTAAGAAATTTTTATCTGTCTTAGAGGCAGAATGTCGTATGTTTTCATTTTATATGTACCTATTGTTTAGGTTTAGTTACGTCGTTCTTTATAGTATTAAAAACACAACAGTTTAATCTTTCCTTAAGTAGACATTATTGCCCAAGTTTTTTTGTTTGCATTGCGCATGTCAAGTTAATGTTGATATAAAGTTATCTTAAGTTGATAGACGTAATCCTCTTATCTGTGTATTAAGTACTGCTTCAACTTAAAACTGTGTCTCATCTGTCGCTTTTGTAAATAAACACGGATATAAGTAAGCAAAGAGTTATTTTAATATTTTAGTGCCTAATTAGAATTTTTGTAGGGCGGCTTACATATCTTTTTGTTTGAATTCGAAATGGTTTGAACTCAATCATGAAGTTAGTTGTGGAGATACGACCTTTTTACTCTGTGGTTTGCGTAGTATTAGAATGGAATTTATTACCTTTGAGCTGTTTTGAACTTTTTGTTGCCTTAGTTAGGGTCTGTTTTTCAATGAAGGTTTGTGGTTAAAATTTATTATTCCGTATCAATGTTTCATTCCAAAAATTAGCAGTTTTATGATTTATTGTGACTTTACTTAGCCTCCGGGAACAATGAGATCGATTTTGTGTATTTTGGTTTCCTCATGTTTTATTTAAATATAATGTTATTTATATAAGATCCGTTTTGAGTACTACTTGTTCGATTAACGATTTGGCTCATTAGTTGAACGGTAACCTCCATGTTTTCAATATGCTGGGTTCTGGATACGATTCTCGGGTTCAGCAAAAGTTATTGTTCTGATATTTTACCATTTTGGTTTTGATTTTGAATACTGTCATGGGTGATAGGTGTGCAAGTGCATCGGTATAGTTAGACAAACTTAGATGCATTAGGAGAATAGTAAACTTTTAAGAGGTATCTGGATTTTATAAAGGAATAGAAGCGGGACGGAATTTTAACTGATCAAGTGTTGACTTAAATAACCTTTTTTAGGTAGGTTTTGTGTAGCTAAGGGTAGGTATTTGCTTATAGGTGCTTGCTTTCAAGTTAACTAAGTGCATAGTTAAGCCGTATCTAAGTGTGTAGCTTTTAGGTGCAATCTATTTCAATTTAAGAGCCAACTATTAATCTCGTTTCAATTTCCTAAGTACCTGCTTCAATTAAAGCCTTCAATATAACATAGGTCAATGTATAAGGAAATCCTACATTTCCTGTTTTGTACCTATCTCAAAAGTAAACTAAGTATATAAATAAGATTAACCAAAGCCAATAAGCCGACGGAGATGCTCGACGCAAGACCAATCACATTTGATGGCCAGATCGTGGCCCACTGTCGCAATTGAAACGCGCCATTATCGGCCACTTATCACTGCTGACGTGCCGACTAATCCTGAATACAGCCTACCTACAATGTTTACGAGTTACGACATTTTGCATTTTAACTTTGAAACCGAAATGAAGGATTTTTTTGTTATGTACCTGTACTCTCGCGGATCTTGAAGTAAAAAAAATACACACAATTTAAATTATACTTAAAAAGTAAACTAAAACTCGTAACAACCAAATTATTTGACACATTTTTTTATGTTTTCTTAATATATTAATAAATGAATGCCTTGTTGGTCCAGTTGTTGCAAGTGCTACTGTGCGGGGGCTAGGTTCGATTTCCAGGTCGAGCAAAATGCTATTGGGTTTTTTCGCCAGGAATTCCTCAGAGCGGGAGTTTGGATGTGGGCTGCGTTGGCATCAACCGGACCCAGATCCAGACTTACATTACATGGGACTTAAAGGGACTACATGACCTAAAGCGCGGTCACTGTCGGACTGCATAGAAAAGAAAGAGAAGCGCGATGACACAACGCTGGTAATTTATTGCAAAATATGTAGCAATTATATATTTACAACAAATCTATTATTTGCACTAAAAAATTAAAACACTAGTGCTTTAGTATGTTGCTTGTAGAATAATCTGACAAAAAATCAGAATAATTGTATGTATATTAGTATGGTTTTTATTGTAAAAAGAAAGTTTTTTAGAAGTATCTTCATGATTTTCTCCTATTGTATCAAATTTGTTGTATTATGTTTTGAACATACCTACTATCTGGCTAGCATATATCCTGAAAAAATCATATATTTTTCTGATTTTGTTTACTGTAGTCGATCATAAAATTTTAGGCATTACAGGACCTAAACGCACAAAACTTGCGTTTTTTGCGTTTAGGTCCTGTAGTCCCTTAGGTAAACATAACTGCCGAAATGTGGGTGTACTATAGGTACATCTCTGCCCAACCCTTCGGGAATAAGGGCGTTATATTTTGTTATGTTTTCAAAAATACTTTTGCGGATTTTGAAGTAAAAAATACACACTATTTAAATTATCACAAAGTAAACTAAAAATTGTGACAACCTAGTTACTTGGACCATAAAAACGTTATTTTTTTGTGTTTGCAAGAAAGTTTACTAATAGGTTATAGAAGTCTAAGTCAACGACCTGATAGTGATGCGCGTGGCGATCTCGTGATTCGATCACGAGATCGTGCGACACCCCGCTATCAACCCTCTTTATCTTTTTCCGCTAAAATAGTGATGGGCTGACCTTGTAATAAATATGAGCCGATACTTGACGGCACTGGGCACTAGATGCGATGCCCCGGATGACTACAACTACCAGCAGATTGCAATATTAAAACTAGCAGTTCCAATTACTTATGTGTTTTTTTTTTTGTAATAAAGGCTCGTTCTAGAATAAGTAGGTAATCTAAAACATCATTGGTACCCAAAGAAAAATTCTGAGTAAACCTGGTGTTTATTGTCTGAAGGAAGACACGGTATCAGTAACAAAGTTAATTATAAAAAGATATTTGGTATCTTAATAAACGACCTCTTATAGGTTTCTTAAGAACATAAGTCTAAAAGTGAGAAAATAACAGGCTAAAATTAAGACATAAACTAATGGTTCTACACAAAGAATTAGCCAATGCCACTCTTTTTGACCAACCAGGGCCACTGTCTTACAGTCCCCTGATAGGAATGAATGATAGAAGGCAATATGTTAGCCTCCGGCCATCTCGCAGAGCAAATCACGAGATGCCGAGATCGTGGCCGACACCCGGACAATCTATACTCTTTATCTGTGTCCACCTCACTAGTGATGTGCTGACCAATAAAAATATTTAGTCGAGAAAAAGTCGAAGGACGAAGAAAAGGGTGAAAAAAACATTCCGTCAAAAAAGGAACCAAAGACCCAGATGGACTAATAAATTGAACTATTACATGTTATAAGTACAAAAGTATTAAGTGAGGACCCTAACACTCAGCGTAGTAACTAAAGTACTAGCTTTTCTTTTTCTGTTTGAGTAGTTTTCTACATTTTCCTATAAACTGCTGGATAAATGATATGATGTTTATTGCTTTTAACAATACACGTCAAAATAATATTTAAAAAATAGGTTAGGGGATAACCCTTTTTGTACTGGACTAAGTAATACCTAGATAAACAGAAAGCCAAGCAAACAGATAGAAGGTAATAGATATCTCTCCACCGATGTTGTAAACCCGGTCATAAGACGCCAAGATCGTGTCTGTATTTGACCCGAATCTATACTCTCTGTCTTCGTCTACTTCGCGGTCTGACAGCTGAGTACTGGTTAATACCAAATGATACCAAATCAATCGCCACGTAACATAATACGATCGTTACTTAAATGGCGGTACTTACAATGTTTAGCTGGTAGTTAGATACGTCTTACGTATTTGAAATTAAATGTGTTTATTAAAATATTAGATTTTAGATTTTATGTCGACATTATTCTTAATTTTTCGTTGAAAGTTTCTTTAAAAAAAAGTACTTTACCTTAATCGACAACCGATAAAATAAAATTGGCAAACACATTAGACATCAATAAAAACAAAACCAGGCAAATAGTCTATCCGATATAATAAATCGATTGTTAACGATTGCAGAATCGAGTGTTGCGTCCCATCTCTAGTTATCGCCACAATGGCGTCCTCTCGTTAGGGCGCGACACTGACTCCAGCGCCTAATGGCGCGTCGTGCTGCCAATTCCTGGCTTAAGGCTCTTTCACGACCAGCAGGCGTTAGCACGCATTACTTTAAATGTGTTTTCTTTTATGGCAGTAGTAAAGTTGAGGGTGTCATTATGAGAGTAGATGCACGTTTTATTGTTGAGTACAGACCATCATTGAGATGGACCAACTGAAATTCGTTTTGTGGATGATTTTCTATTTTGTGCTTAAAAGAAATAATAAATAAACTAAATAATGGTAAGTTCAGTCAAAGATATTTTGACTGAACTTCTTACACATAAGGAAACAACAACATACTTACGTAATTTGCATATTAACTTGCAAAAGATTTACATCCCGCCAAAAATGGCAAAGGTTATGTAACTTTTAAGCAACAAACGCCCATAGCAATGCGCGTGTAACTACGCGCAACAAGAATTCGAATCGCGCTTGATGCCTATAAATGTTAAAGTTGCAACTATGTAAACATAAAACCATGAAAATGTTTAGTGCCAATAAATTCTAGACTCTTCGTTTTATATCTGACTCATAAAATTCAATCAAGATATCTTATTGCGAAGCGTTAGACGTTTACAAGCAAAAAATATTGCTAATCAAGCAACATGCGGTTGCGCAGCGCGTTGATGTCTTTTGTATGGAAGAGGAAGCGGCGCCCGCGCAACCGTGTTCATTTCCGACTTATTGCAATTTTTATTGTTTTTAATTAAAATTTTATCATTTACTGCGGATTACGTGATACGAGTACTATAGATTATATTAAATAAAAAAAAAAATCTTGTATGTTGGAAGCAAATGCAAAATATTTGCATCAACTTTTTGAATTGTATTACATTTTATGGTCGTATACGTGCCTACTCTTACAAAATATGCACGCCACCATATGTAAGCTTACACATAAACACACATATTTACTACAAATGGCATACACTGACCAAACTATACACCTGTGTAGGTGCAAACTGTTATACTTTTCCATAACTGCTATTTCCAACATGAATATTTGACACAAAATATGAATTTTATTGAACAAGCTTACGTATCAGTCACTTTAATACTAAGCCCACCATATAAGCCATCCTAAATTTAGAGTTTATTGTAGCTCAATTTAGAGTGTATTATAGCTTAATTTATTTATTATAAAGGGTCCTCAGCCTGAGTGCATTCCTCGGCCTACGCGGATTATTTTAAACAAAGCAAATATCGTCCCATTAGGGACGAGTTATATCCCATTTAAACAGTCAATTATATTGAGTATTGCTAAAGTGAGTTTTCTCTTTATACTTAATTACTGGAGTTATAAATCAGAATAGCCTGTTATTATTAACAATACATCTATTATTATTTATAATTACTTCTCCAGTTTTCTGAGATTAACCTAGTCTGGTATTGGTAAAGCAATGAGCGGTTAGTTCAAGTGTTATATTACCTGTTTATTTATATTTATCGGTTTGTATATAATAACAAGTACCTAGGTAACTGTCAGTTATTGGTTATGGAGGACGTTTGTGTTATTTATTCATCGTCAATGTAGGAAAGGGAGGCCCTTGCTCTGCAGTGGAACAACACAGACATTTTTTTTGTTATTTAACTAGCAGCGCCCCGCGGTTTCACCCACATAAGTGTCCTTTCCCGGGACTCGAACTATCTCTATACCAAATTTCATCTAAATCGGTTCAGCGGTTTAAGCGTGAAGAGGTAACAGACAGTCACATTTTTCGCATTTATAATATTAATAGTATGGATATAGGTACAAACACTCAGTACGTAGTAACTTTTTATTTTATTATAAAAAAAAAGTGTACTTAATTATGTTTTTGACCAAGATTTACCGAAAAAACACATACCTAACCATTATAATTTAATAATAGTAGTAGGTACATAATGTTACTATTACTATAAGAAATATCGTAAATAAGTACCTACTACTATATTAATTAAAGGCATTAACTGTCTATCAACACTGAATCATCTGAAGGTCAGTCCTAACACGTGTATTCGATCTTTATTAGTCTACCCGTTTGTCTTGTCAATGCATCGGTATGTTATATCGATTCACTATAATCGATTACGTCAAGTGCGTTATTATTACTGATAATGATTCTTTTGTTTCTCTTATTCTTAATATTGAACTTAATATTAAGGGTTCTAATTCTTATCATGGCATTTTTAATTTACTGTCACACTTTTGAATAATTTCTGTAGTATGTCAAGTTAATATCAAAATAAAAACTTTAAATTAACTTCATTCATTTGTCACATGGGAATGCAAATATCTTAATCAAATCGAGTTTATTTTTTCAATCAAATTGCCAAATCAAGATTATACTTCTTAATCAAATCACTTTAATTGGATAACAAACAATTTTTTCAATGAGAGTAGGTTTAATCAAAATGTATATGATTTTTATAATACCTAGCTGTTTTTATAAAATGGATTTTCCCTCTTTTCCTGATGTATATCTAGGCTACCTTCAAGTAACTAGGCGGACTCATTATCAAGCACACGACCGATTCCTTCATCCATAATCGGTTCTGTTTTTACGGCCGCCCGCCGTCTGACCTCACTACCTTCAGGTCAGTTTCCAACCTACATTAATGTACTAACAAAACATAATATTACAAACATAATAATATAAATTAACACAGGTAATCTCTAATGACCGTCCTACATACCCTGCTCTCAGGAAGTACGTGATTTGACGTAATAAAACGCGTTGATATGGTCAGTTCACCCGGTTTTTTAGCGACCACAGAACGGATTTATCGGTCGATCTGATGTAGGTCGGGGGTATAAATTGTAGGTGTTGTTTTTATATCGGTATAGCGTATCGTAATCCAATAGCTGTTTGTAAAAGTGGGTTTTAGTAAGTGGATTAGTGGTCGAAGGACCAGACTTCTGGCACCACGTAACGCTAATTCGTGACGCAGGTGTGATGGATTTTAGCAGACATTTTAGTGGTGTTTTTATTGTTCCCATCTGTGAGTCATCAAAATCGTACCCTCGTCAGTCGGACGTAAAGGTCATCCATGGAGTTGATTTTTCGTGAAGGCTCCAATGTGGTTACATAACTTTGTCGTAATAGTACGTAATTTTGCCTTATGGTCAGTTGACCAGTTTTTTGGCGACCAAACAAACCTAATCGTTCAACTAGATGTAGGTCGAAGGTAAGCTGTGTTTTCCATTATTCATGTCCGATTGTTCTAAGGTTCTGACGGAAAATCGTTAGCGGTGACTCATTAAAGAAATTCGACCGGTCGGTCTCGAGATCCTGGTTCTCGATAACGTTGTTTGTAGTATATAGATTGCAAAGGAATTCCGATTTGAATAATATTTTGTGTATCGATATAAATCGGTCTTTATCGGTTGGTATTTGCGGCGCCTTTGTAAAGTTTGTTACGCATCATATAGATGTCAATTTACTTAATTATGTTTGGAAGTTGGAACCGTAAATTGGAGTTTTGTTACGGTTTTCAAAGACGTATCTTTGTTAGGAAATGGCGTGGGACTGCAAAGCTACGAATAGTTTTGTTGCATACAAAATACCATCGTTACAAAAAATTTATATTATTTCTGGTCATGTAGAAATTCGGTCAATTTGATGAGCAGACAGGTAGAAGTTCAAAGAACTCGGAATTTTTAACAGACAAAAGTTGACCTAATCTTAATATGGACATCGCGTCACCTACTTTATTTTGACAAAACATAATTGCCACAAACAAAATTATAAGTAATAGAAATACAAATCAATGAAGCTTTTATACTCAAAATTCTAAACCAGGCTTCAAATCCTTTGTCAATTTAGTCACGTAGATATTAACTAAAAACTTCGTCCTTGAGTCACAGAAGTTTTCAAACAAATGTTGTATAATGTAACACACACATGCATGTATATACATAAATACATTCATTCAAACATTGACCCCTGGGCGATCGATAACAAAGAATACGTCGTTTGAATTGACCGCTCAATGTAGAACGGAACTTTTAATTATTTATTCAAAGTAGGTACCTGCAATTGAGGACACCGTTTTCAGTAATAGGAAAACTCAATAATGCAAAAAAAACGGTTAAGTATCACAAAGCTTTGTTTAGATTATAATAAGAAGAGAGAGAGTGTTGTTGTTGAGTTCCTGTTCAGGTGGAGATTCATAGACGACTCCGCCTTGGAGTGTAAATGTGGTGCTGTTCCACAACACACACTTAATATCGTGTCCTGCGTGTCCTGTCAGCTGCACGTTACAGAAACTGATGGACGCTGGTAAAGGCGCCAAACAAGTAGCCGAATTCTGGGCCGAGTACATTTAGCTTGCTATCGACACGCTAAGAAGAAGGAGATAATAAAAATCCCGTTTTGATCAAAGTGATTACTCCGGTATATAAAGCTCAATTTCATTTGCCAAAATTCATCATTACTCGTATTTATTCTCTAGCCCATAACCTAATTTATTTAGGGTCAGCGTAACATGTCTTTTTCTTTCATACTTCACACTATTATGTCGCCATCAATTCAATTCAATTAATCTTTATTGCAATCCATAATGTACACATACAGGTGGTAAGTATGAATTAATAGACAATTATGGACCCTGTCGGTAGTCACCCCTTTTCTAGCCATAGTGTCATCTTTCACACTATTCAACCATCGTCATTCCATTTGCCAAAATTATTGGCACAAGATATTCGAAGTTTATGCTTTTGTTTTTTAATACAATAAACACAAAAACTCTGTTTTGTAAAAGTATCACTGTTTCTCATAAACTTTCAAGTATTATACAGGGTTATTGGTAAAACATTAACAACTTCTTAAGAGGTCATTGTACTAATCATTATGAACAACTTTTACTATGGGACCAAACCTGAAATCGCGAAAAAAAATCAGCTGTTCCCTACATGTATCATGTATGTTCGTATAATTCGTAAAAATGTAGGGAACAGCTGATTTTTTTTCTTATATGTTTACTCGTCTGTTTAATTATGTGAACACGACACAAACCATAGTAATTTGTAATTTGTCACCCCTAATGACAATATTAGTTCTTCAAACAAACCTCAACATTGTCAAACAAAAAAATTAACCCTCCGCGTAATATTTAATTTAGTAGGTAAACCCTCACGGTTATGTCACAAGTGTTACGCTTACAATTTGAACGTTATTGGTCGCGTCTGATAACATCGAAATGATTTTGTAACCTTCGGGGCGAGTAGTGGTTATCACGCGACGGCGACGGGTTAACTCCTGGCCCTTTGTCACGACTTTAACTTACGTGATATTGTGTGTTTAACGTGTGAACGCAATCCCTGAAAGTGATTTGTTCAGAAACGACTAGTGAATAAAATATGAATCAAAGTGAATTCTGAAAAAACTATTTACTAGAAACTAGCGTGAAGCAATAGTTTTTTTTTTATTATTTTATTTCTTTAAATAATAAATTGTTTAACTGAATATTCTACATTCATACATTTTTTTTTATTAATGCGATAGTAACTTTGTGTCTCTGTCTTTCGGTCTTCCTTTTCTCGCTTTAACGGCTGATTTGGTACACAGGTAGACCATGACCTACCTGTGGTGCATGGTTACGACACAGGATCCTGTTTACTTTCCCATAGGATAAATTCCGACCTCAACTCGGGCGAACCTGTGAGCATAAAATCTAGTTTTATCATACAACTAGCGGACCACACCAGCTCCGCAATATTTTTTTTTCGAATTTCCGAAATTTTCATTCATATAAACCTTGTCCTGGCAATATCGAACACAACAAAAGAAGAATTATTAAATTTGGTGCAGTCATTCGGAAGTGCGCGTACAGATATTTCGGCGACTTTCTTTTATACCTACCTACTATGTAAAAGGATGAAAGAAGGTTGACTGGGTCATTGGTCTTGTGGTCGCGACAAGCGCTACTGCCGAGCATGAGGTCCTGGGTTCGATTCCTAGGTCGGGCAAAGTGTTATTGGGTTTTTCCATCAGGAATTTCTTAGTAGCAGCCTGGAGTCTGGATAAATTGTGCCCTGTTGATGACAATAGGCTCGCCCCCATTACATGGGACTTAAACATAACTGGTGAATTGTGGGTCACCAAAATCACCAAAAAGTGCACGAAATGTTATGTTATGAAAATAGGTTCTAAATCTAAATCTTCTTTACTTCACTGTCACAGTCGTGCAATTTATAAGTATTTTGTATGTTCTTTTTGTAAACACGTATCACGATCTGTATGAAAACCAAGCGTGCTATTTTTTTACTACCTACTATGACGTCACAAGCACTATTTAGTGATGGGAAAAGCAAATGGATTCAAAGACGCCGCCGCGCGCGGCACCCGTCTCGCCCCACCCCCGCCCCCGGGGCCTAGCACCAGCGCTCACGCTCACTCAGCCAGCAATACACAGGACTTAGCGCAAAAGTGGCGGATTACGATTTTTGTACGTAAGCTGGTGCGATTTTTATCACGTGAAGTAGTTGTTCTTGCGTTATCTAGGTGTGTATATCTGTGGTTGGTATGCTACGTTTTCCTGAACAAATAGTTCTGTGCTAAGTGCGGAAGTCTGAAGGAAGTGTATGGTACCTATGTTTTCTAAGTTCCATGGCCATTGAAAGTTCTGTCTTGGGTCTTAACTTAAGCTTGACTGGTATATTAAGTTTTCAAGGTTTTAGGTGAAACTTTAATTTTCGTACTACTTTATGCTTTTGTAGTTTTAATTATGTTATTAAAAATTGAAATCATATTCAATGTTAATACCATTTTCGTTTAACACTGTGTTCACTTTCACACCACAAGCTGTACGGCCTTGAGAAACTTCTGTTTTAGTCGAAGTAGGTAAATGTAATTATTTCCCGGAAGGGTAGTCATTACTCATAGTAGTTTCATTATGACTATCAACATTTATAACCAGACAGGTCCAAATTTATAGACGGTCATAAAAATGTTAAAAAAGCGGTATAAAAGCGTAAACCATGTAGAATGCACGTTTCGTGAAACACCATGTAGAATTAAATAACTTTCATCAACGAAAAATGCTACACCGTGTAATTCATCAAATATCCGGAAAATTCTACGATTTTTACCCAAAAGTGGCAAGGCACGGGTTTTAAGAGTCATGCTTACGTGTGTGTATATTCAACAGAAGAGGTCGCTGTATATGATTGATCCTGAATCAGACATCTTCTTCGTAATTACACGTCACAGGATATTCAATATGGCCGACGATAAACGTCATCGATACTTTTCAGTTGATATTTTTTTTTTCATTCCTTAATTTTTCTTTTTACAACTTTTTTTTTATGGACGTGTTTCTGTGACTTATAAAATATCAAAAGAAAAAATAGAGATAAATTATTTATCTGTATTGCTTCTGATCAATCATACCCTTATACATTATGCCAATAATTTCAACAATCAATAACTTGGCAGCTACCGATTGTCAGCCCTGATTACTTCGTTATCCCAATTCAGATATAATCTCGTGAGAGAATTGACATGCCATGTCAATAGTTCGATATCAGACACGAAATTGATCATACAGCTTATAATTTCATACTGTAGGTTAGTTAGTAAATTAAAATTACTTTTTATCACATCTATTCAAAAAGAGCTAGTGTATCCTTCGTAAACAGGGACTAAAATAGCTATTTAATCCCTAGGGACTAAAAGTGATTTGAATTTGGAATGTGGATATTGTTAGTAAAAGTTACAATCACCAAAGAGATCAATCACGAACAATGTATGAACAAGTAACAGGCTGTCAAAGATCTACGAATAAAAGCCCAGACTAACGGCTTAAAGTGCTTTCCGAGGCACGAAGGGGTCTAAAAATTGTATATCTATATATATAAAAGAAAGTCTGTTAGTTACACCACTTATAACTCGAGAACGGCTGAACCGATTTGGCTGAAAATTGGTGGGGAGGTAGCTTAGAACCAGGAGACGGACATAGGATACTTTTTTTTTAATTTTTTTTTTTTTTTTTATAGTAGGAGTAGGGTAGGAGTAGGGTAGGAGTAGGGTAGAAGTAGGGTAGGAGTAGTGTAGGAGTAGTGTAGGAGTAGGGTAGGAGTAGTGTAGGAGTAGGGTAGGAGTAGTGTAGGAGTAGTGTAGGAGTAGGGTAGGAGTAGGGTAGGGTAGGGGTAGGGTAGAAGTAGGGTAGGAGTAGTGTAGGAGTAGTGTAGGAGTAGGGTAGGAGTAGTGTAGGAGTAGGGTAGGAGTAGTGTAGGAGTAGGGTAGGAGTAGGGTAGGAGTAGGGTAGAAGTAGGGTAGGAGTAGTGTAGGAGTAGGGTAAGAGTAGTGTGGGAGTAGGGTAGGAGTTGGGTAGGAGTAGTGTAGGAGCAAAACAACGTTTGCCGGGTCAGCTAGTATATATATAAACGTACTATTCTTATTCATAAGTTTCACTTACTAATTTTTTCAAAGAGTGTGATAAAAAGTACAGTGTCCAGCTCGGGAGCAACACTATTTTAAGCTCGAGTGATGTACTCTCCCCTTCAAAATGGTTTTTTGGTCCCTAGGTAAACAACCTACTATTAGATAGCATTTCATTCCAGTGGTTGGTGTGTTTGCAAAAACGAGAACTGGTTTTTGGACTAACGTAACATTGATATATATGGCAATTTTTTACTAACCATTTTTTTCTAATCACAACTGATGGTTGCTATTTAATTTTATAAAATACCTAGCTTGTTTCTTATTTGCCAATCGGGCCACCCTCTGAATCTGACCTAGCATAAAAGAGGGCAAAATAGTGTCCATGGATTTCATGCCCGTTCTTCTATATAGGAACCTACTATAATTCTTTTCTTTCTTTTCTTTTTTCTTTTCTCTTTTTTTTTTATTTATATATACTTTATTGTACACCACAAAAATACATATTATAACATGAGAAAAATACATCAAACATTACAAAATATACAATGGGCGGCCTTTTCGTTTTCTGCGATCTCTTCCAGGCAACCTTGCAATGGACAGCGATTTTCCTGGACATAAAATGGCGTTGTCGTTGGTGCAAATATTATGTATACAATACACTAAAATAGATACACATATCCAAAATTATAGATACATAAATACATACATACTAAATTATATAAGCAACGAAAATAAAAGAAGGCAGTAGATGATTGCAGTTAGGACAACAAGATCACAACGACAAGTAGTGTTCCTTCACGAGTCTTTTGAACACATGCGACTGCGCGCGTGATGCGTATGATGTTCAAACATTCGGTCATGGTTAAACTTTCATCACGAACCCAAGTTTAATCAGCATTGCACTTACTCACCTTCGTCCATTTTCCGTGACTTTGAATTCCAATGGGCAGTTCTCGGAACTGACGTCATATTTCCACGTTCATTCGCGAAATATAAACTTCGTAGAACGGACGTAGTGCTAATATATAACTTAGGTAACCTTACCTTCTGGCTAACTGACAGACTTCAACAAGGCAAAAGTTCCTGTAAATAATGGTGTGATTCAAATGAGTAGTTTGATTTATAGATTTACAACCAAAACTTATTTAAAAAGACTTTATTTTTATAGAAAATCTGAAAACTGCCACTTAGAGGTGCTATAGAACCATTATATAATAAAGTAACATTACTAACCTTAACATTTACAGAGGTCAGCAAATATCACCATTGCGTGTGGGAGGCCGTATTGCCCTTAGGTAGTCTGGGTACTTAATGCTTTGTGGAAATGCCCTATAGTCCATCATTAAAGGCTGAATCATAGCCATTCCATTATATCTGACGTCATAATTCATGAATAATGAAATGACCTTTATATTATTCCGCTTCGGACTGACGTCACAGATTTACATCCATTTTACTGCCGTTTGGATTCTATGAATCCTTTTTGGATTATTAAATCGTGACGCTATTGGAAATGTGATAGTCATGTATTTGAATGGTTATTGAATATCATAACCTATAAAAGTTTTGTCTGGACAGGTCATAGAATCAACTCATATACATTTTGTGCTTAGTAGACACCTATAATAGCATAATCAGCCTATAATGTTCCCACTGTTCTGTGGGATACAGGCCTCCTCTCTTTGAGAGGGGGTGGGCTGAAAACTACCGCGCGAGCCCAGTGTGGATTGGTAAAATTTTTGGTTCTAGGACATGCCAGTTTCCTCACCATGTTGCCCTTCATCGTTTCAAGAGCAGTTGTGATGAAATTATTGACACAAGTGAAGCGCCTGTCTGGGTTTAAACCCACGACCTACAACTCGTAAGTCGGGTCCTTTACCACTGGCCCACCACTGCTCTCGCCTATAATAGGTCTCCTATTAATTTTGGTATCCTACCATCGGCATTATAGGCCTGAGCCAATAGTTTTATAATTACTTAATGACTGCAATGTCTTTGCACGCACTTCGATAAATTAATTACTTTTTTCTAACTACAAGCATTACCTATGTACCTAACCCTAAAAGGACTTCATTATAAACTAGGTATTGATCTGAATAAGGCATCGTGTGATCTCATCTGGACAAAGTAATTAACGTTCTGAATGATTTCTGACTCAAGGCATAGCTCCTGGGAACTAATATAAAAGATCCATAAAGTAGTTTTATGGACTTTGCAACATCAAGAGGTTTCACAATGCGTTGTCAGTAACAAAGCCGACATGTTTTCCGTGCTTTGTTTTTTAGTGGAAGTCCAAAACCTAACCTTCTCTGGACATATAGCGACCTTATTGGTGATGTTCTTCAAAAAGGTCAGGGGCTTAGTACTTGAAAATGACGTGCGTCCCGTAATCTCGGCGACAATCAATGTCAAAAACTTGTCAAAAATATAGGGAAATTAGAGGTATTTTTGATAGATCGAAACTGAGATGACTGCGAACGTTCTTAAAATTATGAGAATTGCCCCTCCGATGCATGAACGACAGACGTAAACAAAGAAAAAGGAGTATGTTAGGATCTTAGCAGATGGCGTTCTGTAATTTCTTTTTTAGGTAACTTCTGTCTAGTGTAAGTTTATCTATGTATTGTTAAACCTCTGCACCTTTAATTTCAACGCTACCTTTTAATCGAGTCACCACAATGTGCCTAATTAATGCTAAACACACCGTCTCCCTCACGACACAGAGATGTGACAGATAAATCGCAGAACTCCAGACACAATGGGTCGCCGAGGTTAAAAAAATGTATCACGCCATCGGCATTTGGTCGTCTCTTAAAATTCTACGCGCGTTTTCTGACCATGGCATTTTTGTTTGGAGCCGAAACGTAAAATGCGCGGATTCCCATGCTTCGAGGGCGACAACCTCCCACTGTGTACTTCGTAAATACTAAGAAATGTTTATAAATGCTCATAAGATCAAATGATCAAAAAGGTATTCCGCCGTTTGTAATTTTGAAGGCTTCACGCGCCTTTGAAACATGACTCGATCATTTGTTTCTTGGCTTATTTAAATTCTATACACACTAACACTTCAATTGTATTAGTTAAGATGTTTTATTTTTCTTCCAATAATTTCTTATGTAATAGTTAGTTTTTACTAATTTCCTTTCACCCATTTTCAAGTCACAGCCTTTCTTGAACCCATTAGCATAATTATGAAGTCGGTAAAAACGATAACTTATAAGAATGTCGGTGTACATTTGGGTCTAATGCAACAACTAATGCAATGCACATGCAAATCTGTCCCAATTACATGAATACTTAAGCATTGGTTTTGCATAAAAAGTAAACAGTTGCTAAACAGTAATGGGCTCGCGTGTGCCCACTGTAAGGAACGGCCTAATGACCAAACTTTAATGAACTATTAAACTATCTCCTGCATTTAAATTCGTAGTAAAGCAGATTTTATATTTGGCAACTCTGACGTTAATGCTCATTATTTAGTTTCACAATTAGGACTGGGTTGGTGGCAATTTAGATCAACCTTTTGGTACTAAAATGGAAAAAAAACGGTGCAGAAGGCGGAAGACAGGGTGTGGTGGCGCAGCCTGTGAGAGGCCTGTCTAGCAGTGGACTGCAATAGGCTGAGTTAATTTTGGTACTACGGGATTTAGATTAGGTACCTACTAATATACTTTTTCTCCCACCATATGACACTTAAACTACGGTTTCCTAGAAGTGCGGCGGCCGCCACATAACGGTTGAAGTGACAGCTGTCCTATCAAAAAACCCTCTCTAGGAAAACACACCAACTTAAACTTTCATAACGTTTCAGTGACGTCATTAGCCGGTAAATTTCAGTCGCTATGTGGCGGTGACCGCTCTTCCAGGATACTGTAGTTTTACGCACCCTTAAAACAATACATTGTGGTCTATCAATCACAGATAAAACAATTTCGTGTATTACTCCTTCGTGAAGACAGGTTTTCAGCACCCATATTTTGTTTTTTGAACTTTACAACTGCATAGTTAAAGTCAACTTTAAATATGCTAGTTGCATAGTTAAATTTGACAAAGTATGGGTGCTAAAAAACATTAACTTTATACAAACCTGAATTGTTTAGAGTGCAGACGCCATCATTGTTTTCATAGAGCAGTTCATAGACATTCTGTCTAATAGACAGTCTTGACTCTCTTTTCTGTGCACACCCTAACACGTTTATAAATAGTATTGACATGTAAAGTCAGCTAGTTTTCCTGTAATAAAATAATATACCTATCTTCAGAACCTTATAGCGAATAATCTTGACTCAATTTAAATACTGATTAAGTTTGTACAAGACTGTAAAGGATACTGTAAATTATAGACTTTTACTGTCACTATAACTATACTATAACTATGATATAACTAGTCAATTAAGATAAATGAGTTAGTTGAACTCACAGAGCACAGTGACGGCTTGGCGACCGCTGCTAGATGCGGTATTGTCAACAGTTTCTATACAGAATAAGCCCCCGTCACACTGACAATTTTTATCGCACACGGGATTTTCGACTCTCAGTGGTGAGCTAAGCATAGAGAATCCAATAGAGTGTGGCCCAGCCCGTCTAAAAAACACATTGATGGATTCTAACTCTCGGCGCTGCGCAGTGTTGAAAATAAAGTGCACGAAAACAATTGCCGCGCCTTGGAGTACTTACGATGGCTAAGGCTGTAACCGTTTTCTTGAAATAGGTACAGACGCCAGCACATCAAGCTACTACAATCTGTGAAAGTCTTTTAATAGATTTTCAACTTTATCGCTAAACCTTATGGTTCAAAGTTGATTGGGAAAATTTGACAGTTTCGGGTAGCTTGATGTGCTGGCGTCTGTACTACATAACTGACGTTTGGCGATGAATGGCGTCCTAAGCATAAGTTTAATTTCGGTGCTACTAGTGTTTTCTTAGTAGTGCCGCCTCTAGACGCTGCCGGATTGCCTGCTCTGTGGTTAAACTCGTGGGTAGTATTTTGCACGTTATGTCGATTACAAAGCCATTTATGGGCGTTATTTATTTTAACAATCGAGTGTCTAGGCTGTTCAATCTTCGGTACAGCTGATTGCGTCTGGTTTGCATGTTCGGTTGCCTAGTTAACCACTGATGAATCTTTTTATGAGTGCGTGGGTTCAAAGGGATACTAGACAGATATCTATTCAATCAAAATACTTAACGTCGGATCTAATAGTACTCGTTTGAAGAATATTTGATAGCCAACTTTGAACCCTATTTAAGAGTAAAAGTTACTGAATTGAACAAGAGAAGAAACAAGTCGCCACGCAAACAAGCTAGCTTTCACACTATCAGTAGCAATGGGTTTCATATTGACAGTTCAACAACATTCATTGCGTTATTTACGTTGTTGAGCAGACACATTTTTCAAACATATGTAGCAATTGCAACACAGCAGACGCAGACGTGGGCAACACAGCCGCCAAACTGAAGTGGAATTGGGCAAAAGTAGCCACTGACTGGATTCCGAATAACAGGAATCGGCGACGCGGTAGGCCCAGAAAGAGATGGCGTGACGAATTGGACGCCTACCTAAAGGGTTGGCCAGATTTAGCTAGAGACAGGAAAGAATGGAAAGACGGAAGGGAGGCCTTTGCCCTGCAGTGGGACATATCAGGCTCATGATGATGATAATGATGATGTAGCAATTGATTAGAAATATTCTTCAAAATTATTTAAATTGAGAGTAATAGTGTGTTACGCAATAAGGGTGCTGCTGGTTAGTTTTGTTGCAAAGGTACCTAACAACTATTACAGAGGTAATAGTTGTTACTTAATTTTCTACCATAGAGATGGTAGAAAATTAAGTAGACATTTACGCCACTGTTAACGCATGCCTACTTAATTTACACTTACGTGTCGGTAAGATAAAAATAATTATTCCGTTCTTTCAATTTTGGCCAAGGATTACATTCAATGTGCATCAATCATTGCTTTCTTTTAACCTTTTTTTTTGTATAGAGCATGTAGTTGGCAATCTAGGTTTTAGTTTGCCGTTATGAAGTCCGTCTGGAAGTATCTGGCCAGCATTCGAAGAAATAACAGTATTGCTAATACATTTTTACAATGTGCGTTATAATTCAAGATGACATTATCTGAGTTAGCGTTAGAGTGCGCCGGCGCCGCTACGCCGTATAAATTAATTTATATCGTCTGCACCAGACAACAGATTGGTTGAGAAATACCACTTTTGATTTCTTGTGACGTGCCGTAATAAAAACAAAAATAGATCGTTAATTATTTTTTTCCGCAGGTAGAAATATTCCACAAAAGCCAAGTGCTAAAAAGACTAAAAATGAAGTTTTATGCGATAAGTCTTGATTCGATCTATCTGTTTTCATAGAATTAGACGTGTGTCCATCTGTCAATGATATTTTCCCCGAAAATGACATCCTTTCGGTTTTTTTAAACTACTTCTAATCTATCATGATTTCCTAAAGATTAATTTGCAATTAGTAACGATCACAGAGCACTAAATCGCCGCGCCACGCCGGCATCGGTGACAGCCAATGAGACATCTCCCTGCTTTGTTTTTACGATGAAGTAAGCCGTCTGCATCTTCCTACACAGTGGCTCAACCAGGTCGATAGGCTTGTTCAGTTCAATTAGCTCCCGTCAGTTAGTCGTATGTGGCAAATGCACCGCTAGCTGCCAACTGATTAATTTACGGGCGTTGTCTCTGATTATAGTCTAGTCATGAAGTCCCTATGGTTATGATGCACAAAGCAATTATTGTGGTGTAAGGAAAGTTCTCGATAATGACTGGCTGGTGCCAACTTTCGTGATTTCTTGTGGTGATTTAATTTGTTTAGGCTTTGTTATTTTGATTACAAATTAATTTAAAACCAGTAATATAAGTATATGAACGGCTGGGCAAAGGTCTCCCCCATAGCTTTCGACTACTCCTTGTGTCTTGCGTTCTCTGATCAATATTTATTAGTCTAAAAAAATATAAGTATCTACATCAAGTCTTTTTTTTTTTTGGGTGGGAAATCGTCGAATGACCCCTCCCGCTCTGGGTGGAGCGGAAGGGAGTGTCAGACTCTTACTGACTAAAACTCACCCGTGTTCCTTCCTTAGCCCTTTATGTTCCGGGCCTGCGCGGGCGGGTACATATCTACATCAAGTCTAAGATAATTATAAAATAATAAATCCTTTCACACAATAAAACTTCCATTATCATTTCTTTCTTTTGCTTCTCTCATAAATTGCAATTCATGTGGTTACTGGCTCCAAGTCTATTACGATAGCCGCGCACCGATAACTCATTCACATGCCCTTATAGGGTAAGCAGGATTGCAGGCAAGGGAACCACTTAGAAAATGCGGATACTATAAGCTTCATATTTTCGTTTTGAACAAAAAATGTTCGAGATATTACATTTTGTTGTGTAATCCGTCTGGCGCCGTGAAGTGACATGATAGACGGATCCCAGGCTACAGGCAGAAATATAAAGAACGCCCATTTGTATTATTTATTTTTATGTAGGTATATCATCACACTAATATTATAAAGGCGAAAGTTTGTGAGTGTGTGTTAGTTTGTGTTTATATGTTTGTTACTTCTTCACGCTCAAACAGCTTTACCAATTTTGATAAAAAAAAATATGGAGGTAGGTGACACCCTGGATTAACATACTACTTTTTATCCCGATATTCCCACGGGAACGACATTAACGCTTCACCCGCGTTATTATTATGTATTATATATATATAATTGATTCATTCATTATTATGTCATTTATTAAAAAATATTTAATTAATTAATTGACATATTGCAAATAAGATTTTATTCATATTGTGTAGCAAACTTGCAAAGGATGTATGAGAGTGTAGGGTGTATGGACGAGGTGTATTTGTGAGTCTTATCTTATCGTATCCCACATTCTTGGTCTCAGCCTTGTAGAGGAGCTATCTCCCTTTTCTACAGGTGAAAGATAATTATTGTAATGACGTTTGAAATGTAGCAGCGCAGCATTAATTCAATTTATTGTCTTGAAATCCGTAACTAAGAAATGATGAGTTAGAAAATGACTAGGACCTAAATACATAAAATCATAGACATTTCTTTTTATATTTTACTAGCTGCGCCCGCGGTTTCACCCACGTAAGTATCGATCCTGTGGGAATATCTGGATAAAAAGTAGCCTATATATTAATCCAGGGTGTCGGCTACCTTCATACAAAATTTTATCAAAATTGGTCCACTCGTTTGAGCGTGAAGAAGTAACAAACATATAAACTCACAAACTTTCGCCTTTATAATATTAGTGTGATTCAATGTATACCTTTATAGGTGGATAGAACTATATCATACCACTACAGTTGTTTTGATATCATACTGTAAGTAAGCACTTCGTACAAAATTGACCTTCTGCCTTTGCTTACCTGTAACATGTCTCAGGGAAGTCTCGAACTGTGTATTTGAATTAAAGATGCGTGTTACGTTCTAAACGGGTACTGTGTCATTATCTGAATGATGTATGGCCGATGTGTGGAGTGTAATGGTGTCTCACAGTTGACTGTTATTAGGTATGATACTGATTTCGTTATTTAAAGGTGTTGCAGTGGATGTGTTGGTGTTTCACACGAGTTTTAAATTACTAAGATCTTTTTTGTGAGAAAATGTGTGATGTGAAATTTAATTAGGTTTAATGGTGTCTAATAAGGCTATAGTTACTCTGAGTGCATACTTTGGACAAACTACTGTACCTACACAAACTAATTTAAATTATTTTATTTTTTAACCTATACACTCCATTGTGAGTTTATGTTTGTGTGTATGTATGCAATTTTATTGTGTTTTTACGGATCATTCGGTCTGCAATTTATTGCAGACACATGACAGATTACATGAGACACGTAATTAATTTTTATTTATTTTTATATTTTATTATTAAATAGTCCAGGAAAAGCCGAAAAGTCTACCTATTATTACGACGGCACTCACTGAAGCATGCTGTAAAATGATGAGGTCACTTTGGCAATGTTGTCAATCGGCTCAACATCTGTAGAGCCTGACTAACCAGGTGCGATTTAATTGCCTATGGCATGCCATAAGTTAAAGCAAAGTCATTTGTTGCTTTAATTTTGTTGTAGGTATGCCACACAGCCCCACAGGTAAGCAACTTGCACAACAACAGTGTAAACGGGGCTTTACTTAGTCACTTTGTAATATGGCAGACTCTATTTCTGTTACTAAGCTACTTCATACAACAATATCATTATAACCCACCCCTGCACATAACATCCAAAGCTCACTATCAGCAAATACCACAACAATGCGATCAATAAACATCACTGACGAATCGCACGTGCAAACATGCAAGCATACTCACGACACATGCCTCCACACAAGCACGACATCCTCATTTGGCAATGTCATTTGCAACACAGCTTTCATTGCATAACAGTACTTGATTTTGAGCCAAGAATTTTATACAAATCCCTATTGGCCGAATTGGCGGTTTCAGATTACGCCTACAGTTGTTGATGTTGGGGTTATGTTACTGTGTGTTGGGGGTCTAAAAATGTAATTTTAGTGGCTTCACGAATGTCATAAAAAGTTATACCGGGTGTAACAAGGCCACCGTCAACTAACAATGCATTCAGTAGATCAAAACTAAGTATCATTGTCCAAAAATAATTGCTCGGAATTTACTTTTATTTTGGTGTTAAAAATCGCTGTTTAAGGTCATTTATTTTCATTTAAGGTCATTGTAACGCACGCAAAACATTGTAATGAAAACGGTACAGGGGTCGTGAGGGTTAGTAAAAAAACGTCAGAAAAGGTAAAGGTAAAAAAATGATTGCAAATCGGAAAGAACGATGCGGAGAGTCACTTTCTCCGATTCGATAAGCGTCTACACTCGTTATTCGATCTCTTGTAACATTATTTACCTGTGGAAATCCACACACTGATATTGCCTCCATTTGTCCCAGGAAAGACAGACGGATAAGTAGGACTCCTACAGTTCTCAACGGAGCTCTTTCTTAAATCTATTTCAAGGAACCAAAGTATCGCCTGTGCGATTATCTGCAGGTTTCAGCAAGAAAGAAAGAAAAAAAAGTATTTATTGCGCCTCGTACAGGAAGATCACAAACTAAACTAAACACAGTAAAAAATAAAAACCAAGTTACCTATATAAAAAGTATAAAAAAAAGTAAAAATAAAAAAAAATAAACAGAAAGTCCTATACGAGTCCAAAAGGCTCCTATCGCAGCATGATGCTGCGACACTTAAAAAATAAATGTTGCAGCACGTTGCAAATGTTTTCTCTTCAAAAGAAACAATAGGGTTCTAACACCTAGGAAGTGAGATTTTAATCTTTTAATGTTACTTAATAAATTAAAATCTTATCTCACACTGTATAATTTTTTTATTGTAATCCGCATAGATAACAACAAAAAGTTTATAACGTGTATTAAAATATAAATATGATTATAAAACTCGTAAGTCAATTACTGCTCATGCGATTCCCATGAAATTGCAAGAAATTTTATTTATTCTGGGAACTTTTGCGTTACACATGAATTAGTGTCTTTATACATAGCCTTTACAGCACGATCATGGTTCTGAAGTCATATAGACATATAGTTTCAGTTATATTTTTTTATAATTAGACTAGCTCCTGTTCGTGGCTTCGTCCGCGTAAAATTTCGGCCCCCGACCCATGCCGCATCCCATCGCTCGCCCATGCTACTTTATACTCGCTTAGCATACTTTCTGTATGTTTTTACTTTTGCTCGGCTCCTAAGGGTTATAGCTCGATATTTAATAGCTTATAACCTTTCTTAAGAATCAGGCTATCAAAAGCAAAAATATTTTTTCAAATCCGACTGCTAGTTCCGGAGATTACGCCCTACATACAAACTTACAAACCAAACTTCTCCATATAAATTATTATCTAGGTATAGATGTATTTAAATTATCTAACATAGTAGATTATGTTGCTATTACATTACTATGAGAGTAAAGGAGCAGAGAGTGCACCTGTGTTTGCGCACACACTTGTGCGCTATAATATCTCCTGCTTACCTGGCTAATCTCCATTGAGATTGGCCACCGTGACCGAAAAACGGTCGGGGAGGCTATTATTATTATGTAATACCAAGGGCCTATCACGAACACGCGGAGTGACCAAAAAACTGAAAACACTAGTTAACTTAGTTTGTCTTGACTAGTTTTAAGACTTTACTATCTATGGGCGATTGTAATCGTGCTAGTCCCAAAAAAATATACCAAAATGCACACAACAGGTTAGGCTGTGCGTTGACATATCAGTCAGTCAGTCAGAACTTTGAATTATATACAATAGATACTTTTCCGGGATAAAAAGTACCCAGTGTGGTGCCCAGGATATTAAAGAATAATTATACAAAGTTTCATCGTTATCGAACCGGTAGTTTTTGCATGCTGCCTGAACAAACACACAGACAGACGACAGAAATTCAGGATTCAGAATTTTTTAATCACATTTTTGGGTTCGGTGTCGGTCTAGTAACACCCCCTACCATTTATTTTTTGATATTTTCAATGTACAGAATTTTCACTTCTACAGATTTATTATAAGTATAGATGTGAAACAAATTTGCAATCGGTCAAGAGGCTGAAAAACCGTTAAAATCGCGCTCGGTCAAAATAGCGATTGGTCAAATTCACATAATTTTCTAATCGCGAACGGTCAAATTAGCAAACAGTCAAGATTGCAATCGGTCGAGTATTTTACTTCACGTAGTTACTTCATCCAAACCAAACTCAGTTTTAATATAATTATGTATGATACAAACGCCTTCCTTTTAAATAATTCCTCTCTATGGACAATATAAGGAACACTACAAACAATATGTATATTATTCATCACGCTATTGTTTGTTAGGGGACACGTTACGCAACGCGTTGCGTGACGTTATTCCCGATGATTCAGACGTGACTTACTATAAAAAAGCGGCCGAGTGCGAGTCGGACGCGCACACGAAGGGTTCCGTATCACGGTGCAATATTTAATACTACGTTTTGTAAACACGTCAGCAAAAAAAAAACACGTTTCTTGTATTGGGACCTACATTATTTTTTTTTAAATTATTTATTTAAAACAAAAAAAAAATGAAAGGAGGTCCCAATGCTTTTTTGTAATTGTTATAGCGGCTATTACTTAGTACTAGTACACTCTGTAAAAATTTCAAGTATCTGTATTACGGTTCAAAGTTATAGCTCTGTGACAGACGGATGGAAGGACAGCGGAGCAACAGGGTCCCGTTGGCACACTTTAGGTACAGAACCCTAAAAATGTAAATGTCGAGTGACAGTCATGGTGGCCATACTTGCTTATTTAGTCTGTGGTTTATTTAACCAGTACTAATAATGCCAAGTTGTTGGGTAAGGTTAGGTATCAAATTAAGCTTAGCTTAGCGTTTATGTTGTAGTTAAGTGTTTTAATATGTCTGACGCAAATATACAGTTATGAGTAGTAATAGAACGCAACTACGTAGGTACCTAGGTACTAGATAGTAGTAAAAGTTGGGTTATATTGGGCGTGATTACGCAATTTCAAAGTAAATAAGTATAATATTCATTCTAGAATAGAATAGAATAGAATACTCTTTATTATGTACACCACATAAATTACAGACATATTTATAGAAACTGTATAAAGGGTGACATAATGGGCGGTCTTATCGCTAAAAGCGATCTTTTAAAGACAACCTTAGGTTGTTCTAAGGTTGTCTTTAAAAGAGGGTAGAGGGGCCCGTGACTAAATAATTACAGCCGCACAGGTCGATTGATCAGATTAAGCTACGCTTGCCGCGGTTGGTCTGTGGATGGGTGACCTTCTATACATACCGAGACCCCTCCATGCCTCGGAAAGCACGTTAAGCCGTTGGTCCCGGTTGTCATTCGTGGATCTTTGACAATCGTTACGGGTCGTCTGAAGGCCGAAAGTCTGATAACCAGTCTTACAAAGGGGTATCGTAGTTGTGGAGGTCAGATAGACAGTCGCTCCATGTAAAATACTGGTATTCAGCTGTATCCGGTTAGACTGGAAGCCGACCCCAACATAGTTGGGAAAAGGCTAGGCAGATGATGATGATGATTCATTCTACAGGGTAGGTACCTATATCAGGAAAGTGTGGTCACATTTAAGGGTACAGATCATCAGATACAGCCTGGATAATTAATTTTCAGATCAAAAAGCTTAAAAATAAAAATAAATGTAATTTAAAAAGCTTTTAATAGCCAAACAGGGACTCAACATCGTTTGCTTAGCTAAGCTGAAGGCTAATTCTCGTACCTACTTAAAAACGTTCAAAATCTAGTCGCAATCTCATCTCAGCGATAATCAATGTCAAAAATGTAGGATTTTTGACAGATTGAGACTGAGATCCTGACTGTGAACGTTCTTAAAATTACGAAAATTGCCCTCTGGTTTAAAAAAATGCATTTCAAACATGGAATTCCATTTTCAAACCGCCGCCGTCACCTTGAAACGTCCAATAACGTCCCTAACTTCCATGTACCGTCTCACTTGTCTCGTACTAACAGCGACACTGCCACAGTTTCAGTAGGTACGTCACAATAACGGTCTATAAAACGATTTATCGCGTTCGCACACAGCGATAATTGTCTTCGGAAATGTCATCCACTTGAAATGGATCGTGGGTGCGGGCCTTAAACTGATTCTCCACGCTGTCACGTGTCTATAGTTCTATTAAAGGATGTTGTCTTTGGACAGAGCAGAAGCAATGGTGGCATTGGAAACGGGTGGAACACGAGTTGTAGGCCGTAGGTTCCAAAAAGTTGTGTAAATTATTTCATGACCACTGCTCTCAAAACGGTTTAGGCGAACATCGTGAGAAAACCACGCATGTGCTAGAACCAAAAGTTCGTAGATGTGACATCCACCAATCCGCACTGGGCCCGCGTGGTGGATTACGGCCCACTCCCTCTCACAGCCAGGCCTGTGTCCCAGCAGTGGGAACATTATAGGTTGATTATGCTTCTGCTGTCTTTGAGGTAAGCGTGTCGTGGTTTGGGGCTTTTAATTATTGGGAAATGAATTTTGGTTGTAAGCTTTACGTGACAGCTTCCTGAAAACTGACCTACTTCTGCTATACGTAGGTACCTAAATTATAATATAATTTAATACAGTCCACTGTTACACGTAAAATTTTCAGTACTTAATCCCAAAACTATCACAGTTTTTCCGACATTTGTAGGTAATCTACAATCGTTCTAATTTTGTATCAAAACACTGTTATATCATTAAAGCCAAAAATAGCAACTCGTTTTATAGCAGGTTTACGGTAACAACGTGCCATAACTTGAGGTATTTTATAACAAATATTATAATAAAATAGTTTACGAAACTTTTTTCCATGCAGCGAGGTCGAAGTTTTTTGAGCACAAAAAAAAACAACCTCCATTTATTTCCATGATTGAACATTGTTTGTTTTTTGCCATTCACATACAATACTGAAGCCAACAGGAATGCAGTAAAACCACTACATAAAACAAACTCTTATTACGTAGAGTAAACTCGTCGCGAATTTAATTAATTTCAAAAGAAAACAAAACATTTAAAATATTCATGCCGTATTCACTGGCACTGGAGGGCTGGATTTGCATATTTCACTACGAGGGTCCAAGTTTATTGGCGGTCGTGTGTGGTCCTCGGTCGCTATGGTAACGAAGCTATCGCGGTCAAAGCGGATCGCCTTACGCCTTAACTGATGGACACGGCTAATTGTTAGAAGCCGACGAACGTCGCCGCCTGCGCTCGCACCACACGCCTTTAAATGTCACTACATGACCGTTAGTTTCATTTCTTATCAGATCCCTCTCCAATTAAGCACAACTTAGTAGTACTTGGGATCTCGTACGCGATAATTATACCAATTTATTCTAAATATCAACGGGAACATGGCGATTTTTATCTTACTTCCCCGACTACATGGTACCGTGATTAACTCTATGCTTTTACTTGTCTACGCTTTTACAGATAGCGCCTGTCACGTTAATTCTGTACGCAATTGCTTTCACGATTTTATGACGATTCGTTTCGGTACTTATCTTTGGCCACTGCTGACCCTTGGAAAGCTCGGCTTCTCTTTAGAAAACTGAGTTTCCTGTCCAACGAGACGTAAAATAAATTAGAATCTTTAGATGCCAAGGAACTTAAAACTGAATGAAAAATAAAATTCAAAGGCTTCGCAGACGCTATAGCAAGGAAAAAATCCGTCTGTGAGAAATTGAAAAATAAATTAAAACGATACTCCTTCTATCTACTCTGTGTAATTTCGCGAAGGAGACTGAAAGCTATTTGTAAAAGCTAAAAGTAAAAAGCTTTAAAAACTTTTTGTAATTCCTTTTGATTAATACTGAGACGAATTTTCTTTGGCTAGCTATATTATTCTTTGTGATAAGGTCAATGCCCACTAGGGCGTAACATTGCACGCATCATAGACTTTTTACACTCGCATACATTGATGGAGTCGAAGCAATAGCACATGTCAACGCTCACTGATGAAACGTCATGTTTATGCGAAACTGGCATTTCGCATAAAAAGTTTTACGATACGCTTCAGTAAGTAACAAGTTTAATAGAGCGGACTTAAGATTATTGCTAAAGGCGCTTAGTTGCTGATTTTTATTGCAAGATCCTCTTTAATTAATGGAAGTGGATCAAAACGCAATTTGTACCTCGTCATCTTAACATAAGATAATTAAAATGCAAGAACCTTTTTTTGATCAGCTGGAATTCATTTAAGATGGGAAGATCAGCATACCAACAATGTTGTTGGTCTCATAAATCGGCCCATTGAACTGTATTCAGGGTAGTGAATAATCATGATAACCATATAATTAGGAATGTTGGTGCCATAAGCTTGCAGACTCATCGTTAACAGGCTAATGTATGTGGCTCGTCTTGTCTCGATTTTCAGTTAGTTTTCCGTCGATTTACTAGAAAACGAAGCATACCATTGTCTCAGCAAAACATAAACATGAATCACTAAACATTTTTAGATTTAAACAGTAAATAAATCACGCAAGTAGTAAACTATACCAAACAGGTTACTGGTCTAACAATTTAGGTCACAGTGACTAATTAAAACTTTTGTAACACACGCAAAACTTGCTTTGTTTAAAAAATATCCGTTGTGTCGCGTAATACTTCGCGTTTGAGCTTAAAATAATATAATTTATTACAATATTAATTTAGTGTAATGGTTCCCGTGTGCTTAGGGCTAAATAAATTAGGGCTTTGTTGAAAATAAACTTGCGAAGTAATGTAGTGGACGCCTGCCCTAGTTTTTGTGTGAGCAAGTTATGGGACATTATGTTCTGTAGTTAATGAACTTTTGAAAGACGGACTTTAATGTCTGAATGAATGTGAAGTTATTTTTTATTAAACTTAATAACAAAATTCTAAACAGTTCGTTAATTAGCTTTACTTAATTTAAATTATAGTCCGTCTGTGTGCCTGTGTGACTGCGTTGTTCTTCACTACGCAACGGATTTTGATGTGGGTTCCACCATAATTTAGAGAATTTATTCCGGAAGGTTAATGTCTGTAAAATACTTAACTAGCTTCTGCCCGCGACTTCGTCCGCGTGAAATTTGTTGTTTTCGTTTAAGGTTCTTTCTGACTTTTTTTTTTTGCTCGGTTTCTAAGGGTCCTAGCATTATGTTAAATAGTCAAAAGCCAACCTCAGGAAATGGGCTTTCAAATCCGACTGGTAGTTCCAGAGATTAGCGTGTTCAAACAAACAAACAAACTCTTCAGCTTTATTATTACTATAGATATGTATTCAACTTGCATAAAAATATAATCACACTAATATTATATAGGCGAAAGTTTGTGAGCGTGTGTGTGTTTATATGTTGGTTACTTCTTCACGCTTAAACGGCTGGACCAATTTTAATAAAATTTTGTATGGAGGTAGCTGACACCCAGGATTACCATAGAGCTACTTTTTATCCCGATATTCCCATGGGATCGAAATTTATGCGGGTGTAACCGCGGGCGCAGCTAGTAATGAATATTGTCAAGTCTATAAAATCGTTCGAAGCAGGGGCAGGTCATTAATATTATTATAAAAAATAACTGAACACGGAATTATGATTAGAAAGCTGTAAACATAAGTTAACATCGACAAATCGGGATACAAGAAATAAGTACATAATGTTGTAATGTTGCCTGCAAGCTATCCTATTATTAGATACTACGATAAATATAATGCGTATGAGGCGCTAATTTGTTCCGGCTTTGTTGAGATCGTTCCGCGGCCATTTTAAAAGGCTCCAACATATTCCCTGCATTCATCACTTAATTTTTTTTTTTCTTTTTTTTATATTCTGTGATCATAGTAAAAACATGGAATGGTTTCTTCCAAGGAAATATCTTAATCTAGTCCCTTTTAAGTAACGAATTTTGCATTTTACATATATAAAATTTAAAGTCCTGACTGACTGATATATCAACGCACAGCCTCAACCGCTGGTCCTAGAGACATGCAATTTGAAGGCTGTGTTCTTTGTGAAGAGTAGGTATCCACTAAGAAAGGGTTTTTTTTTAATTCCACCCGTAAGCGGTGGGTGAAATTTTACGCGGACGAAGTCGCGGGCACAAACTAGTAATAACTAATATAAATGTCAGTGAAATTGTCGTAAATAAAATGGTATTCAAAAGAAAGTGGTATTTTCTTTGCATTTTTGTTGGTTTCTTAGGAAATCTATCCATTGACGGATCTTACATACAGTTGGCTACACTAAAATATACGGTATTAGTGAATACCGTATATTTTAGTATAACCAACAACAACAAAAGGAAACACGCCTTGGTACATATTGTATTGGCTTCTTCTAACGCTTACTTAAGGGGCTTACAGGACCTAAACGCAAAAAAACGCAAGTTTTAGAAACAATACAAGTATATGATCGTCTACAGTAAACAAAATCAAAAAAATATATGATATTCTTCAGGATATATGCTAGGTAGATAGTGTTTTGAAAACATAATACAACTAATTAGATACGATAGAAAAACATCATGAAAACACTAAAAACTTCCCTAAAAACTTTTTTTTACAATAAAAATCATACTACATACAATCATTCTGATTTTTTGTCAGGTTATTCTACAAGCAACATACTAAAATACTAGTGTTTTAATTTTTTAGTCCAAACAATAGATTTTTTGTAATTAAATAATTGCATATTCATATTTTGCAATAAATTACCAGCGTTGTGTCATCGCGCGTCTCTTTCTTTTCTATGCCATGACCACGCTTTAGGTCAGGTAAGCCCCTTAATATTTTCTATAGTAAAATTTCGTTTTCCGCTTCTAAGCTTCGTAACATTTTGCGAAAAGCTGCGCCTTCCACGATACTAGGAAACAGAGTTTTAGACTTAAGGCTAACTGCTGAAACATTTAATAGATGTACAGACGCCATCACATTAAGCTACTACAATCTGTCAAATTTCTTTAATATGTTTTCAACTTTATCGCTAAAGTTTAAGGTTCAATGTTGATTGGGAAAATTTGACAGTTTCGGGTAACTTGATGTGCTGGCAGTCTGTAGTTGGAAATCCAAAAGATTACGGATGTTTGCTTAAGAGTTTACTTTTCTTGTTCTTCAGAAACTTTACCTACCTTTCCTTTGATTTAGTGAGGCTTTATTTCCAACGTCATATATTTTTACCGTAGAATAAAATTGACGTTAGACAGTTTTAGTATGGAAAAACTATCACAAATTAAAAATTCGTAATTGTTCACACTTTCCTGAGAAAAAGGATCCTGGGCAGACCGAGAGCAAAGTTCCTTTTTTTTACTTTTGAGGTACTTACGGAACCCTAAAAAGCATGACAGAGTGACAGTTTCTAAGTACGTACGCCCGGAAACCCAGAGAGTTACAGCCCAAACTCCTTGCTGGCTATTCTGTTTACCACAGTGTGTCATGTCAATTTATGGGGCTTACATGACCTAAAGCGCGGTCACTGTCGGACTGTATAGAAAAGAAAGAGAAGTGCGATGGTTTTTTTCTATTATATCAAATTAGTTTTATTATGTTTTCAACACACTATCTGCCTAGCATATATCCTGAAGAATATCATATATTTTTCTGATTTTAGTGTAGTCGATCATATACTTTTATTGTTTCTAAAACTTGCGTTTTTTGCGTTTAGATCATGTAAGCCCCTTAATAGAAGAAGCTCGGAACTGGATGATACAACCAATAAATTTATTGAATCCCTAAAGTTCTTAATAAACGTCCAATAAATAACACAACGCACTTGAACATTGTATCCAGTAGCAGCCATACTTAAAATCCGACATTTTACAAGGCAATATTTTAAAAACTGCATGTGCATGTGATATTATAATATTTAAAAAAAAGTAATTGCTGCCTGTGCGAAATTTATTTTATGAACATTGTTATTAACGACACGATATTTCTTGTGACATGTTTTCATTATATCATAGGAGTTCATTACTTACAGGAGTTTTCAGATTATTTAATCGTTTTTCATCCTTATAAAATCTACTAGCTTATGCCCGCGACTTCGTCCGCGTTTTTCACGCTCCCCCCATTCACCCTCTTAGGGGTGAAATTTTGAAATACCCTTTCTTAGTGGATACCTACTCTTCACAAAGAACACACCCTCCAAATTTCATGTCTCTAGGACCAGCGGTTTAGGCTGTGCGTTGATATATCAGTCAGTCAGGACTTTGAATTTTATACAGATAGATTAGCTGCGCCCCGCGGTTTCACCCGCGTAAATGTCGATCCCGTGGGAATATCGGGATAAAAAGTCTATATGTTAATCCAGGGTGTCAGCTACCTCCATACAAAATTTTATCCAAATTGGTCCAGCCGTTTGAGCGTGAAGAAGTAACAAACATAATACGAAATTTTTGTACTAAGTATACTGCCTAATCCTTCAGAGATTACAACAACTGTGTTTCCGAACATACAATACACTGTAAAGATGTTAATAAAACACTCATTTAGGTATAATAAATTATACTAGTTCTACGCCACATAGTAAGTAGAAACTTGATACTGGAATTGTTTTATATCAATCGCAAAACGCAATATTGTATGAGACTGCGGTCATAAATGTAATATAGTAGGTAGTTATTATCAACATTGGTCTAAATTGTTATTGCACGTAATCATGGCACAATAATTCAAATACTATGTTTGATTATAATCTTGGTGTGTTGTGATTGAATGTTATAATGGCAGTAGTTACGACAAGGTCATGATTCTTGATTAGTGGTTACTTAGAGCAAAAAAAAAGCTGCAGTAATTAAATTAAATGGGTGTACAACAAATTTAGTTTGTAGCCGAGTGGTCCGTGGGTTCGAACCCAGGCGCTTTACTTTGCGTAAATAGTTTCACCACCACTGGTCTCAAAACGATGAAGGAAAACATATTGAGGAATGAAATGTCCTAGAACCAAAAATTCGAAAACATCAACTCGTACCAACAAATGAAAAGGGGGATTTCTGGACTTTTTTACAGGGGATTCTGTCAGGGGGGATTTTAGGAATAAGCCCCCGCAATGGGTTCGCATGGTAGATTACAAACCACTCCCTCTCGAAGAGAGGAGGCCTGTGCCCCAACAGTGGGGAATATTATAGGCTGATTATTATATACTTGAATAAAACGTTGTCCAAAGCATTATTTAAATAAAAAAGTTTTTTTTTTGTATAACACATTACTTTATAGTTTGCCGTATATTACAAACTTTTACATTTTTATTAACTTTATGATCATCATCATCTGCCTAGCCTTTTTCCAACCATCCTGGAGTCAGCTTCCAGTAGTTCTAGTCTAACCGATTTCAATAACATTATTTTCAACCCTATTTGTTGTTTTATTCCCAGCAACTATTTTCAAACTACGGTCACATACTGCAGTAATGGTTTCGGTAACCAACTTTGCTACTGAATATTAATACCTGAAAACTTCAATAATAATAAACATAACATCACGCCTGTAATAAGTACATATCTAAAAGGTTGGGCAGAGATGTACCAGTACACCCACATTTCGCCAGTTATGTTTAAGTCCCATGTAACAAGGGCGAGCCTATTGCCATCAACTGGGCACAACTCCAGACTCCAGACTGCTACTAAAAAACTCTAGATGGAAAAACCCAATAACACTTGGCCCGACCCTGGAATCGAAACCAGGCCCTCATTCTCAGCAGTAGCACTTGCCACCACTATACCAACTAGGAAGATCTATTATAATATAATGCATAATCATTTCACGCCGCGGTAAAAGAGCATGTCGACTAATATCGTGACTATAATCACGTAAGAACATATCAATTTCTAAAAGGCAAAGTTCAGTAATCAAACTACCGTAAAAATTACGTGTAATGTTACACCGTAGTAATAATTATATGTAGTGCATATCATATGCTTATTACCGCACTACGGTTTTGAAATCCCACTGAGAAATGGCTTCTTAATAATATTAATGCTCTTTCCCGAGCTCTTACTAAATGTAAGCTTTGGTATCTTACAATCTATGTACAGTCAACAAAAGAGATAAGTATGCAGGGTCGTCGGATATAGTTGAAGTTTAGTAAGAAACCGATGGAGGTTGTCTACTGAAATTTAATTTGATAAATGAGCTGTTTGTTTTCTATTAATAAAATTAAATTTTATTCACCACCACTGCTAGTTAGTAGCAAGTTATCAGACTACTTAAAGATCCCTTAGAAATCACATTCCTTGTTAGGTTTAAAGAAACTTTATTCTCAATGAAAACATAACATGTCACTTCCTTGAGAACAATAGATACTAATTATAATTAAAATTTACAAAAGTTCGACACCAGTTATAGACTAATCAACATATTCGAAACCCGACCCACCCAACGCACGCACGCAACGCATATTCCTTGTTACTGTTCAAGTTATATGTTTGATATGATTCAGCCCTTACAAAATCATTTTTTACACTATTTTGCATAGTTTACTTATGTATTTATTAAACTTGTATTATTCACACCAAAATGCTTATAACTTAATATTAAAACTTAACTAACTATGTATTTACACTACCTACTAAATTAAATGACTAACTATAAAAATCAATACCTACAAAAATGTATAAATGTAGGTAGGTATACATATATGAATAATGAATAGCTTACAACTTTAAAGCAAGACCAACAGCAAAAATATGTATTGTATGACTTCAACTTACGATTTATATTGTACCTCTCAGCTATGAAATAAGCCTTTTACTCGATCTTCATAAAATGAAAAGAGCATAAGGAAGTACAACTATTGTTGAGTATAGGTACCTCTGGTACTTTCTATGTAAGTGCATAGGTAATATACTTGTGTTAATTATAAAGACGTAGGGTGAGGTATTCAGCAAGTACCGATCAGCTGATTATGCATTAATACCGCAGCGCAATATTAATTTCAAGTATAGCCTTCGTCGTTAGCACATAGCTTAGGAGCAATAAACTTTTTTGTTCTTTAGGGTTGTTAAAAAGTTATATGTTCTTAAGTTATTAAACCTCTACATTATTTTCCTTTTCGTTGCGGAAATAAGTAACGTTACTTCAAGGAGGATGAGAACTGGCGACAGGTGTCAGGCGAAAATCTGACATTCCGACAATTTATAAGCACCTGTCGTGAAAAAGGTGTTAAGTTTGTCATATTTTGACAAATATGTCACATTAGGTAGGTATCAGTTATAATTATGAAATATGCCCCTGCTTGGTCATTTATCACTGTCACGAATAAAAAACTCCGGTTCTTTCGTCCTGAAGAGCGTTTACGCCGTACGGCATTTCATACAAACTTTCAAGCACTTATTTTTTTAAATGAATGAACCGATTTTAATGAAACTTCATACGCATAAGCAGGATACAAAGGTCTAAAAAGTTAGTAGAGAACATTTTCGAAAAATAGCGTTACAGCCAAATTAGACCGATTTTAAATTTTCCATAGAAACAGAGATTTCCAGTTATCGTTTTTTTAAATAAGACATTTCGAAAATGTTTTTTCACATTATCTAGGTTTACTCTTTTTGACAGGTAACCGGGCCCAGTGCGGGTTGGTAGATGTCACATGTCTTAGATTTTTCGGTTCTAGGACATAGGTCATAGGACAGGACGGTTTCCTCGCGATGTTTTCCTTCACCGTTTTGAGAGCAGTGGTGATGAAGTTACTTGTCTACACAAAGTAAAGCGCCTGACAGGGCTCGAACCCACGACCGACAACTTGTAAGTCGGAGCCGTTGCCGCTGGGCCACCACTGCTCGCACTCGTACTCTCGTACACTCGTAATAATAATATTAGTATAGACAACCCTAATTCATTCAATATTTGCTTAATTCCACATATCGTTGACAAGTAACATTTACACCAATACTCATTAGTTTCTATAGGTAATGGATTGCCATGTCTATCCACAGCCATGCGTATGAGTCACTGCGGTGGCGTGGGTGATATTAATTTCTTGCTGCAATCATAGTTGCGGCTGTAAGCCATGAGTAACTAATAGATAATTGATCATTTGAAGGTATGGTAAATATGAGTGTGGTTTGATTGGTTGGGGTACAGTTTACAAGAGAATGATGTCAGGGAACTTTTAAAATTCTATAAGTACCTACAAGATACTTGATGAAGATTTAAATAGTCTGTGGTTTCTCCGACTACCTATTACTGGTACGTATTATAGTGAGCTGTCAGTTTATTGAACTGAGGTGAAACGTGGTCAGGTCAGGAATCCAGCAGAATATCAGCGTCAGGTACATTTGCCTGACACATGCTGAGCTGGACTCCCATTTGGTGCAACCTTGAGACGCACACCGCACTGAGTATGTTCCGTTATTAATTTTATTTAAAATATTCGTCATAGTGTCACTTTTATTTCGATATGTATGTTTTTCATTTTGTTTTTATATCGGCACCTTGTTTTTATATTATAAGCATGTGGGTAATTTGGCTATCATCTAATATTGTACTTGTTTGTGCTGTGCTGTCGTTTTGTATGCGCTAAATAAATGATTTATCTATCTATCTATCTAAACAGCATACTCTTGATAAAATACAGATTTCTGAGAGTGACTAAATAAGATTGTAATTTCTGGTAAAAAAGCACTTCCTCCATAAACATCATCATTACATTATAGTTCCTTGTTCTTGTTTCATGTTTATTATTTTGTACATAATTATATTTTATGTAGGTACTTATGTGATTTATTTTATATGAAAATGGTACACCATTGACTAACTACAGTATTGTCTCGCCTTCTCCTTTTTACCGACTTTACAAAAAGGAGGAGGTACTATGTTCGGGTGTTTGTATGTTTTTTTTTTTTTTTGTATGTTTGTTCATCGAATACGCCGCCAATTGTCGACGGATTTTCAAAATTCTTTTTTTGTTCGAAAGTAGATAGTTCCGAGGTGGTCCCATTATCACCAAGTTAGGATCTGATGATGGGATCTTAGAGAAATCGAGGGCAACCCTCAAATTTTATAGGCTCACTTATTGTTTTTCGCATATTTTATGAAGTATCTTGTGTATTTGTGTATGGTTGTCACCATCTCAGGTAGCTGGGCTGATGATGGAAGGTACAACTCCTTAACAGTAAGAAGTTACTCGAACAGGCAAGGACTGTTTTAGTAAATTGTTTTGATGTTTGATAGGGCATTTACCACATTTGGTCTCATGATCATCAAGTCATGACCTGATGCTGCAGTCAGGATAGTCTGCAGAGTACCTAACTCCTCGACAACTAACAGCAGATATATCGTGTTTAGGCTCATTGAAAAGGGCTCGATGTGTGGATAAACGTACTGATACTGAGGAACACCGAAGACCTGATGCTGAAGCCAGGAGCATCAGAAAAAGTACAAACCTTTAAATTACAGCACCGTAGTCGTGTTTGGGCTCATTTTAAACAGGACTAATTTTATGTTCAATGCAATGTTGACATAAGTCTGATCTGATGCTGCAGCCAGGATTATGAGCATCTAATCTAAAAACTAATAAAAGGAGAACTCCTCAACAATTATCGCCCCTGCATCGAGAAAAGGAATATTTTATAAAAAGGCGATGGGCAAGTTGACATTAGGCTATTGTAACTTAGATAAATTATAAATATACCCACTAAAAAGCGAGAAATAAAAACTTTTTAACAAAAAAAAAAACCGACTTCCAAAAAAATCACTACAAACTGAAAAATAACTTTAATTTCGGAAGTCGGTGGCAAAAACTAAATACTGATCCCTAAGACACCGGCTTCCGAAATTAAAGTTATTTTTCAGTTTGTAGTGATTTTTTTGGAAGTCGGTTTTTTTTTTTGTTAAAAAGTTTTAATCTATCCAAAGGTTGTCGGTAAAAGATCGCTTTTAGCAATAAGACTTACGTAAAAGTTCTACATTTATATCTGTAATTTTTAAAGTGCAAATATTAAAGAGTATTCTATCTATGTATTTTTTTGTTTAGCCTATACTGTCCAAGAATGGAAGAAAAAGAAATGTTGCGCCGACCCCAAATAAATTGGGATAAGGGCAGGAGAATGATGATACTGTCCCACTGCTGGGCAAAGGCTTCAAGTCCTTGAAGGAACTTTTTCTTTTCTTTTCTCTATCTATGTATTATGGGACAGAAAATCTGTATTTTATCAAGAGTATACTGTGTATGTGTTATTTTGACATTGAAAGAAGGCACACACATTAACTTGTGATAAGAAAGATTTGGCCAATTAACTAAGTCACTACCATTGTCGAAAACACTAGATACTTCAATGAATACTCACTTTGATTTTATGCAGTGTTAATATTTATAGTTCATTCAATAATTTTCCTTCAGTACTCGCAGAGGTTAGCTGTAACTGTATTACAGTTTTACAGTCGCCATAAAACAAGATAAGGCTCAGCATTCAATGTCAACATTCCACTTTCAAACCAAATTATAGGCACAGTCTGCATCGTAAACATAAACGTTTATTAAGATATGTGGTTTCAATTTCCGATGTGTTATAGTTGAAACACTGCGCGCGTGAGGCCACGACCTTAGTCGCGCTCCAATTATGACGAACAGGTGAGGAGAATCATCATCATCACGCGAACCGTAACTAGAGCAAGAACTCGACTTAAAATAATCGTAACAACAGTTGAAAGTGAAATTTCTGAGGAGAAAATGGGCTGGAAACTTCGAAGTCCCCGGTCCAAGGAATTTAAGTATCACACTAATAATATTATAAAGGCAAAAGTTTGTGAGTGTGTTTGTTACTTCTTCACGTGCAAACGGCTGAACGGGTTTGGATGAAATTTGGCACACACATAGTTTATAACCAGGATTAACACATAGGATACTTTTTATCCCGATATTGTGGGGATATCGAATGTAATATATACACAATTTATTTTTGATGTGAATATTCCCACATGTGGGAACAGTACTTACTTTAGTAATTACAACTGTTTGAAGGATTTACCTAAATTGAAATTCAAAAACTTTATTTCGAGCAAAGACTCGTATAGGGTTAGTAACATTTTCCTTAAAATTAATAAATCTATAAGTGAACAAAACGAAACCGTGACACATGTAACTGAGTGCAGTGAACTATACCTTTAGGTGGTACCTATAATGTATTTTTAAAGCTGGTTAAAACTTTTAAAATATTGTAAAAAAATTGTACCTACATATAGTTTTCTAAAGTTACTTAAAACAAACAAACAACGTTTTACAGATGTTTCGTCCGAACAACTTTTAAACAAAGTCTATTGTATGAAAAATCGTCGAACAAAGAAAAGTTGAAGGTATTTTTAGGCTATATTTTCTCGCTATAAGCTTATAGCGTGTGTCAAAATCAGACACCTATGCCACTCGTTACCAATTGCACGGCTATTATTGTTATTGATCCAATTTCCTTAATGACTATTGATGTTTGTGACGTATATCATTGCTACCATGGTTTATTACGCACTGACCATTGCACAACGTATCTGGAGTACTACAGTCAACCTCCATACTAATATTATAAATTCGAAAGTAACTCTGTCTGTTTGTCTAAATGTTACCTTTTCACGCCTAAACCACTGAACGGATTTCGATAAAATTTGGCAGAGAGATAGATTGCATCCCGGGGAAGGACATAGGATAGTTTTTATCGATATACCTTGCGGGCGAAGCCGCGGGCGAAGCCGCGGGCGGAAGCTAGTAAAATATAAATATGAACACCCAACGTTTTTAGAACAAAACTCTTTCAGTGTTCTATCTTTTCAACAATAAACCTTATACATAACATACAATAGATATTTTAGATTAAATTTGCACTTCCTTTAGACAACAACATTCAAGATGAGAAAAAAAAATTGCATAGGTATATAACACGAAATGAACTACATTGTTTTGATGATACATCAAAGGCTATTTTGATTATTATTATTTTGTAAATTCGTACTGTTACTGGCAGCCTTACATTGCAATATTAACAGTATGAAATAAAAAAATTACTTAAGGTAAGTAATAAATTGTGTATAGTTAAATAAAATCAATCTATAAATAAATACTTACCATCTATGCTAAAACTCAAAAAAAAAATCTTCCTCTTCTGCTGTTAACTGTACCAGTAAAAATACATTCACCGCCGCATAAGTGATTTATTTATCAAGCCATTCATCATCATTAACTTACGTAACCCCCTTTAATAATCCAGCAAGACCAGTTTAATTTAGGCATTTCGTAAAGGTGATCAAGCAGCAAGAACCAGCCAAGTACCAAAAACTCGTTAAGTACCAAGAACTCGCCAAGTCCCAAGAATCGACCAATCAATATCCAAGCTTTGTTCTACAAAACATTTTGTTTAATTAACATGCTATGTTTATCGGTAGTTAGGGCGTAAACGTGAAACTTTTTATCTAACGGCTAGAACTTAGGAGTAATTTGCATAGTTTAACAATTACTTGGCACATTCTTTCTCAAGTAACCCCACATCTTGATATCCTTTGCTAACAAAGGACGGGGAAGCTTTCGCCGGTTCGTGACTGTGTTGCTGTGTGTTTCTTACTCCGTATGTGCAATGTGCATGTCTTTGAAAATATATCGACGGCTGAACATAAATTATTGTGTGTGGAACTGTAGACTTCTCCTTCAAATATTTAACTGTAGATATGGCTCATGAGCAGTTCACCAGATTCGCAATTTACCTGGTTCTCGATTTACAAGATTCTGAATTTGACCAGATTCTCAACACACTGAAGCGGTTTTTTTTTTTTGTTTTCCCGAGGAAACCTTCAAAAGGCGCCTAGGCTTTAGCTTACCTTATACTATACGAGTAGTACCTAGATGTTATAATAACTAACTCATATCTGTCAGTAATTATTTCTGTAAGTCCTTGGATGTCAGTAAGCTAGATCTATAGCATTTTAATTAGGAATATAGTATTAGTCGTGCTTAATTTATTTAATGTCAGTTTTTTAGCCACATGCGACGTTTTTGTCAACTTTAAATTATCCTAATAATTGATAGCGTTAGAAATAATGTCGCTATGACTCACGAGATTAAAATGACCTATTACTTTGTAGGCTACAAATGCTATTTACTTTAATAAGCAACACAATAATAACGTTCCTTTTCCGCCTACGACGCTCTCCGGAGCTACGAGCGTCATTAACTAATTCAGTTTTCGTCAGTTAACTCGTTTTGCCTCGCATATTCATGAAGCAAATTATTTCACTTTTGCGGTCGGTTGACATATAAATATTTAGAATTTATAATGACGAGCAAATTGTGAATTAATAGCGCTTAAAACGATTTATGTCCTAGTGAACAAAGTTCTTCGAGATATTGTGTAAACATTATTTGGTATGCGGCATGTAAATGGTGAAACGTAGTAATAAATTATTTTTATGATGGGATCTAAGACTGGACTTTAAATTGCAGTAAAAGAAGTTATTTAAAGTCTGGACTGCATAAAAGCAGTAAGTAGGTAGATATATATCTTTATATAGACCAGAGGGCTGGCATATTTTTAGCCCAAATAATCAGCATTACCATCCAACGTGGTAATGCTGCCAGCCTTTTAGGCACTTCTCCCATTGACAGCAATGCGGACGAATTTTTTGGATTTATTCCGGTCTGATCCCCTAAATCCCACTCCACCCCCTCCTCGATCCCCTGCTAGTTTGTCTTCGAGCTCCTCCCTTTTTCTTTATTATGTATATTTTAGTGTTAGCTTGTATATTGTAAATAGGGTTTTTGGTTGTATTTAAACAAATATTATAAATGGATAGTAATTATATGTACCTATAGTGTTTATCAACTTTCAAACTATTACCTATTACGGTAGAAAAACAATGTATCAATAATTTCACTATTATTGGCTGACTTTTATCGGGATCATGATTTTCTAGAAATAAAGTTTCTAACCACAACAGGTGCTTTCTCAAAAGCCAACCACAACGAAAAAATCACACAAGAACAAAATAAACGATCATACATTGTCATTGTCATTACCATAATATCACAATATTATCAAAACACTTTAAATTAAAACATTAGACAGAACATTATGGAATTCGCGGACATACTTTTTACCTAGTGTGTGGCCATAACACGCGTCGTAAAGCTGCGCGTGCGCCTCTCTAGGGGGCCTCCGTATCACACGACTTTACGGCCACATTACACTCGGATAGTAAACGATACCCTAAACTTACTAATGTTTATTTAAAACACGTGTTACGCAATTTTGTAGCCTAACAGTAGAAGTTAGGGTTCTTATTTGGGAGATTTTGAGTTGATCTGGAATTTTATTAATGGCCCGATTGATCAAGGGAAGGGATGTTTATTTAGTTTGTTGCGTTTGTTTTATATGCTAATCTGGGAATTTGAGAAACCTGAACCGCTTTTAAAGTCCAGGAAATAAACTATCCTGTATAATATTTTCTCTCATTTGTCATTCCAAAACTATCGAACATAACCCATATTTGTCAAGAATTCTTCTTAAAACCAAACGAGGAAAGCAAAATAAATAACATTGTTATCTAGCAATTTTACTGTTAGCAACGAACTTGTGAATGTATTACCTAAATGTGGCCATACCACAATCGGAGTTCGAACCCGCGACCTCACGACACAACTCCATTCTCGGTAAATTGAGGCCTTAATAAGTTCTCCTGAACTTCTAGGTTACCAAGTTTAGATAATTTGCTGCTAGTTTATATTTTAAGGCAATTATAGACTGGTCTTTATTGGACACCGATTATTTCATTTGACCGGGTATGAATTTGGTCCCATTTAAGCACCTCACCTATCTACTTAAAATTGTTTAGTAGGTACCTAGTACAGACACGAAGTAACAATTCAAACTAACGACTTGTGTGGGATATTTTCCAAGTTATTCAGTTATTTCACATACAAAACAGATGCAAAAATGTGCAAAGTAAACGATCATATCTGTCAAAGGCGATTTAGTATGCGGACTCAATACGGACAACGCGACTATCTTACAAATACGTCACAAATTGGAAACTGACACTGCTAGTAAGTACACTTCGGAGCCAAATCCGATCCGAATCGGAGAAATCACAACACAACACTAACAAGACATAACATCACGTCTGCATTTCCCGAAGAGTTAGACAGAGGTGTATTACTGTTTAAGTCGCAGAAGAAGAACTAGCAGGCGATCCGGGGGTAGAGGGGGGTTCAGGGGGGTTCAGGGGGGGAGGGGGAATCAGACCGGAATAAATCCATGTAATAGGAGGCGAGACGATTGCCATCAACCGGGCACAAATCCAGACTCGGGACCGCTACTGAGAAAGTCCAGATGCAAAAACCCAATAACACTGCCTGACCCGAGAATTGAACCCAGGACCACATGCTAAGCAGTAGCGCTTCCGACACATCGAGGCAGTCAAAACCACACTCCGGAAAAAACGCCCCAAAACGTCACAAAATGTTCTAAATTCGAATCTAGTTCGCAACAATGATTTCAAAAGTAAGGATACGCCCGTCTGAACATTTCACATAGAAGTTCTTCGTTCGAAGTTCGAAGTTCGTGCGCACCACTGTCAACTGAGTCGCGTTGGCCCTAAAACCGTCATTTTAGGGCCAGCGCGTTGGTGCCATTTAGTCGCGCGGTTAGCCCGGTCCTTACGCTAGTAATATATATGTCAATGGTTCGCAACCAATACGAAGAGCCCCTACTACTACGAGTGGATCAGCGGACACATCGAATCGCCATTTCTCGGATTCAGATCGAATGCAGTGCGTAAACGCATATTATATCGTAGCTTCAAGCAGGCCATTAAACATTTATTTACCAAGTAGCTGCGCCCCGCAGTTTCACCCGCGTAAATGTTGATCCCGTGGGAATATCGGGATAAAAAGTCTATATGTTAATCCAGGGTGTCAGCTACCTCCATACAAAATTTTATCAAAATTGATCTAGCCGTTTGAGCGTGAAGAAGTAACAATCATATAAACACACACACACACCCCCACAAACTTTCGCCTTTATAATATTAGTGTGATAAAAGTTCTAAAGTTTAAACGAAATCCGTAAACTAGTTGGCCTAATGACACTCACATATAATACTATATACCATAAAAGGCATTACATCATTTCACAATTTTCAAGAAACACATTTATAAGTTATGACGTAGGATTGCGTAAATAAACAAAAGATGTAAAATAGCTTGTTTAACGGACGTACAGTCACGAGCAAAAGTTTGTATACACTGGGCTTTATTCAAAGATGATTTTCTCCTTTAGTTTTGAATGAAATTTTATGTTATTACGAACAAAGTATTTTCGAACCCATAGGTTTGTGTAAAGTGTCGTACTTCAACATTGCAATCGTTATTTCACGAAATAATCGCAATTGTAAGTTGCCAAGTGTTGACATATTAGTGCTCATGACTGTACTTACATCCTGTAGAGCTCACATGTCATAAATTGTGGAGTGACACTGTTAGAATTGTAATTGTTTGTGAGTAGACAATAATGCAAAACATTTATGAAAATTGGGTCTGTTGGCATGCCAGGCTGATACCAGTCGGAGGTGCGGCGAATGTACATGTAGTTCCCGGGCCCCCCGACTGGAAGGAACAGTAGGATTTTAGTCGGCATGAGTCCGACTTAGCATTCCGTTTTCCCCAGACGAAGGGTATCCACGAGGATTTTTCCCACGGAAAAAAAGGACTACTGTTGTACGAGAAATTAAAATAGTCTCCAAGAAAGATTATAGTTTGAAAAAAAAAATGAAACTTGTTTGATAAAAATACACCATTTCTTATTTCTTCGATCAATCGCCTAAAACATAGATTTAGAATAAACTTTCTGACATTTTCATAGCTCTATATCATTTAAATGTACCCGTAAATGTATCTAAGGACCTTTTCCTTAGTTTATTTATAAGACACGAACGCTAAAGTTCGAAGAGGCTGTACTTGAAGTTACTTCCTAACTGCCATCTTTAATGAACAGCGTCATCAAGTTATTACTTGTCTGACAGTTCACACGTTTAAAGACAAGAAATGGCTGCGTGGGTAGTCACTTGTTTCAAGTATTAGATTGAAATCTTACTTGCAATAAAGACTAGTCAGCGAGAGACAAGGACCTATGTTATTTGTAGGCAAATCCGCGACTGTGTATTTGAGGCTATCGTTTGTAGCCAGACTGTTGTTCTATCTGAAATTGATCATTTCACATTGGCTTCCGCAGTATCTGATGCTCATTTATTTTGTTTTTAAATGTTTGGATAGAAAACGAGATTAAAACAGAAGACAAACAAGAACAAGGGATCGAGGAGGGGGGGGGAGGTTTAGGGGATCAGACCGGAATAACTCTCAACTACGATGACTGACACATACTTGAAAAGGGAAAAAAAAGAATACATAGAAAAATTGTTTATTACACACATAATAAAATACACATTATAACGAAGTAGCCAAAAGCCTCGTATTCACACATAAAAGTTAAACGTTTGTCAGGCACGCGCGCGCGTTTGGCGCCCGAAGTCCACTCAAATCTGTGTGGGTCTTTCCTCAAAAGACCATCTTAGACGCTAATCTGCATGGTTCTCACATCATCTGACCAAGAAAATGTCTGACTTTAAAATTAAAATAAACTGAACTCCCAGTTATCTGTTTCTTCTCAGTTACTAAGATAAGAAACACCGGCATCATCTAATTTAAAAAAAATAGTACTTACAGAAATAAATATCATTTAACTTTAAACCTTTTCTAAACTCTACTTGCTGGCATATTTTCTCACAATACTTAATAAAGATGCTAGATTCATTGAGTTTCGCAATATAACCTATGTCAAAGGCAAATTTCTGCTAAACGTAATGAAAAACTCCTAAAGCTTCATGACAATAATCTCAAGTAATCGAAACGAAAGACTACAAAATTTTCCACATCTTTAAATCCAGTCAAAAAATGTTACGCTTGATTTTAACGCTACAACTGCCAGTCAGTTAAAATACGGTCAGTCTCAGTGATTACTGAACCTTCAACATTTATATAATGTTTAATAATAAATATGTACACATTACGACCACCCGCAGTGTGGGTATCACTTTCAACGATATTGCAACCAACAAGCAAAAAGTTCCCAACACAAATAATAAGTAGGTTTTCATTAAGTACGCGCAGTTTTTGATTGTGTAAAAACAGCTTGAAAAATCTACCAAAGTGTCAATAGCTTTTTTATTGTGAAACATTGCAGCCAAATTGTAATACAATAGAAACAAAGTACTTCCAAAACTCATTTTCTAACAAGAAAACGCATAAGTTCTTAAAACCCCTTAAGCTTATGTCGCTTGTCTCTAAGAAATTAAATTGCATTACTAAAATATTTCACCAAAATTTTATACGCACGGAAATACAAACAATATGATCACGAATATTGTTACTGCGAGTCGAATTAGAAAATATGCGTGAAGGAACCTGGGTAATGTAACTCTGTAGCGAAAGCTGAAATTGCTCTATTGTCGCCTGAGTATACAAGATTTCATATTTGCACATTCCCTCTAATAAAAATTCAATTTGATCCTAAGGTTATGGCCGCGATACGAGGAAAAGTTTCCATTGCAAGTAACGTTCGTTTTGCAATAATTTAATTGATTGTCTTGTTCTCCGTCAAGATCTAAACGTTTAATAAAATCGAGCAGTTTTAAAATGGAGTAAAAGATTTTATGGTTATACAGGTTCATTGGATACGGTTGTCGTATCATGAGCAGAACGGTATTAATAGGGTTAGATAACAATTAGCAGTATTGATACAAATTTAAGTATTTCTTGTAATTACGTGAAGATCCAGACGGGACCTCCACAGTTTATATAAAAAGACGTTGAACTTTGAACTAATATATTGTTTAAGGGAACATTACAGCTTCACAGTCAAAATATCAATCTTATTCTATTCAACGAAAAAACCCCATCCTTTTTTATTTGACGTACGTCTCAACTTTCGAATGTATCCATCAACAAATATTACCAGCCTGTATTACTTTAAGGTCGGATTACACAGCCAGAGCCTTTTGTTAAAGGCCAGAACATACAGAACACTACAATACCCCTTGATAAGACTAGTTGTCGAACTTTTCTTTTCGATCAGGAGTCAATCAATGACCGCTACAATCAATGGAGCTTTTAGTTTGTTAGTGGTTTGGCAATTTAGCAAATTAAGATATCTTAATTTTGCTATCCCAATTCTAAACAACATCGTTTTATTGGCACCAACTCAGCACTAAAAGTCACCCTACAAATCCGAGTTAATTTTCATGAAAGACACTCACAATAAAAGCCCTCATTACCTTAACACTCAAAGATTGACAGCAGGTATTTACCAGTATTACGTATGTAAATACATAGCGTGGGCGATCTATGTGCTCAACACCAAAGTACAGAACTCACAGACCTAAAGCAAGATTTATTTCGTTCCCGGGTTATAACTCAGGCCAATACGTGACCGATGCTCACGCCTACGTTTACATAGAAATTATCCACGACCAAAACGTTATCAACAGTGAAATGGTAGCGTATTTCACGTATCTAACACTGCCGGGGTCGGCCACCTAATATTGGCTAAAGGTCGGTCGCGAAAGGTTAGTTCCTGTCGCCTGCGGCCGGCTTTCTCGGCTGTAAACTAGTGCAGTTGCATAGAAAGGTCGTGCTGTCAAAAATGCAGCTTTCATACTTACATAACTGGACACGGTCAGCCGTTAACTGCATGTTAACTGTTGTTCTATGCGAAATGAAAGGAAATCTATGCATTTTACTACTTTACTGTGTTTATTTCGAGGTGTTTTTGTTGTCTTGAATATTTTACTTTAGCTCAGCTTAGGCGGTATCTCATAGTTTAGTCTCGGCGTAAAGTTATTTACACCCGCATTTCACTTTGCCATTGGATTATGTATACATTTTCTCGAACAATGTAGTCCTGAATGCATTGTTGAAGACAAAATGATTATTTCGCAAGCCGAATTTAATTAAAAAGACCCTTTTGTGCCAAAGAATACGAGATATTTATAATATCGCTATAATATGACTGAAAGTGTGTGTAGTACACCTCTTAAACTTTTATCACTTACATAAAAGTATAATAAATAATTTTGTCCTCGATATTGATTGATACAAATTATGCTAATGTTGTCAAACGTGTTCGACAATCTGACTAATGAGCCATTCGATAGATTAATGGCTTCCTTGTAAAAATTTAATGAGACGCTGTAATATTTACATAATACTTATTGCATCTATAAAAAAGGCGATTAATCTTTAAAACCTTAGCCGACACGGCCAAATAGTTTGATCTTTTTTCCAGCTTGAATCCAATCGACGTCAGTAAAGTTTTTGCGAGGTGACTGAGAAGCGTGAGACAAGTAATTTATACTAGTCGTAGTGTTCAATAAACTGTACCCGGAACTCGAGGATGATATGAAAGAAAAATTCATTGAGCGTCGGGAGCCGTTCGGCGCGCCACCTAGCGGCCGCTGGAATGAACGCTATGAGCACAGTCGATGAGAAAAGTTGGAACGTCTGTACCCACATTTCATAAGCGGCTTAGCGACTTTAAAAGGACTGCGAGCTGCGATAGCCGGTATTGCGTACCGTCTCCTTAAATGGCAGACGTTTTATTTTTGTTGCATTGTGCGCGGATGCGGATTTTACGTAAACTTTCTACGTATACGATCCCGGCATGTCATTACATCACGGAAAGACTTAAATGGATTTTAAACGCTGACGATTACAACTACCATTTGTGTCGAACAATTAAATGTTAACGTTTGGAAATTGGTGTGATACTTACGGCCATTTTTACACTTGAGGTTACAAGCTCCATTTATGACGAACAATTGGTGGTAAAAGCTTGAATTGGTGAGTTGTATCCATGGTGGTGCCCCCACGCTTAAACTGGAGTTACGAATGAGGAAACACATTGAGATAAACGCCACTTATGTAGTTCTTCTCCGTGTTGTCGTTTAAAAGATATCTTTAAAGAAACTGGTTGTACATTTTTAGGGTTCCGTAGCCAAATGGCAAAAACGGAACCCTTATGGATTCGTCATGTCTGTCTGTCTGTCTGTCCGTCCGTATGTCACAGCCACTTTTTTTCGAAACTATAAGAACTACACTGTTGAAACTTGGTAAGTAGATGTATTCTGTGAACCGCATTAAGATTTTCACAAAAAAATAGAAAAAAACAATAAATTATGGGGGTTCCCCATACTTAGAACTGAAACTCAATTTTTTTTTTCATCAAACCGTATCTATGGATAGGTCTTCAAAAATGATATTGAGGTTTCTAATATATTTTTTTTTCTAAACTGAATAGTTTGCGCTAGAGACACTTCCAAAGTGGTAAAATATCCTTCTCTTATTTTAGAAGTTACAAGGGGGGGGGCCTGTAACTTCTAAAATAAGAGAATGATAAAACTAAAAAAAAATATATGATGTACATTTTCATGTAAACTTCCACCGAAAATTGGTTTGAACGAGATCTAGTAAGTAGCTCGCCGGTGAAAATTTAAAAACATAATTGTGATGGTACGGAACCCTCGGTGCGCGAGTCCGACTCGCTCTTGCCCGGTTTTTGTTACTAGTTCCAGTTCCTTCATTCACGGTATGGTAAGCCGGATTTAAAAAGGCTCAACTACTGTCTTACGGAGTACCCTTGTCACTTTGAGGAAAAACATTTCTAGTATTAGTCTTTTGAGCCCGTAATCTTACTGCGTAAACGTCTTACTCACAAACGCATATCGTAAGTCGTAATTCCGTTTTATTCGTCGACACTTTCAATACCTGCGTTCAATAAATTCAAATATTGACACAAATGTCATTGTTTATAGTCCCACTCACACTTACAATAAAGTTTGTTGATGTCCGCGAGACACAGTACGCCCATGCAACGGAAATCGGCGTTGTATCGTATTTAGGGCCCTCCTCGACCATTAAGTGCAGCCTCTGTTTAATCGAAGTTCCTTATTACCTAGCCACTTTCATTTTCCCCGAGAACGGGTGTAAACCGTTACTTTACGCTTCACAATTTCCTCCTATGATTTATAGTTCCAGTTTTCCCTTAATTACATATCTAAACACAATACTTGCTCTAGATTAATCAAATAATTCACTGACTCAAAGCTTACTGCTTCAATAAATGTCATAATAAAATTAATTAATTCACTGTTGTGTATTCGGCGAGAGGGATTAAAATACAAATTCAATTCACGTTGTGTTACAGTTGTGATACATTTCGTTTGGCGGATTTGTACTTTGTATTGTTTAATTTAGATGTTTCAACTGTTAAACAAATAATGCTTACATTTATACTAATATGATGAAAAGAGGTATTTGTTTGTATGTAGGGGTAATCTCCGGAACTAACGACCCAATTCTAAAAACAAATTCACTGGTGGAAAGGTACATTATTCTTGAGTGCTGTAAATTATATTTACCTATATATCACGCATATTAGCTGAGCTATCACAAGCTTTGTCTAGCAAGTTGGAAAGAAATACCTCTTAGAACAGAATTATGGCTATCACGCTACGACCCTTAGGAGCCGGGCAAAAAAAAAGTCAGAAAACACGTAAAGTACTCTTTCAGAGTGGAGGCGGGCGCGGGTGCTAGCGCGGGCGCGTGTAATTCAAAATGTATGCAGACGCCATTTGCGTTCACACTGTTCACAGTGCTCCCGCGAGCCGCGCGTCTTCATGAGGCGGACGCGGGCGCGGGTGGCGCGGAAGTTTCTAATGGCTCAGTCCGCCCGTATCGTTCACAGTGATATAGCGTCTGTTAGGTGACTACGCTTGTGGTTCTAAATCATTTTGATTCACCCGCCGAAGCGTAGCTCGTTCGGCACTGTGAATACGCAGACGCCAAGACCCGAGCGCCCGCGCCCGCCCCCGCACCCGCTAGTGCAGTCTGATTGACCACTAAGGAAAACGAAGTAATAGCGTGAGCGGGCGATAAGATGCGATGCGGTGGATCAGGGCTCTAAACTTCACGCGGATGAAGTCGCGGGCAGAAGCTAGTGTCATAAAAAGCTTTCTCTGCTTCTAGTGTGGTCCTTTTAAATGATATACTTCTTCCATAGATGTCGGGTTACAAAATATGCCATTGTTACGTAACAGACAGTAATGTGGCCAAAACAACAATCAGTGTGGCAATATCTCGGCCACAGAGGAGGGATCCGTGCATCCCGCCCACAGACGTACACGTATCGTAAGTAAAAGGCATTCGAAATGTACCGAACCGGTGCGGAAAGCCGCTTACCTTCGGACGTAGTTCCGAAGTATTCCGAACATACGCGCAGACGCAGAATGAACTCGCCCACAAATATTCCGGTTGTTTTCTTTTTGCACGCTCCACCAAGGTCGCGACGTCTGAACAAGTTCATTGAATCACATTCTTGCATTTTTAATCGTGTATTTTTATTTTTTAATTCATTATAATTTGATGGTTGCGTTTTTATTCCGTTCCACGATACATACGATCATTGACTGATAATACCAGTTTAATGTTGTTGTCTGACGTAGTTTTATAGTCGCTGTTAGATAATTTTATTGTCTCTTTAACTTGATTCAAGCAGTATTTTAGCATCTATAACTTAATTCACACAGTGTTGTTAAAGATATCGTAAAAGATTTAATAAAGTGCAAAACGCGGCGTTTTCAACTTAGCCTTTAGGTACTTATTAACTACCTGAGCGCCCATTAGATTCCAAGTGTGATAACTTGAATTTATCATTATACTGTCTATGAAAATTTAAGATTAATTTCCAAGAACTATTGAGGTTCAACAATAATGAATACTATTACACTTAAACAGTTTAATTAAAATTGCCGTTCAAAATGGATTGTAATTGCCGTGCGTAGTAAACTTTGATACAGAAATAACCTCGCAGTATCTAAACGTTTGTAGGTACTCAGTTACTTCGAAATAATTAATTGAGCAATTGTAACTTGCCTACTTACTTAATCTCGGGTGTCAGATAGAAGGGTTGTGATACCCTGAGCGTCTGATAAAGAGTTAATTACGCGACACGTTGCGAAAGTGGTTCGGTACTAGCGTTCTCATATCTTCATCGGTGCTACAAAAACTGGTTGTCAGTTGCAAAACTATTGGCACGTAAATTTTCCGCTGCCCAACAACAGTGGCGGAGCTGTTACTGTAAACAAAACAAGTAAAGCATTAGCATTCAGTTACGAGACGAAAGGCGTAGTGTTGCAACCGGCGTAAAGCGAGAATGTAATTAATCGATATTCATTCGATTATTCTGTCAAATCGATCAATTATGTAATTTAAATGCGAGCTTGAGCGTTGGAGATAGGGATTAAGGAAATTGCTGTTTGAAAGAATTTTAATAGAACCAACAGGATAGGATAAACTTAAAAAAGCAATTATAATAAGGTAAACTAATTTATTCAGAAATGTGACCGTTAATAGCTCTAGAGCCTTTTTTATTATCCGGTTGACTGTAGTAATTATAAAATACATGGTCATTTAAGATATTGCCTGTCCGTGAGCAAGTTCGTGATTGATCAACAAAATCAATATGGCTAATTAAAACAAATTCTATAATTTTAGGTGACGATCATTAATTTTGATAGTTAATTTAAACGTCGAAGATAACATAATTAACTAAAGATTACTGACATAAAACTCATCTCAATTTGGTTTCTTTTTATTGGATGAGCAGTTTAAAGCGGTCGTCTTTTATGTGCGCTTGCGCAGTTTTTGCTCCTTCCATTTTAAACATTGCATTTGCAAAATGGTTCGTCAGTTAAGAAGTAGGTAGGTACATTTAATGATAAACATCATAATTAATTGTGTTGAGAGTGCAAGGGGTCAGAGGATCATGGCTAAAGTTGGAACCATTTATCCTAATGACTTCTAAAGATCTTAACTAGACAAGTAGACACGTCGCTGATGTCTAAGATTCAACTGCAGGTTACTAAATCTGTTGTTGTTATCATACTTAACTGTGATTGTATGATAAATGTAAATTGGTACGAAAAAACACTTTTACACGTGAAAAATTTATTATGTTTTAAAACTAGATGACTTCGGTGTTTCCTATCCGACTACTCTGAGGAGAAACATTGAAAAAAACTCATAGGTCAGAGACTTTTTAAGTCCAGACGTAATCTTGGTTACATTACCGAACACACGATAGTTTTCTAGTTTCAAAGCATCGTTGCTTTAACCCGCTAACGACCATTGTAGAAACAACAAAACGATTTGTCGATCATCATCAAACGAATGACTATAAGTCTATAACACATATCGTGTGGCTCTCGACAAAAACTACTCTATCTCGTTTCATTACGCAGATGTCACTCTTAGATCGATACAATTTACAATCACAAGGCAGAAAAGATGGGTATTACTTTTACATATTTCAGCTTGTATAATAAATGCAAGATATAATAGAGCATCGTCAGCAAGAACACAGGTCTGTTGTTAATAGAGTTGAGCTTCTTAAGTTCTGAGTTGGACATATTCGTGCACTGACTGGACAGGTCCACTAAATTTCTGGTCCTTTCCTCAAAAGACCATTCCAGACACCAATCTACATGGTCTTCACATGATTATGTCTGGACTTTAAAAGAGACTGTGACTTCTGAGTTTTCTTCTCAGAGTAGTCAGATAGGAAACGCCGGCCTCATCTAGTTTTTAAAATATAATTGACGTGTAAAAAAAGTGTTTGTACAATCCTACTTACAGAAATAAAATCATATAACTTTACCATTTTTTTTTTCCAAAACAGAATAAAATAAACTCTTGTAGCAACTTCTTAAAAACATTCACAAAAATAAAACTATTCTTATCGATTCGCTCATTAATAACCGTGTCGTGATTTATTCACCGAACACAGTAACTAACAGACAGCTTACATCATAATAAACATTTCTAATAACCATACAAGATATTAACAAATACCACGCCTTTATATAGGTACCACACAGTAAGATCACAGAAGTGCAAGTTAATACGTCAATGAGACTAACAAGACAGCCTTGTTTACTCCAGTTTAGACATCCATAGTCGTAAAGTCAAAGGCGCCATACAGAGAAGCAAAAGTTCAAATCACTATGTTCTCCTGAAGAACGCTATTCTGGCAACTCCAACCCGAAATAAAGCTATCCCAAATCAATTTATCCCTAATGAACGTACAGTCCGGCCGTCCAGAAAATGAGGTCCTGACACCTATCAGTGTGACTATTCTAGTAGCTAATAAAGATAAAATTCGCAAAACACATATTCGTTTGTCTGAAACAGAGAACGCATTTTCTCGTCGTCTACTAAAAACTCCAACTTAAAACCATCGATTCGGGGCACCCCGACATGAGGATGCTATTTTCCGTTCTTTTAATTAATCCTCTAACCACTTTTTACGATGCCCCGCTGAAAAAGCATTTATTTCATTTAAACCTTGTACAGGCATTTTTGAATTGTCAAAATTAAATAGTCTGTCAGTTAGTCAGAAAGTTGAAGCTAGTTGCCCATTCCAAAACGTAGATCTCTATGGAGAAGAACGGGCAAGAAACTCCATGGAGACTCTTTTAAATCAAGATATTACAAAATCCTGGGTACATTATTCTTGTTGCTTCTCTATGTGAGAACAATGTAAAAAAAGACACAAATGAAGAAACAATTCAAAATATAAGATTAAAAATAAGCCTTGGCAGTTAAGAGATGACCAGTCTCAACCGAACATGACGCATGGATCAGCACCATCCAGCTCAACCATTTTGTAGGGAACCGAATGATCCAACACAAGAAGGATGGCTTGTTATTTTCTGTTAAACCTAGGGAATATTTTTACCTTCTTCGATACTTAGCGTGCTACTAATTGCAATCACTACGTTCCCTTGCAGTTCTTCTGTAATAATGTTGTACTACAACTTCAGTAACAACTCATAATCTAAAGCACGTTTTTGCTAAGTAACTATTTAGTTTTAACGTAAGATAAGAATGCTTTGTTGAAGTGCTTGTTCCTTGTACCGCTATGTTTGCTTCATTTGGTTGGTCGTTGGTAAATAGACCATCCGTAATACTCGGAACAATGACCGGGATTATGAGAAAGATAGTAAAGGTGTAATCAGATCTTTTGTTGTTTGTTTTAATTTCGTGTATGAATGGGTCATTCAGTGGTAGTGTATTGCTAATTATTTGTGATGAGTAGTCTCCGCATTTGAGATTGATAATTGTTTCATGCATTTTATCTGTTTTTTTCTTCAAATTAGTTAGAAAAAAGTACACCCACATAATACGAAAGAAACAATAGTGTAATAATTATTATCTACATAAATTATGAAATAATTTTCGAAGTTAATGCTATGGGATATAGACGAGCCCATTATCTTTGTACGTTATCAATATCAAGCCAAAACGAAAGCTTCTAATCAAATTGACAATCAAATTCACCAACACCAAATGATGTAGACATTTTAGAATGCCCAGAAAATTTTGTTCTACCATTTTTTACTGCAGCAAAATCACACCAAAGTTACATCGATTAAAACCAAATAATATACATATTCCATAGCTAAATCCCGAGCAATAATTAGCCTGGAGATTTTATCTCCCTGATGGCAACCAGCATTCATTGGTCGATAACATCGAAGTACCTACGATGAAATCGTGGCGATAATAGCGTTATCCAAGGGTTCGACGTCTCTCTCTCAAAATAGACCTATGTTAGTCGACAGTTACGAGCTGTTAGGTAATAAATGCCAATAATTTTAGCTTTGCAATTGGCACTAGGATAATAATACTGTTATTTAGACATAAGCTTTAGTTTGCTGCAAGATCTGACTTAAAACTATCAGCCATTAAGGTACAGCAGAATTTAAATTATTTATCATATCTGCTATTAAGCCGGTAATTGACACAGCAACAAGCACAGCTATTAGTTGTTAATGGGCGACTGACATTTCATTATCATTAACATTCTTTGGCACCTATGGAGGACAAAAGCAACCTCTCCCTTTTACACTTCTCTCTCTTGTTTGTCTGAAAGTCTATGTCTTCGACATTAAAATTTAAACAGCCACAATTCACTACTACAAAACAACATAATTATTTATTTATTTTATTTTATTCTATTCGGGAAACTTACACCTAATTTATACAGTGTCAAAACAACATAAATATTTATTTTATTTTATTATATTCGGGAAACTTACACCTAATTTATACAGTGTTCCTATACAATATGAAATCGTAGGTCTGATAAACACTAAAAATAAAAACGAGAAAAAAAATAGTACACGATCGATAAATACAAACTAAATGTTATTTAGACGCAAAGAATTACGTTTCCGTAAAGAAGCTTTTCACCAACGTTTAAGCCGAAAAACACATAAAGTGAATAGATCCAAATCAAGTACACTGGACAACACAAAGTTTATTAGTTTATTAACCGACTTCTAAAAAGGAGGAGGTTCTCAATTCGGATGTTTAAATTTTTTTTATGTATGTTCGGGCATAATTTACTCTATGTTTTGATAAAAAATGCCCAGTCCTGCAGGGTAGGTAATTGCGTAACACACTATCAGTAGCAATGGGTTTCATTTTGACAGTTCAACAACATTCATTGCGTTATTTACGTTGTTGAGCAGACACATTTTTCGAACATATGGAGCAATGGATTAGCAATATGCTTCAAAATTATTCAAATTGATAGTAATAGTGTGTTACGCAATTAGGGTACTGTTCATAGTGTGACCTATAAATGGAATTCACAGCTTCGGAATCAACAATCGCCTTGTAAACATTGTAATCTGATCTAACACAAAGCTTCCTCCATACACGATTCCTTTCCAAAACACCGTTAAAGTGACAATAACAGTGTTTTCCCCTAGTTTCTGAAAGTTCCGCGTTTACTAACCGTAGGCTCTCATTGACCATAGTTATCCATCGGACAGTACTCATTATGCATATCCAAAATCGTATTTATTGGACTGAGTCCGGTGAGGTATGCTGTGTTCGGACCGCTTGGCACGTGCGCTTGCTAAGCTACTTGCATTCAGTGGGGTAGTATATGGGAAATTGTCAGATGTTTTTCTTGATTAATGTTAGTTTAGTTTAAGAGGATGAAAGGCTGAGGTCTGTTTTTTGTATTTTTTAAGAAAATCGAAGGAAGAGATAATAAAGGGGACCGCACCCTAATTGCGTAGCACACTATGACAATCACAAGCTGAATCATTTTGGAGGATATGGCTAATCCATTGCTTCATAAGTTTGAAAAATTTGTCTGGTCAACAATGTAAATAACGCAATGAATGATGTTGCACTGTCAAAATGAAAGCCATTCCTACTGTTAGTGCGTTACTGGCCAATAAAGATATTCAACATATTAAAAAAACAATACACAACATCATCATACATAATCAGCCTATAATGTTCCCACTGCTGGGACACAGACCTCCTCTCGGAGAGAGGGAGTGGGCCGTAATCCACCACGCGGGCCCAGTGCGGGTTGGCAGATGTCACATGTCTTCGAATTTTTGGTTCTAGGACATGCCGGTTTCCTTACGATGTTTTTCTTCACCGTTTTGAGAGCAGTGGTGATGAAATAATTTACACAAAGTAAAGCGCCTGTCTGGGTTCGAACCTACGACCTACAACTCGTAAGTCGCGGCCGTTACCACCAAAACTCCTTATTCAATTTTCCATTGATCATCTCTAGCTTCATAATGAACAAGTACGACAGGCCGACAGTCAGTGGCAACAAAACCAGTTTATGCTGGCTTCTTAGTATATTGAAACTCCGTACCAAACTAGGCCAGCTCAAAGTCAAACCACTGATGTATGGCCTACTTAACTGTATATACATACATACATCATATACATGTCGTGTACATATGTTACAAATGATAATTAACAATAGAACAATATCAAAACGTTTTTCAAACAGCCACACACTCCATTAATTATGAGTCGCGTGACATCTGAAGTCTTACACCATTGCATATACTGTAAGCTTTCGCTGCATTATCTAGGCATCTGGGCGCGAAGACAATGGCGCGCGCATGCGTAATGCGTTATCTCACATCTACCTCTTGCCACACTCTGCTCTCCTAATGAGGAACGATGTTCCAGTTCTCGTGCAATGCTAATTGAAGACGAACTAAAATCAAACTTACAGAGAAATTTCTACTTCGCTAATAAACTCTAATTGATTAATTATCACTTTGGAAATCGTACGTACATACTCAAGTCAAGATTTCTTTTGTTTTAGGTGGAGTAGTATAACGGTAGCCGTGCCTCCCAAAGGATGAGGAATAAGCAACGATGCTGGAAACGCTGCTTTGGCCCAGACATACTGAAATCAACAGGTAAGTCTGATTAACAAAATACATTCCATTCATACTTTATTAGACGGCTAAGCAGAATGATAGAAATAATTTAGAGAGATAATGCGACTACAGTTAATCTGGAACACAAATCACGTACATTGTCTATGGAGAAATTGCAGCAACACGAACTAAACTTGGCACATGTTCAACTTTGGAATCGACGTGTGGATGAGAAGTGGCGTGGCTCCTTAGAATTGATAAAATAGAATTGGATAAACCTATTTTCGACCCTTAAAACTTTCTCAGGCTTTTCAGTTTAATATAAACAGGCATTATTCGACAACAAGCTTAAAACTTCTTTGTAGGCTTTAAGGAAGTTAGCAAGCACGTGCGGCTTGAGACTTGGAAATATTAATTAGACTTACATTTTAGTGGCGATTTCGACTAAAGTAACAGATTACTTAATACTAACTATATAACTGTAACAACTGAAACAGTTAATTTAATGTACTGCACTAGACCTATATCAAAACGTTTTATACTGTTTATTTTAATAGGACATTACTGTTAGTCACTAATGGCCATTATTTTGATAATAGTGTTGTCAAAGTACCGTTAGCTACAATAAAAGTCGATAGTTGGAATTACTTCCGATAAACTGTGAAAATTGATGCAGGGATAGTAAATCACGATGGTCGGACCGAATGGGTTCATGTTAGAGGCTATAAATACTCCATCTTGATGTCCAATAAAAGAAATAAAATAGGAATTGAAATAGATTGTTTGCGAGTATTTATTTATTCTTGGTAGTTTCTGCTTTCATAGTGTAGTACAATTCGTGGAAAGAGATCGTACGTTCTTAAGTGATGAGATGAGAAATAAGATAGGTAATAGTTCTAAGAGCCGTTTCCTTCTACTCTAAAGCGAGACACACACCATGTAACAATGCATTTGCGCATTGTCATATCCCGCCCACGTGAGCCCGTATAATTTCACGATTTAAACGCAGCGCCTTACGAAATACATCTAGGGGAGTGCGACGATAAATAACCAACAAATTACTCAGTTCGCGCGATACGTAGTACACGTGCGACGGTGACATTTGCATGCCTGAGAAATGTTTACAGCTTGTTGAATCTACAGTCCGTAGGAAGTGAATGAATGTGGCGAGCCTCGGCGTTTAATCAACGGCGTAGTGTGACACCGGCTTTATAGTTTACGTCAGAAACGCATGATGCTGCACTAACTGCAAAAAGGGACTTCGAACTTCGCAAGTACTTAATTTGTCTTTCTCTTAACAGTCTTAATAGAAATAACAACAAACTCTGTTGTCAACAATTCAAACACACAGCTAAGAACAATTGGTTGCCACGTAGTGATCGAACTTAACACTCGCCAAAAGTTTCCTAACCAAATTAACAATTACGGCTTTCCTAATCATTCCTATTGTTTGCGTCGTTCAGCAGTTTATGTTAACGATTGAATTATACGAATAATTCCGGATGGCGCTGACTAGACACTGACTGGTTTGCGAATTGCGAATTCGAATGAAATGTGAGCCATTTAGTTAGCGAATGGCTTTCGCAGACTATGGGGAATGTCGCAGACTTATAGCTCGTTTTGAAGACGATTTGGCCGCTAAACCGCGGAGTAGGATTGTTACCTCATAAAGTTATGAACCGTTAGTGTCACATAAAAGTGTGGACGAATAGGATTTTGCTTCCGGGCTTAACGATAGGTTTCTATCAGGGTATTATAAAGATATAGAATCACTTGAATGTATAATAATAACTTCATACATTTTTTCTGAGTAACTGTTTGTTTATTATGTCTTTCCAGACAAGTTTTAAAGTCTAATGGTGCTCTTAGCCGTAACCTCACGTGAGTAAACCCGTTAACACTAGTTGGACGAGGCCAAGACATTTTTTTTTAATAAAAAAAAAACTGTCTGAAACTCAAGAATTTATGCCAGAAATTACACGACAATCTTCAACCCCCCAAAAATAAAACAGTCTCCAATTAAAAAGGGCCTACTTGCACTTCCTTGGCCGAATTAAGGCTTAATTACAGTTACTGTATGATTTGTGAGTATACGTGTCACGTCCTTAAATCAAGGTTTGTAAACCTCATTGTCTATTCAAAAGGGTGGAACACAAGAGTGATAGAACATTATTTGTTTCATTATATTGTGCGAACTGTTTATCTTATTTTACTTCATTACCTATTTGTGTACAAATCTTCGAACCTGAGTTGGTTTCCGTGATTACGTCATTATCGAGCGACCACTGAAAATCAGCGCTGTGCTGCGGGTCGTCCCCCCGCACAGCATCATGCTGAGTAGAAGCCTTCTGGTTATAGTTGCGACAACAGCAGACTATTTCTGTTCTATGCTCGTGATATAGTTTTTTTATTATTTTATATTATTCCAGATAGCTTACCTTTTTGTAAAATTAAATATAAAAATATAAATTTTTTGTAAATAAACCAATTTTTATTTCTTTCTTTCATGCTGAGTATAAGTTTTACACACGTATGTAGATACGATACTGAAATTAATTTTTGTATTTGTATCGACATACCTATGTGCATTATTTAACTTTATCTCTTATTGCGAGTGTATATTTGATAAATGAGTATTAAATAATATACCTAGCACTAAAAATACCATTAAAATACCACTTTGGGTCACTACCACCGCAAATGCTTACAAATGGCTTAAAGGCTAGTGTATTGTCTCTAAATTATGAATGTTTAAATAGAGCAAGTACAGTGTCATATTTCAACCACTTAACAAATCACACTAAATCAAGCTTATGTACTAAACACACACATAAGTACCATAACTACTGTATATTTACATTCCGAGCTTTTCAATAACTCTAAAACTTAACGCCTGTAAACCGAATCAATGAATTGTCGCATTTAACATTTCGAAATCGCTTTCACAACTATTTATCGAAACAGATTTAGTCGACAAAATGCTTAGAAACTTTGTCTATTATTACGCATTAGGCACTTATAAGTCGTTTACTTAGATGAAATCGTCAGTTCCTGCGTTAATCTCTATACAATGACGAAACTGGTGAACGTCAATAAATATCGGAGGTAATAATTTATTGATATATCTGACTTATCCTTATTGGTTTATTGAAGTTAATCCCATTCAGAACAGATCGCTGACAAGATATTTCGAAATATGTTCGAATGAGAAAGATAGGTTTTATGAAATTTTGTAGAAGTCTCATAAACTTTGAGATTATTATAGTGTTTGTTCAAATTTGTATAAGAAGATATTATTGTACATATTTGTTAGAAATATAAAGCCTATTTGTAAGATTTAATCTATTATCTACTTATTTATAGATGCTCAGAACGCTATAATCTTGAAGTTCCGACTCTCCATTTCAAAAGCTTTTGTTTACTATTATCTTAACACTGGCTTACCTTATAAGTACAAAGTAAATACACACCTACTGTAAACCAAATAAAACCAATCATAAATCGCAGATAAAATCAACTTGCACTGCAATAAATTGCCATTTTCGAGAGAAGCTATTATTAAGTGAGGCATTTAAAAAGAATAGAAATAAAAGTGGTCCCCGGGGCAAGGAGCAATTAATAGCGAAGGGATTAACCAATAAATCGAAGCGAGCTTGCCGCAGTGGGGAGACAACCGACTGGCTTGAAGGTATTAAGGGTAGATATAGAGCGCCTTATATTGGCGGTTATGCCCATAAACGCAGAGGTGTGTGTCTCTGTGTCGTCTCTGTTATGAAGTTCATAAGGAGATTACTACAAAGACCTCGTTTTACACGTTGGTTGGATGTTATTGGCATTTATAGAAAATCGCCCCTCTTGTCTTGAATTGAGGCAGTGTGCCACTGTGCTTAGTGACTATCGACACAAGTAGTTTTAGAATCAAAATTATGAAGGGCATCTTAGAGGTCTAAGTTACAGAGGAATGAGGAAAATGTCGTGAGGAAGGTTTTAAGTATGAACGTCGATGGCTATAAGAGTAGGAGAAGACCAAAGAAACGATGGACGGGCTGTGTGACTGATGATATGTTTAGAAAGTGAGTGACTACCGAGTTGACTACTGAAAGAGAAGTATGGAAAAAAAGACATGTCGCAAGTGGCAAGGGCAGGAGAATGATGGTGATAATCTTAGAGGTCTAAAACATTTAAAGCTTTTCAAGCCGAAGACATGAGCATTTTACGATTATGCAACTCATCTAAATGTGCACACAAATACGAGCCGTGTCTTGTGCTATGTCCGTACGTGCCTTTGTAGGTTTTGCAAGGACTTCTATAGCTTGATTAATACTCCTGGTTTCCGTCGCATCCTCGCACCGCTGTACCGCCGTAATGATGCCCGATAATCGGAGACATCCGTCCCGGGACCTTTGAGCTCGTTTAAAGGAATTTCTATATTTTTGTCGAGGAAAAAATTGAGAATTTTAACAAGGGGCGCATCAAATCCGCGCTTGCAAACCCATTAAGCTGGCGGGTTTCTAGATTTATTAAGACTTGGGAAATAGTTTTGTGAAGTTAAGTTGTTAGAAAACGAACGTTGCACCTCGGTAAACTTGCCTTCTTTATTGAAATGTTTCTTGAATAAAACGTTCAAATTATACTCTCATTTCCGACTACACTCATAATTGTATCGTATATAAAACAAATATCGTCTTAACTGCCCGTGTCGCCCAATCTCAACATAGACGGAAACGATTGTTTACTGAAGCGATACACAAACTGACTTTCCCAAAACGACCAATAAAAACCTGTAATGTCCAACAAATTCCGTGCAATAAACCAACATTGATAAATCGCCCTATTTAATTCAGAATAGGGCGTTATCGCAATCTTTTCAATATTTATTAGCGATTCACCTATCATTGAGTTTTTTGCGCAAGCTCTACGGTATTTCCATGTGTAGTCAGGATCGTGACAAGCCTAATTGACTAACGTATCCAGAGATCAGGCGGAACGCATGCAAAGCCGCGGTTGTCACATCGATTTGCCGCATAAAGCTTGCCGTGCAATGCCTAAAACGTCCTTCCGTGTAAACTGGTTGCAAGACCAACGAACCGTCAGGGCAGCCTTTTCTGTACTTTCGACCAGGGCTGCAGAAAACGCGACGATGGTGCCGTAATTACGGTGTCGGATAGCCATGTATTCTGTTGCTATGCGGAAACATTGATAAGTGAACATAGGAACATCCTACTGCCGGTCGATTCTGTAAAAATCTCACCGTGAAAACTTAGGCGAAGTGAGTTTGTTTTTCCTAGGAGTTGACACTATTGACAGCTCACTCCACGCTCACTTCACCTAAGTTTTCACGGTGTGATTTTTACAGAATAGCACCGCTGTAGTTTCTGGACATAATTTTATATCGTTGTATTTTAGACTTCGCAAGACATGCTTTGTTGCTCCGCCACTGCTTTCAACATGGTGAAGGAAAACATCGTGAGGAAATCGGAATGCTCTAGAACCAAAAATTCAAAGACATGTGACATCTATCAACCCGCACTGGGCCCGCGTGGTGGATTACGGCCCACTTCCTCATACAGAGAGGAGGCCTGTGTCCCAGCAATGGGAACATTACAGGCTGATTATGAAAACATTCTTTGTTCTTAATTGCATCAAAAATAAGTGCCGCTTGATTGACAACAGATTGATATTTGATCGCGAAATATAGCGTGAATAAAGGAGACTTGTAACTTAACCGTTCTAAGTAACTAACAGATTTAGTTAATCGGTACTAACCACGGTTAAAGCTAACGGAATTAATTTTGTTTATCGTAAATCTATTTGGTTAACGTTGTTAGACATCTTGAGTTCTAATAGTAAACAGCTGAACTTAAACTTTAACTAGTAGATATATGTACTAATTATGTAAATTGGCGTAAGTATTCCATAAGATAATAATTATAATGCTTTGTAATTTCCCTATTGGTACCTACACACTCCATTATGTGATTCTGTTTTAACTTTTTGGATCAAATTATCTTTTCCCAATAAGATCTGTTAAGGTCTAATACGAGAGATACGTAAGATGATTTACCTATTTTTGAACATTAAACGTCCCATTTCATAAAGTTTGTAACCAAACTCCATGCTGTGCAAAAACCTCCTAGTATCATTCAAAAAACCATCACTCCATGACCAATAAATCTCATAACAACTCCAACAAACTCACTTCCCTACTTTACCATATCAACCTAGATAACAAATATGAAGCAACATGAATGACTAAACTTGATTTGACAGCCCTGCATGAAAGGCTTGCCGCACACGGAGCGGCCGCACCATTCCACTCCGCTGGTAATTATTGTTGTACCCAACACCAGTTCATGGAGCTCCTAACACCAGTTACACAACATTACGCAGCTGGCTATAGGAAAAAAGGAGGTGTGTTTTAGTCATAGAGCCTTCTAATGTACGTGGTGAACTAGTAATAGTATAGTCCGCATTGTGTTTATCAGTAATAGAAGTTAGGGGCGATTAGTAAAATTGCCTTACTGGATTTACTAGACCTATATGACTGCAATTACTAACGATTCTATTTCTAACGTCTTAGAACCATCTGAGGATAGTCGTTAAATATCCACCCTGCACAAAAATATTTTTTTTTTTGCAGTCATACAACTTATCAAACATGTCAGTATTCCCCATAGATGCGTTTACGTACATATGCGTGTACGTTTATTGGTCGGAGAAGTAACACAGAAGGAACAATGGAAAGCTATGGGGGAGACCTTTGCCCTGTGTCATCCTTCTCCTGTCCTTATCCAATGTATTTGGGGTCGGCGCAACAGACCTTTACCCAGTAGTGGGACGATAAAAGTCGAATAAAAACCCTAGGAGTAGTAAGAGATGAGAACCTATCAACATTTTGTCAGTAATGTGATATGTCCCATGTGCCATTTAGGAGCTTTTAAGCGACCCGTCCCTGATCCGCACAGGTGCAATGGTGACTTGTGAAAATATCAAGATTTCTGTATTAAATCTAAGTTAAATTAAAAAATATATAAATTTATAAAAAAAATATAAATTTATAAAAATAAATATAAATTTATAATTATAAAAATAAATATAAATTTATAATTATAAATGTATAATTATAAAAATAAATATAAATAAAAATTTATAAAAATAAATATAAATTAATACACACAAACCTTTCGAAATAAATGCTCAAAATAATGGTGAAAACCACAACAAAATCGATTGTGTAGTTTAGAAGATCCAAGCGGACACAGACACGAAAAGTGACTTCATTTTATACTATTTTTAGAACTGGCACAAATTTAGTCAGGCTTCTACTAAGAATTTTCCATTCGGAAAACCCAATAATAATTTATATTGAAAAATCTCATTTTATGACTCGGTGTAGTTTCTTGTTATAATAACCATTTGTATTTACCGATTCCAATCAGTTTCTTGCACAATATGTAACAAGTTATCCGCCCTTAACCAAGCCTATATTATGATTGTTTGTTCATGATTTCTAAGCAAACCAACGTTTTACTATGCAATATTGTTGTTAAAACTAATCTCACTTGTCTTTACAATTAGTTGATTGTCCAACATGAATAGAATGAATGCTTTACAACTGTAGAAATATTGTTTACAGCTTCAATCATGTTCAGAAACTTAGTGGTTCATTTTTAGGGTTCCGTGCCCAAATGGTGCCAACGGGACCTTATTACTAAGCCTCCGTTGTCCGTCCGTCCATCCATCCGTCTGTCCATCCGTCCATCCGTCCGGTTATTTTTATTTAACAATATATACTGGATAAACTTCTTATCTTAGTGTTTCGTTGTTCGAAAAAGCGAGATCCTGGATTCGAAATCAACTACCAATATTAATGAAGTACTTATTGAATAGCAACAAATTGTCAGTAGCAGTCTGAAAAATTTTGTCTAGTCCGGTGTGGCAGTAAGCTTGCTCCATATTCCATAATTCCATCATCTATTTCTACGTTTTCATTGATTTTGATCTCTAGCCTTCTAACATGAAGCTTAACAATTAACATTCAAATGGTATTGCCATAGTTACAGCGCTCTGAAGGAAAAGTACCTACCTACCTTATTGTATTTTTTAACACCACAAATGCTCTGTAGCAGCCAGAAAATTTGTTTCATCTCATTCCACGCTTTCATTGAATAAAGTCGGAATTATGCATTCTTAAACACACGAGCAATAAACTTGACTTTTCTATAAACATATTACACAAATATATGTACAGAATAAACACACCTTCATGTAATGAGACATAATTAATACACGAATAGCAAAATGTCTGCTCTTCAACTAATTGAAATTATCCTGGAAACTTTCAAAGGAGTGTCGAGTCTATGCTAATTAATGTGTATACGCGTCATTAATTACATTAAGCTTTATTTCACACCACTCTGTGTAGTCAATAATTTAAAACATTGTATTATTTAGAAGATGTTTTATTTAAATTACAACTTCTTTAACGTTTGTATGGGAATGGATGGGGATGTTGGAGTATAGCAAAAACAAATCGATCCTACTTCAGCACTATCGTTTTCTCATTGTAACTCGTAAATGTTATTTATGTATCTGTGCCCGCCCTTAACCACTTGACCGAAATCCTTACTTTCGCATAGTGACTGTACTACTCACACCGCACACGTATCACGTAATATTAGTAAATACACCTTACACACCAATATATAAATTTATAAAAGGATTAATAAACGTATTATTGAAATCTCTAGAACGGTATTTCCTTTGATGTTCCTCCATTAACCCTAACAGGGGAAACATGCCATTTTTTTATTTTAACCATGAAAATGACGCTTATTAAACTAAACTGCTTTTTCTTTTGGATTAAAGACTTGTTAGAATAGAGAATGTACAGTGTCTCGAACTAGATATCAGCATAATCAGTAACAATGTTCCCACTGCTGGGACACAGGCCTTCTCTCATCGAGAGTGAATGTACTCACCCAGTGCGGGTTGGTTTAGTATATGTCACATGTCTTCGAACTTTTGGTTCTAGGACATGCCGGTTTTGTCACGATGTTTTCCTTCACCATTTTGAGAGCAGATGAAATAATTTACACAAATTAAAGCACCTGTCGCAGCGCAGTGTGCAGTGTGGGTATGTGCAGTCGCTCCATGTAAAATACTGGTGTTCAGCTGCATCAGGTTAGACTGCAAGCTGACCCCAACATAGTTGGGAAAAGGCTAGGCAGATGATGAAAGCGCCTGTCTGGGTCCAACCTACGACCTACAACTCGTAAGTCGCGGCTGTTACGACTGGGCCACCACCCGAACTAGATAAATCTTAGCATATTCTAAAGATATAAGAGCTAACTCTAAGACTGAATTTATACAAACGTACATATGTCCGAAGCATATAAGCCAACGGGATGGTTACTGCATAAGTACCTCTATCGACAGCTGCTTATTTTGCATAGGGTTGGTTTGAAACGTTGTTACATGTGTAACAAGGGCAACAGCGTCTTCAATGTCGCTTTCCGATAGACCAGTAACAAATTACCTACCTACAACGGTTACCAATCGATTCTGTCAAGCAATTATAGTGAACTGATAAATCGCTTACAGATATTTAGCGTTGTTTTCAATTAAAATTGAGTACATACTTCAAACGTCATAAATGAAATGAAATGTTTATTTCTGTAAGTAGATCTTTCTAGACACTTTTATACGTTAATATTTTAAAACTAGATGGCGCCGGTATTTCCTAGGTGCCTGGTCTTGAAGAAATGCCGAAACAAACTCAGAGGTCATGGTCTCTTTTAAAGTCCAAGCATCATAGCACACGTCGTTTGTATTATCACACTAATATTATAAAGGCGAAAGTTTGTGGGGGTGTGTTTATATGTTTGTTACGTCTTCACGCTCAAACGGCTGAACCAATTTTGATAAAATTTGGTATGGAGGTAGCTGACACCCTGTTTTAACATATAGGCTACTTTTTATCCCGATATTCCCACAGGATCGAAACTTATGCGGGTGAAACCGCGGGGCGTAGCTAGTTAACAATAATGAGAGCTTTCCTTTAAAATATGTACATAATTATATACATACACATGTGTCCATCTAGCTAAGCATACATACGAGTTCGTACTTATAACAGCCTCATTACTAACAAGCAAGTTTAGTATTTGTACAGTGCATGTCGAACGCGTTGGCTTGCATCATACCAAAGTTGTCAACTACAAACGACAAACGTTGTCGACGACAACGGACCACGTCCTGTGCCCTATATGTATGCTTATCGAGTAACATGACTCGCTAATCGAATGGAATAACAAGAACAATCGATTAGGAATTCGATTCTTTGCGATTCGGAATGTCGCTCGCTGCTTTAATATACTCAGGATTGTAAGCAAAGAAAATTAATCTTAGAGATGGGGAGGAGTATGGAAGTACTCGGATTCTGTCAATATCTACATATAGTAGTCACATACATTCTATAGCTATTTGGATTCTCGATAGGTTGTTGGTAGCGTAATATGTGCTCAAACAAACCAGTAGCTAGGGATCCCGTTTCACGCCCACGATTGTGAAGATTTGATAATTCGTATTCAAAATCTCAAGATATTGAAATCTTATCGTAACAGCTTAGGAGATTGAATTGTCCCAAATTCAATTAGGTATAATTATCAAGATAATATTGCTGCCAAAACCTAAGATCATTAGTTCAATAACAAGACACTACGACAAAGCTCAATTGTCGTCACGTCAAATAAATTACTCACTAATCCAAATGTTAGTTCACGTATCTTATCAGAACACGGGGACAAACGTCAATACGTAATGGTAAATAACTAACCATTCATTTATAGGTAGGTACTCAAATTCTTAGTAATCTTATCCCGGACACTTTAAATTTACACTTATTCTTATCGCCTCTCATAGCGGTGTCAGTCCATTTCCTATTGTCAGACATTCTGACAATGGACTGGGACTTTGACAAGGGCCTGCTGATGTAATTATACGTGCAGGCGAGTTAATTAGTTGCTCATTGAGTCGGTATTACTGTGCAGTCATTGCGGATAATAGCCGGTCGGGCAGACTCGCGCCCTCTCTACGGAGCACGTCGATCGGAGGTTCGATAGTTGAGTCAACGGATTAGAGCCGATTGCTAGGCTGTTTCACAACCACGTCTCTTGCGATCATGCTAGATTTTGTCATTTTCCATTCAAGGAGAAACTTTGAGTTTGAGAAATTGGAATTATGTAAGACTTACCATCAGTTGCAACTAAGTAGCAGTTATGCGAACTGTTCAAATCAACTGTGACCATTGTAATGGTGTTTTTGGGTGATGCGAACATAGGCCAAGCGTGCCTTTTGCCGAATTCGTAATTAACAAAAAAAAAAATGCAATGTATAAGAATGCAATTATAATGTTTCGCTACAGTACGCGAGCTTCCTAGCACGCAATGGCAAATAAACATAAATCATCAAATTTCCACAACTTCACGGGTTCTATGAAAAAACCGTAAATTCCATTAATTTTAGTAAACCAGCCATTAAGCCTTTAAATAACTTCCACTAATAACCAAATTACTGAAAGTCGGAAAATGCCGACTTTACGTCTATTATTTTAAAGTGCATAGTGTGCATACTTAAATAATTTATGTTAAGTGAAGTTTTCGAAACGGAGATTTACAGCGTTGGTTTAATTGTAAATCTATTAATGAGTTTCCAAACTATCGAAGTTGGGAGTTGAGACCACACAGAGTGTGAAATATTTCATGAGGTGGTCACGAACTATCAGATTACTTTGATACTACACCGATATTGTTTTATCGAAGTCACTTTATGGATGTACGATGGATTGGCTTGATAAGAATGCTTGTGTGCATTGCATTTACGAAACATCCGGTGAACGGACAGTTCACATCGACATCGCTGTGGGCAGACACGCTGCATTGAATTTGATGAAATAATGCACTAAATGTACTATTGCCACCAATAAATAATAATAGAAAGCAATGATTTACGTGTATTGCGTCTTTTATCGCTATACCAGATTGAAAATACGAATAGTGGATTGATTTAATGCTTCAGATGTAGACTTGTAGAGAACTGAGAACGTACGGTTATGGAAGCACTCCTGTTCTATGTTTATTTAATGGTGAGGCTTATGGGAAGTTGATTTAGGACGACCGAACATAACTGGGTTTGATTGAAATGTGGATTATTACTATACGCGACGCGCAAACAGTAACCAGAAATTAAAAAAATCGGATGTTTCATAGAAAAGTGCAAACCTATGCGGTAAAAATGGAACAGCTATATATTTTTTTTAATAACCGACGGGAAATTCCAACGCAGGGGGTTCAGAATCTGCCGGGAGAAATCACGGCACAACGGACAGAGTTCCGGCGGGATCTCATGGCGAGATCGACATGGAGAGTGCGACTGTCGCAACCCAGTGCTGGGCACGCCACAATTGCGGCGATAAGTCCCCTCTTTGAGGAGTGGCTGGTGAGGCGTCACGGCGTCCTCACCTTCCGCCTAACGCAGGTCCTCACCGGACACGGCTGCTTCGGGAGGTTCTTGTTTCGGATAAGGCGGGAGGAAATTACAGTAATGTGTGGGTTTTATTGAAAGTTTTAAAGAGCCAATAATGGGCGATGACTATAGGTTAAAGGTAAGTAGAGCTTTACTCATTCTACCGTTAAATAGGTTATGTAATTTTAGAATGTAACCTAGGCAATGTTTATGCACACTTCGTTGGTGATCGCAAAAGTCAATTTTGTCGCATTAGAATTAGCAAATGCTCCATAAGAATTAAATCTTTACAACAATACCATAGCATAATGCATAATCAGCTTATAATGTTCCCTCTGTGAGGATACAGGCCTCCTCCCTGTGAGAGGGAAGGGGCCGTAATCCACCACGCGGGCCCAGTGCGGATGTTACATGTGTTCGAGTTTTTGGTTCTAGGGTTATGCCGGTTTCGTCATGATTTTTTCTTCACCTTCTTCCCTCACAATACCGTATATTTGTGAAATATACCCTATACCCTTCATATCTTGAAGGAAGATCTTATCAATAATGGAGCGAAACCCGCATCATAGAATGGATTGTGGTTACAGACATATCAATCGTCACTTACTTACATCGATAACTGTCCCAAACACTTGTCATTCATTCGATGCGTAACCAAACATTCAGTGTGAATATCCAACTACCTGTCATACCAGATATGAATGAAATAGTATTCAGAGTACACAATATTCATGCAACGATCATATTTGTCACCTGCAGCTGCAACGGTGAATATGAATGGTGCGTAGCACGTTCAAAGCTCTGAGAACTGAGTGTTTAGCATCAATTATAACATTAGCCATAGTTCGGTGTAACGTGGATACGGTAAGGGCGTTGACCTTGGTGATTGGCATTTTTCTCAGATGCTGTGAATGTGTGCTGTTACTCTGTTTCTCATTGCATAAAAATAATATGATTGGCTGGTTGTGCATGTGAGTTTAAATGTTTGTAAACGCACCCACAATACAGGAGAAAATCCTAGTGTGACGCAAAGTTAAAAAAAAAAAAAAATTTTGTTTTCCGAAAACCTTCCCGGCTGGTGAAATCAGGATTAGTTTTTCGTCAAAATTTGAAAGTCTGGGTGTTGTGAATTGTGATGCATCTTTAAGTATCAGATTTCGATATAGAGCTAGATTTTGTGGTACAAATTGTAACTTTTCCAGTGTAAAAGTTGTTGACCAACAACTTTGAGAGGCCAAGAATAATCATTTTGATAGGCTGTAAACTCTTGATGGCCAATTAACACTTCAACCACTGACACGATGGTCAAAAAGTTAATTAGCAATTTACATAAAAACTTTTAATACCTACCTGTAAATAAAACGAGGAAACAAAACTATAGTTGGAAAAAGACTTTTGGACCATTTTGATAATTTACATATAAAGAACTTTTGAGACCACCCAAGAGACTTCCGTTAGTTTTATCACTTAATTAGTATTGCATAAGAGTTTCGTTAAAACTGTAATAATTTATGAGTAACACCAACAAAATTTATTGGACAACAGAGGTGACTATTAGTAGTGCCTTGTGTAATCGATTACGTAACCTTTAACACGTAATAAAAGCACCTATGTCATGGAGTTGTCGAATGCCAAGATTTATAGTTTAAAAAGAACAAGAATTCATGACCTGCATTCCGTTCAAACGATAAATCATAAATAAAAATACCTGACACAAGCTCACTCACATGATATGTACCTGTATGGATAGATATGTACCTACAATGTTTACTTGAATCACAGATACCAATAATTTCAAGAAAACTATCAGCTGCATCTGAAACTTCAACCTATAAATTAAATTACAAAATATTTTGTTTATTTATTTAACCTTTTACATGCACACATCATCATCAGCCTATAGCAGTCCACTGGCAGCTGGACATAGGCCTCTCCTATTGCATGCCATTCAACTCGATTTTTGGCAACTTTCATCCAGCTGCTACCAGCCTTCCTGCGAAGATCGTCGCTCCACCTAGCCTGAGGGCGCCCCACCTTACATTTACTGATTCGCGGTCTCCAATTAAGAACACGTCTACCCCAACGGTCATTGGTTCTACGGCTAATATGGTCGGCCCATTGCCACTTTAGCTTGCTTATTCTGTGAGCTATGTCGACAAATTTGGTTCTATGATCACCTCCTTGCTGGTTCGATCTCTCAGAGGTGTACACACATATAAACAGACAAGAAGAAAGGAACAGAGAAATACGTTCAAAGGTGATGCTTATTTCTAAAGAAATCTCTTCCAGCCTGCGATAGGAGAGCACATAAAAAGAACTGTAGACAATGTGTGTAAGAGTATAAGAGAAAACAAAATACATACAAAAAATCAAAAATAATTCTTAAATTTTTTCCGGCCGTACATACACATTTTGTTTTTCGATGTCTCACGAATTTTAGTAGACAGGTTGATGCTACTATCTAGTAACCTGTTACCAGTTCGTATTCTGTCTCCTTTTTAACGCAGCCTAGTCACAAGCCGCCTTCAATATACGCAATTCTTCCTGTGATTTATCATCGTGTTATCTCATTCTATTCTACCTGTTACGGAAGAGAGATTTATTGGCGACCGCTCAATAGATCAAAAAGATTATTTATCGAGACCACACGTCCCCTACATAATCACTTATTAATTGAATACATACGACTCGCATTAATAAAACTATTCATTCACATATTGTGTAAGAGAAAACGAAATGTCGATTGCAAAATCTGTCAGTAAGTACTAGGTACTCAGTAGTTTTAAGATCAAAGAAACAAATTATATAAGGCCGGCTACACGAACACGTTCGTCATTGTCTTACTGACCGGTCCAACGTGTACAAGTAGCAATTATAATGAAATACCGATACCTACAATGTTTTCTAAGCAACCCTACCCAGACATAGACAAGATTTGTAAATCAACGACTGCTGTTGCGCCATGTTTTAAGGAACAGATTTTTTCAGTTCCGTTCTTTCATCGTGTGTTCCCGTCATTCCGCAAAAAACTCCGTTATTCTCCTATCCCAAACAAAATCTTCTGGTAGATATGGATAAGACTTTTCCAATGCACATGGTTAACATCCCAAGTAGCAAAATAATGTCATATAAATGGTACAATAACGTTTATTATTTAACTTTCAGCCTTTTGAAAATGGTTTTATAATAGTTTTTTATACGTAAATATAACGCGGGTTTGGGCGCAGATTATATAACATTTAACTCGTGTAAGGGTCGGTTTGCAGTCGCGTCAGCGACAATAACGTTGAGTAAAAATCACGTAGACGTTGTACGTTTAACTATTAAGGTTTGTAACAGTTTTTAATAATACTCTTACATAACTATATCATCGTATAGACGTTCTTATGCTGGTGGTCGGTCAGTGGTTATATAGACAATTTGTGTGACAATTTATTGTGTGGTGATAAAACTTATAAAAAGATAAGTCAAACGTTTTAATAATCATTATTATTTATAAATTTATTGTAAAGAAAGCTTATTGCGGTGGACGATTAAGAGCATTGACTATAAATACTCGGGAATTTAAAATTTTCGATGATATGTATGGTTATCTTTGTTAATATTTTAATGGGCCTTCATAATATTGGTGTTTCAATATTGTTTATAAAAATAAAATACATCAATTGTCATCAATAGTTTCCGCCATATTGCCAATAGACATTGGGCGACTGCATTTAGACATGTATATAACTGTTGGTTTTATACAGGTTTTTATACGACTTATGGCGTCCACCATGACGGTTGCAATTAGGATTCTGTTGGAAAATGGAAAAACCTGTGGAGTCATGGGAATTATACCTACTTCTGTATTTTTTACAGGGACATCATGGTGATATATTTTGGCGTCGATAAGTTTTTAACAAAAAAAGACTTAAAGTTGCTCAAACATTTAAAATGGCCATGGTATTAAACGCATTTTCAGTTATCACAGAAGTGCTATGGATGTAATCATCCTACAGACTCGACATTCAAACATTTTATCATCCATAATAGTAGAAGCATAACTACATTATTAAACTATGATTTCTTTTGGTGTCGAAACTGTAAGAAATATGCAATATACGACCATTTGCCTGAGGACGAATGTTACTGCAACTGTTAAACTTTAATTTGATTTAAAAATTAGATATTAATCACTATTTTGTAAGGTTAGTTTCCTAAATTATATTGTTGTTGTTGCACATATTGTTGTAACTTTCAAGCTGTTATGCAAAAGATTCTTCATTTCTGCTACAAAAGGTCTGAAGTAAGCTTCTAAATCTGCAGGTTTTCCTTTTCCTGAATATATGCCTACTACAAATGGTGACAGGCAGGGTATTTCAGATATATTGCATAGTATAGGCCAATCTTGTTCTCTAGAACTCTTATATATTGGCAATCCATCGATGTTTATATAACGATATACTTTCTGGTATGAGGGTAAGATGTTCTAAATATTTCTTAAGTGGTTCAGTTACACCATTGTGCCAATAGTAGCCCTTATCCAATGGAATTAGTGATACTGTTTTAGTTTGAAGAAGCGTTCTTGGATCTTTGGGGAGAATATGAGGTAATCTTCTATTTATTATTCTACTAACTTTTTTTTACTGTTTCATGAGGAACATTACAAGTGATTGCCCATTTTTTAAAATCTTGCCGGAATTGATGATCTTTATCAAGTTCTTCAGAACTTTCGTCACTCATTTCCATGGAGTTGTCTTCTTCAGAGAAATTGGAATTATTTAACTCGTCTAAAAAAAAAAAGATTTGGGTAATATAAATTTACGAATGAATCTGTTATAGGAGCATTTCATGCAATAACTTACTTTCGCTATCTAGTGTGCCTTCTGGTAAAAGATGAGGGGAACAAATTTGATTTGTAGAACACCTGTCCTGACTAGATCCAGTATTTTCCGCATTAAATGTTGAAAAATGTAAGGAACCACTTTCATTTTTATCACTTTCTTCTTGGCTGGGCACAGTTTCTTCCAGATTAAATGTAGGTATTGTTGCAGTATTTAGCAATAAAAATTGATAATTTTTATTTACTTTTCTTCTAAAACCACCACTTCGTTTAATTCTTTTCCACTTTTTGAAATCCATTATTAATATTATACTTAATGAAAAATGGTGACTGAGTTACATAAAGGTTGCTAATTATTGTTTAAATAATCAATTGGCTTATATAAGTTATATTAGAATAACGTTTCAACCTAAAAGTTACTTAAAGGTGGAAGTATACGACCTAGTATGACGGTTTTATAATAGTTAACTATAAAATCATTACATGACAGTTTGTTATTTAAGTGTTGAATAAAAGATTCTAAATTTACAAAACATGGCGACTTATCACTATTTTCTGACTAAAACGTTTAATCGACTTAACGCTATATAACCGTCATATAAAATTATTGAGATGACGTTTAACAGACACATTAACATGACTTAAATTATATATAACTAATGCGTCGAAATGAATACTACTTTACAACTGTTTAGTGGCTGCAAAACTGTTATAAAGCCCTTACATGTCTGTTAGTTCTATAATTCTAATATTATACAACTTTTTTGCTACTTGGGATCGTCATCATCATCTGCCTGGCCTTTTCCAAACTATGTTTGAGTCGGCTTCCAGTCTAACCGGATGCAGCTCAATACCAGTATTTTACATGGACTGGCTGACTCCACAACCCAGTTACTGGGTAATACGATACCCCTTGTTGTCAGACTTCCGGGCTTCTGACGACCCGTAACGACTGTCAAAGATTAACAACATACATTCAAACTTATTACAAAACGAGTTCCAACTTTAGACCTAGCCTAACCCTTCATGCTAGTCACTATATTTTGAACTTTATTCCGACAAACGTAAAGTTCTTAATGCAAAATTGACAACTTAGACTCGGGTTTAACATCAGTTTTTGTAATAAGAACTTTAATATTGTCGGATTATGATTGGAAAAAATATGGCTCGATGGTTTAAACCTGGGCCTAAATATAAACCTTGGTTTGTAATAAGGCCGAAGGCATTTATTTCAAATAAACCAATTACAGGCACTTTTGAATTGTCATAATAAATTATTGAAGACAGAGTCAGTGTTAAGGAACTAGGTGACGGAAATAAGCTCTACGTTAATAGAATATTACTCATTTACATCTCAATTTATTGTCCCATCAATATACTGCTGTTAATCGACAAACAACATTGTGTAGTAGTTGTTGGTGGTTAGCACAAGACCAAACTTAGATTATATGATGTAGATACTCGTGTTACAACACAATAGTTCAATGGATTAGGATATAAGCCTTTCAACGCGCGATACAATACAAAGATGCTTACATGACAGCTTTTGGCACAGCTTCACTATTCAGTTTCTGCCGATTGATTTTCCTTTGCAGCTCGAATTTATGATACTACATTAAAACATAATCTAACATTAACTCTATTCATATAGCCATCATTATATCATCAGTATAAACTACATCGTATTTTATAAATTGCTAAGAAATCGTACAGCAGTTATTAACATTTCTATAGGTACTTTTACGATCAATTTAAATCATATATCAAATAATTATTACTTCAAGCAGAAAGCTACTGTTTAGATCAGTTAAGAGATTAAATGGGAAGCTGGTAAAAAGCCTTACTTATATCCAACAGCCATAAAACAAAACAAGTTAATTAAACTGAGCATAATTACCGTTGCATCGTTTCCCATGCATTTAAAAAGAACGGTGTTTATTTAATTAATCTCATTAAACAGAAACCAATAGGATGTTGTTCTTATTGATAAATAGTACTGATGCTGCTCCCTAGTTAAAATTACATATAAACCCGTTTCCTTCTGTTGGATTACCATTCACACGCGAGGATAAGCAATTGATACCCAATATATCTATCATTGCGAGATTCAATAACGTGATACGGAGTGACTGTAAATAATGATCGACACACAATGTAAACAGTGGAAACGTGGCGAACCAATAACCAGAATCAAATTATGTAATATTGGAGAAGGAATCGAATTTATTTGTTTAGAAATAGATTGTTTGTATCGCATTGTTACAGGCCTGCTGACATGCAATCATCAACTGTGCTGCGACCCGTCTTTCCATTAATCAAAGAAACTGGGACAGATTCTATTAGTTTACTCGCAAAGATTGCTGTGCTGACGAAATGAGTTATCAAATCGGAAATTATAAGAAAATGAATATAAAATTGCTCGATAATGATCATACTTGATAGTTTGTGACGAGAAAATAAAACATTCATATATAGTGGGACAGTATCTCTCATAAGGAATCTGATATAGACCGAATTTAAATAAGAGTTTTGAATAATATCTGGACATATGATCTAGAATGTTAACAAATAGGCGATTGGCTTAATGAAAACGATATTTGCAAGCAAATAACAGGCCACTATTATGTATTACAAAAAGAACAACACAATGATTCAAATAAACAAGCACGATTACAATCATGCTAAGTACATTTTGAACTGAATACACCAAGGTCACAATTCTTTATTTTCTTATTATTGTAATTTGCATGAGTACTCTGTTGTGGCATTTGATTATCGCATATCATCTATTAGAAACATCAAGACGATTTCATTAATATCCATCTCCATTAGAGCGATGTTATTGACACAAAATGATAAAGCAATACATCAAGATAATTTATATTGCAATCTGTAATAGAGTTATTACGGAATAATAAACGAAACAGCTGTGAATGAAACTAAGTGACTATTGTAACATTATTAGCACCGAGCTGTGACACCTAAATAGTCGCCTCTGATGAATTTATAGCACAAATTACTTATTATTAAATCTGTTCAATACATGAAACAATGAAGGTAATATCCGCCAGACAAGAGCACAATGATGAGTCAATCAAAGTTCAAAAGAACGCAACAAAGAAACTGTTCATACTCGTAGAATGCACAATAAAGCTATTAATTAAGAATTTAGTCGGCGACTTGCAATCGCGCCTGCGACGCACGTAGATGGTCACAAATCTCACTCGAGCCATTACTAACTGGGCCCAAGCCCGCTACTGCACTATAACTATTTTTAACATCCGATATATCTCCTGATAAATCACTTCACCATATACTATAAATGAGCTTTACATTAACTCACGCGAACGTTATTTATCACACGCCCTTGCTAAAGGAAAAAATATTTCAAATTGCACGTCTACCAAGAATTCAGTGGCAAAGATAAAGGTGTCCAAAGGAATGTCGCTGACGTTGCCGCTGCTAGGATAAAACTCGGCGAAATTGCGAATATTTTGAATTTCAAATAATGTCTACGAATGGTTGGTATTCAGAAATAACTATGTTTATGCCCTTCGGGTGTATACGGGTGACTTATGTGGCAACTATTGCACGAACTTTCCTAATGCTTTCTTTACTTATCCGAGTGCTCGGGCCACGATGTGTAGCTGCGCAGATAGTGGTCATTCTTCAACGCATAAATTACAGATCTCTCGCGGAAACTTCACGCCATCACGCTCGCCCCGGGCAGCAACACAAACACACAGATAATGCGCTCAAATCAACTGTAAGTAATAATTCATGGTGCAGTTTAAAATTCACGTTTGCACATTAAAGCACGCAATGCAAACGAATCGCCTGAATAACGAGTCGCCTGATGTGCCTGATGGCCGGGTTTCACACGCGAACCGAAACCATGTGGCCATTGAGAGCTTACACAGATAACAACATAAATAAAATCCGTCGAAACATCTAGCTGAATGCCTCTTTGCCGATAATTTAGATTCAGTTTCCTTATATGGGCCTTTTTAGATTTAAAGCTCTGGCTAAATTCATAACTGTACATAAATTACGTTTTACTCAGCTCCAGTCGACACGCAACTGCATTTATCTGTAGTTTTCCAATAAACAACGTATAATTGAAGGTTTCATATTTGCTAATAGTTCCGATAGACTTGTTATTCTAGGCACGCAGCTAACAAAGCGCGGGCGCACAGGAGATAACCGGCCGATAGTCCTCTGCGCACCAGTTACGCATGCTCAATGATAACTGTAAGACGAGATACCATAAACTTTTCCCATGCTACATGATTTTTCATTAAACTGCTGTATTATACTATGTTGTGCAAGGTTTAGAAAGGTGAGGTCCTTTTTCGCCGACATTGTTTGAGTTCACTTATCAATTTCCCACAAATCGACAGTCACGAATTCACATGCAAGCAGATCGGGATCAGGGCTTTGGCAAAAAATGGAACGTCGTGCCAAACAAAAGACAGCATGTCTTTGATACTCCGTGGAGCCGATAAGAGATGCTAATTGCGGATTGCTTTGGTGCTTCATCAGCGAAAATGTGTGAAGGGCGTCTGAGGAAACGAGCGGTAGTTGCAGTTTGTAGAGTAAATCTTTATTTATGTCCCTTATTCAGTCGCGCCATCTCCCGGTGAAACTCAATGTTCCGTCATTACTCAGATATTTATTGCGTTAGCTTGTTCCGCAAACGCTCCCTGCGAGACATCGTCGCGTCGTTTATGTTAATTTATTCGCATTTCAATGAGACGCCTGTAAAATGGCATTATGCATTATCATGTCTTATTATTGTATTTATATGTACTGAGATGTAACGGCGGTTAACGTTTTTATCTGAACTGTGTTTACTGAATAGGATGCTTACTGTACTGGGAACATTATAGTGTCGGCTGGTTAAGAAAAGTGGAAGTACTGCATGCCTTTAAAAGGACACGTGTAGCAGTACCTAAATGCCTGTAAACTATGATCAAACGAGTTGGTGCATTCTTTGCTACAACAGAATGATATACGCCCCAATTTCATAAGCGTACTTTGAATAAAACCGAAACCTGAATACAAATAGTGCTTTATTTTTTCATTATGTGACTTATCAGTGGAATCTACGGCTCATATGTTTGGTGAAAGTCATGAGGAGAGATTGACGGCATAAACAGAAGTTTATTTGTCCAACCCACATTACACCATAGCAAGAATTCGTAATGAAACTATTACTTAGAAATTTGGATCACCTGAACATCGGGTATGGCCGTGAGTCATCGTGATAGCTTACTTAGATGTTTACCTGGAGGCTCACTGTTGAGACAGTACAGTGGCGTTTGAAAACTAGTTGAAGGTTATTTGGAAAACTTTACACAATAACAAAGTGTCGGCTCATGTCCAACCATTGGGTCAGCTGTCTATATATCTATACCAGCCCGTAATTGTTCCACTGCAAGGCAAAAGCTTCTACTCATACAGCTAAGCAAGCGAGCTTTAATCACTATGCTTGTTAGTGCATGCTAGCCTTTTCAGAATTTGGCATGTCCAGGCTTCCTAACGACGTTTTCCTTTGCGACATCTAATATTCTATACATGGTGGTTCAAATAGTGACGTCTATAATAAAAATTTAGATCCCTCATACCTAGGGGTATCCGAAAATACCCCATGAATGTTCCGCGATTTTTGTCAGTTTAGGACATATGAATAAATCAAATAAAACAACTTTCTCACTTTCGATAAAAAAAATTGTAATTTGCACTAATGTTACGAAGATATTTTTTTTATACATGAAAGGGTATTTCATGACAGTCCCATCGCAAAAAAAAAACATAAAAAGAGCTTGTAAAAAGCTATAATTTTTTAAAGATGTCCCGGAAGAATTTCCCCAAAAATTAAAAAAAATATTCATATCCCTTAAACTATCAAAAATCGCGGAACATACATGGAATATTTTCGGATACCCCTAGGTATGAGGAATCCAATTTTGTTTTATTGACGTCACTATTTGGACCACCCTGTATATCTATCAATACTTTAGTTTTCTGGGTCATCTTGATGTTAGAAAGAAAATAAAGAAAAATTGTTTATTCTGCACAAACAAGACAACAAGGTGTTCCAAGGTCGGCCATTATGAGAGGAGTATTGGCTTGCATCAGGCTCTTGATAAATGACTTAACGCGTTTATTCACCCACGGGAAGGCCATATACCAGCCCATTTTTCATCTAGAACTGCTACTTGTCCTCCATAAATATACCGGATACACTCCCACGTAATACTTTTTTGTGGCTAGCAGATCATGTTTCATAACTTTTAGTACTAATTTGGGATATCATTGTGCATTAACTTTCATCAAAAACTCCCACTTTCTTACGGAAAGAGACTATAAAAGAGCCTAAAAGATCAAGATAAGTTGGACATAAAATTATTATTATGACTCATGACACCAGTTAGAATTACATCAACATCATTATTTAACCAAATATAAAATAAATAAAAATAATATTCGATAGTTAACCGAGAATTACGTCAAACTGGTACACATATGGTCAATTTTCTGTGACACGTCATATTGACCGTTCGAATCCCACGGTGTTACGTAAACTTTCTGGTTTGCGTTACGGTCGTTTTGTGAGTTTACTGTTCGTGTTTCACTTTGTACACGCGGTCATTGTTCTACAAATATAAACAATGATGTTATCGTGTTAATGTGTTATGAAAAAGATTGTTTTTCTTTTCGGTGTTTTTTTCTTTCATGTCAAAGTTTATTTAAGTGACAACTCTCTTCAACTGAATACGTCAATAAGCCGACCGCTTAACTGAGACGTTGCCTAAGGTAGCAGCGCGGTGCGGGAGGGGGGGGTGTGGTGACGTGATGCTAGAGCTCAGTGATTCGTCAACATGTGACAACTGTCAACCCCTCCCGCACCCTCACCTCAAGCAACGGTCGGCCTATAGCCAAGCATGCAACATCATTTACCTGCAAAAATCGCACCGTGAAAACTCAGGTGAAACGAGCTGTCATTCCACCTGATACTAGATATTGCCAGGGATTGACAGCTCACTTCACATATGGGTAAGTAATAGATCAGAAAAGATCGGCTGATGTGGCCAAACACGAGGTGAGATATTGGTCAAATACGAGACCACAAAATGTAATGAAAATACCTGAAGTGAAAAGCACTAAATATCTTCAGAATCGTGATAAAGCCATAACATAATTCATAATGAGCTTCATCTAAATAAAACAACAAACAACGGTCATAATATTTATGACCAGATATTTAGTCGCTTCATTATCCTATGACCTAAGCAGCATTACCCAAGGCGTATGTAAACATGACGGGTGGTCCTCAGCCAAAGTCAATAAAGCATAATTAATAACTGGAAAGTTTGTGGCTCATTGCGATAGCGTTACCTAACCACAGTTCACTAGAGAACAATACTGCCCACCATTACCAACGGACTTAAATGATTAGCTTCTGACATAAGGCGGTCACAACGAGACGTGGACACAGAATAGAAAGGTACAGAAGACCTGCTCGTAACAAGGAGCCAAAATAGGCGCGCGGACCCAGATATACGTACATAAAGCGATCTCTAACTGCACTTGCGTGCAAAAAATAGGTCTATCCCTTTCTCTCTATTTAAGAAAAAATATCACAACAAATGTTAATGAATACTTTAATTATTTTAAAAATAGTTAAAACTATACCTATTCTGGACGCACTCGTCGCGACTGGCAAGCGTTTGAGATACTGAAGAAACTAATCGATCTTGACTGGATTCTTAAGTATCTCAAATGCATGCCAGTCGCGACGATTGCGCTTGCAGTCGTAGTACTTGAAGCGTGTCTAAGTGTGCGTGCGTTTACGCTCGTTGTATGTTCCTTCTGTTTTCAATCTATTCGGTGTCTTGGATGGCTTGTTAGTGCAAATGAACAATAGCGACACAGGTACATTTGGCAGACGATCGCTCTCTTAGATTAGGCAAGACTAAAGCACCTTGAAGTTATGGTAGTCACGTCACGACTGTTCCGAATTAAAAATTAATGCCTTATCGAACCGACCGACATTCTAAAACAACGGATACTTACTTTCAATTGGTTTTATGAAACAGTGATGCCTTGTTGCGGACGTAAAAACCTGTTTGGTCGTTGGACGCGTTTCTGGATTCAATTTAGTAAGTGATCCAATCTGGGATCATTAATAATGTCGTAACGGGGGAAATGGTTGCAACAGTTATCTCCTTGTTGTGTGGTTGACTTTAGTTAAACGGCCTTTGTGCAATTTGCAAGCGTGAGTCGGGTTTGTCGAGATGGATCGGTGTCTATTCATCTTGCTTGTATATTTTAAATAGATATCGGGTTAACCTAACTTAGAATAACGAAACGGTTTGCATGAAACAGTTGTTTTTTTGCCAACGAAAAACGTTTAGTTTCACTTTTGATGGTGGAAATTAGGACATGGATTGCACAGGTAGCTGTGCATTCAGATTAGCACATTGGCGCATTACTTCAATTTGCCGAATTATAGAAATTTCATACGACTGATTGCGGAATGACAGTTGTAATTTGAATATACGGACAATTTAAGTTGACATTAAATCTGCTGAACAATTCATTTTCCTGACCGTAGGTACTTGTGAAGTGACTTACTTAGTGGTATGGAAAGTGAAAGAAAAAATAATTATAATCTGATTCAGGTCGTTTAAGTCTGAGGTGGTTGGGTCGGGCTAAGCGCCTTACTCGCTCCCACTTGACCGCAATATGCTGTTGTACGGATTTACGGTGGACTTAGAAGTGTTCCGTAAAATATGAGGTTTTTAGCTTCGTGATTAAATGTCTCAAGGGGAGGAAGGAAATTGCTTTATAACTTGAAAAGGAAAAATTATAGCTATTGCTGGTAAATTGGGGTTTTTTCTTTAAGAGACTTTGGGTGTTTCAAGTGTTCTGTAACAATTTTCAAATTAGTTTAAACAAAAATCAAATGAAGGATAGTGGGTATCGTGGACCACATCTAGAAATAGCACAGTGTAACATCATCAGCAACCTACAGCAGTTCACTGCTGCGTGCCATTCACCTCGATTCTCGGCAACTCCCCAGTTGCTACGCCACCCTGCGAAGAATGTCACTCCACCTAGCCTGAGGGTATCCTACCTTACGTTTGCCGATTCGCAGTCTCCACTCAAGAACACATCTACCCCAACAGTCGTCGGTTGAAAAAAAAAAACATTTTGTGGAAGGCTACATTTCCATTTAACTTTAATCTATAAAACTTCAAAAAACGAAAACACAAAACGACTCCCTATTTCCTTTCAGAGTCAAAACAAACATGTAATAAAAACCCGTCTTTATGATCGTCGTCAGTTTGTGGTCACACCACCCATAAGTGTCTCCTTACTGAACCCAATCCATTTACTAATGGCATTAAAATGGATTCCACCACAAAGGTTTCTCGTCCAATCTGTTACACAAAATTGTTTAAATTTGAATAAGCCGATTATAGGATTATTAGCTTTTAAATAACGTTAAATGTCAACATAGTGAGGAATAACCTAGCTTCAAAATTTTGTACAAAATTGTAACTAAACTTTGCCCAACATTTACGAAGCGGATTTCTATTCTATTGTTTTGAAGTTCGGTGCTAATAAAGTTAAATGGACTTGACCCTTTTTTGATTGAAAGTGCTAATGTTAGCAGCTGGTTCTAACTGTTAATTTAGTTTCACTGTTGCCTTGCCAGTTGTTAGATCATAAAGAACTTGCTGGACTAAATTGAAAAATAGTTAACGAAATATAACCTTAATTTTCAAAAGAAAACAGTTGCCCAACCTGCCTACTTAGTTTAGCTCTTTTATGTTTATAAAAACACTCACATTTTTTGAAGGAATAGTTAAAAGTTTCATCACCAATCAGGTGTTTTAAAATCCTCCGAAAATAAAATGTTAAGCGACGACGAGTCTACTAATATCATCTTATGTTTCAGAAATTAATATTTTGTTATTGGTTGTTACTTTTTTTTTTTGTTAGGGACACAATACCACAACATTGTGTCCCACAGCTGGGCAAAGGCCTCCCCTTTTTCCTTCCAAACCATGTCTTGTGCGATGTCTGCCCATGATTACTTGGTTGAGGAAAAACCTTTCCGTTTCTTGCTCGGCGCATCCTGGAGTCACACCCAACACCTTATTTGGCAATTGCCAATTCTTCCCTTGCGGTGGGTGGTAGGGCTAACGCCCGCCTGGTTAGCGACCACTCTCCCACGAGTCCGGCGTCAAGCAGCCTGTTGGGTTTCGTCGATGCGTGGGAGTTCCAGTGCCTTACTTAGGCATCTTCCAGGCGCGCTTGTTCCATCATAGACCTCATCCAATGCTTTCTATCAGGAGTGTTCGAGGTCTATAGCGGGCCCAATCACACTATCACACTAATATTATAAAGTCGAAAGTTTGTGAGTGTGTATGTGTGTGGGGGTGTGTTTATATGTTTGTTACTTCTTCACGCTCAAACGGCTGGACCAGTTTTAATAAAATTTTGTATGGAGGTAGCTGACACTCTGCATTAACATATAGGCTACTTTTTATCCCGACATTCCCACGGGATCGACATTTACGCGGGTGAAACCGCGGGGCGCAGCTAGTCAACAAAAAAAAATTATACCTACATTTGAATTTCCAAACTTCAATATGGTCATGTTATCAGTTCAATCTTTACGTTCACTCGTTCACTCAGTAGTGTTGGGCGGATATAGCAGATAACTTCAACAGGTTGCCGTATTGCTATTGTACTTATTGGGTTATCTGTTTGTGCCATAAATAAAGTAGTTTGGCAAACAAGGGCATTGAGGTGTCACCATAAATATGGGAGTGGAAGACAAAGTGGTACATGAGATTATATTTTCAGGAGTTACACTGCAGGTCTGGCAATTCCACAAGTTCGTCCGCATCGCTAACTCCTAAAGTATTATAAAGGTTATAGTGGCTGTGACCCTTATAACAAGTAGACAGTGAACAGGCATATCTACATATGCCTCATCATCATGCCAACATGGTATCTATACATACTTAAATACAAAAATAAATAAAATTGAAGTGTCTGTAATGTCAAAATAACAGCTTTTTACTAAATGCATATAAAAATATTTGCCGACCGATTTCAATGAAATTTGGTATGGGATACTTTAAACCCTGAGGAAGGACAGGCTAATTTTTATAGACATATCACGTTGGCGAAACCGCGGACGGAAGCCAGTCATAAATAATAAACTTTAAAAAAATATATAGTTACGAGACATCAGTTTTCGCAAACGAAAGGCTTAAACAGTCCCAGCATAAATCACTCACGAAAGCTGCACAAATGACACTGAAGAGACAAGAAGCTTTCACTAAAGGTCCACTAAGAACAAATCAAAAGCAAGATTCATACAATTCAAAGTAGAGAAGATAACACTCACAGCATCCGTCTACCAAGCTGATTTACCGAGGTCTTACAATGCCTGACCACAATAAAAGACCCAGTCTCAGCTTTAAAATAATTCAGACTTCAACTGCAAACGTGCTTTCTGTGAGGGCACCAGTGATTAAATATAACCCTTTTGAGATTTATAAGTGTTTATTTCAGGCATAGAGCTGGCCATAGGAATCTCGCCTTTGTGTCCGACCTTAATAAATGTTGTTTGTAAGCAAATGTATTGTTACACGAGAAGGGAACTGTATGAAAAATTTATGGGTATCTAGCAGAGGATAGCATTACTTTGCTAGAAGGTAAGAATAGTGCAAATCATAACGTGCGTGTCCTCGCTAATGGTTCCTTGGAAGTTGTTCCAATATTCATGATTGACGGAAGAACGTTGTGTTTAGTTTACACAATAGGTAGTCGTTGTGTTTGTTTACGCGTCAAGTGGTACACTTCTGCCAATAAATACGGTCGTTCACTGATAGATTTTGTAAAGATAATGTAATTGGTGATCATTAAGATGTTGAATAAAACCCCGTAGCTTACATTACCTCACACAAAGCCGACAAGAGAGCCCTAGTTTACCCGGGAGTCATACGCCGTGCGCTGCTTAAATAATGTTCAGCAGCACTAATTATACCGATATTTATTATAAACTAAAACAATGTCTATGAAAGTAAATCTCAAATGTCAGTTGCTAACGGTGCAGGTAGGTGCTTATTATAATTCGTTGCGCACTCAACGCTCACTGCTATCGAAACTATGATATTCTTAACAAGAAACAAAGCTAGGAACGGATAAAAGTAAATGGTAGCTGCATAATTTGTCAATGATTACAAAGAGTTCAATCTACGGCAAGGGCCTACGACCATAAATCATAGGCGCAGTATTGTTGGCGAGCGGACATACGACAGACATTACGAAACTACAAGTTTGCCACAAAGCTCTGAACAAGGCTGCCGCTGAATGGCAGGCCCTAATTAACTGTCAAGTAATTCGACATTACAAGTACAACCATTCGGTCAGTACCGTTTTGGAATTTTTTCATGTTAACCGGCAATTAACCATCGATTATACTAACATATAACGGACAAGCCATTACGGATAGCGAGACCTTTGTCCGTCCATAATCAAGCTAGTTCGGTCACAGTGATTAGTGCATTGTCAGATAGTGCTCCCAGCGAACGTTACCGAGATCAGGCGAGATGTTGCGCAGGCGACGACGATCGGATCGCGTTCGCACGCATATTACGAGCTGGCTCGGCCGCGGGCGATACAGCGACCTAACAGTACAACGGCCCTCGTGATTAGACGCCCCACGATAGCGCCCATTGTCGGTACACGATCGGCTCTTGTACGTCTTGAAATTGCGGAAATGGACACGGCTAGCACCCACTACATGCTAGCGGGACATTTCAATTGCAGTCCCCTGCCTTCGGGCAGTGTAACACATGGGATAGATTCGGCGAGGCCAATTTATAAAGCCCTTTAGCGGTTCGGTTTTATGCTTTGACATGCCTTTGAATGTCCCATCCAGTACCGTTATTGCCCTATAAAACTTCTTCGTTTAAGGTTTTATGTTTTTTAATGTGAAATGTACCATTAAATTTAAAATCCTGTCCTCCAAAAAAAAATACTTTATAATACGTAACCTCCACCGGCTTTAGCTTCGTTAAGGTCAATCAGTTTGTCAGATACCCCTAATGGCTATCGAAATCACGCATACTCGGTCCCTAGAGTAATTTATAACAATCCTATACCCATTTAAAGACCCTTCAACATCTTTAAATTGTTCGATAGCCGTAAAGATTTGACGTGAGCATAAGTAAGCGTCAAGCGTCAGTGTCCTTATTTACGAGGGGCCTAATGAGAAATGTCATCGGGCGTAAAGAGAGAGAGAATTACAAAGCACCGCTCAGTTTTGATTACCAAGTCCCGGCAGATTGTTGAAAAAAGAATCGTGAAAAGTCAACGCGCGTCATTTATTTCTCAATTTAAAAAATTTCAGCTTAATCGGATACCAACAAATGGTTGAAAAATGGTTTGCAAAGTTTGACGGACAACTTACATACATACTTACATACGAACAGTGCAAGCTAAATAAAAGCTTGTAAAAATGTCAGACTAGAAAAAGATTAAAAAGTAGAACAAGTCTGTAAAGTTCATAGGTCTATCGCGGCAGGATGGACGTATTCAGTTAAGGCTCGAAGGAACAATTAGGAAGGTAGACCCCGCGGTGGATGCTATTGCTCAATTGCCTCTCGCAGGCTCGGGAATGCCTCGCAATCGATACAGCTGGAAACGGCAATATCTCAATGCCGACACTGAAATGCAATTTTGCTGGCTTTACTTTACCAATAAACTATCAATTATAATTATAAGTTCTGTAACTGACGTGATTTGGCAGTTAAGTATCGATAAATTAATTCTTGACACAAATTCCTGGGCAATTATATCAAATTTATAAATGGGCATAAACACCATCCATCGAAGGGTACCTTAAGGCTTCAAACCCAATACAAATGATATGTTTTCGTTCCTGCCACCGCTCAGGCTCAGAACACTTTTTTATAGAGAAACAAAAATAAAACTAAAATATTTACACTCAGACGTAGGCAACAAAAACTCCCACACCATCAGAAACAATCAATCTTCGGAGCACTGAAAGGAACCTCAATCAAAACAGAATACGGAGAAGCAGAGGCCGGATAAAGGGTCCTATAAATCATAAAATCAAGCCTCCATTCAAAGCGGTTTATTTGGGCGAGAAGAAAAAACGTTTGACCCTACGGTCCTTTGAGTATTGTTAACTGTCGAGACCCGAGGGTGCATCTCCAATTTGTCCTACATTCGAATAATAATCAAAAGCCCAATGTTATTTATGGGCTCATTAAAATTTCGATAATCACACGAGTTTTTATGTGTTAGAAAAACACTTTTTACGTTCAAAGAATAATACGAGAGCTAGGCTGAGTGTCGGAATGCAGTATCATTCGTTTAATACGATGCGTAGGACGTTTTTAATTGGATAATATCATTTTTATTCAGTAAGTAATGTCAATGACATTAACTTTAACTGTATCTACAACTTAAATTGTTACAAATCTAGTAGCTATTAGAATGATTACGTAACATTTTATGAATATTTTATTCGTGTGAAGTGTTAATGTTTATAAAGTGGGAACCGATGCAATTTACGATTGTATTGGATGTGTCTCAAAATACGGGTGAGTTTGAGTTTAAATATTTATACAAAAGCGGTGTGGATGTTGACCCGAGATAATATAAAGTTAATCATAATATCGTAAACGTCGCGACCACTTATCGGTTGTTGAAGCCATTTCCGAAGCGTCTAGCTAGCATATCATCTTAACATCGTAGTAAATCACTTTGCCCTTAAATTTTCAATGAAAAAGGCGGGACGTAGGCAAAGTGGCGGGCATGTTGGCGTGCATTGTTTTATTATGTGGTGTTATCAGCGACTCTTGCGCCGCTTCCGCGTCCCCAGGCCGTGCACACACTGCTAAGACTGCGCGATAACCTCATGTCACCATGTTACGACTATGGCTCAACGTGATGACATAAAATGTCGCCTTCATTTCCGTGTACCAGAGAATTTTAAATGCGACATTTGTAGTCATTCAATCTGGACACAAGAGTTTAACTGGATTGGTTTAAATGAAAGGTCTCTAGCGATATACTAAGTAATCATCATCATCAGCCTAGCCTTTTCCCAACTATGTTGGGGTCGGCTTCCAGTCTAACCGGATGCAGCTGAATACCAGTATTTTACATGGAGCGACTGCCTATCTGACCTCCACAACCCAGTTACTGGGTAATACGATACCCCTTGGTAAGACTTGTTCTCAGACTTTCGGGCTTCTGACTACCCGTAACGACTGTCAAAGATCCACGAATGACAGCCGGGACCAAGGGCTTAACGTGCTTTCTGAGGCACGGTATACTAAGTATCTTTAAAATAAAAACGACTTGAGAACCTCCTCCTCCGTTTTTCGTCGGTTAAAAATACAAACGGAAAAATATGAGTACAAACCTAGTGTATGTCTTCATTCAGAACAAAAGCTTTCAAAATACACTTACACATGCACAACGACATACCTAAGATACTGATCTCACAATACCCAATTTAACACCTCCTAATCTCCCGATCCTATCTGTACCTAATTTATTCTTCTAAAAGGCAATAAGTTGTCGTTAATCGCTATCGCCTATGCGCTGTGACAGCGGGCGGTTCGGGCGCATACTCGATTAACCTATGCTCCTGCGCCGCCCGATGGGGAACCGCCTGACCCCACTCAATTACATTTTTGCCCCAAACAGATACTAGTGATTGATCTACTTCGCGTAAACTGTAATGGAATTTGTTAAAACCATGAACTTTACTTGTTAGCTCATTCTGTAAAGCGTGGTATAATGGTTTATTTTTGTGATGGTTTCGAATATGCATGCTGAATTTGATTTGTTGTTGATAATTTTATTATAAATTACAAACGGTTCTAAACAAAAGGTCGTGGAAGTCATAAAATAACGGCAAAAACTACCTTAATAATAGAATCCTAAGCACAGAAATAGAATACAATAACCTAACTTTAGCACACGCCATTCCATTCCCCGTATGCCTTCCATTTAATATCAGACTCTCCGTGACTTGTTGTTTCTTTTAGTAGAATAAACTTACGTCGACACGAATATCTAAGACTAAGCATATTTCGTTGAAAAGCATTGTAAAGTTTATCATAATCCTGTAGGTCACTGCATATTCTTTGCTTCAATCTCATGCCTAAACCGTATCGTAGGTCAGAGTGCACATTGTACCTACATCATTCTTAGAAGTGAACATTTGTCCGTTATTCCGTGCGCTCCATATTGAGCCATAACCAAGATAGCTTTATGGTGATTTGATACCATTCGCTTTGAAATTGGCGTTTAGCGTTCACAAGTGTAAGTATTAAGTTCCGGAACGGAATGGAACGAATCGTCTAGCAGTCCCTTTAATACGTTTGTTGTCAGTGCCAATTGCAATACGGACTTGCAGAGTTGCAGAGCATTCCGTGGAATGATTACGGGCTACAATGGAAATATAAATTTTCTTAATACATTTGCATGTAAGGACTTATTAACATGTGCATTGTAATATTTTATTGCTAACTTCATTAGAGCATTACGTGCGACTATATGGAAATCAGTAACACGATGGCGAAATAACTGAAACCTAAATTCACACACGAACCTTTTGTTCTTTGTAAAGATATCACAAATTCTAATCAAATGAGCGGCTAGACAAACACTGACATGTCGGAAAGGTTAAACACCCAGACGCGAGCTCGGCAAATATAAGCGCGATCCGCGCTCTGTCGGCGAGTCACGAATAAAAACACTCGATAGGGAATAACAATGAAGTGTTTACATGTAATATTCCACGTAACGACGTATCCGTCGAGGGAAACGATATTTGCGTTGCATAAATGCAAGACGAGGAACCCCGACCCTGACCGCCGGGCGTTAACCCTGCGCGTGACACTTCGATTCCCTATCGATCACGACTGCGGATCGCTCCATCGGACCATCGGCTCGGTATTTTTGTGCGCATCTCTTATCTGATCGAGTTTCGATCGAGTTGGGTCCCGGGCCACGAGTAAGCGTGACTAAGAGTTTTCCCGCGCACTGCCTGCCGAAACCAATCACAATAACTAACTGTTACCTTTTTGTATTGTTAGTACCGTAGGCATGTCGTTCCGCGATACTATCGACGTATCGTAAACGTCACTATATTTGGTAATACACCTTTGGACGACCTCAAGGCTTACTTACGAACCTGCATGAGCAATACATAAAGCAGCCTTTGAACTAGAACCCAAACTCAAAACTCAAACTCAAAGCATTTATTTCAATCATACCATTTACAGGCACTTTTGAATTGCCAAGAAGTCGTTCAGAAAATATGAAGCCAGTTGCCCATTCCAAAGCGTTGGTACCTATGGAGAAGAACGGGCAAGAAATTCCATGGACACTGTTTTAAATTATATTTTTACTAAAATATTAGTTACATCATTATTGTGGAATTTATAATTATATGTGAGAACGATGTAAAAAAGACGTACGCGTTATATGCGTCCAGAGTACAGCAAATACCAGAGACCAGAGAAGTAATAAAACCGCTGCTTCTTTTTGTCATCGACAAAAGGACTGTAACAAGACAATTTTATGTAACCTCGTGACTGGCTTATATCTAAAATAGATAAAGTCTTTTAAAAAGATCCAATACATCATTTCTGACAACAATAGATTGCAATAACAACATTGATATGAATGAAAACCTTACTTCGGTGTCAGAGGTCGCAGATACCTAACAAGTTGAAAGAGTGGCGCGACCAATTTCGAAGGCCTTATTATAGTAATTATTATTTGTAATCATGATTTATTGCTTCTATTAGTTCCTTGTTTTAATGATATCAGATAAGACATAAATCTTCTTTTTTTCTAATTGCCTCAAGATAGGCTTGTCTTTGACGTAAGTACAGCGTATTATCTAACGAAGCTCGAAGACGTGCTTCAGTTTAAGGTCTTACCTAGACGAAATGAGGGCTTAAGCTAAGCCCTCATTTCGTCTAGGTAAGTAGGACGCGTAGGTATTCCTGTAGATCTGTTATCCAATTACCCAAATGAACTCTCATGCTCTGAACCTTCTTAATAATTCCTCCAATATTGTTATCCAAAGCAAAATCCCAGTCATTATATTAATGTAGTCAAAAGCCAAGTTCCTTAAAGGCTTATACAGTCAAGTTCGTAAAAGGCTTAGACTATCCTCCGAAAAGATAAACGGAAAGGTTAGACTAAACATATCGCTTGATCCGCCGATGGTATCCTGCCCAAACTAAGCACCGCCCCTAGACGCGCACGCGCAAGTTATTCGCTTCAACTCGCACACGTCATTTAGATACGCTTTCGATACTAATCTACGCAGTTTATTTTGCATACTTTTTGCATTAACTATAGGGGGGGACTTTTATCTTTTGTAAAGACGTGTGAAACGAAAAATGTTTTGAGAATTTTGCTTCGGATTTCGTAATTTTGCAGGAGAGCTCCTTGCGGGGTTAGTTCTAAGATATAGCTAGTATATTTCCGCAGCATAACAGTATTCCTGGGGCCTAAGTCCGCTATTTTTATAAATTCATCATTCCAACACGATCCCATTGTCATTTTGCTAAAAGTTCGTAATCTGCTAAATTCATAATGGTCGATCATTGGTCGGTTGGTCCTCCCTAAGACAGTAATTAATTTATCATTATGTACGAGATTACCATTCTATGCCATTTCTTTGACACTACTGACACTCCATCCACCACTCCAACCACCAACGGTCCACCACTGGGTTGACCGTTGGAAAGTCATAATGACGCCATTATATTAGTAGATTACCAAACTTGTCAAAATCAACAATTATGAAATCAATTTTAGACCATTCTGACACTATTGTAACAGCAGACTTGAGGCCCAGAGCTGTGTTCCAGTTTGCAAGATTGCAAGTAAAGATATTTTTGAAATTAAGTAGGTACACGAGTGCGGTCAGCAAGTGATCTTCAAAAATCTTTAACCGGTTAAATGAGTAACACACTAACAGTAGCAATGGCTTTTTCAATACTAAATGTTGTTGATATAAGAAGCAATGGATTAGCAATATCTCTCTGATCAGATGCAGATTGTGATTTATAGTGTATTACGCAACCAGGGCTCTGAACCGGTTTAAAAAGAGCGGTTAATTTCGATTAAGAACCGGTAAATATATCGTTCCTTCATTAACCGGTTAAACAAGTGAACTGTTCTTATGAAACCCAAATGATAAAGGTTACCGGTTACTTAAGCACAAACGGTTTTGACACCCAAATTAACCGGTTAATTCCGTAATTAAATTTTGTAACTAAATGATATCGCAACGTCCAGACCGTGCTCGTGAGAGTGGCAGGGGCCGGGGGGGGAGTTCAAACTTGGTTTTAACCGGTTAATTTCCACTATCAAAACCATGAAAAACCGGTTTCCCGGATAAACCGGTAAAAACCGGTAAAGTGGAAACCTTAACCTAAATCGCCCTGTACGCAACTATGGTACTAGCATTGCGGGCGTTTACAACGGGTGTCATTACAAAAGACCATCAGGAAGGCCGTTGACCTCTAACTGGCTTGAAAAAATAATTTAGTCCAACAATCGCGCCAATTGCTATTAGATGCCTACGATTGCAAACTAGACCATATAAATAAGTAGTTGCCATTAGTGCCAAAACTATTGTTACTTTACAGGTCGGTAATGTATTATTAATGTGAAACATAATGATAATTCACACATACCGCCGGAGCTATAAATCGGAGTTGATTGCAGCTTAGCGTGCATTACACCGTTACGAACAATACAGGCGACGACATTTACACCAATACGCACAAGATGTACGTATACCGTCTATAACCGGTGCCACCCACACAATCTACTCTTTCGACACTCAAATAAGCCATAAATTATAATTTTAAAACACGTCTTGCGCCGGAGCATGCGTGCGTCCTATAATAAATGAGCCTATTGCAACTTCATAAACATTTCACTGGCTCGTTGCCTCTAATGCGACCAATTGATAGATGAATGAGGCTCTGCTGGATACTTTTGGTTCTTGACAACTTCTGAGGACATAAGCTATAGCTGTAGTTCATGCTGGGGTCAAACAAACCCCTAAATCCGTTAAAATGATTAGTTGTCCGCATGCATCACCGTCATCTTTGATGGCATCGATAATCTCGCGTAGTAAAATAAACAAAAAACGATCACGCATCGCAACAATGAACATTATACAACAGGGTTAGTTCGCAATATCAATAGTAGAAAAGTTACGACTTTCTCATACACACTATAAAGTTTTATTGAGTTCATCGTAGACAAAGTATGCTAGTCATATTCAATAATAGCAATTTACAATCGTATGGGTGGCATTTAACGTAGCGATGGGTTTAGTACTAAAGCAAATATAAGTTGTATGGGAACAATGCCCCAGGCGGAGTGACCGACCGGCTCGCCTCTTGTCCATTGATTGTACCTTACGATGACCAGCTCACGGTATCGCAAATAAGTATTTATTGCAGCCACACAAGTGCTCCATGATGTGAAGCTTTGTTTGTAGAAGTACTTGTAACGAGGGCCAGGATCGAGCAAACCAAGTTGTTTGTGTTGTAACTGCGGACTTAAATTCATATGCAGGTCTTTGAAATGCATAGCTGCTGTCACCGAAGTGAATAGATTGAAATTGTTTGTTTGACGATTTCTCGTTTTTGTGACACTAAATATAGAAAATTCATAGCTGCTAATGCAGACCTGTTGCACTTCTTTCCCAAGGTCTACAACCCCTGTATAGTGTTCACTTCTAACTTCCAGGCCTCCTACAATATCAATGTATTATTTATTTAGAAAGTCTCTCTTGTAAGTCCATAAAACTCCTGTTCAGATATACGAGTATATTGCACCCATGTTTCGTTGTACATTCGAAAAGATTTGTACCTATGTTTACGACTTCTGCATACCTTCTCGCTTCCTCGAGACCGAACGGATTTTATCTTCCTTCATGAAGCTTAAGTTTGTCTACATTCCCTCCACCACTGAAGAAAATTCAGAGATTTGTACCAAAGTTTGTGACGCTCATAAAATTCGACGCCTCCACCAAAAAGACGTCTTCATTTTCCGACAATAGCACTGTCCCAGTTATCCCAAAGCCCATTACATTCGAATAAAGACATCTCGTTTACACTTAGTCTTACAAAACAAATTGCAAAGTCATCGTGAACAAGTGCCGCTGGTCGTGTGACGGTGTCGATACTAAAAAGGTACAATAATACCCACCAAATACGACGGCTACACGCTTATTAGCGGATCAAGGGTCAAGAGATTCGTATCTTTAACCAGGGCTAATCTTACAAACTCGTTGCTGTTAATAGCATTCGGATCGACAAAGGAACACTGATTTGGAGAAAAAATTAGAAGAATTTTCTTCTACAGTGTTATTTTACGGTCTCATAATTAGTCAGCACATTCTATTGGTTTGTGGTACTGTTATCAAAGAGGTTTTGTAATAGTTATGTTTATTAACCACTCGTCTGACTTTAATTTTTAGGTTGAGTACCTACTTCAAGAGTTAAATTCGCTGGAGTGTTGTCAAATGTTTCTGTAACCTTCTTTACGCACAAGTACGTACTTCTATCTGGTAATAATTGCCGCTATTTATTTGCTACTTCATCCTAATCAAGAACCAGAGATTAAAATGAAATCACTACGATTTAGAACCGAGTTACTTAATCAGAGTCAAGAACCAGAAATTAAAATGAAATCAAAGTCATTTAAGAACTCATAACAGATTATTACTATCATGTACAATCATTAGGCATAAGAACCGCAGGTCCTGCATAATTTCGAAACTATAAGCTTGGACATTTCCTTACGCTTTAATACACGAACATACACAAATACAGCTACAGAAATCAAGTAAAATGGAACGATGTAATTGTTGCCCTAAGGTCAACGTATGTACGGAGATAGCTCACGTCGGCTACTGCATACTAGCAGGCGACCCGGGTTCGCCCGCGCATTCCTTCTTAGGCTTAAGAGCCTATACTACCTCAGCTAAAATTCACTCTTTATCTCGCTCGCACGATACTGCTCGCGGACTGTGTGAAAGCGAGACAGAGTACGGTGCTGGCCGGGAGGCAGCGCCAATAGTTTAGGTATTTGCTTTTTACGGTGAAAATAAAGGTAATTCAAAAAAACTAACTAACATAAGACCTGCTTTATAGTTAGTTCAGTTAGTATGCAAAGTTTCATGATCTAATTTGAAGTATTTTTTGAATACCAGCGGTTTATTGTTCGGTTTGGAGGTAACTTTGGATTTTTTTTCTATCGAGAAAATTTTATGGAATCGTGTTTTCGTCTAACATAAGACCTTACATTAATCCTCAACTTTAGCATATATTTATTTCAAAATTAATGCTGCAGTATTTTCGACATAACGGAGGATCATGCTAAGCCATTTGAGGTAGTATAGGCTCTTAATAATACACATGACTTGGACGTAACGATCCGACTCGAACGCTCGTTAACTATACTCGTAGATTCGTGTTCAACTTACCTGCAGTGCTCTGGTATTTCGTAATATATTAAATGTATATGGAAATATGTATAACAACGTGTGAGGAACTATATAGTATTTATGTATGTTGTAAAAATAAAATGTCAATCTACAGTATCGCAGAATGATGCAGCAGCCTTCGGTAGTTTGAGCCAAACCAATTATTTTCAACGAAAACAACTTCAAACGGGTATTTCAACGGATCTTGTGGACCAAGAGCTAGAGCTGAATCAATAAGCCCCTTTTATTATATATATGTTGGAGTCTCTACCTACTTTTGAGTATCGTGGTACCCCGGATTAAAATTGACGGTCTCATTTTTTGTGCTAAGGATCTACGATACCCTTTTACCAACAATTAAAGGATTATTTAAGATGAATGAACAGTAGCTGGAAGGGTTACTATCGAAGAGATTAAGGAGGCTCACGTTATATCATAGGGGACAGGGTAAATAGTGGTATTAATAAAATAATTTCAACAGGGTGCCTCGGTCCAGAATACCATAAAGAATTGTTAAGATGTGAACATTATCATTTAGTTGAATTTCCTGCACAAAAATATTTATTTTTCAATAACACATTCATATTTCGTATTTCAAGGTTTTTTTTTGATTTTTTATTTATTTACCATTTAAAAATTAATTAAATTTGTTTCAGCAGAATAGAATTATTAAACCACTAAGGCTAGTACTTAATGCTACATGTAATGCTACGTGAAACATAAATGTGAATTTGACATCTATTACGAAAGCCCTTATATTATTATGTAAAAATGGTTAAGTGCCTAAGATAATTTTTCTCTTGACAGTTCTTCAGAAATCTCGAAGTTTTTATTACCCTGTTCACAACATCAAATCAAAGCACATAAAACTTTTGAAATCCTATAACAGTTCTTCAAAGATGACACCAAAGACCAATAAAAGGAAAACTAGAAATTGAATCGTGAAATTCCCGACAGTGCAGTGATAGAATTATATTATGGTAATAAGAATGATTGACATCCGGCACCACCCTACTGTTAGGCGACATCGCCTGCTGTCGGATATTAAAGACGTTTAAAATTCTACTGAGAACCCAGTATAAGATTACCGGTGGCGAAGTACAGAACTAAAATTAAAATGTACTGAATTTGACGTTTCGTTGACGTTTGCCGTTGCAAGTGGCGCCCCTATCAAGTGTCAAGTTACGTTTGACAGCTAGTAATATTCACCGGAAACCTTCACAATGTGCCTTTGTGATGTAAGATAGACCATATCATTAGGCCACGTCTGGAATTCGTCTCTCTCGTAATTTTTTGTGAGTACTGTAATAAAATGTTCTCATCCCCGTTGACAGATAAGGTCACATCTTGTTCACTCAAAATGTAAATGTTCCTTTGTTGTGTCAAGAAGGTCTTAAAAAGATCTAACGATGATTTTGTTTTAATTATTATTTTGTTTTCTTTTTAGAACTTTAACAAGATGTCTGATTTCTCTATGGTGAACTAAATTATTCAAGCAATAAAATATTCAAATTACCCATTTACATTGAAAACGTTGTTCCTTTCTGTTGTTTTTATTGGTTCATTTACGTGATGTTTAGTTGTTTATTTACACTGTTACTTTTTGAACACAGACCAATATGGTCCAGCGGCTAATAAAATCATTTAATGATGGTCCAGATGTGACGCATTTAACGATCGTAATAATATAAGAATTCCTCGCATCCGTGATACTTAAGATCACGACTCCAATCCAATTCCGTTGGTAATAAAAACTTTTCTAACGTGTTCAACTTTCAAACGATATTTGGTGAAAAAATTGTTCCACGTTATAATTGAATTGGGCGTAAAATTGAATTAGTCGGACCTCGTTATTTCAAAACGATAGTGCTGTAGTTTTTTTCTTTCTTTTTTTTTGCAAGAAATGTCGGTAGGAGAAAAAGTAGCTACTATCGGTGATACGGTAAATCGTAGCGTATTTAAATTGGCTACTACGGTATTTGCGGGTTAGCCATAAATGTGCCAGCACTTCGATACGATTACATTCTTAACCGCAACGAATGAGGCAGGCTTTTATTTAGATTAAAGGATAGCTTTAATACAAAGTATCTTGTTGTTTTACGAGGTTCAGTATTTAGCAACTGTTTTAGTCAATCAAAATCAAAATATTTTTATTTCACATAAGCCAATTGGTCGTTTCCTATGGAGAAGAACCGGCAAGAAACTCCACGGTTACTCTTTTTCAAAATAATTGGCTTTTACAATGTTTGTCTGTTTTCCTTTTTGTCTTCTCGGAATCCATTTAATAAGCTTCTCCAAAAATATTTCCCATGCTCATCAATTACCATACGGGCTAAATTAAGTTCTTGACAAGTTTCGCAATAGAAAACTTATGTTGTAAAAGAAATAACAAACTCAAAGAGCTTTACTGTGTATTTTTTTTACGACATGCGACAGTCCTAAAATAAGTTAACGTAATGTTCACGAATTCGCTGACGATCGCTTCATTCAATCCAAATCACCTTAATATGGTTAATTTTATTGCTACGACCAAAATTTTTGACCAAACCTGAGTGTGACAATAGCATCATTAAATTCAGTTTAAAGGTTTAAGCCCATACGAAACCGCGGCGCAGTCATAATTTAAATTTTAACAGCTTTATGTCATTCGAATTCATTTTGTAGAAACTTATGTAATCAACTGACGCAATAACTGTCGTGTGGATGAAAAACGTTCGTTCGTTTCGTTCATCGTTCGTCGTTCCCACGCGCAGGGGTGTTAAAAGCCTCTATTACAATAATCGGTGTTGCCACCAAGATAATTCTTAATTAGTACCTTTTGATTTATTGTATGGCCCTATGCGGACATCAAAAAAAATCAAATTAAGAATATTTTATTCTCGTCAGCCAGTAGATATCTCTGTATTGACATTTTCATAACGACTGTAAACCTTTTTGGTGCAATTAGGATATCCACTTTACGTCCCACCATTACAAAATTTCAAATGGCTTTCGTAATGGTTTATTTTACTTGGTTCTGCCTCGTTTAATAGCTTGTTTGACTTATGAGACAGATAACAAATTTCATCGCTCCTATCTCGGCTATTTCTTTACACTTTCCTCTCATAATAGACCATTAATTGATGTAATTAAAAATCGTATACACATCATTACGGGCTCAGCATTTCTGTAGCAACTAGTACCAATGACACTGACACAATTTAGTTTTTTTAGGTGTTTAGTGTAACGGTGTGTAACAAATTGTTCCCAGGTAGTTGTTACCTCGGCTTGTCAGGTAAACAACAATCAGAGGTATACCGTAAGAACATAATAGGCACGTAACTCACTCGTTTCTCGGACGAAACGAAACTCTCATTTATCTGCGACACGTACCAGAATTGGACTTGTAAAAGAGATTATTTTGCCGATTAAGTGGCTAAGTGAAATTAGTTTTAGTTCTTATAGAGTAACTGTTGTTTTAATTAAGTATAAGGAGTAAGTTGATTTGACTTGATATACCTACAACCTACTTCGGTTTATTTAAGTTTGTTTCTACGTGTTTACGTGATGAGTTTCCTCTGCTTGTAGCCCAATTAAAACATAAAGTTATAATAAATTACAACTTTTACACTTATTGTTGATGGTAACCCTTTACATTTACAGTTTTATTGAGGTTATAATATTTATGACCTGTATATGGTTCGATTGATTGTTCAGGTAGACTGGGTAAATTAGATAACTTCTTAAATTTTTACGTTACTGAAATGCCGAAATGCCTTTAATCAAATCAAAACCTTATTGACCATACCCAAACATAGAACAGATTACATCAACATAATTTAAAATTAGAATTGTTTAAGCAAACAAAAGAAATTGATATACCATCAATAATCTAAAGTACAAATACGAATACACACAATACTTCTCATTGTTTCACTTAATACTTTGTACAATGATACAATGGCCGAGTGGGCAGTGTTGGGCAAAAATGCTCACATTGTGAAGCAAGATGGTCTAGCGATTGAGCAATTTGACATAAATAAAGTAAACCAGCACTCCAAGACCTGTGAACTGATCTGTTAACTTTTACAGCGCTTTAAAGCAATAGGTCTTTTAAAACTGGCAGCATATTCCAAGCTGTCAATGGAAACGAGGTATTCCACTCAGACTTCAAAGTGAACGCTAAATGAAAAAACAGTTGAAGTTTGAAGAATGCAAAGCAACAATTTTCAAAGAAGGAACGAAAATGAAATGAAAGCGCATCAAGTCCCGAAATTAATTAGGGGCCGATTTTTCAAACGTCAGCGAAGAATAAATTTATAACAGAATATTTTTGATACAAACATGTCAAATCAAAATATTTTTTCTTAAAAAAGCTATGTGCATAAACTGCAAAAAGCTACACCAGTAAAAGCACCGTTTTATAAAATCTAAATCGAACCTGCAGTATTTAATAAAGCACTCAAATCCTGCACGAGCGTCCTCTATCACTCTAATTAAAACATATAGTTTGAAACGCGTCTCAATAAAAGCGAAATGAGCTGTAATGAAGAAATAATAGCCGGTGATTTGTTACGGCATGTTAGCCAGAAGACGTGACCAGAGAAAGTAGGGCCAACGCGAATTTATCAAGACCAGGGGTGGCCGATAGTTATGGCCGTTATGTAACTAGACATAATATTACGCCTTGTTTACCTGAAGGGTTGAGCTGAGGTGTACCTACCTATAGTATATTTCGCCAGCTATGTTTAAGTCCCACGTATTATGGGGCGAGTCTATTTCCACCATCATCATCTGCCTAGCCTTTTCCCAACTATGTTGGGGTCGGCTTCCAGTCTAACCGGATGCAGATGAATACCAGTATTTTACGTGGAGCGACTGCCTATCTGACCTCCGTAACCCAGTTACTGGGTAATACGATACTCCTTGGTAAGACTGGTTGTCAGACTTTCGGGCTTCTGACTACCTGTAACGACTGTCAAAGATCCACGAATGACAGCCGGGACCAACGGCTTAACGTGCTTTCCGAGGCACGGAGTTTATTTCCACCAACCGGGCACAAATCCAGGGTCCGGGCGGCTACAAAAAAAAATAAAGACTTTAATTTTTTTAAAGAAAAGAATGAAAAAAGAATTAATGGCCATGCCAAAGACAAAGAAAGCCAAAGAATTTATGGCCTTGTTATGGTATCTTCAACAAATAACCTGATACCAAATAAAAATGTAATTGAATGAGTCATTAATCAATTATATGTGGAGCATTTTATTAAAGCTTCGTTAGCCCTAACCAATAGTTTGTTTATTTGCATCTGATCTGATAATAAAGTTTTATAGGGCTGTGTACCATTACCATTAGGTACCTACTCACAAGCCTTCAACCAAAATGCCTTTCAATTTATGTAATAAATAAAACACGTTATTCTCAGTTTTATGCTCAAAATAAATACGATTCTTTGCTATTCCAACTATTTCCTTATTTATTTAACTTGTTCATTCATTATAGTTTGAAATAAATTGGCTCTCTGTCTTACAATATAATGGGGAACAAATCACTTTTGGCAGGAATTAATGCCTCTGGAAGGAGAAACACGAAAGTTAGTCGTTGGACGTCGTATCCATCACCGGTTACTGTGGTCCATCTTGTTTTAAATCTCTGCGGTCTTAGAGCGTCAATTACTTTAACCCTTAGTATGCCGTACGAACGTAGATCCACGCGAGACACAATGGCTTTTTAATTGTTTCTGTAATTACGGCATTCAACCGGTTAATAAACTAAGCTTCTTCTGCAGTTTTGTTAATGCTAATTTGTTAGTCAATCTTTAAAGAACACATTTATGACACACACATAAAATAGTTCTTGTAATTACCACCAAGAAACTTTACATATTGTATTTAAAATTACTAAAGGTGCTCACGGAAACACGTTTTAATAACTTAAAAGAGTTACGCCACGTTTAGTAAGTTAAGTTTTTTAAATAAACTACTAATGTTGTAGTATTATTCTGTGAGCACAGGCCAACTTAAGCCCACAAAGTTAATGGGGCCACAGGGGTCAGTTCGCGTGATTCTCGCTATAAAATTACGTTTTTGTCCAGATTTACCGTGCCACGATACCCCCTTAAATGGGGGTCATGATTAACTGCACGACATTAATACAGTTTAATAAGTTCCCCCAAGCTTCTTACAGCAAGTTCATTCCCTGTTACTGTGACTCAATATTAACGGGGTATCTCGGTCGATATCTTCATGAAGTTATCAAGGCATAGAAATCGATACATTTTGCAAACAATGTTATTATTATCTGGTATAATCGTCTGCTTGTATTTGTGTAGATAGTATAATGTCTGTTTTACTGAACAGCCGAACACCTCATTAGATACACGGACGGGCGATTTGCTTTAATACATTATTGATGTGAATGAAAAATCAATAATATTGATACCCACGAGGCCAGCGGTCGAGGACACATTCATTACATTACAGAGCACTAAACCTGTAACCCCGATAAAAATAAACTACTTAAACCGAACTCTTACGCAGCACAAAAACCTCATAAGATTATATTATGTTAATCTCGGATTTAGTTAACACCTCCCAATATAGGATTAGAGGCCGTTAATCCCATCGCAAGAACTCGTCTGACTTCCTACGATTTCAGTTTAGTAAATTGATCCCGCGGTATCATTTACACCTTAAACAATTCGCTTGTTTTATTTTTCTCGTAGTTACACACAATCAGACTTTATTCGTTGAGGTCATAAATAGGTAAGTTACCAATCAAAGTTTATGAGTGAAAAGGTGGGATAGCTGCAGGCTGGGAACCCTGACCCGGTATCTTAACAAATCGATCGCCAGCGCATAATGTTACGTTGTTACGAGATTGTGTATTAGAATTTATAATAATCACGAGACCGCGAGGCTATATCTGTCGGCGAGAGGCTCACGTCCGCTCCTCACACAGTGTTATGGTAATGGGGTTCCGTGACTAAAAGGGAACAACACTCTATTACGCGCTGCACCGGGGTCGGTCGGGCCGGTCGCTGGTCACTCCGACGACATCGTGCGCCTTCCATTTTTGCCGCGTATCTCCCGCTGTTAGGGACTAAAGCCTCGGGACCGACCGACCGCTACTTCCCACTTCAAAACGAAAACACTCATAAATAATAATGACAAATGATATTCCACTACGATCTAGGTACTCGTTACCATTTCTGGTGTAGTTCACGCCTATAACTTTTTATGGAAAAGCTATGGATTTAAATAGATTGTAGTTACTATCCAAGTTACAGCTGTTTTGAGGTTTAACACCAAAAATGTTTGCATCCACCTGAGAGAACATGGCTTTCTTCGAGAATACACATTACCCTAACATAAAACGCATATTAATGTCAAGGATAAACTGACTGTCAGATGATTTAAAGCTAAATTCTCGGTTCGCATGGACTCAGAGATAATGATACCTTAATTGCGTTCCTTCCTGTGCTTTCCCGAATGATCGAATGGCAGTAATAGCTCTCTGTCTGCCCGAAATGACTTTAATTGGCGTCAGGAGATGGGGAATATTTCAATAGACTTTGTTATTATTGTTCAGAGAGTAATAATTAAATGCGGCTTGCATGTTTACAGTTATGGAGGAAGTTGTAGTTTTATTAGTAGAGTTACGACATTTAGGTGTGTATCAAAATGTTGTCGATATCTAGGGCTAGATATAGTGTAGTTCACAGTCCGGGTTGTGCATGTGCACGCGACAAGATTTAGTGTCGCAGGCGGCGGGCGTTCGCGTCAGACAAATATTTCACCTTGGTCGCGGCGCCACAAGGAAACACCGATGTGACGCCGCGCGCACTGAAACTTGCTCGCGCTAAATCAAACTCCAAGAGCCTTTACGTCCATATTCGTCTTTCAGATCCACCTCTAAAACACTGGCCTCCCTACAGTCCCTACCGACAAGCAATAAGTTTCACTGCTGAATAATTGCCTCTCAGGCGTTTGGAAGATATTAATAGCCCTCGCATACCGAGCCTATACATCTTCCACTCCAACTTCAAATACAAAACAAAATATTTTCCAATACCGTAGAATCTTGAAAACGTTCGTCTTAACAGAAATTCGATACATATCAATTTCGCCGTGTCAATTTCCTGCCGCAATATTTTCTTCGCGAAATGTTTATCCGAAAGTTCCGAAGTTAGACATGTTCCATGTTAACGTGCCAGTGAACTTGTTGGTTGTTGGTGTTACTTACACAACTGCAGCGCACTGGATAACACACAAACAGACAACACGAGAATGGGTTTACTTTAGTTTGCCGGCCGGATTTAATTTTAAAATAGTTATGCCACAGTTCAAGGAATACGACAAAACAAACGCCGGTTGCGTAAATGTTTTGAACCACTTAAAGAAATAACTGGTATCTATTAACCTATTGAGAGTGATAACTTTCTGTAACGAAATACAATAAATTTAAGTTAGCGTTAATAATAAATTACGCGAGCAAATATTATAGTATTGTAATAGAGTATGACTTACGGACAAAACTTAATTGCAGTTATTTTATCGCACAATGCGGATCCAAGATTAGAAACACAGGTTGCGTATGAAATTAAAATAAAATTGAGTTGATAGCATCCCTAAACGAGTTATTACGGGCGAGCCATAAAGAGCGGCTACTTCCTGGTCGGCACACAGAAGCGGCGGTATGATTTCATAACTCGAATTTCCCTTTCGCAAGGCTTGCTAGGTCTGCGGTCGAAGCTGATCCCAAGAATATCACGGAGATACGGCCAATTTATAATTTAATGCCTGCTTCGCTTGCTCCCGACATAATCGTACGAGTGGATACACGGACGCGGACCTAGCTTTTGATTTCAGCTATTCGAAATATGATTTAGTGAGTTATGTCGAGATAATGAAGTGGGTCGCTGCAAGATCTTGTTTCCGAATTTGTCGCTGTTGTTCGTTGAGTTGGTTTAGTCTGTGATTCAACTTGGAGTAACTGGGATAGCACGGAAACTTTAAGTTGCTGTATTTCTTTTTGGGGCAAAACCAACTTACGTCAAAGCTTGAGTTAGGATTTTAGGATGATTTTGAACTTTGGAAGCTTTTACAAAGCTCCTTCCTTTAATTTATTTCTGAAAAGTTTACCTATCATATACAATTATATAGCTGTCCCTTAACTTGAACTCTAGGCTACTGGTCAACAACAATTCTGCGATATTTTCTATTTATAAACCATCGGACGCGCCTCTTTGAACCAAGTATTAGTATCGAATAGCAGTTTGCAAAAAGTCTTATGGGAAAATCTTTAAGAGTATACATATTTTTGTTGTTTGTTGTTGTTTTTTGTTGTTTTTGATTTTGTTGTTTTTTGTTATTTTTTGTTTTTGTTTGTTTTTGTTTGTTTTTTGTGTTGTTTTTTGTCCTACCAATCAAAGAACTCAGAGCCGTTCCAAATCACTTAAAACTTCAATCTGAGAGTTAATTAAAACAGTGCCAGGGGTGGCAGCTTATTTCTAAGAACTGTTGTTATTATAACGCATTCTAGATGAACTGAAAACATTTATCCACTTTCATTTATCACTCTCATTTTCATCACCAAACCCCTCCCGAAAGCCTCTGAAGGTGGTCACAGATTAGCTTGATTTTGATGACGATCGACATGTATCAATCAAGCAGAACCTAGTATAAATATGTATGTAAGCAACAGACAATAGACGTCGTATTTTAATTAATTTTTTTGAAGATACTCTATTTATCGTCAAGAACAGCATATCGAGCGACAATAATGATCGTTAATAATCAAGCAAATTACTATAGGCCAATCGCTTAACTGAGACGTTGCCAGAGGTAGCTGCGCGGTGCGGGAGGGGTGATAGTTGTCACAAGTTGACGAATCACTGAGCTCTCGCATCACGTCACCACACCCCTCCCGCACCGCGCTGCTACCACAGTCAACGTCTCAGTTAAGCGGTCGGCCTATGAACACCTTTATAGACATACTAGCTGCGCCCCGCGGTGTCACCCGCGTAAATGTCGATCCCGTGGGAATATCGGGATAAAAAGTAGCCTATATGTTAATCCAGGGTGTCAGCTACCTCCATACAAAATTTTATCAAGATTGGTCCAGCCGTTTGAGCGTGAAGAAGTAACAAACATATAAACACACACACACCCCCAGACACACACACTCACAAACTTTCGCCTTTATAATATTATAGTGTGATATTTGCCCTAAAGATTTTTGACACTTTACTATAAAACTGAAATTTCTGTGTACTCCCACATTTCACCAGTTATGGTGAAATGTGGGCAGTACTAAAAGTACATCATATCACGCCTGTATGTAAGGTTGGACAATTGTATAAACAATCTGCTTAGCCATAGCCAAGAATACTCTGTTGATACCCAACAATTTCTTATAAACCCTCTCTTTCCAGGATGACCTTCGCCTTGGCGCTGGTGGTGGTGTGGTGGGCGGTTGGCGCGCGCGCAGGCGAGCCGGTGTTCGACCCCAGCACCCTGATGCGGCTGGTGCTGGTCCCGGCTGACGTCCCCGTCGGCTCCGTCATCTACCGCGTGCGCGCCTCCGACCCTGACTTCGATTATCCGCTGCATTTTGAACTTATTGGTAAGGGAATACAAATCGATATATACGTCATTTGGATTGCAAATTCTTAGACTAACCAAGGTCAGGAGAATATAAGCAGACCTTCAGCAAAAAAACCGAATGGTTAAAAAAAATTCGTTACGAAACCGGAATACTGCCGTGAATCAAAAATAAAATGGCAGACACGTGACATTCTCCAATCATCTCTAGGCATAAGGTTGATTACGGCCTAATAATTTTTACAGAAGTGGCCTGAGTCTAAACAGTGCGAACATTGGCTTACAAAAGCTTTAATTATATTTCAGCAAGGAAGACTTATAAAAGATTAAAAAGCGGACTGGCGTTACTGTAAGACCTAAAGAATTTGACCTTGACCGTAATCTGAGGACACAATACCCAATTTGTCCTGTCCTGGTGTAGTTAGAAAAGACAAAGTAAAATTTTACTCAAATAAACTCGATAGCTCGTAACCCAATATCACAAAGTCCGGAAGAAAACAAAGCGTTATAGCATTCCATTAGTCGGGATACCCGAGAAGTTAATTTGTCATTGATTTAAGGAAACCTTTCCAAACAATTTCTGCTGTTATGGAGGAAACTTGATTTTTGTGTTTTGTTTTATCCGGAATTGGAAAGCTGTATCTTTATTTGGCGTAGTATTGTGTAGAGCAGGTCATTTTATTGAACCTCAAGGGTGGTCTAAAGAGAACTACTTAAAGACATTATCGTTAAGATTGGCAGTCGGTGACCCTTGATAGTAACAATAACAACCACGAAGTAAATATAAAGGTAACAACATTACATTGCAATGTCTGCAATCATCAACACTTTTGCAAATATGCTTATCTGCTGCATCTATTTTTCTATGGGTCAACTATTTTTAAGGGTCAATTAAGACGGTCAATTTATTAAAATAAAAAAAAGGTAAAATACTGTATAAATCTCAGAAAAAAAAACGCAAGTATTATAATGCCTAAAAGTAGGTATATGATCGATTACAGTAAACAAAATCAGAAAAATATATGATATTCTTCAGGATATTTATGTTAGTTAGATAGTGTGTTTAAAACATAATACAACTAATTTGATACGATAGAAAAAAATCATGATAGATATCTCTAAAAACTTTATTTTCACAATAAAAACCATACTAATATACATACAATCATTCTGATTTTTGTCAGATTATTCTACAAGCAATATACTAAAGCACTAGTGTTTTAATTTTTTAGTCCAAATAAAAGATTTTTTGTAAATAGATAATTGCTTTATATTTTGCAATAAATTACCAGCGTTGTGTCATCGCGCTTCTCTTTCTTTTCTATGCAGTCCGACAGTGACCGCGCTTTAGGTCATGTAGTCCCCTTAATGTAGGTATTTAACGTTGATGCCTGTACAAGGATAAACCTGTACCACAGGCGGCATACTTACAATTACTATTAGGACCAGAGATTTCTTAACAATATCAAACATAAATAAGTTTTAAAAGTAATAGCATAGTTAGTTAGTTAATATATTATGTTATGCTATTTGACAAAGACATATAAACTTTTTCAAACACCCATTTCTTTTTATCCAGGTCAAATGGGTCGCCTCGACATCGGAGTGGAAACCCTCCCGTGCACTCGCTACAACTCGGTGTGCCAAGCCAACGTTATTCTGCTGAGGCGGTTGGAGCCCGGCCGTTACGTGGACTTCAGGCTGTCTGTGCGCAATACCAGGGGGCGAAGCACCCGGATAGCATGCTCTGTCACAGGGACCAATGCTACAACGCCCAGGGACACCATTTTTCCTCACCAGCCTGCGATTATTTTGGTGCCAGAGGTAACTTATTAATAAAGTTGGTTGTTATTAGGCTTTTGGAATGCTGAAGACATTTTTCTTATGAAGATGGCTTATCCTATTTGGGGTTGAATTTTTTTTTATTGCGTAGCACAAATTGATAACCAGTGGTAATTGCCGCGACTTACAACCTGTAGGTCGTAGGTCCGTACCCAGACAGGCGCTTTTCTTTGTGTAAATTATTCCATCACCACTGTTCTCAAAACGGTGAAGGAAAACATCGCGAGGAAACCGGCATGGTCTACAACCAAAAATTCGAAGACATATGACACCAGCCAACCCGCACTGAACATGCGTGGTGGATTACAGCCCACTCCCTCTAACTGAGAGGAGGCCTGTGTCCCAGCAGTGGGAACATTATAGGGTGATTATGTCATGTACAAATTGATAGAAGCTCCTTGGCAGGCTCTGGCGTCATTGGTTAATTTTTCACGAACCTATGGTAGATACTGGCTGGCAATGAAAATTAATGACAAGATTTAACGAGTCCCTTTACCTGTACACCATCTAAAATACGACTCCAATAAACTAAGAAGGTTATTGAAATACTGCAGCACTCATTTCATTATGCATAAATTCTTTAAATTATGCACTCTCAACAACTTATGCCTTCGTAAAAGTAAGTGTCATGCATAATAGAAAATTAATTTTCGCAACCAATTTCGTTAAAGAGAGGTTGCAAACATTAAGTATTAGGAGTTTATCACTTCAAATGACACAGGATGGTTCATTAGACTTGCATAAGGTTGGCAATAAAAGTCGTTATATTAAAACTGTCGTTGGGTGTAAAGATGTTCATCTGCATAGTCCAGTTATAATGGCGGATTTACGTGGAAAAAGCACCTGTCGGGGTTCGTGGCAACAAATGAGCCGAGGAGAGCGTGCCGCGGGCGCGTGACGTCAGTGATTGATGATGATGATGACGTACGTGCATTCTGGCACAAAGGACGCCAGATATTGGAATCAACATTACTCTAGAGATGTGTTATAGTAAAGATGTTAGTGAGACTTGTGAGAGTGAAATAGGATGGAGGCGATATAATTTTATCGGTAGTTTGATTAATTGATACTCTCGTATTCTTTAAGGTTTTTTCCATAGTTTTAAAACGTTCAATGAGCATCACACTGTAATTACCAGCCTACATGCAAACTTTTACAACTTTTATATACCTATTATATAAAAGTTGTAAAAGTATTATATATTTATAGCAGCCCTTTACATCGCGAATTACACATTAAAGCACCACTAACAAATTTTTATATTTACAGGACGCCAAACGCGGTACAGATCTCGAGATAGTAATCGCGAGAAAAAACCCTGTAATGCCGAAGCCTTTGGAACTCGAACTTTGGGTAAGTAAACTAAGTAATTTACATTTTAAAGGAGACACGATACGAAGCGATGATTAGGGGTTAGCTAATGATATTTTCCGCTGCGTCGTGTTTGACACGCATTTCGCTGTAACCACATAATGAAGTTTCGCTAGCACGTAAATAGGGATCATTTTCACAGCGCTATGGCTGACGCGGGATACGCCTTTGCGAAACTCATTTACGCTCTATGTGGTCGGGTCTTAACGTTACGTATAGTGCAAGCTGACGAACCGGCTCCCACAAATTTGAATAGGCAATCAATCTCAAAATTACAACGGAAAAGTTCTCAAAATCATGTAATAATACGTAACATGTACTCATTCCCTTTCTGACAACAATGTCTCGACAACAATGTCTCAAACAACAAGGTCTCGACAACTTGACGATCGTGCGAAATAATCTAATTCACGTTACAATTATCGCGAACACAGTAGAGTACCTACCATTTCAAAATGATAATTGTAACAACAAAAAAACGCGATGAAAGCACAAAAACATAATAAGGCGAAAGCCTTAATTTGCTCAATTTACAGTAACAACATAATGTTCTTACAGCGATTTATGCCTCATTTTTGATACAGTTACAGATCTATTCATCTTCGGAGCAGAACCGATAGTTAGGGAGCCCACTAAGATGCAACAAGTTGCTATGAATACGTTATTTCGCGAATGAGTTCACATTAGGCTCCTACTTAATGGTGTATTGTGGTTCTGTATTTCGCGATGGGCCGGCCATCTGATGGGATGCAATTACTGGACATTAGGAGCAAGGCGTGTTAAAATTCTCACAGGCCGGAGAATGGCTAGCACCCGTACTCGAGTTCGGTTTATGGGCTTAAATGCTATAATAATGGAGACCGCGTAGACGCTCTAAATTACACATGTAGTGTAATTTTAGAGCGTCGGTTGTGGGCCGGGTAACGTCCAGTTGAGAGGATAAGTGAATTTATTGTATCAGTACCGACCCTTATTTCTGTAATGGGTACATAGTCTTCGCTAAGTAAGCTGTGGGAAACAATATTGTTATTAGTTTCGAAGGGATCTGGCATGGCATGTCTTAGGAAAGGTTAAAACTATAAGTTGCATGAAATATGGTCAGTTTAATGGTTATGTTGTAGAACGAAAGTTTCCTTTGACTTCCCAAAAGTTCTTTCTTCCGTTACCAAATTAATTAATCAATTTTGTGAACGAAAAATATTTTACTTCCTACAACATTTACTTGGCATTATTAATTATAAGCGGTTCCGTGTAGACCCCTACAATTAATTACATTTTATGTAGCATAAAAAATTAACTGTCTAATTTTTATTTTTATTCCACAGGGATCACCGCTCTTCGCAATCCGACAACGTCGGGTATCCGCCGAAAACACAGAAGGAACCATATTCTTAGTAGGACCACTGGACTTCGAAGCCCAGTCTATGTACCATTTGACACTACTAGCCGTGGTAAGGAATGCGTTTATTCAAATGAACCCTATGTCCCTATGTCCCTAATTAGGGTTAATTATTCCAAGTCCCTTACGACATCAAGCTCGCAATCTGGTACACTAATGATCAGAATTTAAACTGTAATTAATTATGCCAAAACAAGTGCGATGGATTTTGTATTTTGTGGTAGACGAAGGTGATGTATGTGTTGCTATGTTTGAATTTAGAGCTATTTCAACGAGTTTGCTAGCTTTTATGTCATTATTTCTTGTCTATCTTGATTTTAAATAACACACGCTAAGCATGAAGGCATACAAATACAAAATACAAAAATGTTTATTTCTTTACAATAGTTCTTTTACATTTTGTTGGTAAATGGCGCCTCCTTTTAAACAGATAATGCCTGTGTTAGAAGACGCCGCTCTTACTTAAGTAGGCTAAAAAAAAAAAAAACTACTGACATTTTACAAAGGATACTAGTATGTGTATTCGCATATGAAATAGTAGGGGTGTAAGTGTGCGAGCGGTGTGATGTGATGTGATGTGAGTGATGTGGTGTGATGTCAAAGTGCCCAACATACGTGAGTGGTGTGACTGTGTATGTTGTTTGTGTGTGTGTGTGTGTGTGTTAGTTCATCTACATACAGGGTGGCTGGGACGTCGACGCGGAAACTGTAACCATTAATTCAGCACATGATTCTAGAGCCCTCAGCGTAGAAATGTTTAGTACCTAGGTTATTAGAAATAAATCTGCTGTTTCATAGAAAAGTATAAGTAAGTACCTACTTGGTCAAATGTATGGAACAGCATTTTTTTTTTAATAACCTGGTGATAATTCAGAATCGTGTATTGAATCCACCCTTTATAGTTTATAATGACCAGCCCGTCGTATACTTACGTAACAATAGTGTTCAGCCGAAAGGGTTAATTTCGGAAATGACTGAAAGGATTTTAGTATAGTTTTCATTACAGCATAGAGCGCTTCAGATAATTTTTTTCGTTAAAGCAAAACAGGCCGTCGGAATTTCGTTTATGATGCATTTTAAATTATACAGATCCAAATAATTATAATTCTGGTGAAATTAGATAGAAACTTTAAAACCGAAACATTATTTATACAATCATTACCAATCCAGAAATACTTGGTATTTTATTAGGTATTGATATAAAAGAAAAAGAAGAAAGAAAGAAAAACTGTTTATTCTGCACAAACAAAACGCACATTGCATATAAAAAGAAAAAATAAAATAATAAACAAAAAAATAAAAGATAAATATATCGCTATATCTAAAATCGCTTACGACATGAAGGGTAGGTTACACCATTAACTATTAAGTTCTAATGAGTTCAAATTCACGATTAAAGTCTTTTTAATATTCATAGAAAGTTAATCGATCCTTTAACGCTTTTAACCGACAATCTTTATTACTTAATTTAGTTTTCCTGTATAATAATGCGATTTAATGACAACCTGTACTCTTGTGCAATAAATGATATTAATAAACTGTTTAATGCTGGACCTGTTCCTTCAAGGATATAAAATTTATAATTATAATGATAATCAGTTTAATAATACATGGGCACAAAAGTTTATAGGACTTATTATGGACATAGGTCAGTGCACCCTGAACATATTTATTAAGTTTTTAATACCAACCAGAAAACGGAAGGCCAAATCCCGTTTAAAATCTAGTCGCAATCTCATTTCAGCGATAAGCAATGTCAAAAATGTAGGGAAATTAGAGGTATTTTTGACAGATTGAGACTGAGATCTGTCTGTAAACGTTCTTAAAATTCCGAGAATTGTCCCTCAGATCTGATTATGTAATATAAAAATACACATGAACTGTAGCATGTGTAATTGTTGATCTGTTGAGTTTATAGATTTAAAGAGAGCAAAGATAAAATTTTCAAACATGCTACCTCGGGACATTGCATGCCATGGTCGTGAGTATTTTCTCCTGAATGATTTTAAATAGAATCGGTTTAAGCAGTGAAAGCTTGTAATAAACAGTAATATCGTTGCTAATTTCATGGTCAATTGACTACCTCATTTATTTCAAACAATATTATTCAATTCTTAGTACAAGGTGTTCAGAAACCGCTGGTCCTTTTTCACAAAAATGTTTCTCAAACATATTGCCGATTTTATTGACCCATAGTTTAGCTAGATGGCTATAATGCTGCGTGGGAGTGCACACATTTATCGATTAAAAGTCGGCCTATAAAATAATACAAACAGTCTCAGACCATTCCACAGTGTGGTCTGGGTCTAAGAATAGAACCCATGTTGTTCCGTGGGTGTTCTTACGAGGGGTTTTAAGGATTTATAACAGGTGGATAATGGTGTATAGGGCTGGATAAGTTGCACTTAGGTACTTTTAGAGGGACAATATTGAAGACTTTATAATGCTAAAGTGTAGGGAATGTTATTGTCGCTCAGTGACTTAAAGTGATATGAATAACTTATCTTAATGGTATTTTTATAAAAGCATGCTGTTCTAGCGGCCTGGCAGTAATTTTTCCAATTGCTCGTAATACATATTAATGTTAGACCCAGTTACATGGCCAGATATTATCTGACAATCTTTTAAAGCTGCCAAGGACAGAATCAAGTCTTATCTAAAATTGCATTTGTTTTTTAAAACAAAATTAATCCCAACATTTCTACTTCTAGGATCCCTACATAGAACTAGGCAAGGATACCCGCAACATCGCAGGGTTGGAAGTGGTCGTGGTGGTGCAAGATGTCCAGGACATGCCCCCTGTCTTCACCGCTGCACCTCCTATAACCCACCTGCCTCGCCAAGTGGCTCCAGGAGACATGGTCGTCAGGGTACGAGCTGAAGATGGGGATAAGGGAGCTCCAAGGCAGATCAGATATGGTCTGGTGTCTGAAGGGAATCCGTTCACGCCGTTTTTTAACATCAATGAGACTTCGGGTGAGTTGATCAATAAATTTTTTAGCATATGTATGATTTCGGCAAAAAGTCACACGTCATCACTTTCCTGCCCTTTGTCCAAATTATTTGGGGTTGGCACAACGTGTCCTTCTCTTCCATAAATTTCTTTATTAGTCATCTAGGTAGTTACACCCTTTTTAGTCACATCATCATTCACACGTCCATCCTTCGTTTCTTTGGCCTTCCCCTACTCTTATTCACATTCATACTCAAAAAGCAAAAAGTCACACACACATGAAATTTTCTTTCGTTGCGTGTTCCTGGATAGTATAATTATTATGTCTAGAACATTTTGTACCGTCAACAAAAGAGATAAGTATTCAGGATCGTCGGATATGGTTGAGGTAATAAGACACCGATGGACGTTTTCTCGAATAAAATTTAATTTTATTAATAGAAAACAAACAGCTCATTTATCAAATTAAATTTCAGTCGACAACATCTGACGATCCTGCATACTTATCTCTTTTGTTGACTGTACTTACAGGAGTTGTCTTTAATACTTAAGCTGAACTGCAACAAGGCATCACGTTTGGCGTCTAACTGATATAAAATTATATGTTTGACATGTAATATATATTATTATCGTTTATACACCAAACATGACTATAAATAAAATGTTTCAGTAATTACATTATCATCTACGTTAAGATAATCATTAGTATGACAGCATCATTATGAAAATTATGTATGAAATATTCTAAATCTCTCTTAGATTTTTTAACAGTCGAGAGTAAGAAACAATGGGTATTGTAACATAAAAGCCTATAAAGTTTAAATTATCATCATATTAATTTTAATATAAATAGTTACAATAAAAACAGCAACTCTCATTTACATACTCGTAAACTCACTTTGTATCTGTTTCTCATTAACAGCAACGTAAAAGCTTTTTAATTAATTAATGACATCTTGAACGTTTCCGGCGTTTTATAGGAAAACTTTTTAACAATGAACCTCAAAAATTTCCAGTTCAACCAATAATTTACATTGGAATTAAATATCGTATTTGTATTACTCTGTTTTAAACCAAAATGAGGGTAGAATTCTCCTTGCCGGATATTAACATGCTGCATTTACCTTCGCGCTAATTTTACACAAAGATTATTCAGTTACGTGTTAAGGGTCAGCGGCATTTTAATAGTCAGCACTTTTTCAGCCTGTTTATTAAAAAGTGGGGAAGTCGTATTTCTTCACAATTTATGATTTAACAACCAGTGTTGTGTGCAATGGTTTTCGTATTTTTCTTTAGGCCGTTAAGACTCAAATGACATCGTTTGAGTCTACAGTCTCTACAGGCTATTCTGTGACAAAATGAAATCTATTATATGCTAAACATGTTCCCCCATATTTATAAACGTTGCTTAAAGTTATGTAATGATTAAGGTTGGCTTAACCACACATTTTAACGTTTAAACGTCTCTTATCTTTTAAAACTCGGATACAATACATTCAAAGGTCAAACATACTTTAAATTCACCACCATGGAGAATGTTTCAAAGTTCAAGGAGTTTAATTCTAAATAAGAAATGAACAAATCAATGGAATACAAAAATAGTCCTAAAAGTACAATTGGGGCTCGTAACGTAACCGATCATATTATTATGTTCCAAAACAGCCGCAAACAAAACTGAGATTTTATTAGTACCTACTAACTTTACTGTCTGATAAGGATGTCGTGAAAGAAGTCTTAAACCGCGTTCTAAACAGTCTACAACCCACTTTAGCTCAACACGGTTACACGGCCTTGATAGTGTTGCTAACTTAGTTTCCAAGAATTCTTAAACTTAGTTTTCACCGTGTTTGTAGTAGGTCAGTGAAGTTTTTCATACGTTTCTTTTTTCTTGATAACATCGGTACATCCGTCGAGCGTCCGGCTTCCGTAGGATATCCTACTTCCTTATCGCTGGTCGACATGGCCCCTTATGGCCCAGTTGCTACCACTGCCCGCAACCTTGCGTGACCCACTTTACTTCTATAACACTATCAGATTAAGTTTGCAGTCATTTCCCACCAAACTTCCATTTTATGGCATCAAATTTAATAGTGAAAGTTTGTTAGTTAAGTGAAACAATTAGCGTGTAGGAAAACTGGTTGGAAATAAGTCATATGCTTTGTATTAAATGTCGGGTTTATTATTATTTTTTATTAGCTTTGAAATGTTCTTTGTTAGAAAATAGCGCATAATACAAAGCAAACCAACTGTCAGCAAGATTGAACCTTCATTTGATACAAACGTAACATCTACTAGACGTCTGAAATCTACTTAGCATAATATTTAGCATAAAGCCCGCTATATTGTAGCAAGCAGTTACTATTCGGGAGCAAACTTGGCACCAACTTTCCAAGTACAAATCTTAAGTTCAACCTTACATCTAAATTCCCTTAACAATGCCATAAGTTGATGTTGAGTGCGTGGCAGTGGTAGCACTGACAACACTTAACAATGCGTATTTGTTTGCTAACAAAACTACAAACACGACGGACTTCGAAAATGCTAACAGGGCTTTTAATGCAACCTTGCATTCTGCTGAACAAGCACATAATGGCTCATTAGACCTTACCGGTCGCGCTCTCGCCTCGCCATCCATTGTTTGTAAAGCTGCCCTACCTTACTTCATAATAAAGGCACTTCCTTTGAATAGCGTCCCGGTACCTACATAGTAGCTGACAATACAATCCCGACTTGCTTTGACATTATCAGCTCGATAACTATGCTCGCCTCCGCAAACTTGCCCCTTTAGAACCGTTAAAACTTATCGGGATATTGGAAGAGCTGTCACACTTGAGAATTTGTCGCATTAATCAGACCACACCTTATGAACATGTGAATGGATATCGAGATTCAATTTCGTAAGGCCAATTTCAGAGTTCGTAAGAATATATTTCGAGTTGGTAGCACCCTTTGGTACATACAAATGGTCGTATTGTGAACACCCGCCGATAAAGTTTATTGTGATTCCGGTATATAAAGTAGGTGGTACATTTTCGGCTTCATTTCAATATTCGTGCATGCAACGTTAGTAGCACTTTGTATACTGTTTCCTGATCATAGTGTCTGTTAGTAATTGGTATTAATAATGTTGTAGAATGTGGTTAAATTATTCGGTTTGTTTAATTACGAAATGTATATCAGTTGATGTTGGATTACCAAATATTTTAATTCACCTACACAAAAATTCCGTAAAACCATTAACCATTCTCATTTTCTTTTTATTTGCTACAATCGTCTGTTTCTTTCCTCTAAAGATATCTGCAGAAGTTTGCCAGTAATTTAATTATTACAGGTACAAATGAATGAATAATGTCCAAGCATAAAGGTTAATCTTTTCCATTAAATAAGAGATAGAAACGAATAAAAGAGGCAATCAATTCTGTTCATTAGCTGAGCCGCTGGACCGCTGTTAATAACGCGTTGGCGTGAAATGCGAGCTTTTCCATTTAAATGTGACAAAGTAAATGTGACTGGAGTTAATACATTTTAATCTTAAATGCTTCATAAACATTTAATTGTTATTTTTGTATTATGCTCTTAATTTTGGGTCTGCGTCCGTTAATTGTTTTTGATTGCATTGTATAATAAAATCGTTTCAGTTTAAACTTTCTAATACTTAGTTAAATTCTTGAGATTTTCAATCTTCAGATAGAGGTTTTTGGTATGTACAATTAAGTAAGTACATCTTTCTTTCCTTTTTAAGATGAAGGAACGTTCAAAACACAAACAGTATTAATTTATACCTTAGTAATAATTTATTCGGTCCATTCAAATCTTACTAGTAGATAAATAATTAATGAGCCCTCACTTGCCTTGTCATCGCCGACAGATGAAAATCTAGGGGAGGGTCATATTAAGAGTAGATGCACCACTTTTGTATGCTAATTACTCTTCACGACTTTTTTTCTCAAACACCTACTTGGCATAATAAAAGACGAGGTACCAGGCTGTTATGAATGGAAGCACGTTCTTGCACATCTGAATGTGTCGTATTAATGTCCATATTAAGTAGCGTCATTCATGATTATTTATTATTTTTCGAAGAAGTATCTGAGAAGGGAAATGTTTGTGGAATTAATGAATGTCTGTTTGAAACTCGTTCAATAATAAAGGAACTTGGAAAGAATTTCATTAGAAGACATTTATAAGAGGGCACTCACATGTAACTTTTGGGTTACTGACGTGTAGAATGTTTACTCGTTTATTGTTTTTCTTTTCACATTCCGGGAAACTTTTTTCATCGTCTTTATTTGTAATGCGATGTGTACAATTTAGCGGCTGGTAACATTTTTACATTGCAGGTTGTTATGAAGATAGTTTCAATCGCTGTTTTTTTAATTCATAAAACAAAACAGAAGAAAGTAGGTACCTAGGTAGGTATAATTATTATAGTCCTTCATTTTGTTTAAGAAACAATTATCAGTTTTTTTGTAATGAATATATGTAATTTTCATTTAATATTAAAGGTTCTCTTGGTTCTTCTATTCGGTTTTAGGAGGTACTTACATATATTTATATGTATGCTGGGATTTTAACAAGTTTTATTACTTCAATTTCGGTTAACAATAGACGCCATCTATGAACAAGAACTGAACTTAATTTCACGAAGTTGTTGCGCCTACCTCCTTCGTCATTTTCACGTTCCGTTACAATAGTACTGAAGAGGGTTACGGGTTTATTGCACAGATGGCGTTGTGAGTCAGGATTAGGCCCGGTATTTTAAGCCTGGAATTATCGTTCCACGAAAATGTAAACCTTGTAACAATTAGGTAACAGCTGAGTTTCAAGTATAGGTACGCAGACAGCACTACCAATTACAAAAAACGGTCTGTCCTGGATTCTAAAACACTGCATCCCATGAATTAGAGATCCGAATAGTTTGCTTGACTGTCCATTCGGTAGTAAATTTGTTCTTATGTAGGTACAACTTTTATGAATTCTTTTATTATTATTATTTCCAGGTGAGGTGACTCTAGAGCGACCTATCGAGGAGATAGCAGCGATCTCCCACGCTGGAGCACCGATCCTCCTCACCGTGGTGGCCGAGGAGGTGCGGCTGTCTCGAGAGGAGCCCGAAGCCATGTCCTCAACAGTCCAGCTCGCGTTCATACTGCCCGAACGAGAGAACTCACCGCCGTACTTTGAGAATCAGTTGTAAGTAATTTTATTTTTTTAATTTAAGTTAAGTACTAACTTTTCATCCCGATTCATCTGAAAGACGTCAACTGCAGGATAGCCTTCCTGAAGATCTACCACGACCGGTCCATTATTATAAGGCACGGGTCTTGTTATATGTTCTTGAATATAAGTAATCAACTAAATTATCAGACAAATCTGACAGTTCAGGCTCTGGCATATCACGGTCCTCTGACTGTGATATGAAAAATACTTACCAAAAAGGAAGCAGTAGCATAGCATCCATCTAGGTCAATATTAACAATAAACGTAAGCTATCACTTATCCAAAGCCCAAAATGGCTCAACATCACGAAAGCTGTGTAATAAAATAAAAAGATCCAATTATTAATTTTCCAGCTACATCACCTATTTGGACGAGAACGCTCCTCAAGGCACAGCGCTGACGTTCAGCGATCCGTACATACCACAAGTGAACGACAACGACGCTGGCAAGAATGGCGTGTTCTCTCTGTCCCTGGTCGGCAACAATGGAACCTTCGAGATCTCGCCCACCGTCGCCGAGAGACACGCCCAGTTCATTATCAAAGTGCGGGACAATACCATGCTCGATTTTGAGGCTAGGAAGTCTGTAGTGTTTCAGGTAAGCGTTGTTTAGTTGTTGTATTGAGCTCTTTACTTAGCATAATAGGATTGAGAAACAGGCTACAAATGCAAGACAGGCATAACTTTAACAACATAACTAAAAAAAGGAGACTGGTGATTTGCATGGGAAGTGGTCTTTATAGCAATAGTGATACGGTTTTGATATTTGTGTAGGGATTCTTCATCCCGTTGTGCATAGAGGCATCAAAATCTAACCCGGAAAATTCAAGAAATAGACCACTTTCGCCCAGTCTACTTTCGATTAGAAAATATTTGTATATTTTACTAAAATAAGTACCTATGTATTAGTTAATAAATTATTTTTATTCATAAACTATTCCGTATACAAACTATAATAAATATGAAATAAAATTAAAACACAAAGATTATTCTTTATTTCAGATTTTAGCTCAAGAGCTTGGTCCAGCAACGAATCTGTCAGTGACAGCGAACGTGACAGTATACCTGAACGACGTCAACGATAACCCGCCACTCTTCCTGGCGCAATCTTATGACGTGGAACTGCCAGAGAACGTGACAGCCGGCACCAAGGTCGTACAAGTCACAGCTGACGACGTCGACACCGGCGCGTTCGGCAAAGTACAGTTCACTGCCATACTAGGATACCTCAACACTTCCCTCAACTTGGATCCTATATCGGGAGTCATAACTGTAGCCACGAATAACCATGGCTTCGACCGTGAAGCGATGCCAGATCTGCATTTGTTAGTAGAGGCTAGAGATAACGATGGAGTAGGTTTAAGAGTAACAGTGCCATTAATTATTAAGTTACTAGATATAAATGATAACCCACCAGAGTTTGAGAGATCGCTTTACGAGTTTGTGCTATCGCCGAGTCTGAATAATTTCACATCGGCAGCATTCGTGAAGGCAGTTGACAGAGATTCCGAACCACCAAATAATATAGTCAGATATGAAATAATACAGGGAAATGGAGATGGAAAGTTCGCTATAAATGAAGAGACAGGTACTTACGATTATAACATAATATGTTATATTAAAAATACTTAATATTTTATTGCATGTAGGTATTTGTAGTTTACAGCATTCAACAACAAACTAGAGAAATTTAATTCTAAAAACTACAGACATAAATTCCTTTATTATAATATATTCATTTTTATCTTTCCAGGTGAACTGTATCTTCTAGAAGCGTTAAAAAGGACAAAGAAACAAAACGTTCACAGACGAAGACGGCAGTCTGATGATGAAGAGGAAAGCCAAGTATTTGTTCTCACAATCAGAGCTTACGATCTAGGTGTCCCTAGATTATCCTCTACAACAATAGTGAAAGTTTACCCTCCAGAAAGTAAGACTAGGACGATGTCCTTCATAGTTCCTGGTGCTAATCCCGATAAGAAGAAACTAGAAGAAGTGCTAAGTACACTTTCTGGAGGGAAAGTAACTATAATTGACATAAAGCCCTATAAAGGCAGTGATAATGGCGCAACAGATTTGAACGGTCAGGAATCTAGTCAAGAAAAGTGAGTAGAATTTATCTTATTAATTAACACCTAGTTAAAAACATAATTTTCGAAAATCCATTCAAATATCCATTTAGCGCAGCTTGTTGAGGGCCACATAACAATAAGTAATTGACGATAATTAACATGTCCATGATTTATTGAACAGCAGATAGGTTTTCTTACAAAGCCACTTTAAGAAAATTTCATTACTCAAGTATTTTTATCTTTCCAGAAGTGAAGTGATCGCCATAGTCCGTATGAGCGGGAACACAGCCATTAATGTGGCCAAGCTACAGGAGCAACTGGCAAAAAATGTGACGATCTACACGACTGGCACTAACTCGGGTGGTGTCATCAATACTGGGTTGGGTTCAGGCTCAGGATCAGGAAAGGGTGATCAGACAGCTGATGGTAGTGATTCTGTAAGTAAAGATGTAGCCTTTGTATTTATTTAACTAGACGATATTTTATAATTTTTCTTTTAATATGGACTGAGTTATGGTGGTATATCGTATTTGTTTGTTTTTCAGGGTCTGTACAGAGCAGAGAGCCGACTTTTATTCTGGCTACTAATACTGCTGGCGATATTAGTAGCACTAGTACTGTTACTTCTTATATGCTGCTGCATATGCGAAGGATGTCCACTTTATATGCCTCCAAGGTAAATGTCATATCTCATTTTGTTATGTTTCCTTTTTAACTTTATTATTCACCAAATTGCTAACTCCTAACACTGTAAGATCAAAATTCTTCAGTAGGTACACGTACTAATTATTTTTATTTTTTTCTACTAATATTTCCTTTTTTCTTATTAACAGACTGAAATGCACCAACTAATGCAAGTTCCCACACCAGCTTAACACTTTTTTAGGTAAATATTTATTTTGTTTTAAAATGCACAATTTCCATTTTTCTTAGCGCCTAGCTCCCAAAAAGTGATGCATTTAACATAAGTTTATTAAATTTATTTATACATTTTCTTGAACCAAGAACATTGAAGACTTGAAGTATAAATCACTTTTTGGGTTCACATTTATTCAATTTCCTAAAAGCTCTGCTACTTATAGGTATTGCATGTTATCTGAATTAGGAAAATGTTTGAATGTCTTCCACACCTTTTACGCTCACTACCACATTCTTATACTACTTAAGTGTTGATAACAGAACAGCTAGGTACATAGATATCCATTAATAAATTCTAGGAAAAGAGTGATACGTGTCAACTCCACAGAGGACGACGTGCATTTAGTGGTGAGGGACAAGGGACTTGGGAGAGAAAACAAGTCGACGCAAAATATAGAAAATAAGTCCATACAAGCTAATGAGTGGAGGAGGCGCGAGGCATGGAGTGCCGAACAGGCAGACTTGAGGACGAAACCGACACAGTGGAAGTTCAATAAGAGAAACCACAGATCCAATAAAGAGCCATCTAAACCAGCTTCAACGCCAGGCGACATTCATCAGGAGTTCGTTCACACAGCAGCTGACAATGATTACAGATATAACGACAATCGGCAGTCATTCCGCAGGTAACATGAAAATATATTTTCTTTAATGTTATCTACTACTTGTTTCCATTGAATATTATGCTAAATTCAGTTTTCTCATTTTTCAGAGAAGGACCGAACATAATTTACACAAAAGAGATGCAACTACAAGAAGCGTTTGCCAATAAACATAAGGAGTACATCGAAGACTTAGAAAACGGATACGATAGAATCGCAACACTACATTATCAACGCAGGGAACAAGACAACGATTCCATACGTAGACACGAAATAGATCGTGGCTCCGAAGTTGGAGTCTTCCTCAAGTCTGATGCTGACAAAAACATACTCGACAAGACTGATAGCAAAACTAAACGTGAATATCAAGACAAAGTGCGCGCTCCATCTTCTCAAGGCAGGGATCAATATTTTATTAAAGAGGGAAATACAGAAATTTTAAGGTTAGTAACTAGAGGTAAAAATGAAGAAGATCATTATGTTAATCTACCCGTTCAACAACAACGACCTGTAACGCTTATACCACATACACAATACGTTGTGGTTGATAGTGGGAAAAACCTTTTAATGGAAAGATTTATAAGAGAACAGGGAGAAGAAGCAAAAAATATTAGAGAAAGAATGAGTAAGGTAACTGATTTAGATAACATATCAAATGGCAAAGATGCTAAAAGTTATGGACAAAGATCACAAGTGGGAAGCGATGTTCAAAACCAATTCAATGATTACACTAACCTTCAACCTGAAGTACCTGGCTTGGTACCGCTTAAAACAGACTACTTACAGTCAGCATTATTGGAAATGCAAAACAAATCAACGATTCATCAGGAGCTACTAGAGTCATCACTCAGAAAACAAAATGAACTATTACACCAGATACTAATAGAACGTGAGAGAATGTTACAAAATCAAGAAACAGCTTCTCAAGTTGAAAGCAAACTTGAAACTCAGAGCCTACCGGGCCATTCTGTAATGGCAACTCAAACAGAGTGTCATATTGGTACACAGACTGAGCCGCAGCTGATGAAGCCAACACGAAGAAAAGCAAGAAGTGATAACGATTCCTACAGTGAAGACGAATCTCAAATGGTTGTAGAAGATGACACAAAAAAAGTAGCATGGGTAAAAAAGAAAAAACCTAAAAAGAAATTAAAACACAAAGATTCTAGGCGAAGTATGAGAGTATATGACTTAAGTAGAAAAATAAAAACACCAATCCTCGAGGAAAGTGAAGTGTCGCCTTCGTTAGAAAGCGAAAAACATGTAAAAATAAGTAAAAGTAATGAAAGAGAAGAACACATAAAAAATTACGGTGATGTGACAAAAAGCACAGTAACTACATCTAAGAATGAAACTGTATCCTCCACACAGATAAAAATTTCAGACAGTGACAGAAAGTCAAGACTAAGAAGAGAAGTTTTAATGGAAATTTCTGATTCTTTAGATGAAAAAGTTGAATCCGACTTGAGCGAAAGAAGATCGAGACTACAAAAACAATTTTCTGTAACAACAGATGACACTGCGCGGAAAAGCCCTCTTGCTATCGAACATGAAAGTAATGACAGTAAAAGTAGAAGCAGTTCAGCTTCAAAAGATAACAGAAACTTAGTATTTTCAAGACAGGGGTCTTCTACAGAAGCTCGTGACATAGCAGCTGAACATTCTTCAGCAAAGTCAAAAACATCAGATGTGGAAGCACACTCAACAAAATTAGACAGTTCAAGTAACATAGAACCTAGTAGCAAAAAAGGTATCGAGCCTAGTGAATCAACAAAGTCGTCTGAAAGCGTTAAACCATCACAAAAAAGTTTACCACGCTATATGCAATGGTACGGAAAGAAATCAGCGGCTGCTAAACCTGCTGAAAAAGTGGTACCGAGTAAACCAAAAAGGTCATCCAAAACAAAAAACGAAGACGATAAAGACAAGGTTGGTCGATACGGTAAAATTATGAGCAAAGACATTCAAGGCGATTCAGAGGTAAAAAAAAACTTCAAATCAAAAGAAAGTGAATTCATTCATCCACGGATATTGAAAGAAGAAAAGGTTACTCCCGTACCAGAAGGTCCATTACCAGATGTTCATCCTTTGCTTCAACATTCTGAACACAGATATGAGCATCAATACGAAAATCAAAATCCACTATGTTACATTCAACCTACGCATATTCCTCAATACTTAGGCCAGCAACCAATGCCACGAAAGCAAGCACCTGAACAACAACCTATCTATGTAAATCAAGACGATGTCAAAGAAACAAAGCAGGATATATCAGAAAGTGCTTTGACTCACAGTATATCTATATCAACAAGCTACGAAGAAGATCGAAAAAATTCTGAAGTTCACGTTTCTAAAATAAATATAGGAGGTGATAATGTACCCGATATAACCCATAGAAACACCACAACGAAGATAGATGATAATGATTCAGGCATAGCAATGAATACGTTGGTTCAACAGAACAACATGAAGAGGTTGCCAATCACAGAGAAGAAAAGTGTGTTCACGATTGCGTACGACGATGTTCAGACCAAACAATTGCGACCAGATAGTAGCTCCACTTCGTATTAGATAACTTCTATATCTGTATCCGTCGATTGAGTGCCTTACAATCATTGTGAAATTAGGATAGTCCCAAAATTAAAGACTCTTACCCTGTAATCCGTCCAATGTTAAAAGTATTAAATTATTGAAGTATTTTTAAGCTGAAGTTTTGGATAACTTTTTAGCTAATATCCAGGTACTTAGAATAAATTAGATTAAGCTAGTTTCGTTACACGTATAGGATTTTAGCTAAAATGTATTCAAAGTCAGCAGAATTTGTATAGTAAGTAAAACTTATACAACTACTGCCTTTGTTTATTGACTGGTTTATGATATAATTTTAGAATATTTTCCTACGATAATGTACATAGGCCACAATGTTAAAAGTATAATTAAATAATATTTAAATTAATTGTAGCTTTAATAATGTCTCTTTGTAAATATTATTTCTGTAATACCTTACAATGCATTCTGATACAGAGTGCAGTTCTATATTTGTTATAAAATATAAAGTTATATATTACATATTAAACCATGAGTATTATTTAAAATTGTCTTTATTTCATACTACATTCCTGGGAGTGAGAAAAACTACATAACGGTGGAGATAATCAACAAGTGTAATGCACCGTTGCGCGCTTTTTTTATGGTAACGAAGTGTACAAACGCGCCGTGAATGTGTGCATCTTCACGCACACAACACACACAAGCCCACACTCATGCACAAAACCGACTTCGTCATTGTCTCTGACGGTACCGAGAGCTCCTGTGCTTACACAAACATTCACAGCGTATTTTTACACTTGGTAACCACAAGTAAAGCGCGCGTCGCTTCGTAAGATAAAAATATTATACACATTAGTACTTCCTATTTAAACACCATTGCTTGTTTGAACAACCAGTTCGAAATAAAAGGACTTTAATCAAACTTCAATGGACTTAGTAAAATTTAAATTAATTAACGTAACCAGCACGAGCAAAGATAACACTGTCTTATTGATAACACTGTCCTATTTATAACATTTTGAAGAAATTAATTGACAATAAAATATATTATTTACGAAGAAGACATTTGGTTGAACAACAGTTATAATGACACGGAACAACACAAGCGATGGCCTTATCGCCGAAGTGAGTGTGATACCAACAAATTTTCTTTGAAGAGCTCCTGATCGCGTTCCAGTTAGAGGTATTTAATGTTACTTTTTGGAATTTTAGTATGCTTTCCTGGCTCGACGACTGGTGCTCGTCATCCTCATCATCCTTGTCGTACTCGTGGTTATCCATATGTTTCTCAAGCTCCTTTGACAAGTTGTTCATACGACGTTTCATCATTTGGCACCACTCCTTGTGTGATAAGTCTTCTTTGGGTTCAGGTTGAATAGAGGTTGTGCTTTGTGGGGTTGGAGTCACAAGTACAATAGCCCTGTCTGCTATTTCACATAGTCTGTCCATGTTGCCATAATTTCCTAAACTTACTAAATGGCGCACTTTCTCCGGCAAGTTATTCAGCCATAAATTCAAAATTTCTTCGTTGGAAACACGCTGACCAGCTATGTCTTTGAGTTTGCGTAGATATGCCGAAGGGGTCTCGTTGCCAAACTCCACTTTCATGAGTTTTTTTATTAGCACGCGCTTTATGAACTCGTGCTTAATAAATTCGTATTTGTTGGTTGTCGGTGGATTCAGAATAATGTCTTCAACTATTGTCAGGGATTCGGATGGAACATAAACCAAAACGTAAGCATACTTTTCTGATTCTTCTAATATTCCATTCAGAGCAAACGATGATTCCATTTGAGTGAACCAAATTGACAGATGTTCACTTGAAAAGGATGGGAACGGTGCGTAATCCATGTTATTTTAATGTAAATGCAAAGAAATAACAGAGTTACAAAACACTAACGAGATTTTTATACTCAATTCGATGCCGCTTCGCAATTACTGAGAATTGCGGATAAAGTATCATGCAGTTACAACACGATATAATATTTGACAAGTCTACCCTACAAGCGAATATTCTTTAAGCGGTTGTCCATAGATTAATGATGAAAGAAACAATAAAATATTAACATTATGGGTAACCTACATCAAAAGATTAACGAATATTATTATTTTGTAAATAAATTAAATTACGCCTACCTATGGTGTACCTACTTAAAATTCTAAAATCTATAATTACATGTATATTCTACTGCACGTCGCATAATCTTTGTAACAAATTAAACATAGATGCGATTAGTCATATACGAACTATAACAAAAAAAAAAATACTAACCTTAAAATGGAACGCTTAGCATAAATTGCTTTAGCTTGGTACCTACAGTTTCCTGACCTGGCTCAACATAATGTGGCTCTCCACACTTAAGATGCAGTAAATTTTACAAGCTACGAGGAGAAATCCGCCGATAGAATATCATCTAAAAATTAGAGGATACAAAGATAACACACACAATGTGACTCTTGACTGTGAGGCGTTACCAAGGTAACACAGATTCTTGGCTCCTTGTGTATAAGGAGCCATCGTCATAAGCGTGGACATGTTTATAGTGTACAACCCGTGTGTACGAGATGTTTTCAGTTACTGAGTATGTACCAGTGTAACATGTGTACAAAAAGCAATCCACAGAACTTTTTCATTTCCGCACGAATAATTATTATTTTCGTCAAGAACACCCTGCGCCGGCTGCCACCGTAGCGCCGCGCGCCGTTCCGCGACACGAAATGCGGCTCTTCAGTTATGGAATACCAGGATAACATAGTTTACAAGGAGCTTTCAACAGAACATTCCACAGCATTTATTTTCGCGCGCCATTCCATGCGAACATTTTTAGTGGACAACGCGGTGTCCACTCGATGACTCGACACGGTAATATGGCTCTTCGCAGTGAACAGATACCAGGGTAACATAGCTTTAAGGACACAAATGTTGGAAATTGTGCTGGATATTAACTCTAGGTGACGCTTATCACATCGATGAACAATAATTTTCACGAGTGAAACTAGATGTCGCTGTTCCCGCACATTACATACTAGGAGTCCATAACAATTGTACGTAGATACGAAGTTAGAATAATATCCCTATTCAACAACAGATGGCGTACTACTAGTACCATGAGTGTAAAATAGACTTGTGATTGCGAATTATCGTCGAGACCATTGCGTCATTAGATGTGACCTTTTATTACATAACAATTAACAACAGAATATTTGACCGGTATATATCATTCATAATTATCTAAAGTAAAATCATAATTAATTTAGAGCCGATAATTGTGCTGTCTTTTAAAATAGTTCTTTTGTTGTTTTAAAATTCTAAAACATGCAATCCTTCTGTGTGAAATATACCTAGATACTTAAGGGTCCTAATATACTACACTCGGATCGGAGGCTCTATTCTTACTTGATACTTTTTCACCCATAAATATATTACCGTTATGTAAAGGTAATAAATAGACACTTAGTAAAGTAATTTCCAATTAATACATAATTTTATTTTTATGAAAGCATTACCTAATTGACCGATAGATGGCAGGACCTGTAAAACCGTTTCCTATGGTAGGAAAAAAAATCACGGGCTACCTCTGATGAGCGATGTCCAATTTTCATTGCTGTTTCTGATTGTCGTCAATGGTCATTAAATACTGAGAAGCCCTTTTTAACGAAGTTTTTTTCAATTTAGGTAGTTCAAATTTTACAGTTCCTTAACAATAATAAATACCTAAAATCACAGTCACACTGCCACGCTGTCCAAACTGGATGGGAGAGGTATCCTATGTCCAGTTGCGATCTGCACCACTTGCTTGCTGCACATAACTGTAACGAATGCTCTCTGAACGGAGTCTCCAAATGTATAATCCAACGTGTTCTCAAACAATAATTGATAGATAAACTACACAACAGAGCCTGAATCACATAACTAGATATGTTGAATTCCAATTAAAATTGTCGATTAATTAGATAGCAATCGACAATAAATAATATTGTGATTCGACAATCAAAAAATAACCAGACACCCATCGGGTTGACAAATAAAAAACAAAACAATAACGTGACAGCTTTATACGTACCTACGTATTCAAAACAAATATTCTTTTTACTCGATAAACAATAGACTATCGGTCTTTATAAGGGCTTTCGTCTCCTTATTTCGTAGTTAACGATTTGAACTTAAATATTGTTTCATCAGAGAACACCGTTCAATCATTCGCGTGAGCAATTCCTTCATTCAGCTCATTTGCACAGACGAGTCGCCCGGAAAATTATTTCTTTTCATATTCCCATTTTTCACGTCTTACTTAAAGTTTTCATGACTGGGGAGTTTGCGATTCGTCTGTTTATTTTTCTTTTCGTTTTCCAGCGATTGACTAATTTTTATTCTGAGTTTTGTTTAGTTTGTTTAGGGTGTAGGAAGCTGTTTAATAGGTAGGTAGATAGCTAAAGATACTTATACCCTATTCATTATATTTTGGGGAAAAAATTATTCATTCTTTTCAGCTTAATTTAACACAAAACTGTTACACATGTGTTAGGGATCACTCCTGTGTCAAAGTAAATGTTCTTTGTGATATCATCATCATCAACTATGTTGAGGTCGGCTTCCAGTCTAACCGGATGCAGATGAATACCAGTATCTTACATGCGCGAGCGACTGCTCTTTGAAGTGTTCTTTGTGACACACAAATGATTTGGCGTGATACTTTAATTTTGGTCTTGTCAATCTCGAATTCTATTGAACTTTTTTCTTTGAACTACTTAGTAAATGAAGGACTATAGGACAATTATAATAAATGCAGTGATTCGCTTAAATAATAATCTGCCTATACGGCATGTTTCTCCATATAACTTATATATTTAAATATAACAAACCACATCAACTTATTTAATTTAGTAATAATAAAAACAGAACCGCAACTTTTATTAAGAAAGTACCAGGGCGACAGAAACAGACATGAGGTATGGAAATTACGTCTCCCCGCGGCAACTTGCTTTCACGGTCCACTGGGCTGATCATAATAAAAACTCGCGCCGTCGCCTTCACACAGAAGTTTGACCATAAATTCGGTGGTCGGTGTAGTAATCGCGACGCTCGCCGACGGCGAAATTCTTACCGAGCGACCTTAGCACATCACATCCAAAATTCAAGCGTCATTTCACCATCCAATGCTGTCTGTCTTCTATACATTCTATAATAAGGTCAAGGAAAAACGCAATGTATTTAGAATTTAACTTACAGCTCCGTTTTTTCAAACTTGGCCAGCATCCCCCACTTTAATATAATAATAAATATCACCAGAATACACTACTTTTTGCAAAGTTTTTTTTTCCGCTTTTGTTTTCCCCTAGGGTGAGCCAAGACCATTAAAAAGGTTAGGGCGAGCGATATTTTATGCGATTTTAAGTGTGTAACGGTTCTAATGTCCGTTTTATTGCGATGTGAATTATGAAGGCATGGTAACTAGTGCTGTTTATCTCTGAAGAAACTAGGTGGGATTTTTTTTATACCTGGTTAGGTGATAAAATAGTTCAAGATGGTCTTCGCAAAGCCAAGATAAATAATGATTTATTTTGTGTATGTGTACCTACATAAATATGTCATCATCTGTCTAGCCTTTTCCCAACTATGTTGGGTTCGGCTTCCAGTCTAACTAGATGCAGATGGTTTATTTTGTGTATGTGTAGGTACATAAATATGTATACATAAATAATTGAAACCATGAAACAGCTTTCAGGATTCACAAATAAAGGACATTTTCCTTCTGAATCATCCCAAGGTTCGCCACATGTCCAAATTAGTGAAGCAGCAATATGCCGAAGACCTGAAAAATTTGAGAGCTAAGAAGAGAGGAACTTACTTAATTGTTCCTTTAAGGGAGATGTCGCAAGATAGTTTTTGAAGACAAGAGAAGTAAATAGCGTAGTCAGCCTATAATGTTCCCACTGTTGGGACACAGGCCTCACCCTATCGGTGAGAGAGAGTGGGCCATAATCCACCACGCGGGCCAGTGCAGGTGCAACACAGTGTTGGCTGGTGACACATGTCTTTGAATTTTTGGTCATAGTACATGCCTTTTTCCTCGAGACCACGATGATTTCTTTCACCGTTTTGAGAGCTGATGAAATACGTAATTTATACAAAGTAAAGTGCCTGTTTGGGTTCGAACCTACGACCCTCGTAAGTCGCGGCCGTTATCCACTGGGTCACAACTTCTCTCAGAAATAGTAAAGTAAATAAGGCGAATCAATCGGTCATCTACAGGGTGTTTGGAAGCTGAGTGTAAAGCTTTAAGGGAGTGATAGTTGACACGATTTTGAGCCATACATGTCTTAGACGAAGTATCTTTTTTTTTAACTGCAAACTTTTTGTCAAAAATAACATATCAACGTTAACTACAAAAAAAAATAAAAAAACATAATTTCGTCTAAGACATGTATGGCTTAATGTCAACTATCACCCCCTTAAGGCCTTGTATCCAGCTTCCAAACATCCTATATATGCTGACCGCTTAACTGAGACGTTGCCTGAGGTAGCAGCGCGGTGCGGGAGGGACACCCACCCCGGTGACGTGATGCGAGAGCTCACTGATTGGTCAACTTGTGACAACTATCACCCCTCCCGCACCGCGCAGCTACCTCAGGCAACGTCGGCCTATAATCTGTTTCATTACTTATTTCAAACCACTAGGTAATAACACTATAACATCATTATAAAGTTTTATTCAAATAAACTTTCACATCTGTGTACCATAAAGGACCAAAACGTGACCAATACGTAAACTTTTGAGTCGCATTGTTTTTCATCCCCGAATATCTGCTTAATCCATCAGATTAGACATTTGAAACACAAGTAGAGGCTGATACCTCTCATTATCCTCAGCAGCGGCGAGAGGGTTAACTTTGAAGTATCATTACCATTTATTAATGGTCAAGTTCAACCCGCCGCCGCCGCGCCGCTTCGCCCCAAATTAGAACTGATTGCTGTAACTGAATTATTAAATTGATGCCATTTGTTCTCAGATATTTTAATAACGGAGAATTGTTTGGGGGTTTCAGACAATATTAATTATTTGTTTGGGGTTTTTAGTTGGTGTTTAAGATGGAAACAAAATTACAATAGCTATGAAAAAAGTATTGGTGAAAGTAGGTACTTTCACCAATACTTTTTTGGTGAAGGACTTATAACAACAACACTCTAAAACTATGAAAATAAATGACTAAATATGAAATACTTATTCCAAAAGGGCCTCAGCTTAGCCATTCATGGTCAATTACATAGCATAGTTCAATGATTGGAAAATCTATTTTCCTTTTAACAGTTCCAGGAGATGAGACCATACATAAAGGACCAATTTTAACTTGTATAGATTTCTGATTTCCATAAATAAGTTAGGACTAAAAATTTTCAGTAAGAATCAAAAGCTGGAATTTAGATAAAACAATTTATCAATCAATGACGAAAGGACCAAAACACGCCTTAAGTAAAAACATACCAGCGCATTAATTAAAATTTTCTTTATTAATTTTTCCAATGAATCGCGAACGCACAACATTGACACTTATTGCTTTCCCCGAATTTATCCAAGAAAACCAATTAATCACGTCGCCTCTGTCCAATAAATCCCCTTACGAACTTTAATTATTTTCTTATGATTTTAATTTTTGCTCTCCGTACGAACCCTCGGCCGAATCAAGGATTTGTGAACAACTGTCTCCACTCAAATTTTTTCGCCTCCAGTTGGACTTTTATTAATAAAGGAGAAAGACAATTAATACTACTTAAAATTTGTTTAAGCATTTCCAAACTTAATTAGAAATCTTTTCCTTGTCACGGATAAATAAGTAGGTAGGTAGGAAGGACCAGGTGCTCCTTATTAGTAACAGATTTGTTGGCGTCTCGAGGTACAAGTAGAAAAAAAACATAGTAATAGTAGTGGTCGCTAAGTTGATTAGCCGAATGAAGACCTATGTCCACCAGTGGACGTTTTTCGGCTGAAATGATGATGATGTTAAGATAGTATGGGAATGTTTCACAACAACTCGAAAAAGAATAACAACGTGTATTTATTGAAACTGCTAAGTGCTGGTTGCTATGAATTGCAATGTGGACTCGCAGAAAGTAGGATTATGGTAAAACACATGCAAATAAAATTATTATGTGGTAGCAGAAAAAATCTAAAGGTAACAGCAACATTTTCCCAATGCTCATTTTTTTACATTTCTGACATTAAGGGCATTTAACAATCAGGCGGCAAGCGATTATTTTCCGAATTGGTTCCAAAAACCGCGCAATTAAATGCCATTTGTCCACAACAAAGGAGCGGTCCTTTCACCCCCTCTTTTCTTCCGAAATTAGTGATGACTTCAATAAAAATAATTCTTGTCTTTTAGGCAAATTGCATCGCGAAAAGTCCAAAAGCCTTTAATTAAGGGTCGCCCCTCGCCACCCCGTAAACAGCGTCGCGGCCGTCACCTTTTATTTTTGTTAATTCTTGGGGCTCTTTCTTCGCCGCATAAGTTACTTCACCCCTTCCCGCCCGTGATTCTTTACGCCTTTTTGTCACCGTTTGAATTCTTTTGAAGAAACCCTTTCTTCCCATCTGCCACGCCCGTCAATATTAACTTCGGTACGACGAGTTAAACTTTTTAATATCCGTTAAATTTTGTTACACTCAGCGCGAATCCTTATATGGAAGTTTAGCGAAAAAAGTCTAATTTAAAAGTCGTGTTAGTATTTCTTGTGCAGTTATTTTTATTTTTGTTTCATTGTGATGTTTGCATTCATGCATACCTACATTGTTTCGAAATTAAAGAACAATATCAACAAAAAGACGTCCCTCCAAACCGCAGAAGGCGATATTTCTTAAGATTCATTAAATTATTCACGAGGGAAAAAGGAAAAAATAATGCAAATGAGATCGGAATGTTTAAAAAAACTTGTTGGAAAACACGAGAGATCGTGACGGAGGCTGCTGCGGTTGTAGGGACACGGACACGAATTTTTAATCCATTTCCCTTAGTCGATTAATATTCAAGGCCCGGCCGGTCTGGTTCATCTCCTTCGCCATTATTGCTTGGACGCCATCTCCTTCGAGTCTTCGGTATACTTTCTCTTTGATTTCGTACAAGCTAATTACTTTCCCTTTGTGAGTGATTGCATTCCTGGGAAGGTTTTTGTTTATAGTCTTTGCTGATTATGCAGATGTGACTACGTCTTGTATATTAAAGGCAACTTCTTGCAATATTCCATCTACTTGCTACATAAACATCAATGATTGATCAATTATAATAATAGTCCAAACATTGGCCCAATAATTGTCAATGTAACCAACCACAGCTAACCAAAACATCAAGGGATTCGCAAACGCCAATTACTCAAACACATAATTCCTGCTTTGCATGTTCAGTTGGAGCAATATTGCCTTAATATATTCAATATCCGGGAAGATGATAATTTACCGACTCGGGTAGAATCCATTATGGATGTTTACTTGACCTGCGCTTAGTGCTTACTAAGACAACAGGGGTGACCGCTGCGTACTTATGTGATCCTGGTAGAGTGGGACGATTCAATATGGAGGCTCTTGAAATGCTTCTTTGGGAAGAAAACGGGGTAATTCTATTTGTTTTAAACACAAGCCAAAGTATTGGAGCAAAGATATTCCAAGATTCAGCATTTATACCTACAGGAATAATTATTGACCAATAATAATAATATTAGAATTAAGAAACCGTAACAACTTTATTTTGGGATTAACTCTTTACTTGAAACCAAAAAGGTCATAACTATAATATTTTTTTTTCTTCAACACTTTCGACACAGCGTTTATTTTCCAAAAGGAAATGTGCCAGTAACAAAATAAAAGACTGTAGATAAACAATAAGAAGAAAAACAGAAAGGTGAATATCGAAAAACCGTGAATTTGAATTTGGAATTCAAATCTCGTACGTTGACTTTGGCGTCATGCGGGAGTGTGGTTGTAAACTGAACATGAACAAAAAACAAAATAATTTAGAACCGAGTAAGCGCGCGAATGTGAGTACCAATACAAACCATTTCTGGTTTAATGGTACAAAACAAACATAAACCTGTATTAAGACTGTAAAAAGTACTTGTCTATCTTGGCCATATTCTTTAATTTGGCAAATCGCTTCAACAAACAGATATATCGAGAATACAGCTTGGGTAGGACGCATTTAGCAAATTGGACGACATTCTGAAATCAACCAAAAATCCATAATGTCTAAAGTTCCGCCTCTATAACCAGTGTGTTCTGCCCACCATGATGTACGGTGCTGATACGTGGACGCTTACGCAGGACGCTGTGTACAGGGTGAGAGTTGCACAAAGAGCAATGGAGTGTTCAATTCTTGGAACAAGGCTTATAGACCGAGTTCTAAGCGACGAGATCCGAAGACGTACAAAGGTTATCGATATCGAAGACAAAGTATCAGTCGTCCGGCGGACGATAGACGATAGATGGGCGGACGATATTGTTGCCGTGGCTGGATGAGGTGGGCACAAGAGAGTGGAGATCGGCACAAGAAAAGAGAGGTCTATTAGTGTTTACCTTAAAATCTGATGTCAAAAACGTTTACATGTCATTTTAGTCAGTCATATCCTTTTTAGCTGCTGGCCGTCACATGTTTGGTAAAAAGAAAGTTCCCGATTTCGAAGACAAGGCGAAAAATCATCTAGCAAAACTTTTTTTCTTGCATGAATAGAGCAATTTTTCTATGATCTCCTGTAATACGTTGATGCAGAAATATGTTTATGGCCTTACATAGAATATTTCGAGAGGAAAATCCGGGATAATCTATAAATATCGCCCTCGACACTTCGCCCCGTAGCAAATTCTAAAGTGACAATATTCCGTATTGTACCCGGGATGTGAAAAATGTATGCACACCCCGCGACTCGCGGAGCGGAGCAGAGACCGTAATATACGAGGCGCGTAGGGAGTTATTAAAATTATAAACAAATAAAATTATTCAGTGTGCACCCCTTACGAAGTTATTCGTGGCCTGAATTCTTCATGTGTGATGTTTATTGCATATGGAAGATCTATGGTTTATTTGGTGTAGGTACCAATACATGTTGAGATTTCAAACTGAATGGTTTGAGTTGGCTACTGGGTCGTTTTTATTCCTAACTCTATAGTTTTTAGCCTTTTCCGAATGAAAACTAATATCTAAACAGCAACAGCAGTTCCACATCAAAATAAAAGTGAATCTTTACCAAAACATTTGCTTGTTGAAGTCATCTATACACGATGAAAAAATTGCAGCTGAAAAATATTTCAATATAATATATCTCGATTTAAAAACCAACAAAACTTTAGAACATCCATCATTCTAAAATAATCTTTTGACAGCTAACACAAAAAAAAAATACAATTTCCGTCTCCGAATCTCGTGTAGAAGTTTTTCATCTATTGGCATATCGGTAACCCCGTTCCCTTTATTTTATATTAAAGCGATAAACATGTCGATTGGTTGAGCCACGCGTGGCCGCTCTCCCTTCCTATCTTCGAATCTGAGTAGATGTTACTGTAAAGGAAAGAGCAGTTGTAAAACTTTAGATTTAACTAGATATAGTTTACGTTTCCGTTTTATTTTTATTGAATTTAATTTTATGAGAAAAAAGATTTCGTGAAGCTGCTTTAAAATCAAAATTTTGGAAGTTAGTCATTATAGACTGACTCCTTTCCACTATCATTATTTTTGCCAATTATAATATTCTTCTCCTCGTTCTCTTCTTCATCATCATCTTTCATATAATCAATCCTTAAACTTCTTCTATTTACCCCTGATCTTCTAATTACCATTAAATAAATATATCAACACAAAATTGTCAAGAAGGACCAATTTTACTATTTCTAGAGGGACCAATTTTCCCATTATAGCCAGAATCGCCAGTCTGAATGTTCACCGTAACATCAGCAGAATATGCAAGTCATGAGAAGACGCTTATCATGGGATTTGATAGCGGCTTCGATAGGCGGGGATGAGTTATGGTGTAACATATTGCCGTGTGATCTGTGACTATTAGTTTTAGAGGTCTGTGGGATGTTTACGAAATTAGGTAAGAAAATGCGGAGTCAGGACGGTTAGTGATGGCTAAAAAAAATTGAATTGACGGAGTCTGGTGTTGGTAGTAGTCACTGGTAGTAGAGAAAGAAAAAAAAGAAAGAACATAGGTGTATTTGCGGTAAAAATGACACAGAAAGAACGTAAACAAAAATAATAAGTTGGGGGAATATATGCATCACATACACCCAAAATGGCCATCGCAGCATAATGCAGCATGTTGCTGTCTTTAGCAATAAATATGATTCTATGATATTTCTAGAACTCTGCATAATTGTGTAGTAGTTACAGACGTATGTTATTATTACGAATAATGATGACTAATGATCTGGTTACATAAAACGTCATGCTGCGAAAATATAAACATTTTCATGAAATCAAACCGTTTTTTCCAGATCCTACCTTTCCGATCTTCATTTCCGTGACTCCAGAAAAGCTTTCACACCTCAAGTGCTGCATCTATAACCACACACTACCACCATAAATTATGTGTCGATTGACCACTCATCCCCTAGGGTTGGCACTCCTCATGTTGTGCCGTTGCAGATGGACACGCCAACAATGGCGTTAAAAATGAACTCGGCCGATAACTGTCAGCCCTGATGAATCGCTCCAGTGCACCTTTGAAAAGGAAAGTAATCGATAAGTACTGAGTTATTGGCATGCTTTAGTTTACAATCAATCAGCGATGCGGGTGTACGTTTGGTAATAAAGATAGCGAATTCAATGATGAGTTGAAAACGTTGCTTGTAAACTTTTTATTAGCGTTATTTTTGGGGTCCGCTAAATGGTATGGAGCCCCAAAAAAAACGCTAATAAATTCATAGCATCATATCTTGTCCAATATATTACCAACATGTCTCCACAATAGACTGTGGGCCAATATTTTTGAAAGGTGTCAGCACGTACCATGTTCACCTACAACATACAACTTAAATTAAATACTCACAATGTAACAATATACCTTGTTACGAAAGGGTTTTACAGCACCGTTATTAGCAATAACATAACACGGCGCATCACTTCGGTATTTTCTTCAATAGCTTTAGGCCCATAAAGCCGCCGTGTTGAACAACGATTGTGTGAACAAGCGGCCGCTTGGGAGGCCAAACTTCAGAAATTCCCCGTCGGCTTGTCGCGAGCAGAGTTTTACGGCCAAATTAATATGGCAAATTAATGCGTTTTGCTACCGTATAATTTTCGCGTATGGGAGGGTGTTTCTTGCGACGTCCCGGGCACAAACCGACATATTGCGTCACAGGGGTATCTAAACGCTCGGGATTCGTATCATTTTTCCATATGGAAATGATGTAACGAGCGGAGCGCAAGACAACAGTGATATGCTAATTAAAGGAAAACACGTGAAACGTATTCTGTGTTTATTTTCGGTCGGCGACGAGATGGAGGAAACGGTGGCTTTTTTAATTGCTGTACAGGGTCTAAAATAAAACGCGGAGCTTCCTAATCTTTTTGTTTTAATTGTGGTAGGTACTGTGGTGTGGACTTTAGGCTTTATCCAACTTGTTAAAAAAACAATAATGTATCCCGTCCTTCAGTTTCCCCAAGACAGTGCTAACAGCACCTACATCAACAGTGTTACATTCAGAATATAACTATAATTCGTAAGGTGTACATAATAAAGAGTATTCTATTCTATTCAAACTCCTAACCTAACCCCACGTATGTAATCAGACTTTAAACATGTCTCACAATAATAATAAAGACCCATTTAATTAAAGGAAAAGTTCATAAGTTGCAGTAGGAAGTACTCGGAGTGAATAAGGAAGAAAAGCATGTGAGTTTATGAGTGCGATTCGTCACGGCAATTGAGAACGTGGGCCCTCCGCTTGACTCCTTCGTAATGAGAACACCTTGCAATAATCAACGCGAAACATGCAATAAAAATGTGACTTTCTTCAGAGTAACGTTTAATTTTGACTTTCTTACGACATAAGAAGAAGACTAAATCGTTAGAAAAGATAAACATCAAGCTTAACAAGAATCAAGTTCTGTTACTTGATTTAATATAACTCCTGACTAATGTTGTTTGCGCAAACAGGGACTAGGTACCCATGGAACATTTCGAATACACGGACGTCGACAATATCGAGAGCAAACAATTAGAGGCAAGTTAGGGAGGTAGGGGGGCGCCGATTAAGTTATACACATGCGGGTTAGAGGGTAACCTGACTCAGGAAGATTAAGATTCATCGAAAGGCCCTTACATGGAAGCAAACATTGTATTACGGAACCGGTGTCTTGCCAATGTTTGCCAAAGGTAGCGGATGTTAATTTAGTATTCACCCTTGCGTTACGTGCCCAATATTAATATTTTGGTAAAAGCTGTCTGACTCTGAATGTCTCGAAAAGATTCATTTCGTAAGTGGAATGAAGGTGACATCGGGATTACGTTTTCTTGGGTGAACTAATTTGCAGGAACAAACTAGGGGAGGTGCCGGACGGTCGTTAATGGACCCGGAACGCCTTTGGGCTGTCCGCGGTACTTGACCGGCGTTTGGGGACTCCTCACACTATTAAAGTGCTAAGAGGGACATTAGTATCCCCCGGGGCCTGTCGTCTGAATAATTTAACGTCTTAATTGTGTTTAGTTTTTGTGGGAATAATGCTGATATGTGTGATGTTCTGGGGTCAATAAATGGAAAAGTGGTTTTTGCGTCTCGCGTCGTAATTTTTTTCATCGTCGTTTGTTTGAATTGGTTTGAATGCAAGTAAGTAGACCACGGTGAAAAACTTTTAAACACTTTATAGGATTAAAAAGCTTTTTACATCATCTGCATCATCTTCCAGCTTCCCGTATTATTCACTACAAAAGTAATACACTAAGCGTTTCCCTCAAAAAACACCCCTACAAAACCTACTAAGTAAGTTGAAATCCTCAAAAACGTAATAACTCAAGGGCAGCCGGTCAGCGATAAGCAAGTTAATCCTAAAGATAAATAGGCCCCGGTCATTGTGTCCAGCTCGGGCGGTGAGCGATGCGTTTCTTTTGTCTCCGCCCGCAGCCAGCACCCTCGCCGAGACAATGTAAGGAAGGACCAGTCAGCAATCGACAGCGGACGAATATTTGGTACACAGGATCAGGAAACTATAGATGTGACGATATGAGCTGAAATCTTGGATTTGCAAAGAGAATATTTTCGATAATTAGTAAGTCACCTTAGTCACCTTTTTACCACTTAAACCTTTTCATTTTAGTCACCTATTCACCATTTAGGGCCTGTGCACACCAAGTTTTTTAAACGCGACGTTGACGCGCGTTTGTAGCGACACAGACGCGATACGCACGCGAGTCAGACGCAGCCTGTAGACCTTCTGTAGGATAAAAGCGCGCTGTCGACGCACGTCTCTAAAACGCGCGTCAACGGCGCGTTTAAAAAACGTGGTGTGCACAGGCCCTTAAAAGTGCTGAAACGTCACCTTTTCACCACTTTTAAATATTTCAGATTGTAATTTTAATTTGTTTGTTAGTAGGCCATTATTCACCACGTGGGCCCAGTATGGGTTGGTAGATGTCCCATGTCTTCGAATTTTTGGTTCTAGGACATGTTATCTCACGATGTTTTACTTGACTGTTTTGATAGCAGTGGTGTTGAATTAATTTAAACAAATTAAAGTGGCTGCTCGTGTTCGATCCCATGACCTTTCAAAATGTGATTGGGTTGAGTGATCCCGCGGGTCCATTTCAAGTGGGTCCAGTTGACCGAAGACTCGACCTTTAACTCTTATGTCGCGGCCCTTAACACTTGGCCACCACTGCTCTTACTGGGCCAGCAATGCTCTTCAGAGAGCACGAGTAACGCACAAAAGCATATTTACTAAAACAAAATCCAACGAAATATTAAAGCAAGTTTCTCTTCTATTCGTTCCTTAGTCTCTGGTTTACCCAAACGTCTGAATTCTGAATGTCCAGCACATTAACTTCAGACCACAAGGCGCGGGGTCCGTTTGACAACCGTGGGTGGCTTTATTTTAAATCACCACCTATTGTGTCTAAGAAACTATCCCCTTACAGTCCACTAATTTATTTTGGGGAAAATTAAAGACAGGTATTTTTCTACTATGTTTGTAAAAAAATACCAAAAACTATTTTTTGTTTGTATTTTTCGTCTATACTTGGACCTGCTTCTTCTTGAGGTTCAGGTTAGGAAACAAAGAATTTAAAAAAAAAACGATAGTACTTTTACAACAAAATGAAATGAAATCAAGCAAAGTTTACCAAATAAAATCCGTACCGCAAACACAAACGCAATTACGTATGATAATATCAACAACATAGAAGAAAACTTGTTGGTAACACCATGAAAATCCCCTGTTTTATTTCTTGGGCAGTTTCCAACGATATCGGCAGAGATTTGCGAACACCGCACGAGACTATCGGATAAATTGACCGGTAATAATAAAATGTAAGGGGTAAGAATGTAGATGGCTATTTAGATAATTGTTAGCTGCGTCCGCAGTGCCCAGTAGGCAGTGTATCGGAAAACTGGGCAGATAGTGGGCGATTTTATTGCCACCCCGAGGTGGTCATTTATGGGAAAACTATCAACGGAACAGAAACGGAATTGATGACAACGCATTTCGTTGTTTCTATCCCGATGTGAGAAAATGATGGGCGTCTGACAGTTGATTTATTGGAATGAGACTCATTTACTGCTGACTGTTTCGATAAAGAGATATTTGATATTTTTCTTTTATTTTGTCTGACCTGCTACCATGGGTCTTGATTATATAACATACAGTAGCTTCTACCCGCGACTTCGTCCGCGTGAAATGTCTTGTTCCCCGGCCCACCCCGTCGCATCGCCTGCCTGCTCTATTACTTGGCTTAGTTAGTTTTGTGTTTTGGAATAACCACCGACGGCCGCCATGGCCCACGCACAATGGTCCACTTAAAGGACTAAGTGCGGAAACCAAACCCATAATATAGAACATTTTTTTTTTTTTTTTTTTTTTTTTTTTTTTTTTTTTTTTTTATTAATGTTCAAAAAGTATATCGCAGAGTTTAAATTTTTTAAACTAAAAACCACAGAAGCCTTTGATGGCTTATACATGGCTAGTGAGTTCGGAAGTAATGTAAATGTATTTATATATATATACATAGTTTTGTGCTTATCGTTCTTTCTGACTCTTCGTTTTGCTCGGCTCCAAAGAGTAGCGTGATGTTAAATAGCCTTTCTCAAGAATTTTGCTATCAAATGCAAAAAAAAAATCTTAATCCTACTGGTAGTTCCAGAGATTAGCGTGTTCAAACAAACAAACACATTACAGAATATCTAGGTTCCCAATTTGAAATTCCTCATATCTCGTCTATAGATCAGAGTCCTTTCAAAATATATATTTGGGAACCTAAATATTCTGTAATTCAATCGGAATAAATACACACTACCTTAAAAATATGTTTGAATTACAAATTATTTTGGTATTACGTTTGTATGAACTACGCATTAGCATGCGTTTGCGTAGTTCGCCGGCCCCTTAAGTATGCATACACAACACACGTCACGTTGCAGTATACAATTGATTTACATCCGTCACCTCACACATCAGGTCCAGTTGAAAACCAGCGTCAGGCACTAGTTGTCTGGCATTTTTGCTGAACTGAGCCTTTTTGGCGAAGCCATGAGGCACACATTCCTGCTAATTTCTTACATCGGACTTTACACTTTTTTGTTTGATCTTTATTTTTTGTTTATATCTGATGTATAGGTATATCTGGTGTACTGTGAAAAGACTGAAAGACACATGTCTTTTAGTCTGTGCTAAATCGTAAATATATTTTTCTTTAAATCTCTGAGGACTCTTTTCTAATTAACCAGCGCTACATAACTTTCCTCCTCATACTAAAGCCCAAAACCGCACAAACAAAAGGTCATCCAAAAAAAATTCAATAGAACGCATTGTCGATTTGTTTACACATGTATTCACCCCCTAAGTTCAAGCCGTTCAATATAAAACGCGGGGGAGACGGGCTAAGCCGAATATTATGAGTCGATGGCCCTAGCAGGTGCCGCTAAACATTCAAGTTGCAAATCCGACGTTGTTACAACCAGCCATGTCAGTCACGTCTTGAACGACGGAAACTTGCCAAACTATGCCTGGCTTCACTGAATTTGTATTTGGCTTAAGCAGTAAAAGTGGCGAGTTTGATTGTTTAGCAAGAATATCTACTTAGATCTTAGTTGTGTGTTAAAAAGTTAGACTTTGAGGTTTTATTGGTTACGCCAGCAGACGCTAGTCTCAAACACGAATTAAAAGGTTTCTTCGATGACTACCGACTATAAATTTCTGATAGAGATGTATGAAAAAAGAAAAGTGCTGCTTTGACCAAACAATTATTCATTCGGGGAATGTACCGGTCAGCTCTCCCCTCAAAATTATCATCGACTGAGTAGATAACACTGTATGTTTGACAAGATTCCATGTAATCACACTGTTCCATCACCGTATTTTAATCAAATAACCAAATTATTGAGTCCCTCAACCATTCATTCACAATTCACATAGATAAGCTAAACAATGACATTTTACCTTTTATCGGAGGCTCTGTTTGTTGATCTGATTACGGACGGACTCCTCAGCCCGGTAGCCAGTTGACCGTCATAATTCGGGGACCAGAATGCGGTCATTGGCGCATGAAATATTCTCCGGTGGACACAGGCGGCGTCGAAAGCGCAAACGGGGAAAATCGCACGCCATTACACTCCTCACCTGACGGGCTAACGCTCCAAATTTCTGGAAAATAAACAAACAGTTTAACCTTCTGGGTATTTTTGTGTGAATGTCTGATGTTTGATTGTGTGGTTTAGAGGTGGCGTTTTATTTTTGTAGCGAGATGGAGCTGTACTTTTTACAGTCAACTGTGTTTAAGTCCCATAAGGTACAGTACCTGACCGTAAATATTGGACAGCTCATAGATCTATAGGACAACTAGTTTTAGAAAGTATTCGGTTTTGTAGGGGATCGTCTCTGCCACTCATATTTGTATGGCAGTGTTTTTTCTAAAGCGCAATGTGTCCGATTACCGAATGATGGAACCAAATTCACGTTTCCTACTATTTTAAAATGAGTCATATGTCTAACCCTACTCATCTCGACATTCATTTGTTTCCACATTTGTATCAAATAGCAATAAATCCACAATTTCGCAGCAAATTTTCTTCGTAAGAAGAAAGTTTAGCACTCTCAAATAAGAGTTACGTATTCGCAACAAACATTTGAAAAATTATGCCGCGTACGTGCTCTCGTGTCCCATAAAAGAGCACCGGGACTTATTTCATATAGTTACGGGCCCATAAAGCATAAAAGGCATTCAAATGTGATGTTATTTTGCCGCCAACACGGGGTAATTTATTTTGGTGCGATTCATAATTTTCTTTTATTCACTTTATGTTGATTTTCCTTGGAGTGTGAGTACTCGGTAACGATAATATTATTTCAACAGCCCCATGCATCACGGTGGGCGTAAGGGCCCGCGCCGATGGCTTATTTCTTTGTTAAGTTTGTTATTATTACTCGTGAGTGTTATATGTTTTGTATTGCGGTGTGTGTGTAATTAGTAAATTGGCTGTCATATTATTTATGCCGTTGCCAGTTTAGTGTGTCAACTTTTCAAATGTCTTCTTATCGTTTGAGATCTTACGTCTGGTACTAGTTTACTTGTGACATTGTTTCCCATGATTATTGTTAATAATCATGATTGATTAATTGTTTTAATAATCATGGGATCAGGGAGTTTCACATTAAGATGTGAAACTCCCTAAAATTAAATATTTTCCCTAGAACAAAATTAAATATATTGTGGACCATAAATTCTTCCTCAATGTCTTCAGCAATCTCACCCAAATAGATACTAAACACAGCTCACACAAACCGCCTGCCACTTAAGAGGTGCGGAATAAATTTCCAATAATTACATTATCGAGCAAAAAAAAGTATAAGCGCCACCTCACCTCCGGCAAATTTTTCTCCGGCCTACCTCGGAAGCCCATAATTCCTAATGACATGCAATAACCGTACCCCCAATTTTCGACATAAACCCGCCATAACAATATCGACATCAGCAAAATTTTTCCTCCGGTATTTTTTATTTGAGAATAAGTAACACTTTTCGGTGTAATCAAAATTATGCGAGAACCCCATGTTCCGTCGCAGAGTGTTTATCGGGCAGTCAATTTGATTTTTACCACCGCACTGATTCCTCTACCAGTGAGGAATGCTAAAACGTACGTAAGGAATGCCAATGAGGTGGCGATATCTGATTTATTGTGGATACGGTTTTAAAAATATTAGCCGCTTTCTACCAAATTGGATCGCATTAATAATAATTTGCTGGATACAGACGATTTAGAACCACAGTTATCGAAATATTATATTGCCAATCAGTAAAAAAGTGCTCTTTTCCAAGGCCCTTCACTACTTGGTTAGATTAGGATGATATTGAGGATAATCAATATTTTATTTTAATCACATCGAATTTAATCAGCTCTAGCACAATCTACACCAATAAAAAAAATCCACCATAAAAAGTCTAAGCGCCATTCCCACTTTATGACCAACGGTCAATGGAAATGAAAATATCCGAATACAAACCGCAATCCCTACGGGAGTGTTCCGAAGAATATATCCGCAAAAATCCGACAAATTTGATGCTCATCTAAATAACCGTGTTCGGTGACCACGCTTCTGGAAACGTCGTATATTTAAATTCAGTGCGGTCCAGTGCGATGTGATGTTTCAATTGTCACCGTCTATACCTTCCTAATCCAGTTATTGGATAAGGGTGCGGCGTTTCTTTTCTATTTTTGGCTTTACATTATATTCTGGTCGTGTATCGAGCTATAGAAATATTCAAATTCCAATGTTTATTTAGTTAACAACCATGGGGATCCTATCTAACAAACGTATAAAAATATAGCCTCCCGGTCTTCGGTCCAATGGCGTGATTAGAAGATCATAGTCATCATTTGCCTAGCCTTTTCTCAACTATGTTGGGGTTGGCTTCCAGTCTAACTGGATTAGAAGAACCTCCGAACAAACAAAAATACAATGATGAAAATAAAATTAGTTTGTAGGCAAGCTCTAAATGGCAGATGGTGCAATCTGCGTCATCAATTACAAATAAGAGACACATGAGCATAATTTCAGCCACGAGGCAATAGCACACCATATACACATTAAACACAGTGTAAATAACTAAGCGTGCCAACCACGTGTGAGTCGTTTACGCCTAAGTGCACATGTCCGCCAGTGTACCGAATGTTCCGATAAGAAGTAGCTCGATTACACTGCAGGTCACGTCCTCGGGAACGCCGCCTCTCGCGTTTATGACTAATGATAGGCTCACATGCCGCACCTCATACTCCGCTTTATATTCAAATGACGCTTCCTGACCCTGATTAATGCTGTTTTCTTTGCAAACATTTGTTAACGTCTTTAAATTGAGACGGGCGTCATGTGTTGTCACGTGTTTTGGGTTTTTGATGGTTCTAATATTAGAGCCATAGAATATTATAGCCATTTTTTGAACTTTTTCCTTGTTGATTTTTATTTATTTATTTAACCATTTATGTACACACATACATATAAACAGACAAGAAAAAAACAGAACAGAAAAATAGGTACAAAGGTGATGCTTATTTCATAAGAAATCTCTTCCAGCATACCTGCGATAAGACAATAAACAGAGAGATATGTAGGAAGCGATTTTGTTTCATAAACTTTGTATTTTCGATCAGTATTCTATCAAAGATAAACAAACTTATATAAATACCAAAGTAAAATAAAATATTGAACTCTGAAAAAACTGAAAGTAACAACCGAATGTTATTGTAAAACAGAAGCAAATTCAATAACACGAAATATCTTGGTAGGTAGCAACATAGATATGACTAATATAACAAGTTTGATTGAATTAAGTGAATCGCTCCGCTTTAAACAAATATTTGCTCGGTTCTCATTTGTAAGACGTCTGGGTAGCTCGCCTTAGACAAATTAATAACAAGATAAAGAAACTCGACGGGTCTTAATTCATTAATTAACCTAATTGTATTTGCCGTTGCGCCCATTATTATTGTTTGTGCGAATTTGTACAGTGTAACAACATACAGTGTACCAAAAAGTGTTAAACCTTGCTGCCTGTCCTGTTTTGAAGATCACTATTTAGGAAAACATATTTTTTATTTTATTTACCTGCCTAGTTAACATTTCATACATTATTATGGGCTCATAGCTAATTTATGTAAAAAGAATTTAAGAACGGCGATGAAAATAAAGTTGTTCTGCCGATTTTTGCTACTCTGTGGCGTATCATGTGGCCGCCAAGAGATTTGCCTGATTGCCGTAGAAAGGGGTCGAATCAAAAAGTTTTCGCAAGAAAAATTTGCTCAATTTAAAGAAAGGGAATAAGCGCCGGATACCAGGCGGCGCTGGAGTTTTGAAAGATTTTTCACTTTCAACGTTAATTGCTACCGAAAGTAAAATAAATCTTTGTTTTTCTTGAGGCTTGTTTTGTGCCCAAGCCTTGAGCTAATCAATTAATTAAACTGTTGATATTTTACGCAGAAAAATATTGGCTTTTTCTAAAACTTTACGAATGTTTTTCGTTGGATTTTTATTCTATGTTTAATAGGTTTCTGTACATTTCAGATCGAAACAGTGTAGGTGGGGAACGAGATTGCTTTTCTGATTATAATATAGTTCCGAAGTTTGTAAATAAAATAGATACAAATACAAAATATCTTCCCCCGTGTGCCCCATTCGATACGCAATCGTAACATTTTATCATAGGTGTAATAGAAATATCAAGCGACAGTAAAAAAGTTCGGTTTCACTCCGAACTGTTATTTGCGAAGTTTTTCTTTACGTTTATTGTTTGTTTTGATGCATGTCGCTCATAAAAGGATTCAATTATAATTTGGGAGTGATACATGGGTGTATTAGAGAGGGGCTCGTGGCTAAATAATACCAGCCGCACAGGTCGATCGATCAGGTTAAGCTACGCTTGCCGCGGTTGGTTTGTGGATGGGTGATCATCTTTAAATACCGAGACCCCTCCGTGCCTCGGGTAGCATGTTAAGCCGTTGGTCCCGGCTGTCATTCGTGGGTTTTTGACAGTTGTTACGGGTAGTCAGAAGCCCGAAAGTCTGACAACCAGCCTTACCAAGGGGTATCGTATTACCCAGTAACTGGGTCGTTGGGGAGATAGGCAGTCACTCCATGTAAAATACTGATAATCAGCTGCATCCGGTTAGACTGGAAGCCGAAAAGGCTAGGCAGACGATGACATGTGTGTATCAAAGTGTTTAATTGACAAAACATTGATATTTATTTATTATATGTAATTTTATACTATGAATAAATTCTCTAAATGATGGAAAAAGCGCATCAAAATCCTTTGCGTGGTTTAGGGCTGATTTTTCCATCGCCAGATAACTTTTATTCGAGAAATAAAATTGACTTTTGACAGTTTTTGTATGAAAGAACTGTCAAAATTTCAAAATTGTTCCTCGAATAAAGTTATCAGATTGTTGAAAAATCAGCCCTTAGAAGAATAACGCGGTCAGACAGACAGACACAAAAAGCGAGTTTAATTTATGTATAGATACGGAAATTTTGTTTCTAGCCATCTGTGGTCATGAACATTTGGAAAAAGTAATTATGTGAAATGGAAGCCAATGTGGAACGGAAGTCTTTTGATGAAAAACCAGAACTTGGCAAACGAGACGAGATAGTTTTCGTGAAAGAAAAATAAAACAGTGAGTATTATTAAAGAATTTCTGACACAATCTTCAACAAAACTAGTTTTCATAACAACAACATTTTCATAAGAAAACAAGTCGACTGCATCTAAGTTTTACATAAAGCACACTTTCTCTCCAAAGAAAATATTAACTTGGGACGTCGGGCAGGTACCGGCTGTCCCCTCTAAGTAGCACAGTTGGAAAAGATCAACATGTTGGCAACACTTCACGGACACTCAATTTAAAAAGTTATCTCGCTCTTTGTTTTGTCCTGAACAAACTCAATTAAGTGCCCTTTGCCTTTGAAATATTTAATTTTATGTGTACACGTTCATTCGGGCTATTTTAATAGCTCTTTTTAGTTTAACCTAATTGAAAGTTTGCTTTGTGTATGCTGGCCTTATTTAGTCACACGTTAATTTATTATCAAAGATTATCTAACTTAAGGGGTATTTTAATCAACGACGACAAGTACCAGGCAATCAGAGCCGAGTGGAAGTGGGTGTTCCGGAATTAGAATTGAATGTAAATGTGCGGGCTTTATCGGGGATTATAGTGTTCGTGTCTGCAAGTGGGAGATAGTTGAGACCCGAAGCTGGCCCGTCCGCAGCTTCGTATTAATATATGTTAGAAACCACCAAGGTAACATGACCTGCCTTGCCTCTCCCTTCACCTATTAGACTAAGCGTTTGAAGAGCGTTAGGTGAGGTCTTCGCAGGTCATGTAAAAATGGTTGGTTACAACAGCCGCGAGGCACCCGTATACTGAAAGTCCTCTTTAACAAATTTTACTGCGTGCTAATCCGCCCTTTTCGCTACATGTGGCCGAGCCAACCCTAACATGTCTTGTACCTCTCAGTTACCAGTTATGAGGTTATTATCCGAATATAAATCTAGGTTATGCGGGGTAGCTTACGTTGGTTTGGAAATACAATTAATTTGGAGATACGTCTTATTAATGTGTCTGCCCATTTAGGATAGTATTCGGTTCCGAAGAAAACTTACTAAAATAATAATATTAGGTTTTAAACCTTATTAAAACATAATATTATTATTTTAGTAACTTAGGCGATGTCACAATCCAATCACATCTGTCAAATATTTTTAGCAGCACTTTGGGACCTCGATTAACAATTTGTCAACAACCCTGTTCCAAAGTTTAAATTGGTACCATTAATTAAATCACATATTGGAAAACAGTACAACTCAAAGTATCATTAAGGTTCGCCAGGAAAGTAACGCCTAGGACATGTTGCATCACAGAGCGGAAAACGCCTCACTGCGGAAATTCTAAAGATAATATAAAGATTCGGATGAATGATTTTTCACCTAATACATTTACTTGTGGTCTTAAATGCCAAAAAGACCTTTAATCCTTAAATGGGACAGTATTCAACCCAGCTAGGGAGGCAGAGAAAATAATAACGAACAGTTAGAGAAACAGAATTGCATCTTTAGAGAATGCATTCTTGACACCTATAATCAGTTAACAAATCACACAAATACTACTGAGTACCTTTATTATAGAGGGAATGCTAATAATAAATATATATTAAATAATTATTGTATTAAATTTTTTACTGAATTTATTTAACACGTTAATACCTTTGGAGTTAGACAAAACGCTCAAAACAGTTAAATTAATAGAAATAGTAAAAGCATTTCAGCTATTGCATTTTGTATTCGCTGACGCACTTGAACCGCTACCTCAAAGCTGTCAATCCGGCCAAACCGCGCATTACGCCAAATGGCTCGAGTAACGGGACAGGATTCATCCCAGTTAGGGAGAAACGGGAGGAAATAGTAACGAACAGTTACAGAAACACGCGATCCAAGCTCATGCACAATAAAGCAATGTTACTACTACCGGACCCAGGAAATGAGCCTTGTTATTTGATGAGCATTCGGATTTTGGTAGTTTACATATGGTTTATAGGCTTGGTTAAGTAATGAGATTGTAGTTTACTGTTTTATGATTTCACGGAGATTGCACTACTAAGGGCGAATTCTACCAAACCTAGAATAAATCTTATTCTGAGAATAAATTTTGAATTTTTGACAGTTTTTCCAGATTAGAACTGTCAGACGTCAATTTTATTCCACGAAAACAAGATATCTAGACTTTGGTTAAATCAGCCCTTAGTAAGATAAAAACTATTATCAGAATCTATACTCACCTTTCAGACGTTTCTCTATCTATGATTGATTTTTTGTAACATTTTCGAAATAACTACGGCATCCTCAAAAACATCTCCCTGCAAAACATTCAAAAGTTCGCAAACAAAAGGTAGATACGTCACAGTCGGCCAAAATATTCAAACGGGATTCACATTATCGCTGTTTGACTTCACATTAAATCTTAGAACGGGCCATAAATAACGCAAACTTTTATCCTGCTCGAAATAAGCACTCAAAAATGCAAAGAGCAGAACGCTATAGAGCACGTTCACAAAATTTATTTTGTTTCGCACAATTCAAATAACCATAATTCACCGACGAAGGAACCGACCTAAGCCTACCTAACGATGTAATGAAACACCAAGTAAAGCTTAAGTTTAAACTCGTATTTACTTTCTTACCTTGCAGATAAAGATGTTACTTTTCGATTTATTGATCCTACGGTTGGCGATAAACGGGAAGTTAAATTTTCGCCTGCTAGCGATGTAGGTTACTTTAAAGCGTATCGCAATTTCCATTCAAGAAAGTATGAAACTTGAATTACTAATTCTTCTAAATGAACCTTTAACTTTTATCAAGAAAATGCTGAACACCTCATTAGATGGCCAATGGATGGATGGATTTCTGAGTTGAGCTGCACGGTTACTGACAAATGCGTGCACTGACTGGACAGGTCCGCTCAATCTGTGTGGTTCTTTCCTCAAAAGACCATTTCAGACACTAATCTACATGGTCCTCAAAGATTATGTCCGGATTTTTTTTTTATATACACATTGACATTGATGAATTTTATTTAGACAATGACATGAATATTTACTTTGTAAGTAATTTTTATTATTATTTTTTTTTAATTAATTATTGTGAATGTGAGGACTATGTGGGTCATTTCTTTTTTCCTTCTTAGTTTTAATCATGATCTGGCAGTTTGAGTAGTTTATGCGGCCTACCCAAATGTCCTGTCTTTGGTATTGTTCGTCGAATCGTTGAGCTCCTCAAGTTCTGAGTTGAGCTGCACGATTTTTGACAAATGCGTGCACTGATTGGACAGGTCCGCTCAATCTGTGTGGTTCTTTCCTCAAAAGACCATTTCAGACACCAATCTACATGGTCTTCACACGATCTGACCAAGATTTTGTCTGGACTTTAAAAGAGACTGTGACTTCTGAGTTTGTTTCGGCCTTTCTTCTCAGAATAGTCAGTTAGGAAACGCCGACCTCATCTAGTTTAAAAAAAAATATGATTGACGTGTAAAAGTGTTTGTACAAACCTACTTACAGAAATAAAATCATTTATCATTTATCATTTATCATTTAACAAGTTCAATCAATAATCAATCAACCGTAACACCTGAAGTGCAACTTAAACTTACAAGTACGTCTGCAAGGCACATTTCCTTCTCTCCGCCACCGTCGCCATCTTGGCTATCGTGAATATAATTAGGTTGTTTGCATTCAGCGAGCGCGACCCGTATGAATTTTACCTATTGTCTGACATTGGACCTTAGAAGCTATATCATTTCGCACCTATCGCCTCCACGCGCCTTTGAAGGGTAGGGGCGGAAACAGGGAAACTGGAAAAACGCGTTATGAAATTTAAAAAGGGGTACGACAACACATAATTGTTTCGGCTGTTATGAAGAACGGTTACTTATAAAAAGGATGAAATAATAATACAAGCTCCCAAATAACCCGCAGCTATTTTCCAGAAATAAAATACACAGAAGCAAAACATCCATTTTACCGCTAACTAGCTGTTTCGTACACCCTTGTTTGTAGAGTCTGCACCCATTTGTTCTGAGACAGTCCCTCAAGCTTTGTATAAAAATATTAATCCCGCGATGCCGCCTAATAGATATTTATGCATGGATGGAAGCAATTTCCATGAAGGCTGTCTGCGGAAACCAGTATCTACATATTTTATTTCATAAGTGCATCGTTAAGTTAATGCGATGCTGTTTACTACCAATACAATTATCCGCTTCACTTATTATATTGAGGCTGATAATATATTAAATCTTATTATCCTAACCAAGTTCAGCCACAGACTTGATATATAATTGATAGAGGAGTCTGGAACAGAGAGTTAATTCCGTCATGTGGAATCGAACGAACGAGAGGAAAGTTCGATCAAAGTCCGTCAAAATTAAAAAAGTCAAACGCGATTATTACGAGGGCATAGGTTTTAAATATGTAAAGCTGGCACATTAGACAGTCTGGCGGAGGCTGTAGGTCTGTGTGCGTCTAGACGCGGCGGTGAGGCATATATCTCCATTGAGCTCCGACCGAACGAATATTTGATTAAGGAAAAAACTGCAATAGTGAAACGGTTACTATTTTCTTTTTTATAAATGGATCACCGAGGAGACGATTAAGGTAACTCTGAAATTATTTATAATAGAAGTGAAAACTACTTTATTAGGCAAAAACATGAAAAGGTTAAGCAATACTGCGGGGTAATTGCGTAACACGCTATCAGTAGCAATGACTTTCATTTTGACAGCTTAACAACATTTATTGCGTTATTTACGTTGCTGAGCAGGCAAATTTTTTCGAAATAATTAATGAACAAAAGGATTAGCAATATCCTTCAAAATAATCCAGATTGAGATTGATAGTATTTGTGCTGACAAGTGTCAAAAATGAGACAGTACCGCAAGAGGCAATGAAAGAACTAAAACAAGTGAAGAGCAAATGAGAAAATAACACCGCTACCATTGCATGAATCATCTCTGCCATTTTAGGAAAGGCCCGTTATGTTGAATTCCACCAATGAAACGTGGGCCAATTATGTTCCATCTCCAACACGAAGGAACAAAACCCAAACAGCGTAAATTAAAAACGGTGGAAAAAGGAGCAGTCCCTGCAAGAGGCCGGACCCCGGCGACACGGACAGGTTATGACAAATATGTGAGCCGATGGCGTTAATGAAAATGAACCTTTTTTTAAAAAGAAATGCCATGAATTCGAGGAGCACGTCCTAATGTTTGTGTGGAGGATTGAGAGGTTTTGATCATTGAGAACTGTACTCAACTGTTTGGTACTCCAAGTGCGGCAGTTGCAAGTAAATCATAACTCGGTTTAAAATTAGCTTTGATTAAACAGCATTTTAATAAAAAAACTTTTTTACTATAAGCATCATAAAACAACTGGTTAAGTCTATTGATATTATTAACAATGAACAGAATACATTCAGTTTATCCAATTCAAGGTAATTAGTAGGCATTTGTTTGAATGTGGCTAGACTAAACGAAGAGAGAGATAATTCTTTTGATAATTTAAATCATACCAGCAACGATCAAGACCTCATCCCGTTTTACACCGCACCCTTCCAATACGCGTCTAATTTTTCACAAATCGCAAATAGCCGAACAATTTTGTATATGAGCATCGGAACTTAGCAGACAAATGGATTAATTAACCTGATGGTGGTGTGACTGATCGCCTTGGATGCGTAAATTTGTACGCAATTAGAAACACTTGCAAATCTCATACCAATTAGGCAGCAGCCCAAATTCGCGCCCTCGTAATTGTTTTTGAATGTGTAACTGTAGTTTGTGTTTGGGGTGATTTATTCTGATTTTAGCGCTAATTCGTTTCATTTGGGATGTATTATGCACATACGTGGGTTATCACCGCTTTTAACGGCAGTTTAGCACTCTTACTTTAGAGAGTTTGTGCCTAAAGACGTGGATGGTCTCCATCATAATAATTTACTCCCACATTTTCACTATGTCCTCAAAAAGTTAGTAGAATAACTTCGTGGACAGTTTTTACATAATTTATATCAGAATGTTTCGAAATAATATCCTCTCTGCAAGTCTGTGGTTGTGTAACTTATATACATTTTTCTATACAATATTGCAACAAAACGAAAGAAATCACTGGAGACATCCCTTGAATTATTCGCACTTCTGGGACAGACACGGACGCACGTCGAGCTCAAGTCTGCAGCCTTGACAGCTAATTAGGACCTCATTGTTAAACGAATCTTGCGGGAACCTCAATTTGGATACCAAATAAGTCTCAAAATATTGGAGCACAGGGTTGAGTATCCTTTGGACTTAATCCAAGATTCATTAATTCCTTTCTTAAATATTTCGAGTGCTGGAAAAATACAATAATTCGTTGTGAATGGCGGCCATTGTATTGAGCCAGTGTCCAGGAAGGATGTTTTGTCGGGGTGTTCTTTTTATTGCCGAATTTGCGTTTTATGGCCTGTCACAAAGGGAGTGTTGAGGGAATGTGACAATTCTACACCCTTGTTGTGTCTGTTTTTTAAATTTTATTTGGCCTTAACTCAATAAATTCATTTCGTATCTACTTATTGATTGTGATATTGTAACAGATAATGTTATTACGTATGTTTCCCTTCTTTGGTTTTAAAAATGTTGTTTTAAATTGGTTCTCGATCATTAGTTTAAAACTTCAAATCAACATGGAGAGAATCTGTTACATCAACAAACATTTGTTTTCTTTCTTGCTTCATTCGGCCCTTTGACAATTATTTCTGGAACGAGCCCCCTCTTGTCTTAATAGCCGGTGTCCAGATGCAAACGACTTTGAAATATGAATGATATTTATAACCTCCTACGTATTACACATGGTCGATTTACATTTGAGAGTTTCTCTTGCCGAACTGGTTTTCGTTTGTTTCTTTTTCTGAAGAGAACCATCCTTATACATATATATTTTTTTTAATTTTGGTAACATTATGCTTCGCTAATTGACCTACATAATTAGTGTAGGTCAGTCAGCAGTACATTGATAATTAATAGATAGCCTTGAGCCAGCAATACTACTTAAGTATATCAGAAAACTACGTATTATTATGAAACAACAAATAAAAACCAAAACATTACTTTTCCTTTTCAATGTTAACGCCAACTGACGTCAACATATCAGAAAACCGGACAGTGGTCACCGTCATTACCGAATTTGGTGAATTGTACCGTTTTCACTTTCGATCACACGAATTGTTACCAGGAGCGCATCAACCGCAAGAGTCAATAAAATCGCGGTTTCGAACGAGGGCGTGCCGACGCGTCGCTGTCGTCAGCGGTCGGACGTGACGCAGCGCCTGACGACGGTCACTTTATTGCTGACCTCCGTCTACCTCTCCGCTCCTAATCACCGTATCGATACTTTACATTGATTTTATTCAACGTTTTTGGTAACAAAAGCCAAATTATTGACATCACTGATTTTACGTCCAAACCATGCCGTACCAATTTTAAACGGCTGGTCATTCACAAGTTTTTTCTCTTTCTTTCTGTTCTACTTTATACGCCATGCTCTTCATACACTCCTAAAATAAAGTGGCCTGCTTATCCCTTACTAATGATGGGTGTACATGCAGGATCACTCCATTAGATTAGTCCAAAGACAAACAACAGTTTTGTGGCGGGCAGTTACAATAATCTCTCGTCAAATTTGCTTGACCCTTGGTCATACGAGGGGGAGAGGGTCTTCATGATTGACGTAGAAGGTTTTAGAAGTTTTGGTTTTATTATATTTTAGCTTGGCAGATTTAGAAACAGAAAAGTAAGATACGGTACGTTTATCTACTAGAGTATACAGTAAAATGTTTGCAAACTGAACATTTTATCTTATCTCCCAAAATGGAATGCAGACTGCATGATTCACTTAATACGGCTACGTGTGTTGTCTGCCCATTTAAACTTTTCTCCGCGAGCGACCGGTCGGAGCTCGTTACCGGCGGATTATTAAATATTGAAACAGTGTTTGCGAGATGAAAGCTGCTTCCTAGACGACCAGTGCAAATCCTACAACAGAATGAGAACAAAGACTACTTAACTCAACAAAATTTATTTCAATCTACGGTTTACCCGTGTAAATACTGCCGTTTATTCAGTATGGATACGCTTTAATTTCTAACAACTTGCTCAATATTCGCCGACACGAACTGTCCATTCGGATACATTAGAAACTGATCCGGAAGTAAACTCTCGTGATTGTCGGATTAGGAACGGAACGGACTAAAAAGAGACACAAAACAATCTCAATTTGAATGAACAAACATCAGTTTGGAAACAACGTTTAAAACACAGGAATGAACGTGTTTAGAGCTTTGTTGGTTACAAATAGAAAAGCAAAGCAATATTGAGTTAAATATTCCATTTGATTTTTGTTTGAACATAAAACACGTGAGCTAAGCTTCCACAAATTGCCCAGGGTTGATCACAGAACTTACAACAATTAAGCGTAATCGAATACTTCACGATTTCGATAGCTCTAAACTCGTGAGCAATTTTGACACGGTCTAGCAACATGACCTCGTGAGACAACACACGGTTTAAAAATAAATCTTCTACGCAGCAAATACACATGTATACACTAGGTAAATTAAAAATTGTATATGACAATCGTAAGTAAATCCGTTCGGTTTATCAGCTCCGCGACACCCAGGGGGTGGTTAATTGTGAAAAGAAATCTTTGCTCTTTGTGAGTCGCGTGCCGCGAGGGGATGCTATTGATTTCTTTTGTTTTATGCTGATTGAGACACCTTCGCTATCCGCGATCCGCCACCCTCACTGCACGCCTGACAAAACACTTTATTCTAAAACGAATGGAAAAAATCGCAACGTGAACGGTACTGATAATTGTGGTGGAACGTTTAATATGTTTTAGGTGATTAGTCAATGAAATCCATTGTATATACACTTAAGTGCGTTGCCAGATATGAGTCAGCAATCATTAAGAGATCCAATAGTAACGTAACTGATGATAGAACAAATGAGCAGTCAGTCATCTTAACAATAAGATTTGCCGATAGTCTACTTACCAAAAGTCAACAGACAATCACTTTTAAATCATATGAAATGTAAGTGTTGCTATTCAAGAAATAGTCGGCCCCTTACAAAATAGTTTCATGACTAGCAAAGACATAAATCTTCGTCAGATAACCGACTGGTGACAAGCCTCAATCAGAGCGTGCATCGCTATAATCTCAAAACTAAACTTAACCGTAATAATTTTAAAGTTTAAATTCCCAAAATCGTTTTTGATTCAGGGTGTGGTAAGCCAATCCACATTAGTCCCTTTGATGATCGCTTCTAGGCTCATTTATCTGGTGATTGACTGCGACTTAAGAAAAAATTAGATTGCGATTGCCACCTCAACGCGCGCGATAGAATCGACGAATTTTTTCGAGGACTTTGCTAATGGGAGTCTGTTTTATCTCTAGCCCCTTAATGCTCTTATGCGGGCGACATCGACAATAATAAGATTTTGACACGTTAATTATGAAGATTATTTGGATCTTGCAAACAATTTGATGTGTTGTGCGGAAAGATTATACTTTTTGTAAACTAATTTCTGGACTGATAACTAAACTAATAAGGTACATCCAGAAGATTTTATTTTTATTTTAGATCTGTAATTCAGATACAATTTCAAATCCATAACGAATCAATTTTTCAATCCCGTCTCAAGGTGTCCTCCTAGTTCAAAGACTCTTCAAGGAACCCTCTGGAAGGGCCAAGGGTGTGACGTCAGCGGCGACTTAATTGCGCACCACTTCGTTAACGGCCGACTTGATGGCATTTTTAATGAACACCCGAATAATGTAGTAGGAGAAATCGAAGATCCAAGTGTGGGTGCCGACGGCGTTGCCAATCCAACACTGTTTATTTAGGATTGCTTGGCTATATCTCGGCTGTCGGAGACCAATGTGACCGTAAAGAGAAATGTATAGCTGATTATTCAGACTTAAAGATAATGTTGTGTTTAGATGGTAATGTTGTTTGATTTGAATAATGACATTCATGAACGTCACGGAACTGTGTCCGACTAAAATAGCCTTAAAGTCATTATGCTATGCAACCCTTATCAGCCGGTCGATTCTGTAAAAATCTCACCGTGAAAACTTAGGTGAAGTGAGTTTATTTTTGCTAGGAATTGACACTATTGACAGCTCACTCCACGCTCACTTCACCGAAGTTTTCACGGTGAGATTTTTACAGAATAGTGTCACAGTATTAGATTTTCAGTAATGGTTGGCTAATTGATTATGTAGAAAGTCATACAATATTTTAACTTTAAATCATTTTTTCCTGCACAGAAATGCAATAAATCAACAGCAGTAAAAAGCATTGAAACCAAACCAAATGAACAAAAGCTCCAAATCACAAAGCATCATAAAATCAATCAAGCTCCCTGAATTGATAAAAATTCAACTTGCCTCGTGTTTTCAGTCCTAAATAAATATGCTAAAATAAGAGTTTTTCGAATGGTGGCTCAATACCAAACACTTGAGTTCCCGATGAGGAGGAATTGAAATAAAAAGTAGGAACGGGAGTAGAAGATTGACAGGTGCGTCTTAATAAGTCCGGCGACAGGTGCAAAGAGGCGAAATGAGAAAATTTGATTGCTGACTTTATGAATGCAGGCAGTGGATTTGAGGAAAACCATTTTATTTTGGTTATACATTGGATTAATCTAAATTCTCGTTTTCATTATTGGAAAGAACAAATCTTGAAATGTTAGCATTCAGTTTCTAAAAATATTCACTTTTCTAATTATATATTTCATAACGGATTAGGTAGGTCCAAAATATCACAATTATCATTGTGATAAGATGTCAATTAGCACCTAAAAATACTGGGCTCTACGACTACTCATGAAAATTAAAACAACAGAGTCCGTCCTCTTTATTCCATTCCCACTTCACGATCGCAAGTTTACATAGGTTTCCATTATTATTCCCTCTCACATACAGATAAAGCTGTTTTAATCTCGTCATACGGGTATAGACAATGGGAGGGCTACTCGGCTACTCGGGTCCAGTCTGGTGTATCTAGCCTCACCACTTATTCCGCTGGCCTAAGCAAATTTTCACCCGACTCTGTTGGTTTTTCGTCGGATTCCTATTTCTTCACTTCTGATTATATTATTCTATACTTTGTGTAAACAATGGCTGGTAGCGTTCCCCAACCCTTCCGCACTATTGCCGTTTTCAACCGCGTCAAGCTTTGTTGTATAGAGATGGATTTTACTTTTGCCTTCATGATGAACTTTACCTTTTTTAGGTTACTTTAAAATACTATTTGTACAGACACCAGCACATCAAGCTACACGAAACTGTAAAATTTTCCCAATCAACTTTGTACCTTATAATTTAGCGATAATGTTGAAATTCTATTAAAGAAATTTGACAGAAATTATTATTTATTGATTATTTAATTAGATTAGTTTTTTAGATTTATTTTTGAGAGATTAGAGATTTGATTAGATTGAACTTGATGTACTTGGCATCTGTACATTCAATATCTGTCTATCATTGCATTTTATTATGTTATCCAAACATTGCTAATAATCAAAGTAATTTCCATCTTTAATATTCCACCGACATGGGCATTTACTCATAATAAGACTGCTACAATTAAGTAAATGAAAGGTAAGAACTAAAAGCGAGCATCTACAAAACATTAGTAAGTCCAACATCAACAGAGCTGAGCAAAAACAAGCACTCTCCTCACCTAACGAGCGTTTTATAAATATTTTTCCGGAGATCTAACCGCTGTAAAAGGTTTTTGTATACGTTGCTTTTTGGCTCCTTTTGGCAGCTAATCCAATATTGACCACCCCGCCAGGCTATTGACTTATGTTTGTGTTACTCATAATAATTCGACGGGCACCACCCGCCTTTTATTATTCAAAATATCAATTTGCTCGACTTGCTTTCTTTCGGGAAGCTTTCCATTAATTTTATTATGCATCGACTTAGAATTATTAATTATATCTGCTTAAAATTTCAGAGATGGAATATCTTTCTATTTTTAATTTTCCTCCCTATATTATTCTGTTTTATATGTGATCATAGAGTCTCTACCCTTTATGGAAGATAAGAATGTTTTAAAATTTATTCAGTATTTTAAAAGGGTGCAGAAGAAACGGTTTCCGTTTTGGACAAAGAGTCATCTGTGGTATCTAAATGTTAATCTTTGGTCAGTCGCGCAAAAATTATGTTTTTCGGACTGGGTCGAAAGTTATTGGGCTGGAAACGGACAACCCACGCAAGCTTCATTAAATTCACTTGCATGAAAACACGAGTTTTAGGAACAGCTCGTATTTTATCACACTCCAACAAACTTTGTGCAAGTTAGGAACTTACGATGAATATTTTATTAAATCTAGGTATTTGGAATGGCGTAAAGTGTCTTTGAAAAATACCATCACCACCATCCTAATGCCGAGGACGCTATCAAAGGCTCCGTTTTATTTCGCGTCAATTTCTACAAAGCGAAATGACTCCAATTTGAATATGTAATGGCGGCTTAAGATAATCGTCTCTGGCTTACACTAATAAAGGCGCTCCAACTTTAAAACGAGAATCGTATCAAAAGAATCGAACAATCGTTCGATTCAGTTCGGGGGGTGGTATAATTTATTCGAGTGTGGACCGCCATTTTGCGGCGGGGCGTTCTCCGCTATCGCGCGCCGGAAGACGCTTTAAGACATTGATGCTGATTCTTTTTTTTATTATGCTCCCCTGGATTCCCTTAAAGACGCTAATATAAAGACGGCCATATATAAATAAGCCGCCTTTGTGAGGATTCTGAACAGACAGGAAACTGAACGACCCCTCGATGGAAAACAATCTAAATTACATTTTCACGCAACTTCAAATGTCTTATTAATTACGTACGACTTTTCAATGCTATAAATTTTCTTTTAACGCTTCCTCCTCTAAATCGGCTTAATACACAACGCTGGCTCTGCATACTGATCACTCAATTGTATTGTGAGATAACTTCTGAAACCTTCCTTTTTCTTTGTGCTCATTTACGTCTTTGAATTTGGATAATTCTGATATTTATATTCAATATCATATTTTAAAAAGTGATTTCTTTTTCATTCGACTTATAACATGTACCAGATCCTTCACATAAATAACTGGAATCCATACCATCTGTTTAAAAACGAGCACCCTAGTCAAATAGAAAATACCTGGCAGGTCATGATTTAGTGGGGCCTTTAGACAGCACGCGATACCGCCTTCATCACCTCGAGAATGACCCCGCATCCCTCAAGCTTAGATAATATAGGGGATAGTGTCGCTTATTCCCAGGGGATTTGTCAAACAAATGCGTCGCCGTGTATCGGAAAAAATCGCCGGCTCACTAGTGGCCATTAAGGCTATTTATGGGCGATTCACAGAAGCTTTTTTTATTAATAAAACGTATATTATGCGCGCAAGTGCGTTTTATATCGTCGACCGTCCTTTCTTCGGACATCTAATAATATCGATTTGGGATAGATAGGAGATTTGTTTTTGGTAATATTGTTCTTTTGTATTTTTGTCTTGACATGTTAAATTCAATATCTAATTCTTGTTTATCGTATATAACAAAGCAGGTTCGTAGTTCAGGTATGGATATGAACGTGTTTACCCCACAGTGGTACAACAAAGTAGTTATGCAAACACAAGATATTGATACGGGAACTTTGTGAGAGACAAGAAAAACAAAAGTCACATTTGGGATAAATACGCATCGGTATCGAAGATATTTTGACGTGGAAATATTTATATGAAAGGTAATGTTTAGGGTAGATATATCAACGAATTTCGTTCATATATCCCCAAACATTACCGACTTAGAGAAGTTCGAAAACATGAACGAATCTGAGCGTCGCAAATGCTTCAATTTAATTTGCGACTTTAAGAATAATGCAGAAGTAAAATTTTAAACAGCTATAAACAATTTTGAATAGATTAAAGTGGGAATCTCAACCCGCTATCACTGGTAATTGTCGGGAATAAAATCATTAATTCCGAACCGAATAACGCATTAAAAGTAACAGCTTGTACGCGGCTTGCCACCATTGCGCTCCCCAGAGGGAAACCGAACGAAACTTATACAGTTATAGATACAACAAATAAACATTCTCACAAATCCAAACTGTTCTCAAATTTTGACTTTAAAGGTGATTCAGAACCTAGTGATGCTTAAAGGATTTTTTCCAATTCCAATGTACTCATGTGTTGGTCCAATAAGCCCGATACTTTATTAGTTGCCAAAGGTTGTAATTTTGCGACATAATACTAAATCATACTAATTGTAGCTAGGATTCACTACGTAAGATTCAGCTTAAGGCTAAAATTACTTCCAATATAATTAGGCTCTCCAAAATTCTAGCAAACGAGCCACTTAAAGTAAATCGAAAAGGTAACAACACAGATTAAACCGAACCCTCCGCACATAACAATACTAATTCAGAAGGCGTACCTCCAGCCATATTCTTATAAATTAATTACTTGTAATCTACTCATGAAACGGGACTTACAGAAATGAAGTTACAACGTGGCGTAATACCGGCCGGGCTCAAGGGTTTGGAACGACTTAATGTCGCATCGGGAGAACAAGTCTGAATTAGAAATGAACCCGGTTACAAGTACCTGGTTAATAAGACACACATGTCGCGTTTTAGATGCTACTTTGTTATAAGAGTAGAGACGTCTGTCAGACAAAGGAATGTAAGTTTTATAGGGAATTTATAGCTGTTTGAAAGCCATTAAATTAAAAGGGTGTGATCTTGTTGGACTACTAATAGGTACTTATTTGTGCTTATTGGAAATTAGCAGCAATGAAGTTTTGATTTGACAAAACATAATAATTTGCAATCCTTGCAATCACTATAATAAACGAAAACATGGCATCCGAAAACGCTATAAGTTTTGTTAAAAATGAGAATCTTCAAACCAAGAATGGATATGAAAAGATTCATAAAATAAAACACATTCGACAAACGCGACAATTTTCATATAACGCAGGCAAGTCACCAACTATTACATAAAAGAGACGAAGCGAACAAAACTGACACGTTATAAAAAGTACTTTTAATTTTTCGCCGCTGCAGACTCATCTGAATGCCTGGGGGAGAGGTGTCCCCATGATCGCGTCTTATCCACTACGCAAACAGTCTTTACAAGGGCCTCACTCATTCTATTCACTCCTCTAGAGGTTATCTTTTATTATTTCTCTCGACATCCTCTTTTTATTGCCTCCCATATTGACTTTTTATACCGCTCACGAATAAATACATTTTGATTTACGCTTACGTAGACACTGTTTTATGCAGACGGTGAATTAGTACGCTTGAGGTGTCAGATGTAACAATTTCTTTTATCCTAAATATCAAACTTCAATTTTGACACCTAAAATTTCTTCTTCATCTATATTTTTCGTGCCACTTTCCAAGTGCTAACTACAAATACCAATACGGAATAAAATGTGTTTCTCTAAGCTCTTGAACAAACATTGAGGGATTGCAAAGTTCCCGGAGAGGAGAAAAACAAAGATAAATCCAACTTAAACTCTGACAAGTGCGTATCTAAGATTTGTAGATCTGCACCGCATTTTACTGGCTTTTGATTTCAACTAATTATTGCAGGGGTAAATGGTCTGTGTTGGTATTCATTATCTAGTGATATGAAATATTTTTACGGTTTTAATTTAAACTCCGCACTTTTAATGGGACAATCAATTATACGTTTGCCTCGTCCCCGAGATTAGCATTGTACACTTGTAGTACCACATGTTATGTTGTCTCATAAACTCTTTAGTGTAACCGCCTTGAGATTTTTTTAGGTCAGATTCCTTATTCTCGCTGTTAGTTTGCCGTCAATACTTCATTCACATTTTAGTGCTCAAAATATAATTATGTTGTATTTACGAATCGATTTACATCGTTTTCTCGTTGTAAAACTAAAAAATAATAAATTATTATTATGCTGAAAAGGATAAATCATTATATAAAAGCCTGAATGATCAAACCTAGAAGGACAGGTGATAAAGACGCTCCTTTTAATTGACTTATATATTACTAGCGTACTCATTTCGATATTATTGGAAAACTTAAAACAAATATAAAACCGAGCTCTTACCTTTACCATAACTGTCTTCATAATGCACTCCTCGTTACCTATCCCTTGATTCTCAATTTCTAAGTCTCACGACATCGTCCCCCGGGAACGATTAAACATGTAAAAGTAACAGGATAACAAAGTATCTGGGAGTCTCGTTGGAGGCCGGCCATTTAGCACGTGCCGAGACATTGCAGTAACACGTTCGCAAGAACTTAACGACCGGAGAAATAGATGTCGTCTAACGTTTGCTGAAGCGATCACTTTTCTTCCTTGTTTGTCTCATTTGAAAGAGGATATGAGGTTTTTTACCAACTTTTCTGTGTTTTATAGAAAAATCAAGAACTTTTTGGAGATGGCTTCACTATGACACAGTAGTTTTTTAACGAAAACTTTGATGAAATCTTAAATCTCATCATCTAGCATTTCATTTTCAGATATACCATTGTTCTCATCTTGAATTGTAGCTAAAGGGATATTGCAAAACAGAAAGCTATATTCATAATTTACAGTATGATGTTGCCATATATCGTTGTCTCCTACTCTTACAGACCTAATGAGATGTTTAGGTGTCGAAGTTTCAACAGTCTGGCGTCTGGCCAACAAAATTCTTGTCTTTGAGACATTACACTTTGTTTTTCTTTTCCTCTCCTTCTTTTAAACATAAAATATTCTCCGTTTATTCCTCAAAATGATTACTCGGTTTATCAAGAAAGAATAACGACAAACTTACGACCATAATTACTTCTTTTTAATGAATTAACGACTTTTGTTTGCGAAGAGCGATTAAAATAATTAAAAGTATCATTATAAGTGCCATCAATTCGATCTCAAAGGAGACATTCATGATTTTACGGGTTGCTCTGTCATAATAATTAATAACTTTACTATCCAAAACAGTTGTAAAATGAACTTTTATTGCGTTGACTATTTGGAGATTCAATAATATCATGCATAACGCTTCTGGCTCATCCATTTTTGACTTTTTAATAGTCTAGTCCGACATATTGGGTGACAGTAAAAATCGAAACAAAACTGAGATCCCAAAAATTATAGACATAATCATTATTCCTAATGCTGGTTGGAGTTTCATGCGGGTTGTTGATGATGAAATTGATCATATGAAATACAACCACAATCCTCACAATTTCTAAAGATCTATGGACGGTTTAGAGTACCATAAATGCGAGTATATTGTGTACAAATTGCACATTTGATATTAGTACTTATTTTGTAGATTAATCTAACCCAAGCTAAATGAAAACTGGAGCCACAATATTTATCTTGCATATTAAAGTAAAGATTCTTAAAACGATACAATTTTGCAAATTTAATTACTTTACCAAGATATTCGCCGCAGAGTTGTTCTTACGCGTTCCTATTGCAACAATTATTGTCAAGTGCGGCATTTTCATCCGACTTTTAATTGATCCTGGAGGGCGAGTAGCAGATAAAACTCGGATATCTAAACTTTCTCTATTACAGTTTAAGAAAACCGCCGGCGCAGTTTTGTTTCGCCGATAACAAAATTTTCATTGCGGTCTCCCTGTGCGGTGTGACGCATAATAGCGAGTTATGAGTTTAGAATTATTTGTTGTTGTGTTTATTGAACATAATCTTCTGAGTACTTAAAGTAAATATTTATTTCCATCAATGTAGGTACAACAATTTCTTAAACTAATTACAACGTAAAACTTAATTTAAAGGTTGTACGAGTTACATAGAATTATGGAATTCTCTAACCCCTAAACTAAGTAAAACTTGTATTATAGGAGTTAGTGAACTGTTGACTTAGACACAACCTTGAACTTGTGCAACTGTAAGACATAAACAAGGTTATTGCTTAAAAATAAAAGAAAAAGACCCAAAACTAACTGTAAAGTTATACAAAATGATATCAATAAATACTTATTTACTACTTACATATAACAAAACAATACTAGATACCTAATATACCCATTATACATACTTACTTTTTGACTGTTAAAAGTAATTCTGTCTGATCATAGGTCAGAGTTAATAGCCAATTGTTCAACCTATGCTTTACCTCACGTTTGGTTAAATTGTATATTGCCAGTATTTTATTTACCTCATTATACAATCTTGAGCTAGCGACCTCATATTGGCGGCTTGCAAAAGCTGTTCTGCAGCTAACGCCGGGACATACAACTGCACCGGAGCGCTTTTTATTTCAAGTGAACTGTTATGATGGATTTAATTCATAAAGATAAAAAAAAATCGATTCGAAAAAAGATCTATTCAATGTAACCCACAAACTGGCTTGTCCCAGCAGTGGGAACATTATAGGATGATTATGCTATACAGCCAAATGTATAAGAAAATAAGTGCCAAATGTCAACTGCTCAGAATTTTCTAAAGTATAATGCATAATACACACTTTTTCGTCATCCCTTAAATATATTATCGCCACACTCTACAATAAACCGTTTAGTGTAAAAGTGTAACAACAAACTTCCATATTTTATTATGATCGTTATCGTAAAGGCTCCCGGATTCCCGCCATTTAAAAGTTGCGCGTCTATCCCTTCCCCTTATAACCCGTTTGGAAGATTTCATTATAAAATTAAACTAAAACTAAAACTTAGCGCTATAAATCGTAATGGATTGAAAGTTTGCTTTATATATTTAGATGTTGAATTGAAATCATTTATAAACTTAATAAACCGTTTCTTTAGTAAAGATTCAGAACCATTTGAGACTTATTTTAAAGATTCGAGACATTCCTTTTAACAATATTCGTCTTCCAAAAAACTTCATTTAACTCAAAAAAAAAATTACTTATATACTTAAGAATCCAGACATGCTAATATTCGTCTTCCACAGTTTTCTTACCCGAAACACCCACTCAACTAGCCCAAAAAAAACGAAGAAAAAGGAAGAACCCAGTCTTTGAAGTTCCGTTAACTTTCTTACAGATGAAAACAATAGCATCTGAACTCCTAATATGCCAATCAGAGGAAAAATCGGAGGGTAATCGCGAATATATCGAAGCACAAGTTACGGACCCCTCCGCCGCCGAAACGTAAACACATAAATTCGCGGGGAACTCCTTTTAATTGTCTACCAGCAACCTTAACGAACAATTACATGTTGGTGTTATTTATTTGTTTTCCAACAATAAAGAAGCAGAGAAAACATCTTGTTCTTATTCGCTTTGCTAAATGCTTTGGAAAATATTACTCGTACATCTCTTTAGGTACATAGAACGATTTTTCGGTCTAGGCAACTGTTTTTTTATGCAGCACATAGGCTCAGTCGAGTGGATCGGAATCCAATTAAAAGAATAACAGAGTAGTAGCATAGCGTTGAATGCACGAGACTAATCGTTTTCTATTGTTCTTGGGACCACTATCTGGCGGCCTTTTGTCATTGGACCCCGCCAGCGAAATAGAGCTGGACATTTAATAAAAAATGGCATCGGCAAACAGGGTGAGCAGAGACACACGCACGCAAACGACCAGACCAGAGTGAGATGTCTAAATTGAAAGCCTTAAAATTTCCCGAGACTGCCAAAAAGAAAATCAAAAGAGCTAAAATAAGCCCTATTTTCACGTCCCGTGAAAATCGCCTTTCGGTTCCGCAGATAGTGGAACTACAAAACACAAACGCTGACCGGCTACCGCTCGGTGTGAACGTGACAATGACGGCTAAGCCGCTGCACGCAAGGAACGTTTTACTCCTTTTATATCCAACGTATTCGGCAACACACCGCCGCTTTCTGACGACGTTATTTTTTAATCAAATATATCCGTGGAGCGGGTGACGGACGATAGGGTCGCAGCGACAATGAAAAACTAAAAGGAAAAAGTAGCACTCTTTTAAGCAAATAGAGGCGAGACCAAGTTGATTGGTTTTGTTAGCGAGCCTGTTGATTGGCACGGGCGTAAACAATACGCTTCCACTGTTTAAGTTTCAAACGACAATTGAGACTTCTTTTAAGCAAATAGTGACTAGACGTGTTGATTGGTTTTGTTACTGAAACTTTTCTATTGAGCACCATTGGTTTGTCCATATTTGAATTAGCAACTTTATTTGGCTAGAATTTGACAATGTTTTCATTGCGAACAATGCTTTCGGACATTGTGTACTCGTTTCAACGATGCTTGAAAGTTTTTTGAATTTGTTTTACTGTCGACATGTGATCCAGAGCCGCTTGTTGACGTAACACATAACCAAATAGCCGCAAAAAATATGAACGAAACTGTGGTCAGGTAAAACCAGAAAAGCGTTTACAAAGAAAACAATGTAGTTGGGTATATTCGCAGGAGTTTGCAGAGATCATAAATCCTTGGTTATATTATTCACGGCGAGTAACCGGGCGCGTATAAATCAGGACTCCTCAGCCGCTATCAGCTCACGCTTCCATTAGTGACCTCCTCCGCCCGTGAAAAGTGCCAACTCTACTTATTCAAGCGCTTTTTTATGTAATTTATTGGCAAAGAAAATACGAAATAAGTAGGTAAGTACTTAAAATTACAAATCAAAAACCTATTTATTTTGTTAAATCGGTATCCCGTTTAATTTAGTGTCAACAAATTTTGAACTTGTTTTCTCAAATTAAGTGAATGTGAAAATCTTTATATAGCATAATTATTCAGCCTATAATGTTCCCACTGCTGGGACGTGAGACGTATTTTGTCGTAATCCAGTGCGGGTTGGTAGCTGTCACATGTCTTGCCAAGACAAGGGCATGCCGGTTTCCTCACCATGTTTTCCATCACCATTTAGAGAGTAGTGGTGATGAAATAATTTACACAAAGTAAAGCGCCTGTCAGTGATCAAACCTACGACCTGTAATTCGTAAGTCGCTGCCGTTACGTCTGGGCCACCACTTCTCAATATCTTTTCAGCAGCTTTGTAGCACTAAAAAATTTTTTTTTCATGCTACATTAAAATATAACACACAAGGTTTTATTGTCAATAATACTTAGCGATAGACAGCACCTCAATTTCCTTTTATACCCAATAGGAAATTGCAAGAAGAAAAAGTGCCTGTTTCCTGGGCGAGAAACCCTCTTCTACAAGAGAAATGTGTGTTTCTAAAAGCTTAGAATTAAAACGTTAGCGGTTAAATTAATAGGGGTTTTAATATTATCCGTAGATTATTTTTGTATCAAAATTATGCACACTCGAATGGGTGGCCAGACTTGAATAAATTTATAACGGACGAGAATTTCGGGCCGCTCATTACTGCGTATTTATGTGAGGAGATAAAAATATTAGGGACACATTTTAATCGAAAACGGATGAACAGGGGGTGCCCTAGTGTTGCGCGCCTCTGGTTGTGTTTTGTTTGTTAGGAAAACGTGTCGTACTGAAGAGCCGGTCATTGTTTTTTGTTTTTGCTGGTTTTGTTTCGCGCTTTGGGTAACACTTAATTACTTGTATGAAACATACTCTACATTTTAGATATTAGAATATGTTTTTTTTTTAATAATGTTAACTTAAAACACAACAAACTGGCGAGCGAAGCGTTTATGTTCACTTAGTTAAAATATTAGAACACACGTTCTAGTAATAGGTGAAATAAGAAAATAATATAAACTTACATGAACTGCTAAACTCGTCTCAAACCACAACCAAGCAGAAAACTGCTTATTTAGTTTTGACAAAAATTACTATTGCTTCTAACTATAGTAAACTGTAATATTTTTTTGTTATAAAAAAGTAACTCGGAGACGTCTGCATGTTTATGATCAAAAAAAAAAACTAAACAGTTTAAAAAAAAGAATCTTGGAAATTTGACAACACCTGAAACCAAAAAATAGAGAAAATTAATATTGTTTGTTTGCTATGACATACTAATATATTGTTATATTTAAACTAGATAATTTTGTGAAAATAAAGTTGTTTTTTTTTCTACAATTTCCCCGACATTTTCTTCACGAATCAGTACAAATATTTTCATTACCAGTTTAGTTAGAACACCAATCTCTCATGACAATATGACATCACACAATCAAACTCCCACCGCACTTTTCCACAGATAATGAATAACAAGCGACATTTATCAAATTCCACATAAAGTCAGTCGGTGTTTAGGACAGTTTTAAACGCCTAAATTAATTTCCTTTAAGAAGTTGTAACTCTCCAAGTGGGGATAATGCGATGATATATAAAAAAAGGTCCCAGTGAGCCAGGGCCCCTAATAAATTATACCCTCGATAACAATGGGATTTTTTCGCCGGCCCTTTGTTGCAACTTTTGATATCACCTGAACGTAGGAAACAAAAAACAGAGTGAAATTTTTTAGATATTTTGCAGGAATTAATATGTTTTTAAAATAAAATTGGGGCAAAATGCCTTACAATGAGAGCAGTGGTGGCCCAGTGGAACGAGCGCGACTTACGAGTTGCAGGTCGTAAGTTCGAACCCAGACAGGCGCTTTACTTTGTGTAAATTATTTCATCACCACTGCTCTCAAAATGGTGAAGGAAAACATCGTGAGGAAACCGGCATGTCCTAGAAACACAAAATTCAAAGACCAGTGACATCTACTAACCCGCACTGGGCCCGCGTGGTTGGTCTACGGCCCACTCCTTCTCAACTTCTCAGGCCTGAGTCCCAGCAGTGGGAACATTATATAAGTTGATTATGATGCTATGCCTTACATTATACCTACTGAAACTGCAATTCAATATTTTTGATTATAGTGGATAAGACAGAGATTAAAACAGAAGACGAACAAGCAGAGGATCGTGGAGGGGGGGTGGAGGGGTGGTTCAGGGGATCAGACCGGAACAACTCATTAATTCATAGATTTTTCAAATACGGTCGTGTGGTTTATTGAACAAACCTGTTTCGCGAGCAATGTGCCCTGCCCACTGCCACTTAAGTTTGGCAATTCTTCGGGCTATGTCGGTTACCTTGGTTCTCCTGCGGATCTCCTCATTCCTGATTTGATCATGCAGGGAAACTCAAAGCATAGCCCTCTCCATTGCCCTTTGGGTGACTTTTAGCCTTCTTATAAGGCCCATTGTGAGCGACCACGTTTCAGTGCCAGTCATCACTCCGAACCCGTTGGATGCGAGAAGCACAGAACCGGTCGAAGTGGAGGTGCTTGGGGGAGGCCTATGTCCAGCCGTGGACGTCTTTCGGCTGAAATGATGATGATGAGTCAGTGTATGTCCTTCTAGTCTAGGCTCTAGGGTAACCATAAATAATTAATTGGTCACTTGTAAAATCAATTTTGAATGTTGTAGAAGATGGAATCAATTTTATAGCTTAGACATTGATTTGCTAACTCAATTCAAAAGGCCTGAAAAAACTGTAGTAATAAAATAAAATTGAAAAGCAGTTCTGAACATGACTTTGTCATTTGTCAAAGGGCTTATGATAAACAGTAATAGTGCAATAGCCACTTCCTTCAATATACCGCTGGAGCACTTTTTGTCCCGAACTATAAAAAATAAAGCCCTAATATCGTCGAATGTTCCTTTGGGGAGTGACTGGACAATCGCGCGATATTCGTTAGGGCTGGCAACTAAAGGAAAAGCAATTTTTTTGAAGTGAAAATTTCTTGCGCGTTAGGCATTTTTTGAGATGGGAAAAAACCATTGAACTCACGCCACTGTTACCGTAAGCGACACCGCGCGTGTTTTGTCTTTAAGACGATTAAAAAAATTCCCGCTTCGGATGTGTTCGGCTGTCCTCGGGATGTACTCGGTTTTAATGTATATCCGATATGTCATATGTCAGTGAGTAATGGCAAAGTATTCTGTTTGTGTTCTGTTTTCACTTCTGTCAGCACTCCCGGAGTGACACTGTTTTTTTTTTGTGAATAATTTACATGTAAATTGAATTCAACTGACTCATGTCTTTTTCCATTCTGTAGGAGAAGAATAAGGCCCCGGCGCTGACTGACACGGTAAAGGATTTTATTTCTGATCAAGTTCTTTTTATCCTTATTTCAATAGGTTTAGAATTCATATTACTCTAGTTCGATACAATCATACCGCGGCACGTTGTGGCATGCCGCGGGACTCCATGGCATGTCGTGTCATGCCGTTTCATTCCACAGATTGCCGCGGCGTGCCACCGCGTCCCGCGAGCTAAACAGGTCACAGGATTATGACAGTTATACTAATTGAAATAAGATTTTGGCAGGCTGGGCTTTCTACGGGATGCCACAACGTGACGCAGCATGCTCCGACTGCCGACATGCTTTGGCATGCCGCGTCATAAAGCGTCCTTTAGGCTGCTGAAGCACGTCATGATGCCGATGCCGTGCCGTGCCGTACCGCGACGTCAGTCAGCGCCAGCCCTAATCGTATTAGTGTAGTGTAACAAAAAATGGCTGTTATTGTTTTTATTTAACTCTTGATTCAAGTCATCACTTATTCAAGTTCAGTAGACTTGTTTTTTTTATTCAATACCATGTAACTTTCAAATCGTTCAGCGCCTTACATTTTCGGCTAGTGATGTGATTGCTTGAAATTTTTCAACATATTTTTGGTCTCAAAGCAAAAATGGTCCTTGTAGTTTTATGTCATGCAAGTGAAATTCAACCTTGGTGGTAAAGAAATTCGACACAAAAAAGTACCTAAATCTAATAATATTATAATACCATTTTATTTCATTTCACTGACAGTCCAAGAATGCATTAGGCGTTTTCAGTAATGCCAGCCCTAGCCAATCGAATGGGCAACTGTGGACAATTTATATAGCAATAATCCGCACGGACATTACGGCGGCGGCCGAGCCGAAGTCGAGCCGAATGCCGATATTATCGGAGCTGCGGAGGTAAAAACCGTTGCTAGTTTGAGGACAAAAAACGAGCTCTCATTTATCGGCCAGTCGGCACTTCGGCGACAGGCGATCTCGCCTCAGGCCACCCTCGCTAAAACGCTGCACATTACTCGCCATCGCTTTAGGGCTTATGGACTCGATTATGTTTCCTTGTTTAGGAAGTATTGATGAGTTCTTTTTAAGTTTCTAAATTGGATAAGATTAACAATTTTAACGTGCGTAAAAAGACGCTTGACGAGGCCGATAGTGACTATTTTTTCCGTCATTGTGTTTTTTTTTTTTGAAGTGAAAACTTTTTAGGCGCGTGGGGCATTTATCGAGATGGGAAAAACCATTGAACTCGCTCCACTGTTACCGTAAGCGACAACGCACGTGTTTTATTTATAAGACGATTAAAAAAATACCCGCTTTGGATGTGTTCGGCCATCCTCGGGATGTATGTACTCGGTTTTAATGTATATCCGATACTAGCTTCTGCCCGCGACTTCGTCCGCGTGAAATTTCACCCTCTTAGGGGTGGAATTTCGAAAAACCCTTTCTTAGTGGATACCTACTCTTCACAAAGAACACACCCTCCAAATTTCATGTCTCTAGGAGCAGCGGTTTAGACTGTGCGTTGATATATCAACAATCAGTCAGTTTATCATTTTATATATATAGAGAAGAGAAGATGTCAGTAAGTGATGGCAAAGTATTCTGTTTGTGTTTTGTTTTCACTTCAGTCGGCACTCCCGGGGTGCCACTGTTTTTTTTTTTTATTGGACCATATATGGGCACCTTCTAGTTACGGAGGTATTGAAAGTCAAAGTTTAAACTTTTATTTGACGCTCTCGTACAAGTTTTAAATGTTATTACTTAACTTTTTATAACCCCACGACCCCTGTACCGGCGCATGCAGCCATTAGCACAATGTTTTGTGTGCGTTAAATTGCGCGCTACAGTAAACAGCGATTTTACAAATTAAAAATCGTTTCCCAGCAATTATTTTCGTACAATTTAACTTAGTTTGTTGTTTAAAATGCGTAGATGGATCTTTTTACATCCTGTATACCTTTATACAGATTCAAAATTTACTCAAATGGGACTGCACAAGCAAATATGAAAACAGACACAAAAGATGTGTATGACAATGAAAATCAACAGAACACCAATTCAAAATCTTATTTATTCGGCAGTTTTATTTGTCACATGCGTATACGCCGCCCCGACGCATTGTGATGTAATTGAAAAATCGGTACTACGAACTACCAACGGACGAGGGATCCATTATTCAGATGACAATCACGTGAATTTCCCGAAAAACGAAGCGAAAAACGTACGCCTGTTGTTTCACGACGATGTGGCATATAAAAAATTCAGCGACTTAATCGCAACGGCGACCAAACAAACGACGATTCGATGAATTGCTAAAGTAAATGATCGACAAATAGTTGGCAATTTGTAGGTTGTTTGCGAAAACAGTCGTTAACTTCGATTTACGGATGATACGTGGTCAATAAGTATGCATCATGGATGTTTAAGCCTTTTAGAAATGCCTTTCACAAGCCTTTTATTTCAGTAATCGAAATACTTAAACGCTCAAACAATTTGAATGCCATAATAGGTAGATTACCAAACCAAAACATCCCTATTTAAACCTTTGCTGTAAATTGCGTACCTAAATCTAACCAGACATAATATTTACTTACTTTCATCATATTTGTTGTAAACCAAAAGCTGTAGAATAGTTGTGTTTTCGATGAATAAGTTGTTTGAATTTACATTACGTTTACGTCGCTCATTCGTGCTAGCGCCTCTGGAAATCAAACATTGAAATTCACCTGTATTGATTAAGTAATCTGTCTAAACTCCAGGCTTTCACAATTTTCGCGGAGACACACAATATGAAACCAAATCCAACTTGATCCTAACACAAATTGGCCACCATAGGATCCCGAATCTAAAGTTATTTTTCTCCAGCAACAGCATATGCGGGCTTAGGAAGTGCACCCATGCCCTCGTGGTGTAGGGGAAAAATGGCTGACTCATCAAAACAATAAACAAAGTATCGGAACCCTATTTTATCATGTTATTATGCACGCCGCCCTATGATTTAACGCTGCATAGATTTACGCGATGACAGGCTATGGAAGCAGTGTTTTTCACGAACGAAAATTTTAGAGATATTCAATGATGTTTTTTAAATATTTTTTCAAGAACGAATTTTTATTATTAGGTTAAAAAAGCAATTTTGTTTTTTTTTTTTTAAAGAAAATATATACCTACTATATTTATTTCTGTAAATTAAAATAATAAATAGCAGTGATATACCTACCAAATTAAAAAAAAATGCGGTGTCTTTTTTTTAAGACTAAAATAATGAAGACTAATCTTTGCACTGTTTTTCGTTTTTTAACGGAATCTTTTAGCTTACAAAGTTCTTTTAAATTACTTCAATAACCCTGTAATTCAATGCTATTAACCATATACCTAATTAAGTACCACCAACTTTATGAGTATACCAAACAATTGATAACCAATTATTATGACACAGACTGAACGAAGAAAAATTGCCCATTTTCGCCGTTCACCACAAACCTTATCAAACTGTTTACACTAACCACTGTTTTTCTCCCACAGGCACAGGCTACCCAAGAGATTATCAATCAAGGAGCATTTCCGAATACAAATTTATCACGAGCTTCTTATTGTGACGCCGGATAACACAATATCCACCGGATATCCGGAGGGGAGGCTCAACATCATATTTTTATCATCATTATGTCAAGAAAAAATTAAGCGTTGGCTTAGTATGGGAGTGGCACTCACACTTTTCACTGCGCATTGAAAAGTTCTTGGGGTTTTCTTTCAACATTCATTATTCTTCTTCTGGAGAGGCTTGTGGCTAAGTAAGTAGTAATAACAGCCGCACGGGTCGATCGATCAGGTTAAGCTACGCTTGCCGCGGTTGGTCTGTGGATGGCATCTTTACATACCGTGACCCCTCCGTGTCTCGGAAAGCACGTTAAACCGTTGGTCCCGGCTGTCATTCGCGGATCTTTGACAGTCTTTACGGGTCGTTAGAAGCCCGAAGTAGTCTGACAACCAGTCTTAACAAGGGGTATCGTATTACCTAGTGATTGGGTTGAGGAGGTCATATAGGCAGTTGCTCCAGGTAAAATACTGGTATTCAGCTGCATCCGGTTAGACTGGAAGCCGACCCCAACATAGTTAGGAAAAGACTAGGCAGATGATGATGATTCTTTCTTCTTCTATAGAGGTATGAGGAACAGGGTGTAAAGTTCACTCATACTCTATAGAAAAGGGAGGATCTTCCGACCAGACGGGTGTTGTGTCTGGCGGTAAACTCTGCTTGCGAGATGCAGGATTTTTGCGTGACGTCAGTATGACGCACACTTCTATCGCTTCGCGCTCACATCGTATAGTAGGCCATGAGTCGTGAATATGTGAAGAAAATACTAACTTGTGAAAGGTATTACAAGATCTCAGTCGACGAGAAATCGTTAACATTATTTATGCACGTATCTAGCAAGTACTTTTTTGTTCGTCACACAGTCTTCCCACAATGTTATAAAATGAACAGACTATTACAGCTTAGTGTAGCGTTAGTCAGGCATTATTGGCACTAGTAGGTATTTCACAATTTTCTAAGTCATTTACTATGATGAATATCTACTCTAATTGTAACCCATTCCTAGTAAGTACAGCATACTAATTGTTTAACAAACAATCACAATCCATATGTTTGAAAAAATCGTCTGCTCGTAGTGCTGCACAGCGTAAATAACGCAATGAATGTTATTGAACTGTCAAAATAACACAATGAATGTTATTGAACTGTCAAAATAACACAATGAATGTTATTGAACTGTCAAAATTAAAGGCATTGCCATTGTATATGTGTTGCGCAGTTACCCACAGATCAGCCGGTCGATTCTGTAAAAATCTCACCGTGAAAACTTAGGTGAAGTGAGTTTGTTTTTGCTAGGAATTGACACTATCGACAGCTCACTTGACGCTCACTTCACCTAAGTTTTCACGGTGAAACTTTTACAGAATAGCACCGCTGCACAGCTTTAAAATTTTAAAATAATTCATTCCAGTAGAAACCAAACCAGGCACATCCTATCTATTCTTACGACGTCATATTTTGATCCGGTGCTGTTTTCCACAGGGAGTGCATCTTATTGGCTGATTAATGATTGCACAATCACCTAGCTTAAACTTCAGGAAAAACAAACTCATTTTTTTAAATCATCATCTGCCTAGCCTTTTCCCAACTATGTTGGGGTCGGCTTCCAGTCTAAACGGATGCAGCTGAATACCAGTATTTTACATGGAGCGACTGCCTATCTGACCTCCACAACCCAGTTACTGGGTAATACGATACCCCTTGGTAAGACTGGTTGTCAGACTTTCGGGCTTCTGACTACCCGTAACGACTGTCAAAGATCCACGAATGACAGCCGGGACCAACGGCTCAACGAGCTTTGGGTACGGAAGGATCTCGGTATGTAAAGGTGGTCACCCATCCACTGATCAACCTGATCAATCGATCCGTGTGGATAGTGTTACTTAGTATGAAACGAGCACCAGATTCCGTCGGCGATGTAGGATGCGGAGAAAGAAAAGTCGCCGCTGGATTTTAACGACATATATGTTGTTAGTAGTTGGTTGGTTTTGGGAGTAGTGGTGGCCCAGTGGCGACCGCGACTTACGAGACATAGGTTGTAGGTTCAAAGCCTGACAGGCGCTTTACTTTGTGTAAATTATTTCATCACCACTGCTCTCAAAACGGTGAAGGAAAACATCGTGAGGAAACCGGCATGTCCTAGAACCAAAATTCGAAGACATGTGACTTCTACCAACCCGCACTGGGCCCGCGTGGTGGATTACGGCCCACTCCCTCTCACCGATAGGAGGCCTGTGTCCCAGCAGTGGGAACATTATAGGCTGATTATGGTGGTGGTTATGGATGAAACGAGCACCAGATTCCGTCGGCGATGTGGGATGCGGAGAAAGAAAGGTCGCCGCTGGATTTTAACGACATAAATTATTTTATTAAAATACCTACAAAAAAAAATATATTTTTTGTCTAGTCAAAGCATGATCTCATAAACAACCTTACATGTTGATCGTTTTAATCGTTAAAAGGGGTAAATTTTTCACGATTTCAGGGTTGGTCCCATAGTAAAAGTTGTTCATAATGATGAGGACAATGACCCCTTTTAACGATCAAAATGTAAGGGTGTATTCAGTACTACTCTCACATAATGCACAGTTTTCATGGTTAGCCATGATCGTTTTGCCCTTCCACACGAACAAAGGCAGTCTACAACTCAAATATTCATACTACATACGTAATCCTAACCTAGGTATTTAATCAATCGTCTAGAAAGTTGGAAGGATCAATATCCCGATCACCATCGTATTACACGACCAAATCAGATATCACAATTTTTAATACACTTTCTTCGTACAATGGTATTCCAACATTAGCAGTGTTATCAAGGATTTTGTCTCGGATGAAAGAGTACGGAGCTCAGAAACTGTGCGTAGGCGGTGGGCGTGGCGGGTTTAACCACGCCTATCAAGTAGGCGTGTCGGGTAGGATATTAAAATCTATTATCTGTATGTATTGCATGAAAATTCTTGGAACCAATGAAGTCAAGTAAGCGAGAGATATTTAATAACGTCGAATAGTTTGAGTAACCTAGATAACTGTGGATAAATTATAGGTACTTACCTACTTAAATTTTTACTTACTGCACGATACTACAGCCATCAAGAATTATTTTGTAACTTGCAGCGCCCCGCGGTTTCACCCGCGTAAGTTTCGATCCCGTGGGAATATCGGGATAAAAAGTATCCTATGTGTTAATCTAGGAAATGGTTTATCTATGTGCTAATTTTTATCCAAATCTGTTCAACGGTTTACGCGTGATTGAGTAACAAACATCCAAACATTTACACAAACTTTCACATTCATATTAGTAGGATTAACTTGATGTGAGGGACAAATTAGTTGCCGGCACAAAAGTTGCTCGTGGGTGCCTTCCCTTACAAAGAATTAATTTTATAGTGGCTAAATTTAACAACAGTCCGCAGTTTCGTAAACTGATAAAAGCAAGCATGAAAGATTTCATAAGCACTCGTACCCGTAAGTGGTAGGTATGCACACAAAATTTGGAATTGAGAGAAATTAAAACTTGTAAAAAAAACATGCAAGAACGAAACGAATGGGCACAACTGCGTCTAACAAAAACACTCACCAACCTTTTCCAGATTTCTCACCCGACCACTGTTCAAATCCTGCAGGCAACTTTATGAGAAATAATTTCAATATTAAGAGCTCACTGCGAATATCAACTATTAAATGCACAATCCTATTATTTCTAGAATTTTATTTCAACAAAAACGAATTAAAAGAAAAGTGATTCGACGTCCCGTCGACAGTGGTTACGCTCAAGCTGTTATTGGCTGCGCAAAGGAGGAGCCTGCTACAACGTCACACGAAGTTTTCCGAACACCACCGACGTTTCACACGTAAAACGGAGAACCGATTTTCATTGACCCTTACTTTTCCTGAGTAATACTCCTCTGCGGTCTGAGGGGCGTAAGGAGAACGGGGGCGGGGGAGGTCAGTGGAAAATGGTGTCTAGGAGAAATTCATGGGGGTTGAGAAAAGGGATTCGCCAGGATACTGTTACGTAACGACAGTTGAGCGACGGCTGAACTCGCGGAAGGTCGCCTCGCGCTCGCTTTGTTCGGAAAACATAAACAACAACAACGTGTTTATTGACGTAAACAACGCGCGAAACTTTGTTTAAGGACTTTCTTGCAGTTGCAGTTTTAAAGGTAAAGTTGTTTTGTTTTGTTGTTGTATTGTGTTGTTTATTTGTAAATAAATTGTGTTGTTTATTTGCCGTTTTATTTTGTCGTGCTTAGTTTGGGTTTTGAAAGTTACAAAACTATTAATTTGAAAAATTACCTAGGTATATTTTTTAGAGCAGAGTTGGTATTGGCAAACTTTTAAGGGTGTGTCTCTTGAAATAAATTGTGTGTGAATATTATGTTCAATTCAATTTATTACGAACAAATTAAGGTCGTATAAAGGACCCCAGGATTTAAAACAATAAATCATTCATGATTAAACTTTTTATGATTTATCTGATGAAGCATTTTATTTGAACAAATAGGTACCATTTTGGAAACTAGATATCAAAATAATGTAAAAACCGGTTTATCGTTTAAAAAAATGGAATCAACAAAGACTACTTAACTTTTATTATTGTATGCGTTGTAAACAGTTCTCAACTACCATGTAGAACTGAGAGTTCTTAATAGAGACAAAAAATAATTATAATTATGTTTTAAGCTTAGAACTTATAATTCATCAGCCTCGTCCTTTTCTTACTAAGGTTGAGGTGTCAAAAATCTATAAATAAACAATAAAGAAAAAAATAAAATTCCCTGAAAATAACTATTAAGGATCTTGAGATTTCGCCCCTTTGCTGGCTTGTCATCTTTGATCAAGTAAATAATTCTATAATAGCGATCTATTACAATTTTGATTTAATTTATCCGGACTATCTGTGGAGGAAACTGCTAGAAAAAAAAACCTAATATTAATTAATTAACACTACCTAACATGTAATAAAGAGCACTCATGCTTAGATGATTTGATCGTGTAAAGCGGTGTAGGTAAAGAGGATAAATGGAAGGCGAACTAACAAAAGTTATTTACAAGGCAGATGTGGAAGGTAACCTTATTGGAGATGTTCATCAGAAAGATAAGGGGCCTAAAAAGGCCATTTTGGCAGAATCATAAAATGATAACATTATGAATCATAATGGGCAGTTAACTGTTAAGTTAATCGTATCAAATCCCATTGGTGAAGGATTTTTCAGTTATTTTTTTGTCTGTGCTAAAATACCAATCAATCAATCCAATCCAAATCCAATCCCAATCTCTTTGATTATACCTACGTAGTGCAGCAAAAAAAAAGAAAAACACGGACTGCCTTCGCCATAATATTATTCATAATATTACCCTTTTATGATTCTAGCAAAGTGGCCTTTTTAGGCCCCCAGGTGCATAGTACTCGCAACTAGCATGCGTGTATGATATGAATCACATCACATTAATATTATAATTAACGGAAACAGTCAAAAACTTTACATTTCAATCTTATTAATACCTTCCCAGCAAAACTGTTTTTCGGCAATAGCGACTAATCAAACAATATCTGAATATTAAATTGTCAAAGCCAGAGGGTAATACTGTACCGTGTTAATAATGCAAAGATTGAACAATTGAATCCACCCGCGATACCTGTTATTAAATATGTAAATGAGTTATTTATTCAAGTCTCACTTTCTGAGGGGTCTTTGTGCTAACTTTTAGAGTAATTCGCAACTCGCCTGTCATGTCAATGTGAGATGTAGGAGTTGTTTTAACTGATTTTGAGGTGTCGTTTCGTGACATTTGTGTTTTGTGGTACGATAACTTGGTAAGTACAGACGCCATCACATCAAGCTACTATAATCTGTCAAATATCTTTAATAGATTTTCAACTTTATCGCTAAAGCATAAGGTTCAAAATTGATTGGGAAAATTTGACATATTCTGGTAGCTTGATGTGCGGGCGTCAGTACATTAATTAGGTGATTACTATTTTATATGGCGGCGGAATCCGAACAATCGAAAAGGAGCCGTCTGAAATGAATCAGTTATTTAGAAGTTAGCTTTCTTAATATATTCATCAACATAAAAATACATACTAATTGACAGTAACAACTTTATTGCCACAGCTAGTGAAGCGATATAGCGTAACGTTGCTTCTTATCGCTTATTGCCAAGAATAGGTGGCATTTGTTGCAAGAGATAACGCCACAGGTTGAGCAATATGGAGCAACTAGTTTATTGGGTTGCTCTATATCATACAAACTTGATTTTGCTAATCTAGCGAAAGATGCTCAAACACAATGCTCACATCAATATAAATAATTAGTTACTAAGAATAATTTTCAGTTTTATATTTTCCCTCTTAATATAATAAAAAATACTACATAATTGTGTAGGTACCTACTGAACTATGCTGTTTCATAATCATAAAAGATTTCAAGAAGTATGTAATTGGTAGATCGCACAGGGTGTCGTCAGTGAACAGTAGATCTTGGGTCTAACCAAGTTGGCCACCCCTGCTCTATATTGTAAGAAACAAAGAAAAAAAATGCGTATAGGCATTTGAATAAAAACTATGAAAACAGAAAGAAAATAATGCTAAACCAAAAAAGGCCACACCACTACACACTACTTGCTCAACTAATTGTTGCTGGCAATAATTGTAGAAAAAAACATCGCTAAGCGCAGTTTTTAAGACTGCGCTTCAACGATGATTTTTTGAAAAACTGAGTTTTATAAACTACAGTGTGTCAACATAATCTCAAGTTAATTCCCAAGAAAAACCAAACCAGCCTTATTAATCAAAATTATTAATTTAAGAATATGAAACAATATCGTAGAAATACAGGCTTGGGGTCTCTTGAGAATCGTTCAATTTAGATTATTTATCGTAAGGCGAGCGGGCAATGGTGGCGAAGCTAGCTAATTTACAAAATAAATATTAGCTCAATCAGACGGTCGGTCTTACTCTTAACTGTTGTTTTCACTAATTATTATTTCTTCATTATTGCCTTGCTTAGGAATATACCTAGTCTGTATTGGTTTATGGTGGGTGGGACATTTTGTTTAATATTTCTTGTAATAAAAGTTTTGTTTTTGTGATGGAATTTCCAATTGATGAAGTAGGTATGTCTTCTTGTATCTTTCGACTAGCTTCTGCCCGCGACTTCGTCCGCGTTCTTTCTGACTTGTTTTCTTAGCGTGACGTTAAATAGCCTATTTTTTTTTTTATTTATTTTTTTTTTTTTTTATTACTACTACTCTTGACCCCGATCACGCCTGATGGTAAGCGATAGATGAGGTCTATGATGGAACGAGCGTGCCCAGAAGATGCCTGTTCACTCTTGCTTTGAAGGCAGACGGGTTAAATGTGGGCGGGAACACAGATGCCGGCAGAGAGTTCCACACTTTGGCTGTGCGCATAATAAAAGTGGAGGAGAAGCGCTTAGTACGACTCGTGGGGATATCAACCAAGTGCGGATGGTACGCTGCAGTACGTCTTGTTGTCCGGTGGTAGAAGGGCGATGGTGGGATCAGGTCATGGAGCTCCTGCGCACACTCTCCGAAGTACAATCTGTAGAAGACCGACAGGCAAGCAACATTACGCCGATGAGCTAGGCTGTGGAGCGTAGCAACCAACGTCTCGTCGCCTATAAGCCTTTTAGCTCTGCGTTCCACCGAGTCAAGTGCAGCAAGCTGGTATTTTGCTGAGCCATCCCACAAGTGGCTGCAATACTCCATACAGGAACGGACCTGTGCTTTGTACAGACTTAAAAGCTGTCCTGATGTGAAGTATCGCTTCACCTTATTTAGGATGCCCAGCTTCTTGGCTGCAGTCTGAGCTTTTGACTCGATGGTTGAGCCGAAGTTGAGATCAGATGTCAACTCCATGCCCAAAAGCTGTAGGCGGTCGGCAACCGGTACAGATGCACCTCGGAAAGTAGGACATAACTGGAACTGGCTCCTTTTTGCAGTGAAAAGACATGCCTGTGTTTTCTGAGCATTGAATTTGACCAGATTATCGTCGCCCCACTGGGAAACGAGATTTAACCTTTAGCCTTCCTCAAGAATTGGGCTATCAAATGCAAAAATATTTTTTTCAAATCCAACCGGTAGTTCCAGAGATTAGCGCATTCAAACAAACAAACAAACTCTTCAGCTTTATTAATATATACTAGCAGCGCCCCGCGGTTCCACCCACATAAGTGTCGATCCCGTGAGAATATCGGGATAAAAAGTATCCTATGTGTTATTCTAATGTATAAGCTATATTACTGAAAAATTTCATGAAATTATGTTCAGTAGTTTATGCGTGAAGAAGTAACAAACATACAAACACACTCACAAACTTTCGCCTTTATAACATTAGTGTGATAGAAGATAGATTGGTTAATTTTCATAGACACAAGAACTTTCGTCTTGACTTTTCTAGTATCGAATGATTAAATCAACATTATTCACCGTTCAATATAGTCATCACTGAAAATGCTAGGGGAAACGCCGCGCTGATGATCTTCAAGTAAATAAGTTGGTAATGTAAAACGAATGCAAATTATTTCTAGAATTCAAGATTTACATGTCACTTGACTCAAAAGGTTTTAGGTATTTATAACCTAAGCTCCTCATCATTTGTCTTGCCTTTTTCCAACTATGTTGGGGTTGGCTTCCAGTCTAACCGGATGCAGCTGAATACCATTATTTTTCATAGAGCGACTGCCTATCTGACCAATACAACCCAGTTACTGGGCAATACGATACTCCTTGTTAAGATTGATTGTCAGACTTTTGTACCTGACCTAAGCTCATTATATCATCAAAAAAATCTACATGACTTACCTAGGTAATACACAATTATAACCTCGTGTACCAAGTATTTGGAATTGTTTATTTTAGTTGCGTGAATGTCGTCGGTTCACATTGACTGCCGCAGGCGTCGTCACCCACCATCATCTACAACTACAACAACATGCATCAATACAAACGGACAACAAGACGTCCTCCTTCGCATAGCCTCCTAGCATTGTTTTCAATAAATTAAACGTAGGACAAGAGGCCGGGACTGCGCAAACAGCCCCCGGTCTCCGTCAACACAATTATTATCCTCGGACAGCTACCCTTGTGTCGATAAACACCCTCTAAATAAATTAACTGGACTCTATCCAAAACATTTGTTCAGTGTCTCGGTTCGAAAAAAGTTGATTAGTTCAAGTCTTCATTAGCTAACTCCGACGTTATTTAGATTGTCTGTAATGAAAAAAAATAATTGAGATATAAAGTCATAGCCAATTAATGTGTTGTTTCATTGCTTTGTCATGGCAGATTGAGCCGTCGGGTCCTTGTCCGATGGTCTTTTATGGGCTGCATGAGTTTGAGAAAAAATTACATACTTGTAGTTTAACATAATGCTCCTGTACACGGCGTAAAACCGTACCCCAGACCTATTTACATATAGCTGGCTACTTTACTAATTGATGTTTTAATTTTGTTCCAGGTTGGAACCATGGCCACCCCTCGACCAGCAACCGCAGTCCCCCGCACCAAGAAACAAAACCATGCGAACATTCCGTGCCCCATAGAGAACTGCGCACGATTCACTTACGGCAAATTACCAGACCACCTCACCAAAATCCATGGTCTCACTGGAGCCGAAAGAGATGCACTCAACGAACAACAACGTAAACGATTCTTCAACGGTGAACTCTGCCAAGTACGATACCTCAAGGAATCAGCTATCAGAGACCTTTGGGGATCCGACTACGAAGACCCTCGAATTCGTGCAAAAATACACCAAAGTTACGGTCTAGTCAAGATACGAATCATACCCCTGGCTGCCACGCAGCGGACCCGGCCACTTACTGAACAAGATGCAAATGTTCTGACTGCTTACAATGCCAGGACAGCGCCAAGACCCGCTCGAGTCCAGAAAACTAGAAAACGACCGCGGCCATACCCAGCACCGGAGGCTAGTCCAGTAGCACGAAGAGCTTCAAGCGAGTCTAGTGAAGAAGAAAACACGCAGAACCCACTGCCACCGTCCCCCCCTCCTTCATCACCATCCCTTCCACCGTCTCCAGCTCCTTACGAACTACAACCAGTCGAAACTCGCTTACAAGATATTTTCGATTCTAAAGTCGATGCTGGATATAAAGCTGTTATTGATGATATGAAGAAGTCCATGACCATGGGGAGAACGCTCGGAGCGAGGAAGCGTAAGGCTTACAGAACATACCGTCGGTATGCGAAGAGGTTGATCGTCTTCCTTCATAGACAACATTCTCCATTAGCATACGATGTAGACGTTCTTCTGTGTGGAGAAAGCCAAGTCTGCGCTTTCCTAGAACGCATCAGCGCTGAGCACAAGACGAAAACATTAAGGAATTATATCGTTGCTGCAATCAAGCTACTGGATTCCCGACTCTTTGCTATAGAAACTGACCCTTCTTGCAAGGAGAAGGTGGCTTCAATGACTCGCGTATATGACGTACTCCATGCACGTTTGACGGAGTGTGACAGATTGCTGGCACAAAAAGAAGTGGCCTGCCAGAAGAAGTCATTGCCATCTTTTGAAAGTGTTATGGATCAAAGTTTTAATGATTACGATGAGTTAGTGTAAACAGTGATGAATACTTTTTTGACATTTTCTTAATAATCTGGACCCTGCTGCTATTTCGTCCCCGCTTTCGACCTAGTTCGCGAAAGGAATGTGTCATAGCTAGATTAATGTAAATAAGCGATACATTACCCCGAGTCCTAACCCAAAGCGCCGGTCGCGCATTTTATTATGACGTACAAACGCGACTTGATTGATCGCGTGAGTATGTCATTTTCATATTATAAAACAGCGCGAGAATCGCGTGCTCGCGCGACTATCGCTTTCGGTTAGGACGTGGCCCTATAGCGTTTAGTAAAAACACATTATTTATGGCCTGTTTCCTAATCTCCTGATAAGTTCTGGATAACTTATCTGGCATAATAATCATCATGCCTATCCGGAAAATTTGGCTATTTTAGCTCTATTTATTTTGATGTAGCATAAAAATACAACTTGACATGTTATAATAACGTTAAGTTTAAAAAAAACATTTGTACATACGATAAACTACGTGTCTCAAGCAATAAGCTTATTAACATGAATGTTAGTAGATAATAAACATTATAATATGTCTTTGTTAATAAATGAAAGTTATACTTTCTATTAGCGTGCAATAATTATGCCAAATATCTAGAATTATTATTATTATATTTGTGTATGTTACCCGCTGTATAAGTCCAAACAGTGGAAAATTTTACCATTTTTCTGGCTTTTACCATTATTTATTAAGGCACTGAAAACTTTTCATGTAATGGATGGATCTCACTAGATTATTTTCATGTAAATGTTTAACATACGTAACTACTTTTTAATTAATTTACTGTGTAAATATTTCTCTGCTATAGTTAAACCATTTCGAACAACTGTTTGTTTTATTTATTTTGAAACCCTAAAATGAAAATAAGATAAAATATATTTTAAATACATAATGAAACTGGACCCACTCGGAACTGGACCCGCGTCCAGTTCCGAGTGGGTCCAGTTGACCAAAGACTCGAATAATCATTGACACAAAACCCAAATAGATCATACTCACATCATATATATCATGCATGGAGAAGCGCTGAATACTGGTCGGGATATCTCCCGACCAGTCGTACTCAGAACCACATCTGGTATGCGCAGAGCCAAAGTGCCACCGTTTGTTTATATAACCCCTCTGCCTTCAAAGCTACACAGGCATCTTCTGGGCTCGCTGGTTCCATCATAGACATCTTCCATCGCTTTCCATCAGGCGTGATCGAAGTATAAGTTTGTATTATCAGCCATCGGACTACAAGATGACCGTAAAACTAATTGCGGAACACACTATCAGTCACAATCTAAATCATTTTGAAGGATATTGTAAATTTAATCCATTGCTTCATATGTTCGAAAAAAAATAACGCAATGAATATTGTTGAACTGTCAAAATGAAACCCATTGTAGATTGTAGTACTGTTAGGATGTTACGCAATTACCTAGCAGAAACTGCACCGGTGTGTGCGCGCACGCTCATTCAGATATCCTGCCTACTTAGCTAGTCTCAGTTGAGATTGGCCTAAACTTTATCACTATCGCCCATGTAGAGGGGCCAGTCTAAAATGATTAGTAAATAAACTAGAAGTGTTGTCAACATGACGTAGCCGTAGCGCTACGACCTACGACACTTCCAGCTACCATCGCTTCATTATCGTAGCAGTTCGAATCGTAGCAGGCGTAGCAGAAGCAATAGGTTAACATGAAACAGTTGGTATATTTTGCAAGAAATTTGTTAAATCTGTGAGAAACCATTAGTATTAAATTGATGACGCCCCGCCTACCAAGATAATGTCTTGTCGCGCGTGTTATCAGGGTAGTTCACAGTTAGCTTACGGTTAGATTGGTCTGATAATCAAGGTAAAAACGGTAGCAAACAGTTTAAAAAGTATAGGAATCATGGTAACTGTCCTCCTTCGCATACGCTGTACGTGGCTTTCATCCACGTATCAAATATAAACACCCTTGACATGAGCAAAGGTAACTAATTTAAAATTTGTCGTATTGTAGCCGGCCGACTGTGGCGCTAGCATAACTTTTGTTACACACAATCTTTAATGCAGCGACATCTGTGTTCACCGAAAGCAGTGAAAAAGTGACGTCAGAATGAAAAGTGTCGCTATTCGCCGCCAGGGAGCAGTAAATCTGTCTGATTGCTACTCTTATTGCTACTACGGCTTTATGTTGTCCTAGTACATGGCGATCGTAACTGCCTGCTCCAGATTCTCCACTTACGTTCCAAACGTGCCATTCTTGGCGCCCCGTTCGCCTTGTCATTCTTGACGGTTGACCTCTTTTATTATATTATCAAGGAGCCTATCCAGCCAGGAATTCTGGAATACCTACGCTTTAAAACAGTTGACTGTCGTATATCTATTTTCACTTGGAATTACCTACAAGTATTTCTTTGTTAATTTTTGTTTCGTTTTCAATTATCTGTTCTGGATCTTTCAAAAACAATTTTGTGCGCCCAAGCTTATGAAATGCTGAAGTTGAATTCAAATAAGCAGTTTTGTACTAAAGATTACACTACACATTACTCTCTTGATTTCTGAAAGTAAAAGAAAGTTTAGGTGCAATAAAATCTAAAAAATGAGTTTTTTCTTGCAAAATTTCAGAACACTAAAATATTGCTGGCAAACACAATTTCCACCTCTGCCAAGTCGGTTATACAATACATGATACTTCGTAAAAGAAGCGACTGACTCAGAAAAAAGGTATTTTTTAACATCGTTAAAACCTACTCACATATTTACTAATCTCAACTTAGATAAGAAAATATTCTAGACAATTATTGCGCAATCTGCACACTAACATTATTGCAAAGATATCGGATTGCGAGTTAATTAATGTTCTTGGTGGTAAAAATTATTTCAACACCTCACATTTATTTTAATATAATAATACTTACTTAATAGCAATACTTTAATTTATTACTGATAATCAGTAATATTACGTTAATAATACTGATTATTAAATCAATAAATAATCTTGAATCTTTGTGTTAAGTTTGTGTTGCCCTCAAAAATTAATAGATGGTGCCGATAGATGAGCAAGCGAAGCATCAAACGACATCTGTAGGATGAATTTATTTTAAGCAGTTTACTCACAGGCTATTCCTGTACCCATATACTACCTTGAACCGTTCAGAAGTACGACCTATTTCAGTTTACTGACTAAACGAACAGTCTCGTTCGCGATGCGAATATAACACATGTTTTTCAATAATATCTCCAGAGGGTGGGACGCAAGGGCAAACATGTCAAACATTATTCAATCATCACTTCGTTAAAAATATCTTTGTGTCATTGTTCAAACTATTCTTCAAAAAATAAAACAAAAGACAAATACTTCTGAATCTTGATCGAATGTTTGAAAATTGGAAATTAGTTCAAGGAAAATGCAGTTATAAAATAGGGTGACCGTATTGCGTCCCGAATAATTATGTTTTATTTTATTATAACTGTATTTTTTAGAAGCAAGGGTAACTACGACAATTTTATAATCGGGCCTTATATTTGATACCTTTTTTTATATGAAATTGTATTTATTTATCAGATCATTATTTGTTTCATTTATAAAACGTAACATTTTGAGGATTATTTCTTAAACAACCCAGTAGGTAATAACTTAATATTTCAAAAACAGTAGTGTTTGTACAAAGTCTGAGGATACAACAGCGCTAGTAAATTAATGATTACATTACAAAATTGCAATGCAGCGGTAAACAATGCAGCACGAACTGGATGACGTCACGCTCATTCAGTGCAAAGTGCATGTATGCAGCTTAACCTTCTAGCGTTCATGTTACCCTGGTGCTCGTTCCTTTTGTGAGCGACACCAAAGGGGCCCTATCCCCTTCGAGCACCCTTCTCTGGGTCAATGCGCATCTCTCGGTCATTCACCGGACCAACCTTCATTCGTTGTTTTTGTCTTTAGGCTTGTCTAGCTGACACTTTTGCATTCACGCGTTTTTCATGCGTATTTCTTTTAATTTAATACAATTATACATAAATCCATGTAAATTCCATACAATAATTTAGACTAACTCCTAGGACCTACTCTAGAGATCTTCCAAGAGATGATTAGACCAGCTGTCTAACGTAACTTTATAGATATTTTATAAAGTGGTTAGTGGAGTCAACATTTTGTGGTACAAATGCGTCAACCATTTTCCTTTTGAGCGGAACAGGGATTTTTTAGGCCCCCATATCTATAAATAACACAACCACAATATTCCGAATATGTCTTTTCAATGATTATTAAAATGACATTGAGCTAACTCTATCACGAGAGGAAATAAAATAGAGCTAAACAGAATTTGTTTATCGACCTTTGCATATCACATTTACGTTGCAATTATACATGTGCGCATGCAAATGATTTGCAGCAAGATGTTGCAACAAATTTGTCTTACCAGGAACTCTACGTACGAGGAATGCAGAATAAAGAAGTAGTTCGATGCACCAAACGGCTTATAACGGCCGTGTAATATAAATGCATCGACGGCTGATATGACGGGCGAAACCGCACACCGCTGCACTTTTTATACTACACCAACACATTGATGAAATGTCAAAATGATATTGAAATGTTGGCAAGGTATGCCAAATATTTATTTTTTGCATTTATTTTTTATATATGCATTAATCTTGTTTAAGAAAAAATCTAAATATGAATGGAATACAGTTACCCAGATTCTTATCAATTTAAGAATTTCTAGAAACAGTTGAATATAGGAGTCTTGGTCTAATTAACTACTGCTGTATACTCACTAAATACTCATCATGCGTTATGCGGCCCATTATTCATATTTCATTCTGTTCTTCACTTTTCATTTCATTAACCTACTTGCGCCCCGCCAGTTCATCACAAACCATTGATATGTAACATCTTACCACATCAATAAAACTCAGAAATGTATGAATCAGCTTAAAACAAAGTGTGAAAAATTTCAACCTCATTTCAGTTTAGGCTGGAAGTAAATTCCCGATTTTCTTGTCTGATAAACTTTTAGAACCACTTGTGGAAGTATGTAATAATAGTTACTGTTACTGTTAGTCTGAATCATTCCACTGCAGGCTAGGCAAAGGCTCCATGATTTCCAGCTCTTTCAATCTAGGGCTAAAGTAGACCACTGGTCGTTTGTTTTCTCCATCTCGTCCCCCATCTTCTATGGTTTCTTTCTGCTGCGACGCAATCTAATAATAGTATGTTTGAAGTGAAAACTTCTCTAGGCGCGTTGGACATTTTTGGAGATGGGAAAAAACTATTGAACTCGCGCCACTGTTACCGTAACCGACACCGCTTTGGATGTGTTCGGCTGTCCTCGGGATGTACTCGGCTTTAATGTATATCCGATATGTCAGTGAGTGATGGCAAAGTATTCTGTTTGTATTTTATTTTCATTTCTGTCGGCACTCCGGCAGTGCCACTTTTTTTTTATAACCCAACCAACGACAATGATCAATAATTTTAATTTCAATAAAATCATCATCATCATCTGCCTAGCCTTTTCCCAACTATGTTGGGGTCGGCTTCCAGTCTAACCGGATGCAGCTGTATTTTACATGGAGCGACAATTAATTTCAATAAAATATATAACCTTATTTTATATTTGCACGCCGAAATTAAAGGCAGAATTAGAGAATATTTCTGTACATTTTACCAACCGTACCTTATTTAAGCAAATAAATGATTTTTGGTTTTTTTTTATTTCGAACCCTTTTTTTATAATGTAACATTTTAACTATTTCAAACCGGTGGAGGTGCTTGGGGAGACTTATGTCCAGCATTGGACGTCTTTCGGCTGAATGATCATGATGATGATCATGATCATGATGATGATGGAACATATTGCTGATCTAACGTGAATCGGACAACTATATATTTGTCGGGTGGGACTTTCGGACTAGGAAATTCGGCAATTGAGAACAGCCTTATATCAAAAATAGAATCTATTATTAAAAATCGCGGGAACACGTGTTCGTGTTCGTCTTCCCTCGAATCAACTTTAAACAGTTTTAGTAGAGATAGCATGTTAACTAAAGAAGGATCACAGCTGTAATGTAGCCTTTGTTGAAATGCTTATTTTCAATAATTCAGAATAATTCAGGGTTCGATGATCAGGAGCTGAACGAACCAATGGTTCGACTTAGGTAGTTCTTTCATAGACCCTATAAGTAGTTCTTTCGTATAGCGACCAGACTTCCAGTTAATTAATTTCTTCGATGTTGTTAACAGCCATTGGTGATTATTTCGCAAAACCAGAGAAGCTGGTCCCCTCAGCACCACATCCAGCGGTTTTATTGAAAATAAATTTTATAGCAAGCTTTAAAATTATAACATTAATTCAAAATTATTAGGCAATCTGGTGAAAATTGCCTAATCGTTATGAATTAGTTATAGGTAGAAATTGGTATAAATTTATTTGCAGTACCTACCAATCTAAAAAAATTGTAAAGCTATAAATTGGCAATAAAGTACACAGTGATTGTTTAAAAGATCAGACACGTGCATGCTGCACACTACCTGGTTTAAAACAGAAAATTATTTAGTCTAGTAACAAAACTAAGCTATTTATACAACTGGAAAGTAGGTATAGACTATGGACATGGGTGTGAATTATTTATTATAGTATGTACCTATTTATTTCAAAGAAATTCCGCAATAAACGGTACTGACCACGTAAGGGGATATTTCTGTCGATCGTTCCCGCGTTTCTGCGTCGTGTTTCTTCGCACTGGTATTTACATCGATAGAGCTTTGCTGGCGTATAAAACTGGTTATAGAAGCGAGTAACGCTTATTTTGTTCTCAACTTTGGTGAGAGAGCCATCTAGTGACCACCGTGTGAAACGTTCACGTGTGTGATTTTGTGTACATTAGTGTCAGTTTTTGGAAATCCTTGTTTTTCAAAATGCCTGGACGTCCTATTTGGCAGGTAAGTGATTTTATTTTATTTACTATACTTACTTTTATATAGTATACTAAGATATTTTAAAGCATAAGCTGATAAAAAATATTTTTAATTACAATCACTTGCTTAAATTACAAATAGAGAAATAATTTAATAGCAATGGCATCTGGAATAATTATGTGTTTATTATTTTTATAAACTAGTTCACGCTGAAAGATTGGACCTTGAATTTATCAGGTGTTATCGTAAAATAATAGTTCATGCTGTATTTCAGTTTAGGTTTGACAATATACCATAGATTGCGCCTAAGAAATTACAAGTGAATGGTTTTTGTGACGTCTGTTTTCATGATGCTGTAAAAACAGAACGGTGACTAATCCTAACCTTAGCCTAGCTACCTGAAAATAACAGGTGTGTAAACAAAGTGTGGTTTCGTAAAACTGCACGATTTGGCACAGTGTCAAGTTTCACTGGAATGATCTAATTACCAAACTTCAAGTAAATTAGAAGGATGAAATAATTGTTTCACTAATGAGGATGATAAAAATAAAAATGCATTCAAATGTGTTTATAGTTTTCAATATTTACACAACACAACCGTTTTTCAGTCAAGGTAACGCAACTCCATTCGGATTTATTACAAATTCATTCAATTTACCTACAACCAATTATGTATCAGATATTTTTTTAAATAGTCGATAAGTAATGACATTAAAGACATTGAAGGTATTTTTTAAAGTAAAAATTTTACACAAACGCAAGCTCTCATTTTGCATTCATCAAAATACATAAGAATTACCTTAAAGAAATAATGCGCTAAGACATTTTTAGAGTAGTTAATCCTAATTTAACTAATTCGTTTTTAAATTATTATTTGTATATTAAAACTATGATAGTAATTACTGATTTATTAAACCTTTTTATCTGTCTTTTTACTTGGCAAGCCAAGTTTGACATCACCAATCATGTAATGTCCTGGTAAATTGTTGAATAATCTTTGCATAAAACCAAGTAAAATGTCTTCTATCGTCTTTGATAATATTGGTCGTAAAGATTCGGACACTGGTCGCCAATTTGCATTCAAATAGGCGTTGGTACTCTCCTCTGAAAAAGAAAGAAAAAAAGTGAACCCTTAAAATCTTTAATAGCAACAATAAACTAAATAATACCATCGTTTTAAAACTAATAGTACAGTAACCGCCATCTATTATTATGTTAAGACACTATAAACGTCAAGGTTACCGTTGATAATCTTTCGCAAAATATTTTGCGAGCATTTTCTTGTTTCCTATAAATAAATCCAGTATACCAATATTATTAAGTAGTTACTTTTCCGTATTCTCAGTGACTAAATACAAAATGTATTAAAATAAATAAACGAACAATCCTTCAATTGAGATGACTTTCCAAATCAAATTGAAATCTCAAAGAGGATTTGCGAATAAAATTGGCAACAGTGAGCGAGCGGTTGTCAAACGTACAGCGACGTCGAAACGTCTCAACGTTGCAATTTGTAACACGTTAGTACCAGGACATCATAAAATGGCGGAGCTAGAAATGACTTGACACAAGCTCTGCACATCAACGCCACCTATCAGCAAATAGAATGTCTCGGGAATAAAAAAGTACTATTGCTGCTACTCGATAGTAGATGGCGCTGTAAGACTTCATAGTTACAATACAGAGGGCAGTATAAGTACTAGAAATATTTCTATAGTTTTATTATTTTTGTTTTCCAAAAGAAAATGATCTATTATTAATTATGGAAAATATTTTCTTGAAAGGCAATATATTTCTAGCACTGATATTATGATTTTTTATATATTCTCGTTGTTCATAATGTGTTAAATGGTTGCATAGCGATAAAGCGTATAGTTTTTTTTTTGTTTTTTTTTTTTAAATCAATAAATAACTAGAACGTCATTCTGAAAACAAAAAAAAACAATACTTAAATGCATTTGATTTTGTTTTTACTCACCCAACGACTCAATGCCATCAAATAAATTGTTCATGCGTAATTTTAACCCTCCAATGGCATACTTGACATGTGCACCAGTGACGTTGAAAAATACAAGATCATCTTTAGTGTACGTTTTGACATCGCTTATAATATCAATTGTCATATTGGCTGAAAACAGAAAATGTATCTTGAAAAAGGAATCAAAACATTTATCATAAAAAAAAATACATTTTTTTAACATACTTGGTTCGAACCAGCAAATGCCGCGCCCAACCAAGGGAATTAGCAATATTTTCCCTTTCAGATCATAAGTACCCTCTATCCTTATTTTTGGAACTCGGACTTTTGTGTGAAAGTCGTATGTTTTGCCGTCCACTCTGAAAAATAAAAAGAAAATGTCAAACTTATAAAAAAATCTCAATCGTATAAAATCTTAGTTTTAGAAAAACTAAGCTTGAAATTCAGGTGAATTCAGGAGTAGTTTTGCCGTTTTATTTTTACACCCGTGCCGTATATGTCACAAATTTAGAGCCAGAAGCCAATTTGGCAGTATATAGCAATATAGGAAATGTGTTGTTTTCCGCTCGAGACCTACGACTTTAAAACAATCGAACGAGAAAACAGGTACTCGACTACAATTTGCTCAACTTAGTCGATCAAACAGTCGTCTACGGTACTAGGGTGTAATGTATCCACAGCGATAATACTTACTGGCTAGACAATACTTCTGTCTTCCCAAAACCAGTAACAGTGACGTCGTCGAGAGCAGCATTGACGTTTACAGGGCCGTCACCTTGTAGAATCCTTATTTTTGGGATTTTCAGGGGATCTAAAGGCATCATTCCAATCTCTGGAAGACCTAAAGACGAAAATAAAAATTGTTTCAGTGGGATAGAAACAGATGTCGCTAGCTGTCTCGCGACTAGATTAGATACAATTTATACCTACTCCAAATACCGAATGATGATACCTACTGATATTGAATAATTTGTGCATTTCTTCTAAATAATATTGAATGAAAGTATAGCCATATCAAGCTGTATTTGATACCACGAGGCGTCACACGAGTATGGTTAAGAAATAGCGCTTTCGCTTTCCGCAAGTTATGTACAAATGTTTCGTAATTGAGGCTATGTGACTAGCCCAGTGGCTTGTGAATCTACCAACCCACTATCATGCTAGCTATTTAACAACACTTAGTAGAAAATGCATTTCTTTGTGGAAATTTAGCGCCAAAGAGAATTACAGAAGTAAATAACAATTAATTAGGTAGTGTTTGTGTACAGTTCAGAAACTACTCTGTGACAATGATTTCCCAAAAATTGTAAAGCAAAAAGTTAATACATATTTAGAAATTTTGTTGAGAACAGAATACCCAATTTATCAATCGAAGAGAAAATAATAATAAAATACAATAGCATGAAACAGAAGTAATTAACCGATTAGTGGCAATACACAGTGCAAACGTTAACAAACGCGTGGGGGCACATTGTACTAGGAGCGCAGCGCCGACAAGTGGCATACTATCGTGCGAGGCGCGAAACACGAACAGCTGTGCGCAGTTGTGCAACGAACCAGGCACTCAGAAATCGTGCCAACTACCAGCTACTTACGAAGTTGACTGGCTGACCGGTAGCCACTCGTACCTAACTAAATAACAGCGTACCACTCAAACCAATCAAAAGTGTTGCGTCTGTTTTGGTAATTTCATTAATATATTGCAGCTACGGGCTTCGGCTACTTGACTGTGTTTACAGATGTTTTGATTGAGCAAGACAGGTTAGCTATTTTTAGACTACAAACCGGTGGGTTAACAGTTGCACAAGATAAGGTAATATGTACAGACGCCAGCACATCAAGCTACCCGAAACTGTCAAATTTTCCCAATCAACCTTGAACCTTATGTTGTAGCGATAAAGTTGAAAATCTATTAAAGAAATTTGACAGATATAGGTGGATGTGCTGGCGTCTGTACATCGAAATGTAAATTCAATGATCGCAATATCGGTCTACACTTCTAAACAAACCTTTACGATTCTATTGTTGCACCAGCAAACTTCAACAATAAAAATACTTCCAGGACTTTCAAAGTTCACGAAGCTTAGAAAAATGCAAAATTTTATAAATATTAATTAAAAGCTAAGCATTATAATTACCTGGACCAAGCGCATCGAACAGCTGCTGCACGGCTTGCCGCGAGCACTCGTCGAAATCTGGATCGCTTTTCAAACATGTCTTCACGAAACTTGCTGAAATTAACATAAATAAACAAATAATTAAAACTAGAGTCATTTAAAAATAACAAAACTTTAACCTATTGTTGAGATTCTGTTGAAAAGTGCAGTTTGTAATGAGGACATTCAAACGACTATTACTTTCTGCTAACCTTGGCATTGACATGAATTTAAATCTAGTTCAAGCAAGTGCGCACTTTTTCCGTGACATCTGTAGAAGTTCTACGATTCATAGAGGTCAGGGGTTAACTGCTACAGATATAGACAAAGGAGGTACGTACAAACACAATTAAAATATAATTGAAAAATAAGTAAAAAAAAAAGAACAAAAAATTACAATAAATAGGTATCTAGTAAAGTTCTACTAGCCACTATAGTAACGACAATAATGAACACGACCGTTTCAAAGTTAATGAGAACGAATACTCTATATTACGAACCTACGAATAACAGATATACAAATAGGTAAATGAAGAAATCTTACATAGGGTGACACAATGGGCGGTCTTATCGCTAAAAGCGCTCTTTGAACAACATAGCTTGAACTACCTGAAGATCTAGATAGCAAAAAGGCAGCCGACGTATAATAAAGTTTGTCGACATCAACCACTTCTTAGGCCCACAAAGTTAAATAGGTGATTAGCTTAGATAAACATGACTACATTGCTACACCCAAGTTTCATTACGTAACATATAATTAATATTTGTTCTTGATCTACAAAGCATGCGAACATTCGAATAGATCTGCATACATTACAAGCAATAAGCAGTTTTTAATTTATCGGCCCTTTGCGTATTGATTAAGATTAGCACAGATTTTAAATTAACCAATATTTTCTGCATGCTGAAACGCAACTGGTACACAACAAGGTGGATGGAATCACATTATCTGGCAGTAAAGCAGCTATATTTTAATGTAGTGTGGAAATAAATGTTTCTTGCTCCACACATTTTGTAAACAATAATTAAACTACTTTTATCTTTCGTCACAAATAAAATAAGGATACTTTGTTAAGCTCCGTTGTAAAAGAACTACAATAACTTCGGGAAAGTGTTTTAAAGAAATAATGATAATTAACTTTGTTCATAAAAAAGTTGCAATCGAGTATTGTCACAGCGACGCGATCATTCCACTTCATACCTTAGAAAATGCCGTAACGCTTCATGATAATATAACGGCTGTAATCGATTTATGCAATACAGAACATTAAGGAACGCAAAGAACCGGCACCGGGACTGTCTGATTATCACAGAAATAAAACGTTTTACACTGTATGTAGGTCATCATATAAATTGGCACTATGCAATAGCGCATGCTGTACCTATACAAAAACACTTACGTTTCGTTTTAAAATATTCTCCGGTGGTACAGTGGAGCACTAATGTCACTATAAATAATTTAAACTGCATGTTTTGGTTCGGCATCTGTTGTGGTTATAGAAGCTAGTCAGGTTCGCCCCGAGCAGGCAGCTCGAGGTGGTGGTGCGATACTAAAGCCCCGCTCTACGGGTCTCCACATGCCTCAAGAGTGCCCCGAGGAGGGGGGCTATACGCAATTGTTAACTATGTAAATAAAGTTTGAACTTATCGTTGCTCAAGTTAATATTACTAATAATGCATTGTTATAAAGTTTTTAAGATTGCCTTTTTGTCAATTAGCAGCCAGTTATGTTACAGAGGTGAGAGTAATGAGGCAAGGTTTGATAATGAAAAATTACAGAAACAAATAGAGGTGCATTGGGCGTGAAAGGTGAAAAGAAAAGAGCCTTAAGACAGAGAAGGAAGTTTAGGCAAAGATTCAATCTAGCGTACAATCAATATTTCCACGTTTCTGGAGAATATACCACTGACATTTGTTTTGATACAAAAGACATTCTTACACAACTGCTAGAAAATCTATTGCTAGTACTACAGTAAGGAAATCAAGACGATTTCCTCAAATACACGCACATAACTAGTTCAGGTTAAATAGACTAGTTGACTAGCAATTAAGACCTTACGTGTAGTAAGAAGTAAGTGTTACATTCGTTCCGTAACATCGATTCCCTCTTCTTCGACACGGCGAACGTTTGGTAATCGTTTGTACCTATGTAGACTTATTGTTATAATATTGGCTAATTATCTTGTATTTTACGGTTGTGAATTTATATTTTATAGGCATGTTACTACATGTTCTTAGATCACTTTCTTTTTTTTTCAGCGCCAGTGTTATTTTGCAACTAGCAATGCTATTGAAATTTTCAAATGTTCTAGTGTATTCCGTACATTTGTGTCGTATCTATTATCATCATCATCATCTGATGAAATGGGAAAAGGATAGGAGTCTAACCAGATGCAGCCATATCTATCAATTCCAATAAAATTCAGAACCGCTGCTCGGACTTCTGAGAAAAAATGCATAGACAAATTTTGGGGCAGCTATTTTTGATTCACAAGCAGACATATTCAATATTACGTTTTCATATGTATCTATAGATTTGAAAGAGGTTGCGTGTCAGATTTTGTCACTGTCGATCGCGCGATGTTTTTCGTTCAAGTTCTTTGCACAACCTTACAACACATGTAGGTACCTACAGACAAACAAACCCCTCTGTGATCGTACGACTCGAACTGATCGTATGATGACTTGCTTTATAATTTGCTCCTTACTTTGCGTTTGCACAACCTTAAGTTATTGCTTAATATCGATCGCATCGCTGGGTATATGAATCGCAAATGTGTTATGATGTCCTGATATTATTGCTAGTATACTAAATCACCTTGAACTATAATTATCACCGAATCTAGATTATCATAATATGTAGTGTTTACATAAGAAACAAATCCATTATCATAATTGTCTTTAATATGCATTAATTCATTATATTATGATGTGATTAGTGCACATGCGTATCTATTATGAACTTTCCTCAAATGTTAGTCAGGTTTCCTTCTTGTTGTGGCAAAAATCTACATGGGATATAATAAAAAAACGCAATGATGCAACTTAGTTTCTCATAGACGTTGCGATGATATTACCAAGTAAATCTTATATCATAGCATACCGATGACATAAACTATTATCTTATGAGAAAAGATCAATAAATTATGATATTATACCAGTAACAAGAGATACAAAAACCTCTGAATGATAAATTATATTAGGATTCTTTGTAATGTTGAAATCTATATAAAGACCATTAAAGATGCTCCCACTCTCGATGCGGATGTCTTATGATGGTATCCTGTCAATAAAAAAATATTGAAGCTATTATAATATACGGCCTTCAACCGTCATAAAGCTTTCTGAATGGAAAATAAATACGAATGTACGTTTCTTGTTCAATAAATCTTGAATACAAACAAGACATAACAAACGATTGCTGAACATTTAACAAGGCTCCTAATTCTAGTAAAACTAGAGAATCTTTTGATATTTTTCATTCATTTTGTATAGACAATGTACCTCTTACTACTTATTGTGAAGCTTAAAATTAAATAGACAACCACATAACAGACGTTTGACCTCAAGCTGTAGAATGATGCAAAGGGACAAACAAGTCATCTAGCAACGCAACACGATGCGTGGGACAAAATGAATGACGAAGAAAAAAGAGAAAGGTATAAATGATTTTTATTTTATATTCTCTAACCAGAATGTCATCACGATACATTATTTGCTTCTAGAGCTCTTAAACAACCTTCAACCCACGATCTAGATATCGTACATCAACAGTTCCACATGATTTTAAGTTTATTTTTGTCTGAGTGATTTCTTAAGAGTTTTATAATAATTCTGATGTTGTCCTCGCGGTCGCTGAACGACTTTGACCCGTAAGTGAGATGCAATCAGTGCAGTTTAGTCAAGCACTGGTGTACAACACGTAGTACCAGTTACACAGGCACTAGAATCTAGAAGAGGTCGTTGTGAAATAATAGTACTGCTCATAGCTTAACCGGTAAGGTAATTGTTGCATTTGCTCTACCTGCGTGCAAGACATTATAAGGACTGAATTAGGAAAGTATCTATGTATAAGTATTTTCGGAACATACCAGACATACACTCACCATTTATTTTGCCAGATGATAGGAAACAAAAAACTACTTTAACAGCAGTTAGTGCCTAGTTAATTGTTAATTAGATTGCTTATCACAAAAATCTTGTTTCGTGCTCTGGTACTATACCAACCTACTGCTTATGTATATCAAATGCTTTAGTAAAATCTATTAGGAACGTTTACATTTACAAAAAGCAAATGAAATGTCTTACGTAGTTCAAAGAAACGTAGATGTAAATGAAAACACTTCTCGTCATTTCAATAATGCAGGAAACTTTACTTTCCTATAAAACTCAGTTGAATAGGGGCGCTAAAAGAGACTTCACACTGAATATGAAATGATTTTGACAACTGGGTCTACCCGGTAGACTATTGTGTTATCTTGACCAATATTGTCTAGTTGACAATAAAACTTGTCTTAACTTGCAATGTCTATTATGAAATAATATCAGATTTTGCAAAACCGTCCTATTTCTGACTACCATTAACTTTTTGATTGACTCTACACTTTTACGCAAATTCCCAAGTGGTGAGAGTGAATATTTGCTTCTTTAACGTATTCCATTAGAATTAGAGCTGTTGTTAAAAATATTGGTTACTATAGAAGTTAGTTTGGCTAACACATCATCCATCATCTGCCTTTTCCAAACCATGTTGGGATCAGCCAGTCAAACCGGACGCAGCTGAATACCAGTATTTTACATGGAGCGACTGTCTATTGGACCTCCACAACCCAGTTACTGGGTATTACGACATCGCTTGGTAAGACTGGTTGACAGATTTTCGGGCTTCTAACGACGAAACAAACACACACAACCAAGAAAAAGAAACAAAGATACTTATCCATTTAGAGAAAAACTATGATGTTATTAACTAGTCTTGCGCAACGTCGCGCGTCGTTGAAAAATCTTAAAATAGAAAACCCTAATGAGGCACTGTTGCCAAGAGATCTTCCCGGTTAGTGTAAAACCCTTCTTCATGTACAGCGTAATGGTTTTTATAAATGAACCCAAAACTCGCTGAAAGTTGAACTTTTGCCAAAACACTCGAAACATTGTTCTCACTTTGTAATTTTCGAACTTTATCAAGAATTTTGGCGTAATACTTGCGTTACCCTTGACCTTGACGTAATGTCTCGTAATTATAAGTAATTAGTCTACAAATATATGTAATGTCAAGGTGTCGTGTGTCGTGAGGATAAATCCGACAGCGTCTTCGGATCTTGGCGGTTGATCAAGATAAACAATCTTCATAGTAACGTCGAACCCACGCTCGGATGATGGAACTTCTCTTTCTGGAACACTAGCTAACTGATGTAATAATTTATTTTTTCCATGGATATAGAGCAGTGGTGGCCAAGTGGTGACGGTCGCGACTTACGAGTTGTAGGTCGTTGTTTAGAACCCAGACCGGCGCTTTACTTTGTGTAAATTATATCATCACCACTGCTCTAAAAACGGTGAAGGAAAACATAGTGAGGAAACCGGCATATCCTAGAATCAAAAATTCGAAGATATGTGACATCTACCAACCCACACTGGGCTGGCGTGGTGGATTACGGCCCACTCCCTCTCACAGAGAGGAGGCCCCAGCAGTGGGAACATTATAGGCTGATTATGTTACGTATGTTATGTTATGATTTTAAACAGAAGCCCGTCAAATTAATCTTCGTGGGTAAAACAAACAAGACGCCTGTCCGCAGTTGACTTAGCGAGGACTAGGCTTGCAGAGAATGGAAGAGTAAAATTTATTTTTTCTATAAACGCACGTCAGAGCACCTGAAAAATTCGACAAACTTTAAATGACTTTCCTTTCTTTTCTATTGCTGCCATTCATTGTAATGCTTACAAAAATTAATAAATTTCCTGATTTTAATTTCCTCTAAATCAATTTTCTAAAATTTTCTTCCCTATGTCCTCCGCATCCTCTTTAATTTTGTTGTCTTTGTCTAGCATATCGTCTTTCACAAAATCCTAGAATTTCATCGCTAGCTTCACGAGATGTTTCTACGCAAAAACAATTCATGACCACACTTTTTCGTTTTATCACAATTGGCCACTTAACCTACTAATGTTCTTACCACCACGGCGACATCGCAAAGCCACAAACATAAAACGTATGAAACTATGGAGCTGTTATTTGTAAAGACAAAAGTATTTGCTGAAGAGGAACACAACAAAAACACGCAGTTTGCATAGATTTAAGAATGAATAGGTTGAATGACCTCCTTGTGTCTTTGAGCTAAAATAATGTTACTTAATCTAAATAGCGCACAGCTAACGTAACGTCGTAAATTATATTGCGAAAAGTGACATTGGATGAGATTTCGTAGAAAATTGTATGGGTTAGTGAGCATATTTTTCAAGAATTTACTGGGAATCGCGAATAACTATGAGACGAGAGTAATGATAACAAAAAAGACAATAAAGGCTTTAGGGAAAAACATTTCTATCTAGGATGAAAAAATCCGGGCAAGAGCGAGTCGGACTCGCGCACCGAGGGTTCCGTACCATCATATGTTTTTAAATTTTCATCGGCGAGGCCTATAATCGTTAGATAATTTTAACACTGCGCACTGAGGTGTAGAATATTGCAGTTTTAGGTCAGCGCCGTCTCTTGACCGATAGTGGAACTAGTGTAACTTTTGTTCATGATTTCTGAAAAAGTGTGCTATTTAGAAATATCGTTTTATTTTTCCTGTAATCGTTATATAAATTTCTATCACATAGAATTATTTCACATTTTTCTCTTTGCAAACTTCGGAGATATGGTGGGGGGGCGGTATTTTTTTTACATTTTTAATCAGAAGTCGAAAACTATGCGGCCTAAAAAAAATGTTTAAGAATGTGCTAACTGCGCTCTTTCATATGATACCCCACATGCCCTAGTAGCCCCACTTCGAATTGTTCAGAAACGCTTTCAGCCCTCGTTGCAAAAAAAATATATATTTCTTTCTTATTTTCAAAATAGTGGGAGTAAACGTTATCTAAAACTATTCCAAATTTCAAGTTGATAGCATTAGTAGTTCTTGAGATATCCAGCTGTGACAGACAGACAGACATACTGAGTCTCACCATAAGGGTACCATTTTGGTACAGAACCCTAAAAAGAACTTTCACATTCAATCATAAAAACAGATGTAGAAAACTTTAGACACTATTTATTTTTGTCACCTGTGATGCGTGATGACAACAATAAACTCATTCATATATTTGTTTTCTTTAACAAAATAAAATAAAATATCTACTATTTAAGAACTAATCATGTCTGTGCCCACGTCCTAATGCTCTCACAGATGAAATAAGAGAAAGAAAAATGAAAACATATCTGCAGACAAAAATATCTGCCGGATGAAAAGCTTCATAAATTAACAATCTGTTTGGAATTCGTTTAGAAACCACAAATCCAACAGCACTTTAATGTATTATTTAAAATGTAGAAATATTTAAGTTTCTGGCACAATCGTAGACAGACTAAAATTGAGATGTCTTTTATTAATGAGACGAGGTTCCAAGTTCTAACACTTTCTGTTTCGATATTTTGCGAAAAATAATCCATACTATACTAATCCGCGGTCGAAGCCGCGAGCAAAAACTAGTATTCTACATAGTTAATATATCTTGTGGACCAGTGGCGGCCCAGTGGTAACTGCCGCGTGGACCGAATTTAGCTAATATTTCAAGATCTTAATCTCGACGTAGCGTCCCAAAGCCGCGCGCACTTATCCTGCTTTAGGTAATCGTTATGAATAGTTGTAGATCGTAGGCTCAAACCCAGACAGGCGCTTTACTTTGTTAAATAATTTCATCACCACTGCTCTCAAAACAGTGAAGGAAAACATCGTGAGGAAACCGGCATGTCCTAGAACCAAAAAATCGAAGACATGTGACATCTACCAACCCACACGGCCCGCACGGCCGTCACAGATTATCTTACCGAGAGAAGGCCTGTGTCCAAGCAGTGGGAACATTATGCTGATAAGGTGAAAGCGCCAGGGTAGCCCGCGAAATTCAATTTTTTTTAGGTTTTTTGCAATTTGCTGGTCAGTATTAAGTTGTACGTTGATTAAAATATGATTCGCGGTCGTAACAAATATGTATTTACAGAATTATAATCATTAAAGTCATCAACACAACTCTCTAAGACCATGTAATCCCCAAATGTCAAGATTTCATGAAATAGTCATTCTTGGGGATTACATGGTCTTAGAGAGTTGTGTTGATGACTTTAATGATTATAATTCTGTAAATACATATTTGTTACGACCGCGAATCATATTTTAATCAACGTACAACTTAATACTGACCAGCAAATTGCAAAAAACGTAAGAAAATTTGAATTTCGCGGGCCACCTTATAGCTTCCCCCTTAACTGAAATAAACGCCCTTATAAAAAACAACAATTAAAAAAATTTATAATGAATATTAAAATATGAACCAAGGGGTTCATATTTTAATATTCATTATAATTTTTTCATCCAATGATTTATGCGTATTATTAGTAAGTGACTTCATAATCAAGCAATGGGCAAGAATGATTGATTCCAATACTAATCCAGTTATCATTATTAATTAATTAACACGGTCCTTAGTACTGATAAAAATTAAGGTAATTATTTTTAAGTAATAATTACCTATTTGTCCGGTAATTAACGGATTAGAAACAGTTTGCTGACCCTACCTGATAATTTACATAATCTTCATGTAATTAATCAGTAGATAATTCCTGGATTATATTCGTTTGAGATTTCAACTTTCAAATGGCTAGCTTGAAAGTTGAAATCTACCTATCTATATCTTTAAACATAAATATTGCTGAAGAGTTTGTTAGTTTCTTGAGAAAGACATCATGCTAGGACCCTCAGGAGCCGAGAAAAATTAAAAATTTTACGCGGACAAAACGCGGGCAATTTCTGGTCGGTGATAAAATGCATTACAAAAACGTACGTTAATCTCATAATTAGGATTAAGTATTAATTAACGGAATCAATGATAGTGTAGAAGAAGTAACAATGCAATGGCACTTAGGACATGTCCTGGTTCGTGATCTACGAAGTATACTTAATGATTAGATTAACTGATTATAATAGGTTATGTGTAGTAGGTTAAAATGATAGAGCAAACAAGGGGTGACTACGAAAACATTATCTCTCAATGCGTCCATAAATATGTTTTTAACAAACCTCACGTTGGCAAAAACGTCTAGTTGTAAAATATAAGTTTTTGATTTCCACTGTAGGTATAATAATTAGAGTATAATTAAGTTCAAAACAAACACATAAATTTTCAAAATTTGTAATCTATTGTTAGACGAGAACAATTGCCTGCAAACTGTTAGGCAGTTTGACAGACTTTATGTAAGTTATTATTAATACAGATTTTGAATAAATAACAAATATTTATTAGTGAAATAACGGCTATTTAGATTTATGGTGAAAGATGACCCAAATTAATTAGGATACCTACGTGTAGGAAGATGTTGATGATGGAGAGCATCAGAGCACAATGGAAAAACATAGGGCATCCCTTTCCATAATGGATGCGACATTCCGGCTGTTCTGGTTCTGTCAAAACAATTAAATGAAGAAGTAAATAATAAACACAAGTGCGGTCTGGTTTACCCTGATCCCAATTTAAACACAAAGATGAAAATGCACAAATTATTTTATTAGTAACTCAATAATTCTGCAACCTGTCAACTAAGAAATTTGGCAACTGCAGCAGTGCGTGTGATGGATTGGATTTAGGATAATAATTCATAACGAGTCATAAAGATGTCATAAACTGCTGAAACCTGTCACTGTTAAATTGTAGCACATTCTAAAGGGGTTGCTCGTTCGATGAGAGTAAGCTGAGTAATTGAACTGAAAACTTAAATTATATTCAATACTATCATCCCGACCACAATCAGCCTTTAAATGAACCATTGCATAATCAGCCTATAATGTTCCCACTGCTGGGACACAGGCCTTCTCTTTGTGAGAGGGAGTGGAGGAGGAGGAGGGTGTAAACCACCACGCCGGGCCCAGTGCGGGTTGCTAGATGTCACATGTTTTCGAATTTTTGGTTCTAGGACATGCCGGTTTTCTCACGATGTTTTCCTTCATCGTTGAACCAATGAGTATTGTCGATATTCTTTGTGCACTACTCCCAGTTGTCATGGCTCCCGTACGCACATTTTCGAACCAGTTTTAAATGTCATATCATAATCATTATGTTAACTATGCATCAGGTTGTTGATACCCTTTTTACAAAATTCTGCCCTTCTACTGGTCACCGCTCTATTACTAGTTTCCACCTCGTTCATTTTTTTTTTTCAACTTAAAGGATCCACATTCAAATTAAACAAATTCCGATACTTACAAACGATATTTATTAGATAAGAGTTAAATATTTACATTTAAATATTGGTAAAAAAAAATACTTAACAAAAATAGCGCTGTTAGGAGTTATAATAGGTACCTACTAATTAAGTAATAATTTAAAACTATCACACAATCTTTGACGTTGTTAAGCACTGCAGATATTGACTTAGAAGAGAATACAAGTCATGTAATTTCGACCTTCGTTTGACATACATAAAAATACTGTTTTACTCCGAATAGTTCGGTTGGTCTCATTGGCAAGCATGTGGGAAAGTAGCGATGAGTGGTTGATAGTTTACATATGACGGGTGTTGCCGAAACCGCCGTGCCCAGATTGAGACGCTCCCTTGTTGAAGCCCATTTGCAGGTTCAGTTCACTCTCGTGAGCGCGGAGTTGCTCCTCAGTGAACGTACGCTCGTTCTTCTCCGCCATCTTGGGTCCCAGCTGAGGACCGGTCCATTCGGGGTGCTTTTGAGTCTGGAATAAAATCACGAGATAGTTATATACCACGAAAATAACTTTCATTTGATTGAAGAGCGTTGAAAAGAGACTTACGATCCTGCCCAAAGAGTACAAGCAGAGTGTGACTTGAGGAATGTTACGCCTCTCGAACAGGTCAGCAGTTTGGAAGATTTCTTCTTCTGGCACTCCGTACTTCTTGATGGCGGCTTGGAATCTGAAAAAAGTTAAAAATTGATCTTAAAATAACTGTATCTATGTGAATTTACCACAACACTCGAAATAATTTCATTTCTATAAAGACGTAAGTTTGAAAAATGGATGTTACAAATTTTGGCAGCAGTCATTTGTTTTTTTGGTTTACAGTCTACAAGATGATTAGATAGAATATTTTTGAGGCCTTACCTCTGAATGTTCTCCATAAGCTGGAAATTGGTTCCTCTCTCCTGGATCTTCTTGACTGATCCTGGAGCCAGTTTGTTGATGAGCTTGCAGAGGACAATGCCGTCCTTTAGGTAGTCTTCATAGGCAGCACTGGTCACGGGCTCACCGATGACAGCGCTGATCCAGTTCAGCACTTCCTGTTCTTGTTCCTTGTTCCTGGGCTGGAAAAATACATCGATGTTGTGACTATGAACATAACAGGTTTCATTCTGGAGCGGAAACTTCCCAACATAGTTCACAGGGAAGAATCTTAGTGGCATGAAACAACATTGCTATTTATTACTGTTTACTACCGAAACCCATAAATTACGTTAAAAAAATCGAAACTTGCAAGTTTCGAACGCTAGCCGTAAAACACTCGCTCCAGTGCCAAGTCGTTTGATGGCGTACGCGCAGACTCCAGCATCACCTCCGAAAATAGCCTCGTTTACGAAACAGATTGCTGTTATCCCATACTGATGGGACGGCGTACATCTGGAAAGCTTTTAAGAGTAGCCTAAAGGAGGTTAGCGATATGATGGGCGGCTCGCAGCTGCGCGTGCGCTCCTCATTAATCTAAAGTACTTATTCTAAAACTATTGACGTCATCAAATACTCGCTGTTGTATATTATTTTAGTGTTATTTTGTTAAAGCAAACTTTTTAGATGTTCACTTTGTTTTTTTACTGACTGGTTTCTGAGTCAATAAATTGTTTTAGTTATGAAGTGTTAGAGTACTGGAAGTTATGATTGAGTATGACGATAGACAGAACTATTATCCGGTTATGACAGTAAAGTAGAGTAATAATGGCCACTGTGTTGTTTTAATTAACTAATGTCATTGTGACAGAAGAAAGTTGACGTCACAACACAAACAATATTTAGAAAAACAAAAGAAAAAAATGCAGAAATATAAATCAGATAATTAAACGGTAATTAATTACATAGCAAGAAATGTATTCATTAGTGAGTGTAAAGTAAAAATAGTGTGGTGTAGCCAAGTGATACGTACAGCCATGTTACTTTATGTCACAAAACTTTTTTGTTCTAACACTTTATCTGAGCGAGCTTTCGCCTCGAACTCAACTAGTTGACTGTAAGGCAGTTCAATCCGCCCGCCCAAGCCGGCAGCGTGCGGGGGCGGGTGGAGTGAACTAACTCTTATACTACGTACATAACATACGTAAATATATGATGGCGTCAGCGTTATTTACATCATTTGAAGAAGAAACTAGTGAATAAATGATGATTATAAACTCTTTAATTCATGGGTTGATGGTACCGATTCTTTTACACTAAAATTTTTTGTTATTTTGATTTTGGTAGTCAATTGTTTTATTGTTCGATGGGCAGATTATAACATATGTTGTAAATGTAAACAAACTGGTGATTGGAAATTCAAAAATGAAGCGAGTTTAATGCAGAAACATGAGCAGAGCAGTTCGTTGTAGCAAATTACCTATCATAGATTTAATAATCATGGGTTAATTTTTAGAAGATGATTTGAATACATTTCAAATAGGGACGAAAAAATATTTACGCAGACAAATAATTTTAGCAGTTGGTTTCATGTGATATCTACCAACCCGCACTGGGCCCGCGTGGTAGATTACAGCCCACTCCCTATCACAGAGAGGAGGCCTGTGTCCCAGCAGTGGGAACATTATAGGCTGATTATGTTATGTAGGTATGTAGTTTTAGACATTCAACCGGCAAAATACAGAAACGTAATTTTTCAGACCCGAACCTTGAACATAATTTAATATTAAGATTGAGAGAAAATATAATTCACAAAAAATATAATATATTTGAATAAAAAACAACATCCATACTAATATTATATAAATTAGAAAGTAACTGTGTCTATCTGTCTGTCTGTCTGTATGTTACCTTTTCACGCCTAAACCACAGGACGGATTTCGATATTTGGCAGAGAGATAGATTTCATCCCACAGAAGGACATAGGATTGTTTTTATCGACATATCACGCGGGCGAAGCCGCGGGCGGAAGCTAGTTTATTATAAATTACAAGATGAGGTCCATTAATTTAAAACTTTAGGACAACCGGACATGTTAGAGTCGTGATTTACTTCTGTAATAATAATGTTGTAAGGAAAATATATTTTGTAACAGATGACATACGAAATAAATAATGTGGAAAATAAACAGCTGCTGTTAATTTGTTGTTTCTATCCGATATTAGCTACAGACGCCAGCACATCAAGCTACTACAATCTGTCAAATTTCTCTAATAGATTTTCAACTTTATCGCTAAAGCATGAGGTTCAAAGTTGATTGGGAAAATTTGACAGTTTCGGGTAGCTTGATGTGCCGTCTGTACATAGAACTAGAGTGCTTAGATCTGCGGGGCAATTGCGTAACACATTATCAATCGGAATCGGTTTCATTTTGACGGTTCAACCACATTCATTGCGTTATATTTACGTGTTGAGCAGACAAATTTTTCAAACTTAGCAATGGATTAGCAATTTGCTTCAAAATGATTCAGATTCCGATTGATAGTGTGTTACGCAATTAGGGTGATGGTAGTAATAAACTTCAAATTTTATTCAGGAATATTTTTGTTAAGAATAGCATATCTACGAGTATCTATACTAATATTATAAAGCTGCAGAGTTTGTTTGTTTGTTTGTTTGAACGCGCTAATCTCTGGAACTACTGGTCCGATTTGAATGATTCTTTTAGTGTTGGGTAGTCCATTTATCGAGGAAGGCTATAGGCTATATAACATCACGCTACGACCCTTAGGAGCCGCGCAGCGTGTTACACCGCGGGGAACAGCTAGTTATGTAATAACGTTAGTACTTTTAATTCAAGCATCGTCTCTATAGTCTACAAGACTTGTATAAAAAAATACAGTTTGTTTGTTTGTTTGAACGCGCTAATCTCTGAAACTAATAGTCGAATTTGAAAAATTATCTTTGCATTCGATAGCCCAATTCTTGAGGAAGGCTATAGGTTATTTAACATCACGCTATGACCCTTAGGAGCCGAGCAAAAAGAAAAAAGGCAGAAAGATCGCTAAGCGAAAACGAAGTAAAAGCCCGCGCTGGCGATGCGATGCGACGGGTTGGCTCGGGGGGACAAGAAATTTTACGCGAACGAAGCCGCGAGCAGAAGCTAGTATTCAATATAGTTACTTATTGAATAATAAAAAAGGTGAGATCGTGTACCTATACCTCTAGGTATATATCATAGACTAGCTGTTCCCCGCGGTGTCACACGCTGCGCGGCTCCTAAGGGTCGTAGCGTGATGTTATATAGCCTATAGCCTTCCTCGATAAATGGACTACCCAACACTAAAATAATCATTCAAATCGGACCAGTAGTTCCAGAGATTAGCGCGTTCAAACAAACAAACAAACAAACTCTGCAGCTTTATAATATTAGTATAGATTACGTACATATCTCAACGATTGTGAAATGTGCCTATTGGTACATATTTTCCAGTTCCTCTTAAATTTTTTATTAACTAGCTCTTGCCCGCGGCTTCGTCCGTGTGGACGTCGGAAAATATCCACGAGACGGGAACGTACTTACAATCGAGATTATAAGTAAAATTCCGTACTTTGTTTTCATGGTTTACGCGGCGCAAGCTAGTAAGTTCCCATTCGCCATGATTTCATCCGACATCTTTAACCTTTTGACCGCCACAGACGTCTATGGACGTCAAATCAAAAAGTGTTCACGACGCCACGGACGGCATGGCACGTCGAAAATAACCCTTTTTTTTACAGTTCAAAATAAACATGTGCCGTGACTATTATTTTGTAGGTATGAAAGAAGGAATTTATCGCTTGGCGTAGAGAACACGGATTTTCGTTATTGACGTGGCGGTCAAAAGGTTAACAATCATCGTCATATTTCAGCCAGTTTAAACAAAACCTTAATTAATTGTACACCTCAACCTTCCTCATGAATCACTCCGTCCATAGGTAATATCTCGATATCCGTGGTAATCATCATCTGCCTAGCCTTTTCCCAACTATGTTAGGGTCGGCTTCCAGTCTAACCGGATGCAGCTGAATACCAGTATTTTACATGGAGCGACTGCCTATCTGACCTCCACAACCCAGTTACTGGGTAATACCATACCCCTTGGTAAGACTGGTTGTCAGACTTTCGGGCTTCTGACTACCCATAACGACTGTCAAAGATCCACGAATGACAGCCGGGACCAACGGCTTAACGTACTTTCCGAGGCACGGAGGGGTCAAAGATGGTCACCCATCCACAGACCAACCGCGGCAAGCGTAGCTTAACCTGATCGATCGACCTGTGCGGCTGTTATTATTTAGCCACGGGCCCCTCGATATCCGTGGTAATATCCGTGTGAAAATCCGTTCGAAAAATTTTGAGTTTATCGCCCTACGTTGTTTTATGATATCCGTGAGAAATATGTAATTTTCAATGATCGTGAAATGTAGCTAACTATTTTTATGTCGATTATTCATAGTAAACAGGGAAAATTTTCGATGACAAACAAGTTTCTACGAAAAATATTTTTAAGAAATCTGTCATTTCCTGAATGATTAGAGATCATTAGAGATGAACTAAGTCCTCGCCACTTCGTTAACGTCGATGTTTCATTCAATACAATATGTAGTACGAAAAGAAATCGTTAAAAAGAAAAACCGGCCAAGTGCAAGTCAGACTCGTAGACAAAGAATTCGGATCCACGAGGAAAAAAAACGCCGAAAAAAAATGGTTTCTAATATTATTTTCAGCGGCAATAGAAATACACACTGAAAATTTCAACTGTCTGCCTATTATGGTTCATGAGATACAGCCCGCTGACAGACAGACCGACGGACAGCGGAAGCTTAGCAATAGGGTCCCGTTAGCACCCTGTAAATATGAAACCCTAAAAAGCAACTCCTCCCCTTCTTTTTGTACGATGTTTTCGACCTCCATTAGTTGTCAGGCACTTAGCTAGAAAGGAGAGAAGGAAAAAAGTTTCACAACCCATTGCGAAGCCCAAATAATACTCAATAACCTATGTCATGCCAATTCCTTGTGTAAGAAACAAGTGGGGCACAGACGCTATCAAGCTACCCGAAACTGTAAAATTTTCCCGATCAACCTTGAACCTTATGCTGTAACGATAAAGATAAAAATATATTAAAGAAATTTAACAGATTGTAGTAGCTTGATGTGCTGTACCTGTGGCTGTACCTATAGCAGAAAATGTTTCATCAATTTTCTTACCAGATTTTAAAGAGAAATTGTGAATGTAACTCATCAAATCAAATTATTGAACAGATAACATAATATCAGATTAAAAGTAAAATATACGAGTAGTGCCGTGCGGCCAAGATAGTATAAATAAAGAGCTTAGCTTCAAAACAGCTGTGGAATACATAATGTAAGGCATACTATGTGTTTAATACCACATATAAAATTAGATCACTGTCACCACGACTATGTCATTTTAATATTAGTTGAAACTGACGTCAGTTTATAACGTCAATCGTTTGTGTAGATCCTGTTTCGAACTTTGATGTATGTTCAATGATAGAAGAAAAAAAAAATTAATGTATGTCTTCGAGATAGATCGCATAAAGAGAATCATTTTGTACTTTTCCCATGATTTGATTGATAGCAAAACGGACCAAAAACTCTTAAATGCGTAGGTTTAAGTGATTTATGGATTTCATAATTTACTCGGTTGGTAATGTGTTGGCATTCTTAGGAGGTTATTACACTCTTTTAGTTCTTTTAACTATTATTTTCTAGTATCTAATGTATATGTACCGTAATGGTACCTATATGCAAAACAGTAGCTACCGATATAACATTGCCTATAGTTTAATGGAAACTAAACTGAAGCTCTTCATTTCTATGAAAAATAAACTTTATGACCTTGAGTTCGTAATTATCTGCTATTAGTCGTTTGTCGGATGCTGTCAATCTAACTCTGGGAAGCTCTACCAATAAATTGGTCTTTAACTCTGTCAGGTGTGTGACAGTGTGAGGCGGGTGAGGTCTTCCCTATTTATAAAATCAGCAATTCATATAATCATAATTCAATCAAGAATTTATGTCTACGTAAAATATATTTCACTACAAAGATCTGACTGAGAGTTTATTTGAAACCCGGACAAGGCAATAGACTTGTCTGTCATTCTTAGATCTTACATAGTCGTTACGGATCGTCAGAATTCCAAAATCCAGCCACCACCAGACCACCAACCAGAAACAAACCAAAACCAACCACCCACAACCAAACCAAACCAAAACCAACCACCCACAACCAAACCAAACCAGTCTTACCAAGGGGTATCGTATCACCCAGTAACTGAGTTGTGGAGGTCAGATAGGCAGTCGCTCCATGTAAAATACTGGTATTCAGCTGCATTCGGTTAGACTGGAAGCCGATCCCAACATAGTAAGGAAAAGGCTAGGCAGGTGATGATGATGACAAGGCAATAGAATAAAACTTTTTCATTTCTCATACTCGGAAAGTAGTGTTTCTTTGATCCGAATAGCGGGTGGAAGACTAAATACCTCGTATGGGAACTGATTCATTTCGACCCTTGTATAACAATCTACTATTCCCGAAATGTAAACAACGAATCTAATTCTGGAAAGACACAACAATCAGTCAACGGGACAGACCACAAATGATCCTAATAACTCCGATCTCACCTGCCTTCCTTAGCCAGACATAGATGATTTACAGCTTCAAAAACATACAAATGTGACACATTACAACAGTTATGGATATGGTACTGAAATTTATACCCACGTAGAAAGATGCTCAATGTATTCTATAAATGTAATCCGAGTTGGCTTCGAGCCAAGCGCAGAAGCATGTCCGGAGACGCGGTGGGAAACCCCTGGGTATCAAATTCTCGCAATAATTTGGAAAATATAGATAGTGATAACGCTAATATTTAAGGTGATGTGGCTTATAAAGGGAATGAATATTGAGGTGAAGGCATGAATGAAAGAAGAAGACATGAAGAGCTGCCCCAAAATAATTTCGGACAAGGGCGGGAAGATTATATAACAGTGTTAAAGGTACAGATCGAGCACTCTTTATTGATTAACAGGTTTAGAAGAGATACAAACAAAGGTAAAGTAGTGATACAATAGGATAACGTACCATTATAAAAAAAAAATATTTTTTAAAAGAAAGGAGCCTGATATAGACTCTCTTCTCGAAATAGCAAAATTAAACAATCAAAATGCGATGTAGTTGACGATAAAGCAAATGAGCATAATATTCAATCTGTTTGATCATCATCAAATATACTGAACACCGATTAGACTTTGATCTCATTAGAATAATTATATGGCAATGTTTTTTTAAACAGGTACACCTTTTGTTTTTGTTAGAGTAGCTACTGTTAAAACATAATAACATTGCCAAATACCCTTGTTGAACATTAAAAGGGTATTTACGAAATGATCATCATCATTATGACTTGCTAATGCAGTGTCATAATCATGTTTATTTACAAAAACACCATGTATATGTACGTTAATGCGTTGAACTCATTATGCGTTGTCTTTAGATAAGCAATAAATGGGAAGACTGTTATTTGTACGATTAACCTTGATATCATTGTTTACATGTCCCTCAGTCTTCAGTTTCTATCCACGCTTCCTTTTAACGACTACAAGAATAGATTTATACCCAGTTCCTGTATCTCCTGACGAGTCGTTTTCATAGCCAATGGTCTTGTTGGTAATGCGATATCTCAAACTTATCAGCACTTTTGTACGAATGTAAGGATTCAATGTAATGTATTAGGTTTCTAGAACATGCAAAGAGCCGTAGGTCGTTTTGAATGACCAATATGGTCATTCAAAAGGAACGGAGGTGCACGAGACTCTGTAGAATGCAATTAGACTGTAATTACACCAACTGGCCTTTACTAGATTAGTAGCCAGTGACATTTATTTATTTATTTATTTATTTATTAAGGCACATCAACAACACAAACACAAACATTTACAAATAACAGTGAACAGAGACATGGACTAGTGTTTACGTCAATTACAGACGTGCACAGCATTCACAACAAAAAAAGAGAAGAAAAAACACAGCATTCACGTTACAAAAGGAGAAAAAAAAATAATAATAAAAATAATCAACAATATTATAAGAAAAGAAAAGAACAAAGAACAAAAACTCAAGCTAAAATCTCGGTAGCAAAGAGAAAACCTCATCAACTTAGACATTGAACATTGATTATTATTATTATTGAACATTGATCATTGATTAATTATTGTTGTACATAGACCAATTATATTATATTATTTTGACTACAGTTGTCTGCAGTCTTCAGTCTTCCCCTCATTAATAATCTTAGATCTGAAACATGCGGGATGGTCGTGAAAGATATCTAAATTGTAGATATTGCAAAAATTGTTGTACGTGGACGTTAGCCTAGCCATCGGAGAGTTTAAGCCCAAGTTGGTTATATGACGAGGGACATTGACATAAGGTATGGTAGATACAACTAACTACCTATGAGATAGGTCATGTTGATGATTATATACTATTTTCCCTTCACTTATAAATCACAGACATAAATATTAAATTTATTTAACTTACATCTATATCATATATAGATAGATAGATAGATTTATTTATTTCTGAGTATATGGTACATTAAGATCTAATAAAAAAAAATATAGATAATTGCTTCTATAATTCTTTCGAGATGATGGTTGACTTTTAAGTTTTTAAAACGGCGTGGGTCTCCCTTTGTATGAATTTTTGCTTCCGCTGAAAACGTGCCGAATTAATGGTAAACGCATCTTTCCCATGGTTTCATGGTTTCCTTAAAATAAAAATATTTCCAAACCTTTTCCCCTCTAAAATTTTAATCATAAGTCTAAGAGTTAATGATTGGATTAAAACTGCTTCAATCGATAAGACAAAAAAAATTGCTGCGACCCCAATGTTTCTTGTGTATTATTACACTGAAGAAACCGATTTTCACTGCAGTGCAGCCACCTTGTGTATTACACTGGCACTAAGCAGAATCTGCTAGGCTTTAGTTAACAAGCCTTTTGTACAACTCAGTACACCAGGCTTGCAACGAATAAGGTATCGAGTATGACATTCAAGTCTTGTAGTTTCAACTAAATACGAAAGATGGCGCTATGGATGCGTACAGAGAATGTAATTCACACAAACACTGGCAGTCTTAGTCTTAAGAACCGTCCGTCCGGATGATTCCAATCAAGGGTTAGAGGCTTAAATCTCACAGGCCATCTTTGGATCATAATTGTCACCAAGCCATTGGCTTGGTTTTGTCGTGGGACGGACAAGATGATTTCATAGAAAAATCTATATGACACTATAACACTACCACATAGCTCTCTAGATTCAGCTCTAACTACTGGATTTTCGGAAGATCCTATGATTCGAAAAATCCAAGATATCCCACACACGGTGTGATCAGTCTGAAACTTAGGACAGTTCTAAAGTCATTGACCACGGTCCCACGGTGTCCGTCAACAATAGAATCTCTATTGTGTCTGTTTTCTGACAGTCAACGTGTTAAAACTACTCGTTTTTTTATTTCAAATTGGTTTTTATTTTGGTTTCTTTATAATGTTTACATGCGTTTATACGTTCTGATTCTATTGTTCATAAAAAACCGGTCATTTTGTAAAATTTGGGTCGTTACTCCTGGAATATGCGTAATAGAGAGCAGAGAGTCGCAGTAGCTACAGGTAAAATCCTCAACATCAATTGTTTACAAAGGACCGTCAAAGTTATAAGGCGAGTCTGCGTGAATATTATTATGGTTAACATGGACCATTGTGTGCGGGTATCGGGTACCTATACCTAGTATAAACGATCGCCACTTCCCATCACCTTAGAATAGCTAGTGTTTAACCGAACGATACACATGAAGCTATTGCTCAAGACCCTATTGTCTGGGTTCCCGTAGAAGAAAGTACTCTAGCTGAGCTCCTTCAGTAGATACATACGTAAATAAACTCACACCTGCCTCTGGGGAAAGGCCTTTGGGATAGACAGACACCACAGACCGCGGGTGGTCTTTTCTCCATAGAAATGCTCTCGTCTGTTTTCTTTCTTGTTGATGACCATAAAGCAATTGTTTTTTTACAGAATAATAAATTAGGTCCCTAAGTTTTTCTTTTTGATGATAAGTATTTTTATAAGCACTAGAACCCTCAAAAATTGCCGATTTAAACAGCTGTCAAAAGAAGCCTAGTGTACAGTCACGAGCAAAAGTATGTATACACTTGGCTTTATTCAAAGGCGATTTTCTCGTTTATTTTTGAATGAAATTTTATATTAGTAGGAACATAGTATTTTCGAACCCATAGGTATATGTAAAGTGTACCTAGTATTTCAACGTTGCATTCGTTATTTCGCGAAAAAATCTCAATTTTAAGTTGCCAAGTGTTGACATATTGGTGGTCGTGACTGTACAAAGACAACTATTAATTAAATAAAAGCTTGTAAAAAGAAAAACATAGGGACACAGTATATTATCCTTCTTATTTAGTTTATGAAATATCTTTTAAATTTGGTCCAATATTGGAGGAGGAAATAGGCAAGAGCCAAACCTCGAATTATGACTTTTTACTTAGGCTTTTTCAAATGTCTCTCCGACCGCATTTTCTCTTAAGGGAACTAAAGGGACCTAAACGCAAAAAACGCAAGTTTTATAATGCCTAAAAGTATATGGTCGACTGCAGTAAACAAAACAAAAAGAATATATAATATTATTGAAGATATATGCTAGTTAGATAGTGTGTTGAAAACATAATACAACTACTTTGATATGATAGAAAAAAATAATGAGGATTCCTCTAAAAACTTGCTTCTCACAATAAAAACCATACTAATATATATATCTACAATCATTCTGATTTTTTGTCAGATTATTCTACAAGCAACATACTAAAGCAATAGTGTATTAATTTTTTAGTCCAAACAACAGATTTTTTGTAAATAGATAATAGATTCATAATTAGCATTAAATTACCAGCGTTGTGTCATCGCGCTTCTCTTTCTTTTCTATGCAGTCCGAGAGTGACCGCGCTTTAGGTCATGTAGTCCCTTTAAATACTCCTTTTACTTCGTTTACGTTCATAATAGGCTATTTGACTGGTTTCTGATAAACATCTCAGATTATTTAATGGTGTCTAACGAGCCCACAAAAACCTATTACTTCAAATTGCATAATGTATTTCTTTTAGAAAATAGTAAATAAAAATGTACTGTTTAATAAGCCGCCAAAACGCTATCTTTAACAATATGGCGTCGTGACGTCACAATACACGTAAACAAACGTTGAAACGGTCGAGATACTAGACAAAAGTCATCTGTTCTGTCAACGATAGACAGAAATTGACTATATCATGACGTCATCATAAGTTCAGCCAATCCAGACCGTTTTCGATTACGTGGCGCCAGATTTAAAAAGATGAAGTTTTTTCGGGATTTTTTTAATAAATAATACATTGTTTTGTAGTAAAATTAATGCAAATCGATTTTAAAAGCGATAATCTATACGAGTGTCAATAATTATGACCTTATTTTTTACATTGTCAAATAGCCTATTATGTCTGGTCAAACATGCTGGCAAGTTACGAGTATTACGCACCAGAGCTTTCTGAAGAACATCACCACAAAGGTCACTTGCATGGTGGTCCTCAGTGGTCCCCTCCCGGGCGTTTCCATTTCCTTCAGATTCATTTGGGCGCTAATATATCCCGCCATTCCTCGTGACTGACAGATGACATAAGTGACAGCAGCTACCCCGCTTGTGTGAATGAGACAGTTATAGATACTGTGAAGGTCCAGACGGGACCTCCACAGTTTAATTAAAAGAATGCAGACTTGGAACTATTATATATAAGAGGAGACTTTACAGTTCAACGTTATTTCTAGCACACTGCTTTTAAATAAACCAAAAAAACCATATTAAAATATTTGACACTTGTGAACGTTCGAATGGAACACCCAGCCTGTATTATCTAAAGCTAGGGCTTCACAGCCAGCGTTTACAGTACCCACTAACGGCCGAACCCAATATCCTATTTTGCTACTGAATAGTAGTCAGTGTAATCATTAACTGCCAGTATCATATAATCATACAGATCGCTACTATCTACAGATTACTGGGACGTTAAAACCAGAGATAGATAGGTTTTTCTACCTCCAGTATGCCAAAACTGGTGATAGATAGGTAATTGGGTTCGGCCGTAAGGGTACTTGCATAAAGCAGCGAGTTTTCCGGTACAGCGGGATAAATGCGTAACACACATACAAGTAACAGGAGGAATGGCTTTCATTTTGACAGTTCAACAACATTCATTGCGTTATCCACGTCCTTGAACAGACTTTTTCGAACATAATACAAGGTGTAACGTTAAATTCGCAAAACCTCTTAAGGGGTCATTGTACTCATCATTATGAACAACTTTTACTATGGGAACCAAGCTGAAATCGCGAAAAAAAATCTGTTTTTTCCTACATTTATGCGAGCATAACTCGTCAAAATGTCCTACATAGATACTAAACAGCAGATTTTGCGATTTCCAGTTTGGTCCCATAATAAAAATTGATCATAATGATGAGTACAATGACTTTGCGCGTTACACGTTGTTTATAGCAATGGATTAGTAAGATCCTTCAAAATGATTTGTAATTTGAGTGTTACGCAGGGTGCAGATCAGTGCAGGTTGATCTAGGGAAATAAACGGTTACTATGTTGAGTATTTTACCAGTTTTTTATGTGTGAGCGCATACATAAGGTACCGACGGCGACGTGGGCTACTTACGCGTGACTAGGCAAAATGTGCACTAAACATGTGCATAGTAATGATATATTGTTACCAAGAACGTCCGACTGTACCTAAAGGGTACCCGGTAAAGACAAGTCGGTACATCGGTACCGGGGAACCCGCTTCTTACTGCAAACCAAAGAGAATTTTTGCTGCAAACAGTCAAGCACCCATAGGTACCTTCCTGCAGTGGTACTATCTTGGTAACAATATGACTATGCCATGCACGACATGGTTAGTGCCCGTCGTGCCTAGTCACACGTCGTAGTTAGGTAGTCTACGTGTAGTCTACGCGTAGTCCATGTGAAGCAAAAGTCCTTAACCATATTCACTTCATCGGTGTCAATGTTAAAAATGAAAATAATTCATAATTTTCAAGACACGTTTCTTTTTTTTTATATGTTGTAAGTAAGTACCTAAGTACCTATTCATTTGAAAAGTGACAGATGCTACATTCATTAAAATGCGACCTTGATTCGTTCTTCTTTCGTCATAGAGTTGTATGCTTCTTGTTATTCAAGAAATATACGTCATACATATTATGCGTTTTACCGTAACACACCAACACACCAACAGTAGTAATGGCTTTGATTTTGACAGTTCAACAACATTCATTGCGTTATTTACATTACTCTCTCGTTATTTAGTAGGTACTCGTTTCGAACCTAACCACAAAATACAGAGAGTACAGAAGGTAATCACATGTACGTACTTCACTTTTCATAGCTACGCTCGGCGGTCACGCTAGGGTTGTCAACTTTGGCATATGCACAAAAAACTATCGTGGTAGTGGCACTCGTATCTAGTTGTTTGATTTATTGTTGAGCTTATTCTACAATATTATAACAAATCAATAAACATAGTATTACAATAAAAAGAGTTTACAGAACAAAAACATAAAGTTTTACATTTGTCAATTTTCACTATCGAAAATCCCTAATAACTTCAAAACGGATTACCCTATTTACACCATTTATTTTGCCCTATTCGTTTTAGACCTAAACCTATCAAATGACACTAAAAACAACACAATATCTACACAAACAAAAAATCATATTTTCAACTTACGTAATATGTAGTTGGTGGCGTGAATTTACCTTATAAAAAAGTTACTTCGTTTATATTGATTCAAAATAGGAAACTATTCTATACTTAAATCAAGCTTAGACAGCCATTTTTTTGTTGCTCCATTTTTGCACTTCACAGACGCGTGTCTCAAGCGGATGGCACTCGCGCTCGCACTGCTCCCAACCCGTCCGAGATAATGTGTCCGTGAGCGGTGTCTATATGTGCGTTGCTCGAGCGCACTTTGTATGTAGATTGCCTTCTGTACTCTCTGTATTTTGTGACCTAACATTTCCTTAGTTTTTTTAAGACTTTATTCATACCTATCGGTGATAGGTACTAATGACGCTAGTGGCAGCCACTTAAACAACAAAAGTTAATATAGGTCGCTAATTAACAATATAATGAACTCATCTATACTTATAATAAATCTGTAGAAGTGAAAATTCTGTACATTGAAAATATCAAAAAAATAAATGGCAGGGGGTGTTACTAGACCGACACCGAACCCAAAAATGTTATTAAAAAAATTTTTGTCTGTCTGTCTGTTTGTTCAGGCATCACGCAAAAACTACCGGTTCGATTACGATGAAACTTGGTATAATTATTCTTTAATATCCTGGGCACCACACTGGTTACTTTTTATCCCGCAAAATCCCGGTATATATAATTCAAAGTCCTGACTGACTGACTGATATATAAACGTACAGCCTAAACCGCGGGTCCTAGAGACATGAAATTTGGAGGGTGTGTTATTTGTGAAGAGTAGGTATCCACTAAAAACGGTTTTTCGAAATTCCACCCCTAAGAGGGTGAATGAGGGGAGGGTGAAATTTCACGCGGACGAAGTCGCGGGCAGAAGCTAGTATCTACTATAAAAGTCAATCAAATGCCTAGCCATTCCCAACTATGTTGAGGTCGGCTTCCAGGCTCATCGGATGCAGCTGAATATCAGTATTATATCTACATGGAGCGACTGCCTATCTGACCTCCACAGCCCAGTTTCTACCCAATGTCCTTTGAAATTCTTCATATCTCGTCTATATGTATATCAGAGTCCTTTCAAAATCTGGGAACCTCGATATTCTGTAATCCAACACTACCTTAAGAATATGTTTGATTTAAAAATTATTTTGGTATTACGTTTGTATGAACTACGCAATAGCATGCGTAGTTCGCCGGCCCCTTAAGAGCGTCCAAAGTACAGCAAATAGTTACAAAACAACATCTAAAAATAAAATAATTAAAAATAAGCCGAGGCAGCTAAGTAATGAACTGAACACGTGGTATTGAAACATTACCTAGATACAATACGTTATCGTAAGTGGTGTCAATAAAAAAAAATTACCTACCAACGTTATCTCAGTTTATCTGCATAGGTGACGCAAGTGAGTGTGTAGTGGATAGTAACAGGACAAAAAAATGCAGCTGAATACTTACCAGTATTTTACATGGACCGAGTGCCTATCTGACCTCCACACCCCAGTTACAAGGTAACACCCCTTGGCAAGACTGATTGTCAGACTTTCGAGCTTCTGACTACCCGTAATGACTTTCAAAGATCTACGAATGAAAGCCAGGACCAACGGCTTAACGTGCTTTCCGAGGCACAGAGGAGTCTCGGTATGTAATGGATGGTAACCCATCCACGGACCGACCTCTCTTTATTTTATACCTAATTAATATTATTTAAAAACTACTTCTGGGTATGGGCACCTCATCATCTGCCTAGCCTTTTCCCAACTATGTTGGGGTCGGCTTCCAGTCTAACCGGATGCAGCTGAATACCAGTATTTGGGCACGGGCAGGGTATGGGCACTTACGTCTCCCAATTTTGAAATAAGACCTATTTGATCAGAATCCACCAACTCGCACTGGACCCGCGTGGTGGATTACGGCCCACTCCCTCTCATTGAGAGGAGACCTGTGTCCCAGCAGTGGGAACATTATAGGCTGACTAGCTTATGCCCGCGACTTCGTTCGCGTGAAATTTCACCCTCTTAGGGGTGGAATTTCGAAAAACCCATTCTTAGTGGATACCTACTCTTCACAAAGAACACACCCTCCAAATGTCATGTCTCTAGGACCAGCGGTTTGGGCTGTGTGTTGATATATCAACAATCAGTCAGTTTACCATTTTATATATATAGATTATGGTATGGATCAGAATATTATTAAACAACAACGTACCTTTTTTCAGAAAATCCTTTGATCCAATAATAGTATAGTATCCATTAATTATCAGCTTAACCACAACTGATTAATACTATTTAATTTACACTATATTAAAACTAAAAATTAAAAACTTATCAGATTATAATATCAAAGAAAAATGTTTAGGCACATAGAAAAATAAGAAAAGAAGTATGAAAGGATGCGCCTGCACCGCTGAATACAGCAACACAGAACATAAGATAATAAACAGCATTTTTTCACACAAGTAGAAAAACCACTACTAAAAAAATCTGCTGTATGCACGTCACTGTCCAAACAATGAATAAAGAAGTTTTTCAATGCAAGAATAAATACATAAAAATAAATGAAAGTCAAGGCTTGTTGTATCGGACAACGCGATAACAGTAACTGCCGATTGTTCAGCCCAACGCTTGTTTAAATGGAGTCCCTGTACAATAAATAATATATCTTTTGTCTACACATTAATTACGAGTATCGACATTAAAGTCCTCTGCTTGGCATTTGAATTGCAAAAAGTGTAAAGACGTGATTTGAATAGAGGATAAAAAATAATGTACCCAAGTGCAATTACTTTACATAAGTAGGTAGGTAGTGCCTAATCGTATAATTTAGTTAAAACAGCGCTTGCTACTTCCATATTAAGATATTCTTCTCGAATTAAATTTTTTAATTCAGTTTTAATAGGAAAAAAACACATAGGTACAGGATTTTTCTTTAACCAGTGCAAAACTAAAATCATTTCGGCTTGTGATTCCAGACTTTTAATAACCGACGAAACATTTCTACACTAGGGGTCTAAAATCATAATTATGCTGACTTCATGGTTAAAGTTTGCGCACTGGTAATATTTTTGTATGTCGCCGCCACGGAATCTATTCCGTGGTAGCCGCCAACTGGCTTAATTAGCCATTCAGTTAACTGTCTTAGTCTTTTAACTAAACGGCGCCGATCAACTAGCGGCCTGAATGATATTCAGCCAATGCATCTAATACAACATTTAATGAACTGACTAGCTTGTGCCATTTATATAATAAATTGAAAATTTGAAGGAAAAAAACGGAACTACATTTTAACAACTGTTAAATACTAGGGAGGTTATTAGGATCAGTTAAAAAATTTACGAGCTGTCACTTTATTTTTCGCGGATGTACCTAAATTAAAACATGAACTACCGAACTTGTTAATAAACATGCATTTTGTAGGTTTTTTATTTTCCAAAACTACAAAAAGACTGCCAAAAAAACTACTAAACAACTGCTACTTTAAATCATTCACCAATTAATAAATCGCCAATTTAAATGTTTAGGCTAGGCAAGTAGTTAAACGCTAGCGATCCAAGCCATTTGCCTGGCGGTTTGATTGAATGGCTGAATATCTATCATTCATTCCGCTAGTTGAACGGCGCCATTTCGCAGTTAACTGAAATGCTAATTAAACTAGTTCATCATAATCAGCCTCAAAACGGTGACAGAGAAATGAGTATGACGAATGCAACTACATGAACAAAAAATTTGGTCCTTCGAGACAAATTGGTGCTAGCTAGTTCCTAGCCACTATGAAAGTATTCTTTTCTTGATTCCTTACTTCCTCTATTTCAGTGCGCAGGAAAGCGTGAACCCGAGAAGGAGCAAGAAGCCCAGAAATGGATTGAAGCTGTTATTGGGGAGAGGTTCCCCAACATGCCGTACGAACACGCACTCCGTGATGGCATCATCCTGTGCAAGCTGATGAACCGCCTCCAGCCTGGAATCATCACCAAAGTCAACATCTCTGGCGGGGACTACAAGTACATGGACAACATTAACCAGTAAGTTCAAAAGATTAAAAGAAACTGTCTTGCACCGTTTAGGCTAAAGTAGCGTCATTCTTGGATTTAATACTGCCGTCATAAAGAAAAAGGGCACAACTAACATTTTTTCCAAAATTTAGTTAAAAAAACTGGCTTATACGCCTTTTTTTTCTGATTCCAAATATGTATATGAATCAATTTTGAAAAAAATGTCAGTTGTGCCTTTTTTCTTTATGACGGCAGAATACCTGGAGAGCTAGCTACTTGACTAGCTACTCTCCAGCTAGCTAGCTAACCAGCACAGCTATTCACAACGTTCCGATAGGCTATCGTATCGGAAATGACACATTTCGATAACCAGTGGGGCAATTGCGTAACACATTATCAATCGGAATCGGTTTCATTTTGACAGTTCAACAACATTCATTGCGATATTAACGTGTTCAGCAGACAAATTTTTCGAACTTATGAAACAATGGATTAGCAATTTGCTTCAAAATGATTCAGATTCCTATTGATAGTGTGTTACGCAATTAGGGTGCTGCGGTGGTATTCTGTAAAAATCTCACCGTGAAAACTTAGGTGAAGTGAGCGTGGAGTGAGCTGTCAATAGTGTCAATTCCTAGCAAAAACAAACTCGCTTCACCTAAGTTTTCACGGTGAGATTTTTACAGAATCGACCGGCTGATTTGCCTTGCCCCTCAGAGCAAACAGCTGTCGGAAGAATAGTGGTAGTGTATTTGATTAAAACTGACAAAATTTTCGGGTTTTGGACTTGTGAAGAGCCTTTAGAGGACTCCTACGACATCATTGATTCATGTTCGATACAGTACGGAAACTTGTCGAGTGTGAATAGCTATGCAGTTGGCCACCATAATGCCACCATGCCCGCTCGACGGATTAGCAGTTAAAGCTTGGCAGCTTCATGTTTATGATAAGGATAAGGTTACAAATTAGCCTGAGATTGTGGCATAACGCCTTACTTTATCCAGTATTCTTTACTAGCATCGCCCCGCGAATTCACCCGCATAAGTGTCGATCCCTTGGGAATATATCGTGATAAAAAGTATTATATGTGTTAATCCTGGTAATAAACAATCTGTGTGCCAAATTTCATCCAAATCCGTTCAGCCGTTTGTGCGTGAAGAAGTAACAAACATACAAAACACTCACAAACTTTCGCCTTTATAATATTAGTGTGATGAAGCAGGGTAATGGTACCGCAAGACTGCTGAGAAAACTCCTAACTTCAAAAATGTGTCAACAAATCACTAATTGGCTTGTTGACACATTTTCATTTCACTATCATCTGCCCACGACTTCGTCCGCGTGAAATTAGGCCTCCCGACTATACTCCCGAGTAGAAGTGCGCGCCGCCGCGGCGCGCCGCCGCCACCTAGTCCTAGCGCGCCGCCGCCGCCGCCGACCGTACAAAATTTCCGCGCCGAGTTGATGGTTGTCATCCTTAGCACAGGCAGTATTATGCATTCCTGCAACAAGCACTCCGAGCGAACGAGTGTTTTCTGTTGCAGGGCTTGTAAATACTGCAAAAAGATCTCGCCTGAGCCCCCGGAGACTAAATAAAATAATATTTGTCCATGACAATTACAAGCAATGCAAAAAAGATGTCAAAGAGTGATCCTTTTTTTTTTTTTTTGGGTGGGAAATCATCAAATGACCCCTCCCGCTCTGGGCGGAGCGGAAGGGAGTGTCAGACTCTTACTGACTAAAACCCACCCGTGTTCCTTCACTTGCCCTGACGGTATCTCTTTCGAATAACCCGCGACCCTGGCGGGCATCGCCCCTAGCGGACCCCGTCAGTTGGTGCTGACATCTCCTTGAGGCGCGCGTGGAACACAACGCGCCGTCGACCCGGGCCTGGTCCTTACCGGACGGCGAGCTGACCATTGCTCGCCGCCCGCAAGCCCGCGCCTACGGTGGCCGGGAATCGGCTATCGACTCCCGACGCCTGGGGCGTCTCCTGCGGCGGCTGGGGGCGTGAGGGCGCAAGGATTGCCTCTCCCTCACGCGCTCCGCCTCCTCCTTCGCGAGCATCACTGCTTCGCAGAAGGAGGCGATAGCCTCCCATGCACTCTCGCTCCGTACCATGGGCCGGACGCGAGAGATCGCCGCCGCCGATCGCCGCCGTGAGGACACGGCGGTGCTCTGCCCAAGCTGGGCAGAGCACCGCCGTATGCTCCACCGTGTCCTCCGGGCGATCCACACAATGGTGACACCCGGGCGTTTCCTCCCGCCTTATTCGGAACAGGAACCTCCCGAAGCAGCCGTGTCCGGTGAGGACCTGCGTTAGGCGGAAGGTGAGGACGCCGTGGCGTCTCTCTAGCCACTCCTCAAAGAGGGGACTTATCGCCGCAATTGTGGCGTGCCCAGCACTGGGTTGCGACAGTCGCACTCTCCATGTCGCCATGACCCTCTGGGACGCGTTCAACCGCCTGGCTGGTCGCCGCCTCAATGAACGCGCCCACACCTCCTCCTCCTCCTCAGTGATCCTTGCTTGATTTTGATTTTTTAATAAAGTTTTTTTTCAAAAACAGGATTGATTTTAATATATCACCTAAATTTACAGTTATTAAACAAAAATAAGCTAAAATTCTCACGCCGCCGGCGTCACGCCGCCGCTGACGTAATTTTGAAGGCGCGCCGCCGCTGGTTTTTATTAACTCGGCGCGCACATCTACTCCCGAGTTACACCCCAATCGCCAGCCCGCGCTCAAACCGCGCTATTACTTCGTATTCACTTAGCATTCTTTGCTCAGCTCATAAGGATCGTAGCGTCATATTAAATAGCCTATCCTAAAATACCTTCCTCAAGATTTGTTCTATCGAATACAAAAATATTTTTTCCGAATCAACTTGTAGTTCCTGAGATCTCACAGCTTTATTATTAGTTTGAGTATTATAGATTTGAAAAACAATGTTCGAATAAAACTGTGCCATGGCCCGATGTAACGACTAAATATGTCGAAGACAAAATCAATATTTTGAACAAAAAGCAAAGTTTACTACCTCAAGATTCAAGTGACACAACCAGGATATGGGGTTTCAAGTTATATTCTGTTGTTTTGCTTTTATTAAGGTACTGGTTTCCTGTTTAAATACCTATAAAATTCAGTGAAGGTTTTTAAAACGCGGAAAATATGTCGCTCAAAACTTTCAATCAACCTTCAAATTTATTCCGTTCCCTAGGTACTCGTACTTATATGTCTGCTTGTGAATTTCGTATTAAACATTTACTGTACCTTAATTAAATTGTCAGCAGAAAGTGCAAAAAATCTAGTTAACTGTTAATTACTTAGTAAGTTTCAATTATTATGATAACTATGACCTTTTTTATTGGTCATAATAAAATTTACGTCAAGTGTGGAAATTGCAAAAAAAAAACCGCGCTATAGACACACACGGTTCTTTTCAAATAAAACCTTTTCTCGTTGTGTTAGTATTTTTTAACAAAAATATATTTTTCTCTACAGGTTCCAGAAAGCGTGTATCAAGTACGGACTCCCTGATGTGGACCTATTCCAGACAACAGATCTCTGGGACCAGAAGAACATAGCCCTTGTCACACAGACCATCTTCGCCCTTGGCAGGACGGTACGTACCTTAGAACCAAACATTATAATGAGTGAGGTCATCTAACTTTACATATCAAACAAAAGAGAATGATTCATTCAAAAATATTGACTTTGTTGTAAATTAATCCAATCAGCGCTTGTTTGTTATTTACCTAAAATTATCATTATAATGACTGGCCAAAAAAATTCCCGAGAGTGTAAGGGCACAGTAAGGGTCAGTTAATGTTAGGAAAGGGTCTCATATTCCACACTTATTGTTGTTAACCACGGCCGTAAATCCGCACTGATAAGTTACTGCAAGTTTTTTCATTAAAAAAAAACAAAATCAAAATAGGTTCATCCGTTCGTGAGCTACGATGCCACAGACAGACACACACACACACACATACACGTCAAACTTATAACACCCCGTCGTTTTTGCGTGGGGGGTTAAAAACCTAATAAACCACTAGAGCACTAGTAGCTAGCTAGACAAACGAACCAGTCTGCTCACATTCGAGAAATGGACTAAAGTTTTCCATCTCAATTTACAGGCATACAAGCACCCTGAATGGCGCGGCCCCTGCCTCGGACCAAAGCCTTCTGAAGAAAACCGTCGTGAATTCAGCGAGGATGTTCTCCGTGCTGGCCAATCAGTCATCGGTCTTCAGGCTGGCACCAACAAACTGGCAACCCAGTCCGGACAGAGCTTCGGCGCTTCCCGCAAAATCATTCTTGGCAAGTGAAGTACCAGGCTGTCAGACATCAAAGAGGGATTAGTTTTAATTTCGCGCCTGTAATATTATGTATGGATTTTTCGTATTGGTTCACCTATTTATTGTATCAATGTAATGTTAATTAGAGAAGATTATTAATTATTATTAAAATAGCAGCAAAATTCTAGTAAAAAAGTCGTCAATATTATTCAAAATTAAAATTGTTATGTAGGTAATTTTTATACTTACTTAATTATTGTAATTGTGTTTTACCACCAAGTCAATTTAATTTACCTACCTAATTTAATAAAATTATCATCGACTAGACATCATCACCAAAGTCCAATCATGTTATAAGAAATATTTAGTTTTTAATAAACTATTTTAAATATTATAATATGTATCTTTAATTATTTTAAAACATTATTTTAGGTCATCAATAAACTGTGATTTTTTGGAGTTGGAAGTGGATTAACAGTTGGTACAAACATATTTATTATAAAACAAAAATAAATAAAAACGACTTCATACAAAAAAATACTGTTTTTTGTTTCACCAACAATACTTACTAGTATTTACCTGTTTCTTATATTTCTAATGGTATCTACCTACTTAATAAATAATTCCTCAAACGTACACGGTGCGAAATGGTCCTTCCAGTCGGATTTATTCTGGGTCCATACGCATCGATCAATCAGATTGATGACCCCAACATTGAATGATTATCATTACCTAATGACAAGTATTATACGTACTGGATACCTAGCAGCTACGAATTACAATATACAGGGTGAATTTTTAAAGTGGGCGTGGATGGCCAAATCCGAAACTATGAGGAATAGCGAAAAGTTCTCAAAGGAGTCTCGGGATTGATTTTAATGAAAACTAAAACTGCATTATTGGATTTTTGAAAAATCATTATTTCTAGCCAGGAATCGAACCCGTTGATTTTGATTTAAAAAAAACACAGACTGTATTATTAAACCACTCGATGGTGTCCCTAATAAGGATCAAATTCTGGGAAGTAATGAAAAATCCACGCCCACTTGTAAAATTCACCCTGTATAATGTCGGTCTAATGTTGACATATATATTAATGTACAGACGCCGCCAGCACATCAAGCTACTACAATCTGTCAAATTTCTTTAATAGATTTTCAACTTTATCGCTAATGCATAAGGATCAAATTTGATTGGGAAAATTTGACAGTTTCGGGTAGCTTGATGTGCTGGCGTCTGTACTTACATGACTAAGTACAAAGCGGTCCTGGGTGCGATCCCCAGGTTGGGCAAAGGGAATTTCGCAGAAGCAGTCCAGCCCCGCGTAACACACTATCAATCTCAATCTGAATCATTTTGAAGGATATTGCTAATCCATTGCTCCACATGTTCGAAAAATTTGCCTGATCATCAATGTAATAAATGTAACGCAATAAATGTTGTTGAACTGTCAAAATGAGCTACTGATAGTGCTTTACGCAATTACGCCGCCGCAGAGTCTGAATTTGTGCGCAGCTGATAGCTATATGGCTCACTCTACCTACTACTGAAATGAACCTGGGATTTTTTTTTTTTTTTTTTTATTAAAACGTTGCCCCACACTAGGAATTTCTCCTGTATTGTGGGTGCGTTTACAAACATTTAAAGTCACATAAACAGCCGGAATGGGGATTGAAACTTAACAGGCGGAATGGGTATGTACAGTCAACAAAAGAGATAAGTATGCAGGATCGCAGGATATAGTTGAAGTTTAGTGAGAAACCGATGGACGATCTCGAATAAAATTTAATTTAGTTAGGTAATAAAAAACAAACACCTCATTTATCAAATCAAATTTCAGTCGACAACATTCATCGGTTTTTTCCTAAACTTCAACTACCTATATCCGACGATCCTGCATACTTATCTCTTTTGTTAACTGTACTTACCTGATCACCTCTGCCTGGTCGTAGAGAATTTCGAAGTTGACAAGCGTGATGGTATGTTTTTCGTTGCTTGGACTGGTTAACTTTAGAAGTTTGATTTTTTCACTGCTTCAAGGGATTGCAGCCCTGAGTATTTGATGTTAATTTCAACTTGATAACTCCACGCGTTCCTGAGAAAAAGGGTCTTGCAGAGAGAATCACACGAAGTGATCTTATAATAGTTCCGTTTTTCCTTTTGAGGTACGGAACTCTAAAAATATGACTAAATTAGCCAGCACCCTAATTGCGTAACACACTATTAATCTCAATTTGAATCATTTTGAAGCATATTGCTAATCCATTGCTCCATGTACGAAAACTGTGTGCTCAACAACGTAAATAACGCAATGAATGTTGTTGAACTGTCAAAATGAAACCCATTGCTTGCTACTGATAATGTGTTACGCAATTACCCTGCCGGATTATTATCCAATTTGATTCGTACGGTCTTATGATTGCTGCGAACTTACCCCAACATACTATAATTGGTACTCCTTTATCCTGTCATTCCAAGACCTTGACCACAAAAGGCGATCATTCTGCTTTGATCCATTTTTGGTACGCCCCATAAATAATGTCCTCAGTGTCCTCACGGCTCGTTTTTGGATCATTTGTTAATTTTCATTCTGTACATGCAAGAGGAAAATGTGTTTTTAATTTCTGCGCCTACTGACTAGGACCACCCATGGAGAATAGGCAGGCTGCAAAGGTTATACTGCTAAGTAGATTAGTACGTATTTCACACCTGGCTCATCATCTGCCTAGCCTTTTCCCAACTATGTTGGGGTTGGCTTCCAGTCTAACCGGATGCAGCTGGAATAGGTACTTACAAACAATGAAGGCAAAATAAAATGAACTCTATGTAGTGTACCTACATACACTACATAGAGTTCATTTTATTTTGTCTAATACTAGGTTCCTATGTAGATAAGTATACCTACTATGCACCTCTACCTATTCCTTTAAGGAATACAGTCGTGATGTTACCTTTACATACATAAAGACTGTCATTTTAGTTTTGCGATGGCGCCCGGCAGCAGAGAGGAGACAGTAAAGGTATGATTATGATCTCGGCAGCACGTAGCAGTGCTGCCACAGTACTACCTACTGGTCCCCATATATTCTCTAAAGGTTTATATGAGACTAGCTGACCCGGCAAACGTTGTTTTGCCATATAAATTATTTCTAGCTGCACTACTCCTACCCTACTCCTACACTACTCCTACCCTACTTCTACCCTACTCCTACCCTACTCCTACCCTACTCCTACACTACTCCTACCCTACTCCTACACTACTCCTACCCTACTCCTACACTACTCCTACACTACTCCTACCCTACTTCTACCCTACCCCTACCCTACCCTACTCCTACCCTACTCCTACACTACTCCTACCCTACTCCTACACTACTCCTACCCTACTCCTACACTACTCCTACACTACTCCTACCCTACTTCTACCCTACTCCTACCCTACTCCTACACTACTCCTACCCTACTCCTACACTACTCCTACACTACTTCTACCCTACTTCTACCCTACTCCTACCCTACTCCTACCCTACTCCTACTATAAAAAAAAAATAAAAAAAAAAAAAAGTATCCTATGTCCGTCTCCTGGTTCTAAGCTACCTCCCCACCAATTTTCAGCCAAATCGGTTCAGCCGTTCTCGAGTTATAAGTGGTGTAACTAACAGACTCTCTTTTATATATATAGATAGATAGATTACATTCCGAGCACGGCAGCAATGCTGCGCGACATTGCTGCGTCACATTTCTGCTGTGCTCGGAATGTAATCCTAACTAATATTTTATATGCGAAAGTAAGTTTGTTTTTTACCTTTTCACGCCTAAACCATTGAACCGATCATCCTGAAATTTTGCATATACGTTGTCAGGTGTACAGAAGCGGACAAAGGGTACCTTTCATCCCGAAAAAAAGTGCTGTTCCCGAGGAAAACAACAAATAACGTTATTATGATAATAGATAACGCCACGTGTCTTTCGAACGGGATCGACACTTCATCATTTCAGCCGAAAGACGTCCACTGCTGGACAGACTCCTCCCCCAAGCACCTCCACTTCGACCGGTTCTGCGCTTCTCGCATCCAACGGGTTCCTGCGGCCTTCACAAGGTCGATCGACACTTACATGAGTGAAACCGCGGGGCGCTGCTAGTCTCACATAAACCTATAGAAAATGTATGGTGACCAATAATGATGCGGCAGCACTGCTGCGTGCAGCGTTTTAGAACAAGCACCACTTCAGTAAAGAAAGAGCCGCCATCTACGAGTAGGTACTTTACTAAGGGCTGATTTTTCCAACGCCAGATAATTTTATGCGAGGAATCATTTTGAATTTTTGACAGTTCTTCCGTACAAAATCTGTCAAACGTCAATTATAATCTACGAATAAAAAAATATCTGTCGATTGAAAAATCAGCCCTATACTGAGAAACTATTTGTTTCATAATTCCCCACCCAGCTAACTTGCTACGAGACGCGGCATCTTTAAAAACATTATTTCATAATAATAAAGTCCTGCAAGTCTAATAGTTTCGTATGGAAAGAGGTGGACTGCAGTAGTAGTGTGTAAAGTTCGAATCCAGTCGTGGATGACAGGATGAGTGCTAAATCTTGTTTCCTTAGTTCCCGTTAAGATATGTAGATGGCGTTTCGAATCTGTATGCTTCGAAATGGCACAAGAGGGCTCTCTTTTCACGTATTATTATTATTATACTATAATGTATAGTGTATTTATTGTATATTATAATTTATTAAATATTTAGGTGAGATTAAAAGGTGGAATCTCAAAATTTTATAAAAATACAACATGCAATATCACGCCTGTTTACAAGCGACACCTAGTATATATTGAGGAAACTATTGACTCGTGCTACATTTTGATACAGTTCAAATATTTGCGACTAGATGGCGCAAAATCGTTAATTCAAGGTCGTGAATAGTGATGTCCATGTTCAACATAAATGCAGTATCTACTAATGTCATGTGCAATGTGCATGAGTTACTAATATAAGTTTAAATTGAAGGTTGTAAACTGAGAATTTACTTGATCCAACACTCTTAGACTCGCCTCCTTACTAATAAACGTATTATATCAGATGAATAGTTACACACCGATTTCTCTCTTTCAGTCGTCAGTAATTTGACTTTCAAAAGAAGAAGACAAAGCGTTGTACACACAAAAAAAGCAAGCGCGCGTTGTGTTTAAAGACGCTATACAGCGTTTATTAGTAAGGGCGAATATAGATATACCTATTTAATGAGATTCAAGTTATTATTTACAAGAGTCCTGTAATGAATGAATTAAAACTACTTACCTAAACTAAAAATATATGAAAATTAACGTAATTTCATATTTTCGTAGATTTTTTGTGTTAAAATTACACAAAAATTCTATGCAAGAGTGAAATTACGTTAATTTTCATATTTTAGTTTTAAATTAATTTTAATAAAATCACATAGAAAATCTAACGAGTCAAGATGCTCCAACTTTCGAGCTCGCTTCGCTAGCTCTTAGATTCTTGTAAAGTAATGAACACAGCTTGACCTATCAGAGTCAGGGTGCTCCAATTTTCTAACTAGCTCCGCTCGCACTTATAGTCTCATAGTAAAACTTCAATGAAAACTTAACCTTTCCCGGTTCAGAATGCTCCAATTTTGGAACTCGATTCGCTCGCTAACAAATAAAACTTAACGTATCCGAGTCAGGAAGCTCCAATAATCAAGCTCTCTTCACTCGCTCTTGAAATGAGGAACAAGGCTGCCATGCTATGAATGAATGTAAAAAATGAATAATTTGATTGATGCTAAAGTGTTATGATACAAATCAAATAACCTTGACAAAAAATTACATCAAATCACGTAATTATTATTAGTTACTTAGCACTGAAAAATGATAATAATTTTAGAAGTCTCAATCAAACTTTATACCTAGACAGAATATAAAATATTTTATTAAATTTCATTCGATGTAAGAAAATGCGTTTGCAATGTCACAGACACAGTTAGAGATAGACCTACAACCACAGATTACTTTAAACACAATAATGTTGAATGTTGATTTTATGTGCGACGGCCGACGAGCATGGCGAGCACATCACTATTGTTAAATAACACAAGCCCGCAAATACTTGTTGTGGAATTTATTTTTTATGCTGCGTAAATTGAATGTGAAATGTGTGTATTTAAACTATCCAAATGTTAATAAACACGTGAGAAAATGATAACATTCGGCGGTGGGAACAATTCCACGGCGTTAGAAGATACAGGTGCGGTGTTGTGAACTTTGTTTTTCCGTTTTCGTCTTGTGGGACTTTGAAAGAGTTATTTAATTGTTATTTTGTAGGGGAAGTGAGGAGCATCTGCGAGAGTGTGTGCAGCGATGGGTCCAACGCGACCGTGCAGCCGGGGGGCTCCAACCAGCGGCCTCGGATGGATATAGCATGTGTTTTGGATATAACCCAAACATCAAATCTTGCTCATAGGAAAAGAGCTTTGGAAGAAGTTCGATTAGCATCTGACCTAGTCAATGCTAATTTACATCATATTCATGTAAGTAATCTCATTCATTCTTTACATTTTCGAAAAAAACAACAAATTACTGTTATTAGATCAACCACAGATTTGTCCTTCAAATCTCTTTCCTGTTACCAAAGTTACTTTGATAGCAATTTAGAATGTAGATACAAATTTTAATTTTTTTGAGTTTCGACATTGAAAATTGATAAGCAAAAATGGAAATACCCAATGTTATATTCAACGCATAACTATACCGACACTCAGATGCTGGGTTTTTCTCAGTTGTTAGCAGTAATTTCTTTTATTATCTATACTAAGACAAAAGTTGTTTATATATTTTTTGTAAATTAATACTTAACTTTTTTTAACCGGCTGTTGTATATCTTGAACTTATGTGAAACATGGGATTAACTTTAAGATAGGAAACAACTCACTTTAAGATCTCATTCATTTCCTATGTTATTTTGTTCTTCAAATTTTAAACATTATAGTCAAACTTATCTGCTTCAGCGACCTTGTCAATTAACCTTGAAATACATCTAGCTAACGCACATAAAATTCCAGCAAATATTATTTAAAGTAGCTTCAGGCTTTCCTCATGGACTATTTTTAGGATTTATTGTTTAGTAATAAAAAAACGATGATCATTGATGATGATGTTCATATATTTTGCTCTCTGTAAGCAAAACAAATGAACATCAACTTAACTTTTGCAGGCAGATCTGGTATGGCCTTGTTATATATGGGATGCATGTAGGCTTCCGCACACTGACACGATGCGACTCTAGTAGAATAATTTCTATAAGTAAAAACTTCATGGGAATTGTTCTACAAGAATCGCGTAGCGCCGTCGCGCGAAGCAAGTGACGCCTTACAAGGCACAAAAGCTAAGATTACGGTACTTTTTTCAGTTTGAAAAGCTAGACTTCGGTGAGACAAATGTGCTGGACACGTTCTACAATGCGGACGTGGCACTGGTGGACCTCAGTCTACAGCTGCAGCAGAGTTCGCTGCTGTATCATCTGGGAGTACGGGAAAGCTTTGACATGAAGGAAAATGTACTGCTGTATAATGATGTTGATGCGGACTCCACGCTTAGACTTAAGGTACCAATTTTTTATTGAATGTAGTATTAGCCACACAAATCTATGAAACGTTAAGCTATTTGTAAGCCATTCATTACTCATCTTTATCTGCCTAGCCTATTCCCAACTATGTTGGGTTGGCTTCCAGTCTCACTGGATGCAGCTGAATACCAGTATTAGTATGCCCCTTAGTAAGACTGGTTGTCTGACCTTTGGGCTTCTGACAACCTGTAACAACTATCAAAGATCCAAATGATAGCCGGGACCAACACCTTAACGTGGTTTCGGAGGCACGGAAGGGTCTTGGTTTGTAAACATGGTCACCCATCCACGGAACAACGGCGGCAAGCGTAGGTTAACCTGATCACTCGAACCGTGCGGCTGTCATCACTCAGCCACAAGCCCCTCAAACCTTGGAAGCCATTACTATAAATTTCAAAAGCCATAAAGACTGATGTGGTGATGGTTGAAAGGATAATAAATCAAACATAAGTAGGTAATATCTTATTTTCTGAGATAAACGTGCTGCTACTGATTAAATGTATACTTTTTAAGTTATGGCCAAGAACACAAAAGCCTTAAGATTCACACCTTCATTTACATAATTCATATTCCTATGTAATTCCAGTAAAACTTTATTGAGATGCTAAATACTGATCCTCACTAGTAAGTATATCTGATTTCATTGTTTTGACTTTAGATTCAGTAGATTTAACTCTGACCTTGCACAGCAATATGACATAATAATTTAAAACTTGGGAATTGTAATTATGGGATTGTTCCCATTGAGACTAAAACCGACCTTGGCAATGATTTATGGTATTTAAACCAAGTTGCGCATGAGATCCCATTCTTTTGTTACTTATCTAGGCCCTGTTTATTTCCGAGTCATTAACATTAAAATATTATAGCGTTACTATTAGTCAGTGCCGGATTAAGACTACTTGATGCCCTAAGCAATTCACGCCTGTTAGTAGGCTCTCCTATCCACTAGTCGCCTCGTATTTTTCCAAAACATCGACGAGCGATTTGTAAAGATTGGCGCACATCTCTCGCTAGAGTGACTTTTGGATCTTGTTATATCTTGCTTATAAACAGCCTTGCCTTTCATGTGCTAGCAAATACTGTTTCGGTGCTGTTTCTGCCTCATGGTGCCCCCCGAGACGTGGATGCCCTAAGCAATTGCTTAATTTGCTTGGGCTAATCCGGCATTGGGTTAATAAAACATAGGTCACATGGGGACTTGCCGACAGTGAAAACTTAAAACCATGAAATGATTTCACTGCTGGGGCCTTATTCTCTATGATAAAATGAACGAAATCGCGCGTAATGAACGCCAGATTGGCGGGATTAGACCTTGTCCAGAAGTGACGAATTCGCCGCGAAACTTTTCGCGCGTTAGCGATATACTAGGCGCCAATACATCGCGTCCACAAGCATCGCGCGATTTCAAAATATGCGCATATAGGTAGGCGTCCACAGTTCCGCATCGCACGCATCGGACGCATCGCATCAAACGGATTAGTTTTTCATAATGTGTCCACTGTATCGGCAGCGACCGGATTTGCCGACGCAACCACCAGCAATCGGATTGCCGATGCCACTTTCATTCGGATTTTCGTAGTGAAGGTACGTGGGAAATGTGTATGTGAGATAATGGAGGAAAGCGAAGAAGAACGCGTGAGCGCGTCCACTGATCGCCATTCCGTATGACGTCATCGGCACGCATCGCAATAGTTGCCCCTCGGAGCAAAGGCGTCGGCATTGCCGATGAGTAGATTATTGCGATCCGTACGATGCGGATCAGTGGACGTACTTTTGTTACTTTCTATACAAAGAATACTAAAATCCGTTACGTGCGATGCGTCCGATGCGAAACTGTGGACGCTTACCTTTAATCGCGTGCAGTTCGCGAGACTCGACTCGCGCTTGATTCGCGCGTATTGCGCGCGAGGCGAGATACTAGAGACCCCTTGTTGCGTCCACTTGACGCGCGAACTCCAGAGCGTTCAACTCCATGTTTTCTACTGTCAAATGAAATTCGAACCCAAATGCTCGCGCGTTGGTACGCTCCTTCTGGACGCAACGGTCGCGCGCAATACGCACGAGAGAATCGCGGCAACTTCGCCCTTTCTGGACAAGCTCTTAGCTAAGGAATGACTTAGTTTCGAGTAAGGAATCGTTAAGTGGTCATAGTGAATTAGAGCCCTGGGGGCCTAAAAGGCCACTTTGGCAATCAATCCAAATCCAATCCCAATCTCTTTGATTATACCTACGTAGTGCAGCGAAAAAAGAAAAACACGTCTTCGCCATGTTATAATTCATAATGTTATCCTTTTATGATTCTGCCAAACCTTTTTAGGCCCCCTGGTCAAGCGTAACACGTCATAGTCGTATACTACATGCTAATATTAGCATGGACGTGACTCGAACCCATAAGAATTTCTCCTAGCAAAAATCGTTCAACGCGCTTCAAGAAGTTTTCACAAAAACAAAACATACATACACTCGAAAAACATAACCCTCCTTCTGGCGCAGTCGGGTTAAACTAGTCGAAATACTACAAAATATGTAAGCGCCAGCTGCCAAGGCGCCACTTATCTCAATAATAGACAAAGTCGTATCTTACTTAGGCTAGGAACTCACGGAGCGATTTTCGCCCGCGTCCGCTGCGGTTGCGGGCCCGCAGCTTCTGTAGAATGCAAATATTTATATAAAAAATTAAAGCACATTTCACGACGCGTTTTACGCCCGCGGTGTTCGCGGTTGTATGCGGCTCCCGCTGTACCGGCGGGCAACTAGTAGAATCGCGCGGGCCGCGGTTACCCGCAGCCTCGGCGGGTGGCGCCCGCGCGCTTTGCGATCGGTTGGCGGGCGACCGCGGGGGCCGGCGGGCGGCGCGGCGGGAGGTACGGCCGGCCGGCCGGTACGGAGGTAGGGAGGCGGCGGCCGCGTAACCGCGCGAATAACCGGTCTCGTGAGTTTTGAAATAAAACCGCAGATCCACGACCGCGGCGGTTGCGGGCGAAAATCGCTCCGTGAGTTCCTAGCCTTATACGACACTATTATGAACACTGTACTCTGTAACATGCAATCATGTCATTATGTCTTTTGTCCACAAACAAAAGTGGTTCTGTTTAGTAATTAAACAAACTTTGTTTTTGTATAAAACTGAATTATATTTGGACTATTACACAATCGCGTTGCGCGCGCGGTCGTAGTAGCTTGCGGAGTAATGGCCGGCGCGGCGCTCGGCGTGGGCTGCGCTCGCGTTGACGCCCCTCGTCCCTCTCCTTCACCTCGCTCGCCCTAGTGCAGGGGCGCGTACATCCTCCGGGACCTTGAAAGGGTGGCTTTCAATTTTCTGCTCATTATTCAGTGACATCCGTTGCATTATTGGTGGCCGGGAGTATGCACATTTTGTTGACAGCCCTCCTTAGCGTGCCCTTTGATGTATAAACGTCGACAACTCTGCTGATTCCATCTTTCCCAGGATATAAATGGGTGATGCGGCCAAGTTTCCATTGTAGTGGGGGAAGATTTTCTTCTTTGAGGATCACTAGATCGCCCACACGAAGCTCGTGTTGCCTCGTCTTCCACTTGGTGCGCTGTTGAAGTTCGGCAACGAACTCCCGGCGCCATCTCTCCCAGAATTGTTGTCTCAGTTGCTCAATATACTGATATCGGTTGGGGTATTTGCAGGTGATAGGCAACGATGGTACCGAGGCGAGAGGTCGCCCTATAAGAAAGTGCCCTGGGGTCAGCGGAGAGGGATCGGTAGGATCGGATGAAAGAGGAGTAAGGGGGCGAGAATTTAAAATCGCTTCTATTTGTGTGAATAGTGTGGCGAGCTCCTCGAATGTCAGGGAAGCATTTCCCGCTACACGCTTAAAATGGTGCTTTGCGGATTTAACGCCCGCCTCCCATATACCTCCAAAGTGAGGTGAATATGCGGGGCTAAACACGAACTTTATGCCTTCGTTATTGGCGTAATTAATAGCCGACTCACGACTGGACCTGAGTATTCTACGTATCTCATTGTTCGCGCCCCTGAAATTGGTACCATTGTCGCAATATATAACATTAGGTTTACCTCTACGAGAGACGAACCTTCGCAAAGACAAAATGAAAGCATCAGTGCTCATATCGCTGACTAATTCTAAATGAATCGCTTTGGACGAGAGGCATACAAACAAACATAGGTAGCATTTTGAAATACGATTGCCTTTACCCTTTCGGCTAGAGATCATAAACGGACCAGCAAAATCAACACCACACGAGTAGAAAGGAAACATGGAGTAGCTTCTTTCGGCAGGTAAGTTTCCCATTAAAGGTTGTATGGTCTTCCCACGTAGGCGAATACAAACTATACACTGCTTTGTCGTGCTACGCGCTAAGTGTCTGCCACCTATAGGCCAAAATCGTTCTCTTATTGAGGCTAGAAGATGTTGAGGACCAGCGTGAAATAGGCGTTCATGTTCGTACCTTAGTATTAATTTAGTTAAATGATGCTTTGCATCTAAAATAATGGGGTGTTTTTTATCATAGGCGAAGTCAGAGTTTTGAATGCGACCCCCAACCCTTAATATGCCATCTGAATCAATAAATGGATTCAGCGGCAATAATTTTGACTTACGATTAAGAGTTTTATTATTCCTGATCAATTTAATTTCCTCTGGATAGCTTTCTAACTGACTTAACTTAACTAGCATAAGCAAAGAGTCATCTAATTCCTTAGTATCTAATGGACCATTAATTTTTGCATCTTTATTTTTGCAGTAATTTAGGAAACGTTGGACATATACATATATTCTCTTTAATCTATTTAAATTAGAATGTTTCTCAAATTGAATTATTTTGTTTGTTACAACAACATGACATTCGATGGTGTGCGAGTTTTTAACTTCAGGTAAAATGTTAGGGATTTGTGTGTGTGTTTGTGTAGGCCAACATGATGGGTCATTAGCGAGGAACGAAGGCCCTTCCCACCAGAGGAGACAGGACTGCAACTGCTTAGGAGTCACACCTCTAGACGCAATATCTGCAGGGTTTTGATCTGTGGGAACATGACAGAAGGTGAATCCAATTGTAAGTTGATTGATTTCATTCACTCGATTACACACAAATATTTTAAGATCCCTGGGAGGGGTATTCACCCACCCTAGCACAACCATTGAATCAGTCCATATAAATTTACGATTGATATTACAATTTAATGATTCTAATACCTTTGAACATAAACGTGCACCTAACAAGAAGCCACATAACTCCAATCGGGGTATAGTAGTTGGGTTCATAGGTGCAACTCGTGTTTTAGCACACAGCAACCTGACTGTAACTTTCTGATCATGATTTACAGAACGCAGGTAAATACAGGCTGCATAGGCCTGTTGAGAGGCATCCACAAAACAATGTAATTCTATATTACTGGGTGTATCACACAGAACTCGCCTTGAAATACGAATGTTGGTCAAATTAGAAAATTCCTTTAAGAGGTTAGCCCAGTTTTTACAAAATTCAGCTGGTACTGGATCATCCCAGTCTAGCTTAGAGGACCATAATTGTTGAAGTAAAATCTTAGCTACTATAGTGCAGGGACACAATAATCCTAAGGGATCAAAAACCTTGGAAACAGTAGAAATTATTGACCTTTTAGTAATATGAGTAGAAGGCTCTAGGTCTGTAGAGAATTGCAGCATATCAGCCTTGGGACACCAATTGAGACCTAATACACTGGATTCTTTATTGAAATCAATAGGTTTTAAAGAATCACATTCATCATCAAATAATTGAGGGCAGTTTGTGCGAAATTTTCTTAAGGGTAGGCATGCAGAATTAAGTGTGTTTACAACTTCATGATATATGTGTTTTAGCCCTTCTATAGTTTCTGACCCTGTATTTAAGTCATCTGCATAGAAATCGTTTCGAATTACACAAGCAATAGACTCATCCTTACATTCATATGCCAATTGTAAGAGACATCGAGTACTTAGAAATGGTGCAGAGGCAGTGCCATAAGTAAGTGTATTGAGTTGTAAAACATCAATCGATTGAGACTTATCATCACGCCACAGAATAAGCTGCAGATGGCGCTGCTGTTGCCCGACTTCAATTTGCCGGTACATTTTCTCGATGTCGGCTGTGAGAATGAATTTATGCCTGCGAAATCGCAATAAAATAGAGATTAAATCACTCTGCACTACTGGACCAATCATTTGAATTTGGTTAAGTGATTTGCCAGAGCTAGTTTTAGAAGAGGCATTGAACACTACGCGGAGCTTTGTGGTTTCGCTCTTTTCACGGATTACTGCGTGATGAGGCATGTAGTATCCAAATTCTGGCCTATTTATTTTAGTTAAATGCCCTAAATTTGCATATTCATCTATAAATGCCTTGTAATTGGCCTTTAAATCAGGATATTTTATGAATTTTCTTTCTAAACTCTCAAAACATTTTTTAGCGACATAGTAAGAGTCCCCAAGAGCCTTTTCAGGCGACTCCTTTATAGGCATTAACACAGAAAATCTTCCATTCGTTAAGCGAGATACGTTTTCTACAAATTGATCCTCACAGAGTTGCTCTTCGATGGAATAAGTTTTAGTGGCAGGTAAGTCATCAATTTTCCAAAAATTTTCTAGTGAGTCCTTTATCTCCTGAGTAAAATTACAATAAACCTTTGAAGCGGACTGACTACCTTGTATGGGGCCACTTATGAGCCATCCGAGCATAGACTCCTGTAGAACCGGTTTATTACTGCCCAGCTTAATTAAATTAGAGCCAACTATATCCCAATACACATCTGCTCCTAAGAGGATATCGACCTCAGCCGGGGAAAAATAGTTAGGATCAGCTAGAGTAATATTTCCAGGTAATTTTATATGCTCAGTATTAATAGTAGAATTTGGTAAGATTCCTGTTATTCGAGGTACTACTAGACACCTAACATTTAATTCGAATGGCATACATCTAGATTTAATTTTAATATAACAATTTTCAGTAATATTACATGTAGCGTTATTGATCCCACAAACATTCACTGAACCACCGGGGTTGATAACTAGCCCTATCTTCCTTCTTAATTTGTCTGTAATAAATGACGATTGACTACCTGTGTCCAGCAGCGCACGAGCTGTATACGTCTTATTATTTATTACAATTTGGACTAGTGCCGTACATAACAAAACCTGTTCATTGGATGCCACAGACAGTGACACAGGTAAAGAGGAAGATGTAGAGGGTTGTTCAGTTTCAGTAGAAGATATCGGGTTGCCTTTCATTGTAATATGTATTAATGTGTTGTGTTTCTTTCTGCATTGGCGACATACAGCTCTCAGCTGACATTGAAAAGCATTGTGACCATTATGCAAGCAATTCTTACACAACTTTAATTTATTAACTACATGTAGTCGCTCATCTACATTCATATTTTTAAATTTTGCACATTCATGCAAATGATGATTTTCATCGCACAAAACACAACAATTCTTGCTTTCTTTCTTGTCAATGGATACAGTTAGACTTTTAGATTGGGTGATTACCCTAGGTTTATAATCCACCTGTTTGTCAGAACGACTGTTATTAAAATAGGCAGTCTCGAGTATGTCAGCTCGACTGCGCAGGAAGGAATGAAATTCACTAAGTGAAGGTAAATCTGCAAGATTGCATTTGTATTCCTCCCATTTTCTACTCGTGTGAATGTCTAGTTTTGCTGAGACCATAAAAATTATAAGAACATCCCACATGTTAGTAGGCTGGCCAAGAGTGTCAAGAGCCCGCAGATGTTTTGACACATGGTCAACGATAAACCGCAGTGATTTATAGGATTCCCGTTGAATCGTCTCTATGTTAAGTAATGCCTTCAAGTGATTATTTATTAATAGGTTTTTATTATCAAATCTCTGACATAACAAATCCCATGCAACCTTATAATTGTTTGAACTAAACTCTATTGACTTAATAACAACAGCTGCACTTCCTTCAAGCGCAGACCGTAGATAGTGGAATTTATTAATTGGTGCGATACTTTCATTGCCATCAATCACTGACTGAAATGTGTCTTTAAATTCCAACCAGTTTAAGTAATTCCCATCAAATGTAGGAAGTTTGATTGTGGGTAATTTTATGGCATTAAATGAATGACAGCTATTAATAGATGCATGATCACTATTTTCTTTATCACAACTTTCTTTCTCAGCCTTTTTCTGGGGAGAATTATGTAAGGTATCTTGGCTCCTTGCTATTAAACTAATAAACTGGTTTTCCAAACTATCTCTTTCTTTAATTTGCTCTGTACTATCAGAATGCAATAAATCTATTTTGTTTTGAATAGCCTCAAACTCTTCCATGAGCGATTGAATTTTATTCAATTTTAATTCTAATTCTTTGTATTGAATATTAGATATTTCTTTTAAACTAATTAAATTATTTAAATAATCTGCAAATCTTGTTACCCGTCCTTTAATAATACCGCGCTGTTTGACTAAGTTAGTTATTTCTACCTTGAGCTCTGCTTCATTCATTTTGATAGATTAAAATAGTCACCAATAACACAGGCTAACAAACAACAAAACAATAAAATATGCACTCAAACCCGTTTGAAGAGCAGAGAAGCTCAGGTCCAGTCGCTCGCGCTGGTGCAATAGCACGACGCGGTGCTCAGGGCAGCTCGCGCCGAGCAGACAGCTTAGGCCAGCAGCGCGCACGTGGCGGCGCACGCGACGGAACCGGGCGGGCGGCGACGGCGATACCGAGACCGATGCGCTCCACTTCACGGAGGTACGCTGGAATAGTCGGCATATGGCATTGAACTAACAGTAGCTAACGTTGCCTTTGTTGTAGTTACAGGATACAGGCATGAATAGGTTATTTAGGCACCCTATGTGCTGAATTAATAAACATAGAACGAAGTTAGGTAGGCTAGCCAAGTAGGTAGGTGAAATGCGTGCATAAAGCGTGGGCACGTGCTTGTATTTTGAGCTTGATTAGATAATTAAATCCAACGCTGAGACGCACGTGCTTGTATTTTGTGCCTATACACCATTGAAAGCTAGCATAAACAATAAACCCAACACTCGAGTAGCAAGTCGGCCATTACACACAATGCGAGAACAAAGGATCGAGAGAATTGGTTAGGTAAGATAGGTGTATGAAAAGGTTAGGAACAGGGCTTACTCTCCTTGGGCTAGACCTCTGGTTCACGATGTCCTCAAAGGCTCCCGAAGCAGCAACAGCCAATCCTTTTCTTCACTCGTCCGGTGGCTCGCTGGGTAAGTATTGGTAAATGGCGGCTGCCACGTGTGACGCCCGCAAACTCGACGCTTTTTCTTGATTGTGAGATGATTATGTCCTGTCACGGTCGCCACTTTTGTTTAGTAATTAAACAAACTTTGTTTTTGTATAAAACTGAATTATATTTGGACTATTACACAATCGCGTTGCGCGCGCGGTCGTAGTAGCTTGCGGAGTAATGGCCGGCGCGGCGCTCGGCGTGGGCTGCGCTCGCGTTGACGCCCCTCGTCCCTCTCCTTCACCTCGCTCGCCCTAGTGCAGGGGCGCGTACAGGTTCTCTTGGACTTACCTTACTGGCAGCAAAATTGTATCTAAACATTCAACTATCGACCCATTATTGATTATAATGTAAAGCCTAAGTTAGGCTGTCATGTGGTGGATCTTTGACAGTCGTTACGGGTTGTCAGAAACCCAAGTCTGGGGGCCTAAAAAGGCCACTTTGGAGAGTAATAAAAGGATAACATTATGAATTATAATATGGCGAATTACAGTCAGTGTTTTTCTTTTTTTCACTGCACTACGTAGTTATAATCAAAGAGATTAGATTTGGATCGGATTGATTGGTATTTCAGCACAGACAAAAAAAAATAACTCAAAAATGCTTCACCAATGGGATTTGATACGATTAACTTAACGGTTAACTGTCCATTATGTTATCCTTTTATGATTCTGCCCAAGTGGCCTTTTTAGGCCCCCTGATAACCAGTCTTACCATGGGGTATTGTATTACCCAGGTTGTGGAGTTCAGATAGGCGGTCGTTCCATGTAAGATACTGGTATTCAGCTGCATCCGGTTAGACTGGAAGCCGACCCCAATATTGTTGGGATTTTGGGAAAGGCTAGGCAGGCGATGAATCGAATATTTATAATGAAGGATACTAAAGATATAATTGCATTATTTTGTGTGAGATAAATGGCAATACAAGATAAAATACAGAAAAAAGTTATGTATACATACTTACTTATTATTTAATTCTAAAGCAAAAACTCTTCATCCTTTTTACATGATAAAAGTGCGGTGAGGTAAAGTCCAGTCTTTTTGTGGAATGAAGTCATTCGGAGAAACATTTGACCATCAAAACAAAATCAATTAAAACAAAGATGTGGTTAGTTATCTCTTTTGCTAACCGTACATGACTAATATTCTCCATAATGTGCTAAAACATTACATGGAATTATGAAACCTTTGTGAAGGAGGAAAATTATCTTATTCTTTTGTACCTACTGGTTTTTAATTAATAATGTTTTTTTATTCATGTGAAGAGTGGTCTGAAAGTCGTATGACCTATCATTGTGCAATATTTGTGTGAAATCTTTATTATGAGGAATTATACGGTCGTAAGGGTCTGTTCGTGTCTGTCTTGAGACCACAAATACCCAGATCCTAATAATAATATGCCCAAACAATATGCCTGTTTTCATTTATACTAGGCATTACCAAAATATCCCTAAATAAAAGCGCACTTGGAATTTCAGCTCTTGGGTCAGCGCCGAGAGTTGAAAATCTAACCAGTGCAATTATATTAAGGCATTTTTTTTATTGTTTATTAATAAAAAACAAAGCAGTTACAAATCATTGTTGAACAATTAAACATACCTGACGATCCTGAATACTTATCTCTTTTGTTGACTGTACATAGATATTTTTTTATTTTTTCTAGATCGCACTGCAATCTAGAAAATATCTTTTTTAATACCTTAGAACAGTTCTTCGCATTAGACAACATTTAGGTGTTGCCTAGTGTTGCATATTAGTCTGCTAAACATCCCTCTTGTATTAAATCAGAACATAGGTTTCAACCAATAGACAATCCACTGCTTTTATCGTCATCTCATTGAAATACTCCATTAGGTTCTATAACACCTGTGGTCACTTGGTACTTTCACTTAAAAAAAAATAAAAGTCCTCCAGACCGTATTTCGGCCACGGCGGCCAATCTCAACGGAGACTAGCCTTCGGCGCGGGAGATATTATTATAGTGCACAAGTGTGCGCGCAGACACAGGTGCACTCCCTCTTCCCTCACTCTCATAGTCCGATGGGACGGCAATCCGACACGACCGGAGAGAGATCAGGCGCAGGACCAACGGCTTAACGTGCTTTCTGAGACACGGGGGTATCACACCGCCAACTTCCAAACTCCGGGGTGTTACTAAGAAATTTCTAATGGAAAAACTCAATAACACTTTGCCCGACCCGGGAATCGAACCCGGGACCCCACGCTCAGCAGTCGCGCTTGCGACCACGAGACCAATGGGGCAGTCAAAGCCTGCACTTAAAGCTTTCACTTAAAGCTGAGCTAGCGTAGTACGGAGTTTCAATAGAGTAGACCAACACCCTAATTCCGTACCACCCTATCAATCACATTCTGAATTATTTTGATTGATATTGCTAATCCATTGCTCCTTATGTTCTAGAAATTTGTCTGCTCAACAACTTAAATAACGCAATGAATGTTGTTGAACTGTCAAAATTAAAGACATTGCTACTATTAGCGTGTTACGCAATACTGGTTTTGTGACCACGTGTGGCCTGCCCTACAAAATCAACTATCATCCTATAGGTATGTCTTGTCATCCGACATCGAGATCTCCGGACCAGCTCAGTCACACTTTACTGGCAATTTAACCTATTATTTAAATACTAGCTGCGCCCCGCGGTTTCACCCGCGTAAATGACGATCCCGTGGGAGTAACGGGATAAAAAGTAGCCTATATGTTAATCCAGGGTGTCAGCCACCCTCATACAAAATTTTATCCAAATTGGTCCACCCGTTTGAGCGTGAAGAAGTAACAAACATATAAACACACACACACCCCCACACACTCACAAACTTTCGCCTTTATATTATTAGTGTGATATATCTTCTTGTGTAGTATGTACGTATGTGCTGTAGCCTGTCAACCACGTCTTGAATATGCACCTACCAAGCTATTACTCTCAATTTGTCAAATTGTCCCGTTCGTGTGTTCAATCATGCGAGAATGACAATTCAAAATATACTTCTATGCCTAATTCAATTATGGGTCGGGTTTTTTATTTGGGGGATTGAAGAATTGTATGTTGTTTTGTTGTATTGTGTTTCTGTCTTTATTGAGCAATTGCTGGTGATTTCTGCGACCTTCCAGTCTTTTGTCAATACTATAGGATACACCATAGAGCAGCTAAAGCACGTTAAGCCGTTGGTCCCGGCTGTCATTCGTGGATCTTTGACAGTCGTTACTGGTAGTAAGAAGCCCGAAAGTCTGACAACCAGTCTTACCTAGGGGTATCGTATTACCCAGTAACTGGGTTGTGGTGGTCAGATAGGCAGTTGCTCCATGTAAAATACTGGTATTCAGCTGCATCCGGTTAGATTGGAAGCCGACCCCAACATAGTTGGGAAAAGGTGTTTATATGTTTGTTACTTCTTCACGCTCAAACGGCTGGACCGATTTTGATAAAATTTTGTAATAGCTGACACCCTGGATTAACATATAGGCTACTTTTTATCCCGATATTCCCACGGGATCGAAACTTATGCGGGTGAAAGCGCGGGGCGCAGCTAGTCTGCTTATAAGATAAACTAGCTTCTGCCCGCGACTTCGTCCGCGTAAACTTCTTTCTTCTTTCTTTAAAAGGTACCTATTTGCTACTTACATCGCTTTATACAAAGACTATAAATAATGTCTCTTCACCACCCTTGGTTGACTGGTAGAGAATGCCTAAGGCATTAAGTCCGCCTTTGTACCTTTTTTTGTGCGAAAAGTTTAAATAAATAAATAATAAATAAATAAATGTAAACGAATAAATAGAAACATTATAATCTACCTATCGACATTTAGGGAACATGATCATCTGGAGTGTCGTGCCGACCGCCTGTGTACGCTGACCTTTAGAACCTCTGTAGAAACATGTCAAGATTTTGCGTAGGTAGTCAAGTTCCACCGTGCGGTAAAGTGATAAAACTTATTCCAAGTCATTTATTTACTTTTATTATACCCATTGTTAAATGTTTCAAGACTTACTAGTATTTACAATGCGATAAAACGACTATAGCGTACGAATTATGGTTTTATCAGGTTGAGAACTATGTTACATTGATGTTATTAGATACCTTCCTTTAATCATGATCTGCCTAGCCTTCCCAACTTACAGATTATTTTTCTGAAAGCTTGCTCCTCGCTTTTTTAATTTCCGTGTGACATAGGGTCATCTCTAGGATCACATATGTCCTCCACAACTGTGATTCTGTCCATTCCGGACAATATCACATAAATAATATCTTTGTATGTTGGGGTCGGCTTCCAGTCTAACCGACAGCCTATCAGACTTCCACAACCAAGTTGCTTACTGCGTAACACGATACCCATTGACAAGACTAATTGATTCCGTTAATGTAAGAAGGAACCATCTGGGATAATGCTATGTAACTTTTTCGACATAATTGTATATTTAATTACAACTCCTTACATCTTACAAGCATTTCATTATCATCATAATCATAATCAGCCTATAATTTTCCCACTGCTAGGACACAAGCCTCCTCTCTGTGAGAGGGAGTGGGCCGTAATCCACCACGACGGCCCAGAGCGGGTTGGTAGAGCAAAAAATAAAAGCATTTAGTCACACAATTTACACTAAAATACTAATTAAAGTAAAATATTCCATTCAATATTCCTTTTGAATGAATGACTCACATACATCATCAATGAATTACTCACAGAATCATCCAGCTCATTCCTTTTTATCAATTACATAAACTCTATTTTCCCATTGCCAGTTATCACTACCGAACTTCCTGTTCGTGTCCTACAAACTGACGGATGCTGGGACCTGTGTGACGACAAATCCTGCTGCTACCAAGTTCAAGGGCGAAGACTCTGCTGACCCCAAACAGCATCTGACCTTGAGACTGAAGAATATACTGCAAGATGTTGAAGTACAGACGAAGTAAGTAATCAAATAATGTGTAGACAAAAGAATGGGCATTCTGATGACAGTGAAAAATACTCATAATTTCTGAGTCGTAAGGTTCAAAGTTCAGAAACAACAAACGATTCCTCGAGCGACCGTGACACGGTCGTGTGGACTCATTTGAAATAACTTAAGACACCTAAAATATGGTTTATTGTTCAATGTGAGCTGGTCTAAGCTCATGTTTGGTCTTGGGTCTAATGATATTTGACTTCGTCTTTGGTATAACGGTCGCCAGTGCGACTGCTAAGCGTTGACTCCAGGGGGTCTACTCCGAAGCGGTTAACCACTATATCGGCCGAATGTTCGGTCATTTTCTACTACCATTAATTTCCTATATTGACTATTGGTCCCGACCAAACTGTGCCAATCCGAACCTTTTTAGAACCCTTAACCCTTTTTTTTTTTAAATTCGTTGTAGGACAACAATATTCGAATCAGAAAATGACCGAACATTCGGCCGATACAGTGGTTAACCGCTTCGGAGTAGACCCCCTGGGTTCGATCCCGGGTGGAGAGAATGTAGTTGGGTTCTTATCATTAGGATTGTCGCGGTAGCAGCCCTAAGTCTGCATAGCAGCTGACAGGCGTGGCTCCATTATATGGGACTAACATTACTGATGAAATGTGGGTGCATAATGGACCTCGGCATTACTATTTGAAAAATACAGTCGTAATATGAACTAGCTTCTGCCCGCGACTTCGTCCGCGTGAAATTTCTTGTACTCCCACCCCGTCGCAACACTTCGTATTCGCTTAGCGTTCTTTTTTTTTTCTTTTTAAAATTTCATTCTGACTTTTTTTCTTTTTGCTCGGCTCCTAAGGGTCATAGCGTGATATTAATAGCCTATAGCCTTCCTCAAGAATTGGGCTATCAAATGCAAAAAGATTTTTTCTAATCTGACCGGTAGTTCCAGAGATTATCGCGTTCAAACAAACAAACTCTTCAGCTTTATAATTAGTATAGATATAGATGTAAGGATATTTTGCATACAAATGAATAAAGGTCAACTTGCGTTCATTAAATTGAAATGTGGTTCATTCAAGAAGCAAGTTTCTGTGGTATTTATTATTTTATTAACTGGAATTAATAGTTATCATATTTACAACGCGCACACATAATGTTTTTATTGTTTCCTGCTTGTTGTTTTTAAACGGCAGATTTATAATTTTATGATGAACCGAACCATAAAAACTATGAGGAAACGGTATATGTTACAGCGGTGCTATTCTGTAAAAATCTCACCGTGAAAACTTAGGTGAAGCGAGCGTGGAGTGAGCTGTCAAGTGTCAATTCCTAGCAAAAACGAACTCACTTCACCTAAGTTTTCACGGTGAGATTTTTACAGAATCGACCGGCTGGTTATGTGTATAATGCACATTTGTGTGGCAATCAAGACGTATCAGACCAATAGCGGTAAAGTAAGGCTGAAACCGCGTAAACCCAGCGTATCTTTCGTCGCTCAAAATGAGTTGAGGGTAGCGCAAAATATAATATGGTAGAAAACCGTTTCGAGGTGGTGCGGGAAAAGATTTCCTTTAAGGATTTAGGGGAGGCATTTGCCCAGCAGTGGGACTGTATAGAAAAACAAAAAAAAACTGGCCAAGTGCGAGTTGGACTCGAAAACGAAGGGTTCCGTACCACAAGGCATAAAACGCCGAAAAAAAACGTGTCTTTTATACCCATTTTAATTTTATTATTTGTTGTTATAAGTAGCGGCAACAGAAATATAATGTACATCATCTGTGAAAATTTCAACTGTCTAGCTATCACGCTTCATGAGATATACAGCCTGGTGACAGACAGACAGACAGACAGACGGACAGTGGAGTCTTAGTAATAGGGTCCCGTTTTTACCCTTTGGATACGGAACCCTAACAAACGAATGTATCAATTTCTGTAACTTATTTTAATTGTTGTAAATGACGCTGCCGCCTGTCTATGGGCCCCTGCCGTCCCTGTACAGTGCTCTCAACAGTTGAAAAACGTCGGCAGAATGCGCCGAAGAATAAAAATAATCACATGAATAAGCTCTAAACTTCTTTTCGCAGAGCCCATCTCCAAGAAAAATTCCTATCGGACCTCCGCAAAGCGCGCGAAACATACACCGGATTGGAACTTGCAAACATGCTCCACGCTATGCGCAGGCGCCTCGACGACCCAGCCGTCCTATCAGGAGACACTATACTCAACATGCTGATATCCTACCGCGAGATACAAGACTATGACGCCATTGTTCAAGTGGTAGATGATCTGAAGACCATTATGAACAGGAAGAATTATGTCAATATGCCTATTATTAGGTTTATGTACGCTTTTGCTATGAATCGGTAAGTTTTTTTTTACTACAAAGGTAGCTTTATTTATTTGTCATAAGGTTCAAATTGGTCTGAAAAAAAAAACAGTACCAAAAAGGAACCAGTCTTACCAAAGTGTATCGTATTAACCAGTTACTGGGTTGTGGAGGTCAGATAGACAGTCGCTCCATATAAAATACTGGTATTCAGCTGCATCCGGTTAGACTTTTGGGTGTTTGCTTGTGGTTGGGAAAAGGTTAGGCAGATGATGAAAGTTGTTGCAGCCAAAGATTGCCTGTGAAATATTGATTTTAGCAATAAGATCGTCCATTTTGACACCCTATGTACAGACTCCAGCACATCAAGCTACTGCTATTTGTCAAATTTCTTTAATACATTTTCAACTTTATCGCTAAAGCATAAGGTTCAAGGTTGATTGGGACCGTCTGTACCTGACGCTCAAAAGTTGTTATACCTATATGTAATGATTAATCACACTAATATTATAAAGGCGAAAGCTTGTGAGTGTGTTTTTATGTTTGTTACTTCTTCACGCACAAACGGCTGGACCAGTTTTGGTAAAATTTGGTATGGAGGTAGCTGACACCCTGGATCAACACAGGCTACTTTTTATCCCGTTATTCCCATGGGATCGACATTCATGCGGGTGAAACCGCGGAGCGCAGCTAGTTTAACAATAAAGAGAGTATTCAATCTATGATTGATATTCGCTCGTGAAATCCAACACCTATGTGAAAAAAAAGTTATAATTCAGTCAATTATTGTTATAATAACACCATTGACTACAATGATAGTTGGGTGTTTGTTTTAAAAATACATTTTCTTGGTATAAGTTATACTTGTATAGTTATTTATAAACATTAACACTACACCTATAAAACCTCAATTAATCACGACTTTGTTATTGCTTTGTAAAATAAAAAGTAAGGTTTTTAATTATAGAACTGTACTCGGTTTGCCATTGTTTTGTTTATTTGTATACACTTCATGAAGAATCCGCCAATCCAACTATTTTTAATTTTGTTTAAATAGATAACTATCTATACAAAATTCAAAGTCCTGACTGACTGATATATCAACACACAGCCTCAACCGCTGGTCCTAGAGACATGCAATTTGGAGGGTGTTCTTTGTGAAGAGTAGGTATCCACTAAGAAAGGGTATTTCGAAATTCCACCCCTAATAGGGTGAATGGGGGAGGGTGAAATTTCACGCGGACGGAGTCGCGAGCAGTAGTAAACATACAAAATTTTACCTAAACGCGACAGTAGGTACAGTCCCTTCACAGTTATTTTACTTGTGACCGCAGCAACTCAATAGCTACCTTATTGCAACGGTAATAAAGATCACTGTGTTTTTGACAGTGTTGCAAACTCATTGGTAAAATAACAGTGAACGGACTCTAGGTACAGTCAACAGCAAAAGTAGATGATCAAAATCATAAATTCAATACTAATGAACGGAGTTCGCGTCAGAACTGTGTGGCGTCGAAGTACTACTACTTAGAGTACTTACTACGTAGAATACTTTTGAATCACTTCGATGCCACACAGTTCTGACGCGAACTCCGTTCATTAGTATTGAATTTCTGACTTTGATCATCTACTTTTGCTGTTCACTGTACCTATATTGCTGCAGAATGTTATTGACTAACAAGCATCCAAACATAATTTTGTGAGATTCTTACTCGCCTTTAGGGCTGGCTCACACCGCGCGAATCCCAACGAAGCGTAGTGTCACTATCTAAAAAATATCAATATCACTAAGGGCTGATCTTTCCAACGCCAGATAACTTTTTTTCGAGGAATAAAATTGACATTTGACAGTTTTTGTATGAAACAACTGTCAAAATTTCAAAATTTTTCCCCGAATAAAGTTGTCAGATGATTGAAAAATCAGCCCTAATTGAAATAAAGTCGACATTATATAAAAGCTTCGCAAAGTGTGTTCGCAAAAAAAAAAAAGTGTGTTATAGCCCTTAATAGTAAAATAGAAGACTTAAACATTCCTTCTCTTTTTCTTAACAGGCGGAACAAAGAGGGAGACCGAGAGAATGCTCTCAAAGTATGCGTCAAGGCTTTGGATAAGAAAGAGAACAGATTCCCTGACATGCTGTGTCTGTGCGGGCGCATATACAAGGACAAATTCGTTGAATCTCAGCACACCGATAAAGAAAGCTTAGCCAATGCTATCAAGTGGTATGTGGTTTTGTACTTTATTTATTTTGATCCACAGGAAATAAACAATATGATGACAGACGTTTCAAAAATCTAATGATGCTGTTTTAGTTTTCATCAAAATCGAGCCCGCAACTCCTTTGAGTACTTTCCGCTATTCCGCTTAGTTTCGGATTTGGCCATCCACGCCCACTTGAAAAATTCAACCTGTATATTATCAGCTAATGGCAGAGTTTCCAGTCATCCAACATCAGTATCTGCCTAGAGTTTCCCTTTATTCATTTGTTTAATTTTTCAGGTACAGACAGGGCTTCGAAGTGCAACCAAATGAGTATGCAGGCATCAATTTGGCAACACTTTTAGTTATAGCTGGCAATGACTTTAAAAACTCACAAGAATTACAACATATTGGTAAGTAATCTTTATAAAGGAACTAGCTGGGCCCCGTGGTTTCACCCGCGTAAATGTCGATCCCGTGGGAATATCGGGATAAAAAGTAGCCTATTTATGTTAATCCAGGGTGTCAGCTACCTCCATACAAAGTTTTATCAAAATTGGTTCAGCCGTTTGAGCGTGAAGAAGTAACAAACACACACACTCACAAACTTTTGCCTTTATAATATTAGTGTGATTCCCTGACTGACTGACAACCAAAGTGGGTGAACTTAGATATATTTTTTCAAATGTTCTTTAAAAGTGTATAATAGTCCTTGCAATGCACGAGAGCGCGCTATGTGACTCTTATGTCATTGTTATAAGGTATAAATTGCAATGATTGATGCGCGTTCATGACGTAACAACTATAGGAGGATTTTCAACAAATAATGTATATTTCATGAATTAAATTATTTGAATTACACTGTTTCACATCACATTGGTCATCTGCCTAAGCTATTACTCAGAAATTCATTTGGTTTAATTCTGGCTAAGAGCCAAAGAGGCAGAATGTCTAATGGATTAATAATTTTATATGGCTATATTTCATGAAGAATTTGACATAACAAATTGGTTGAGTATAATAGACTTGTCCAAAGTATATCATTATGTTTCGTTTTATTCTTGACTACGTTAAATACTAAACGAGTTTGTCATAGTGCATGAAACTACTGCATTCTAGAACAAGAAATACATAACCTCATTACACTGAAATTATACCTCTTTCGATTTATGATTATATCGATTTCCGCTTATTCGATCCGATTTCTGTCAGTGGTATGACATGTGATCATAGACAAAGATAAAATATAGGAGCTAACTCAAACGACGGTCATTAGTTAACCGATTTTTAGGGTTCCGTACCCAAAGAATGCTAACGGGACCCAGCTATTACTAAGCCTCCGCTGTCCGTCCATCCGTCTATCTGTCAGCGGGCTGTATCTCATTAACCGTAATAGGTAGACAGTTGAAATTTTCACAGAGTGTGTATTTCTATTGCCGCGACGACAACAAATAATAAAAATAAAATAACGTTATAAATTAAAGGAGGTCTCCATACAAGAAAATAGTTTTTTTCGGCGTTTTTTTGCCTTGTGGTACGGAACTCTTCGTGTGCACTTGGCCGGTTTTTTATCGGTAACCGATTATCACCAACTAAAGTCGGTTGCTATTATTGTCAGTTGTCTCGGACTCCCGGCAGACCGGAGTCCGGTAGACTCTGACTCAAATATGTGTGTGAAGGCCCTTAAAAGGTGTAACGAAGACCTGACGAAGTTCCTGGAATCAGAAATCAGTTGAATGCTAAAAGCACAGGACCGGTCGATGTGGCAACGGTTTACGGCGTCCTATGTCCAGCAGTGAACGTATTTCGATTGAATGATGATGGAACACCCTTTTTTTTGCGGATGTGAAATCATCAAATGACCACCCCTCCCGCTCTGGGTCGGAGCGGAAGGGAATGTCAGACTCTTACTGACTAAAACCCACCCGTGTTCCTTCCTTAGCCCTTTATGTTCCGGGCCAGCGGTAACCCTTTCGGACAATCCCGCTGACCCGGCAGGCTTCGGCCCTAAGGGCCCCTTCCTCGATGCTGACATCTCTTTGAGGCGCGCGTGGAACACGTACGCGCCCCCCGGCACGGGCCTGGTCCGTCGGACGATCTGACGGTGAGCTACCCATTACTCTCCGCCCGCAGGCCCGCGCCTACGGTGGCCGGGAGTCGCCACGCGGCTCCCGACGCCCGGAGCGTCTCCCGCGGCTCTCTCCCTGAGCCGTCCCGCCACCTTCTTTGATGAAACACCCTTAAATGTTTCTTTTGTTTTCAGGCATGGTGCTAAACCATCTAATAGGCAAGAAGGGCAGTCTATCGTCACTCAAGGACTATTGGGATGTGGCGACTTTCTTCGAGATATCGGTACTAGCACAAGACTACGTGAAAGCTATACAGGCAGCAGAATGTATGTTCAAACTTAAACCGCCGAATTGGTACCTCAAATCCACTATTGGCAATATTGAATTAATTGATAGGTAAGTTATTTTATTTTAGGGGGCCTAAAAAGGCCACTTTGGCAGAATTATAAAGGGATAACATAATGGACAGTTAACCGTTAAGGTAATCGTATCAAATCCCATTGGTAAAGCATTTTTCAGTTATTTTTTTTTGTTTGTGCTAAAATACCAATCAATCCGATCCAATTCCAATCTCTTTGATTATACCTACGTAGTGCAGCGAAAAAAGAAAAACACGGACTGCTTTCGCCATATTACGATTCATACTGTTATCCTGTTATGATTCTCCAAAGTGGCCTATTTAGGCCCCCTGAAAGGATGGGTGAATTGTTTGGTTATGGTTACCTTTACTTAGATATTTGAATGCATGTAGGTACCCAATAAAGATAATCTGTATCTTTGATCAGTTTGCAACGCATTATAGCCCTGTAAATAAAAAATGCTTGTTCAGATTGTCAACTGTCAACTAAACCTACTTACATTCGACATTTAGGCTACGTACGCACTGAGAGGTGGCTTACTTAACGCCTAGAGCCTAGCAAGTCACCTTGCGAGTAGCGAAGTGAAACGAACGCTCTAGAATTTTTGGAACGGCCGCACTGCACGCTTGGCGCCACGCGCGCTCAAAGAGATGTCAGCAGTAAACAAGGGCCCCCCCTATGGCCGAAGCCTGCCGGGTCAGCGTATTGCCCGAAAGGGTTGCCGCTGGCCCGGAACATAGAATAGAATAGAAATACTCTTTATTATGTACACCAAATAAATTACAGACATAAAAATAGAAACTGTACATAGGGTGACACAATGGGCGGTCTTATCGCTAAAAGCGATCTTTTAAAGACAACCTTTGGATGGATTAAAAAGGGGAAGGACAGACAAATACTGTAGGTAGTCTGTGGTGTACCTATTTCATAATACAATTGTTCCTGACGTCATATCGGGCCACACACCACACCGCGATCGCAGGCTTCCCCCGCCATTCACTCATTCGCCGACACCTTGAGCGTGCGCACAGAATCGGTCGTCTCATTGTAATCAGCAATACTGAATACCTACAGTTCTTGTAATATCGCAGTAGTTTTTTTTATTTATTTACCAAGTCAAGACCACCAGCAGCACACCTGGAGCTTGATACTCAACACAATAAAACATACATAACGTATATTATACTAATCTAAATAAATATATACATATAATAACAACAAAACACAAACAACATAAAGAACAACAACACAAAGGAACAACGGAACATAAAGGGCTTAAACGGAACATAAACAAAGGAACATGGGTGGGTTTTAGTCAGTAAGAGTCTGACACTCCCTTCCGCTCCACCCAGAGCGGGAGGGGTCATTTGATGATTTCCCATCCGAAAAAAAAAAGGATTCTAAGTCACTAGGCTCTAGGCGCTAAGTAAGCCACTTGTCAGTGCGTACGTAGCCTAAATGTCGAATGTATGTCTGCTACCAATCATATATAAATAGAAACAAAATACTTTTAGCATGGCTATATGACATGCCAGTATTGGCTTTCGGAATAGATTTAGATAAGGTATCTTTTTGGATAGAACACTATAGTAGGTATCTATCTATGCTGTGCTTTACAGGCTCCGTAATTGTAGCTTTAAGCCATTGTAAGATCTTGTAAATATTATGGATCGCAAATAAAGAAAGAAATATGAATAATTATTTTATAAGTTAGTTTTGAACCCAAACGTTTTTGACTGATGTCACTGAGTATGAGCACCCCGAAAGGGTAATAAATTGTCAGGCCGAGACCAAAGAACTCGGAACTTCGTATTTAAATTGTACGAAAACCGAAATGAAATTGGTTGTCGTGATTCTTATAATTATGTGATATAAACTCCTATTAGCTGTGTTGAGAAGGACATAAAAACCACTTAATTCAGACTTGTGTGCTTCAGATTTCGGAAAAGTGAAGAAATATCACTCCCGGAACAGCAAGTATTTTCCTTCTGGATGGAGTACTTCGTGGAGGCAACTAAGAGCGAATGTGAAAATATCATCAGGTTTCCTGTAAGTCAAGTTTTAATAATATATATAAACGGTTTCCCAACAAGAGCACCGGATTTAATTTTAAAGAAAAACACATTTATTTTTGAATTAAGCATACATCTTTATTTCAACATAAAGAAAAATAGTTCAGATTAAACGTGAAATACAACATCAGGCAAATGGCCTCCACGAAACCTTATTCTTTTGTTGAAATTTTGAATAACGTTTTCGCATAAATGTTTTCGAATTTCACCAATAACGCGCCGTATTTCCTCTTTAAGATGTTCAACTGTTTGTGTCGATTCATTTGGCGCATTATTGCTACGTAATTGGCGAACCGTTTTCGCAAAACTTTCGCCATTTTTGTAATTTCTCCATATTCTTAAATCGCGTGGTCTGTACGTGACAACTGTCAAAAAAAAATCACCGCACAACTCGTATTATCAAAATGGCGGCAAATTTAAATCCGGCGCTCTTTTTAGGATACCCTATAATCTATAGCAAAACAAAATGTTTGTTTTTGTTTCCTTTCTGGTACGTCTCAAACCACAGTTGGTTCGTAATCTTTTGATACTTACAATAAACAAAAAGATAATTGACGATGTCTACATACATTATGTACCATCATCTGCTTAGCATTTTCCCAAATATGTTGGGGTCGGCTTTCAGTCTAACCGGATGCAGAGTTACTGGGTAATACGATACCAAGGGCAATCGTACCACAACCAACCGTTGTATCGTCTGACAACCAGTCTTACCAAGGGGTAAGACTGGTTGTCAGACTTTCGGGCTTCTGACGACCCGTAACGACCGCGACAGTCAAAGATCCACGAAATACAGCCGGGACCAACGGCTTAACGTGCTTTTTGAGGCACGGAGGGGTCAGCGACCACAGCACCAGATTGATCGACCCGTGCGGCTGATATTACTTAGCCACAAGCCTGTACCATATTTTCAAAATCTGCGAACAACTAGATAGAAATGTCTCCAACACTAATATGGTCTTCAAAGGACCTTTCCCTGGAGCTCTAACGGTAGCTGCCCTTACTGCTCAATCTCAAATACCCTCCCTTTAATATTCTCTTGCATAGTAAGCCAAATAATACTCATACACCCGCGGAGTAATTGCTTACCACACTATCAGTAGCAATGACTTTCATTTTGACAGTTCAACAACATCCATTGCGTTATTTATTGACGTTGTGAGCAGATTTTTTTTCGAACGTATGAAGCAATAGAGCAATGGATTAGCAACATCCTTCAAAATGATTCAGATTGTGAGTGATGTGTGAGTGTGTTACGCACTTAGGGTGCCAGTTTCTGTCAGGGTTAATGGATGAACACCAAAGGAAAGACCGTTCTAAGGATTTCAATAATACGTTTATTAATCCTTGGAAGGTGTGTTTATCCATTAAGGCGAAAGCGCCAGGGCAGCCCGCGAAATTCAAATTTTCTTACGTTTTTTGCAATTTGCTGGTCATTATTAAGTTGTACGTTGATTAAAATATGATTCGCGGTCGTAACAAATATGTATCTACAGAATTATAATCATTAAAGTCATCAACACAACTCTCTAAGACCATGTAATCCCCAAATGTCAAGATTTCATGAAATAGTCATTCTTGGGGATTACATGGTCTTAGAGAGTTGTGTTGATGACTTTAATGATTATAATTCTGTAAATACATATTTGTTACGACCGCGAATCATATTTTAATCAACGTACAACTTAATACTGACCAGCAAATTGCAAAAAACGTAAGAAAATTTGAATTTCGCGGGCCACCTTAGAGCTTCCCCCTTAACCATAACAGGTTATGAGCCCAGAATCCAACGCAATGGAATATATATTACAATTTAAATTATAAACTGGGTTTCTCTCTTCTTTCTAGGTGTTAATCTTAGAAACAACAAAAGTGTACATGCCATCGTACGTGAACGTAAACATGGGTGCTGAACAGAAGTCTGTGGAGATCCTCAACTTATGTCTGGACTCGATGCGCGGTGAGTGTCGGCAGGTGCATCGATGGCTCTTCACCTCGGATATGATTAGGAGTTACAGGTAATTAATAGCTTCTACTCAAATAGCATAATAGTTATTTATTTATTAACTCCCTTACTCGTAAACGTATTATATCTAGTGTCCGACCGAAGCTTCGGCTTCGGCTTCGGCTTCGGCCACCTTCGGCCAAAAAAGCACCTTCGGCCAAATCTTCGGCTTCGGCCAAAAATTTGCCGAAGGTTTGGCCGAAGCCGAAGGTTTGCTAGTTGTCAAAATTTGAAATTTACTGAACGATGCTAGAGCGAGACGGAGAGTGTGCAGAGCAGCAGAGTTTCGCCGCGCCGCCGCACCGGACCAAACGAATCGCAGTTAGTAAACTAAACGAGTCAAAACAAGTTTGAGAGCGCGTCTTAAAATTCTAATAAGTGTTTTGTTTTTAAATATTTCATATTTGTTATTACAAATTATTTTATTTATTACTGTGAGTAGTACCTGTGGTGATACGTTCATTATTGTGAGGCACTCTAAGAACCAAAAAACCGTAAGTATTGTCTGGTTTAAAATATTTTATGTTATCTAACGTTAGGTAGGAAACTAAATGGAAACAATGTTGGTATGTTTTTTTATGCAATTTTTAGATAAAAAGACATGTGAAGATTGTTTACTTTTAAAACTACTTTTACGTATTTAATTTTCTCAAAAATTCCAAAAAATTATATGTAAAAAATAGATATTGAAAAAGCGTTAAACTTTGCTCAATTATTTTATAGAAATATTTTGTGTTCGTCTGATAATTAAAAAAATGTGACTGATTATTTGATTATTTTTGTTAAAATTACTTTAAGTAAATAAATATTTAATTAACATTGTATATTTGAAACTTTTATTTTAGACAATATTTTATTACCTACTTGTATTATGTTGGTCACTCGGCTCGTTATTGGGCTAAATCTCTAAAGCTCTCACAATATGTATCTGATCTAGTATATTCTGAGATCAAAGTAACTATCGTATTTCTCAAGGTCAATGACACCTTCGGCTTCGGCTTCGGCTTCGGCCGAAGGTTTTGGTGAATACCGATTAATCGGCTTCGGCTTCGGCTTCGGCCAGAATTGCACCTTCGGTCGGACACTAATTATATCAGATGAATAGTTACACACCGATTTCTCTCTTTCAGTCGTCAGTTATTTGACTTTCGAAAGAAGAAGACAAAGCGTTGTGTAACTATACAGACGCTACACAACGGTTATTAGTACGGGGGTAAGCCAAAGCATCAAGCTAGCCCGCGAAATATAAATTTTCTTACGTTTTTTTGCAATTTGCAGGTCAGTATCAGGTATATTGGATCTAAATTATGATTCGCCGCCGTTACACATATTTATAGAATTATATTTATAAAAATCATCGGTACATCTTTCTAAGTTCATATTCATCTGCCTAGCCTTATCCCAACTATGTTGGGGTCGGCTTCCAGTCTAACTGGATGCAGCTGAATAACAGTATTTTACATGGAGCGAGTGCCTATCTGACCTCCACAACCTAGTTACTGGGTAATACGATACCCCTTGATAAGACTGGTTGTCAGACTTTCGGGCTTCTGACTACCCGTAACGGCTATCAAAGATCCACGAATGACAGCCAGGACCAACGGCTTAACGTGCTTTCCGAGGCACGGGGGGGTCTCGGTATGTAAAGATGGTCATCCATACACAGACCAACAAGTTCACATTACCCTATTGAATGACTATTTCATGAAATCATGACATTTGAGGCCAATTATAACTTAAGGAGTTGTATTGCTGATTCTGACGATTATAATTCTGTAAAGCCATATTTGTTACGGTTGCGAATCATATTTTCACTAACATACAACCTGACACTGACCTGCGAATTAGATTTGTTTTGATCCAGATTGCTAGCTAAACTCATAATTAACTCAATATGGCGAACGCCAAAGACATGATGTGTAATTCGTTTCTGTGCTTCTCGCATCCAGCGGATTCCTACGGCCTTCATCAGATCATCGGTCCACCTTGTGGACATGAGAAGCACAGAACCGGTCGAAGTGGCGGTGCTTAGAGGAGGCCAATGTCCAACAGTGGACGTCTTTCGGCTGAAATGATGATGATTATGATACTTTATCGGACCGTTCATAAAATTTGATTTACTCATTCAGTTTATACAAACGCGACGAGCGCTGCCTCTTCCTGTACGTGAGCGAGAACTCGGACGACTTCCAAATCTTCCTGCCGTCGCAAGCGTGTCGCCAACGTCTGCACGATCTGTTGGGAGAACTCACTGCTGACCACGAGAAGGTCACCGATTTAGATACCAGTGTTATGCAAGACCAGCTTAAGGTATGTAGGGTGCCAAAATCAAATATTATATGTAGTTCAAATAAGCTGTTTCACTGCTGCAAAAATGAAGGTGAAAAAACTTAAGAGGCAAAGTCAAAAAAGGTGGTCGGATCAATTGGAAATACCCAACAGCGCCGCTCTCCACCAGACCACTGAACATAAGAGACGGAGAAAGACCGTTGACAATTTGAAATGGAGTTACGATTCTCAGCAGAGAGGGAGCGATTAAGAAGAGAGACAGAAGACATGCTGTTACACTAAATAAAATATAAGCTATCTTTGAGCTTCCTTATCGATACATTGATAAGCTGATCAATGGTTAGCTGTGTCGATCGCCATCAGTGACAACCATGGACTGAGTTTACAGATATCACTCGTAATAAATACCTGTAAATTGTACTCTTCTCTTTTCGAACTCTTATAATGTCACATAAAAACATTTGGTGTCAAAATCTCTTACATACAACTTGAAAAAGAAAAGGAAATGCGAACAGCCCTTAGTCCGTGGAACACCGCATATCTTAATATAAAATGAAAAATGGTTTAGGTTTTATTTTTACAAGTAAATTCGTTAACAACTAACGATTGGAGCCTCCTTTTAAGCAATTAAACCTGTGTTAGGAGACTCCGCTCTTCCAATATCTTAAATACGAAAAACTTGTAAATTATATTTCATTTCATATCACAAAAAGTAAAACATCCTCCCTTTCTTTTCCCAGTTTGAATACGAGTTAGACGACGCCAACAAACGCATGGTCCTCGGTAAGGGAACATACGGCATAGTGTACGCGGCCAGAGACCTCAACACACAAGTGCGCATCGCCGTGAAGGAGATCCCCGAGAGGAACCTCGGCGATGTGCAGCCGCTGCACGAGGAGATACTGTTGCACTCGCAGCTCCGGCATCGGAATATTGTACAGGTAAGCACTGTTGCACTCGCAGCTCCGGCATCGGAATATTGTACAGGTAAGCACTGTTGCACTCGCAGCTCCGGCATCGGAATATTGTACAGGTAAGCACTGTTGCACTCGCAGCTCCGGCATCGGAATATTGTACAGGTAAGCACTGTTGCACTCGCAGCTCCGGCATCGGAATATTGTACAGGTAAGCACTGTTGCACTCGCAGCTCCGGCATCGGAATATTGTACAGGTAAGCACTGTTGCACTCGCAGCTCCGGCATCGGAATATTGTACAGGTAAGCACTGTTGCACTCGCAGCTCCGGCATCGGAATATTGTACAGGTAAGCACTGTTGCACTCGCAGCTCCGGCATCGGAATATTGTACAGGTAAGCACTGTTGCACTCGCAGCTCCGGCATCGGAATATTGTGCAGGTAAGCACTGTTGCACTCGCAGTTCCGGCATCGTAATATTGTGCAGGTAAGCACTGTTGCACTCGCAGTTCCGGCATCGTAATATTGTGCAGGTAAGGACTTTTGACACGAGTTGTTCGACAATACGGTCATGATACGTGTTGGCTCTTTTATGGCATCTGAAGTTCTAAATGAGATGGTACAAAGTAAAGTTTCCTTAGATATTATTCCAATGTTATTACCAGTAGCGAAGGGTACATTTTTGTAAGAGGTAAGCCGAAGTAGATATCTTTAATATGATTATATTATTTGTCTATAGAATACTGTACTGTGTCTATGGAATACTGTACTGTGTCTGTAGAATACTGACTGTACTGTAGGAATCGAGTTGTATGGAACCTTCGCCACTGGTATTTACGAAACACTTTTACTTCATAAGTAAATAGAAAACGCAAGTTGAGATGCTTGAGTAAAGCATGCAATAATATGAACCATCTCAATATATTTATGCCACTGGGAATCATCGCTCCGAGTTTCTCTGCCTACACTATTTTGGTTGCATTAAAAACTTATTGTCTTTGGTCCCGCACCGTAGTAGGTAATTATTATTGAACCCATGAAAATCTCCTGAAGACAGGGAGATCCAATCTACACTATAAAACAAAATATAGAAGAAGACATCTGAATGAAGTCTACCAAATGTTTTTTTTTTATTCCAGTACTTAGGGTCGATATCGGAAGACAACTACTTCAAAATCTTCATGGAGCAAGTCCCGGGAGGTTCACTATCCGCATTGCTACGGTCAAAGTGGGGACCTCTGAAAGAAAATGAAGCCACTATAGCGTATTATACTAAACAAATTCTGGAGGGTGAGTTGAGTTATTAATTTTTGACATAAATTATGTTGTAAGATAAAACAATTGTCTAAAGGTAGTCAAGACCGCTAGTATGTAAAAGCGAGTCTTCCCATCGTTTTAGAAATTCCATTACGAGCCAAACATTCTCCCCTTTATTCATAAACGTTTCTTAAAGTTAAGTAGTGATTAGCGACTGTTTGACCGTACATTTTTAACTATAGAGTTATGATGGAACAGGGTGTAAAGTTCAGTCATACTTTATAGAAAAGGGAGGATCCTCCGACCAGACGGGTGTTGTGTCTGGCGGGCAACTGCCCAATGATTCATGTTGGGCCGTTGTGTCTATGCTAGTTGCGAGGTAAACTCTGCTTGCGAGATGCAAGATTTGTGTGACGCCAGTATGACGCGTTATTCTCATGTGGCGTTGTAGATACCGCTACATAACGTTTAAACGTCACTTAACTTTAATAATCGTTTATAAATAAACCCCTCTTTTACCAAATTATTATAGTGATTCGTTGCTCGTTGGATCATTCTCAACAATGAAATAGTCAACGTAGTCACTGCTTACTGTATTCACTATTCATGATCTTTGACTGAATTACAATACAGTTCTTAGTTTTTGCTAAAAAAAAACTTTTTTCAGGCCTAAAATACCTCCATGACCAAAAGATAGTCCACCGCGACATAAAAGGCGACAATGTCCTCGTCAACACTTACAGCGGCGTGGTAAAGATCTCGGACTTCGGCACATCCAAGCGTTTAGCCGGGCTCTGTCCGTCTACCGAGACGTTTGCCGGCACACTGCAGTATATGGCGCCTGAGGTCATTGATAAGGGACAGAGGGGCTACGGAGCACCGGTTAGTATTTTTTTTTTTAAACGTTGCCCCACACTAGGAATTTCTCCTGTATTGTGGGAGCGTTTACAAACATTTAAAGTCACATACACAAACAGCCAGACCCGGAACAACTAGTTGTAGGTCATACAAATATTTGTTCCGTGCGGGAATCGAACCCGCGACACGCAGCGCAGCAGTCAATCGCTTAACCACTGCGCCAACCGTGCCGCCAAACTATTTATTTGACTAATCTTATGACAAGGCTGGCTTCTGCTCGCAACTTCGTTCGCGTGAAATTGCTTGTTCCCTCGACCCACCCCGTCGCATCAGCGGGGCAATTGTGTAACACGTTATCAATTGGAATCGGTTTCATTTTGACAGTTCAACAACATTCATTGCGTTATCTTTGTTTCCGCTAAGCGCTCTTTTTGACTTTTTTCTTTCTTTTTGCTCGGCTCCGTATGGTCTTAGTTTTCACTATCTTGTGTGTTTCCAGGCTGATATTTGGTCACTGGGCTGCACCGTGGTTGAGATGGCGACAGGAAACCCACCCTTTATTGAATTAGGATCTCCTCAGGCAGCTCTTTTTAAGGTATGTAAATAAATAAACAAGAACTCGAATGTGATTCGAACCATTTCGATGAAATGAATTGACCTTAAACAAAGTGGTTTGAAGAAATTGTTTAAAGTTGAAAAGAAAAAACTTTAAGTACCAGATAGCCAATAATGAATGAGTTAAGAATATTCTAAAAAATTCGCTCCGTATACTGCGGTTGTAATGCGCTTCCCAACAGTGACCATTCGCCGTTGGTTTCATCCAAAAAGTTTTTGTTTAGAATCCATATAAGGCATACTACATCCTTGCTAGCTTATTCATCATCTGCCTAGCCTTTTCCCAACTATGTTGGGGTCGGCTTCCAGTCTAACCGGATGCAGCTGAATACCAGTATTTTACATGGAGCGACTGCCTATCTGACCTCCACAACCCAGTTACTGGGTAATACGATACCCCTTGGTAAGACTGGTTGTTAGACTTCGGGCTTCTGACAATCCGTAACGACTGTCAAAGGTCCACGAATGACAGCCGGGACCAACGGCTAAACGTGCTTTCCGAGGCACGGAGGAGTCTCGGTATGTAAAGATGGTCACCCATCCACAGACCAACCGCGGCAAGCGTAGCTTAACCTGATCGATCGACCTGTGCCCCTCCTTCATCCTTGCTAGCTTATTATATTAGACAAATCCTTCCTCCACTTCTTCCACTGGGCGCGCGTGGTGGATTACAGCCCACACCCTCTCACCAAGAGGAGGCCTGTGTCCCAGCAGTGGGAACATTGTAGGCTGATTATGATGATGATGAGACAAATCCTTTATTGGTACTAACTTAGTTATCAATCAAATGTGTACAGGTGGGTTACTACAAGATGCACCCAGAGATCCCGAGCGAGCTATCCACCAGAGCCAAGAGCTTCATACTACGTTGTTTCATACCGGAACCGGAACAACGCGCCACCGCAGCAGAACTACTGGAGGATCCCTTCCTTTGCGAGTATGTATCTTAAATTATTTTTAGAGTACGACCGAAACTGGTTTTCCGGCCGAAACTGAAACCAAAACCGAATATTCGGCCGTGGCTTCAGTTTTGGCCGAAACCGAAAGTTACATGTAATCAGTTCCATCAAAACATAACCTCTAAAGAATGTTTGCGTCGGGCGACAACGCACTGACTAAGTTGTGTTGCTACAGAGCTATCCGAACGGCGCACGACAATTCCCGAACAGGGCCGCCAGCGTCCGCCAAAGCGTTGCCGCGAGAAACGAAGTTAGGCGAGCGTGCACGACAACTTCCGAAATCAGTTTCGGTTTTGGTAATAATTTTGGCCGAAACCAAAACTGCCGTCGAAACTTGAACGCCGAAACCGATACCGAAACCGAACTTTTGATCGGACACTAATTATTTTGTAATATTATCTCTAAAGTCGGTAAAATATGGAACAGCCTGACTTCACCGGGTATCTGAAATAACTTACCCTGTTATGTAACCCTTACGAATGTTATGTGTTTTTAATCGAATGACTATTCGAGATAGAATTATAGACTGTGAGAAAGTGAATGGTCGTGACAAAACAGTGCTATAACAACGCTTGGTGTACCGATTTGTGACCGTAATTTATGAGGGTGATTCTTTATGACCTAACTGAATAAGGTAACTATCAGAACTGAAAGGAAATGAGAAACTACGAAATAGAAAGCAGAGTTTTATTAATATGCTGAGTAATATCAATTTAGTGTGTCAGTGTGTAATGTTAATAATGGTGTCGTAAATAAAAGACGTTTATTTGCAAGCGTCCGGCGATTCGTGCGTTCCGCTCAATCGTCGCCGAGCAAGTGAGTACGGAGGCGACTCATGCGCACACTTAGTAATCGTTATATAATTTGTTAAGTTTTGTAAGCTGTCAATTATGTTATTGGTTGCAAATCTATCATATTGTATCAATATCTTACTCGTTGTTGAATGTCGTTAGTTATTACTTAATGTATTTACAATATCTAATTAGATGTATTTTGTAGCGTAAGGTAGTTAGCTAGAAAAACATTCCTTGTTTGTGCTGAACTATTGGATATCTTATAATTTGCAGAATGTTTACCCTTTAGTATAGATCATCTATTCTAGTTAGTTAGTTCTCGAAAGCATCAGGGTAAGCCGCGAAACTCAATTTTTTTTACGTTTATTTTGACCGAAATATGATTCGCGGTCTTTCCGAATATTTATTTTTAGAATTATAAAAATCGTCAATACATCTCTCTCAACTTCATATTACCCTATTGGATGACTATTGCATGAAATCATGACATTTGAAGCCAAGTCTAACTTAAGGTGTTGTATTCCATTATAATTCTGTAAAACAATATTTGTTACGGTCGTGAAACACATTTTAATCAACATACAACGTGACACTGTCCTACAAATTGCAAAAAAAACGTAAGTCATTTGAGTTTCGTGGCCTACCTTTGCGCATCCCAGTTAAATCAATGTCGCTTCGATAACTATACAGGGTGACTGGATCTGGACCCGCCACAGCAAATTCGCATAAAGAGGTCATTTGCTAATTATTAGACCTTACTTTCCCTAGCAAAAGTTTTATAGTTCAGGAGATATGTGTGTAAAAAGCGTATTATCTTATTTTTTTAACCCTAGTTTGAGGGAAGTTCCGAGGTATTTTAATCAGCAATGTTTATGACTACCAACAAATAAAAAAAACTACTAAAATAATGCCCAAAAAAAAAGTTATGATTGCTTGAAGGTCAAATTTTGGGAAGTCCCGAGGTATTTTAATCACCAATGTTTATGACTACCAACAAATAAAAAAAACTACTAAAATAATGCAAAAAAAAAAGTTATGATTGCTTGAAGGGCAAATTTTGGGAAGTTCCGAGGTATTTTAATTACAAATGTTTATGACTACCAACAAATAATAAAAAAAACGACTAAAAAAAGTTATGAATGCTTTTAGGTCAAATTTAAGAAAAATCACAATAAAGTATTAAAATTGACATATCTCCCAAACTATAAAACTTTAACTAGGGAAAGTAATTAGTAAACGACCTCCTCTTTATGCGAATTTGCTATGGCGGGTCCAGATTCAGTCACCCTGTATATTCCGTTCACCCTTCAAAACTTTCCCATTTAAAATTACAGAAAGAAGAAACCATCAAGCCGTCTAAGCAGTAACATGGACTACAGCAGAAGCATATCAGTACCAGCCGACAAGGCACGACCAGTTACGGCTCAGAAGAAAATCTCCGAGCCAAGCATGGCCAATATCCCCAGCTCCCCAGAAATCGAGTAAGTGGAAAGTATTTAGTAATAATAGCAAATTGAAGTTGCTTTAGTTTCCAACGCATGGTATTTAAATGCCCTAGAATTTGAATAAAATTTAATCCTGTTTGATATGTTCGTTGCTGTTGAATTGTGTGTGCGTTTCTACTTATTTATTTTTAAATGCCTAGAATAGAGCTGACCCTCCATTTTACTTAATTTAACTTACCTAGTTTCGGTCGCTGAAACCGTATTCAGTAAAGCTGTGGTTTACATCCGGTTTCTGAATGGCTAATCAACACAAATATTAGCTAACAGAGTTAAGCTTATAGAGGTATGAGGAACAGTGTGTAAAGTTCACTCATAGTCTATAGAAAAGGGAGGATACTCCTACCAGACTGGTGTTGTGTCTGGCGGGCAACTGCCCGATGCTTCTTGTCGGGCCGTTGAATCTATGCTAGTTGCGCGATAAACTCTGCTTGCGCGATGCAGGATTTTGCGTGACGTCTGTATGACGCGTTGCTCTCATGTGGCGTTGTAGATACCGATACAAGCTCATGTTTACTGTACTGATCTGACTGTCTGTTGTTATTCCAGTCAGCCAATCAGAGCTGCTTGCATGAGTTTGCCGATCTGTTAGCAATTTTTTGTTATTCAGCTTGTAACCAGGTGTAACCAGGCTCTCTGTATGTGGAAGTAGCTGTAATTTATTTAACTCAGGGCCCATTTTTCAATCGACAGATAATTTTAATTCGTAAAATAAAATTGACGTCTGACGGATTTTGTATGGAAGAACTGTCAAAAATTTTAAAGTATTCCTCGCATTAAATTATCTGACGTTGGAAAAATTACCCCTTACTCCTTGCCTTAATTGGACTAAAATCTGTAATAAAAAAAATTGTTTTCACTTTTTCTAATACTAACCTATTTATACTAGCAATTGAATAGACAAAACAAGCAAGTAAGTAGACAAAAGTAGTAGAAACTGCGCACAAAAATTCAGCTGCAGCGAACATATTAGAAGCATGATTGTCTTTAGAACAAAAGTTTGATTTTTATATAGCGTTCTTTACATGTTCAATCAACGTTGTGTGATGTTCTCATATCATCATACATAATATGGTGAGAGGGAGCTTATGTATTGGGCGAGGACATACTTTAACAACTTTGTTAAATGTTGTATGTATTGAGTTTTACATGAAGCGAATTGGCATACATAAACTCATTCACACGCAAAGTACATGATCGATACATTGTTGGGACACGGGATTTTCTGTGTAAAAGGTGATAAAACAAAAAAGATTCAGTGGGAAATATTTCCCAGGTGATTCATTTAGAGAATTTTTTTTCTAAAGTAAAAATAAAATAATAATATCAATTATACCTGGTTATTCTCATACAAAACTCAATCATACATTCTTGACATTTATTTTTTAAATATTATTTATTTCTTCTTTTCAACACTAACCATCCTACGGTTATTACAAAAGTTGTCCGTAAGAAATTATACTTGTTGACATTAATTTGGTTCTTCCTATTGGTGTACGATAAAGTTAAACAGCAATTTCACTACGATAAAGGACGATGTCTGAAGCCGAATAAGCACCTTTATAAATTAAATGATCACCGTAATACATGTGCATCGTGCTTTACGATAGAAAATTCCGTGTCACAACACAATAGAATTTCAAACAACTTCAAAAAATTTAAGAATCACTCACAGTCACACTTTATGAAACAGACACACAAAAAATAAACATAATACCTTAGCATAAGACCATTATTGACGTGTCAATAACACAACATGTCGTGACATTGTCGATGCTTGGCACCTAAGCGTGATTTTTTCCATTTGTTCCCCCTAAGGGTGAAAACGATCCGGTCTAATCCGACTATCACTAGGACTGCGTCGTCGATGCTCTCACCAATACTGATATACCCACCGGACTTGTCCAATTGCAGGTAACATTCACCTTTTTATAAAACGCACCTTTTTGATGTTCTAAATTCATAGAATACTCTATTTTTTTATCGGAATTTTTTGCACAACGATCTTAAAATTTATGAAAGAAATACACAATGAGATATTTCAACTGTGTCTCTTAAGATAGGAAAAGATCTGCAATGCCTCTCGTAATGCCTATGTTAATAGACGGCGGCTTTGTCACCCATTTAATTAAGTTGTTGTGATATAATAAACTAAATTGTACATAATATAATTTGTATGCATTTACATTATGTATTTTAATTTTCTACGACATTCTTCTAAATGTATGTGCACGAAATTAGTTTCTATTATTGCATAAAATATGCACAAAAAGCATGATACGTAATTTCAATATACTGTAGTAGACCTAATGAATATTATAATAATTATAAGTTCTAAAAGATATATTGTCGGAAGTAAAATATTGCATTCTATGAAAATACATCTGTAGTCTGTACACGTATTTAGTACCTACGCACTATAGCAAACAAGTAACGCGCACAGCTTCAAATCTTATCTCATTACCATCTAATTAAGATGCTTATAAGAATGAATGTTTAATGAAACTATCGATAAAGTAAAATAAAAACTTAAAGGGCTGATTTTTCAATAGTGAGATATCTCTTATCTGACGAGTAAATGTTGCCATTAGACAGCTTTTGTATAGTAAATATGTCAAACTGTCATATTTATTCTTCAGATAAAAGTTATCTGACTATTGAAAAATCGGCCCTAAGTCTTGTAAACAACGGAACGAAGCAAAGTGACAATTTATAGTGTATTATGCAATTTTAAAAGCAACTTGAAAGGACATTATTATAAAATTACCAATCATAGCCCTGTTTAGTAAATGTTGCAAAATAAGTTACTTTAAAAGATACACCATCTGTACATATCATTTTCTCATGTATCTTCATGTATTTTACAACACTTATTATTCATAGCAAACTAAACAGTGTGGCAAGGGACTTCGACGTGCAAACTAATACCATTAAATAACCACATGATTCCTGATTCATAGCCCGAAGAATTGCCAAACTTAAGTGGCAGTGGGCAGGGCACATTGCTCGCAAAACAGATAGCCGATGGGGCCGAAAGATTCTGGAGTGGCGACCGCGTACCGGAAGACGTAGCGTTGGCCTCCGACAAGGTGGTCCGACGACCTTGTGAAGGCCGCAGGAACCCGTTGGATGCGAGAAGCACAGAACCGGTCAAAGTGGAGGTTCTTGGGGGAGGCCTATGTCCAGCAGTGGACGTCTTTCGGCTGAAATGATGATGTTGATGAAGCACATGATTCTAGAACGAAAATTTGCTGTTTCATAGAAAAGTGTAAAACCTACCCGGTGAAAATGTATGGAACAGCAATTTTTTTTTCATAACAGGCGAAAATTTTCAACGCATGTTTCAGAATCATGTACTGAATCTATGGTTGCGCGTCGATGTCCCGCCACGTTGTACATCAATCAGTGGTTTTTGCTCAAAATCAATTTTCGTGTAAACGCTCAATCATTACTAACGCTTTATCAATCTAACTTGAAATTGAGAACTAATCCCATTGTTTGCAACCTTTTCAAAACGTTGATCACGCTCGGTCTTTGTCACATTAAATTCTTACTAGTCAATTGATGAATACGTGTGTAGTCAGTCACGAATATAAGTATGTATACACTTGGCTTTATTCAAAGACGATTTTCTCCTTTAGTTTTGAATAAAATTTTATGTTATTACTAACAAAGTATTTTCGAACCCATAGGTTTGTGTAAAGTGTCGTATTTCAACGTTGCATTCGTAATTTCACGAAAAAATCGCAATTGAAAGTTGCCAAGTGTTGAAATGTTAGTGCTCGTGACTGTACATACTCGTACAGTTCGGAACAGTAAATACACTTCGAGATTTTGAAAGAGTTCGATCAAAGTTTTCTTAGGCCGACTGAACAAGTTATATTGCTGGTATATTAACGTTTGATGAAAGGTACATAATGATTTTGTGACGCTTTAGTACTATGCCCAACACGCCGTCGACTGATGAGATGGAAGGCAGCGATACGCTGCTGAATCGCAGGAGTTCCTCGGGTGGACTGCTTTCTCCTGAGGTGAGCATTAAAAATTTCCCTATGTATCTGGTTAGTAACAGTGAATTGAAGAATTTTCAACGACTGATGATAGTTAAGTTTAAATGTCTGGCGTAACCTAAACAGCTCTCTCTATCTTCAATGGCTAATCATGCACAAACCATTGAGTTATGCCTGCCGGGGCAGCGGGATTCCGCTACCGAAAGGGTTACCGCTACCCCAGAATATAAAGGGCTAAGGAAGAGTCTGACACTCCCTTCCGCTCCACCCAGAGCGGGATTATCATTATATTATATCATTTGATGATTACCCACCATCAAAAAAAAAAGTATTGAGTTATTCTCGCAGAGCTATTGCCAACATTGAAGATAATGAGGGTTGCCATATTGATTAAGTTTTGAGAAACCCCCAATTCGCATTCGCATTCCTGTATCGTAGCAAGTAATCTGAATGGTTCATCCATTTTAAACTTTTTTTCTTCTTTCGTATCGAATTAAACTGCACGAGAATAGGTCACGTCTTACGATGTTATTATTCGTTAAAAAATATTAGATGTCTACAAGGTGGTGGCCGGAACATGCATTTAAGTGTGGAAGCTGTTTTAAAAAGTCGCCAATATAAACCAAATATCATCATCATCATCATTTCAGCCGAAAGACGTCCACTGCTGGACATAGGCCTCCCCCAAGCACCTCCACTTCGACCGGTTCTGTGTCTCTCGCATCCAAAGGGTTCCTGCGGCCTTCACAAGGTCGTCGGACCACCTTGTGGGAGGTCTTTCGGCCCCATCGGCCATCTGTTCTGCGAGCAATGTGCCCTGCCCAAAACCAAATATAATAAAAGTAATTTTATACTTTCTAGGTGGACATGCCAAACGTACCGCGCTGTTCAATAGACGGGCCGGAGCACGACGGCTTCTACCTACTAAAGAAGGACTCTCAACGAAGACTGACGTTGTCCCGTGTGTTAGAGCAGGATAGCGAGAAGATATGCTCTAAGTGGATGCTCAGTATCCACCAGGACTTCGGGACTACTGTACTGACAATGGTAACAATTTTTTTTAGTTCTGCTTATACTTCAGCTAAAAAATGCTAAAGTTTTTTTTTAAAGACGGAAAAGGCGAGAGGCGTTTAAATTAAGATATTTCTACATTAGTGTTATATTTCATAATTATTGCAAAACGAATGCCGATAACCTAGCATGTGACTACTATTATTATGATGCAACATTTTGATAATACTTTGAGAAAATCCAATTTGACACTTTATTTTGCAAAAGAATAACATAAACTGACCGTTTAAAAGATGTTCCTAGAGAGGAAATATTAGACAAATATTTTTAAAGTGAGTGTGTGAGTGTTCTTGTCATCTGTAAAATTAAATTCATCCTACCATCACAATTCCGAAAGAATTAAACAATAATACTTTTTGCAGACTCACCTCGAAATGCTCCGCTGCGCCCTCAAAGAATACATAATGGATCAAAACAGAACCGTCATAGAACAAGCCATAATAACTTTAAAAGAAGAACTGGACTTTGACTCAAACGCCATAAACGAGTTACATTCAGCCATCTACATGTTCCAAGAGGCTGTGAATGCTGTGTTGAGGATGCATAGCATAAAACCTCATTGGATGTTCGCTTTGGATAATCTAGTGAGGAATGCTGTTCAGGCTGCTATTACTGTTTTGTCGCCAGGTAAGATTGGTTTATTTAGTTAAATACATAGTTTAGGTCTTCGAAAAAACAGACCTTACTACGTACGGGAATCCGTTTACATAAAGTACATTACGATACGTGTGACTTATGTATGCTCGGTCGAGGGTGCTAAACGCTGTGCATTAATAGACTTCTTAAGGTGAATGCGCAGTTGTAGCCCGCGAAATTCGAATTTTTTTAGGTTTTTTGAAATTTGCAGGTCAGTGTCAGGTTGTATCTTGATCAAAATATGATTCGCGACTATAATAGATATGTATTTACAGAATTATAGTCATTAGAATCATTAATATATCTCTTTAAGTTAGATTTGCTCCATAAGCCCTTTTCCATAAGAGATTTGTTCTTTGAATGAATGATTATAATTCTGTAAATACGTACCTACCTGTTATAGTCGCGAATCATATTTTGATCAAAATACAACATTCCACTGACCTAAAAATTGCAAAAAACAAGAAAAAATGAATTTCGCGGGCTACAACTGCGCATTCACTTTAAGTCACACGCATCGTATACTATTTTATAGCTTGTGTGACATAAACTCGCACTTATGTCACGCTTTTCTGTGTAAAAATGGACTATTTAAGTCACAGAAAAGCGTAACACAAAGGTCACACAAAGCTATAAAACTCTTTAAGAATTGAATCCAGATCTTAATCGTTCGTTTAGTCAGTAGTCTTCGGTTTCCGTTTTCATTTAAGTGTGCAGGGGCCCTATAAACATGAAAGTAGTGTCTTTAGAAGATAGCTTTAAGTTTATATTCAAATTATTCCCTATTTGATTAGTTCGATATTTATTCAATTTATTTATGCCCTTCTCAGATGATATGTCGATTTCATCTGATTTCTGGCTTCTGGAAATCAACACGTTTTGGGACTACTATAGCGAACTTGGTAACAATCATATTCGTGTAAATGTCCTCATATTCTGCTGTGACTCTCTCGTAAACTAATAGAGTGTCAAACTCATGTAAACTTCTGTAATTGGCTGAAAAAGAACTGCCAATCAAATCAATTCCTTTATATCCTTGGGGTTTTGACATTAAAATGTAAAAAGGAACCTCATAAAATTACTTTTTTCCGTCTGTCACAGTTTTTTTTTTTGTGTTGTTAGTCTTGTAGAAATTGGGTGTATACATGTTCTTTATGTTAGATAGAACCATACGACGCGTGCGCATGTTCCATATCCATTACTAGCTGCTCCCCGCAGTTTCGCCCGCATAATTCTCGATCCCATGGGAATATCTGGATAAGGATATGGGAACATTTGGATTAAATTTGGCACCTACCCATGTGCCAAATTTCATCCAAATCCGTTCAGCTGGTTTAGCGTGAAAGCTTTACAAACAAACATACAAATATCAAATCTTTTCTCTTTTTAATAATTGTTTAGATATCAATATGAAAAGATAGAGATGAGTAGGTAATACAAGACAGGAGCAACAACTTAACAAGTTAAATAACAAAATGTTTTATTGTTCAGAACTAGGCGCGAACCTAGCGGGTCAGGACGGGCGGCGCGGCGGCGTGGGAGTCGCACCAGACGCCACGCCCTCCGCCATGTCTTCTACCAACTCAGCGAGAGAAACTCACGTACTGCATTCTCTGAGGCATGAGAACCAGAAGTGAGTAAATATTTATTTTTTACCAGCATCTTCGCCCGCGTGGAGATCTTGATGATCCAAAATTTCGCCACTTCCACGGCGACGTCGGTGGCAGCGCAGAGGTCACATTGAGTGCAAGTTCTGGGACACAGAGGGCAGAATAGAAGCTTGTAGCGGTATCTACAACGCCACATGCGAACAACGCGCGTCATACTGACGTCACGCAAATCCTGCATCGCGCAAGCAGAGTTTACCGCGCAACTAAAATAGAAAACGGGCAGTTGCCCGCCAGACACAACACCCGTCTGGTCGGAGGATCCTCCCTTTTCTACAGAGTATGAGTGAACTTTACACCCTGTTCCTCATACCTCTACAAGCTGGAGCACAGTTTGTGACAGAGCTCCACATCCATACCCTGCTGCCAATCCGTCGAGGTAGCAACTTTACCAGGTTAGAGTTACATCTTCCCACTTGTGTCCGTTGACGGTTCAGGGACTTACAAGTGGACTACGAAAGGTTACAGCCTGCAGGGTGATGCTCCTTTGATTACGTACATACCATAAAAATAATTAAACCTTCTGATTATTTCTAGACTACATCACGAACTACTAGAAAGTTACCAGCAGTATCAGAGTCTGCTGCGACAAATGCTGGAGGAACAGAAGACGCACACGATGATACTTAGAGAAATTGTTGATAGGAAGTCGCGGTAAGTTTTACAGTTTTGCGCTCTAGATCATTTAACTTGAAACGGTGTTAGAGCCTTGTGGGAGGCCTTCCAACGCTACGTCTTCCGGTACGCGGTCGCCACTCCAGAACCAAGGTGGTCCGACGACCTTGTGAAGGCCGCAGGAACCCATTGGATGCGAGAAGCACAGAACCGGTCGAAGTGGAGGTGCTTGGGGGAGGCCTATGTCCAGCAGTGGACGTCTTTCGGCTGATGGTGTTAGAGCTATTATACATGATTTGATTTCTGATGTAGTAGAAACAAATATAAGGTTGTCTACGTCACATATTAAAAATCCCGACTTTACCACAGCAGTGTCACCCCAGAAGTATTCGCAAGCCCAAGCGAGCCACCTTTAGACTTGGACACAACCGACGGAGTGAACGAGACAGAAGCCACGCGCCTGCGCGACTGGGTCGCGGCTAGAGGGTTACCTACAGTAGTCGCCAACGCACTACTGCAGCACTGCTATGTACTGCCAGACCTACTGCAGCACGCGCAGAGGGAGGATGTGGCGAAGCTTAACTTGAAGTAAGTGCAGCTTGGTAGTGGATGTGAAAGAGCTCGTCCATAGAACTACCACAATACTTATATTCAGCCCGATTCTAACATTATCGCAGCTCTGAAGTGCGCTAAACTCTGCGCAGCAGTGCGATTCTGTAAACATCTCACCGTGAAAACTTAGGTGAAGTGAGCGCGTCAATTCCTAGCAAAAACAAACTCACATCACCTAAGTTTTCACGGTGAGATTTTTACAGAATCGACCGGCAGTATCTCACCCCTCACCCCCGCTGACACGTGAATGTCAGCGGGGGTGAGTGGTGATGTTACTGCGCAGCGACTCGCCTTCGAGCCGCCATAAAGTTTGAATTGGCCTGTAACTTTGCTGTCTTGGAAAAGTATTGGTTCCGGTGTAATGCTATTTCAGCTTTGTTTCTGGGATGGCAACGCACGCATATGCCATGCGTCTGGCATGGTGAATATCCACAGACGACAGTGGCCAATGACCATCTTGGGGGCTGCCTGCTCAATTGAATCCCTATACCTAACATAATTCCAATTGGATGTCGTTTTTTTACTGATTTTTTAATGTAATCTATGTTTTATCCATCTTTGTGTCTAGGATAAATACCCATTCACTCAGCATAAAAAACTAAAAACTCGTCCAAACGTTAAATATTAACTCTCTCTACCACAGAGGTGGCATCGAGCTCCGACTGTGGCGCGCAATACAAGAGCATCGCCTCCACAACAGTCCGTCCCACCTCCGTCGCGCCAGCAGTACAGAAACCGACATGGATACCAACTCCATGGTCGTCGTAGACTGCCAGCGATGTAAAGCGACCCGCCGAACACTGTCCAACAACTCGTCCTGTTCAAACAACCCAACTATAGTGATCAGGGATCAACTAAACGGGGACGAGACAGTAGCCGAGTACTACGGAGAGAATGGAGTCGTCAACCTTTGACTACTGCGCGGATGGTGCACTCTGCAGTGAATGGTCTCTGTTATAACGGCCAGGAGTTGTCAATATGTTCTTAATTCAAAATTAGTGACGGTTTTGCACGTTTACTGTACATCTTCCTGTATAAGGCTTTATATACACCCACAAGATTGACATAGATATAGATCGACGGTATTAATCAACGCAAATCGTTATTGCACATGGATCCATTTTCAATAATATTGTTCCGACGACAATTGTCTATTGCCGATTGATCGACTAAAATATTCGGTTTTAGTTTGATCGACAGACTAGCAGATGGTTTAACAACTTGTTATTTGACGTTACAAGCCGCGATTGTCGATTACTGCTGATGTAGTGGAGACATCGACATGGCGTCGATAGTGTGGGTATTATAATGCTCTTAAGTACCTTTAGTTTGAAGAAAATGTCGCACATTAGAATACTAGTATGCTCAATACTAAACGTAGCAATATAAAAAAAAATGGTTGACTAAAACTGGTCGTTTCTGGTTGTATTGGTAAAGTGATAAGCAATTTTCAGACAATACCATAAAGAAATTAGTGATTTCTCATTTTAGTGTATTCATAGAGTAAAAGAATTGAGTGAAAGTACGTCACAAATGTTGATTTTTTTGGTCATAACATTAGTGTGCTGTAGCAATAATTAAAAAATAACACTTTTAGAAGTTTTGAAATTAAAAAGTATTTGTTCATAATATGTTAAAATTGCTGTTGCTGTTAAATACTAAATAACACCGCTTGAGGCCTTGAGTGTATCATCCGAATAACTCTTATGTAAATATAGCTTCGTATTTATTAATATATTGTTACTAGTCTCTGTAAATAATATCATTTATTTGATAAGCATAATATTAAGATACGCTAAACGGAAGTTTTTTTTCGTTAAAACCGCACAAGATAATTAGACAACTTTGTGGAATGGATTGCTGATCATGTGGTTCTGCATTCGATACCCGGATCGGGTAAATTGCAATTTTTTTTTTTCGATCAGGAATTTCTCAGTATCAGCTCGGGGTCTGGGCCCTGTTAAGAGCGTTTACGCCGTACGGCATTTCATACAAACTTTCAAGCCCATATTTTTCGAAATGAATGAACCGATTTTAATAAAACTTCACACGCCAGGATACAAAGGTCTAAAAAGTTAGTAGAGAACATTTTCGAAAAATTGTGTTACAGCCAAATTACACCGATTTTAAATTTTTCATAGAAACAGATTTCCAGTTATCTTTTTTTTAAATAAGACATTTCGAAAATGTTCTCTACTAACTTTTTAGACCTTTGTATTTGTATCAAGTTTCATTAAAATCAGTTCATTAATTTCGAAAAATAAGGGCTTGAAAGTTTGTATGAAATGCCGTACGGCGGCGTTAACGCTCTTAATGCCCCTATTATATGGGAATTAAACATACCTGGTCAAATGTGAGTGTACAGTACACCCCTACCTACCCCTCTGGGAAATGCAGGCTTGATTCTATGTTACGTAATGGCCACCAGTTGTCTAATTACCTCGGTCGGATAGTAGTTTTGCACAAATATAGTTTGAATGGTGCTACCGCGTTGTGATGGTAAATAAGTTACAAGTGCCTTTTGTTAACGCTTGCACTTTGAGTTAAAAAACGAACGAAGTTATGCATATTATAAATATGTAGTTATAACTAAGAAAGTTACGATTTCGAAGGTTTTTCTAAAGGGAAAGATCGCTTCCATTCTTAATTATTGGTTATGGAAAAATATTGCGTTGTGAATGCATTATTAATGATAAATCAAGTAAAAAGTGCACATAAATATGTTATATTTTAATAATAAGTGATAACAAAAATGGAATATGACAATCTGAACCCAACATTGCTTATAAAATTCAGATTATCCCCACAATAATGACATAAAGAACGCCTTTACGTGTTCAATTGTTTATTACTACTCGAAACAATAATAAAACATCGTCTTACCGGCATTAAAGCTTAAAGCATTGCTATTTACAAGTGCCTACAATATATCAAGTATACAATACTACAAGATATATAATAATTATATGTATATTCATCCTAAGAAGCTATATCTTTTGAGTGCCATACGTACATATTTTCTTATAATTATAACAATGTAAGTATATTTTCTTATCATTAATATTTACTGTTATTAACTAAAGATTTTATTAAAACTTATAAATAATCATCGTGATCTGAAAAGCTTAAATATAATTCAGAATTAATTATGTCGCTAGTATTACTAAGATATTGGGTCGAAATAACCTAAGCAGGTAATCTTACGTTGCGAAGTATTTATGACTTTCAACCAAATAATACTATCCAGTGTTCATTTTCGTGTATAACAAACACATTGTGTTGTTTGGTGTCTAGAAATAATAAATACAACATTATTTTTAGTATATGCGAAACCCGAAACACGTGTCTAATATTTTTATGTAAAGAATCTATGTACAAAATTTCAAAACTGTATCATAAAAAATCACAAATTTATAAGTTTGTTAAGTTACCTGTTTGTGCGTACAAAAACATGCTCACTCGCGCCGCGTCGTCTTGCGCTCATTGATGATAGTACCTAGGTACCTAACCGTCCGCGCGGAGATTGGATAACTTACTTAGTGTCGCTCGGTGTCCAACTTTTAACCTTTTTTAAATATTTTTGGGACAAAATATAACGGGGTAAAAATTATTGGAATCGATTCAGTTACTTATTCTGAACAAACTATATTCAGGTTTCACATATACTAAAAATAACGTTGAATAAAATTATCATAAATGAAAGCAGTGTTATCGGCCCCTACTTACGAGTTTGTTCGTCGTAAGTTCGGTCCCAGGCAGGCACTTTGTGTATTTAATTTCACCACTGCACTCAAAATGGTGAAGGAAAATATCGTGGGGAAACCGGCATGTCCTGGAACCAAATTCAAAGACAAGACATCCATCAAGCCTCACTTGACTCACGTGGTGTATTATACTCCCCACTCCCTCACAAAACCTTGTACTCTGAGAGGAGACTTTGGCCCAGCAGTGGGGAACATTTTAGGCTGATTATAAGTCTTGTATGAAATCAAATAAGCCGATCGAAGTTCACTGCTAGACATAGGCCTGATTATGTCGTGTTTAAATGTGCCTTTTCCAAGTCTTTAAAATATAAATGTAATGAAAAATTTTATCTTTGAAAGTTTGTTCTAGCCTCTAAAAACGCACTGTATATAACTATTTACCTACTGACTTACAGTATGTAGCCATACGCTATTGCATATTGTATAGCAACTTAACAATACTCAGTAACTGTTGTGAAGTACAAATACAATACCTTATACATAGAAAATAGTTTATATATTTACATTGAGGTGTGACCATACTAGCGTGGATCGATTGGTATAGACCAGTCCATAATAAAGGGCACGGTTATAAAATTACACGCCATCTAGGATACCTAGTCTGTTGTCCCACCGCGCGGGATAAGTTCAATCGATCGATGTCTTAAATCGATCAACGTCGATACCCAGCAGTGTGGCCGCACCTTTACAAACTAAACATAGGTACGCTTGGGATGAACCCCAATAACTATGAATTGTTCTTAGTTTTATTTAGTCATAAGTGTTATTAAATACGTCTCGCGTTAATTTGAGCTAAATAGTAGAGATCTACTAAAATTATAGCTTTAATTTAATATCATTAATATTACCGTAAAATTGTTTTGTTTGGATTTTCGCAGATTATTTTTTATACTTATGTAAGTATGTAGAGAAAATTAAATTGATAGCATGAAATTTAAATAATGTAAGTAATGTTTAATTCACGTTAAAATGTTGTTAAAATGAGTAAATTTTTGAGATATTGTGGTATTGACACCATTTAAAAATATTTATTTTGTCAAATACTGTATACTTAATTCTGCTGACTTTGGAAAAAATCAGATCTTTACAAAATATAATGTCATCACATGTTCGCTTTATATTTATTTTGAAATTATTTATGTATTCAATAAATCAAAAGATCTACGTTTTTATACGACAGCTTTGCTCAGACCTCTAGAATTGGGATCTACAGTGGAATATGTTTAATTATAATATAGTCTGTTTATAGTAAACTTTTTACCACCCATTTTTCTTTATCAAACGTGTTTGCTGTTAAAACACAAAACTTTTTTTGTCTATCACTGTATGTACAGACGAGACGCCAGCACATCAAGCTACTACTATCTGTCAAATTTCTTTAACCGATTTTCAACTTTATCTCCAAAGCATAAGGTTCAAAGTTTATTGGGAAAATTTGACAGTTTCGGGTAGCTTGATGTGCTGGCTGACGTCTGTACATTAGTACTTTTTTTCGCAGTCTTCAATATTACACAATTTTTTATTTTCATCTGGATATTAAACTACGATAAGCCTGTAATTAATATTCATTATTTCACCTTGAACGTACTAACTATGTACCTACTGTTAGGTAGAATCTGCCCATATAATTTAATATGATTTCTTTGAGTAGCTAATTAATAAATGATTAATTATGAAATGTGTTGTCTTTTAATTACACGCCGTACCCGCCTTTCTACCTTAGGACGACACGGACATTGAATCCTATGTAGAATTTCTTCTAGACTAGGCTTTGGGTTCAAAATCAAAAATCGTTTATTTCTCCAACATCATTAACAAGAACAGATTAGTGATTGATTGGAGCCTCCCTTTATTTAAGTAATGCCTGTATTGGCAGACTCCGCTCTTCCTTACCGAATATTATTGAATAAACATACCTACAATATTTGTGTGCGTGTACGTTTGTGAGTGTGTGTAAGCGTACTTACACGAGCGGCAGGCGTCGACAACGTGCCGCTTGTGTTTGAGTATGGTGCTCAAATACACGTTGTCGACGGCAGGGGCAACTGCTAACAAGATCCATCTCACTTAAAAAAGCCCTATCTGAGAAGCTGCGTTTCGCATCATGCAATATAGGACCCTTATTTTATGAATGGTTCCTATCTGATCTGTAAAATAACGGATAGCAGGCCCCGAGGTCCTCCAATTCAGGACTTTGGGAAATAGATAGCTATTATCGAATGTCAATAGATGGCGCTTCTTGGCTCGTTTGATTCAAAAAACGAAACGCGAACTTATCCAGTCTAGCCACCATTAGTACCTATGTGTAGGTACACACGGCGACACATCAAGCTATACATTTTCGGTTTTAGCAGACCTCGCATTGTATATGTTTTTCGTACAATCAACAATCAGCGTATACCTACTGGTTATGTATAGCTTGATGTGTAGCCGTGCGTAAAACAATACATAATTACTATTGCTACACAGTACATAATTTACATAAACAGAGCATTTGTGAGATCTGAGGAAAGGCCGAAGGGCCTAGATCTAAAAGGGCCCGTGGCTAAATAATAACAGCCGCACAGGTCCATCGATCAGGTAAGCTGCGCTTGCCATGGTTGGTCGGTAGATGGGTGGCCATCTACATACCGAGACCCCTCCGTGCATTGGAAAGCACGTTAAGCCGTTGATCCCGGCTGTCATTCGTGGATCTTTCACAGTCGTTACGGGTAGTCAGAAGCCCGAAAGTCTGACAACCAGTCTTACCATTAAGGGGTACCTATCGTACTATCGTATTACCCAGTAACTGAGTTCTTGAGGTCAGATAGGCAGTCGCTCCCATGTAAAATACTGGTATTCAGCTACATCCGGTTAGACTGGAAGCCGACCCCAACATAGTTGGGAAAAGGCTAGGCAGATGATGGTGAGGTCTGAGGAAACCGGCACATCTACCAACCCACACTTGGGCCCGCTTCCTAGATTACCTAGGTACAGTCCAGTGTCTCTCAAAGAGAGGACGCCGTGTCCCAGCACTGGGAACACTGGGCTGATTATGCTAGCTGATGAAAACTGAATTATTGAGTAATTAAGATGCGTGTTTTAATGAGTAGGTGGACTTGTAAGTAGGTATGTAGAGGTACAGTCAACAAAAGAGATAAGTATGCAGGATCGTCGGATATCGTTGAAGCTTAGTAAGAAACCGATGAATGTTGTCGGCTGAAATTTAATTTGATAAATGAGCTGTTTGTTTTCTATTAATTAAATCAAATTTGATTCGAGAACGTTCATCGGTTTCTTACTAAACTTCAACTAAGTATATCCGACGATCCTGCATACTTATCTCATTTGTTGACTGTAGATTCGTAAGTACTTAATTATTTATTTATTTGTCGTTCATTTCTCCAACGTATTGACATACACTCCGCTAACTTATTTAAATCGGAATATAATTAAATGTAAAACAGGGAACTACGGAGACGGCTTCACATCCTCCCCGGGGATGTATAAGACATTCCAGAGACATTAATTCACCCAATGTTTGCGGCTAACGTCAGCTCTAATTTACATACAGTAAAACGTATGGGTTCCGCACCTCTAATAGCATTTGTATTAGTTTGTTGGTATAGGCGGCCATTGTATCTTGAGACGTCTTAGCGGTGCTGATAAATCGGTAGGTAAACCAAAATTGGTCATGGTAGGATAGATCTACCTACCTAAAGTAGGTAAGTACCTACCTAGAAAAAAAGCTGAGACAAGATACTTAAAGCGTATTCAAATTTATATTTCAAATTGATGTTGTTTCAAGTTAAACAAACATCAACTTTATTTTAATGATAATTAAGTCGATTTCAGAGTGACTAGCACTATAGAAAAAGTTATAAAAATCTTTGAAGTTGTAGCGTAAACTACAGTTTATTGTGTAGGAATTAAAGTAATTTTTCCGTAAACTCATATTTGTTTATATTTTTGGCAAATAAGTCGCAAATGCAGATTACGTAACTTTCCATAGTTTTTTTCGAGGGGAAAACTTACAATATTTCCCAGCTTTCAGGCAAAACTCCGGGGAGTTTTGGAATCCCCACTCAAACACTCTTGTGGTCACCATCAATCGAGCACATTGAGAAAAAAAATGATACTAGAACAGCATCGGAACAACCCCTGTGCAACGCTGTGGAGGGTGCATTCTTGGAGAAATTGTAAAAATATGTTAACACAGTGTTATAAGGATGAGGATAGTTTAGAGTAGGTACACCTACAGTGATAGGTATATTAGGTATACTATAATGCCATAATGTTCCATACAACATTGACGACCGTGCCTACACACGGCGAATAAACCGTAGTTTTTCACGGCAAGTAAAACGTGTGTAGGTACGTGGCCATAATAAGCTCAAACGCTATTTTCTTTTAGGTATTTGCAAATGTCGTCAAAACTGATAGGTACAGGCACTTTCTTGGTTATATTTGTACATTTGAATTTAGTTCTCCATTCTACCGCCTGCCAACTTATACTGGTCATACGCTGACATTATGACGAGACGCGTTGCTATTAATCTCAGACTAATGTTTGCTGACAACGCCATTCTGATACTTGATTTCGCTGTGTTATGTTATTAACTTGCTAAGTTGCTTGAGTGAGTGGGCGTTAGAGGAATACTCGGAAGGCTTAAAGTACCTACATCAAACCATCTATATGTAGGTATTTCCTCTATTTTGTACCTACCTACCTATTGTAGCGATATAAAAAGGAAACGACTTCATCGCCACTTAAAAACGTATAATTTGATTTAATATTAATAGCCGAATTTACAAAAAATTACAAAAACTTAAAGAAAATAATTTAATACTTGAGGTTTTTTTTGTTCATTGAATAATGTTTCAAAATTTAGTTAGATTACCTACGCGTCGAGTTAAACTGCAGTTATAACTGTAATTTTCGCTACGATCGCGTAGCGCCAATCGAGAACGAACGATATAAAAACCTGTTGTATTCTGCAATTAAAGTTACACGAAACAATTATTTATAAACGACAGTAATATTAGTAAAAAATCAATAATAAAAAAATCTGATAGATCCTGGATTATATCTCTCTGAATTATATCTTGAATTCCATTTCACGTCTGGTCGGTATGGTTTTGAAACTGCTCCCTCGAATAGATCTCCACTCCTCAACTCATTCAAAAATCCGGGAACAGATTAGTGCATAGGGGTAGGGTAAGGCCGAAAACTCGGCTTGTTACGTCTTATATTTTCAGGCGTATCCTAAACAAAATAACGCACATTAAGAATGCTGTAACAAGCTGAACCACTTTTACCAAAAAAATAGGTAACGAATAGAAATACACATACCTGATAAGATCAAAAGATCAACATATAACTATATGTCGAAGACTTCACATAAATCCAATTTAGACGATTAAGGACGTATTTTTCATAATATCTTAACGATTATCAGCAAAGAAAAAAATAATTGCAACCTTCAGCAATGAACACCAAAAAACCTCTGCCAAACTTCAAGAGAAAAATTTCATTTGACAGCATCAGTTCAAAATTCAAAAGTTTGATTTTTTTAATCAGAAAAACGACCAAAAAAAGGTTGTCTAAAATCTTAAAGAAGGATGGAATGTTGAAATCATAATATGCAGTAATCACAAATACTGCAGTACCCCCTTTCCAAGAAAAAAAAAGAAGAAACCCTGTAAGAATTAATCAAACCTAACATAAACAACAAGTAAATAAGATAATCGAAATTAAACCTAAATAAACAAAACCAAAGTGCAGCAGAAACTGAATAAAAACAAAAACGGGACTTTAATTTAACCGTTAACGTTAACTCCCGACGTGTCGAATAAATCTAGAAAGAAAGTAAGAAAACTAATAAGACTAGCCTAACTTAAAAGCTAAAGACCTAAGTAAAGAAAGGATCCCAATGAAATAAAAATTCAAAGGCAAAAGTAACGACAAAAATTAAATTAACGACTAAGTCGGTGAAAGAAACGACTAACGTCAAACAAAAGACATAAGTAAAAAAGGAACATTATATCTAATAGAGAACTAAAGCCAAACGAAGGACTGTTAGTCAAAGAAAGAACTCGGTGAAATAAGAAGCTAATGCTTGCTTTATCGACAAAGAAAAACAGGTAATCAATAATTGTAATGATGAACAGAAAGGATAAAAAAATTAAAATTAAAACCTTATATCATTGTGATCAATAGATAAGAGTATGTCGACTATGTCTCGTCCCTAAACTAAATTATCGATACATGTTAATCTTCCGTTTCCCAACACTAAGAGCTGTCATTATGTCATTTAGGGAATGACAGTCATAACGACATCTGTGGGCGAAAGCCAGAACTATAAGCATTGATAGTTAAGAAAAAATTTTAAACAAATTGTTTCAATTAGGCACAACTAGATGTCGCAATTAATGTTTTTACTATTTTAATTATCGAATTAGATATTAATTATGAATGAGATTATTTATTTAAATAACTATTAAGGGAATTTCAATTAAAAGGAATGACATAAAATCTAAAAATAACGTTCCGAATGGAAAATGTTAATGAGATTACGGGTTAAGAAACTACACGCATTATTTAAGAATATCTTTGATATGATATCTTCCAGAATGGGAGGAATCAAAGTCATCAAGTTCATAAGTGGTCCTGGAAATAACTCTAGTCACCCGGCATTTAATAAAACGAGGAGCTAACTTCCCGGAAAAATAATCATCACCAGAAGATCTGGAAAAATTCTTTCTCCATACAATGTCACCAACATTCAACGTGACGGCTGAACGATGCGAATTATAAGCTCGCGAATTACGGAGAAAAGCCATAGAAAGATTATCGGCGACTTTCGCATAAACTTCTGCTAAGGATGATAAGTTCGACGCGTACTGAGTCCGACTTTCAGCTAAATTTACGCCTTGAGTCTGACTATTAGTACGAGTAGGAACCATGAGAACTTCTCTACCAAACATCAGGAAGTTTGGTGTGAAACCCGTTGCTAAATTAATACAAGAGTTAAGGTAAAGTTTAACTTTGTGCAACATTCTTGACCAATTTCTTTGATTCTCACCAACTAAAATACCTAAACATGTAACCACGCTTTGATTATAACGCTCGACAGTATTTGCCTGAGGCGTATAATAAGGGGTATAGGTCGGAGACTCAATGTGAAATGATCTTAGAAAGTATAAAAAATGATTACTGCGAAAAACAGTTGCGTTATCGCAGAGGATACTTCGCGGTACTCCGAAATTGAAAAATATTTCTGACTCGAGGGCTTTAATAACAGAACAAGCGTTAACTTTCTTAAGAGGTACAAGCCAAACGTACTTCGAAAAAACGTCTACCATAGATAAAATATACTTATAACCATAATAAGCAATGGGCAATGGACCAATGACATCGATAGAGATTGACTGTAGCGGCATGGAAACATCCTTCGGATAACACATCTGACCACGAGGTTGAGTATTTGCTATTTTATAAGCTTTACAAACCTCACATTGCCTCAAGGTCTCGGCAACGTCACGAAACATGTTCGGCCAGTAGAAGGTTTCTTTTAACTTAAGATAAGCCTTAGTAACGCCAGGATGTATAGATGGGAAGCTATTGTGTACCTCCCAAATAGCGAGTGGAATCTTCTCCACCGGTAATACTACACGCCATGGATCCGAAGATAAAGGACTGGTGATAGGCATGCGTCTTAAAAGTACGCCGTTCTGTATGGCGTAAGCAGGAAACATTTGTGGTGAATCGCGTGCCCCTAAATAAACCTTTTTATACCATCTATCAGTGGTATGCTCGGGACCTTGATCGAAAGAAATAGGACTTGCATGAATCCTAGATAAAGCATCTGGAACGACGTGTTGCGATCCTTTGCGGTGAACGATGTCAAAGGTATATTGAGATATAACAGTAGCCCACCTAGCTAAACGGCCAGAGGGATTATTTAAAGTAAGAAGCCATTTTAAAGCCATATGATCTGTTATAACAGTAAACTTGATTCCATCTAAATAACATCGAAAATGCTTTATTGAATCAAGAACAGCCAAAAGTTCGCGTTCTGTAGTACTATAATTGCGTTCTGCTTTGGAGAAAAGCCGTGAGTAATAAGCAATAGGATGCTCAATATTATCAATATTTTGTGAAAGAACCGAACCAAGACCAACTGCTGAAGCATCACACTGTAAAATGAATGGCTTTGAAAAGTCAGGACAAGCCATCACAGGTGTGTTCATAAGCGCCTCCTTTAGTTTAACAAATGCACGTTCGGCGTCATCATCCCAACTGATGGGATCACGACCCTTCCTTTTTCCTATAAGGGAAGTGAGAGGAGCAATTATAGAAGAAAAACCTTCAACGAAACGTCTATAATAGGAACACATTCCGATGAAGCCGCGCAGGGACTTTGCGGTGGTCGGAGTAGGATAATCCTTAATAGCATCGAGTTTACTAGAATCAGTCTGTAAACCCTTTTCGTTTACAATGTACCCCAAATACTTTAATTCACTCTTACAGAACTCGCATTTATTTAAGTTAATTGACAAACCAGCTTCCTTGAGACGGTTTCGTACCTTTCTGAGGAGAGCGAGATGACTATTAAAGTCTTTAGAAATCAAAATTAAATCGTCAACATATCCAAAGACGCAGTCATCGCTAGTTGAGGTAAATTCGAAATTAACAATCATATCTGTAAGACGTTGCATCTCTGAAGCTGCATTTGTGAGTCCAAATGGCATCCTAACAAATTCAAATAAACCTCGTTGAGGAACTATGAAAGCAGTCTTCTCACAACTTTCCTTATCTGCAAGAGGAATCTGCCAAAAAGCACTCCTAAAATCGAGGGAACTAATGTATCTAGCTCCACGAAGATTATCAAGTATATCCTGTATGCGTGGGAGAGGATAAGAATCCCTGATAGTAACGCTGTTTAATTTCCTGCTATCAACGCAGAAGCGAACTGAACCATCTTTCTTGGTGACCATTACCACCGGACTGGCCCACGGAGAACGAGAAGGACGAATTACTCCGACTTCTAGCATCTTATCAATTTCTTCGTTAAGAATCTTCAATTTAACAGGAGAGAGAGGGTAAAACCTCTGTCTAATTGGTTGTCCAGTTGTATTAATTTTATGAGAGAGCCAAGTAGTCTTACCAAGACCAATCTTGTCTGACGAGATTCCCTCAAACTCATCAATCACAAGCTGTAAACCTTGTTCTTGGTCAGGCGTTAGTACATTGCGAGGATGTATATAACGTACCTCACTTAAACAGGAAGGTTGAGAATGAGAATGATTTACAGAAGAAAGATACATGTTACCTTTAATATTTTTATTAAAAGCACTACTAAAAACTGATGTTAAACCAAATTTGTTCCAAAATTCAATACCTAAAATAACTGTAGAAGACATACATCGAGCTACTAAAAACTCATGGTCAATGGTCGTTCCATTAAACTTAACCGGAAGATAAACAGTTCCTAGGATATCAATTGGCGAGTTATCAGCAGAAATAACACAAGGATGTGAATCATTTGACTTCAATGGGACACCAAAATCCTGAATCAGACTTTCACTAATAAGAGACATTTGAGCGCCTGAGTCAAGAAGAGCCTTAACCAAACGATCACGCAATATTATTTCAATAAATGGTCGATTATCTGTCGAATTAGATTTAATCACCGGTGACACTGTACGGAGAGAGACGTGCCGCCGGCAAGTTATACATTTTTTGGATTACATTTAGGGCAATCGCGAGTAATAAAACCAGGAGTACGGCATTTAAAACACACTATGCCAGGAAAATCCGGGCAAAAGCGATGAGAATGTCCTGATTTATTGCATTTCCAACATTGTTGGGATTGTTCGCAATTTAGACAAAGTTGGGATGATTTATGTATGCTGGAAACAGATTTTACAGATTTTTGTAAGTAACTTTCAAAATGAGTTACTGTTTCAATTAAAGTATTGAAATCAGTAAATCTGTGAATCGACAAACAAGGGAAATAGCGTTGATGCATATTATGCGTTACGATTTCCAGTAAATTTGATTCTTCAATAGGCTTACGTAAGGTTTGATTCAGATAAGTAACATGTATAATAAACTCTCTAACTGATTGATCAGGTTTTTGTTTTAAATTTCTGACCTCTTGTTCGGTCTTAAATTCGAAATCCACGGAACCAAATGTACCAAGAAACGCCTGTTTAACTTCGTGATAAGTCAATTCAGGTCGCCGAATTGACCTAAAGTATTGTTACGAGCTTCGGGTTCGTGACAATAAAAACTGCCGATTTTAATAACCAAAAATAACAATTTATTTTACAACACTAATTACAAGTCAAACACAATAATTACAGAATGCAATTACACTACTGATCACTCTTAATTCGCACTTGAAGATCGCTTAGATGTTTTCGCTCTTGTCGCTTTATCCAAACTGTGTCGGTCGTCGCGCATCCCGGCCTTATATAGTGCCGCAGATAGTTCGAGAACCTTCCATTGTAGAAACATCTAGAATGTTCGAGTACATACCGGCCCCGACCGACTAGGTGTCGATAGTTCGAGAAAGTTCTACAAAGTTCTAGTATCGAATTTTCTAGAACGATCGTGACTCGACTAGTTCTGCTACTCGATACTAGATGGCGCTAGTGGTAACTAATGTCACCATGTACCAGGCATCAATTGTGGCGCGCAACACTGCCCCCTCCTAAGTCATGTTCGTCCCGAGCATTATCAGTCCCATAATAACGCGCCAGTCGGTCCACATGGACGATCTTAGGAGTACCTCTTGCACCTTTCTGTATCCGGTAGGTTACGTCATTGATCTTTGTCACAATCCGGTACGGTCCGTCCCATTTAGCTTGAAGCTTAGGGGATTTCCCTTTGCTGCGGACTGGATTGTGCAACCACACTAGTGAACCTTCGTCGAACCCTTTATTGTTCATTTTGCGGTCATAACGGGTTTTCATCTTTTCAGACATTTGCTGGCCCGTTTGTCTGACGTGCTCATAAACGTCATTCATTTTGTTCCGCAAGTCATTCGCATAATCGGTTATACTGCGTGGGGCATCAGGTGGTATTCCGGTGATCAGGTCTGCAGGCAGCCGTAATTCTCTTCCAAAGTTTGCGAAAGCTGGTGTCACCGATGTACTTTCGTGAACAGCGCTTCGATATGACAACAAAAACGGTTGTATGTGCTTGTCCCAATCTCGTTGCCGATTTTCCACAACTTTGGCTAGGTACCTCTCCAATGTCTGATTAAACCGTTCCACCATTCCATCCGACTGTGGGTGGTAAGAAGTTGTTCTGGTTTTATGAGTACCCATAACTCGACAAGTTTCCTGGAATATTTGTGACTCAAAATTCCTTCCTTGATCACTGTGAATCTCTAAAGGTACTCCAAAACGACAGAAGACTTCATGAACTAACTTATCTGCAACTGTCGAAGCTTCTTGATTTGGAATGGCGAAGACTTCCGGCCACTTGGTGAAGTAATCCATCACAACCATGAAATACTTGTTGCCACTTTCACTTACCGGAAACGGCCCCGCAACGTCAAGGGCTATCCTCTCCCATGGTGCACCAACATTGTACAATTTCAATGCACCTCTACTACGAGTCTGAGGTCCCTTTACAGCTGCACAACTTGTACATTTGCGACACCAGTCCTCGACATCGTCCCGACAGTGGACCCAGTAAAACCGTTCTCGTATCTTCAGTAGAGTCCGTTTTACTCCCAGATGACCTCCTGAACAACCATTATGGTACAGCTGTAGAACATCCGGTACTTGAGCTTTAGGGACAACCATTTGCAAATGACAGCTGTCTCCCCGAGCATTTTCCCATTTACGGCACAGGACTCCATCCTGAATCACCAAGCTGTCCCATTGGGCCCAATAGCTTTTTGTGATCGAACTCATCGCTGAGACGTCACTCCACCTGGGCTTAGGAGCTCTGGCCTTCATCCACTCCAGAATCGGCTTGATGTCCGAATCTTCCTGCTGTGCACGTTGTAGGCTTTCCTTCCACTCGTTGCTGAGGTCTATCTTAAGCATCCTCACAGGTACGACTTCTTTACTTTCTTGCCTAGTACAATGCTTGCAGTCTTCAGGACAAGGTCTTCTTGACAATGCATCTGCGTTGCCATGAGATTTTCCGCTGCGATGTTCGACCTCAAAGTCGTATTCCTGTAGTAGCTCAATCCATCTCGCAACTTGTCCTTCTGGATTTTTGAACTGCAATAGCCATTTCAGTGCAGCATGGTCAGTTCGTACGTGGAATTTCCGCCCCAGAAGATATTTGCTAAAATGCTGTAATGACTTTACCACAGCAAGCAATTCCCGTCTCGTGACACAATAGTTCTTTTCCGGCTTTGACAGCGACTTGCTGAAGTACGCTATCACAACCTCTTGATCACCATTCCGTTGAGACAACACACCGCCAAGTCCTATGTCACTTGCGTCTGTGTCAATTATAAATTCCTTGCCCGCATCAGGGTACCCCAAAATAGGTGTTTTGCACAGACGGTCCTTTAGCTCCTGGAATGCGATGTCGCAACTTTCATCCCAGCAGAACTGTCTCTTTTCTTCGGTGAGTTTATGTAGGGGTTTGGCTATGTCTGCAAAGTTCTTGACAAATCGCCGATAATAGGAGCACAAACCCAAAAATGCTCTGACCTGCGTCTTGTCTTTTGGAACTGGCCAATCCTTGACAGCGGCGATTTTCTCTGGATCCGTGCGGATACCTTCTTCAGACACTACATATCCCAAAAAGCTAACTTGTCGTTTGAATAGTGAGCACTTCTTCGGACTTAACTTGAGGTTGGCACTCTGGATCTTCATGAGCACGCGTTCCAGGTTTTGAAGATGTTCTTCAAACGTGCGGCCTACGATGATGATGTCATCCAAGTAGACCAAACAGGCATCGCCAATTAGTCCAGTAAGTACAAGTTCCATCAACCTTTCAAAAGTTGCCGGAGCATTGCACAATCCAAACGGCATAACTTTAAATTGCCACAGACCCTTTCCTGTCGAGAATGCAGTTTTCTCCTTGTCTTTAGGGTCAATTTCGACTTGCCAGTAGCCACTTTTCAGGTCCAGCGTGCTAAACCACTTTACTCCAGTAAGCATGTCCAGCGTGTCATCAATTCTTGGCAAAGGATAGCTGTCCTTCTTCGTAACGTCATTCAGACGACGATAGTCAACACAAAACCGCATGCTGCCGTCCTTCTTTCTTACCAGCACTACAGGTGAACACCATGGACTAGATGAAGGTTCAATAACGCCATCCTTCACCATTCCCTCAATCATGGTTTCCACTTCCTTTTCGCGTGCTACCGGCAATCTCCTTGGCCGCTGACGGATAGGCAATTCTTCTCCTGTGTTTATTTTGTGTTGAACTAAACCAGTCTTCCCGATGTCAGCATCGTTTGACGAGAAAACATTGGCGTACTTGAGTAACATCTTCTTTGCCTTGACCATTTCATTTTGGGACAGAGCGCTGCGGCAGTCTTCTAAAAGTGTGGTCACTTTCGTTTGTGCATCCTTGCTGAGGGTTCCAGTCGATAGATATTGGCATCGACGCAACCAATCCACTTCCTCGCAAGTACCGACTAGTGTGCCTTTTTCTATAATCTGTTCCTGATCACAAAGGTTCAGCACACGTACCCCTGAGATGTCGGTGGCTCTGACTAAAGTTCGTGCCACTTTCCATGGAAGGTCATTGTCTACCTTTTCCACGAGAACACAACGATGTGTTTGCCCAGGATTCCGAGGAAGACTAACCGGCACGATCGTTTCTGATCTCGGCGGAAGAACAATCTTCTTAAGGCTGTACACATTCCCTGGTAACGCCCCTTCCACGAAAAGTTCCTCTTGTCCACATTTCAAAACGCCTTGCTTGACGTCAATCTCGCAACAATTCTTCCTCATAAAGTCAAGGCCCAGGATGCAATCGTCCATTATATCGGCCACGATGACATTATGCAGGTAGATTCTGTTGCCTAGCTTCAACTCCATCTTCTTCTCTCCATGGACGGGTATGCGCTGACCGGTGGCTGTTACCAAATTAATGCGTTCTCGGTTGTATGCGGAGTCCCCAAGGGACCGTCTTATTAGTTGGGAACTGACAACCGTGCGAGAGGCTCCAGTGTCTATGGTCAGCTTACACGGCGTTCCGTTGACCTCGCCCTTGATGATTAGGCTGTTCCCGTCATGGGTTTGTGTGATCGAAACCCTTGGGGCTCTTTGAACATCAGCCAGCACCCGCCCCGCAGTCCTGGCTATTACTCGTTTCCCTGCTGCTGGTGCTGGGCGGTGCTATTAGCCGCACTGCCCTCTGGAGATCGGCCGTCTTCCCTTTCTGCAGTTCGCTTAGGGCAACTGGATCGAAGGTGGCCCCTTTCCCCACAGCCGTAGCACCTTGGGCTGTATCCTTTATTGCGGTCGCGAACTGTAGCCGCTGTAACCTCCCTGACGCGATGGGAACGATGATCCTGCCGCACAGCTTCCACCTCCAGTGCATGGGCCAAGGCGTCCTTAAGCGTCCCGTGGTGACCGAGCCTCACAGCAGCTCTAACTTCAAGGTCGCGGATGCCGTCGATGAATGCCTGCACCAGGTTCCCATCAATAAGCGCAGGTACAGACTGGTACGCTTTACGAACCAGCTTCTCCACTTCAAGGGCCCACTGCTGCAGGTTTTCGTTACTGCGTTGAACGCGATCCTTGAGCTGCGCACGAAACACGTGTTCCAGGTGAGCGTCCCCATACCGAGCCTCCAATGCCTCAAGGAGCTGCTCGTAAGTCACTTCCTTACCGAGAGCTTCCAGAACGGTTAAGGCCTGGTCGCGCAGGCCTAGGGTAAGGGCAGTCATGGCCTGACTTTTATTCCACCCGTTCGCCTTCATGACAGCCTCAAACTGGATTTTGTAGGCCGACCAGGAAGAAGTTCCGTCGAACGGTGGCACTTTGAATCCACGTAGCGAAGGTGTTGTAGCTACGGGAGCTGCGATTCCATCCCCAAGTTTAAGGTTACCCAACTCCTGCTTCACATCAGCAATGACGTCATTAAACTTGCTGATCTGAGTTTCAGCTTCTGACAGGCGGTTGTCATGCCAGGCAACCTTCTCCTTCACCTCCTTCATGTCTTTCCCGAAGGTTGCGTGAAGGTCCTTCATGAGGAACATTTGCTCTTCCTGGCGGCGCACCTGCTCCTCCTTATCCCGTTTGAGCTGTTCTTCCAATCGATGGGCCTGTTCCTCCTGTCGGCGGGCCTGTTCCTCCTGACGGCGAGCCTGTTCCTCCTGACGGCGGGCCTGTTCCTCCTTATCGCGCTGGAGCTGTTCTTCCAACCGACGGGACTGCTCCTGCAGCATCATCATCAGAGCAGCAAAGTCTGGTGCTGCTGATGCTGGAGCTGCTGCAGACGGGCCGGCCTGCGTGGTCGGTAGCTGACCCTCCGATCTCTGCGGCGTAGTTCCACCAAATCGCCTCTGGTCCGTCTCCTGCTGGCGTTGACTTCGGGTACGGGTACCCTCCGTGTCGTCTTTGGGTAAAACCGGCATTTTAATCCACGCTTCTGACACCAATTGTTACGAGCTTCGGGTTCGTGACAATAAAAACTGCCGATTTTAATAACCAAAAATAACAATTTATTTTACAACACTAATTACAAGTCAAACACAATAATTACAGAATGCAATTACACTACTGATCACTCTTAATTCGCACTTGAAGATCGCTTAGATGTTTTCGCTCTTGTCGCTTTATCCAAACTGTGTCGGTCGTCGCGCATCCCGGCCTTATATAGTGCCGCAGATAGTTCGAGAACCTTCCATTGTAGAAACATCTAGAATGTTCGAGTACATACCGGCCCCGACCGACTAGGTGTCGATAGTTCGAGAAAGTTCTACAAAGTTCTAGTATCGAATTTTCTAGAACGATCGTGACTCGACTAGTTCTGCTACTCGATACTAGATGGCGCTAGTGGTAACTAATGTCACCATGTACCAGGCATCAATTGTGGCGCGCAACAGTATTGTAATGCAATTCCTGATAGCACCTCATGAAAACGTTTTAAAAGGTAACTATCAGAAATATCATCAGCTTCTTTCAGTTCTTCCAGGCTTGTAAAAAATTCCCGTACACACGAATCGCCAGAATAACTAAGCCTCCATTTTAAAAGGGAGAATTGTTTTTTAAACGTTTGATGTCCATCATCGGATCTTTTCGGGGAAGGGATTATTGACGGAGAAGAAGAACAAGATGGTCTAGGAGGTATAGGAGGAGGTATTAAAGGAGGTCTAGAGATAATGGGACTCATACGTCGCGGCGTCTCACGAATAGAATAATCTTCTTCTGCCATGGTAATACACCACTAGATCAAATCAAATTGGAATACGCAAATTTGCTAATATGATAATTGAATTTAATTACAAATAATCAGACAACCTCAAAAAAATAACCCTCAACTGCATCAATAAAGACAAAACCAACAAATATACGGGGTTCCACGTAGCACGAAAGTGTTAGGTAACCAGCAATATATGACTGGTAGAGGAATGGTAAAAACGACGTGACATCACAGGAACGGTTGGGCTAAGAATTCAAAGAGAAACAAATAGAAACTAGTAAACCATCTGCACCAAAAAAAAAACAAACAACGTACAGGTGGGCTAGAATCACAAAAAAATATCAAATAGAATCTAGCAGACAACCGTGCAAAATCAACGCTTACCTTAGCCACGAAGTCTAAATCATTCGCACACCAATCATACACTACAGGATGCTAACTACTTCTAACTAAGGAGTGGAATAAAACCCAGGATAAAGATGTATTTAACGGGAAGAAATAAAAGCGTTTTATATGTTTTAAGGTTCTACAAAGTTATCATTTATATTGCATCATAACATAGCACATTATAATAACGAACACCATCAGCAATAGAAGGGTTAACAGAAGTTGTCAATCACAGCCACAGAGTACCTTTTGATAGATCACAGCATAACTCTGGTAACCATAGCAACGATCTTGTTTGACAGAATGAGAAATAAATTTCTGAACTCCTGAAACATATAGAAATAAAACATTAAAATTTGCTCGGATGAGCAACCATCCTCACAGAAACAGAAAAAAATGATATTTCAGTAATCAGAATCAATAAAATTACTTACTTTTACTTCGGGCGCCATTTTGTAGCGATATAAAAAGGAAACGACTTCATCGCCACTTAAAAACGTATAATTTGATTTAATATTAATAGCCGAATTTACAAAAAATTACAAAAACTTAAAGAAAATAATTTAATACTTGAGGTTTTTTTTGTTCATTGAATAATGTTTCAAAATTTAGTTAGATTACCTACGCGTCGAGTTAAACTGCAGTTATAACTGTAATTTTCGCTACGATCGCGTAGCGCCAATCGAGAACGAACGATATAAAAACCTGTTGTATTCTGCAATTAAAGTTACACGAAACAATTATTTATAAACGACAGTAATATTAGTAAAAAATCAATAATAAAAAAATCTGATAGATCCTGGATTATATCTCTCTGAATTATATCTTGAATTCCATTTCACGTCTGGTCGGTATGGTTTTGAAACTGCTCCCTCGAATAGATCTCCACTCCTCAACTCATTCAAAAATCCGGGAACAGATTAGTGCATAGGGGTAGGGTAAGGCCGAAAACTCGGCTTGTTACGTCTTATATTTTCAGGCGTATCCTAAACAAAATAACGCACATTAAGAATGCTGTAACAAGCTGAACCACTTTTACCAAAAAAATAGGTAACGAATAGAAATACACATACCTGATAAGATCAAAAGATCAACATATAACTATATGTCGAAGACTTCACATAAATCCAATTTAGACGATTAAGGACGTATTTTTCATAATATCTTAACGATTATCAGCAAAGAAAAAAATAATTGCAACCTTCAGCAATGAACACCAAAAAACCTCTGCCAAACTTCAAGAGAAAAATTTCATTTGACAGCATCAGTTCAAAATTCAAAAGTTTGATTTTTTTAATCAGAAAAACGACCAAAAAAAGGTTGTCTAAAATCTTAAAGAAGGATGGAATGTTGAAATCATAATATGCAGTAATCACAAATACTGCACTATGTAGGTACCAAATAGAGGATCGTTAGCATAAACTTAGAAAAACCTTGAGTGCAATGAAGTTTCATTGCATTCAACGTTCTTCAAAGTTTCATCTCAACATTGGAAAGCTCACTCTGAGAAACAAGGCTGAGAACATCACTGAAATAAGTGTTAGTTAGGTATATAGTAAGTTAATCATAGGGTCAGCGGGATTGTCCGAAAGGGTTACCGCTGGCCCAGAACATAAAGGGCTAAGGAAGGAACACGGGTGGGTTTTAGTCAGTAAGAGTCTGACACTCCCTTCCGCTCCACCCAGAGCGGGAGGAGTCATTTGATGATTTCCGATCCGCAAAAAAAAAAAAAAAAAAAAGGGACGACAATCCGACACGATCACACGACCTTATTAAGTAGGTAAGTACCTAACCTACCTAGGTACTAAACGTTGACAAAATAGCGATCAGTCGACTACCTATACAAATTGTTACGAGCTTGGGGTTCGTGACATTTGTATACAAGTAGGTACCTACCTACGATAATAATAAAAGAAAGGTAGGTAGGTATTAGCTGTCATCATTTCAGCCGAAAGTCGTCCACTGCTGGACATAGGCCTCCCCCAAGCACCTCCATTTCGACCGGTTCTGTGCTTCTCGCATACAACGGGATATTAGATATCAATGCATGAAAAACAATCCCAAAACTTTCAGAATTTTACAACATTTTTATTATTTTATTGATGGAAGTTTCCGTCTTGCGGGGTGGATGTCTACTCAATTACCGAACCGTACTAATTACATTAGATTGTGCTTGAGCGCAATTTGAATTTCAATTCTGCACCCTACACCTTGTCGAAAGAAGTTCTCTGTTAATTTTATTAGAGTCGCCAGAGGGCTTTTTAATGTAAATCTTACGCTGATCTTGTTATTTTGTCTAGTAGGTAGGAATATCTTAGGATGTGTTTTCGAATGTAGGTAGTTATCTAATAAATAAGCAAACACGCTCGATTCCCATAGACAAAAACGAATTGTTTCGCTTACCAATAGTAGCATTTTTTTATTGCCAAACAGCAAATAAATAGATTCACAAGCTTATTTTACCTATGATGGCGACTATGTATTTTATGCCAGCACATCAAGCTACCCGATCTTTTTTTCTATCAACTTTGAACCATATAGTGTAATGATAAAGTTGAAAATCTAGCAAAGAAATTTGACAGATTGTAGTAGCTTGATGTGCTGCGTCTGTACTATACAAAGCTTTGAAGTCTTTTCTTCGTTATTGGTAGGTACTTAAAAATAGAAGAGTCTGGAATCGGCCATTTTACTTGACTGTGAATTAAACGCAGATTGGCATTTTGCCCGATCTAAATGTGGTAGGTAGTTGCCTACCCTTTTTTTTTTTCGGGGTGGAAAATCCTCATGGATGTCCGCCGCCCTGGGGCAGGGTTTTTTTTTTTTTTTTTTTTTTCGCTAAGAAATGACGTTACGCATCTCCGCTCGTCGGGGGAAGAGACGGAGTATGTGGGACTCCCTGCCAGGGTGGCAGTATAGGTACCCACTAAAACTCAGCGGTGTTCCCTCATCGCCTTGATGGGGAGGTCATGGGAATCCGGCTCAGCCTTTGCATCCACAACCCCCCCGGCGCATGCCCGCCTAGCTGGCGGGCCCCGCATGTCCCCCCGTCGGGGGGGTACGGGAATGGCCGGGAACACCTGGCCATTCCAGTCCGGCACTGGTGGAAGCCTGTGCAATACAGGCGAGGGTGCCCCCGCACCCGTCGCCTGCTGGCTTCCACCTGGGAGGAGTCGGCGATGACTGTCATACTGACGTCTTCTTCGACCCCTCCTCCGCCTTCGGAGCGGCGCCGCGAGAGGGTCTTCCTCCCGCACGCGCTCCGCTGCCTCCTTCTGGGACATGACGTGTTCGCAGAAGGGATACTTACCTACCTACTTTAACCTTAATAACATCCTACAAAGAAAAAAATAAAGTAATAAAACAAGAGGTAACACTGGATGTAAATAAAAATTGATACCTACAGAAAAAGGATTGCATACTTATGTAGCCCTATTAGTTTGCTCCTGTCAGTGTTTTAGGGGGTAAGTAGGTAGGTTCTGATAGCGGGCTAGCGGCATTCATTATTTATTACAGTTCCATTGCATGCAGGAAGCGCAGGACCGGTCAAAGTGGCGGTGCTTGGGGGAGGTCTGTGTCCAGCAGTGGACATCTTTCGGCTGAAATGATGATGATAATAATGAAGACACAAGAATAGATGGCGATATAGACGCATTTCTTAAAGTCACTTTTTAGTTGAACCTATGCCCAATTATTATGAACTGTGTGCTATAGAGTACCTACTTCCAGGTGCCAAAACAAAGTCTACTAATTTACAAACGAAAAAAACACAATGGTCTCTCCATTGTGTTTTTTTCGTTTGTACATTGCAACGTTTTTTGTAAATTAGTAGAGTCCGGCCCCGCCCCGCTCGTAAGCGTCGAAACATCTTCTTTTTAACCGACTTCAAAAAGGAGGAGGTTTTCAAATCGATTTAAAAAAAAAAATGGATATTTTATTAACTTTGCTTGGATAGTTTTTGAGTTAGCTTCAATAATACGTATTTTTGCGACTTAGTTTAAAATGATGATGTTATAATGATGCTATAAATTCGTGTCACCGATATTTACATAGCAAGTACTTAGTGTTATACGAATTTGTGTCTGGTACAACTTAAAAGTGAAAAAAAAAAATAACAAAAAGTGGCGAACAACGAACATGCGAACCCAACGACACCGACTTCCGAAATTAAAGTTATTTTTCAATGTGTAGTGTCTTTTTTGGCAGACGATTGTTTTTTTTTTTTGGAAATTATTTTTTTGGTAGGTAATGTTGAATAATCATCTCGTTTAAGAATAGCGTTCCCACCGCCAAAATGATCGCTGAGGAATATAAGCCTGTTAGGTACTGTCCCAGTCACTAGGTATTTCTATGGTCCCATTTATGGTCAAAATTTGTAGGGGAACCATAGAAACCGTGAGTGTAGTGAAAAGAGGCTTCGGCTCTGGCCAAAGCCTCTTTCAATATCTATAGAGAACGCATGAGCATTACCACGCTTAGCGCTTAGCTCAAGGCGGATTGGCGATTGCAGACTAATTTATCCTATCATAACTAATATCCTCACTAATATTTTAAATGCGAAAGTAAGTTTGTTTGTTACCTTTTCACGCTTAACCCTTAGTATGCCGGAACGTATATACACGCGAGACACAATGGGTTTTTAATTGTTTCTGTAATTCCGGCATTCAACCGGTTAAACCACTGAACCGATCATCCTGAAATTTTGCATATACGTTGTCAGGTGTACAGAAGCGGACATAGGGTATTTTTCAACCCAAAAAAAAGTGCTTTTCCCGAAGAAAACAACAATAACGTTATTATGATAATAGATGGCGCCACGTGTCTTTCGCATCATGATTGAATTTACTAGAAATCACGGGATCGAGATTTATGCGGGTGAAACCACGGGGCGCAGCTATGTCCAGGCTCACGATGTTTTAAATTCACTGATGTCACTTTTGTCGAAGATAAACTTAGAAAGTGGGTAAGTAGGTACTATTAAAGATGTCATAAAAAAAGTTAGTTAATGTTATGTAGTACCTAAATAGTAATGGCTTAACGGAAATTCCAACACATTAGGAACCTAACGTGTCGTATGTCCATTCCTCCGTTTGCTTACGTTACTATCTCTAAGTATAACTAAACACAGTTAGTTACAATAAGCCACTATGTTGTTTGTTTACATACCATTACGTAATGACAAAGCTGTAGTGTGCTCGGCAGAGTTATCGATACTGCGTGCTTATCGCGTGTTACACGACAATTACATGCTTGGATAGAACGGTCGCTTATTTTAAACAATGCTAGGCGCGCCCTTGATTTCAATGATTAATTTACATACAAACTACATTATGTACTTACCTAGATATATCACGTCTAAAGCACCCTAAGTGCCTGTGCACAACTGCACACCACGTTTTTTAAACGCGCCGTTGATGCGCGTTTGTAGTGGTTTTCGGAATAAATTATGTAAGTAAAGGTAAAAATAAAACCGCATCCGAATCTATGAAGTAGTTTAGAAGAACAATGTGGTCAACTCAGATGGACACGAAATATTTAATTATGTCATCTGACTTAATGAAATATTAGGTATACCTAAATCTGATGACAATTGGGCTAAGAGAACCACCGATTGGGTCCCACTAGACACACGACGCCATCGCGGCAGGCCAAGACGAAGATGGCGGGACGAGCTTGACTCCTACCGCAGGGACTGGCCGGCACTCGCAAAAGACAGAATTGTGTGGAAAAGGGAGAGGCCTTTGCCCTGCAGTGGGACAGTACAGGCTACTTAGATTAGATAGATTTAATTATGTATTAATGGATAATACGATACAATTTTAATATCAATTCATTTTCATCAGCTCAGTATTGCATTTTTGCATGGAACACAATTTTTTTTTTTTTCGGACATGTCCCCATGGTAATAGCTGCTCATATTCATGAGCACTAGGTACCTAAGCACCCCTCAAAATATTTAACACTATGTGTGATGTGACATGCGACTCCCAAATGACTCAAGACTGAGACAATTTTCGTTTTTCCTAAACTAACGTTGGGAACGGCTTCCTATATATCTACAAGTTAACGTAGAATTACCGTATCCTATCCTATGCATAATAATATGTACAGCGTCGCAGTCGGCTGGCAGTGAACCAAAACGCTGTAACTTACATAATGTGGATTTATATCAGGCGCGAGAGATCGTTTAAAAGGGAACCTCACCGTCTGAGCCGCCAGCAATTTGCAAGAAAGTGACGCTCTTTAGCGTGCACTCTAATACGTTATCCTAATCTGGGATAAGTTATTCTGAGTTAGCTGTCTAGTCGTTATTTGTTTTTCCTTTGGTTGATAGGGAGGAAAAATCGGTGGTTATTAGGAGGACATAAAGTAGTTTTAATAGGTATTTGCGTACCTATCCTTATATGTATAATATTATTCCCCTGAAAGAAATAAGCAGTAAATAAAAATGAAAAATCATTAATCTGAACTGCTTTAAACAGTTCCATCTGAGCCTAACGTTCAAAATAGTTTTTTTAATACAGTTGCTCAAAAAGTGGTGTATTGCAGGGACGTATAGCGTTCGGGATGTGGGCTATTACATACTAGTGCTTTTTTTTTACCTTTCCCGAACTCGTGCGTGTTTCTTTCCCAACTGTCAAAATAATGTCTATTAAAATGAAAACCAACCATGAAGTTTTTACTAAAGAGTTTTTGTGATTCATACAAATACGTATATTTCTAAAAAGAAGCTACTAATTTATTTCAATATCAGATTTAATTATTTAATTGAATGAGTTAGGTTAGGTTTTCATTTCATCTCATTAAATTTCATTTTCATTTCATATCAATAAAAAAAATATACTGAAGACTAAGCTGTATGGATAGTTCCCTTTGCCTACCAAAATGGGTGAAGAAAAAAAAACTCTGCTTATATTCTACGGTTGGCGCCATTTTCCAGAAATTTTCTTTGCGAGTTTAGTTGTTTGTTGCACAAAATGAGTAATTTCGACCCTATTTTTTTTTAATTAACACCTCCGGAACTCAGTATAATTGCACAAAATGCTTCGGAGAACATTTTACCGGAAAAGTCAAAAAGTCGTTACACATCCACATACGACTAATTTTTTGCGTGGAGAGAAGAGAAAAAAGCAATATTGTGTTTTTATTATTTTATTAAATTGCTTCATTTTTTCGCAACTGTATTAAAAATAGTCGTTCAGTACACCTGCGGAACCGTCATTGCAACTTGTTCCGACTGTCAACCCTCGCCTTCGGCTGCGCCTCGGCTCGAGTAGACATTTGTCGGAACTCTTTGCAATGACAGCCTTTCCGCACTTGTAATGAAATATACTATTTCAACACACTTGCTCGTAAAGTGGCTCTTATTCAACCGATTTTAGGTCCATAATGGAGTGTATTACGAACGCGTGCTTTTTCTTTACTTTAATCCACATGTTCTGTAATACCACAGATAACTATTTACTAGTCGGAGACGCGCGCTTTTTTAATCTCATCAAACCCTGCGTTCCGAATTGGGAAATAATCGATGTGTTCCGAAATTGGGAAATAACCGAATTAGCGTGAGCGCGATAACGATAACGATGTCCCGTGAATCGTCATAGATGACGCCATGACATTCGCCATCTTGCGATAATGCCGACCATGCCCTAGAATAATATCACCGTGAGCGCTGTCAAAAATGACAGTGTGTGTATGAGGTTGTGTCAGTGTGTGTTTTGTTTTGAGTTGCATCATCTTTAAATTAAACTAACGTGGCATTTTTGAAATTGTGCTTCTGGTTGACAGTCGCCACCTAACCAAAGAAGAAGAACTGAAGAAGAAATGTGGTGTTTATACAAAGAAATACTGTAATAATATCTTTTTTACATTGTGTAAGCACTGTCATGTGAGCGCGTTCACGAGTGTTCCGAATTGTTGCCAGCTCTCAGCAGTCATAATAGTAATATCTAAATCGGAACGCATGTGAGATGATGCATGGACGTAATATTACGTCCATGGAGATTATGTGAGCGCTGTGATGTGAGCGATTATAGCTAATTCGGAAAGCGCCCAAAGAGACTTCATGCCAAAAGAAAAAATCCGTGGGCTATATTTCAATTTTTTTTTTAAATAGTCTGTATTGTCCTTGGTCGCAAAATGAACTCGCAGGGGACCACAGACAATTTAAGGTGAATGCGCAGTGGTAGACCGCGAAATTCTTAGGTTTTTTGCAATTTTCAGTTATATTTTTTCTATAGACTGTTTAACGGTTTTTTCTGTGCCATAGATTAATATATTTAAAATGAGTCAATGTTGCGCGCGCATCGCTAGTGCTGGCTAGCACGGCGCGCGGGAAAACAAAACCAGCGCGCCATTTTCCATACAAGTTAATATTTAACAATACAAGTCTGTTTTTTTTTCCTCACAAGTGTGTTGAAAAACGTCGTATGAAACGCGTGTGCATTAATCAATATACACTCGGCTTTCTTATCGCTCTCGCCTGCGGCTCGCGCGATAATATCGCCTCGTGCATAATGATCAACTTAGCACACATGTATCATAATGTACTATTTTTACTGAGGCAAAATTTTACCGTCATGACAGTAACATAACATTATAATTCTGTAAATACATATTTGTTACGGTCGCGAATCAAATTTTAAACAACGTACAACTTAATACTGACCAGAAAATTGCAGAAAACGTAAAAAAGAAATATTTCGCGGGCTACCCTGGCGCTTTTGCCTTAAAGTATGAAATAAATAAATAATAAATGCATTTTTAAGTGTTATGCACATTATTATAGTACATAGTTTAGAACTAAGTCGCTTTCAGTGCTTAGATGTTCTAAATTGCACAATGGATTCGGATATTGATACTGGTTTTCACAATTGCACCATCTTTTAAAGCATTTAATCCGGTAGGTTTAGTGTATAAGCATTATCAACCTACAATGTTCCCACTGTGGAACCATAGATATTACATTTCTATGGCTGGAACACAGGCCTCCTTCCTTCGAGAGGGCATGGGCTGGTAATAAAAGTAAATAAATGAAAGAAAAAAATCAATATCAATACAAATAAAATCAAGTGTCTTCCAAAGTTTTCGTTTTATGCATAGCATCGATATCACCTTTTTATAAATTTATTTAAGCCCTTGTTTGGCGACACGTGCCTCGCTGCACTGAACACTTTACTCTATACCCCAGAGAGGCGAGAATCGGAATCCATAGATCGCAACGACAGACGTTTTCTACCACGTGTTGAAAGGTCTTAGATAATATAATATAAAACCTTTCAAGAGAATAGCGCTTCACGGCGTGTCTGAAGTATCAATTCAGCTTGTAAGATGACTACCTCTAGGATGTTCCAGACCTCTGATGGCTGTATTGGAAAATTGCTACGGCGGCGCTCGCTACCGAGCGGAGTCTCCAAGGAGTTGATTTTTATTAAAACTTTATAAAAGAGGTACTTGATCATGCACGTAGCGATTCCATTACATGTTATGTTATCACTATTATTAACATCAGTGTTTGTGAGAAAACTTGAGAATCTTCAACAGTTTTCGTCAGTGTGAGCGGATAGGGTGGTATCGTTATTAAACACAAAAGATGTTTTCCGACCCGGTGGCTCGCAGCGAGAATCGTAAGAATGCGTACCGACTACCTTGTGATATTTATTTTATCACAGGTAAAAAGGAACTTAAGGATTCCACAGTTTGTTTGAACAAACGACTAACAAATACATTGCGGAAATGCAAACTCGCTTTTATTCACGTATATAGACAATTCAAAGGGATACCGAGCTTTTGAGGTAAAGACGAAATAGTTACATTCACTAAATAAATCGGCGATTCGCTGAATTCATTCGTACTTTCAAATTCTCAAAGGGTTGCTTCGAGGAAGTTTGTCGTAATACGTTCAGCAGAATGTCTGGTTGCACTTTTTGTAACGTAAAGTGGCGTATAAACAATATTTGTTTCGACTGTAATATGCATACGGTGGGGTAGTCGGTGTATTTGCATATTGGCAACGCAAGCTGTCTTAATTTTGTCGTAATGTGTGGCGGGGTCGAGATTGTGTACCAACTACTCTACTCCCTACAATCTACACAAGGGTGTGTCTCCCACATGTTGCTGTAACAATGCAATTTATTGTTTCAATCTGTGTACACGCTGAAATTAGAATGACATGAATATTGGATGCGTACAAATGTAATAATTTGGATGGAAATTCATGTTGCCTTTATGAATTCCCGGGTAGCAGCAAATGTAATTAAAACACATGCCAGACGAGAAACATATGCAGCTAGATGTACAGTTGTGATATATGGAGGTAGCTAGACATCCTGGCTATTCTGCTATTCCCAATCGGGGCAGGCAATGGTCTCTGAGTGGATAACGGTTCGGCCACTGCCTATGTGTCTTTATGAATGATGAAATGGGAATGACAAAAGCCGCTACAGATGGATCCCAGTATCAAGTCAGCACAATAGACAGCCGGAGAGCAATGTCCGATTTCGCCCTTTGTACGTAACGACGGTATTAATGGAGTTAGATTTGTCTCTTTGCGTTCCTATAAAACACTGAAAACGTTTTATGATGAAAATTCTCTCTATTTAAAGGAAAGATTGTTCGCATAAGTGTCCTCGAGAGGCCAAAACACCGGAGACTCAGATGCAATAAAAATACCAACGGAGGGTCAATCAGGTTAAGAGTTTTGTCCGGCGACTCGCGTCTGCCGAAATAATATATTTTATACGAGGTTTATATCTGAGTGGATGAAGAAATAGTTGGAATATGTTGGTGTTGGGGTGCGCGTGCTGGGCGATGCGCGCTGGTATTCCTCTCGCGCGCAAACCTGCGCTGTATACATTCCAATCTCGGGCAAAATAAAAGGTATTTGCTCAAAAATCTGTTTCGATTACGTGAATTTATTTTATGAGGTCTTAGCAGATGCTTTGCGGTGTTGAAGGTAGGCTAAAAATAATAACTACAAGTTCCGTTAAAGCGGCGAGACGGTTGTAAAATGTATTCAGCACCTGCGATACACTTTCATTTCAGAGCTTCCGCTTTTCTCTTTTAATTCTCTCAGTGTCCAAACACACTATGCTGGAGGTAAGCAGGCTTAGGATCATCTTAGCTTTATGTAGGTAAGTCTAAAGAATAATATTTTCGTATCTACTTAAACTATGTTAGACTAAGTCTAAGCAACAGGTAGGGGCGAGGGTTCCTCAGTTCTAAGTATGTAGTTCGTCAAGCAACGGATCTCAAAGAGGGGGTGGCGTTACATATTTCATATTGCGAGGCATATGGAAAATGTCTGAAGTAAATTCAATGAGAGGGTTTTTCTAAGCTTTTTTCTTGAAACAATGGAACTTGATTAGAGCTGGATTTTTAAGGTTTTTTTTCGAACTAGTTTGATATAATACGTATGCTTTGTAGTTTTTATATCGGATGATTTTTTTTACCGGTTCCAAATTTTTACATGGTGTTCTACCCATGTATGAACAACTTTCACTATGGGACCAACTCTTTCAAATGCTGTAGCCTTATGGGTAAGTACAGTTTTGAGCCGTTTGGATTCAAAACGCTCGGGTCATGGGGCCCGAGTGCAAATTTCTCGCCCACTGGTCGACACTTCACGTGACCAGAGGGCTGAGTTTGTCAAAGAATTAGTATTGCCAATGCTGCCCGTCTTCAGGGCACGTTTCCGGATGACAGCGATACGGTCGAATACTTCGATGCCTAACTGTTCTTTTGTTTTTGTATTTATTTGTATAGTTAGTTAGTTCGTCATTCAATATAGTACCTAGTGTAAATAGTTAGTTGTATTAAATATTATAAAAGTTAAAAATAAAATTATACTAATTAAAAAATTACCTTTTTGAAACTCCACCTGAAATAAAACCACTTCTTATTGATTACAGTTTGCCAAAGCAGCAACTATAAATTTTAATATAAGAACATTGTCAATGCAAGTTAAAAGCTAGCTCCTGGCGCCATTTTAATTAGCACAAAGCCGTCTGCAATGCTCTTGCAGTTTCATAATTTATGGAATGCCAATTTTTCTCTTAGCAGAGCACGTCTCTTCGTAATAATGAGAAATTAAATTGGAGTGTCGTCTTCGCCGTAAATTTTAATGGTCGTGACTACAGCGAAACACATTGTCAACAACTTAGGTATTAGTGTAGTGTAGGAAGATAAGGCAGAAGGTACATTTGATTATAAAGTGGTGAAGGTATTGCTTTTATTACGTCTTTTAAGGAGGTAAATCTTTGTCTTTGGCTTGATGATTGTGGATTTGACTTGATGAGGCTTGTTGATTACCTATGATGTGTAATAATGTTACGAGTTAGTTAGAATACCCTCGTTCATTGGAACGTGACTTTTCTAATAGTAGGTAACTACATACCTAAGTCATACCTTTTTTTTTTTGTTGTTTTGGGGATACCTTCAAAAGGCACCCAACCTCTGGGGAGGGGGAGGTCGGGGACTGTGGGATTTCTACCTCACTAAAACCACCCCGGTGATCACCATCAGCACATAAGGGTGGTCCCGGTTCCTCTTAAAATACCAATTCCGGAACCCCCCCTGCAACGCCTGTAACGCACAGCCCTGGGGACCTAAGTCATACCTAGTTATGCTTCAACATTCAGTGATCAGAATTTTTTGCAAAGGGAAGGGGTCACGGTATGTAAAGATCCCATCCACAGACCAACCGCGGCAAGCGTGATCGATCGTCCTGTGTTAACGTCATCAGCCTAATGTTCCCACTGCTGGGACACAAACCTCCTCTCGGTGAGAGGGAGTGGGCCGTAATCCACCACGCGGGCCCAGTGCGGGTTGTTAGATTTAATAACATGTCTTCAAATTTTTGGTTTCCTCACGCTGTTTTCCTTCACAGTTTTGAGAGCAGTCATGGTACTCATTGAAATAATTTACGATGTAAAGTGCCTGTCTAACCGGGTTCGAACCTACGACCTAACAACTCGTAAAGGCTTCAAACAGGCGCGACACGCGACGCGAATCGCATGCGGTGTCTTTGTGTCGCGTGCGGTTCGCGTCGCGTGTCGCGCCTGTTTGCAGGGGCCATAAGCCGGCTCTACACTCGCACGTGAAGTCGCGCCGTTATTTCACGCCGTGAATGTATGCCGCGATCCACGCGTGAACTGTGTTCCTCCACACCCGCAAATCTTCACAGTCTTGTTCGTGACTATGGACGACATCGATGTCGCATCGCCGCAAACCCTTTATCGCGGACCAAAAAACCGACACTGATCGGGGAAAGGCGCGAAGCGCGAACGCGAAGGCGTGAACAACATCTACACTCGTGATTCGCAGTTGTCGCGGGCTTTCGCGGCCGCTCGCGCCGCGAGTGTAGAGCCGGCTTTAAGTCTGTTACCACTGGACCACCCACGGAAGAGATCACCACTGCTATAAGAAGCAGCAAAGAAAACGGGCATTAGAGACTAATAGTAAAAAGATGATGTTTCTACTAAAGTATGATAAAAGTATAAAACTGAGCCTTCTTCACCTTCGTTCAAGGTTCGCAAGCAGCTAAGGTTCAAGTTGCGTCTCGACCTCTTCAACTACTTGATTGAGTTGGAAGACATATTTAATCGATTTTCAACTCGGTATAGTGCAGGTAATTAAAACTTCGTAGAGTATTCAGTGTTTTGAAGAATATTTTGATGTAAGTAGTTTAGTTTGTAGTGCCTTGTCTTTTATGAAAGTCTTTGGAGTTTTGAATCTTGAGTTTTTGAGTAGCGTCATGGACGATAGACCTTACACTAATTAGCCTATTTATATCTAGATAATAGAAGAGTCTTTAAATCTATAAGTCACTCTAAATCTCATTAAAAAATGGTGTTATCAGAAATATTTTTATATATATTTCTATCTTTAGAGAATTAAACACATTTTCTATTTAATTTCATCGGAAACTGAATATCCTAAGCTATAATTTGTCTCTAAGCATTGCCAACTGATAGATGGACTTGCAGTATGATTGGTCGTAGGCCGCACAAAATATTTGAATTAGTCCGGTTTCCGGTAGTGGTTTAAAAGTTACATTTGGGATTTAGGCTCTAGAAAGTATATACGCTCGTTTTTAGTCTAAAATAATCACCTAAAACACTAATGTTTTAGGTGATTATTGTAGACTAAATTACCAAACCAATTTGTTTCAACCAATTACCAATTTTTTTATTGTGTAAGTATTGACTATTGTTTAGGTCCCTAAGGACATATCTAATTAGATAGCACTAATTAGCATAAACAATACATTATCTCCAGACATGGATACCTAATTGTTTGTAGTTCCTGCATGGGTGTCTAACTACCTAAAAGCATCTCCGCTGTCTCGCGTCTCCTTGAAAGGATCAAAATGTTTTATTTATAAAACATGTATACACCCTCGGGGAACTGCAAAATACTCGTAGACTTTGTCGCGAATACTGAGAAAATTACCTTTGTAATGTACGACAAAATGTTAATACCTTTTGTGAGACAAAAGAAGGACTAAAGTAATTAAAATTCAGTTTATTGTTTAGGAGAAAATAGGTATATCATGGACGAGATCAAAATCGTTCACCATCAGTAAGTTCTTTTAGAAGACTACTATAATTATTTATTTATTCAGTAGTACCTACACATACATACATTTTGGGGTTTATTTATAAACGATGATTAAAGTTAAGTGACGTTAAACGTATGGTTAAACAGTCGCTACTCACTACTTAACTTTAAGGAACGTTTATGAATAAAGGGGTTTATACATTTAAGCAGGTGCCAACATATTTACCCTGCACCAAAATAATCGACTTCGAATTTAGTGAATTATATTTATAACCACATAAGTAGGTACTTAGTTAAAAAGAATCAACAAATAAAATTACAACGGGTTTAAGCGAATTACTTAGTATCTAATACTAACGAACATAGAGAATTTAAAGTCTTTGCTAACGACGAACATCGATACTTGTACTCAAGTATACCTACTAGTACCTACTTGTGTTGTAGACTTAGGCAGGTTCTTAAATAACTTACTAGGTATCTAAGAACCTGCCTAAGTCTTGAGTTTCGTAATAGATCTCCTACTTCAAATGATGTCCGTATACATCAATATTCCACGACGGAAAACTTTTGATGTGTCGTCAAACATACCTATACAAATGACCTTTGTGTATAGCAAAAAGCTATACTGACCAAACCTTTGTCCAATAAATTATTCTCATACTTTGTGTTTACAAGTTAGCAAAGGTACTATTTTATATCGATCCTATTGTACTTATTCACATTGTTTCATTGAGTGTTTTATCATTATCACCGCGGAAGGCGCAAGTGTACCACCAGCATTACACCAAGTTATTATATAGCGGGGGAAGAAGGGGGGACGCGGGCACTAATTGGAAATACATGAGAATTTGCATTTTACTTTGTCTGTCGAACTCCCGACGGAGTAACGTCTCGCTCAAAATCCCTTTGTCGATTCTGAGTGCACCTTGCACCGAGCTCTGGTAAATTTATTAATACTACAGCTTAAACATGAGCACCCAAAATAGATACCTTTATCTTGTATGCAGAATGTCATTTGTTTTGAGCGTTGATTGGTTGAAGAGATAATGCACAAATGATTATCTCATCATCACTAACCTAAATTAACTTTCAAAGTTTCCATTGAAAATGTGGTGTGAAGTCAGTGTAAGAAACAGAAAAGTAAAGAGTAGGTTGGGGTAATTTCGAAGCTGGGATAAGACCGTACGAATTTAATTCCCGGCTTATTTGGCAATATTTTAATGGCATTTTTTTTTATGCTATTTAAAAAGCACATTTTGATTCGTATGGTCTTACACAGCGCCGAACTTACCCCAACAATTACTTCATTCTATCTTTTTATTTGTGATCTACCGATTCACAACTCTACGATAAGTAATTCATTTGACTTTCGCTTTGCTTAGACCCTCTTGTATTACGTGGGTGTCAGCAGCAATCGCCTCAGGCAAATCAGGTGGATATGTTCCCATAGTATCTTAGATAGGTTCATCATAGGTAGGTGGTTACCTACCTATGTGTTTATTCGTTGTGAAAAAACAGTTAATACATTGATTATACATAGATTATACATTTTTTTAACTTTGTAAGGTCTTATAATTTCAGTGGTACTTAGATAATCGCATTTTTAAGTGAAAACTTTTTGAGGCGCGTTGGGTATTTTTTTAGATGGGAAAAAAACCATTGAACTCGCGACACTGTTATATACCGACACCGCGCTTATACATTCGGATGTGTTCGGCTGTCATCGGGATGTACTCGGTTTTAACTCCGATATGTCAGTGAGTGATGGCAAAGTAGTCTGTTTGTGTTTTGTTTTCACTTCTGTCGGCACTCCCGGAGTGCTACTGTTTTGTGAATGAAAATTATCTTCTTTCATACACTGTTGGTTGGGTCAGTGCAGCTGAATACCAGTATTTTACATGGAGCGACTGCCTATCTGATTTCCACAACCCAGTTACTAGGTAACACGATATGTCACATACAACCTATAGTAGTTCCTATTCGTAAGGATAGGATTTTAAGTACGAAAAAAAGGGACCATCCAACAGATTGTGACGGATCCGCTAAAAATGAGATTACACAGCAAATATCCGAAGCAACTCCATCTACTAACATTAACAACAAAAATACCCAATAACACTAACATAGAAATTCGCCATTTATGTATCGTTTCAATAATAAGTTTTGTTCGTCTGTTTATAACCCCAAGGGAGTCTGGCAATCAGTGTGAACACTCGCAGCTCGTTCTAAACCCATTAAGGATAAATTAAAGCCGGATCACAAGCTCGTATGCAAATCTAACAGCTATGCCACCTGGTAACTGAGTTTTAGAGTGGCGTCACTGAGAAAAGTTAGTTAAATTAAAACGTTTGAGAATTGTTCGATGTGAAGTGAGTGTTTTCTTGGGAATAATATTTTGAGGACAAAATAGTGTTGTTTTGTGTCATTGTTTTGTTGTTGAAGTATTAATATTTGGTGGTTGATCGTGTGGTTAGCAGTTTTTGATATGACTTTGTCGGACGGAATGTTTCCATGATTCAACATTGTATATTACTGTTATCATAAAACACATAAGTACATACTTACATAAATAGTCTCCTCCGCATTATCCTTTGTCTATTACTATTAATTTAAATATGATGTAGTTTATTTCATATTTAAATGAATAATTAAACTGAACTATTCAGCGAAAAATGGTTGTCTCTACATGACTGCAATGTGCTTTTTTTAGAAAGAAAGAAAGAAAAAGTACTTATTTATTTATTGGGATCGTTAACTCAACTAAAGTTTTATATACTTACCAGAAAAGTTTTAGACTTGACACACATAAGTTTCGTGCAGGTTCTCATTTAAAACTAACGGTTTCACTTGTTCAGCTTACAGACAAAAAAATAATAAAAGTATGAATAAATAACTATTAGGAAAAATTGCACACAAAGCTCAATATATTCTAAATAAACGTGCGTGTGAAATATTGTTGCCATCCATTCAATATTGTGACAGCATCTCCCTTTGAAATCAACTTTTCAATAAGCCCGTGTATTTGCCTCTCAAGTGAAGGTCTGGAGGTCATTTATCTTAGGGGCACATAATATGCATCAAGTGTAGTGAACCTATAGGCCGGTTTACAAAAGGTTAATTTCCTTTTTTTAATAAATCTGTAACTATGTTAATCCGTATATTAAGGCCATCACCGACGATCTGTAAACACGCGGCAAAAGACGCGTTATAATCAGAAACTATTATTTTTATTAGGTATTTACTTGTTAAGTATGTTATGTAAAGGTATCGCATCTTATTATGATAAGAACCAGCGATTTTTAGTATATAGAGAAAAAGGAGAGTTTTTGTTTGGGTAGCCAAATTAAAAATCTCTTTTTGTTTCTTGTAGGACAGCCCAGAAATTGTCGATTTCTACAAACTCGGATCCAACAATTTCATAGTCTTACTCAGGGACAGTATTTTTTTGATACATAAATACGAAGTACCTATATTATTGGGTAAATAGATTTTTCTGTAGAGACACAACGCCTCACGTATTTTCCGCAGAAAATCGTCGTTCTAAATTACATCAAGTATCATCCACTTAATCGTAACATATTAAAAATCGCGCAACGAAACGATTACACGAGTGGACGACAGCACTAAATAAAGCCGTCTTCTATACCTCTCACACCACCAACAAAAAACAAGGACAACGCTTGTTTAACCCGCGCAAAATTTCATTTCGCACAAGGGCTTGAGATTAATGGTGGACGTCATTTCACCCTTGCTTTAAAAAATGGCGTCGTAGGGTCGTATCGTATCATTGTGTCGTTAGTTTTTTCACCATCACTCATGTGTATGCTAAATCTGTTTTGAATCGAGCTGGATATAGACGTGTTGCTAAATTTCGATAACGGATGACGTGTTCGTTTAAAATACGTTTAGACGCGGGAAGTGACGCGCGTCTTTTGTTTTGTTTACTTTTTTCTGGAACGTGTAATTTGGGCATTACCTACCTATTATTAAATAAATCTTGTCATCATCTGCTTAGGTTTTTCCCAAGTATATTGAGGTCGGCTTCCGGTCTAACCGCATGCAGCTGAATACCAGTATTTTACATGGAGCGACTGCCTGTCTGACTTCCACAACACACTGTCTAAGGTTGTGAAGATGGTCAGTCATCCTCGGACGAGCATCGGCATGCAGCTTAACCTGCACCCCAATTGTGTAACACACTATCAATCTCAAATAATCTTTATGCGAATCATTTTTACATCCCCGAGTTACAAGGATACCTATTGCTAATCCATTACTTCATATGTTCGAAAAATTTGTCTGTTCAACAACGTAAACAATGCAATGAATGTTGTTGAACTGCTAATGATAGTGTGTTACGCAATTACTCGGCTGATCGATCGTCCCGTGCAGCTGTTTTCTTTTCAATTTTCTGAAAAAAAAAAACCTTAAAAAAGCTATCGTGAAATTAAAAGTCAATATCATCTAACGCTACGATTTCCCAGCAACTATCAGTCGTGGTTGCCAAGCACTTAATAAGTGAGCGAGGTGATCTATCAAGTCACCGCGGTTGCTTGGCCCCGGCTCCGGGGACCGCCCTCTATTCATAATGCACGACTTCTCACACGATACCACACCACGGTCGGATTAGAGATATTTTGAACGCAAAAACAGTGTGAACTTGTAAAGACAGGATTAATTACTTGAACTTAATGATATTATTGCAGCATGTACAATTAATGTCATTCATGACTTAAGCACTTAAATTGCTTACTTAGATGTTTTATCGAATTTCTAGCTCAGTTTATTATTTGAATATTATATTTACACACATCATTTTTACTTAATTATAATTTCATATCACAACGGAAATACGTTTAACTTCTTTTAATTTAAATATAATAAAAACATACTCTTCTTAGCTCGTTACTTTATCTTGTAGACTTACATGTTGAGTATTTTTGACAGAGAGTAAGACTCTCTGTCATTTTTTTTTTTTCAAATATAGAACTCACACCCGTTTTATGTTTTTTTTAAGATAGCTACAGGTCATACTGATGAGATAAAGCCGCATTCTGGCTATGTGCTACTTTATTAAAAATTAAATTAAATTCCTACATTAACTTAAGTGATAGGACAAAAAAAAACAGAATCAGAATTGTGTCGCTATGGAATTCAGGATATAAAATGTTTCAAAAGATTATTTTCTATAGGATGACTACCTATACCTACCTACCTACGTTGCACGTACTGCCTATTCCTACAGCTATAAATCATACATAAGTAGTAAAGTAGGTACACCACTTGACTACAATCAAGTGATTGATCAAGAAAGCGCCCAACTTGAAATTTTTTTAAGACTTCAACACATTAGAAGCAGAAAGCAAACTATTGTTAACCATACAATGAATCACGGTTCTGGAAACACTAAACACTCGAAAATAATTACACCCTAGCCCTTGTAAATCCGGCTTCATATCAAAATGCACAACTAAAATTTAAACAAAACAAAGAGCTCAGTTTAACAAAGGAGGTTATAATCAGTATCTAAACATTTAATACCATTACAGAATTAGGCATGCACCAATGGCTTACAATTCGGCCATATTGGAATCCGTGTTGTTCCGAGATACGGGGCTTATAATAAAACAATATTAATTATCAATCGACGCTTCAGCGAGTCCTTTGTCGGGTTGGCTCCACGGCTCCGCCATTTAATAAGCGAGGTATGCGTACATTAAACCTCCGGCATCTCAGCACTTTTGTTTAATAATAAATTGGATTTCTATAAACGATGCAACTTAGAATTTCGCTTGCGATTATTAAATATTTTTACATGCGCCTCGGCTGAATATTTTCTGTAATATTGCTTGGAGTGTTGTTTATTTAATTTATTGTTTCGTTTAATTGAATTTTGTTTTAAATGCCCGTTCTTTTCAAGCAATCGCCTTAGTCTAGTCTTGTAATATAGTTTAGTCATACGTTCATAGACATATACACCTCATCCATCACACACATTTACAGTACCTACACCGCACAGATACACGCACGCACACGCTGTAACTATTAATAATAATGTCACTCTCTATATTTTTTATTTTTCTGGGTACTTCGTAATAATTGTCCTTAATAGAATACTCTTTATGTACACCTTCTTCTTCTTCTTTGCTACTTACTGTCAGCTGTGAAGGTACCTGTAAGTTTTTAATTGTGAAAATAAATTTTTGACGTAGGTATCTTCATGATTTCTTTCTATCGACGATAGAAAAGCATAATACAACTAATTTGATAAGATAGACTATCGTATCAAATTAGTTGTATTATGTTTTCAACACGCTATCTAAAATATCTTCTAATTATTTGATTTTGTTAACTGCAGTAGATAATTATATACTACTTATAAGGCATTATAAGACTTGCGTTTAGCTTCTGTAGTCCCCTCAAATAAATAAATAAATTGTCAAAGTCGGTTATTACTGGGGAGTTTTTAGGCGATTAAATAATTAAGTTCCAAGCACATTGTCAAGACACATAATAGCATAAAAACCGAATGAAATTTCTATAAAAAATCAATTTGTTTCCCCTTCAATAGTAAGCACAGGGCGGGCTCGAATCAGTTTGTTAATGAATTCAAATTTATTCGCTGATCGGGCGCGTCTCCGTGCTAACGTATTTAAAAAGTGATTAGAAGTTAAATTGACACAATATGAACTTTTTGTGTCGTAATCAGAAACAAGATTATTCAATTTCCAACGTGAGACTGAACTTTGATTACTCCCCATGATTATATTTACATTTTTAAATTCTGTAAAAAGGAAATCACGTTATACACATAATACACATGACTGCAACTTGCAAGAAAGTCCGCAAGAAGCTTGCAATGACGTTGTGGCCCTATCTACTATCCTACTTATAATAATATGTATTACCTATAATAAAAATACGAAGGTTTGGATCTTTGTTACTCTATCACGCAAAAACGACTGAATGGATTGGGATGAAATTAGTTTGTTTGTTATTTTGTGAATTTGTTAACAAATACAGGGTAGCAGGGACATCGGCGAGAAACTGTAAGTAATCATCTTCAGCACATGATTGTAGACCCCAAGCGAAGAAATTTTCTTTCGTTATCAAAAAAAGCCTTTTCCCATCTATATTGAGGTCAGCTTCCAGTCGAACCGGATGCAGCTGAATACCAGTATTTTACATGGAGCGACAGCCTGTCTGACCTCCACAACCCAGTTACTGGGTAATACGATACCCCTTGGAAGACCTGAATAATCGACTACCCGTAACAACTGTCAAAGTGATCCACGAATGACAGCCGGGACCAACGGCTTAACGTGCTTTCCGAGGCACGGAGGGGTCTCGGTATGTAAAGATGGTCACCCATCCACAGACCAACCGCGGCCAGCGTAGCTTAACCTGATCGATCGACCTGTGCGGCTGTTATTTCATAGCCACAAGCCCCATGGTCAAAATGTATGGAACACCTATATTTTTTTTAATAACCGACTAAAAATTTGAACGCAGTTGGGTTCAGAATCGTTTACCCATCGTAACAGGTTTCGCGTGGAAGTCCCTGCCAACCTGTATAGTACACATACTTTCAATTTTTCCCAATAATCCCTCGCAATCGAGACTTATGCGGGTGAAACCGCGGGGCGCTGCTAGTAAGTAATAACAATATCCTCCCGACCGATTTCGTCACGATTGCCAATCTCAACGGCGATTAGCCAGGTACGCTAGAGACATGGTGCACATGCACAAGTGTGTGCGCAAACACAGGTGTATCTGGGCCTCAAGTCTGCTATTACAATAGTGTCTATCATTGATTTCTTAATTGTTGATTTTGACAAGTTTGGTAATCTACTAATACCTATAATGGCGTCATTATGACTTTTCAATGGTCAACCACTGACAGTCCATTGAAAGAAATTACGTAGAATGGTAATCTCGTACATAATGACAAATGAATGACTAACTTAGGCGGTAATCTGCTAAAATTTTGACAGTTCCTTTGATCAGTGACCTACCATTAGAACGTCATTGTGCAGTGATTGCTTTTGTATCGTATTATGTTCTGTGCCATTAAACGACCAATGATCGACCATCATGAATTTAGCAGATTACGAACTTTTAGCAAAATGACAATGGGATCGTGTTGGAATGATGAATTTATAAAAATAGTAGACTTGGGCCCCTGGTCCTTTACTCTCATAGTCCGATGGGACGGTAATACGACACGACCGGGGAGTTTCGGAGTTTGGAAGTTAGTTCGATTGGAAAATGTTACAATGCAAAGACTAATATAACCCATTGATTCGATATAACCACGTTCTTTGTTACAATGGCACAAGCAACTTGCTTACTTTTGTGTAATTTACGAGTATTTAGTTTAAAAAACTGGCATGGTAACAGTGATGCGAGTTCAATCGTTTTTTCCCATCGTAAAGTATTCTGTTTGTGTTTTGTTTTCACTTCTGTCGGCACTGCCGGAGTGTCACTTTTTTTTTTTATTGCGTTGACTTAGAACTTTGTTTTTTTTTTGAGCACCAAGAGACCACAGACCTACGCATTTGAATAATATTATTAATTTCAACTTGATACCTCCACGCGTTCCAGAGAAAAAAGGTGTTGACAGACAGACCAAAAAAGTGATCCTATAAGGGTTCCATTTTTCGTTTTAAGGTACGGAAAGAAAGCTAAGCGTAAGCAGTCTTCTGGCTTTAAGACATGGAACTTGCGTTATTTACAATGAGAATTGAGATTAAATTTACATTGTTGCTTTTACGGTGCGGGCTGGCTTTGTCTGTTATGGTAAGGTATTCATGAAAGCAGATGTTTAGTCCCGGGGCGAGCAACGTAATGCGAGCACTTGGCGGATTCATTCGTGTGCGTTCTAACTTATGATAATTATATTTGGAATAATCCGCCCAAAGCAATGAGTTTACGAAGGCAATTTGGCTTTTTCATGAAATATTTTGTTAATTCTAGCTTTTTCTGAAGGCTGGTTGGTATTATTGGGGATGGTTCTTAGCTACGTTTCAGCGATCTGCAGTTTTTTCCTGAGTAGCATGATCTTAGTTCTCACACATCCAATTAGGGGTCTTCCGAAGGTACCTAAACGATGGGACTTTTAAACGTCGTCAAGCAAGCAAGTTTATTTTGTTAGCTTATATGTATGTGGCCAGTGCTGGGCAAAGGCCTCCCCTTTTCTTTCCATTTTTTTTCTTTCCTAAGTATACATAAGAATTTTTGGAACGAAGTTCCCTACAGCATGTTGCACTTGCAGAGTGCAACATGCTGTAGGGAACACTTTGCGAAAGAGAGCTAGAAGAGACAGAAAAAAGTGTAACATTTTGACCGTCACAATCACAGTTATATTAGGAACACCTAGATAACGCAAGAGCAACTAGGTAATTCGCGTGCCTTAAATCGCACCACCACTTTCGCGCTCAGTCTTGTCATCCTGTGTACTGCCGGTCGATTCTGTAAAAATCTCACCGTGAAAATTTAGGTGAAGTGAGTTTTTTTTTGCTAGGAATTGACACTATTGACAGTTCACTCCACGCTCACTTCACCTAAGTTTTCACGGTGAGATTTTTAAAGAATAGCATAGCATCGCTGCTGGCTGGGTGAGCGTGAGCGTTAGCGCTAGGCCCTGGTGCTTGTGACGTCATAGCTGGTATTCAAAAAAACGCACGCTTGGTTTTCATACAGATCGTGATACTTGCGTTATCTATGTCTATCTATATCTGTGGTCACAACACATTTTTGTTACGTAACAGCAGTGTGCAAAAGCGAACGGAACTTCGTTCCAACCCTGCTCACTAATTGCGTAACACACTTTCAATCACAATCAGAATCAGTTTGAAGGACATTGCTAATCCATTGCTTCATATGTTCGAAAAATGTGTGTGCTCAACAACGTAAAGAACGCAATGAATGTTGTTGAACTGCCAAAATGAAAGCCATTTCTAATGTTAGTGCATTACGCAATTACCCGCGGCTGTCCTACGTCACCTATCGACTGTTTTTAGATACATGTGGATCTTTCCTATATATAAAATATAAGTGAATCTAAAATATTTTCGAAACAAATCAAAAAGCAGAATATTCCGGGATTCCTTTCTCAACTACCACACTGTCCAACTTCCCTAACAAGTCAAGGGTTGCGACCACTTCTAATAAAACGGTTATAAGGCGGTCAATTAATTTGACTAGCCTGTGCAGTGACCGCGACCCTCCCCTCCGGGGCCTTCTCAAACTGGAGGAAGTGATGCTTCTGACACCTGTGACCGCGTACTCCAAGTTATAAGCTCAGGAAAATGTATCCTTCCTTACATAATATAAAATAAAGTCACCAAAATGTCTGTACGCTCATAACTTCCGAATGACTGCACCAAATTGGATAATTCTTTTTTTGTTGTGTTTGGTATTGCCAGGACAAGGTTTGTATAAAACAATATTTCGGAAATTCGACAAAAAAAAAATTGCACCCGTGCGTAGCTGGGGCAGGTCGCTAGTTTTATAATATTTTAATGACCTATAGAAGAGATATAAAAGAATAGCTAAGTAATGCACGAGTCGTGTCGTGTCGTTGCTAAGTTTGCCGCGGTCGGTCGGTGGATGACTGACCATCTTTACATACCAAGAAGCATGTTTGGTCCCAGCTGTCATAGTCTGACAACCAGTCCTTACCAAGGGGTATCGGGTTGTGGTGCTCAAATAATCAGTCGCTCCGTGTAAAATAATGGTATTCAACTGCATCTGGCTAGACTGGAAGCCGACCCCAATATACATACATAGTTGGGAAAAAGCTGGGCTGATTTCAATAAAGAATACCAAATTAAGAATGCAAAGCTGTATGTCTTGTCATCTACATTGGTATTTACCCACTGGGTCTTCTGGGTCCACCTAGGTACTGTTAAGTTTTACCGTGAACTACCTACCTATTAAAGTATTCGATCTATTGTAAATTTCTAAACGTGAAGTCTTTTATAAGTCTTGTCTCGAAGTCCTGTCACTTGGACCACACATCATTGCGACTGGACAAAACCCTTTAGAAATCTTGTAGAACTACACCCATGGGGACTAAAGTGACCCTTATAGACAATTTAATTAATGGCCGCTCAATAATTAATTTAATTAAATGGTTATTGATGTTATGGTCGATAATTTATCTATGGTATCGGTGGACATGGGCACTTCTGCCCAACGTCTACGTATAAGTAGTAGGGTAGGGTGCAGGTAGTTAGTAGGTACCTACAGTATTAGGACGTAGGATTTAGGGATAGGACGGACGTCGTCTCGGTCAGATCATACTCCACTCACACTACACACACACCCTCACACACACACACTCACCCCCCCCATCTCACACACTCCTACACGCTGACACACACCCCCACATACACACACACACACTCTTTATTTTGCAAGCTATACTTCTTCTGTGAGTTACGAGGCAAACTCGAAACTCAAAAAACTCAAAGCATTAAACCATTTACAGGCACTTTTGAATTGTCAAGAAGTCGGTCAGTCAGAAAATATGAAGCTAGTTGCCCATTCCAAAGCGTTGGTACCTATGGAGAAGAACGGGCAAGAAACTCCATGGATACTCTTCTAAATTATATTTTTACAAAAATATTAGTTACTTACATCATTAATGTTGAATTTACAATTAAATGTGAGAACGATGTAAAAAAGACGTACGCCTTGAAAGCATCCAGAGTACAACAAATAGTAAGAAAACAACAATCCAAAAATAAAATAATTTAAAATACTACTAAAGTGAAATAAAATGATTACTATACAAAAATACGTTCCTAACTACGTTTATTTTCAAGAGGAAGTTGGAAAATTAACTGGATTTACTTAACTGTCTGCTCCGAGGAAGTAACGATAAATGTTAAGTTAAATTTATATTATAACCGGAGCACTTTCTAGCGGTTATTATGGCTGAAAAGTTTCGCCACTAACTGTAAGTTACGCGTCTGCTGGTAACTTTGTTAGAGTTCCCTCTTGCATTCCTATGAGCAGATGTATCGGCTATTTTAGCAGTTTTTAACGATTTTTTTTTTTCAAAAATATTGATTGAAGAAAGAACGATTTTTTTTTTACAAAATTGGCAAAAAAATCGACGTCCAAACTAAAACTAAGCTGAGCTTAGAGATTTAAGAAAATGAGTTTAAAAAATCAATAATTTCAAATTATTATGCCGGAAAAACTAAAATTGTGAATGGGCTAAATTCACGTTTTCGTTTTCATTACTCATACCATTTATTTATTAACCCACTTCAAAAAAAGGAAGAGGTTTTTTATATTTGTTACCTCAGAACTCCGATAAGTATTTATAAGCCGATTTGCAAAATTATTTTTTTATTTGAAAGGATTACTTTCAGATTGGTCTCATAGAAATTATCATTTACTTGGTTTTATGGGAGGGTTCTCATAATAAGCAAATAAATGATAAATTATATTTATTTCTGTAAATTAGTTAAAAAAACACTTTTACACGTCAAAATTAAATGATGTTTAAAAAATAGACGAGTTCGGAGTGTCCTAACTGACTACTCAGAAAAGAAAGACCGAAACAAACTCAAAGTACCTAATTATGTAATTTCGATCATACCTAAAAACCAAATTATAATCAAAAAGTATCCCTTAATCATGTCAGAGCCGAAAGTTTAATTATTTCAATGAAACGTCACAGGCAGCATTAAATTGTCAGTACGCTAACAAGGTGCAGACGATTCCATCAGTTCGTACAAATTTAATCAGCCCCCAGCGATTATGTAAATAGCGTCGCAAATGAACGGATTTACCCTCATTCAAATTAAGCTTACAGCCTACTGCCACCTGGAGAACTGCTTATTTATTATATAAACAACGCTTCCTGGATCTAATGTTAATTCTTAAGAATACACTCTGGTGAAGAAAGCTTTGCTTTAATAAATTAACAATTAGCTCTTTCTAATCAGCCGGTCCATTCTGTAAAAATCTCAACGTGCAAACTTAGGGGAAGTGGGCGTGAAGTGAGCTGTCATTCCACCTTAAGCTAGGGAGTGACACTATTGACAGTTCAATTCATCTAAGTTTTCAAGGTGAGATTTTTACAGAAGAGATCGGAAGAGTTTTAAAGTATTGATGACCCCCTCCATTTTGTATGGAGGTAGCTGACACCCTGGATTAACATATAGGCTACTTTTTATCCCGATATTCCCAAGGGATCGACAATTACGCGGGTGAAACCGCGGGGCGCAGTTAGTTGATTATAAAACCTGAGTTTTCATTGAAACTTATACAAACACACTCCCCCCATATTTATATTATTAGGTGGCCAAAATCAAGCAGTTGGCCCGCTGGAAGGCAAGTGGACACCACCGCCTGTGGGACTAGTGAACCGGTAGTACTCTCTGAAACTAGTGAAGAAACAATTTTTTTTTTTATTTAACACAGTCATGCATTCTTCTCACAAAAATTCAAACATTCTGACAGTATCATATTCGATTCATTCGCAAACATATCAAGATCTGTGTTTGACTTCAGGAGAGCGTACATGAGTACATCTATGACAGGTACATCGCCGCCATGCCAGAGACAAAAGCTGAATGAAGACAGAAACACACTTGTAACACCCGACGCATTCCCACGCTTACTCATTGGCCACATTTTTCATCTCGTTGAGCTATTTTCGTCATTTGCCCAATAAGTAAGCGTGGGACGGCGTCGCGTTTTAATAATGTGTTTCCGCCTTTATTCGTGTGCTACCCTCCACACCACCTTCAAACAGGAACACAGCGACGTCGTTTGGCGGGAGAAAAATTACGGTAACCCTTACAAAATGATTTAATTTTTGAGTCTTCGAGAAGTGTTCAACACTAGTTAAGTAAATTAGTTTACAAACAAGTCCCTCGTCACTGGCTTGCGGTCACCGCATTGGATCCCAGACCCCACATTTCGGAAAGTGGGGTCTTTCTACGTCTTACGAAGGGGTCAAGAATAATTGCAATCCTTCGAACCAACGTCTGTGGTCACTGAGGCAGCAGATATTAATTAGAAGAGACCTCTTATCTACGTATTCTGGAATCGTTCGTGTTTGTAGATACCTAGTGTTTGTTAGTAGTTATAGTTTATGTGTTTGTGTACTTCTGTATTTGATAGCTGTAAGCCACCCAAACACAATAAAATAAAATAAAATAAATTAAATAAAATAATAAAAAGTAGTACCTACCTTTGTACTCAATACTTATACAAGGTCAAATTAAATTCACTAGCGAAACTCCTTAGACGTGATATGGGCATCGATATCTCAACATGTCAAAAAAAAACTGGCCAATTGCGAGTCGGACTCGCACACGAAGGGTTCCGTACCACAAGGCAAAAAACGCCGAAGAAAACACGTTTGTTGTATGGGAGCCTCCCTTAAATATTTATTTTATTTTGTTTTTAGTATTTGCTGTTAAAGCGGCAACAGAAATACATCATCTGTGAAAGTTTTAACTGTCTAGCTATCACGGTTCATGAGATACAGCCTGGTGACAGACAGACGGACGGACGGACAGACAGCGAAGTCTCAGTACTAGGGTCCCGTTTTTACCCTTTGGGTACGGAACCCTAAAAATCATGAAGATACCTCTAAAAACTTTTTTTTACAATAAAAACCACAATATTATACATACAATCATTCTGATTTTTTGTCAGATTATTCTACAAGCAACATACTAAAACACTAGTGTTTTAATTTTTTAGCGTTTTATATTAATCTAGTGTTTTAATTTTGTAATTAAATATTTGCTTCATATTTCGCAATAAATTACTAGCGTTGTGTCATCGCGCTTCTCTTTCTTTTCTATGCAGTCCGACAGTGACCGCACTTTAGGTCATGTAAGCCCCTTAAAATTTTCATTGAAATAAAGTTGATATTTGTTTAACTTGAAATAGGGTAGGGGTGTGCAGCACTGCGCACTTTCTATACTTATTTTGCTTCGTTTACGTTCATATTATATTCATACTAGCTTATGCCCGCGTCTTCGTTCGCGTGAAATTTCACCCTCTTGGGGGTGGAATTTCGAAAAACCCTTTCTTAGTGGATACCTACTCTTCACAAAGAACACACCCTCCAAATTTCATGGAGGACCGGCGGTTTAGGCTGTGCGTTGATATATCAGTCAGTCAGTCAGGACTTTGAATTTTATATATTTAGATTAAGTAGGTAAACTATGAATTTATTTATCAGATTTAATAATGGAGATTAAATAAAAGACAATGATTTGTAAATATAATGGTTTTGTTTTATTCTAAACAATAATAAACTTATACATATCACTTATAATTATATATATACATGGAGGACGAAGAGCAAATTATTATATTAGTGTCAACCTTTAACTTTTATATAATTTTTGGCAGAATTAAGTCATTTTATAATTAACAGATTGCTTTAATCAGTTGCATTCGCTATGTGGTTATTCTATTCATAATACTGTAAGTACCAGATGTGTTATAATGTTTTATTGTACATGACTGTATCGTATCGTGTAGATTCATGTGTTGGCGTTGCCTTAATGGGTGCTCCAGGCCCAAAACTGTTTGAAGCATTGTTGTTGTGGTCTTCCAACACCTGTTAACACCTCTCCTTAGTCACAAACTGCTTAGATTGCTGTGGCGCGAACACAGCAGTATGGTGCGCGAGAGTGGAGCCACTGTGGGCCGAGAGTACGTCATTAGGGCAACTGAGACATAGTGTCTAACTGTTGTAGACATCCCTATCATATTTTAAGTCTATAAGCATAACTGCATATGCAGTCCAATATTATATATTTTTTACAAGTAGATATTGAACGTTGTTTTGTTTATTTATGTTTCGAAAATACTAACACAAGTACAAGTAGAGATAATATAATATGCCATTTGCTATAGGTATTTAAACAATGTAACGTTCGTTAAGGTACAAATCCGTAGCCGACTGCAGGCAGTAGCAGCAGGTGACGGACGTGTCGCTGCGAAACTACAGGTTACTATGTATTTTTATGAAATAACTTTCGTAGTTAGTAACACGGTCTCTGCCAAGTATTTCATAGAAATTTGTAGAAACCAATAGTGTCGAGGCGACAGGACACGTCGCCTGCTGCTGCTGCCTGCAGTCGGCTACGGACTCCTACCTTTATCAAACAAAATTCTATGAAAATACGTGGAAACTATGTAAGTTCATAGGGTATACAGGGCCACTTGAAAACCAGCGTCTTGCTCTAGTTGTCTGGCATTTTTGCTGAGCGGTGAGGCTCACTTTCCTGCTAATTTCTTACATCATCGCATTTTACAATTTTTATTTTGTTTATTTGCAATAAGTATTGGCAAAGGCACGCAACATACTTACCGTGCATTCACGATTTATTTGCCAAAAATGTAAACAAATTATGAATTAATGGAAAAATAACTTTAATTCCTGCACAATACAGTTCAGTTTACGCTTCAACTTCAAACATTTTTATAACTTTGTCAATAGTGCTAGTCACTCTGAAATCAACTTTATTTATCATTGAAATAAAGTTGATATTTGTTTAACTTGAAATAGGGTAGGGGTGTGCAGCACGTATGTTGTGTGCCTTTTAATCTTTAGTTTTACATATTAGATAGTCTAAGGGTGTATACATACAGAAAATGCCCTTAACGGGTGCTGGTAACTATATCATCAGCCAGTAGGTATAAAGAAAAGTCAGAAACACTAATAAACCCGTACTTTGCTCTCTCTCCTTCATAATTATTAAGACTAGTACAAAAATAATTACGAAATCTTTCAAGATTACAATGTTTCTCATGCATATACCTAAACCTAGTAGTGAATTAACTTCTGTTTCTGTGCCAATGTGTAGGGTCAAATAAAAATAGCTAGGGAAACTTAGCAGACGTGATGGGTATCGATACCTAAAGACGCTAAAATAAATAGATTTGGTTCTTTTTGGGAGGTGAGCAACCGCGGTTAGTGTTGCTACTTGAAGAATGAGTTGAGTAAAACTGTTTTTCTTATGTTTAATCGTATTTAGATATCCCCATCACTTCTGTAAAGATTACGTTAAAAAAACTGTTTTTTTAATGATAACAATAACAACGGTCAATGACCGCACAAAAAAGCATTTTTTTTTGTTTTATCACCTTTAGATATCGATACCATCGCGACTGCGGAGTTTAGCTAGCCAATTTGAAATAACCCTGTATTATTTAACATTTAATATACGGTATAAATAATTTCTTTCCAATAAAATTAATTATTTTAAATCTTAGGCCGTTATCACACGGCGTATTTTAAACGGGCAGATGACGCGCAGATTACTTGCGTATACGCACTTCAAACCAGATTCGAACCCAAAACAATCAGCATCTAAGGCGCCAAAAACGCGCGGTCCTAAAATACGGCCTTAATTGTACTTTTGATAGCAAATCCGTTTAAGATTCTAATTGTGGTTTGTTTAATAGAAAATGGAAGTTTTTCCGCAAAACCTCCCCAAGGACTTGCATTTTTGGCACAACTCCTGTGGGTGGCTCTTCAACGGGTCACTCTTGTCCAAGCCGTCTGGTTTCAGGAGGGGCCTCTGAAAACATTAATATTATGAAAATTTTCAGCATCTAAAATTCAAGTTCAGGGATAACATAACATCACGCCTTGTTACCCCAAAAGCTTAGGCAAAGGTGTGCCTACATTGAAAAAAATAATTTCTTACTACCACAGCACATTAAACCGATTTCATTATGGCGAAAGCGCTAGGGTAGCCCGCGAAATTAAATTTTTTTACGTTTTTTGCAATTTGCTGGTCAGTATTAAGTTGTACATACGTTGGTTAAAATAGAATTCGCGACCGTAACAAATATACATGTATTTAGAGAATTATAATTCATTGTACTCATCATTATGAACAACTATGGGACCAAACCTGAAATCGCGAAAAAAAAATCAGCTGTTCCCTACATTTTGACGACATATACGAACATAAATGTAGGGAACAGCTGATTTTTTTTCGCGAGAGGTAATTGACCTCTTAAGAGGTTGTTAATGTATTACCAATATACCCTTACAGGTATATTGGTACTAGTGATGTCAACATATACAACAGATGTACAGTCACCAAAATATTTTCGAATGTTTAATTTGATAAATTATTGTTTGTTTTCTATTAATTTAATTAAATTTTATTCGTAAACATCCATCGGTTTCTTATCTAAACTTCAACTATATCCGACGACCCTGGTTAAACCTAACTACATAGAAAATGAAACCATGACGCCGAATGAAACAGTCTCATTTAAAAATTCACAAGAATTATTCAAAAGTAGATATCTACACTAAAAGGGTATCTTATCTAATGAAGGCGTATCTTATAATATTTATTTATTTATCTTTCCATTTTTCGTATAAAAGAAAGATACAAGAACACGATTATCTAAATAAATTCGAGTTGTGGTATGTCTGGAAAAACCGTAGACAGAGTAATCTATAGACTCATGGTATCCGTGTCACCGAAAGGGACAAAAAAATCCGGCAATCTTCATCATACTTATCATTTTTACAGCTTATTACACTGCACCTTATCATTTTCATAGTTGCGCAAATGTACTATTATTGCATTATGCACGAAAAAGATCTTATTTTCCGTTTAATAGCGGTGTATTATTTTATTATTCCTTCATAAACGTCAAACTTGTTGTGCACAGCCGTGTGCTTAGCCGACAATAAGGGACAGAAATATTCTTACTCTGTCTCTTTTCTTTGCTAGTGACGTTAATATATTTCTCTTTTTCTTGTGCGAATGAAAAAGAAGATATGCAGCAGTCTATAGTTTACTCTGTCTACGGGAAAAACGGACGTAATGCCACAAGGCATTCTCTGCCAGACAATCTACATATGTCTATGTCGGAGTTGTCTATGGCATTATCTGCACGGAATAGAAAAAACGAGTGGAAGTGCCCTTAGACTTCCTTAGTACGGGAACCAGTGTCGCCAAACTCACACAATTGCAAATTAAAATAAACATTTCAATACACAGAAAACGATGATATAATTGGCTACTAAATATAAATGCAACTATGGCGAAAAGTTTATTTATTGTTGTTCAAAATTAAGTCTTATTACAACTACTGAATGTTGTTTTTATTTTACATGTCAAAATCAATGAAGTACATTTTTCCATGTATCAATCAAATTCGAGCAATCCCCAACGAGTTCAGCTACTCAACGCTAGAGGGCGCTGTACTAAATTACTCTATTTAGCACGCTAACATCATGGAAATAGATGTCATATTCGTATGCACCTGTTATTTATTTTTCTACTCAGCTAGGGATGAGGACAAGATATCTATAATTAAATTCAAATATCTCGAAAACGGTGCGTCCTAGGCAAAAAATAACCAAAATTTAACCCCCCCTGTGTTACCTCCCGTGCAAGCAGTATCCCAACATGAATCAAGGAAAAAAAAAATTTTCGACCGACAAAAAATTTAAAAAAAATTCTCAAACGTTTTTTTTTTCAATATTTCGCGGGTTTTTTACATCAGTCCTCATGGTTTTCGACTAGAGCAACAATTTCTTTCCAGAAAAGATTTTCATCCGAGCCACCATTTTGAAAATACAAAGCGTTTTATATAAAATAAAATTCGGAGGCCCATAATTCGGAAACGGTGCGTCGTAGGACCATGCTTCTTAGAATCTAAATAGTTTCTATGGTCAAGGTTAATTCGAAACTGCAATAAAATTGGGACAGTTTTGAAAAAAAAATCGAAAAGTTTTTTAAGTCAGTAGGTACTCTTGGCTTTCAACCAGACCCAGTTCTTTACCTGAATTAATAACAATAGAAAACGTATCTACTGGTTATTTAGAATGTTCTCCTTGTTTTTGAAGTCGGTTAAAAAGGAAAATGAATTCAATTAGTGTACTCTATTAATAACATTAATATTAAATGTACTTAGGTGATGTCCCGAAACCCCGACATTAGTCCCGAAAAAATATTTCAGTCGTAAGAAGTCTCAGACTTTCGTCTATCTTCTTCGAAGTTTAGGCAATTAGGCACTAAGTACCTATTCCTATCACTGTTTATTAGTATTAGTTCTTTTTGAGGCCTACGTCCAGCTATGAATGAATGATTTTGGTTTATTTGTCAGAATATAAATACTCAAACTCAAACCATATAATTCAATTAATCGAGAAGAACGACAACGAGTTCATAATATGTCATGGTAACGTATAACGTTTCACTATATAAATACACATTTTATTGTTTTATCGATACCGAACTATTTGAATGTGTCCCATCCCTAATCGAGTAGCGTCGAATTTTCTAGAATGTATACGATGATATTCAAGACAGCGAGCAAGTTGATTTAGACTTTGAACAATGGACATAAGGTAGTTTTTAGTTCGCAACAAAGTAATAAATATGGTTTTGTCAATAAAAACAATTATATTGAAATATATCATAGTTTTATACTTTCCGGTGATACGATACACCTCCGCAAGATACATTTTTTGTCCTGCTATCGTTTTTGCATGTAAAAATTGCACAGTAAGGCGTGTTTGTAATATTTTTCGTTAAGTTCGAGACGTCCTATCACAGCAAGTAGCTAATCGCGACTGAGCCGCCTCAGAGCCGGTGTTGCGGAGCTCCGCATAATTGTGACACGCGCGATAGCTGCGTGGCACTTCCACTCGTTTTTTCTATTCCGTGATTATCTGCCCGTCAATCTATGTCTATGGTGGAGTTGTTCAACATAGTTGAACTATGGGGTAATTGCGTAACACACTATCTGTAGCAATGGCTTTCATTTTGACAGTTGAACAAGATTCATTGCGTTATTCACGTTTTTCAGCAGACAAATTTTTCGAACATATGAAGCAGTGGACTAGCAATATCCTTCAAAATGATAAAGACTATGATTCATAGTGTGTTACGCTATTAGGATGCTGGTTGAAAATAGCGTTGTGATTGGGATACACTTAGCTACCTGTTTATGAGGCATGACATTGATCTTGCAGGAGGTGCACTCCTGGCCGTAGTTGGCCCAGGAGTTTGCACTCATCCAGCTTCGATTGCATTGGGTGCACCTGTACTCGCCGAAGCATCGGCCCTTGCCTTGGTATGGCGTCTGAAATAAAGAAAGAGGTTTTAGTGTCAAATAGCATATTGTATTGTGGACGTGGCTAACTTATTGGACCAGCAGGGTAATTGCGTAACACACTATCAGTAGCAATGGGTTTCATTTTGACAGTTGAACAACATTCATTGCGTTATTTACGTTGTTGAGCAAACACATTTTTCGAACATAATTATGGAGCAATAGATTAGCAATATGCTTCAAAATGATTCAAATTGATAGTACCTAATAGTGTGTTACGCAATCAGGGGGCAGAGGCGATACCAAAATAAATTGGGGTTTTTTTCGTAACCATTTATTTCACTTACAGCATGTATGGATATTATTTTTGGTTTATTGACTATTTGATTAATACTCTGACTGAAGGGAAACGCAATTGGGGTAAAGGATCCCGCACAAAATGTAAGGAAAAGGCCGTTCGGTGAATTTGGCTGAAATTTTGGTACAATATAGCCTGCAACATGCTGATTGAAAGCTAATGGAGCAACGTTTACAAGTTTTGGTGGGCGACAACGGATAACAAAAAAACCGGCCAAGTGCGAGTCGGACTCGCACACGAAGGGTTACCATTATCTATAAAATCATGTCTGTTGTACGGGAGCCCCCTTAGATATTTAGTCTATTCTGTTTTTTAGTATTTGTTGTTATAGCGGCAACAGAAATACCTACGTCATCTGTAAAAATTTCAACTGTCTATCACGGTTCATGAGATACAGCCTGGTGACAGACGGACAGCGGAGTCTTAGTAATAGCTGGGTCCCGTTTTACCCTTTGGATACGGAACCCTAAAAAAATATCTAGTTATCTTAGTTAAAGATATAGAAAGTTTATGTAATCATGTTGCAAATTGTTGCTTTACAAAAAGTTACTTCGGTGTGGATGAACCTTAAGTGCCTTTACACACGTCCCGGCAACCGGGTAGCCGGTGCCGACTATCCGGTAACACTTGCCAGGCAAACTACGCCGGTACGTGTGAAAGCTAACGTACATGGGTATACACTTAGCCGCCGGGTATGCGGCACCAGCTACCCGGTTACCGGGACGTGTGAAAAGGCACTAAGGTCAGTGGGTCGTCTTATAACAATAATCGCTCAACGCGCATAAAGAAGTTTTCGCTTCAAAAAAATTACGTAACCCCTTCAAAATTATTGAGACGACAACAAAGAAATAGCAACAACAACGACCTTTGCCTACTTACCGACATTTTGTAGACAAAAAGAGAGACAAAGATGCACTTCACACAAAATTGAGAATTTAGAATTGTAGAAAACAGGAGAAGTTTTTTATAATGTTTTCACTAGGACTACTGTGAACTTACTGATGCATTTCGAAAAAAAATGGCCGCTATATATCCATTTGAATAACATAGGGACGTGACAAATACTAGAGGTATTTGTCATTATCCCTAATCGCTGTTCCGTTCTTTTAAATATCTGGGTAATTAATACTCGGATTGGTATCGCAGTAATAGATTTTGAGGGACAATTATAGCTAGACGTACGTGGAGTATCGTCTTTTTATCACAATGATAATTTAAACTAAGTACCTAATATTTACCTACCTACTGAAAAGATACAACTTTCCAAAATACAGTGATGATCTTGTGATAATTATATGAAGGCTCTTCCTCATCCTCCAATATGGCAATTGGCAGCACCCTTTGTCTTCTTTATCCAGCACTGGATTGAGCGGATTCGGACCAAGGGCATGTAAAATCCAACATTCAATTAGGATCCGAAATAAGGCATGTTTTGTTTTCAAAAAAATTAATTAGAATATTGTTTTACAGACAGTAACAGGTATTTTGTAGAATAATCATTGGAGTATCATAGTAACAGTTCTTTAGTAACTGTTATCATTAGTGTTCGTTGGACGCACTCGCACACAATCTGCGGGGAATTACCGATACGCCTACTTCACTTCGGTCACCTTTACATCCTACGCAGTGCTGCCAATCGCGGGGAAAATCCCCGATTTGCGAGGAATTGAGGGTTAGCGCGGGGAATGATAAAAATCGGGGAATTTCGGGGAATCCAGACCAATTTTTACCCGACTGCGTCAGATGGAGGGTTATGTTTTTCGAGTGTATGTCTATGTATGTTTTGTACTAATAATGTAATACGCGTCTGTGGAGGAGAGGGTTTTCAGCAACCTAAATAACATCAAAACACAACACCGTAGGAGTCTCAACAATGACTCCATTGCTGCTTTAATGATACTAAAATAAGGTATAGGTAGGTAAAGCGGGGAATCTTTTAAAATTTTAACTCGAAATATGCTACTACTGTGAAAATATGGCAAAAATATTATACTATTTAAAAAAAAATAAGGGGAGCAGTGGTGGCCAAGTGGTAACGGCTTACGAGTTGTAGGTCGTAGGTTCGAATCCAGTCAGGCGCTTTACTTTGTGTAAATTATTTCATCACCACTGCTCTCAAAAGGGTGAAGGAAAACATCGTGAGGAAACCGGCATGTCCTAGAACCAAAAATTCGAAGACATGTGACATCTGCCAATCCGCACTGGGCCCGCGAGGTGGATTACGGCCCACTCCCTCTCACCGAGAGGAGGCCTGTGTCCCAGCAGTGGGAACATTATAGGCTGATGATGATGATGATGAGGTATAGTATTTTATAAAAGTTTTAGCAAATTTTGTATAAATCAGTGTTTTTAGTCTAAAAATATCATTTTGGGGAATTTGTGGCAAATGAATCAAAAAGAAGCGGGGAATTTCGGGGAATTGACAGCACTGACGCGGGGAATCGAGAAAATGATTGGCAGCACTGTCCTACGATACGGTTCCTTCTATCTGGCAAATATTGTTGCTCCGAAATTGATTTGGCTTAACACACTTGGCATAATTTTTTAACATAATAAGTTCTGCTATAAAGGGGGCCCCCTACGATATTATTGCTGCTATACGTACGTAGTTGTATAATACATTTACATGTATGTATTATGTACCTAGTTAATTGTAACTTTGCTGCTTTTTCTTTTTAAGGTTTTCAGATCTCAGAAGAAACGCTGTCACGTGGACGTTGGCGTTAATTCCATATCAACCAAGGTATTTCTTTTTTTTTAAATATATAAGTAAGTACTTAGGTAAGTATAAAATTACGCCAAAGACCTCGTGACTGCGTTTTCTCCTAGCAGCTTCTTCCACAATATTCTTCTGTGTTTTATAAAAACACAGTACTTAACGCGTCACTTTAAAATACACATACACAACTTCATATTTTCCCAAACTATAAACTTTCATAGTAAAGGATATCCGAAAGTATCAAGTATCGATGTCATTGAGTCGATATTTCGATACAAATGGTCGAGTAAATTGAATATAGTAGCTATAGATGAAGCCATATCGCTTGCGTTCCAGCAAGGGAGCTATAAAACTGAAAATAAAAACACTTGACTGTCTCCAAGGATTTCAGTGATATTGAAAGCTTAGGTACCTAAGTACTTGCAATTTATGTTAACTTGTCGTTGAAGTTCAAGTTATATGGCTATAAGTTCTTGAAGTTGTTACACGCTCAAGAAACTTATAAAAAATGACTGGCCAAGTGCGAGTCGGACTCACACACGAAGGGTTCCGGACCACACGGCAAAAACACCGAAAAAAAACACGTTTGTTGTATTGGAGCCCCCCTTAAATATTTATTTTATTTTGTTTTTAGTATTTGTTGTTATAGCGGCAACAGAAATACATAATTTGTGAAAATTTCAACTGTCTAGCTATCGCGGTTCTTGAGATACAGCCTGGTGACAGACAGACGGACGGACAGACAGCGAAACCCATTTTTAACCTTTGGGTACGGAACCCTAAAAAAATCAGCTGTTCCCTACATTTTGACGAGTTAAACGAACATAAATGTAGGGAACAGCTATTTTTTTCGCGATTTCATGTTTGGTCCTATAGTAAAAGTTGTTTATAATGATGAGTACAATAACCTCTTAAGAGGTTGTTGGTGTTTTTCCAATAACTCCTGTTTAACAACATACACCTGTATTTTCCGAAGGGGCTAGCATTTTAAGTTATACTCGCATTTCACAGGTTATGTTTCAATCCCATGTATATTATATCAAGGGGTAAGTTGAACCACTGCTCTGCTTACCCCTTATTAAATACATGGGATTGAAATTGATGGGACACTTTTATTACTTTGCATCACCCTAAGGTTGACTGATAGAAAATGCCTCAGGCATTAGTCCGTCTTCCAATTCAATTTAATTCCTTTAATTCAATCAACAGTTGGATCATATAAAAGCATTAGGTAATATAAAATTATTAGAAAAAAAAAATAAAAAAAAGGCAAAACACAACACACAATTTCATTATTACTTACAAATTAAATTGGCAAAGTCAACAAATTAAAATTAGAAATAATCATAAAAGAAAAAATAATATTCAAAAATAATAACTTATCTATACAAGTTATTTATTCATTATCATTTATTCAACATTTTAATATTGTAAAATAAAGTCAAAGTCAAATCATTTATTTCAAATTGGCACATTAAAGGCACTTTTGAACGTAAAAAAAAAAAAACTATATAGAAATGATTCTAGTCGCCCATTCCAAAAGGTAGTTTTCGTATGGAGAAGAATGGGCAAGAAACTCCACCGTTACTCTTTTAAAATGTTTTACAATAAAAAAGAGGAACAGATAATGAACAATAATGTGTATGATTATTTCATTGTTATTGTGACTACTTTAAGCATACAACAATGGCAGTGGCCTTTGTACAGTATTATTTTACTTGTGCATAAAGTTTTAATAAAGGGGCCCGTGGCTAAATAATAACAGCCACACAGGTCGATCGATCAGGTTAAGGTACGCTTGTCGCGGTTGGTCTGTGGATGGGTGACCATCTTCACATACCGTGACCCCTCCATGCCTCAGAAAGCACGTTAAGCCGTTGGTCCCGGCTGTCATTCGTGGATCTTTGACAGTCGTTACGTTTAGTCAGAAGCCTGAAAGTGTGACAACCAGTCTTACCAAGGGGTATCGATTACCCAGTAACTGGGTTGTGGAGGTCAGATAGGCAGTCGCTCCATGTAAAATACTGGTATTCAGCTGCATCCGGTTAGACTGGAAGCCGACCCCAACATAGTTGGGAAAAGGCTAGGCAGATGATGATAAAGTTTTAATAAATAAATTATGGTCCGCTCCCTTTCATAAAAGAGGAGGCCTGTGTACTAGCATTGGGAACATTATATCCTTCCATTATTTCCTTCTGTACCTAACGAGTAGGCTATTTTAACCTTTTTTTATTTCCTTTTTTTATTTTTGATTGACCTATATGTGTTACCAAATGGCAATAACCTTGGCTGTCAATTTTAGAGTGACACTCCTTTTTAAGCTTTTAGACTGGTAATAGAACCCATGGCTGAACGCTGACCCCCAAAATACAGGTCCAGGCCTAGTTTGGGGGTTAGGATCAGTTTTGTGGCAATACATTTCGTGTTTATTTTATGATGACTGGTTTGTAACATGTAAATCTTAGTGTCAAATTTTTTTTTTTTTTTATTATATGCTGATTATGCTTATCAATATTTTTTATGAATGTATAGACATTAGAGACCAAACAAGACAAGATCACCAAAATTAAGTAATTGCAGTATAATTATGTTAGAGATACAGAAAATAAACATGTTGTTAGGCTAATTGAGTCTCGGTCCCAAGTTTAAATAACCAACTTCTACCATCATCATCTGCCTAGCCTTTTCCCAACTCTGCTGGGGTCGGCTTCCAGTCTAACCGATTGCAACTGAATACCAGTATTTTACATGGAGCGACTGCCTATCTACCCTCCACAATCCAGTTACTGGGTAATACGATACCATTTGATTTTAAGCATTTAGTTGATTCAGTATCAAAATATTATTCATTGTATCATCAAGTTGCGCACTGTAATGTTCGGTTCTCTTTCCTCACCAATGTAATTCTCGAATCTGTAATATGACAGATTGCGTATGCGCACTATAATGCTCGGATCTCCTCGGGATCACTGATGTTATGCTCGACTCTATAACGTTACATTACAAGCGAATGCTCCAAGTGAGGGAGCACCTTTACACTCGGCATGCATGTGTTGCAAATTGCATTACCGTTGAAACCTTTACGGGCTGCACAAATGGTGCCAATTTCTCTGAATAGTAAGCCACAGAGTGACATGGCAGTACGCCAACTGACTAACTGCCTAATCCCTGCGCTGTGCCCTCCACCCCTTTCATATTAAAGTTAAATACCCAGACGCCTTTCCAAATATGGCGTTATTATAAAGGCAGTTCAGTCCAGCAGTTCAGGACACGCCTCTCCAAGCGTTTCTTTGACTCAGCTATAAAGCACCCCAATCTCCTGATTGTGGCGGCCGCCTGATACACTATGTGTATACACCTGCCGTATGTCCAATAAGCTGTAGGCCAAAATAACCACCACGTGGAGGTAGAAGGCGTCGCGGCAGACCCCGTGGAAGACGGCGGGACGAGCTGGACCAAACAAGCGACCAGTGGTCCACTTTAGCCCTGGATCGAAAGAGCTGGAAGTCATGGGGAGAGGCCTTTGCCCAGCAGTGGGATGACGCAGGCTGACAGTAACAGTATTGAAACATCAAGATGGCGGCTTTAGTTTAGATTTTTGCCATGCAACAAAAATGTTTTAGACTACAATATACCAAATGATTTAAGGAAAGTATTTAAACCTCAATCATCGCTTATTGGAGGCAAAGGTGGGAGATACTTGACGTAATTTCGTCTTAAGAGTGAGTAAACAGACCGGGAGTGAGCGCCATGGTAATTAGACGAGGCAAGGCAGGAGGCGCGAGACGGCCTCTTGAATCCTTAATCGGTGCAACCCGACCATCCTTTAGACACAAAAGAGACAGACACAGAAGGCCTCCTGCACTGCACAATGAGCCACAACGGACGCACGTACAGGGTCAAATTGAATTAGTTAGCGAAACTCCGCAGACATCGTTTAGGTTCGATATCTATAAATCACACAAAATAAATAAATTTGATGAGTTTTTTTTTGTCAACCGCAGATAGTGTAGTCAGTTGTATATCAGTAGGTATAAAAAATCAGTTATCTTGGTGGTTCACAAACGTGATGTGTATCTAAACATGATAAAACAAAAACAATACTGATTTTCTTAACTCATTCTTCAAACAAAATCACCAGATGCCGTTGACCCCAACAAATAAATTATTTTTTTATTTTGTATAGTTTTGCTAGCTATTTTAATTTGACCCAGTACACATACATAGGTGCTTTACGTACAGTGAATGTAAGCGCACTCGTGACTAGGGTTTCTGTCTGTCCGGATTCTTGGTTCTCCTTCCGGACCTTGACCTGCGTTGGCATTAGTACGGACTTTTCAAAACAGTGGGATTTTTTTAGTAAATAAAGAAAGATTAAAAGTGAAGTGTTCGGACTTTTTTGCAAATGTCCGGCTTTATGTCAGGACTTTCCAAATTTCCAAATCGTAAGTGTACTCGTGACTGGCATTCGTTTGAGAGTCCTTTTACCTCTAATAGCAGCAACCCAACAGCAACTTTACTATAACGAGAATAAAGATCAATGTGATTTTGACAGACTTGTCATTAACAGCGATCCAACAGGAACCTTATTACAAGAACTATAAAGACCACTGTGATTTGCAAAATCAAAGGTAAAAAATATCGCGAATGGATTGTAGTTTGAGATCGCAGTACGTAGGTACGCGCCTAAGTGGGCGTGTGTCGGTTCTCACACACTGTACGGAGCTAACCTTCTGAACCTATCTTGTCTGTGGTGAGTACCTCAGAGATGTCGCTTTTTTGTCATGAAATGAAGAACGTCAACTGTTGCTAATTAGTAGCTAACACTTGCGTTGCTTTTGCAAGGTTTTTTTTATTCACTTGTTTGCAAGCATTGTGAGGGAAGCGTGAGATTTTGTTTGGAGAAGTTAGGATTATCTACATGAAATGTTGGAGATTTCTGAATGAATGTGGAACTTTAAAAATTAGGCCCTTATTTTTTCTGAATCTGTTCTGAAAACACATTTAAAAAAAAACAATTACGAGAATATAAATCGATTTGTGAACTTCTTCTAAGCGTGTCGATGGCAATCTAAATGGACTCGACCCGAATACGGCTATGTGTTTGACGCCATCAGTTCCTGTAATGTGCAGCTGACAGGACACCCTAGACATGATATTAAGTGTCCATGATTTGTGTTTCATCATCATCATCATTTCAGCCGAAAGACGTCCACTGCTGAAAATAGCTGCCTCCCCCAAGCACCGCCACTTCGACCGGTTCTGTGTTTATGTGGCTTAATTACTCTTATATACAAAACATAAAATCACACTACAATATTCGTTCGTCTCGATAGTTCACACATTATTCCTCTTGACTTGACGGTACGTCTACACCTCTCCACATACTCTAACATTCCTGAAACCCGCTGCGCGCTCGGGTGAATGTATTACCTACAATATTCACATAAATATATGCAAACACACCCAAACCGTATTCACGCGGGTGGGTGTCCAATTCCATCGGAATATATCGAAGCATAGACCGAAGCCATTTTTAAATATTCCATGTGCGGTCAAGAGTAAAATCCACAAAGAAAATGTATTACATATCCTTTATTGCCTTTCTCCCTCTTTTTCAGTGACCGTCGCTTGGGGTAACACAATTTTATGATACTTTTATCAATAAAACGAGTAGTGCACGTACCATAAATATTATAAAATGGTCTGATACATATAGAATTTTCGATAACTGACGGGCTCTGCCGCTCTGTGTGAAACCTAAATTGTGATCGTAAATTACTACAGGTTATAATAAAATGTTTTGTGCTATGTCTTTGTTAACAGTCTCCATGGTGCCATATGGCGGCTTGATATGGCTATGGTCATATTTTTGTTGTCAAGTTAGTTGATTTTTAAGTGACTAGGTAAGTCATCCCCGCTAACTGCCCCGTTGTTGAGTGTGGGGTCCTGGGTTCGATTCCCGGGTCGGCTAAGTATTATTGGGAATTTCTAAGTAACAGCTCAGAGTTTGGAAGTTGGCGGTGTGATGACCCTATTGGAAAGCACGTTAACCTGTTAACTAATAACTTCTCCCGCTCTGGGCGGAGCGGGAGGGCGTGTCAAACTTTTACTGACTAAAACCCACCCGTGTTCCTTCAGTTGCCTGTGCCAGGGGCCACGGTATCTCTTTCGAACAACCCATGACCCTGGCAGGAGTCGGCTTTAGCGGACCCCGTCAGTTAGTGCTGAACTGCTGACATCTCTTTGAGGCGCGCGTGGAACACAACGCGCCGTCGACCCGGGCCCCGGGCCTGGTCCCTACCGAACGACGAGCTAATCCAGATCTCTCTTCGTGTCAGATTGAAATGCCATCCCATCGGACAATAAGAGTGAGGGAAGAGAAAGTGCACCTGTGTCTTCGCACACACTTGTGCACTATAATGTCTCCCGCGCCGAAGGCTGGTCTCCGCTGAGATTGGGCGCTATGGCCGAAATTCGGTCTGGAGGACTTCTTGAGTATGTGGGCAATTTTAAATGTTTATAGTGTTAGTCACCGTATAATTTCAGCAACGTCGAAGCTTTTTAAATTCGTTTTAAAATGTAAACTTCCACAAAATATTTAATTTACGTCTTAAACAGTTTGTAAACAATTGACGCAAAGGTTCGTTATATTGTAATCTTGAATAAATACTCAATTATCGCCTTTACGGTGTTAATTAGAACCGGCTTTAAAAGGCTAAGTAGGGTTCTAAGTATCCTCTCAATCAAACCGTTTCCTTTGAGAAACAACCCTTTTTCTTAGATGTCAGTTTCTTTTCGTGTCAATTGCAAGGGGTAAGGGGATCCTATAATTGAAATAAATATTTGGCTATAGAATTTTGTGTCGTAACGAAGCTTGTCGCCACTCAATTAGGAAACGAAATCCTTTACAATTATGTACTTAACGAATAAGTTATTTGTTTTATTTTAATGAAGCTGCTTTTTGTGCTTGTTTTGATTTTGTTGATTCGTTATGACGTCATTTATTTATTTTACTACTAATGGATGACTCTTTGTACCTAATTAATTTGCCTTTAATATTTTGGAACGACAAATACCTACCCAATAGAAGTTTTTACTATCATGACCATAATACAGGGTGGCATCCCAACGTTGACACGCAAACTGAAACGGTAATCAAAAAAAATCTGATGTTTCATAAAAAAGTGCAATACCTACGCGCCATTTCTTTTTTAAATCACCCTTGTAAATTTTCATGTAAGTAAGTACTGAATTAATGGTTTCAGTTTGCGCATCGATTTCTCTGCCACCATATACAGGCGTTCCATGTCACATAATTTCCAATTCGTAAACATATAGAGGTATGAGGAACAGGGTGTAAAGTTCACTCATACTCTATGAAAAGGGAGGGTCCTCCGACCAGACGGGTGTTGTGTCTGGTGGGCAACTGCCCGATGATTCATGACGGGCCGTTGTATTGTATCTGTGCTAGTTGCGCAGTAAACTCTGCTTGTGAGATGTAGGATTTTGCTTGACGTCAGTATGACGCGTTGTTCGCATGTAGCGTTGTAGATACCGCTACCAACTCGAATAAAATAAGTACCTACCTACTAAAGTCTAGAGTGCGGGTTTTTACTTAAAAAAGAAACGTTTATCTGCCTAATCAAATATTCAGACCCTGGTACACCCAATTGCAACTAACTCCAACATCAACGACATCTACACACAAGAAAATTTCTATTTATTCCAACGTCGGCAATCGAATGCCACTAATGGGATGGTACAATTGAAACTGCTCGGTGGAAAATCGAGCTATAAGTATGCATCACATGGCCTGGCTGTGGCTGATGGCTGCAGAGATGTCTGGCCCCGAGTGCGCTCGTAGACTCAATACCATTAGTACTGCGCTTACGTTCGGAGATAAAGGTACATGCATATGAGCTTGGACGTCCAAACGCTGAGTGAGGAACCTTAATAAACTGCCAGATGGTACCAGCATGGTTGGCTGTTTCAGTTGTTAAGCAGCGGGATAATTGCGTAACATTCAGTTAACATTCATTCATTCATCATCATCATCATTTCAGCCGAAAGACGTCCACTGCTGGACATAGGCCTCCCCCAAGCACCTCCACTTCGACCGGACACGTCATTCATTCATAATCAGTAGCAATAGCTTTCATTTTGACAGTTCAACAACACTAATTGCGTTATATACGTTGTTGAGCACACTTTTCCGAACATTTATGCGGCAATGGATTAGCAATATCTTTCAAAATGATTCAGATTGATATTGATGGTGTGTTACGCAATTATGGTGCCGGACTAATTTCCTTCTACAGATATGGAGGCTCAATTTTCGCACAGAACATGGCCTATAGAAACTATAACAGGGAAAAGGAAGATATTAATTACTTAACACACAAACTGCATTTAGAAAACATATTTTGAAACTCGCACAGACCAGGGAAGCATGGCACAAAAGGGACCAGGGGGCCTAAAAAGGCCACTTTGGAGAAGCATAAAAAAGATAAAATATGGCGAACACGGTCCGTGTTTTTATTTTTTTCGCTGCACTACGTGTAGGTACAATCAAAGATATTGTGATTGGAGTTGGATTGGATTGATTGGTATATTAGCACAGACAAAAAAAAATAACTGAATAATGCTTCACCAATGGGATTTGATACGATTAACTTTACAGTTAACTGTCCTTTATGTTATCCTATTATGATTCTGCCAAAGTGGCCTTTTTAGGCCCCCTAAACTCAGCAAAATTTTTTCTCAATCTCCTCTATCGTCCAGCCATACTTAATTAGCTCATATTCTAATTACTCCTAACCATAAGTGAGGTCCACTTATGGTTAGGAGTAATTGCTTGCTGTGTCCCAGCAGTGGGAACAATATAGGCTGGTTACTTCTACTATAAGCCAGTTATAAAGGATAGTAGCGAGGCTGACTGCCTAGTATGACCTGAATGAATGACATCACTCATGGAGACTCTTTTAATGCAGCCTTTTTACATCATCTGCCTAATCGTTTCCTCAACCATGTTAGGGTCGGCTTCCAGTCTTACCGGATGCAGCTGTTTACCAGTATTTTAAATAGAGCGACTACCTATCTGCCCTCCACAACCCAGTCACAATGTAATACGCCGCTTGATAAGACTGGTTGGCATACTTGCGGACTTCTGAGTACCTACCCGTATCGATAGGCAGAAATCTATCAAGCGGAAATCCTCCGAGCGACTCGTGCTGCTGTTATTATTTAGCCACGAGCCGATTTACGAATTACAATATTACTCTAACTACCACTTGTTCTTTTTTGTGTAAAACATATGAATAACTAGCTGGGGATCCAGGGGGGGGGTTCAGGGGATCAGTCGCGGAACCCAAAGGGTAAAAACGGGACCCTATTACTAAGACTTCGCTGTCTGTCCGTCTGTCTGTCTGTCACCAGGCTGTATCTCAAGAACCGCAATAGCTAGACAGTTAAAATTTTCACAAATTATGTATTTCTGTTGCCGCTATAACCACAAATACTAAAAAGAAAATAAAATAAATATTTAAGGGGGGCTCCCATACAACAAACGTGTTTTTTTCGACGTTTTTGCCTTGTGGTACGGAGCGCTTCGTGTGCGAGTCCGACTCGCAGTTGGCCAGTTTTTTCTGTATCACGTTTACGCCATATAAACGCATTTTCTTTTTTTATAACAACTTTCTATTGCAGGTAACAATGTAACATCTGTCCACGCCTTAACTCTGTATGTTTTCATGCCATCCACACGTCGGGTCATGCCAATATAAGTAAATAGATATTGAATGGGACTTGCTCGGATTCCGTATATACGATAATAAAGGTCTAAGACTGCCCTCGGAACGATGCGCTTAGTATATGTATAGCACTTGTTTCGATTGCTACTCTGAGTGGTTTTTGTATGTTTATTGATATTGAAGTGTTGTATCCTATGTTTAAATTGAAAAGTATGTCTACCCGAAATTTTATGTAGGTTACAAACTCAAAAACTCAAACTCAAAGCATTTGTTTCAATTAAACCTTGTGCCCGTTCACGAACATGACGCGTGGATCAGCACCATCCAGCTCAACCATTTTGTACATAGAATCCATTGATTCACGCTAACTAGATGTACCTAATGAATTCTTAATTAACTTAGTACGTGTAGATAATCGAGCGGCTTGTGGCTAATTAATAACAGCCGCACGGGTCAAGGCCGAGGTCAGTCCGTGGATGGGTTACCATCACACATACCGAGACCCCTCCGTGCCTCGGAAAGCACGTTAAGCCGTTGGTCCTGGCTTTCATTCGTGTAGATCTTTGAAAGTCGTTGCGGGTAGTCAGAAGCTCGAAAGTCTGACAATCAATCTTGCCAAAGGGTACCTTGTAAGTCTTGTAACTGGGGTGTGGAGGTCAGATAGGCAGTCGGTTCATGTAAAATACTGGTAAGTATTCAGCTGCATCTGGTTAGACTAGAAGCCGAAAGAAAAAAAAAGAAGAAGTACCTATTTATGGGGACTCGCACAGGAAGATCACAAACAACTAAACTAAACAACCCCAGCATAGTTGGGAAAAGGCTATCAGATGATATAAAGGCACCTATGGCTATATGTACAGACGCCAGCACATCAAGCTGCTACAATCTGTCAAATTTCTTTAATAGAATTTGAACTTTATCGCTAAAGCATAAGGTTCAAAGTTGATTGGGAAAATTTGACAGTTTCGGGTAGCTTGATGTGCTAGTCTGTACATATTTCTGTGCTTATAACCTACCACAGTTGAGTTTAAACTGACTTAATCGCAACACTTAGCAGATGGTGATGCAAATGACAGTACTTACAGTTACAGCAGAACGCAACTGGCCGTCTCTTTAAGGCTCCTACAAACAGGCGCGACACGCGATATAACCGCGCGCGACACAAAGGCACTGCTCGTTGCGCGACTTGCTGTGCCTTTGCGTCGCGCGCGATTTTATCGCGTGTCGCGCCTATTTGAAGGAGCCTTTAAAGTAGGTAATCTCTTTGACATATTTTATTCGACTTGCCTATACCTACCTACTTAAAAAACATTAAGAGTCTGTATTCTGCTGGGAACTAGTCCGTAGTCCATAAAAAATCGTCCCCAGAAAATGGAAAACCCTTGTTATTTTTATTTCAGTTTTTATTTTCATTTCGTATTAGGCAGCAATCCTGACAAAATTAAATTTCAGTACACACAACGAAAGATAAAGGCATGTTTACATCGCAGACAAAGAAAAATGAATGAGACAACGTAGGGACATAAGGCCGGTGGCACAAGTGCTGCGAATGGCCACTACGGCGTGTTTACGGTTATTTGAGTGGGCGTTATACGTCCTAATTTATAACGTTAATACGGCGCATGAAAGCGACGTCCCATGCGGTATTGCACTTATGATCTCTAGCGTTCATGTGACTTGGGAATGTGTTGTTATGGGTCGTGCGTTTGTGTCTGGACTGTGTGGAGTGTTCTTTATGAAGTGATGGAGTTGGTCGCCGTATATTTACGTGCTGTTAGAGAGTAAAAAATAACTTTCAAATATTGATAAATTTTTGTATAGCTCGCCTAAGCGTATCTACTGTTGAATCTACTTACCTACCTAAGCATAAGCATAATCAGCCTATAATGTTCCCACTGCTGGGACACAGGCCTCCTCTCGGTGAGAGGGAGTGGGCCGTCATCCACCACGCTGGCCCAGTGCGGGTTGGTATATGTCACATGTCTTAAAATTTTTGGTTCAAGGACATGCCGGTTTCCTACCTAAGCTGCATGAAAAAGGTAAACGTTTATTTTACATAATATAAGCTAACACTTAAAATAATAAAATGTTAGTAAGTAGAAGTACATGTAGTAAGTACAGTCAACAAAGGAGTTAAGTATACAGGAGCGTCGGATATTGTTGAAGTTTACTAAGAAACCGATGGATATTCTCGAATAAAATTTTAGTTTATTAATAGAAAACAAACAGCTCATTTATTAAATTAAATTTCAGTCCAAAACATCCATCGTTTTCTTAGTAAACTTCAACTATATCCGACGCTCCTGTATACTTAACTCCTTTGTTGACTGTACCTATATGGAAAAAAAAGCAAAAGAATCATAGGGCATCAAAAAATTCGTCCGCATCGCTGTCAACAGGAACAGTGCCCAAAAGGCTGGCAGCATTGCCACGTTTTATGGCGATGCTGATTCTTTGGCCAAGAAATAGGCCAGCTCTCTGGTAACACGTTAATTTTTTAATAAGGTATCTATGTATCGTTCGCTCCTACATCAAAGTTTCTCTTGTTACTTCAGCTTATCTGCTTAGGTCGACAAAACAAGTCCTATTCCAGTTCAAAATTGTCAAAAGAAATCAAACCTTTCCGAGGCGGGGTGCTCGCTTCCAATTGCATCTTAGTTACTCTCAATTCTTATACTTTCTTACATAAGTGGACAAAGTAAGTCCTATTACTTACTGCATGAATAGTCAAACAAAACCTGCACCCTGATTGCGTAACACACTATCAATCGGAATCTGAATCATTTTGAAGCAAATTGCTAATCCATTGCTTAATAAATTCGAAAAGTTTGTCTGCTCAACACATAAATTACGCAATGAATGTTGTTGATATGTCAAAATGAAACCGATTCCAATTGATAATGTGTTACGCAATTGCCCCACAAATCTATCCGATGAAAATGGTTGTAATAGTAGAGTACCTACTTATAGTGTACAGAATCCAGATCATCATCTGTCTAGCCTTTTCCCAACTATGTTGGGGTCGGCTTCCAGTCTAACCGGATGCAGCTGCATACCAGTATTTCACATGGAGCGACTGCCTATTTGACCTCCACAACCCAGTTACTGGGTAAAACGACACCCCTTAGTAAGACAGGTTGTCAGACTTTCGGGCTACTGACGACCCGTAACGACACAGCATAGATCCACGAATGACAGCCGGGATCAACGGCGTAACGTGCTTTCCGAGTCACGCAGGAGTCTTGGTATGTGAAGATGGTCACTCATCCAAGGACCAACCGCGGCATAAGCCTGATCGATGGCCCGTGCGGCTGTTATTACTTAGCCACGAGCCTCTCAACAGAGCCCCTCCACAAGGTACAGAATACAGATATACAATCACACTAATATTATAAAGGCGAAAGTTTTTGAGTGTGTGTGTGTGTGTTTATATGTTTGTTACTTCTTCAAGCTCAAAGGGCTGGACCAATTTTGATAAAATTTGGTATGGAGATAGCTGACACCTGGATTAACATTTACGGTACTTTATATCCCGATATTCCCACGGGATCGAAACTTATGTGGGTGAAACCGCGGGGCGCAGCTAGTACAATATAAAAAACCTACAACTGCATATAGTAGGTACCTATACGAATTAGAGGTCTTACAATACAACGACAATACGTACCTACAAGTTACTCTATGTACAGCTATTTTTAATACAACATCAGCTTTGTACTCCCCAACAATAGACCACAATTTATATCTTTTATACATTTTTTTTACTCCAAGACTAAGTATTTATTCCTTTGAACAAAACACAGACAATCTTCTTCTATCTTCAAAGACTTTGTTTTCAGAAACACTAGTAGGAAAAAAGATTTATAGAGAGTAACAGGCATTATATAAAACATAGATAAAGTAAAATGTTATATGTATGTGGGTATGTTTTATCTATGTACCTATCGAATCAATTGTCGTGGTTTCCTATTGTTTTAATTTTCAGCCATTTCTGTCCCACTGCAGGGCAAAGGCCTCTCCCTTCCCTCCTTCCACCTATCCCTATCCAGTGCTGTTAAACGCCAATCCTTGTGAAAAGAGTCGAGCTCGTCCCGCCATCTCATTCTGGGCCTGCCGCGTTGTCGTTTGCTGCTGTTTGGGACCCATTGTGTGGTTACTTTAGCCCATAGCTCCTCCGGCATGCGACTTTTCATCCTAAAGATCAAAATGATTAAGCCTACAATGACTGCTGTCTGTCCGTCTTTTTACCCGACTTCGCTAGAAGGAGGGTTATGTTTATTTAGTGCAAGGAAAATATTAAGTGTTGTTTCGTCTAGTCTCTGATAACCCTTGCCTAGTATTTGCCGTCTAATACCTATCGTGCAACGAATCAACCTGTTTTTTATTTAATTAAACAAACTTCATTGCTTTGTTAATTATACATACTTACAGGGATGTCTGTTTACCGTTGTCGTGATGTCATGTATCTCCCACCTTAACGACTTCTTACGTAAGGGTTAGAGCTAGGTCTTACTATTAATAACTAACGGTATGAGTTATGACTAGGTCATCTTGTAACTGTATGTACCTAACTTTCAACTATGCGCATAATAGGTAGATATTATGTTTAGTTGTACATACTAGTCTAGGTACTTCCATAACCACCATAATCAGCCTATAATGTTCCCACTGCTGGGACACAGGCCTCCTCTCGGTGAGAGGGAGTGGGCCATAATCCACCACGCGGGCCCAGTGCGGATTGGCAGATGTCACATGTCTTCTAGGTACTTATCCTAATTCAAACAAATCTATACTTCTATACTAATATTATGTAGAATGTAGGGGGTAATCTCCGGAACTACCAGTCGGATTTGAAAAAATATTTTTAGTCAAATTCTTGAGGCATTTAACATCAAGCTACGATCATTAAGAGCCGAGCAAAAGGAAAAGTCAGAAAGGACTCTAAGAGAAAACGAAGGTGTAGCACGGCCGAGCGATGGGAGGCGATGCGATGGAATGAAATTTCACGCGGACGAAGTCGCGGGCATAAGCTAGTACTTCTAGAAAGCGTGAGGTATTAAATATAAATAAAAGCAATATTACTTTATTATTTGCTCTTCTGTTTATAGCCTGCCTCGTTGGTCTAGTAGTCGCAAGCGATAACTGCTGAGCTAAGGTCTTGGGTTCAAATCGGGTCAGGCAGATTTTCCATTTGGAATTTCTCAGTAGCAACCCGGAGTCTGTATTCGTGCCCGGTTAATGGGATAGGCTCGCCCCCTATTACATGGGACTTAAACATAACTGGCGAAATATGGGTGTCCTATAGGTACACTTCTGCCTAACCTTTCAGGGATTATAGGCGTGATACTATGTTAGGTATGTACTTTTTATAGTAAAGAAACTCTTAGACTTTTGTAGGAAAAGAAAAATTGCGGCGTTTACGTAAGTAGGTAAGTATGTAGATATTATGATTATGACCGTGAACAAAGTGAAAAACAACAGCCACAATCGGTGATTCACAGAATTATATCAAGTGTTACCACAGTATAGTATCGAGCCAACAAAACGTAGCCGCGTAGTGTACCTACACAAAACCACAAGTAGTGTATATAATATAGTAGGTACATTACTGCAGCGGCCAGCGAAAGAGGCATTGACATAGTCCATCAATGCCTAGTTGTGGCCAAGGCTTGTATAGTACTTTTCTCAAATAATGCGCGGAAATTAAAACTAAGTAGTACTTACCTAGGCAGAACTATTTATTTGAAAATATTTTTCTTTCGATTTTGGCATGATTTTGGCGGTAACAAGTTTTCTATTACAGCTCTTGCCGCCTCTTGAATTTCAGGTGGCGTTAAAGTAAGTTCATCACACTCATTGTCGTCACTTGAACGCATTTTGTCAAATACAATACTTTTCAAAATCAATGACGAACAACAATAATTTTTCCCGCGTTAAAGTATTCATTTGTTTTTTTTTTCAATAAACAGCTTTCTATTGCAAGCCAGTTCGAAATTTAAATAAAACCTTTGATAAGTTACCTCCTTAGGTTGCCATGTTTCGGAGTAAAAAGATGATGAGTTTACTATGTAATTCATTTGGCCGCTAAACCACGACAGATATGGATTTTCATACAACTTTTGCCGGCCGCTGCTCGCATGTATTTGGTCAGTACAGCAAGTTCGATTTATCTCAAATAGTAGTAGTAGTATTCGTCCATTTAAAGTAAATATCAATCTGTATACATAAATGTTTAATCAGATTGTTGATACCAAGTGTTTTAACACGAGCTTCAATCCTGCCAACAAACTGTCACACAGTTGGCAGGTTTTTGAAATGTGTACCTACCAGTGTTTGGTCCTAAATATTTTTTTTCTTCAAATAATTTTATTATTTAAAGGTATTAATTTACTTCAGTAACATAACAGTGCTCCATATTTTTGTTTGTATACTGAAGATTAAAATACAAACCATAATCATATTGTAATTAAATTAAATCAAAATATGTACTCATAAATAAAATCACAATCATCTTTAGGTAAATTCATTCGAATCAAAAAAAACAAAATCAAGAAATACGTTAAAATCTTTTAACAATGAACACGTATCATTTCAAACTGGCTAGGGCTGTTCCATTTTTGAAGACATGACATGCAGAGTATGTTCTTAGCGGTTGTTAAATACTTTTGGTCAGTGCATTGTCTAATTCTAGTTGTATTTGAAATCATATTGCAATCTTGTTTATCCATTCAGCACTCGTAGCTTGACCACCATAGAAATAGGTTCTGTCGAACGCGACGGAAGAATAGACAAAATGACAGATTGTATATTCTTCTGTCATTTCATTCGTTCATTTTGTCTATTCTTCCGTTAACAAAACCCGTTTTTATGGTGGTCATGCTACGCGTGTAATTTTTCTCGTGTATAGTATAAAGCCTAAAATCAATGCGAATAAAACCCAGACATAAATCAGCATTAAAAGCGAATGAATTGCGGGTAGGTGTCAAATTAAATTTTGTTGCAATCTAGGGTCGCGAGGGACTCTTTAGCTGGCCGATTGTTTGAAGCACAACTGTACAAGTAACGAACCGGCCCACTACACGGGCTGCATAACGATCTATAGAGTCTAGGGCTGGCAACACCGATACAGATAAAAAAAGGTTTTGTGTAACTTTTGTTAAGGCTGCGCCGACCGGCAAGTGGCGCCCTCATCGTTTGTTTGGTTATTTCTTTTATTTTACAATTAAAATGCAGAAAATAAACACGTTAAGTGGTGATCCACAAGATTATAGTACGTTAATATTATTATAAACGGTAGTTTAAGATTGTTTAGTTTTACTATAATCACTAAAACGGATAAAAGTGGCCACTATTTTCCGATCCCTCCAGTTAATCTATTGTTGTATTTCATGCATAATCATATCTTTTTAGTATCACATCAATGATGCAACGGGTGAGGAAATTGTACAGACGCCAGCACATCAAGCTACTACAATCTGTCAAATTAATTTTATAGATTTTCAACTTTATCGCTAAATCATAAGGTTCAAAGTTGATTGGGGAAATTTGACAGTTTCGGGTAGCTTGATGTGCTGGCGTCTGTACTTACGAATTTTCCATTACCCACCCATCTGCACCTTAAAACCCATGAGCTATAATGATTAGACTCAGAAATTATTTTATTATTCTATGAATTTTATTATAACTTGTAACACTGAAACTGGAAATAGTGATGCGGGAAAAACCTTGTCATTATGAATGACTGTCCAATTCAGTCCGATTTTAATATGCAAAGCGCATACTGCTAAACAAAACTGGGTATGCAGGTGATGCACATAATATTATTAGTTGATATCTTAACTAAGTTACAGTGAAATTTTACTTATTACCTATCATAATCTTGTTATTTTCACACGATATACAGCGCCATCTATCATGTCGCATGAGAATTTCATCAGGCGTTTGTTTTAGCAACCGTGGGAAACGGTGAGTAAATCTTCAGTTACTATAGGTAGGTAATAAAAATAAAAAGAGTTCTATATTATTTCAGTAATTTACTAAAAGCCTTTTAATAATATAATAATAATAATCATTTTATTTCGGAATAATAAATCCATAAATTTGTTAGTAAAACATAAAAAACAAAAGGACGGAGGAAAACCCATACGAATTTCGTGTCCTAAGCATAAAAAATAACACTGTGTTATATGTTAATGGTAGGACGGCCTCAGCCTAGGTAGAGCCACGATCTTCGCAGGATGGCTGGTAGCAGCTGGATGAGAGTTGCCAAAAATTTAGTTGAATGGTGTGCAATAGGAGAGGCCTAATGTATACCCAGCAGTGGACTGCTATAGGCTGATGATCAACTTAAATTATTAAAAAAAAAAAAAAAAAGTAAGTAGGTACGAGTATATTAAATCTTAAACAATATGTCATTACAATAACTCTAGTTTGGGTTACCTAGGGATAGGTACCTACTACTTGGAATGGACAACTAGCTTCATCTTTCTGACTGACCGACCCCTTGACAATTCAAAAGTGCCTGTAATTAATTTATTACCCGACTGCGCCAGAAGGAGGGTTATGTTTTTCGAGTGTATGTATGTATATTTCTTTGGCACGCTCTGTAGTTTGAAATAAATGCTTGACTGGTTTTGCCATTCTTGATTATCTAAGGAATGTTTGGTCAGCGAAAAGTTTATCTCTAAATAAGCATAATCAGCCTCCCCTTCCTTCCTTTCTTCTCATATTATGTTCCCACTGCTGGGACACAGGCCTCCTCACGGTGAGCGGGAGTGGGCCGTAATCCACCACGCGGGCCCAGTGCAGGTTAGTAGATGTCACATGTCTTCAATTTTTTGGTTCTAGGACATGCCGGTTTCCTCACAATATTTTCCTTCGCCGTTTTGAGAGCAGTGGTGATGAAATAAAAACAATAGAAAATAGTGCGGCAAAATGAATTCAAAGTTTCTTTTTCAGTGAGTGATTCAGTCGCATGAGTCATCGCTGTTAACTTTCCGAGGTCAACTGTTACAGGCCACATTGACTCACCGATGTATTGCAAAAATAAACACATGCAATACGTTACGCTCACGTATTATACTAACAATTGCGTTTTTTGTCTTTATTATTTGTATATTTATCTTTGTCTTATTCGTGCACTTGTCAGAGATATTTATGTTCGTCTGAATGATTGATTGTTTGTTTATTGCTTGGCATACTTTTCGGATTACTTGCACTGAAATGATATCATTTTTATAATAAGCTAGCTTCTGACCTCTGCTTCGTCCGCGTGAAATTTCTTGTACCACGACCCATCCCGTCGCATCGAATCGCCTGCCCGCGCTTATACTTAATTTTTGGTTTGCCTTCTGTCTCACTTTTTTATTTTAGCTCTTTTACAAACACAATCCAAAAAAACAATTTTGAACTCTTCTTAATAGGTAATAGATTCCATAAGACGACGATACATTCCATAATCAACGGTACCTACATTTGTTATACATATGTAAATAAACGAACAAAAAAAAATCTTCTACTAACTCGTAAACTGCCAACCCTACCCTTAGTTTTCAGGTTGAAACGAACAGGCGGATGCCCAGAATAACTTAAACAATGCGTCTGAAATCTTGTCTAACTGCTTGACATACCGACTGTTCAATTCCCGACGCCCGTCTGCGGGCACTACCTTCGCAGTCTACCTACCCGCAAATGTCTTGACGGCATTCGCGAATACCTGTGAACACGAAAATCTTTGTATTTTCAGTAGGGGGGTATTTTGAGATATTTTTGGTTTTTGAAGTGGAACTTTTTACTGCGATTCGATTATTGGACGAGAATTGAGTGTTTCAAGGACTCGCCACGTTTAGGCACTTTTTGTTACATGAGAGGTCAGAAAGATATAACTCTCTCTCTATATAGGTATATCTCACACTGTCTCTTTTTTCTTTATTTTTTAAGAAGTTTCACTTATTACTTATATACTTAACGTGTACGGTGCTGCTCGCGAATTTTTTCTTTTGTTTGTATGTTCGGCTTTTGGATACTACCAACCCAATCGAAATCATAGGGTGAAATCTAGGTACCCTGAATACCAATTCAGATCGAACCCATAGGGTGAAATCAATCTACCAACTACCCCAGCACAGGTAGAATTCACTCTATGGTTTCGAAATTTCCGTGGAAATTACTTTTCCTATTCTGGGTGGAAAATTTGAAATAATTATTTACTTAATCTTAATTTCATTCTTCGATATATGTTGATTTTAAATAGGTCTTATTGATTGATTTATTGCCTTCTTTCAGTAACAGTTACCTACTTTCAGTATAAACATATAATGTTATTGTAATGATATCACGAAACAATTCTCCTCTCACAAATAAACCTAAAAATATTCATCAACACAAACTTCTTACATAAATATGAACTCTCATATGAACATATTCTTAACATTTTCTCATCTTACGGAATGAAAAATGGATGTACATTGAAATAATGTCTGCTAACATGAGGTACTTTTATCATTTTCCTATGTACCTAGAACTTATATAGGTAGGTACGTCTGTTGGTATATTTGTCGGAATACATCGTCTGGCTCTTATCTTCAACGTTCCGATGTCATGTTTGTATTTTGTTGTCTATTTGTTGTAGTTGTCGCGAGTTTGGTTTCAGTTAAAATTGTGGTTCTTCGAAGATGAGTGGAGAAGAGTTGGTTGGTAATTATACGTTTATTTATTTGTATTAGATATCAATGAATATATGGCCCAATGATTTATTGATAGGTATACCCTGTATCTTACCCACAGTCTGTGGGCTATAAATACAGTTAATGAAACGGCTAGGGCTCGGGGCTAAATAATAACAGCCGCACAGGCCGATCGATCAGGTTAAGCTACACTTGCCGCGGTTGGTCTGTATATGGGTGACCATCTTTACACACCGAGACCCCTCCGTGCCTCGGAAGTTGTGGTCCCGGCTGTCATTCGTAGATTCGATCTTTGGCAGTCGTTACGGGTAGGTAAGTCTGACAACCAGTCTTATACCAAGGAGTCTCGTATTACCCAGTAACTGGGTTGTGGAGGTCAGATAGATAGTCGCTTTATGTAAACTACTAGAATTCAGCTGCATCCGGTTAGACTGGAAGCTGACCCCAACATAGTTGGGAAACGGCTAGGCAGATGAGTAACGGCTGGGCTTTTCAGGTAGGCTGCGCAGCCCGCTAACTCACAGGTTAGTGTTTAGAGAAAAAAGAAACACATAAGTAAGGAATACTATTACATATTATTAGATGGCTGGCGGGTAAGGTCACTCTGAATCTCTATTCTGAATCACACTTTAATTAAAAAAAGGGTAGGTACTAGGTACCGTCCTTGGTTTCACGGGACGCAAGAAGGCTTGCCAGGACAGGCTTAGCAAGAAGCTGGTTAGGCCTTTGAAAGGCCACAGTCAGCGTGCGTTGGTAGCTTTAACACGAAGCCGTTATGTGTGCATCCTAAACAATTAACTGGGAAACGAATTTCATTTTTGGTGTGAACATTCGCTCTTTACGGTATTGCGCAATGTAAAGGTGGCGGTTCGCGCCGCGACAGAGACAAGCGACCGAGACAGGAGACCGAGACCGGAGACCGCGACCGTCACTTGGTTTTAAGCAATGTATAGACATCAGTTCGCGAGCGAGACAGAGACAGGAGACCGCGCGACGGTTGCTGCCCCTACATTGCTTAAAGTCAAGTGACGGTCGCGGTCTCCGGTCTCGGTCTCCTGTCTCGGTCGCTTGTCTCTGTCGCGGCGCGAACCGCCACCTTTCGCAACTAACACCCACGCGTTAACTTAGTCCCACGTCTCCCGTATCATATCATGCACCTATCTATGTGCATAAAAAAAATTACAAAATATGTTGGTGCATTGACCTTCAATATCTCCATAACCAGAAGGTGCTCATGGTCCAGTACAAACAAATGATCATACTAACGGTAAGCACAATTAGGTGACTCTCGGCTACGTTAAGGGTGTTTTTACACACGTTAGAATACGTGGGTTCTTAAAGGTATGTTCTGTCGTGCCACAATCGATTTTTCTCCTATTTTTGGGCATAATTATGTGTACTAAGTTCTAAGTAGACACCAAGACAAAATTATGTTAATTTTTTTTTTTAATTTAAAATGAAAATCCCAAAATGTTTATCAAAGGACAAACCCTTAAAAATTAGAATGACCTCCTAAATTAGGACCCTAGTTGTGTTTGAAGAAGTTCGATAATCCCTTAAAAAATTCTCGCGTCTCTTGAAAATCCCTTGAAAATGTCGGGACCTAATTGAAGGGTCCCGAGCCCCGACAGCAAACATTATGGTTCTTGTCACGTGATATTTTACATGAAAGAGAAATTACTCTCAAAAATCGCACTCCACTAACACAACCTCGATAAGGGCTTGAGCACACCGGACGACTTGTAGGACGCGATTATTTATGTAAATATTACGACGCGACAACGTGTTAGGTACGTTAGTGGGTGAAAGAATCTTCATTTCATATAAAAAATTGGTGAAGATGTTTTTTGTAAGTCTAAGGAGGAATAATGTCCTGCCTCTTTGAAGATACCACATTAAATAGTAAAAAAAAAAAAATGGTTGCCTGTAAAGTCGGTTTTACGGGCGAAGATTTTACGTGACAACGTCTTTTTCTCGGTAGAATATTTATTGATATGAATATAATTAAATTGCACAATAGGAACAAGGAATTGAACTCTCTCTCGTTCGGTGACTCATCGTAACGTTACCGAGCGTTACACTTTTTCATAAGTGACTCCCAGCCGCAACCTAATTTAAGACGTTGTCACGTCAAAAAAAAAAATATCATATTCTACTAATATTTTCAAATTAATCATCTCATCATCTGCCTAGTCTTTCCCAACTATGTTGGGGTCGGCTTCCAGTCTAACCGGATGCAGCTAAGAACCAGTATTTTCATCCACGGGTCAACCGCGTCAAGCGTAGCTCAACTTGTTCGATTACTTAGCCACAAGCCCCTCTCACATTTTTAAATTAATGTCCCATGAAAAAATAAAACAAATTAAGACCTACAAGAAATAAACATTAAACTCTTGTCTTATAAAAAGGCGTCAATCGTCGAAGAACTCTGTCACATTACCCAAACTGATCCTGAAATCTCGCTGAAAGTATTCAACGACATAACGAGGCCAATCCTCATAAAGTGAACAACCGAAACACGAAAGCCACTCCATCAGGACGTCGGCTGCGAGTGCATAATTTTAACAAACAGAGTGATGAGGAAATGGAGGACTAATGAGCAGGTAAATGGCGCGACGTGGACGTACCGAACGAGTCACTCAATAATAGACTTTTATTGTTCTATCGCAAAGTTAATCTCATAATTCAGCTCTACTGCTATAGTCCCTATTAGATCGGTTTTGTCGTGATAAAAAAAAATAGGGACTCCGATAAGATAAGGCCCAGAGTGCGTCTGACGCACTTGAGTATCGTCACCCGCGGAGATTTTACTTATTCTATGGTTTTGGATACAAACTCTGCTTTTCAAATAGCTCAGCCTAAATTGGCTGAGTCTGAGCTCGCTACGGCGTAGGCCTCTCCATAACAGCGCGATACAAGCACAACTGCTGGCTTTGAACGGGCTATGGATTCTCCATGTACTTACTATTCCGTGTAAAAAACAGACGGCAAATATAACGACCGCCATTAGCCACTCGTTAACAAGATCCTGGCTAAAAGAAAAATATTTGAATTCGAAAAAAGATACTTTTAAAAAGTGGAAACTTTTAGCTCTGAAGCGATGATGAATGCTCAGTTTGTTTGTGAAGATATAAAAATATTAAGATTTAGAGCTTTCAGTTACACTCCTTTTCTTCTGCTTGCTTCTCTTGGGAATGGAGGGAAATATTTGCAGTGGGATTGGTTGGTTTAATGCTCCTTAGAATCAACTGAAGGGCGAGGCGATGCTTTCAGCGAACAAAATACGGTGTGCAACTGTGCGCCTGATATAAATATCCATATAGAAAAAATACATTTCTAAGGGAATCTACCTCCGGCTACTAATCAGAAACTCTTTCTATCTAAATTAATTTTAGGTATGGCGTGACAATCTGGATTGGTTCTTTCAAAACTGGAAGGAGGACGCGCAGGCTCGCGAGAGGCCTTTGTCCAAGAGCGGGGGGTACAATAATTAATGGTGTACCAAATCGAGCCATATTTTTGTTAGCAAAATATTTATTACACAGAACTAAGAAAATACAATTAAATGCTCCTTGACACCCAAATAGTTTCTTGTAAACTCGTCAGTCGAATTCATGAGAATTGTGAGCAACCATTATTTTTATTCTCGAAACTAAAACGAGACAGAATACTAGTAAACGGTTAATCTTTTCCAGCTAACATATAAAGGGAATAAACTATAACTATTGAAGGTACACACGGCGACACATCAAGCTTAAATTTCAAGTTGTAGCTGAACTTTTCGTACAATCAGAAGTCAGCTTACACTGGTTCATCATCTGCCTAGCCTTTTCCCAACTATGTCGGGCGGCTTCCAGTCTAACCGGATGCAGCTGAATACCAGTATTTTACATGGAGCGACTGCCTATCTGAGCTCCACAACCCAGTTACTGGGTAATACGATACCCCTTGGTAAGTCTGGTTGTCAGACTTTCGAGCTTTTTTTAGGTAAGGGGAATAAACTTGTGTTACTATAGTTTATACGTACAGTCTGCAAGAAACGTCAAAAAGTAAGTGATGTTCTAAAAATTAAGCCATGTAAAGTAATATGTTCCACGAAAGTCTAGCGAACGCCACAAAATGCTGCTAAAATGGAACTAAAAATTATTTTGCTCTACCTTTTGTTTTTTTCGTCGCTTTTACTCGACGCCGCGCCGTCACGAACCTTTAATACTTTGAAGTAGGTAAAGGAATTATATTCGTACTAGGTATTCAGTTATTTAATACCTATAGAAGGACATACAGTGACCTCATTGGTGAAGTTCCTTGGAAAGGTCAGAGGCGTAATACTCGCAATCGGCGCACGTGTACAGTCATAAGCACTAATATGTCAACACTTGGCAACTTTCAAATACGACACTTTACACAAACCTATGGGTTCGAAAATACTTTGTTCGTAATAACATAAAATTTCATTCAAAACTAAAGAAGAAAATCGTTTTTGAATAAAGCCAAGTGTATACATACTTATGCTCGTGACTGTATGACCAGCGAGGTAAGTGCGTGACACACTAATCAGTAGCAATGGGTTTCATTTTGACAGTTCAACAACATTCATTGCGTTATTTACGTTGTTAAGCAATTTTCGAACATATGAAGCAACTAGCTGCGCCCCGCCGTTTCACTCGCATAAGTTTCGATCCCGAGGGAATATCGGGATAAAAAGTAGCCTAATATGTTAATCCAGGCCTTCAGCTACCTCCATACAAAATTTTATCAAAATTGGTCCAGCCGTTTGAGCGCGAAGAAGTAACAAACATATAAACACACACACACACACACACACCCCCACACACTCACAAACTTTCGCCTTTATAATATTAGTGTGATAGTGTGAGATAAAAAGTATCAGGGTATCAGCTACCTCCATACCAAATTTTATCAAAATTGGGCCAGCCGTTGGTGCGTGAAGAAGTAACAAACATACAAAAACACTCACAAACTTTCGCCTTTATAATATTATTAAGTGTGACAAGTAACTTGTGGGTCTTACCCTGCCAGCTTTCTTCATTGGTAGAGCAAAGGATATTTTCATGTAGAGCTTAACGTTTATCGATTCAACCGCCAGACTGAACAGCTCTTATTTATTCATCAACTTCAAAAAACTTCACTTCCTACGCAATAATTCGCGACTTCTAATGTTTGCTCATCTGGTTATAAGTATTTCGATTAAGTCTGTAGTCAGTTGGTTAAGTTTTTTTTATTATTGGAGTTGAAAACAAGAAATTATCTTTAAAAATAATCAGAAACTCAATCGAGTGTAAAGAGATGCGATATAAGTAAGTAGATGTCATTTTTTTATGGACACAGACGTAATTGTCTATTATTTTTAATCATTAACTTGAAAATAAATATAAAAAGGTAAGCAATCCTATATATTATTTATGATAAAAATCACCTACATAATTATCTGTAAATTATTACGGTTTTGCCGCATCGACAAGTAATCAATAAATAAATCCCAGAAAAAGAACCCATTTTCCTAAAAAAAACAACTTCTAAAACATTTGAGGAGGTCGTGGGTTCGATTCCAGGACAAATGTTTGTGTGATGAGCATAATCATTTGTTCTGTGTCTGGGTGTAATTTATCTATATATGTATGTATTTAGAAATATATAAGTATGTTTATCAGTTGTCTAGTACTCATAACACAAGCTCTGCTTAGCTTGAGACTAGACGGCGTTGTGTGATAGTTGTGGAATATTATTATTATTATTTCTAGTAAAACCCACGTTCTTACACTAAAACAGCTCGTAAGTACATACACAAGACCGTCTATAAAGATGGCGTACAAAGCGGACGTTGTTCCCGACATTGTAACTCGTCGGTACCTTGGCAAAGCCTGTCGTCTATTGTGATCCACTTTGTTACTCCATCTTGACCAGAACTTGGGAAAACTGCGGTAGGAGGTAGAGGTGATTCTTTTACGAGCTTTTTAGAATCTGTCTTTTAAACTTTTGCTAGCACAAATTAACGACGACGATCGCGACTTAAAGGTCGTGGATTCGAACCCAAACAGAGTTATAATTTGCTTTGTGTAAATTATTTTATCACCACTGCTATCAAGGAAAACATCGTGAGGAAACCGGTATGTCTTAGAACCAAAATGTCGAAGACATGTGCCATCTACCACCCCGCACTGGACCACCACTGCTCGTTATTTTGATCACCATTCTTGGAAAAAAAAATACTGCACCTGCCTGTTTTTAGCAAAATGAACGATTCATCTAGATGAAAACCCTAAGTTGCTCGGTTGAGTTGATTTACACTCACTGTTAGAGAAGGGGTATACGCATTACCCCCTCTGCCTTCAAAGCAAGAGTGAACAGGAACAGTGAACATCTTCTGGGCACGCTCGTTCCATCATAGACCTCATCCATCGCTTTCCATCAGACGTAATCAAGGTCATAAGCATTACAATTCAGCAATAAAAATAAAATAAAAGGGGTGGTCTGGGGGCCTAAAAAAGCCACTTTGGCAGAATCATAAGAAAGGATAATATTATGAATCATAATGGACAGTTAACTGTTAAGTTAATCGTATCAAATCCAGGTGAAGGATTTTTCAGTTATTTTTTTTTGTCTGTGCTTAAATACCAATCAATCCAATCCAAATCCAATCCCAATCTCTTTGATTATACCTACGTAAAAAAGAAAAACACGGACTGTCTTTGCCATAATATTATGATCCATAATGTTATCCTTTCATGATTCTGCCAAAGTGGCCTTTTTAGGCCCCCTGGGCCACAATATTGTAATTTATATTTCAATCAAACCACAATATCACATAATTCTAAAAACAATTCAAATTTTCTAAACACTCAAGTTAATTTAGAGTGCAATATTAAATCTTGCCCCTAGTCCTATTACTAATAGTTTTTAAGCCTCAAAATTGAAATCGAATTTCTATTAGATTTCAATCCCTTTATAATTGGGTTTGCGAAATTGAAATTACACAAACGAAGCATAGTCTGTCTCTCTCGTGGGTCCGAAATTATTGGTCTTCGAATGGTTGATGGTCATTTTGACCTTTGATTGAAATTTTGCATGGTCTACGAAGCACAATGCGAGGGTTGATTCAAATAAATCTTTGAGTAGATTTTGAATTGATCGACTTTCGTCATCATCATCAATTTCCTTTCCAATTTAATTGGGGTCGGCGCAACATGTCTTTTTGAAGTGAAAACGTCTTTGAGATGGGAAAAAACCATTGAACTCGCGCCACTGTTACCGTAAGCGACACCGCGCGTGTTTTGTTCATAAGACGATTCAAGAAATTTCTACTTCTAATGTGTTCGGCTGTCCTCGGGATGTACTCGGTTTTAATGTATATCCGGGTCAGTGAGTGATGGCAAAAAATCAACAATCATCATCATCTGCCTAGCCTTTTCCCAACTATGTTGGGGTCGGCTTCCAGTCTGATCAGATGCAGCTGATTACCAGTATTTTACATGGAGCGACCGAGCGACTGTCTATCTGACCTCCACAACCCAGTTACTAGGTAATACGATACCCGTTGGTAAGACTGGTTGGCAAAAAATCAACAATCAAAATCAAAATATTTTATACACACATAAACCTACATGGACACTTATGAAACGTCAGAAGCAAGGTGCACGGTTCGAATTGGTCGTTTCATATGGAGAAGAGCCGGCAAGAAACTCCACGGTTACTCTTTTTGAAAATAATTGGCTTTCAATGTTTTCAAATTACAGTAGGTATGACAGCGTAGGCCTGTCAACAAGTACCAGGTAGATACTTGATAAAATAAAAAATGTTCTACAGATCTAAAGTCTACAAGGGATAGTCCTCACATTTACAAAATAAGAATCTATCAAAAGGATAAATAAAATATAAAAAACCTACTAAAACCAAGTGATATGATTGTTATTACAACCACTAACAAAGAGGTGAAACATTTTAATTGTCTGTATATAATGTCAAATAATAAAAAGATTATGTGAAAGAAGTACCTATGTAAAAAAAATGGTTGCCTGTAAAGTCGGTTTTACGGGCGAAGATTTTACGTGACAACGTCTTTTTCTCGGTAGAATAGTTGAGTGGGAGAGAGACGCAAGGCATTCGGCGGGCCTCTCTCTCGTTCGGTGACTCATCGTAACGTTACCGAGCGTTACACTTTTTCATAAGTGACTCCCAGCCGCAACCTAATTTAAGACGTTGTCACGTCAAAAAAAAAACATCATAATTTGAGAGCAGTTAAAAGACATTTACATAGTTATGCCGTGGCATAGATGGCCAAGTATTCTGTTTGTGTTTTGTTTTCACTTCTGGCGGCACTCCACTGCCACTGTTTTTTTTTCTTTCATACTTCTCTATTTGACCCTTTGTACACGTTCTTTACGGTATGACGTAGAAACTGCAAGCTTCCATAATGATCCATACAACCCTGACGACCGTACCTACACACGGCGAATAAACCGTAGTTTTTCACGGCATGAAAAACGTGTGTGTACAACAAAGGGCTTTAATCGTCATCTCGGTAGTCACTCCCTTTCCAGTCATATCATCTTTCACATAACATCATTCCATTTTGAATTAATCGTCTTTGCAGCATAGAATTCTTCTGTTTGCAGTCCACCGTCTTTTTTTTCCGGATGTGAAATCATCAAATGACCCCTCCCGCTCTGGGTGGAGCGGGAGTGTCAGACTCTTACTGACTAAAACCCACCCATGTTCCTTCCTTAGCCCTTTATGTTCCGTGCCAGCGGTAACCCTTTAGGACAGGACAATCCCGCTGAACATTCCGTCTTACCTCATCATTTAAAAAACTGTGTTTGGTGGAAGACCACCAAACACAGTTTTTTTTCACAGATAGAAACGGGAAATAAGATTTTCCCGTTTCTATCTTTACTATGCAAATTGGTGTTTTTGCTGTTGCAGTAGCATTACTGCCATACTTTTTCTGTTTCAAGTTCAAGTGTCATCATGATTCCATTCAAAAGCAACAAAGCAGTAAATCATCATCGTCTGCCTAGCCTGTTCCCAACGGGTGTGTCACGTTTGATATAGAAACAAAAGTTCTAACGACCTAATTTCGTTTAATATAATTTTTATTTAATATAACGGTCAACCGTCATAATGAATTATTGATATAACTTCTTTTTACCTAATTTCATATGGTATAATGAACAGTTTATATAATGCACATTTGAAATAATATTCACATAATATAATATTCAGTTGCTATAATATTCAAAATCTATAAGTAACGTTTAATATAATTTAGAAATATCTACTTTTATTTTTGCAAAAATGTTTGTTTTCTTCTTTTACTTGTTATGTTGTGGCTATATCGTTGAATTAATTATATTACACACACAACACACACACATAGGATACAAGACACACACACACACACACATAGTACACAAGAGCGATTCTTTACATATAATGCTGGAGCGAGCGAAGGGCAGAAAATTAGTTTATATGAATGTTAGGTCAAATGAACGTTATATAAAAGGAGCATTATACAATATGAAAATTATATGAAATGAACGTTATACTAAATGAAATTAGAGAAAAAGAAAATTATATCAAATATAACATTCGATCATATGACATTATGTTTGTTTTTATAGCATATGAAAATTATATCATATGAGAGTTATGTCAAATGAAATTAGACCATCTGTTGTTATACCAAACATTACACACCCGTTCCCAACTATGTATGTTAGAGTCGGCTTCCAGTCTAACCGGATGTAGTTGAATTGCAGCATTTTACATGGAGCCACTGCCTAGCTGACCTCCACAACCCAGTTACTGGGTAAAACGATACCCCTTGGTAAGACTGGTTGTCAGACTTTCGGGCTACTGACGATCCGTAACGACTGTCAAAGATCCACGAATGACAGCCGGACCAACGGCTTAACGTGCTTTCCGAGCCACGGAGGGTTTTCGGTATGTAAAGATGGTCACCCATCCACAGACTAACCGTGGTAAGCGTAGGTTAACCTGTTCGGTCGACCTATGCGGCTGTTATTATTTTGCCACGGACAAAACAGAAAAATACATGTATATAGGACACATCATTCTTTCACATAAAGGGCATCATATAACTAAACACATAACCATTTCCACTCCACACCAAACATTGTGTAAGTAAACATATACTTATGTACATTTTCCACATTGTGCCAACTAAAAAGGCCGCATCGCCTTTCATTCATACCGCTTGCCTATTTCGAACACTGCGAAAACATCTTTTAAAAGTTGTTTTCCTTAGAATTCTCGCCATATTCAACGTTTGAGTCTATTTAGATCGCTGTAATGGTTCGACCTGCAGACGACTGGCGGTGGGGGGGCTAGTAAGTCAGCCACTTCTGCCTCCCTGGATAATGGCCCCGACACCTTTGCCCCGCTTGCCCAAACACGTTAGGTTGCCCGTTAAATGTCAAACTGTATACTTTTTGTGGCTACAAAGGGCATCGGATGCGCTTGAATTTCGCTAGTCAATTCCTTTTGGTTGGATTTATTTGTGGCCTGTCTTTCTTTAAACAGAATGTTGATAGGTGGTTGGGTAACTAGCTTCAACTTTCTGACTAACTGACAGACTATATTTAATTTTGACAATTCAAAAGTGACTGTACAAGGTTTAATTGAAATAAATGCTTTGAGTTTGAGTTTGAGTTGGTAAAGTTTATCTACGTATTTATTCCTAAATTATGTGCAACACACATTATCGAAAAGGTTTTGTATAGGGCCTCAGCAGATCTTGACTACGTAGAATTATAATTGGGATTAACAAAGCCTGAAATTTTGCTAAATACGAGTACCTACTGTATCTATGTTCTTCATTTATTTTCGTTGCTTGTATATTTAGTATGTATGTATCTATTATTTAGGATATGTATATATTCCTTGTATCTATTTTAGTATAATGTATTAATTACTTACATTTATTATTGCACGACAACCCGATTTTATGTCCAGGCCGCTGTCCATTCCATGTTTGCCTGTTAAGGCCGCCCTTTGTATATTTTGTAGTGTTGGATCTATTGTTTGTGGTGTACAATAAAGTATATATAAATACTGTATGTACTGTGTTGAAACTGCATGCACTCTATCTCGTAAATTATATAAAAGGTGACGTGATTTAACCCCGAAACGAAAGCTCAACGTTATTCCAAATTAGGTACACTTCGGTACTTGGAAACGTTTTTAGTTCGGCCATTAAAGTTGCAGCCTTCAAACGGCGCCGTTGAACAGCAGCAAAGCCGCCGACGACAGTTCCAAAAACGTTTTCGGGAAAAAAAACACCGCACGGAAATTAGCCGGACGAAATATTCAGCGTGTGGGGATGGGAAAACAGCGAAAGTGGAAAGTGTCACGAATGGCATTTGGCATTCAGCCACCCGGCGGTATTGATGCGGCAGACGGGGGCTACTTACTTATTCATAAACGTTCAAAAACTTGTCAGTGGTAGCTGGTAGCGCACCTACGGCTTGCATATTAGTAGGAATAGTACGTTTTCTGTTTATTTTATTCCGCATATATTCGGGGTTGCCAGACGTGGCTGTTTTTGCGACTACAATCGGAATAAACGTCAGATGGTAGGTTTACTCTGTTTTTGTTTCGCGTCGTCTAGCTACACTTCGATAAACAACGAATTTTCAGAATTTTGTTAATCGTACTCCGTTTGCTTTGAGAGAGGAATATGAATGTGAAGAGTTTATTTTGTTTGTAAACTGTTTGATATGTTTGGAAGGGCTAAATGTACGCTCAGGTGGGTTGAGACAGGCTTTCAATATTAGTTTCAGGCTTGTTTCAGGAGGATAAAGTTCATACCTATATTATTAGGTGATTCACGTACCTACCTACTTATTTAAATTATGGTGACAATTACTTTTTTGAGATGAATCATTAATCAAAAAATATTTACTTAATGAAGGTTCTTCAACAGTGGTCGAGCAGTGGTAACGTCTGCGAATTACGAGCTGTAAGTTGTGTGTTCAAACCCAAGCAGGCACTTTACTTTGTGTAAATTAGTTAATTACCATTGCTCTCAAAACGAAGAAGAAAAACATCGTGAGGAAACCGGCATGACCTAGAACCAAATATTCGAAACATGTGACATCTACCAACCCGCACTGGGCCCGCGTGGCCCAGTGCGGGTTGGTACGAAGAAGAAGTGAGCCGTGATCCATCACGGCCCACTTCTTCTCACCGAAATAAGGCCTGTGTCCCAGCAGTGGGAACATTATAGGCTAATTAGCTATTATACTAAGGTTTCTCATATTTCTTCTTTGGGTGAACTTATGGCTATCGATATTTGAAATAATGTAGCTAACTTTATCAGAAATAAAAAAGCTCCCAATTTATTTCCATCCAGAAAAATATTTGCTGCAAAGAAAGTACATTCAGTTCCATTTCGTATTTCCAAAGGTACAGTTACGATAATATTCTTTGACAAAGTCGTAGAGATAGCGCAATGGTCCGTAAAAGAAAATCCAAAACAACTGTATTTCATTCTTTCGAACTGAAAGTTATCGTTCAAGTTGTCAAACTAGACATTTAGCGCTAAAAAACTGAAACTTATTCCGTGTTCACTAGCTCTTAGACTTGTTTCAGATAATTTCAATAAAGTCGTTATTTTGATAATGCTTTGTTGCACGGCATCGGAATTGGTTTCTATAAAGGCTTTTCATGAAATTCAGTCGCGTCTGACCGATTACGGGCTTACAAGCTGAAGTATTACTTAGTTTAACATTGGCCAGGTTTACGTAGAATTAATGACCCTTGCGTGACTGAGCTCACTTTTCATGGACAAGGGAAAGTTTTATGGTTTCGCGGTCCCGTATCCTTGTCATATAGTCAGCTAATCCGCTGCAGCGCTTTTACTTTGATATGATTTGTCCCTGTGTGTGTGAGTTATTATACCCGCCCGACTGATTGAAACTGATGGATTAGCTTTATGGGTGCTTTACACAGATGTGCTAGTAAAACAAGGGTTTATTGTAAAATCGATTCGTAGATTATGTGGGCAATCACCTGCGATGTTTTGTTGGAGCTAAGTATTCAGACGAAACCATTTTCATCTCCGATTTCGAACCCGTAACTGATAATTCGTTGGTTGGGCCCGTGGCTAAATAATAACAGCCGCACAGGTCGGTTGATCGGGTTAAGCTACGCTTGCCACGGTTGGTCAGTGGATGGGTGACCATCTTTACATACCGTGACCCCTCGGTGCCTCGGAAAGTAGGTTAAGCCGTTGGTCCCGGCTGTCACTCATGGATCTATGACAGTCGTTACGGGTAGTCAGAAGCCCGACAACCAGTAACGAAGTCTGACAACCAGTCTTACCAAGGGGTATCGTATTACCGAGTAACTGTTGTGGAGGTCAGATACGCAGCCGCTCCATGTCAAATAGTGGTATTCAGCTGCATCCGGTTAGACTGGAAGCCGACCCCAACATAGTTGGGAAAAGGCTAGTTAGATGATGATGTAAGTCTCTCATATTCAAAGTTCTGACTGACTGATATATCAACGCACAGCCTAAACCGCTGGTCCTAGAGATATGAAATGAAGGAAAACATTGTGACGAAACCGGCATGTCCTAGAAACAAAAAAAATCGAAGACATAATGTGACATCTACCAACCCGCACTGGGCCCACGTGCTATGGTGGATTACGGCCCAGTCCCTCTCACCAAAAGGAGGCCTGTGTCCCAGCAATGGGAAAATTACAGGCTGATTATTCACTACACAAGTGAGCAAAATTTTTTATGTTTCTGAAGTAAAAACTCCACTCTTTCCAAAGTCCATGTCAAGTTTTTAGTACCGCAACAGCGGTAAACAAATCAATAGCATATAAAATGGCAATTTTACTGCAAACTCAGTAAACCTATCACCACGTACTCTCGCAAATAAAATGTAAAACTGATTGTAAAACTTGGAAGTGGCGCCGCTGAATAAAAAACGGACATATAAACTTTTAAAATGGTCGTCAACAACTCATCAAAATCTAATAACACTGGCTTAGTGTCTCTGAGGATGGGACTCAAGGCTAGGGTTACCAGACGACGGGAATTTTCCTGGTATGGCTGGAATTTCGAGAAATTCAGGCGGAATTTTAATTTGGCAACATTTTTTGAAATATGAAATACTCTACAAAATTATGAAAAGCTTCAAACGTTTTAATGAAGAGTTACTTTGTTTTTAAAAAAGATAGTCTCGTAGCTTGTAAAAAAACCATCTGCAGCTTTTAAATTGTAACGGAATAGGTAGACAGTCAATTAATCAGATCATAGTTGACGCTAGTGTTCAGTAGATCCTGAATAAAAAAAAAATCATATGAAATATCATCACTATCGTCATCATTTCAATTTCATTGGCCTCCTCCAAGCACCGCCACTTCTGGTCGACCGGCTCTGTGCTTCTCGTATCCAGCGGATTCCTGCGACGTTCACCAGGTCACTTCCAACGCTACGTCTTCCGGCACGCCCCATCAGCCATCTGTTCTGCGAGCAATGTGCCCTACCCACTGCCAAACTTCGGACTATGTCGATTACCTTGGTTCTCCTAATGAAATATCCGCACAAAAAATCTATGGATTTTATCAGTTTATGCCATATTTGTAGCTGGTAACCCTACACGGGTCTCGTCATCCGAGTCTAGACAAAGATTCGTGACTTTTTCACAATTCGCAATCCCACGACAATCATACCTGCACTGAAGCCTCTGTACCTACCCCTCCTACCTTTATAAGATATCGCCGAACATAATATTAAATTTTGCTTCGAGCTCCCCGACTATCCATTACGGCACGACATCGAAATTAGAGTTTTATAGTTGGATACGAAATGAATTCTCGAGAAAAAATAATATGACGGATCGGGTGTCGGTCTCAACTTGCTGTGGCAGTTGTTTTTTTTTTTTTTTTATGTACTTAAAAGTTGTGAAAGCCGCTCATATTTATTTCTTAGATCTAGTCTTAGATAAATAGCTCGCAAATTCTTTAGATCCTTTCTGCTATAGACAGTGTATCTGTTGACATTTACTTTAATATTTTTTAATGAGAATAATAAATTGGGAATATAACGATCATCAGATATTTATTAAACTTTTGACCGCCACACGTCAAAAAATCAAAAACGTGCCCTCGGCGTCAAAGTCTGTCATGTAGTCGAACCGTGGCGTGCTGGGCACATTTTGGTTTGTCATTTAACATGACTGTGGCGGTCAAAAGGTTAAAAGTATCTATTCTGTAATAGTGGACATCTCTCAAACTGTCTGTCATATCGCTTCACGGTTCGTCTGTCATGATTTAACTCAAGGAAATATGCTATTCGAGGGTCACTGAAAATATTATGACCCCAGTTCCAGTGACCCCTCGAATCTTCACGAAATTTCTTCATTGCCTACTGAACCAAATAATGTTTACACCGAGTGTAGTACTTAAACACCTATAAATAAAAACGTTGCTTAAAAGTAAAGAAAAACTGGCCAAGTAAGAGTCGGACTCGCACACGAAGGGTTCCGTACCACAAGGCAAAAACGCCGAAAAAACCACGTTTGTTGTATGGGAGCCCCCCTTAAATATTTATTATATTCTGTTTTTTTTTTGTTCATAAAGCGGCAACAGAAATACATCATCTGTGAAAATTTCAACTATCTAGCTATCACGGTTCATGAGATACAGCCTGGTGACAGACGGACAGACGGACAGTGGAGCCTTAGTAATAGGGTCCCGTTTTTACCTATTGAAAAATCAGCCCTTAGGCTACTAAATATATCTAAACGACTGCATTTCAACGTTTTAAGAATAAATCCGTTCTTCACCAAGAATAAAAAAATTAATACTTACAGACATTACAACATGCAAGTATTTTTTTTTATTCCAACAGCATTTATCAATTTGGATACTCTTTTAAAAACTTCACTCGCAGTATCAGTCTCGCTACCCTTTATCATGTCACTCCATAATATTTAAAAACGTTCCAAATATGAAACGATTCGATATAATTCCGAGTCTGTCGTTCGTGCAGCCGACAACTCAGCGAACCAATGCTAAACCGCCACCGCTCAATTTCCGTGTCGAAAACGAAATATGAGTGGCTATTTTAACATTCGAATTATCATATTTGAATTTTCGAATAGTGTCGCATGAAAATACTGATGAGATGTAAAATTTGCGCGAGTAGATGAACTATTTCATTGCTCTTAGACAGTTCCTATTCATTCTGGGGGATCTTCTGTCCACCAGTGGGAAGATTTTGCCCAGCAGACAGTGTGATGTGACAGGTCGTAACAAGAATAGCGTTAGTTATCAAGGCATTGTCACTATTTGGTGGATTGACCTGGGTCACATTTATTTACCTGCTAAAGATTTTAGAGCTCAGATGGAAGAGGAACTAATGTTGCTCAAAGTAATGTAACTGCGGAAAGCATATTAAAAAAAACCTATATTCTGAGCAGGAAATTGAACACGCTGTTGGAAAAGCACGCTGTTGGATTTTTAACACTCGGCTCCGCGTCGAAAGTTGAAAATTCAACAGCGCGCTTTTGATATAAGCAAACCTTTAAGTATCGCCTAGTGTTCGTGAAAGAGGGCATTAGTCATTGACATATATATTACTAGCGTAAGGACCGGGCTAACGGCGCAACTAAATGGCACCAACGCGCTGGCCCTAAAATGACGGTTTTAGGGCCAACGCGACTCAGTTGACAGTGGTACGCGCGAACTTCGAACTTCGAACTTCTATGTAAAATGTTCAGACGGGCGTATCCTTACTTTTGAAATCATTGGTTACTAAACATAGTTTTCCATTGCAAACTTAGTTGTACCTTTCGGACTACTAGAATCTAACTTATTAGGTAGGTAAGTTTGTTTCCTACTTCTAATTGGCTTAACCGACCGTGTTCGTGTCATAAAGCTATAAACTTTGCAGGCATTAATCACGATTAAAAGTTGGTGCATTAGACGCCATCTTTCTTTAATTTTAGGAACTAAAGCAAAATAGTAGCTGTTGGTTATACTTACTGCAGTTAAATGGGTTATAATTATTAGGTACTGTTATGCAAGTATTATTATTAGCAACTTTATGGATTTTTTAAAATAAATGGTTAAATAACACTAATTTATTGTCTGTGCGATATAAGCCTTTACATACCTTTATTATTATTTCGGTTCGTAAGTGACGTTGTTCGTCAGAAACAGTCAGATTTTTTATTTTGGTCCGATTTTTATTTCGGTTTTCAACACCTTAGGTTGCTTAAATCGTCTTTGCTAGCTATTAGTGAATAGAAGATTGATCAGTCAGTACGGCCAACACACTAACAGTAGGAATGGCTTTCATTTTGACAGTTCAACAACATTCATTGCGTTAGTTACGTTGATGAGCAGACCAATGTTTCAAACACATGAAGCAATGGATTCGCAATATCCTTTAAAATGGTTCAGATTGTTATTGATAGAGTGTTGCGCAATTAGGGTGCTGGCCAGGATGTGCAAGATATTTCTCACGCTTCTAAGTTACTTAATTGAGGTTCTTTTAATGCACGACTATCCCAATTTTGTTTTGTCTCGCTCCTAACTAACGCAAAGGACAAGATGGCAAATACAAACCATTATTCCAAAAACGAACGAACGCCAAAATAGCGCAACCAAACTAAACGAAGCACATATCGAACGCTTCGCTAATAGACCCCTCTCTCCGGCGTCACTACATGTCAGAGATACGTTTGGTACGGAACCGCCATCGCCACAACAATGACAGTTGATACACCGGTGTTAGGACGTTTCGGAGCCGAATATCGTGTTAGACTGTTAGGCCTTTTATACACGGCGTATAAACCGCACCGTTGAAAAAATGTGTTTGTGTACAAGCTGACCGTGCCTACACACGGCGTATACACAACTCTTTCGTCACCAAGCTTCCATAGTGATCCATATGACACTGACTACCGTGCCTACACACGGCGTATACACAACTCTTTCGTCACCAAGCTTCCATAGTGATCCATACGACACTGACTACCGTGCCTACACACGGCGTATACACAACTCTTTCGTCACCAAGCTTCCATAGTGATCCATACGACACTGACTACCGTGCCTACACACGGCGTATACACAACTCTTTCGTCACCAAGCTTCCATAGTGATCCATACGACACTGACTACCGTGCCTACACACGGCGTATACACAACTCTTTCGTCACCAAGCTTCCATAGTGATCCATACGACACTGACTACCGTGCCTACACACGGCGTATACACAACTCTTTCGTCACCAAGCTTCCATAGTGATCCATACGACACTGACTACCGTGCCTACACACGGCGTATACACAACTCTTTCGTCACCAAGCTTCCATAGTGATCCATACGACACTGACTACTGTGCCTACACACGGCGTATACACAACTCTTTCGTCACCAAGCTTCCATAGTGATCCATACGACACTGACTACCGTGCCTACACACGGCGTATACACAACTCTTTCGTCACCAAGCTTCCATAGTGATCCATACGACACTGACTACCGTGCCTACACACGGCGTATACACAACTCTTTCGTCACCAAGCTTCCATAGTGATCCATACGACACTGACTACCGTGCCTACACACGGCGTATACACAACTCTTTCGTCACCAAGATTCCATAGTGATCCATACGACACTGACTACCGTGCCTACACACGGCGTATACACAACTCTTTCGTCACCAAGCTTCCATAGTGATCCATACGACACTGACTACCGTGCCTACACACGGCGTATACACAACTCTTTCGTCACCAAGCTTCCATAGTGATCCATACGACACTGACTACCGTGCCTACACACGGCGTATACACAACTCTTTCGTCACCAAGCTTCCATAGTGATCCATACGACACTGACTACCGTGCCTACACACGGCGTATACACAACTCTTTCGTCACCAAGCTTCCATAGTGATCCATACGACACTGACTACCGTGCCTACACACGGCGTATACACAACTCTTTCGTCACCAAGCTTCCATAGTGATCCATACGACACTGACTACCGTGCCTACACACGGCGTATACACAACTCTTTCGTCACCAAGCTTCCATAGTGATCCATACGACACTGACTACCGTGCCTACACACGGCGTATACACAACTCTTTCGTCAACAAGCTTCCATAGTGATCCATACGACACTGACTACCCGTGCCTACACACGCCGGATAAACAACTAAACGTTTTTAATGTCCTCTATACTGGCTGGGTTTGATTCTCAGGTCGGGCAAAGCGCTATTGGGTTTTTACCCGACTGCGCCAGAAGAAGGGTAATGTTTTTCGAGATACGCACAGCAAAAGAGTGGAACTCTCTAACTGCGTCTGTGTTTCCGAGCGCATACAACCCGAATCTCTTCAAAGTAAGAGTGAACAGGCTTCTTCTGGGTAAGCTCACTCCATCGTCGACTTTGTCTCTGTCACCTCTGACCTAGACTAGAGTCAAGAGCAAACCCATTAAAAAAAAAACCGTAGTGTTTCACGGCAAGAAAAATGGGTGTGCAGAAAGGGCCTTAGAAGCATGTCGTGACCCTTCATGACTAGATACCTCTATAAGTAGGTAAAAAACAAGGATTTTAGTAATAACTTTACTAAGAATTGTTAAGGGTGTTGCGTCCAAAAACAGACTTTTTGATTTCAAAGAGTGTCCGTAAAGTTTCTTGCCCGTTTTTCTCCATAGGTACTTACTACGCTTTCGAATGGGCAACTAGCTTCATCTTTCTGACTGACCGACCCCTTGACAATTCAAAGGTGCCTGTAATTAGTTTATTTGAAATAAATGCTTTGAGTTTGAGTTGCGTTTTTGAGTTTGACTAACTGATCGACTCCTTGATAATTCAAAAGTACCTGAAAATGGTTTAATTGAAATATGTTAATGCTTTGAGTTTGTACAGACGCGGCCAAGCACATCAAGCTACTACAATCTGTCAAATTTGTTTAATAGGTTTTCAATTTTATCACTAAAGCTTAAGGTTCAAAGTTGATTGGGAAAATCGGGAGCTGTTATAAATATTCTACTTTTTTTATTTAATTTTCCTCTGTCAAGTCCTACTTAATTTCCCGCTTGTCTTGCATTATATTAAATTCCTCTCAAACCGAAATTGAAAATCATCAAGCAAGATAAAATCGTACAACTATCCATGACGCGTCCATTGTTCCGAAAATATAATGCTGGGCTTCCACAGTCCCCCACGTCGCAATATCATTGCATTACATCGCTTCAAACTAGCGGCTGTAATCTGGCGTCATACATCGGATACCACAGAGTAGGAAGGATGTGGAGAGTTTATCAAATATGCTGCGGCGGGAAGGTAGCAGTCGTTTGGGGGCTGTTCATTTATTACATAGGACGATTTAAGGGGGAAGGGGGTCCAAACAAGTCTTATTTTTGTTTACATGGGGGTGGGAGGAACTAGATTATTCTTACGTATAAGATCACAAAAGTGAGCAAAACTTATAAGTTTAAAAGGGGATTTATTCAAGGGGGGTTCATTCAAGTGTTATTTTTTCTTACGTAGAGGGGAGGGGAGCGTCAGAAGTTGGTTAAAATTCTCTTACCTAATAAATGAACAGCCCCTTGTCAGAAATACGACAGTAAACTGTCCACGTGTTCCTTCAAAATATAATCTTTGACTATAATATCCACTAAAAAGGTAGTCTGTAGAAATCCAAACCTCTCGTGACTAATAAATAAAACATCATGAGGATAAATTCTATACTTAATCACCAACCATTGCTACAGTCATAACATAACACATAATCGTCGGTACAATGGATTAGTGACTCTTTTTGCACCCAGCGAGTTGGTTTTCTTTTTTACCAGATACCAGCAGGGTTGTACAGACGCCAGCACATCAAGCTACTACAATCTGTCAAATTTCTTTAATAGATTTTCAACTTTATCGCTAAAACATAAGGTTCAAAGTTGATTGGGAAAATTTGACAGTTTCGGGTACTTGATGTACTGGCGTCTGTCCCTAATCGTCTTCTTTCTGAGATAACTTTACCGAACGAAGCATCAAAAATTACCAAACGAACAACGCAGCACTGTCATTTCACGGTTTACTCCTGCCCACATTACAAACTCAGCTAGCACTCCATTCAGTCACACTCCGTGCCTATCGTCATACATCGCATATTGTGTTTGCTCTGGTGGCGCAGACCATTGTCCGGCCGGCCGACTATCTGCTAATATCACTTAAGCGCTACCCGCTACATACGCGTAGCCGACGTACCTATGGACATGGACATTGTCTGACAAAATCCCTTTATGAACCGTCTGGCCGTCATATTTTTTATGAAAACGTGCGTTTTTTGTCCCGTCAGTTTAGTTTAATGCGCAGGTATTGGACAGTTAATGCGGGATTTACACAGGAACGAAAATCTACTTTCTAAATTGCAATTCGACTAAGTAGCAAGCGACAAAAGTCGCAAGTTCCAAATTAGGGTAGGTTTCTACTTTTGTCGGGCGGCGACCGCGACAGGTCGACAGGCCCCACGCAACGGGAGACTAAAATCGACCGTGAAAATGTTCCATCGCAGGCGATCGCCCGCCGCTTGAAGGTCGACATTTTGATGCAAAATGAACTATTCACCTGCGATTTTTATCGACCTTTTTTAAATACGGTGGCGATTCGGCTTGTGAGGCGACATGGTAAGCGACCAGCCGCACGGCAAAATCAAACCAAGTGAAAATCCCGCATAAGCCTTTATTCCATTAGCATAATTACCTAAGTGGTAAACTTGACATATCATTATCAGCCTATAATGTTCCCATTGCTGGGACACAGGCCTCCTCTCGGTGAGAAGGAGTGGGCCGTAATCCATCACGCGGGCCCAGTGCTATATGGTAGACTGACATCTAAGGGGCAATTCTCGTAACTTTCACAGTCTGATCTCAGTCTCAATCTGTCACAAATACCTCTAATTTCCCTACATTTTTGACATTGATTGTCGCTAATTGCAACTGAGAGATTGCGCTGATTGAGACTGGGACTAGATTTAGAAAGTTTTTAATTACGGGATTTGGCCTTCTGATTGTCACATGTCTTCGAACTTGTGGTTCTATAAGACTTGCCGGTTTCCTCACGATGTTATCCTTCGCCGTTTTGAGAGCAGTGGTGATGAAATACGACCTACAAACACGTAACTTGGCATAATAAGCCAAGTTGTTGAATTACTATGGGATAGAAATCAAACGGAAATGAATTATCGACCATTCTGCCATTGTCTAGAGTGGTAAATAAACTAAACTAATAATTAACTATTTACACTAGGTAATAAATGAAAATGAAATGACTAACTAACTATAAAAATAAATACAAAAGCAAAAGGACACTTAGGCATCGAAGTACTCGTCCGCATCGCTGACACATGCCCAGAAGACTGGCAGCATTGCCATTTGCCACGTTGAATGTCAATGCCAATTCTTTGGCCACAGAACGACCCGCAGCCCTCTGGTCACGTGAAGTGTTAACCATACTAAAATAGTATGTTTTTCATAAAAAAAATCGCCTTTCTGTATAGCCACTGTAGGTGTAAGACATTAGAAATACCTAGGCTTGTTTTAGTGTGCCTAATAAAATAATTTACCTTCAATAACAGTCTACGTGATACTGTATTAATCGAATAGTTTATATTAATGGCAGTCTAAATATTAACATAAGATGACGTTGAGTTTGTAGATTCATAGAATAATTCTATCAACATTGGCTCTAAATGTTGGAATGCATTATTATAATGGTATTGTGATGTACAGCCGTCAGCACATCAAGCTACTACAATCTGTCAAAATTCTTTAATAGATTTTCAACTTTATCGCTAGAGCATAAGGTTCAAAGTTGATAGGGAAAATTTGACAGTTTCGGGTAGCTTGGTGTGCTGGCGTCGGTACCTACTTATACGCACGAATGTTGCATGTGCAGAACTTTTAACAAAGCATTTTTAAAGTAAACACCGGGTGAAGAAAAGTACCGTCAACTGCACATTTGCCTTGTAAATAATGCAGTTGATGGACGAAAAGAGGTCAGTACACTTAACGGAGTAAGTAGTACATGACCACAATGTTGATCAATCTGTCACTACTACAATATTTATTTATTCTGTGGTAGTTTCAAACAAAAGAATTACGATCGGAGACTAGAGTTCGAAAGGCCTTTGTTAGGGCTTGAACATTCACTGGTAAAAAAATTGCCATAAAAAATAATTTACACTGTTATTTTTCGACCATTCGTGAAATCACGATTACGATTGATTTCACAATTTGCCTGAAAACGGTTAGTTCTGAATTCAATATGGTGAGGTTTAATTAACGGTAATAGAATATAGTGTTCAGTTTACACAATCATTGTCTGATAGGAATCTACAGAGATCAGCGTACAGACGCCAGCACATCAAGCTACCCGAAACTGTGAAATTATCCCAATCAACTTTGAACGTTATGCTTTAGTGATAAAGTTGAAAATCTATTAAATAAATTTGACAGATTGTAGTAGCTTGATGTGCTGTCTGTGCCTCAGTTACTCTTTTTGAAATGTGGTCCAGAGGGACAATTCCCGCCTTTTTATGAAGATTAAAGACTCAGACTAAGAATCTCAGTCTCAATCTGTCAATAATTTCTCGAATTTTCCTACATTTTTGATAGATTTTACCGCTTTAAATTAGATGTTGCTGTAGATTGCAGTTTGTTCTAAAATATCCATAGGTACACCCATACTAATATTCCGTCTGTCTGTTACCTCTTCACGCTTAAACCGCTGAACCGATTTAGATGAAATTTGATATAGAGATAGTGTCTGTCTGTCTGTTACCTCTTCACGCTTAAACCGCTGAACCGATTTAGATGAAATTTGGTATAGAGATAGTTTGAGTCCCGGGAAAGGACACAGGATAGTTTTTATCCCGGTATTTCCACGGGATCGAGACTTCTGCAGGTGAAACAGCGGGCGCTGCTAGTTCCAGATAAACCCTTCATTCATACACATACTTACCTTTTTAGGTGCCGTGTGTAGGCACGGTCATCAGTGTTGTATGGATCACTATGAAGCTACACGGACACGTTTTTTCTAAGGCGCGGTTTATACGCCGAAGAAAAAACCTAATAAAACCGTGCCGGGTCTGTCGTTATTATTTTCAGCGAAAATACAAGGAAATAAGCACTTATCCAAACAAAAACAAAATCGTGTGCGCACCCTAAGGTATATCGATCATCCATTTCACGTTACATAACTCACGCAAGCTTTTTACTGTTATATGAAGCAAGATATAACATACTATTACCCTTACCTAAGTAGGTTCCCATTACAGCATGAAATAGGGGGAAGTCCCGTAGCGCCGGACGGCACCTAGCGTCGGACACTCGTACTATCTCGACAAACGACAACGCGATCTATTCAAATATTGGTGAAAGGGGCGCGGGGGAACGTAGCGATACAGGATCACGCAACGCGGTTTGCCAGTGAGGCGTACAGCCGCGGTGGGAGAGGTGAATTGCTGTTTTTGGCGGGAAAGCGTTGCGTCTCGTAAATTTCAAGTGAGTATTACTGCTATGGTTTTGTGTTTAATCGTTTTGTTATTTGTTAATAAAGACAGTGTTCCATAATAATTCGTAAATTGTGAAAGTTTTTATTAATTACTTAAACAGTTTTAGTATGAAATACGTAATTTTGGACATTCCCTGTCCCCTACCTCCGGATACAAAGTTGTCCCTTACCACCGGACAGTTTATAGGTTGGCTTTTTTACTAAGCATGTATACTTATCATAATAATGATTGTTTGTTGTTTTACAGGATAGAAGGAGGGAGATATTTCAACATGGAAGAGACAAAAAAGATAGGAAAATGGGATCAGCAAAGTTTGAAAACTGTAATATCTAATATGGAAAAAACTACTTGTGGTGTGTTTAGAGGACCACGACGAGGACTGGAAACAATGCTCCAGCTGCCAAGAATGGGCCCATGAAGCATGTGCAGACGTTCCGGAATGTGGAGATACCTATATATGTGATAGATGCACAATGTTTTAAGAATTTCTGGCGCTTGGGGTTTGAAGATTAACCCGTCCGGTACTAGGTGCCAATGTTAAAGACTAACTTTTTTCTACCAACATTTAATTAACGTTTCAAGATTATGTTTACGCAGAGGTTGTATTTTTGTTAATTGATTTTGATTTTATATTTTGTTCATTTAACTAATTCATGAATAAATACATATTTCTCGAAGTAGTTTTAATTTTATTTTCGGAAAACCTTATGTGTCCGTCACTAGGGGACTTCCCCCTAAGCGATCATTGTTGATGCTAAGTAGGTAATTTGAGTAAATTTCTTATCGCGCCGGGAGCGGCCTGCGGAACGCTTTTCGAAGTGAGGGTAGGTAGACACTGGCTGTTTATCGGGTGCGCGTACCGCCGCCGTCCGACCGTGAAGATAGTGTTTATACGGAAAACAACGGAATAACGCTTTATTTGCATTTTAATTTTTAATGTTAAAACAGTGTCTGCTTTTGAAACTGATTCGAAGTGAATATTCATACGAAAAGTACAGACGCCAAGCACATCAAGCTAAGTTACTACAATCTGTCAAATTTCTTTAATAGATTTTCAACTTTATCACTAAAGCATAAGGTTCAAAGTTGATTGGGAAAATTAGACAGTTATTTTACCTCTGATTTTGCATCACTGTCAATATCACAGTGATCTTTATTCTTGTTGCAATAAGGTGGCTCTCACTGACAAGTCTGTCAAAATCATAATGATCTTTATTCTAGTTACAATACGGTTGTTATTGGGTTGCTTCTGTCAGTAGTTAAATAACTGTGAAAAAACTGTAATATGCGTTGTCCTTTTTGTATCGATATGCTGCCGATATTATCAACGGTACTTATCGAAGCCGTTTCATAAAACATCTTCTTTTCGGCTGTCGCTGAAAACCAGCGCTGTAGCTCTGCCTCGTATAGTGCCACAGCATTATAAATAATGAGCGATAGCAGATTTGCGTGGTAACGCATATTTTCTTCCAACTTGTTTTTTTTTGTGTTTTTTCTTTGGGCTATGTTTACCGCAAATAAACGTTTTTTCTTTAATTCCTGAAAGTTTTCATGCTTTATTAACAAAATAACAAAAAAAAAAATACAACAAATTTTAGTTTGTTGTATTTTTTTTTGTACCTACACTAACTTTAGTTTGTTGTATTTTTTTTTGTACACACAATACCTACTAAAATCAACAAAAAATTCGCACCAGATTAATACACGAACCCTTTCTCCTCTCTAAAAATATAATAATAAAATTAGCAACACATCGAGTTTCCGGACAGCTGACAGTAGCACCTGGCGGCGGTGCGCGGCAACCCTAGCTGCGGCTGCGGGGACGCAGCGGGGCGCCGGCGGCAAAAGACGATGTCTCGTGAAAAATGGTCAAGATAATTTACGAACATTTTTATGAAAAACGCTGATTTATATTATGAAACATTTTAGTCAAAATGCTTTCCACGTTTTTCCTTTTGAGTTATAATTTTATTAGGTTGATACTGAGATTTTTTTGCTAAGTAGAGAAGTAAGTAAGTTGAAGTACATACTAACTTAAACAGGAAAAAAAGAGTTTGGGTTTGAAATATTCTAAACGGTGTTATACATATATGTATATTCCTATTCAGCCTAAACCTATAAGAATTAATTAGGCGGACATCACAAAAAAAAATCTGCTGTTGTATAGAAAAGTGCAATATCTACGGGGTCATTTACGAAACAACTACCTTCTTACTTGTTTTTTTTTTATAATCGAAAAATTTCTACACTATGGGGTCGAGAATCATAATATTATGCTGAATTCATGGTTACAGTTTTTGGTTACACTTATGGTTACACTGGTCACAATTATGGTTACACTGGTCAAATTTTTTTGATGTAGTAACTTTCCGTAGTATGGTTCCTTCTGTGTCTACTCGATTTGGCCATTTGATATTTGAATCATGGAAATCGTAAACATGCTTTAGGATTATGATGAATGAGCAAGTATATTAGACGTAGGTACTCTTGTAGAAAACCTAGAAGTAACTCGCACCCTTTGTCATGTTCATAATATGACTATCGAAATCACTTTGTAGTCGAATTTCAATATATTAGGTTTAAGCTCTGCCTGCTAAACGTTCAGCAAAAATTTTGAAGAAAAATTGGAAAATTGGTTAGATGCACGCTCCAAATTACTATCCTACCAACATCAGGACACCCTAAAACTGCCAACTTAACAACATTAAAACTGAACTTTTCGCTGTAATTTGAAGTCACGTAGTTTTCATTATACTGCACCGTGTAAGTAGAAATTATTACTTAGAAGTTTCCTTGACTTTATCGCGAGGTTGCATCGATGGGATAATTTCCAAACGAATTTCAAACTCCTTGGAAAACCAAGTGAGAGCAGTTATGGTAACTTGAAAGTTGAAAGTAATTGCAATTATGATGTTGTACTTAGATAGCGGGAATTGGTTCGTTGTTTTGTAACTGATTTTGTTAGTGGGCATGTTCCTTCATTCCTTGTACTTAAATTGATTTTGTTTTTAATTTTTGTGTCTAAAATGAAAGTTTGTTTTTTTCAGAAATTCAATCAATCGTAAAGTAATCGTTTGAGCTACTACTGTTCGTGAGTTGAGTGGATACTAAAAACTGGCTAGCAAATTCTGCAGGCCCATTTTTTTTATTGTATCAACCCATGTACCGCCTACTGCTGGGCAAAGGTCTCCCCCATAGTTTTCCAATTTTTTTTTGTGTTTTGCCTTCGAACGAGTCCAAATCGTCACGCCAGCTTATACCAATTATTTGAGCGAAAACCCATTTTGAAAGCTCAATGTATTGTCTCATATCTAAGCTTCGTTAACAAGGCAAAATAAAATCCTAATTAATAAGCAAGGATAAAAAATCTACTTACACAAGTAGCTCCGAAACTGACTTCCTCAAAAAATATCCTTAAGAAATTCGAGATAAAGGTATCAAATTAATTTTTAACAAAGAACGGATCTCGCGTTTTTCTTTTGTGGCAACATTACAATGAAAATTCGTTTTGAAATTCGAATATGGCGCTATAAGGTACGCGGGAGAAAATATAATGATTTATTTATGTCAATGGGCTGTTTCCGAAGCGGTGTTTTCTTACCCAAATTGGTTATTGTTCGGCATAAAGTTCTTTTATTAAGGTTTGTTAGTAAAAAGAGCAGGTTTTAGAGTATAATAAGGATGTTTTTATGAAAACAATTTCATGTCAAAATGGCCGCACGGCGAATTTTTACCTTAGGTACGTTTGTTTATTTTTTGCGAGTTAACGTAAGTTTTCTTAATACAAAGACATTGGCAGCGTCTAGACGTGGCCATGTGTGAAATAACCTGGCGAATTGTACACCCACTAATAAACGTTAAACGTAGAACATAAAACTAATAGTGAACGTCACTCTGTCGTAAACCGTGTTATTAACGAATAAGAGCCTTGGTGAGCGTTTCCATTGTGACTAATTACCTACATGTTCATTTTTAATTTTTCAAATTTATCATACCTCATCATCGTCATCTGCCTAGCCTTTTCCCAACTATGTTGGGGTCGGTTTCCAGTCTAACCGGATGCAGCTGAATACCAGTGTTTTACATGGAGCGACTGCCTATCTGACCTCCACAACCAAGAAATTAAAAAACCACAAAAAAAAAAAAACAAATAACAAACACGAACAAAACAACAACACAATTACAAATTTAACATACCTACCAACATTTAATAGAAAAAAAAATGTGAAACCAAATTAGTTAGACCAGTAATTAATAATTAATAATAATACATTGTTTATTGATCAACAAGGTAGGTAGGTTATTCCTCCATCAAGGCACATTTGTCGTGAAAAAATAAAATCATTGTGTAACTATTCTCATAGCTAGCCTACAGTTTCTCTGACAAAATAATATCAAACTAAGTTTACTTAAATACCTACTCACTTTAACAATCTCCTAATAAATATTAATATTACTTACCCCATTGCATTTTAAGGCCCAGTATTATGCCGTTGACCTTGCTCAAATGGGCGTTACCGCTGAGAATGCCCCGCGCACCCCCTCATCATACTTACGCGCGAAGCGCTCACGAAGTTTATATTTTGTAGGGCTGGCTGCCAGTGTCATGACGCGCGATGCTCGCATATAGGTAGCCAGTAGCATATTTCAGAGCAGTGGTGTATAATTATTTTTTTTACAAATAAGAACTCGTTGTAATATTAATAAAATAGAATATAATTATGTATTATCAATGTAACCGGGCGGCGGAATGTAGACAGTTATTATTAGCTTTTCCCCGCGATTTCGCTCACAAATAAAAGTGAATGAGTTAGTAGGTACTTACCTACTTTTTTTTTTAACGCAGAATAAATCGAGTGGAAAATCTGACCAATATCAAATCTGCCGGCCATATCTGTACCGTTTACGCGAAGCTCAAAATGGGGTTCATGGAGCCCTAACCCCAATGCGCCCCATATCGATACCTCGGGGTTCAAAAGATGAACACGACTTTTCAGGAAATCCAAAAACTCGATAGATTCGAGTTTAAAGGTGTGGGTGGGGTGTGTGTTTCAAGATGGTGTAAATAACTCTAATTGGCCAAAATGCTATACACCCTTTGAGCCCCAAGGTATCGAATGATGGTTTATGGGCCCCGTATGACCCGTGACCCCCAGTTCAATTTATTATCCAGAAGTTTATCTAGAAGCCACAAGCGGTCGTGGGCTCGGAACTTTTTGGTTTAATAAGGCCGGCCACATACGGACGGAATTCCGTTGCGGAATTCCGTTTCAAAATATTGATTTGGCATTTTCGAAGGCAACAAATCCATACAAAATCAAGGATCTATCGCACACGTACTGTAGTAGTTTTCCGTTCGAAATTTTCTGCCTTCGAATTCGATTTGGGTAGTTCTTCGAAATTTGATTCTTTGACTGATCCATATGGCCAAAATTTAATTTCACTTTCAGCTCTGTAACACATGTTCATATGAAAATAGGTATACCAAATAACATATATTTGAATTAGGGACTCGTTTTTATAAAGTAGTTTTCAAGATATTAATTTTGTGCCCAGATGAATCAGAATGTGTTACATATTAATCAGAAACAGAAATAAAAAGTACCTAATAAATACACCGTTAGTTATGAATGTAAATTCTAAACAATAATTATTAATTCTTAAATAGGACTAAGACATATCAAAAGTATCATATTTAGAACAAGATTATACTCCTGTCATTTTTTTATTATTCAAAAGGTTATAGCTAAGTAAATAATAATAAATAAGATTAAAACTACTGACTTGTACACGGTCAAAAATTGGACAAGGAGAATTACGCAACAAAAGCGCTCCTATCGTGCTGGAGAGGGGAAAAACTAATTTATTTTATTATTCATATGGGGTTTTGACCATACGAATCAGGCACAGATGAATCAGGCTTTTGCCTACAATCATGAATAACTCATCGTACATACAGACTTCATTATTTCATTTTTCTACACGAATCTATAACCCAAAAGCATCACACGAAACACAGATTGAAGATTGAAGTTTTAAAACAATAAAATAAATTTTATAAAGTAGGCATTGTAATCAGGATGCCACCTGAACCAAACACAGATGAATCAGGTATTTTCCTTCGTAACACCGGATCTAAGCCAACCAGCCGCACGTCCACCTTCTAGGTCGTCCGTTGCACGACTGGCTTCCCCCCGCGCTGGAAGCCAGACTCTCATTATTATTACCCGACCAAGTACGGTCAAGCGCAGCTTACGCCACATTAATCAGTATTATACGCCGGACACTTCTTTTTTACTTATTTATAAACAGACTGACGTAGTTATAACTAATACACATTTTTTTTGTAAGAGGACAATTCATTTCCTTTCGATATAATTAAAATTTATATTGATGTATCAAAGGGAAAATGCGACATCGACCATTTTGTTACGGAAAATGGCAAACGGACGCGCTATATGAATCAGAAGAACGACCTTCAAATATTTTTATTTTGTACCTAGACAGCAATTATTAAAAAAAAATCATTTGTCCCAGTAAGGGATAAAGCTAAACTGTACAAAAAAAAATATTACATGCCGTTTTTTTAGTTGGTTACAGAAATATACCCACAGACATCGAAAATTTTGTCCCTGAAGAATTACCCATTTGCTGCCTTCGAAATTCCGAATCGATATTTCGAAACGGAATTCCGATTTTGCCGGCCTAATCAAGACATACTATAAAGGTTGGTCCATTTATAGGTCCAATTTTTTTTGTGTAAAAAAAGAAAAAGGGAAATATAGAGTGCGAGAGTGAGAGAGAAAGTGTATTGAATGTCAGATTTATTTTGAAAATTGACAAAAGCAAAATAAAAACACATTATAAATTGAAAACACACACATGAAAATTTTACAATAGAAAAATTTAATTCCAAAACCACTTGCTGAGGAATTTTTGCAACAAGCTGCAAAGTCTTACAACAGACACAAAATTTCTTATACGGTTCAGAAAACTCCTAACAAATAAAAGAAACTACCAACCATGCGAAAAGTAGTAGTAACTGCAATTGCAAAATACAAGCATACTGATAATGCAATGCAACTCCATGCTGATATAACGCTTGCTGCAGAACATGCTTTTGGACAACATACCACCCGCAAACGATACTTTTGTGACAAACTAGGCGAAGTAGAAGATATTGATAAAGACTTTTACACAAACACACTTTGGCAAAAAAAAAATATTATTAGCACAGCTAGCCGCACACTCGCGCAGCTTGTTGCACGATGTCGATAGCAACTCTGTAGAGGGATATCATAGCATTGTTGCTAAATTCGTAGGTGGCAAAAGAATAAACTTTTCTCAAAAATATCAATATCAAATGAGTGAGTATCTTGCATAAATCTATTGTAGGTTGAAGTCCAAGAGGACAAATACATAAATTTGAAATGAACAAAATAAAGCGACTAAAAAGATCTAAGAAATATGCAAAGAAGAAAAAAAGAACATTGGAAAATCAAAACGCCTCTTCCATCAATTATGGGCGTTTTGATTTATGCAAGATACTCAAAGGTTTTCTTGTGTAGAAAGATAGAGCCGCAGTATTACATCTCATTTGATATAGATATTTTTGAGAAAGTTTATTCTTTTGCCACCTACGAATTTAGCAATAATGCTATGATATCTTTTTACAGAGTTGCTATCGACATCGTGCAACAAGCTGCGCGAGTGCGCGGCTGGCTGTGCTAATATTAATTTAATTTTTTGGCAAAGAGTGTTTGTGTAAAAGTCTTTATCAATATCTTCTACTTCGCCTTGTTTGCTACAAAAGTATCCTTTGCACGTAGTATGTTGTCCAAAAGCATGTTCTGCAGCAAGCATTATATCAGCATGGAGTTGCATTGCATTATCAGTATGCTTGTATTTTGCAATGGGGATTGTCCAAAAATTCTAACCATTAGATTTTATTTTATTTTTTGAAAATTTAGAGCATTTTGAGAAACTAATTTGAATATTTTGATGATTGGTTCAATAGTTATTTTTAAAAAAAAAAAATAATTATTTTAAGTTTTTAAGGTAGGTGACGTCATCTTTGGCTTAAAAAGATTGTGCCGTTGCTTCACTAGTACATAATTAAAAATTTAAATCTGTCAACACAACGTCATCCATATCACATCTGTCAAAGTGTCAATACTGAATACTCAAATACTGTCTTATATAATCGAATTCGAATCCTATCCTATTATCGTATTTGATTACAAATGGTTTTTTTATGAGTAAGTGTCGTCCAAGGAATATACTACTCTCTGTCGTCACTAGAACAATCTACGCGGCGACTTAGAAATAGAATAATAACGCACGCGGCGACATAATTTTATTGTTCGTTTTCCTGAACCACAAATGACCACAATGAGCGATACTTTTGTTAAAGCTGACTCGCGAAACCTGCCTAAAGTTGAGACCGTTATGATATTAGAGTATATTTCTACTAGCAGCCATCATAGCGTAGCTGAAATAAGGGGAGCAAAAATAATAATATAATAAATATAATTTGACACTTGACAGATTGTAGACAATACTTGCCTCTTACTTTTTAACGATAACGAGGTAACGATACAAAACTGTACAGCCAAACCAAAGGGCAAACAAGGTCAATCGTATTTTATCAAAAATATCAATAAAATATGAATATTTTTCGTAATTAATTAGTCCGTAATGATCAGTAACGCTATTCTTCGAAATGGTTTTTCAATTACAACATTTAAAAAAATATGAACAATGCCCATTGCAGTTACTACTACTTTTCGAAAGGTTAATATTATTTTCTTTGTTAGGAGTTTTCTGAACCGTATAAGAAATTTCGTGTCTGTTATAAGACTTTGCAGCTTGTTGCACAAATCCCTCAGCAAGTGGTTTCGGCATTAAATTTTTTCTATTGTAAAAATTCATACGGCCTTTCTTGCAAAAGCTTTGAATATGTGTTGACGTCATCATCTGATATAATTCTGCCATATAACAAATTATGCATTTCTATGCTTTTCTTAAAACCCTCGACAATAATCGTTGACTCCATGCCGGTAGATGGTCCTATAAACAAAAACAAAAAGTTTAATATTGTAGCTTCCAATATACGAAACCTATATTACGGTTTTAGTTTTCTAATGCAATTACCTCAATCATTGATATAATAAATATTAGTTTGATTTCAAAATAATAAAGTGAGCCATTTCAGCGTTTCAGTAATAGGACTGCAAAAACACAACAATTACTTTTGAAAATAATACAATGTATTCTGTGATAGGTACTTATGTTTTTAACTATTATTTTATCATTCATTATTTCAGAAAACATTGACATAATATCGCCCTCATTTGTTGTTGGATACTAAGTTCAGATTTTGTTCAATAGATTGATCACTAAATATTTAATTAAATACTTTAGATGTCTAAATCAAGATGTTGTGATAGATCACTAAATCCCACAGGATTAGAAGAATATACGGAATTCGCAAAATTACCTGTCTTCTTTTTGAAATGCCTTTTGATTTGCTTGTAGAATTTTGTGAACAATGGATGATGATCGCTTTTCAATAGTAGAACTGGAAAAATACAATATTTATTAAATAAACACTAGCTTATGCCCGCGAATCCATCCACGTGAACGTAATCGTAAAGGAACACGTCGGTCAAAAAAAAAAATTCAATTCCGAACCGATATTTCGAAACGGATTTCCGTAACGGAATTCCGACTGTATGTGGCCGGCCTAATATTATTACCCTGTATTTAGCAGTCTGGTTGAGATGAGTAATAAATAATAATACAGGATGAAATTAAATTAGCTAGCGAAACTCCGCAGACGTGATGGGTATCGATAGCTACTAAACACTATAAAATAATAATAAAAAATGATTTTTGAGGTCAATGACCGCTGGTATTGTTGTTAGGTACTTGAAGTGTGAGTTGATAAAATCTGTTTTATCGTGTTCAGATATCGATACCATCACGTCTGTGAAATTTACAAAAAAATATATTTTTAGACTGATATTTTAAGTGAGTGAAACTACCGACAGTGGATGACCCCAAAAAAATCATTATCATCTTAATTTGTCGTTTGTTTTATCATGTTTAGAAACCCATCACGTCTGCGGAGTTTCGCTAGCTAATTTAATTTGACCCGGTATAGCGCTCAAGTACCTATGCACGCAAACGCAATACAAAAGTGCACTCACTATTCCATCACTTTCGTATCCCGATGAGACGGTACGGACACGACCGGCGCGACGGGAGATTAGGCGCAGGACCGACTATTTTACGTGATCCTCCGACAGTACGGATCATCTCATCATCTGTCTTGTCAGACAATCAGGTGATCAGCCTGCAATGTCCTAGCCCACAACAACTAAAGCTGCTGTTTCCCAAGGGAATCGAACCCACGACCTCCAGATCGAGAAGATAGCGCTCTCATCACTAGACCATGGAGGCAGTCGATTTTGATAAGTAGGTAGGTACTTACTCGACATCCAATCGAGAAGCAGTATCATCCAGTTCTTGAGTAGTAATTTGCTTGTTCGCCAATCTAAAATAATAAAATCATTGAAATACAATTGGCAGCACAGCTGATCCTACTGTAGGTACTTTAATTACTCTGTGGCCTTCGGTGAGCCTCAGGTGATGATATGATTCGGTAAATCAATTTCAACTTAGTAACAATGCCTATACTAGGGTGTACTCTATATCTATAGGCATTGTTACTAAGTTATAAATATTAAATTCACGAGAAATATATTTATTATTATCATTCTTTATTTAGGTACTTATAATAAAGTTTCTTACCGTCTTCGTGCTATATTCTGCACATTATGGAGTAAATGCTTTCGGCGAGCAGCTTTCCATCTCTTTCAACTATGTATTATAAAGTAAAAATTTCACTGCGGAGCAAAGCGACACAGGTCTGTTCTCAACAACGTTCCGAAGAACACTGGCGCGGTGCGGGCGGCAAGGAAATGAGCAAGCGTATATCGTAAAAATGTAAATAAAATCGTATAAAATTAGATAATAACTATTTCAAAATAAACAATACATCACTGGATGCAGTTTGGCGTTAGAAATTTTATGGTATATTTTTAATTGTAATTATAATTGAGAATGAAGAGATAAACTGCTTTTAAAGAGAATTTAGAGGTGTGTTTGAAGATTTTTTTCATGCATTAATGTATGTTTAATTATGATTTGAGTTACATCACTGTATTAAAATAAGTCTTGAAAATATCATGTTTTTTTTTTTGGTTAAAATTATTTACTGTTTAAGAGATACACTGCTTTAAAAAACCAACTTTTTGACCGTTTTCAAGGAATCTCCGCCTTAAAACCATTATTGTACCAATAACCAAAGGAATACATTAGGTATGTATGGCCGTAATACAATGGACACACACAACTCATTCGTTCTCAAAAGAGACCAAAGATGAGCTGCCAACTTCTTTAATGCATCACGTGATATCTAATCTCATGTATTTATGCTTTTCTTTTACTCATACAAATGATGTTTCAAGGTTAGGTACCTTGAAACATCATTTCAGCCGAAAGACATCCACTGCTGGACATAGGCCTCCCCCAAGCACCTCCACTTCGACCGGTTCTGTGCTTCCCGCAGCCAGCGGATTCCTGCGGTCTTCATAACGTGATCGGTCCACCTTGTGGGAGGCCTTCCAATGCTACGTCTTCCGGTACTTATGCGATAGCCACTCCAGAACGTTTCGGCCCCATCGGCCTTCTGTTCTGCAAGCAAAGCAACCTAAAATAGGTAAAAAAAACCTTGAATAGTACAAGAGAAAACGCTTTTCATCTTAGTTATTATAATTCCTTTGCAAATTGTGATAGGGATTCATTTCTTTTGACATCTGATACGGAGAAATGGAAGTTATATAGATAACGGATGAAACGATTTTCCTGTAGCATGAATATTAATGAATGTAGGTAGGTACTAGACGAGTTAACTATTCAATGAGCTGAACTGCTGCGCTAGACGGAGGTAGATAAAAGACATATTAGTTGGAATGTCTGAATGAAATTATAGAGAAAAGATTTGAGAAGTGGCAGATTGGCCAAAGAATCAGCATTGTTATACAAAGACTTGGCAATGCTGCCAGCCTTTTGGATACTTTTCCTGTTGACTGCGATGCGGACGAATTTTTTGATGCCGATTTATTTATTTAAACTTTTCGCACACAAAAAGGTACAAAGGCTTTCTCTACCAGTCAACCAAAGGTGGAGAAGAGATTAGATGGTAGGTGCTTTGGTTGAAAGGAACAATGATAAAAAGAAACTATTAAAAATATATCATCGAGAATTATATATAAAGGATTATTTTCCCTTCCCCTTTCTTATATACATGCACATATTATATTAGTTTTAAGAAGCTTTAAGCTTAAGAAATATAATAATATGAAAACAATTATAAGCTCAACTCATTCCCTTTCGCTTCAGAATGACAAGGAAAATAAATATTGCTTAGCACCTGTCTACTTTTTCATAAAATTTGCCTGACAACGTAACTAATGAATTGGGCATCCCGATTGCAATTAACGAGGGATTAATTAACAGATTGGACGGTTTGATTACTATAATATATATATCATTATTATATATTACTATAATTATGCCAGACAGGAAAACGCTGCCCTTCGTATCTCACATAGAAGGAACACGTATCAAATACTTTATTTATAGACAGTCTTCTTGAATTGATTTACATTTTCAGGCAATCAGTAACAACCGCAGCAGTCATTTTATTAAAATCAAACACTACAACTACAACTTGTTGTTGCAACACAACATGAAACATGGACATCATCTCGATATCATGGTCATTCATGGTTGACAGGTAGAAAATGCCTCAGACCAGAAAATTACTAGACCTACGAGGCGGACAACTGCTCAAACAAATAAGTACCTGCTTATTAATAAACGGCCTTTTTGGTCTTATAAATGTCCAGACAATCCTTACTTAATATTATAAATGCGAAATTGTGTCTGTCTGTCTGTCTGTTACCTCTTCACGCTTAAACCACTGAACCCATTTAGATGAAATTTGGTATAGAAATAGTTTGAGTCCCGGGAAAGGACATAGGATACTTTTTATTCCGATATTCCCACGGGATAGACACTTATGCGGGTGAAACCGCGGGGCGCTGCTATTCAATAATAACTGCAACAGTCATCATTTTATTCAAATCGAACACTAAAACTAAGTACCTGTAAAGTACATACTAAAAGCTAAACTCAAATCAAAAACTAAACTCCACTAACTCCCCATACTTTGTTTCGTCCATAACACTTTCAAACAAGATCATATTGTGATTATTGTTCTTAGGGGGACCGTGAAACAAAACCTCCCAATCCTGGCAATAAGGCTTTGCAAGCTTTAGTTGTGTAATGGTCAACTTACGAAGATATTAATGAGTTCTCCGTGACTAGCAAATGGCGGTAAAGGAACGATAACAAAAGGAAGAGTGATGAATCACAATGGTATTAGTTTTTGATGTCAGTGTTGGATTTCTTATTTTTGCAGAATAAACCTTTTTTCTTTATTTCTTTTCTATCTTTAAGTTAGTTCTGTCGGTCTATTCTGTAAAAATCTCAACGTGAAAAGTTAGGCAAAGTGAGCTTGAAGTGAGCTGTCGTTCTACCTGGGGGCCTAAAAACCACTTTGGCAGAATCTTATAAGGATAACATAATGGACAGTTAACCGTTATGTTAATCGTATCAAATCCTATTGGTGAAGCATTTTTCAGTTATTTTTTTTTGTCTGTGCTAAAATACCAATCAATCCGATCCAAATCCAATCCCAATCTCTTTGATTATACCTACGTAGTGCAGCGAAAAAAAGAAAAGCACAGCAAAGATTTTTGCAGAATTATATCGGTTGTTAGAGTACGTTTGTGGTTTAATGGTCATTTAGTGAGAGTTGAATGATTGTCATTTTATATTAAAAATGAATCCTATCAAATTATTGAAACCATTGAAGGGTCTCATTTTAAATGTCAACTAAAAGAAAGCTTAACCGCTCATACCGAAATTATTTAATCTGATTTTGACAATCCGATGAATGTCAGAATGCTTCAGTAAAATTGATAAAATTAAATCCCTACAGGTTTTATGTTTATTATTTCGATGTTTAATTATGAATATACTCGTAGGTTATTTAAACAGGTTTATTTTATGCACTTTCCACTTTTTTTCGTTTATCGCTGTGCATTTTCTCTCAAAAAACCTAAGTTTCCCCTGTCACAAAGCACGGACAGCCCAATAACAAAATCGTAGGGGTCACAGTCACAGCTACAATATAAACATGTCCAGAATGGACACAGGGGCGACCGTGGAGGTATTTTCAGTTAGTCGATGTTTTTTTGTGGCTGGCAACGTACGGAACCCTGTTGGTTTAGACACACCTTTTTGTTATCCCTGCTGCGAATATGGCGGCAAAAAAAGTTATTTTTAGAGTTCCATGGTATGTGAGTGTGCTTATATTTGGATGCAAAATAGGTACCTGGGACATGCATTGTAAAAATAATGAAAATAGAGGTTTTGTGACTTGTAGGTATAGAAGTAATAACATCGCAATTTTTCTCGAAATCAAAATGTAAATAGGACCAGCTTATTCTATTGCTTATTAATTTCGAAGGGTTTAAGAAATTTTCTGTATTTTGGCATAACAATGCATTTATTTATTGTCTTGTGAATTTACATTTAATCGACAGACTACACGTTAATACTTTTAAAAAGGTGGGCCAACTGATCTGTAGGTCTAAACTACAGCTCAGTTAGCCCAAAAAATTCCAAACTAAAAACCTTTCTAAACAACAATACCTACCTACAAACTTCCAAGATATAACTTCCTCTTAAGAGTAATCACAAACTTATATCAAAACTTAGCGTATGTTTAGAGTGCATTAGAGACCGTCGCCGGCAGATGGCGCTGCCGCCGACTAACGCTAATGACGTCGCTCGCACTAAATTATTTTTACGACTACCCGCGAGACGCGATCTAGCTCCAAGCACAGATTCCCCGCACTATTTATAATGTTTTTAATGCTGCCAAAGAATGCAACAGACACTTTTAAGATTTTATTTATGAATATTGGTTGTGTTCGTGGTATTTTTGTGAACGAAAATAACGTCAAAGATTACAAGGGTTGTTTAGGTAAGTAAGTATATTTTTTATAAAGAATCAACAATGCCAAGCGTGACGAGACTCAGCGGCCGAAACGCCTACTATATTAATGATAGTTGGTTGCTCGTTGGTTATTCATGGAATAATGCAATCCGCCCAGGACAAGTTTTCATTTATTACTTGGCATAATCAGTCTATAATGTCCCTACTGCTGGGACACGGAAGTGATATGAAGATTCGAATGACGTTATTGCGACGCACGCTATTTCGAAAAAAATTAAGAGTGGTACGCTAGTTCGAAAACTCATAAAATCGAAAACCGCTATATCGAATGACGTTGTCGCGAACACGCTGATTCGAAAAACTGTTTGAATGGTACGCTAGTACGAAAGTCTTGGCATTGAAATCCACTGTTGCGAATAGCCTAATATTCCAATCTGAATTTGTCTGAGGATCGAACTCGCGACCCCCGACTTACTGGAAATTAATATAGTAATCAACACAGTAGTCAACAAATCAAAATTATAGGTGGTATATAATAGTCATTAGGTACCAAAAGTAAACTTAAAATAATAGGTACTTCTTATTGCTCTTGTTTCCCAAACCAAATACATAGCTAAGGCTTTATCGGGGTCGCGAGTTCGATCCTCAGACAAATTCAGATTGGAATATTAGGTTATTCGCAACAGTGGATTTCAATGCCAAGACTTTCGTACTAGCGTACCATTTAAACAGTTATTCGAATCAGCGTGTTCGCGACAACGTCATTCGATATAGCGGTTTTCGATTTTATGAGTTTTCGAACTGGCGTACCACTCTTAATTTTTTTCGAAATAGCGTGCGTCGCAATAACGTCATTCGAATCTTCATATCACTCCCCTGGGATACAGGCCCCTTCCAGAGGGAGTCGGTCAGTCGGCTGTAATTTACCACGCGGGCCCAGTGCGTTTTATATTTGTTTAATTAAGTTAGGTTTGGGTATCTAAATCTTTGAGATTTTCACTTATGAAGATAAGGATACGATTTTGTCTTGGAAATGTTACCTATCTACATGTCTGATATAGGTAAATAGGTCTGTACGACCTAAAAATATTTTAAATTATTTGTTTCACCTTAGGTTATAAAATATCGCTGAACTGAATATTTAAGCTGATTGAGTCATAGGTATAGGTAGTCAGCGATGATTCAAATATTACATATGTATAATGAGTTTCTATCAAGCATGAAACAAAACGAAACCGATTATAGTTGCCGTAGAACGTTACGTTTTAGATAAGAATTCGGAGAACTTTTTTTATGTTCTGCATGGTAATTTTTTTTCCTTGTTTCTTGTTTTTAATCTACAAGAAGGCCTTTTGAGGCTACAGAAAGCAGTTTACTATACCATCATCTTAAATTACCCTTTTCCATCATAATGAGTGTAATGTTTAGAATCTAATGTTTTTAAAATCATCATTATCTTATCATCTGCCTAGCCTTTTCCCAATTATGTTGGGGTCGGCTTCCAGTCTAACCGGATGCAGCTGAATTGGTGCTCCAAGCATAGCCCTCTCCATTGCTCCTTGGGTGACGTTCAGCCTTCTAATGAGGCCCATTGTGAGCGACCACGTTTCAGTGCCATAGGTAATCAAAGGCAACACACACTGGTCAAAGACTTTCGTCTTGAGACACTGCGGCATGTGGGATGAAAAGATATTACGTAGCTAACACATAACATTGCGTGGATTAACATAATATACGATACTTTGTAGCCCGGTAATATGTTTCCGCGGGATAATTTCCGAACGAAGTGTGACGTGGGCAAAGCCGCGAGCAAAAGCTAGTTTATTAAAAAATACGTCTTTCATTTCATTGATAATTAATCAAGGTAGGTAGCATAAGGGCACGGACCCCTTATAATAAACAAAAGCCTTATTCTAATCCATTTTTATTGGGGTTCTGTACAAAATACAAGCATAATAAACCAACCATGTTAATACTTAGTGCATCTGCAAATAGAGCCACAACTTTGTTTACAGTTTACAGCAGTGTGAAGTTTACAGCATAATATTAAAATATTTTAATCGTCCCTTATCCCAGGTGTAAACTAAGGGCGAGTAAACTAACACAACACTGTCGTAAACTGTGTTAATAAGTGTAAAACAGCTGGGACTAACATATACTGGTGTTTTGAGTATTTTCTGTCCATTTTATGATAATTTATATACCACAGCTAAATGAGCTCTGGTAACTATGACGTAAATGGAAAGTTGGTTATTTTATCAATATAATAATTGACTCATCATTTCAGCCGAAAGACGTCCACTGCAGGACACAGGCCTCCTTCAAGCACCTCCTCTCGCATTCAGCGGATTCCTGCTGCCTTCACCGGATTCCTGCTGCCTTCACCAGATCATTGGTTCACCTTGTGGGAGGCCTTCCGACGCTCCGTCTTCCGGCACTCCAGAACCTTTCGGCCCCATCGGCCATATGTAGGGGGCCACTAGCAAATAAAAAAAAAACTTTATTTTCCTTTTCTCCACATTTTATTGTCACTATTTATGCCTCGCGTAGGCTTTGGTCACCAATATCTCGTAGCACGTCCGTCTGTCACCTCGTAGCATCGTAGCACCGTAGCTCGTAGATAAAGTTTAATGATAATTAGAATGGCCCTCTCTAAACGGACATGAGTATCTAACTGATTGCGACACGTTTTTGTTGTTAAATGGGCGTAAGACGTTACTTGAGTGATTTGGTTTTATTTTATTGTTATCTCTATAAGGGAGATTACTGTTTGTTTAAAACTCTTAGGTGGTTATGTGTTCTTTGTCATCATGCATTTTGGTTTTGATTCTAACTGAAGTTTACTTCTTTGTCCCCAGTACACCATAACACCTATTTTAATAATAGAAACACATTTATTCAAATTCAAAAATTATGTAATTGCGAATATGGGTAAAAAATATGCAAATGTTTTACATTCATATCATTATTTTATATCGCATTCAGTATTATATTTTAACTTTCGGTACTTATGCAAAGTACGAAAAAAGAAAACACAAAAAAAATATTAAAACTAAACAAAATAAAACTAAGAATGAGATCAATGCAGGATAAACTATAGGATTTATTTTTACACTTAGGTACAAGTTAAAAATAAATAAATCTCGATTCCGTGGGAATATCGGGATAAAAACTATCCTATGTCCTTCCCCGGGATGCAATCTATCTCCCTGCCAAATTTTATCGAAATCCGTTCAGTGGTTTAGGCGTGAAAAGGTAACATACAGACAGACAGACAGTTACTTTCGAATTTATAATATTAGTATGGATTTTTCGTATACCAAAAATACCACCTTCTTCTATTTTTCCGATTTCCGGACTTCTTTGGGTTATGCATTATATATACAAACTTAGATCACCAATAGCAGTGGTGGCCCAGTTGTAGCGACCGCGACTTACGAGATAAAGTCGTAGCTTCGAACCGGCCGTCGAACAGGCGCTTTACTTAGTGTAAATTATTTCATCACCACTGCTCTCAAAAACGGTAAAGGAAAACATCGTGAGGAAACCGGCATGTCCTAGAACCAAAAATTCGAAGACATGTGACATCAACCAACCTGCACTGGGCTCATGTGGTAGATAACGGCCTACTCCCTCTCTCCCAGAGATGGCCAGAGTCCCAACAGTGGGAACATTATAGGCTGATTATGCTAGATCACCAATTCAAAACACAAAACTACCCAAATAAAAGCAGGAACATCCAGTAAAATCAAAAGCCTTTGTTTCAATTTAATTCGGTAGTCTGGCTTACTGGCGCAATGAAACTGTAATTAAAGGAATAATATCGTGTCGGAGTCGCCTCAAGCGCCATAAGACTGCATACGCGAGCGGCTGCACTTATGTCACAGAGTAGAGAGGTAATGGAGACTTTAATCGTTGATTTTAAATTATTTTTCTCACATGTAGCATGATCATCGTTTTTTATCAAGTAACGAGACACAAAATCTAGTAGTATCAATTAAGCGTACTAAAAACTTTCCTGTCCCGCAATCTCGTCTTGCCTGTGTGGGCTAAACACAGGTGTTACATGCCATTTTTTTAAAGACTAAAACTCAAGGTGAAACATAGTCCTATTCGTTTAACGTCTCGATTCAAGGGGATACAAATTCTTTCTAGCATATGGTTTCTCTGCATTTTCAGCAGTAAAAAGTTGCGATCCAGGCCGGACCATACTTATTAAAAAACAAGTACTCTTTTAATGTACCTAATTCTGATGATGAGATAATAGATGATCGTGCGATAATTATAGGTTAGCTAGTAGCGCGCGGTAGCAGCGGTTGATTCAGTTTACATTACACTCACTATGCACAACGTTCCTGCAGATTTAAATCGCGCCATCCGCCAAAATATTATCGCTCCATTTGCTCTAATTCCGTGACAAAACTGCAATTCCGAGATAATCGCCGCAATAACAACAATTCTTGAGATCTAATTACAGCGAATCCGAATACCGAGACACCATACACCAGTATTAAAGCTCGTTTAGCCAAATAGCATGTTCCGTTTTGGAACATAGGTCTAAGATGGCGTTTTCAAATACCTATGTATTTACTTTTGCCTTCGTCAGTGGAAAAGCAATTTTATTATTGTTTGGTTTCAACAAATATTGTTAGATAGGTAACAATATTTATTCATTATTTTTAAAGCAGAAGCTGTTTTAAATTCGGAAGATTCGTGTTACGGTAACGGAGGCAAGGGTCAGCATGGCGTCTGTAGTTTTAGGTAAACTGCAATTTAGATTTTTTTATTTAGAAATTTAAATCTGTATTCCATTTTTCGCTTTCATGGGCGAAATACAGTGTAATGGTAACACTAACATGACCTGAATTCCTTCTTTATTAAAAAAAAAGTAATTTGAAGACATACTAAGGCGCCAGAAATCGGCCATTTTTTGTTCAATTTCACTCTCCAGTGTCACTCTCACAATTAAGACGAATCTAACGGCACCTCTTTAGCTGAAATCGATAAAGCCATTTAGGCTACAGAGCGTGCCAAAGAAATATACATACATACACTCGAAAAACATAACCCTCTTTCTGGCGCAGTCGGGTAAAGAATAATCAAATAAACTATAATCATTGAACATTACCATAGACAAGATCACGAACCTCTTTGTGATGTACACACCATCAATCATAATCATTTTTTGCCTCCACATAATTTCGGCTAATGTTAACACCTAAAAAACGTTCCACTTCTAATAACGTTACATAACAAAACAAATTAACTATGAATCATAAGTTACCCTTGAACCCGTCACTCGGCAGTCTGTCTGCAGTTAACCTATGATTAACTAATCTATGATTAACTAATCTATGATTAACTAAAACTAGTTTACGACAGTAATTATTGCTAACAGAGACTTGTTAGGTTAGTATTAGTGGCCGGGTTTTTTAGTGTTCATATTTAGAATTGGGTTCTCATGTGAATTGATCTGTCTAATAGACTGTGGCAACCGTTTTTTTTTTTAATAATATGGTAAAGAAACACACGGACACGTACCTACAGAAGAAACAAATATGAATGACAGTAGGTATACTTTTTTTATCGTATCAGCAAGAACTTCCTAAATGGGTACGTATTTGAATATCGAAAATTAAAATATCGACTGTTAAAATATCGATGTTCAAAACATCGAAAATTTAAATATCGATTGTATCAAAATGTCGAAAATTGTTATACCTACGCTTAAAACGTCGAAGATTGAAATGTCGAGTGATTAAAATTTCGAATGATTCAAAATATCGAATGACATTATGCCTAAGTTCAAAATATCAACATTTAATACATCGAAGTTCATAATATCTACGTTACGTTACGTTTGGGTTCTTATTATGTAAAAATAATTAAAGTACCTACATTACATGAGGTTTTCCTTGTTTTTTTTTTGTAACCCACCTAGTAACTGATTTCCATCTAGCAAACAAGCATGCAGCAATCATGCAACATGCAAGCAAGCATGGCTTCTGTCACGGCTCCGGCGCTGCAGGGCTCCGGCAGTCCCACGCGAGCTTAACGTCGCAGATGGTCTAAACGCCCACCACCGCAGCTTCGGCTTGTTGGCCGGCTTCGCCGGCCAGCCTCAGCTGCGGCGGCGGGTGTTAAAACCACCTGCTCCTCAGCTCGCGGGCTGCCTCGCCCCTCCGCGACTACGCGATTCTAAATTACACTCTAGGGGTAGGGCAGACAAGACTACGTGGAGTCGGTTTTGCAGCGATACGTTTCTGTCACTAACTTTAGTAGCACAACCTGCACAACATATTGACTTTCAAGAAAATATTTTAATTTAAATAATACCTTCACGATTGACCTAGGCTTGTACACTGGACACTGATTTTCATGGATAAAATAGGTCGAAATTGTTCCAAAACCGAATTGGGGCACCCCGAATTTACGTAGTCTTTTGGCTGTTACCCCTCGAGTGTATATAAAAATCCGGAGGCGCGAAGGGAGGGCAACCCCCGCCCGCTGTAACAAAGCATAGGCACCCGTGGGAACCGTAGCGGCTGAGGCTGGTCGCCGGAGGCGACCAGCAAGCCGAAGCTGCGGAGGTGAACATGGGTGCCTATCCTTTGTTACGCAAGGGCGAAGGGGTTGCACTTCCCGTAGCGCCGGAGACGTTGCAGAAGCAACCTTTTTCCACTCATACTACTTATATCAGTTCGATATTTTAACTTGTACGTATTTTTAGGGTGAATTAATGAATGTATTAAATGTTGAAAATTAACCCATTTTTACACGTAGGTATATTAATTTTCGATGTTCAAATAATATTGTACCCATCGATATTTAGGACGTTCGATAATCTGTATTTCGATATTTAGATCTTTCGATGTAACTTTTGTAGATATTTTGATTTTAGATATATTGGACGTAGGATATTTAACCATTCGATATTATAAACTTTCGATATTTTAATTTTCGGTTATATGATCGTTCGATATTTCCATTTTCGATGTTTCGAACATCGATATTTTAACAGTCGGTATTTTAATCTTCGATATTCAAATACGTACCCCTTCCTAAATATGATTAGGTACTCATTACTTTTTTTTCTTTTTTTTTATTGTTGAATGGGCTCTTGACCTCAATCACGCCTGATGGAAAGCGATGGATGAGGTCAGATGAGGTCTATGATGGAACGAGCGTACCCAACAGATGCCTAAGGCAATGGAACTCCCAAGCATCGACGAAACACAGCAGGCTGCTTGACGCCGGAGTCCGGCGGGAGGTGGTCGCAAACCAGGCGTTGACCAGTCAAATAAGGTGTTGGGTGTGACTGTCCAGGATGCGCCGAGCGCTCGGTTTAGTTGAGTACCTAACTGGCGGACCAAACTGGCTACACGAGGAGGCTTCTTCATGTATTCCAGAACTTGCTATGTTGTATGTTGATCAAGATTCGCGCAAAATACTCGGTATTTATGATACGAGTAAAATAGGGTCTAAAATATAGCTTTCCAAACAAAAAATTCGCTACAAATCCACATACTTATTTTCACGAACCAGTCTAGTAACAGTAGGTATCTAATTATTTTATCATTATTACCGCGTATTGAAATTTTGATCAACATACAACGTAAAATGGCGCCGCAATTTGCAATTTTTTTTTTTTTTTCGTGGATTAGCAATATCCGTCAAAATTGATTCAAATCAGATTGTAATTGATCGTGTGTTACGTAATAAGGGTGCTGGTCTTCATAAACGTGTGTTAAAATGATCTTTATTGTCATAACTATAACTAACTGTCTTTATTGTTATAATTGTTATGTATGTTCGTTTCTCAATCAACTCAGCCTGTCGTAGTCCACTGCTGGACATAGGCCTCTCCCAGACTGCGCCGCAGCACCCTGTCCTCCGCCTTCCGCATCCAGTCTACCCAAGCAGGTCGTCCGTCCATCTAGCTGGGAGGCGTCCCATACTACGCTTGCCGATACGCGGTCTCCACGCCAGGACTCGTCTTCATTTCTATTGTATCCTAATTGTATCTGCTATTTATTTAATTATTTTACATTGTTAATAGGCTATTTGACAATGTAAAAAATAAGGTCATAATTATTGACACTCGTATAGATTATCGCTTTTAAAATCGATTTGCATTAATTTTACTACAAAACAATGTATTATTTATAAAAAAAATCCCGAAAAAACTTCATCTTTTTAAATCTGGCGCCACGTAATCGAAAACGGTCTGGATTGGCTGAACTTAAGATGACGTCATGATTTAGTAAATTTCTGTCTATCGTTGACAGAACAGATGACTTTTGTCTAGTATCTCGACCGTTTCAACGTTTGTTTACGTGAATCGTGACGTCACGACGCCATATTGTTAAAGATATCGTTTTGGCGGCTTATTTAAACAGTACATTTTTATTTACTATTTTTTTAAAGAAATACATTATGCAATTTGAAGTAATAGGTTTTTGTGGGCTCGTTAGACACCATTAAATAATCTGAGATGTTTATCAGAAACCAGTCAAATAGCCTATTGTTTTATTTGTACGCTGACTATCTTAATACTATTATGCTTCATGGATAGTTTCTGAAATAAACGTTTTATTATTTATTATAACTCGCTTAACAGGCTATGTCATACCAATCATATAATTATGTATGTACCTACCTATACCTCTTATCCTACACATATCGCTCCAGTCGTAAATTATTACCTTTTAATGAATACCCCGAAGCGTCTAGCAAGTTTTTATCGGTTCATCCACACGTAAGGATTGTGCTTTATGATTAGACTAAGTTATTTCAAGTTAAAAGTACCATTAAGGAAGTCAAAATCACTTGGTTCATTGGCTCTGATTATAAGGTGTTTGCTGTTAAGCGACGTTTATGTGAAAATTAAAGTGATTCTGATTATTTCATGTTAATTAATTGATAAAAGACATTAGTTTTTTTACTTTGCTGTACACACGACGACATTACAAGCTATAGTTTTCCAGTTTTAGCTGACCTCGCAATGTATAGGCTTTTCGTAAAATGAGAAGTCAGCTTAAACTGGAAATGTATGTATATGTCGTCGTGCGCATATGTGTAAGTAGTCAAGTTTAAGTTAGGTAAATCTGGGTTTAAAGAGTTATTTATTACCGACATAGCTTGCAGAGTAACCTGAAGTGGCAGTGGGCTAGCCATATATGTCGAAGGACCGATGGCCGGTGGAGCAGACGAGTTTACGAAATTTAGGGGAATTGCTAATGATCTGCTGGGAATTCAGGAAATTAATCGCTTTTAGAGGAATTGCTAATTAAGTGGCGTTTTTAGGCCCCCTGGGGTGGAGACCGCTCCCCAGCTAGATGGGCCGACGTCCTTAAAAATGTGGCTGGGACAGACATAATGCGAAAGGCTTAGGACAGGATGTTGTGACGCAGCCTGGGAGAGGCCTACGTCCAGCAGTGGACTGCAATAGACTGAGTTGATAACATACTTACGAACGGTTTCTGGAACGAAAATCGACGTAAAAATTAGCTCCCGTTAGTTAAATGGCCATTATTGGTTGTCATGGTTGGAGTTTCATTACGTGATCAATTCAAAAATGAAGAGATCCTCAGGTGTACCAAGATAACCGACTTAGCCCGAAGAATTGCAAAAACTTAAGTGCCAGTGGGCAGGGCACATTGCTCGCAAAACAGATTGATGGGGCCGAAAGGTTTTAGAATGGCGACCGCGTACCGAAAGACGTAGCGTTGGAAGGCCCCAACAAGGTGGACCGATGATCTGGTGAAGGCCGCAGAAATCCGCTGGATGCGGGTAGCACAGAACCGGTTGAAGAGGCGGTGCTTGGGGGAGGGCCTATGTCCAATAGTGGACGACGTCGGCTGAAATGAATGAATGGTGAATAAATGAATGATTGGTTGACTGGATCATTTGACACACTTTTAATTTTGACAATTCGTTGATTTTCGTTCGAGAAACCGGCCAATTTCCATTCCGTTCGGGTTCCGTTTTAACTAATCAATCTGACTTCTAATATCTATAATATTTGTAATAAAACTACTAGGTATAACATCATACAGACCTAAGTTACAACCAAAAAACTAAACATCTAACTAGTAGTTAATATAGAACCGTCTGGACATTTTCAATTCAATGATGGAGGGTTGTTTGAAAAGAACTAATTCGGTCTGCAAGTTGATCCGGGCGCCCGGGCCCATTAGAATGATTGCTGGCCCAGCGAACGGACGCTGATGCAAACTGAAGTATAACAGGCGCTACAGGCGCTCTTAACAGATTGAATTTTATATACGACTCATAGACATGTTTGGTTGGCTGTAACTAAGTTAGATGTCTGGCGTCCGTCACTACTTGCGGGTAGAACGAATGGTGGGGATGGATATTTTAAGTGTTTTTTTTGTTGAACATTTTAGTTACGCGGTACAAAATCTTCATCTATCATCTATATTATCTTCTATATCACACTAATATTATGAAGGCGAGAGATTGTGAGTGTGTGTGTGTGTTGCTTCTTCACGCTGTAACGGCTGCACCAATTTTGATAAAATTTTATGGCAGTAGCTGGCACGTGGCACCTTGGATTAACATATATAACTATATAGGCTACTTTTTATCCCGATATTCCCACGGGATCGAAATTTACGCGGGTGAAACCACGGGGCGCAGCGCGCAGCTAGTATTTCTTTTCGTGTCCGTAAGTGTGAACGCGTTGTTTGAATTGATTCCGTAAGGTTTATTTGTGAACCAGCCTGTGTTGAAAATATAAGTCGGATAATAAAAAAACAAATTGCTCTGCCATACATTTGGACCGCGTAGGTATTAACTTCATGGTTTCGGGTTGCGTATCATTGTCGCTGCCACCTTGTAACATATTAATAATTATTAAACTTACAAATCCATACTAATCCATACTTAATTTTATAAATGCGAAAGTGTGTCTGTCTGTCTGTCTGTTACCTCTTCACACTTAAACCGCTGAACCGATTTAGATGAAATTTGGTATAGAGATAGTTTGGGTCCCAGGAAAGGACAAAGGATAGTTTTTATCACGGGATCGACGCTTATGCGGGTGAAACCGCGGGGCGCAGCTAGTATCTAATAAATAAATTTCAATATTTTGTCATGTCGTAAAAACAGTGCGAGCAGGGGCGGGTCGCTAGTAGGATATAATTAAAATAATATAATACTTTACAAATGTCATTGCAAATGTCATTGTATAAAATAATGTAGGTAAGTATAAAAATATTAGATCTCGGAGTCACGTTATATTATAAAAGTTCCTTAATTCAAAAATGGAATTGACTATGGTAATAAGATTGCATTTTGCAGTCCACATTTAAATATCAAAAACCACAATTCTAAACGCACTCGCAAGCACTAGATGACTAGACTTTTACATAAACGCAAGCAATTTCAGCGACAAACGAAACGCAAACGTTCCTAGCACATTTATATACAACGTACGTAAATAAAATTACAATTTTCAATTCAGAATCGTCATAACGCGATGCAGTATGTACGTCTAAATTTGTGAAGAGAGCAGTCGACAGCATTCGGTCCCCAAGCACTCGCCAAAGGAGGTGTTTACATGCATTTTATACCGCGGGAGCCCTTATCAAGTCGCAACGTTTGCGCCGCCCGGCGTCGTCAACCTTCTAGAAACATTTACTTGTGAAACTGAAAGGCCGCTTTCAACTTTACGCGGCCATATTCCACGTGAAAATTGAAAAAGTTTATGTTACGACCTTTTTTAACATCTCTGAACGGAATGCGGGGTTTAATTGATGTACCCGAGACTGTTACCCTGTTACCCCAAGTGTTGTGCATTCATGAATGAAAAAGTATAAAATGACGAACATTTTATACTTTTATTTTATTACGTATTCCGTAATGACGCTCTATGAATTTAATTATTAGTCTTCTAATTATGTGTTTAATTGAAGGAAGGTTTTAGTATTTCGCTGGGGCTCGCCTCTTTGGGATGGTGTAGTTTTATATAAAGAGTCAAGTCAACGCTCTTCAAGTTTTTTATAATTAGTTGTGATTAATTTTTTTTTCCTATTTTAATAAGTTGAGGATTTGTAGATAGCGTCTCTTCTGGATGTCATCACACTATCACACTAATATTATAAAGGCGAAAGTTTGCGAGGGTGTGTGTGGGGGTGTGTTTATATGTTTGTTACTTCTTCACGCTCAAACGGCTGGACCAATTTTGATAAAATTTTGTATGGCGGTAGCTGACACCCTGGATTAACATATAGGCTACTTTTTATCCCGATATTACCACAGGATCGACATTTACGCGAGTAAAACCGCGAGGCGCAGCTAGTAAAATATGTATTCGATTTATTTTATTCTACCCCTACCAGCAGCATATTTAAGTACCTATACTTGTATACTTGAGACATTTTATTGGGATCATCCAACCGTAGCAGTCCACATCCTGTTTAAAGTTAAATTGTAAAGTTTTTGTTCCCTCTTTCTCAACATTCTAAGTAAAACTAACATTAAACAAAGACTAATACATTGTAGCGACTGCATGCGAACTATTTCTTCGAAAGATGGCGAAAGATAATGCGGCCATTACAACAATTTCCAGGGTGGAGCGCAAACGCATCACCAGACGCGTTCGCTCGTAAAAATGATATATTATTACAGCGTTCACTGAATTTAAAAAATCGTCTTTGCTTCACACTACAGAATATGAGCCCTAAATCATATAGGAAACCGACTGTCTTTTATTTAAAGATTGCTGACTTTCGACTCGATAATTCTGGGAACGATGTACTTTTGGTTTTGTGTGACCGCGAGTGTGGTCATGCGATCGGCAATTGTTTCGAAATTAAAATAAAGACAAATGTTTTTGAAATGAAAACTTCTTTAGGCGCGTAGGGCATTTTTTGAGATGGGAATAAACCATTGAAGTCGCACCACTGTTACCGTAAGCGACACCGCGCGTGTTTTGTTTATAAGACGATTAAAAAAATACCCGCTTCGGATGTGTTCGGCTGTCTCCGGAATGTATTCGGTTTTAAGGTATATCCGATATGTCAGTGAGGGATGGCAAAGTATCCTGTTTGTGTTTTGTTTCCACTTCTGTCGGCACTCCCGGAGTGCCACTGTTTTTTTTTAATGGAAAATACTTTATGTATCTACCTACTAAGTTTTCACAATCTAATATTAATCGGCTACGATCTCTGAAGTGCTACGAGACCAGAATCGTAGGCTACGCGCTACGTTGCTACGAAAGTTGGCAAGTGCCTACGGAACTTTTTTTGGAGAAAAGTCTACCTAAATGACAAATGAAGAGAGATCGTAAGGATAATTATACAATGTGGGGACAACGATACGACAAAATAATGAAAACACCGGCATTACTGATACGAGTACCTACCTAAAAGTATTTTGGAACTAGGTATCTAATAAACAATAGGTTCGAAATTAAAAAAGTGATTTTTTCAAACAAACTAAGATTGAGGGTTTTGCCAATCTTTGATTAGCTATAGTTAGATTAGCTATATTAGATATATATCAATTTTCGTATGCAGACTGTGAACATCATTCACGACATCATTAGATATACTTACGCAGTTTAATGTATTGTTGTAGGTATTATCGTCTTCACCTCGTAAGTATATCATATCAAACGTTTATTTACAAAAAATACAAGACATGGTTTCTATAAAGGTTAGATATACAAATATATTTAATAGGTACGGACTGAATTAAAGTCAGATGTTTTATAAAAATATCTCAAGTCTGAGCAAGCTTAACATACGAAAGAAAACTCGAAAACTTTCGCAAAATCCTGCACAAGTTAAGGCGTTTTCGACTAGTACGCGAGAAAGTGGAAGCACTCGACGCTCGGAACAAGCGAACAAGGTGTAAAAGGCGCAATTAAGGACTCTCCACACTTAGCAGACTCAAGTTATCTTAGCTCTCATCTCGCTCTGTTTTTATCGCGTCCCTAATAAAGATCGCGAATAATAAACACATTGGAAGTAGTGGATTTTTATCTGCGTTGAAATAAACATGAGGGCAATAAAGTAGCTATTCTTAGCCTGGATTTAGTACTGATTAACTTGTCAAACTAAGTAGAAGGTAGAGGTACATAAACAGAAAGCGAAAATCTAGTCGCAAATAAAAACGCTCAAAATCTAGTCGCAATCTCATCTCAGCGACAATCAATGTCAAAAACTTGTCAAAAATTAAGGGAAATTAGAGGTATTTTTGACAGATTGAGACTCGAATCAGACTGTGAACGTTCTTAAAAGTACGAGAATTGCCCCTCAGTTTTAGGCGCGTTAAGGCGTTTAATTGAATGAAACTCGGTGTAGTTGTAATAGATGTGTCCTTGTATCACAGCACAGTATTCAAGCAACAGCGGAAGAATATAATTAGGTACGTTATTATAAACACAGGATAAGAATCTTGAGTAACGTAATATGTTCATAATGTTTACATTTACATTCCGATTCAAAATCATAAGCCCAACTAGTTTCTTCCCGTGAACCATTCATCCTGCACTAGACCAAAGTAGTGTTGTGACTTTATATTTAACAGTGGGAACCAAAGACATAGGTATTCTCTTTTGTGGGAACCATAGATAAATTAGTCATGATATTTTTCCACAGAAATAAGAAACAAGATAGTTTCTATATACGAACTATCCAGAACAAGCCCCTTTTCATGAAAACATTCTCCCTGAAAAGCATGTAAAAATTGTTTACCTTCGGCATTTTGTTAAGCTAAAAAAGTAAAAAACGGTTTACAAATGGCCGTCTCAACATTGTTCTATATTCAAACAATAAATTGAAAAGGACAATATTCCTTACTACGCACAAAAAAAAACATCACTTCCTTCCCAAATTAATTAACGTGGAATTGCCTGATGACTAAAATAAACGTAATTAAAACTTTCGAAATTAACTTTCGCCTGATTTCTTTTTTAATTTGCCCCTGACTTGCCTAATTTTGCCGCGCAACGGGGGTTTGACACACCCCCTAATCTAAATCTGACCCTTTGTCATAGGTAAGAGATTTTTTTTAAAGATTCGCAAAGAAAGGAAGTTTTGTCCCTGATTCACTTGGCTAATTCTGTTTTGATAAAGGTAAATTGTAAAGTGTTTAGAATTCAGTTCGAGTTATTAAATATTTTAGACGAATGGGGTAGAGTGCAGGCTTTTGTATTGTTTTTTTTTTATTCGGTAATAGCGGAATAATCACAGGCCTACATTTTTTTATTCATGAAAAAGTGTTTCAAATCTGATAGGTGTATTATAGTAATGGGGGTATGCTGATCACGAATCTGTACTTAGTTTTTTTCCAGCACGTCAGGTTTTCAAGAAAAGTGTGTAAATAGGTTTTTTTTTTAATTTTCATATGAACTAGGTACCATAAGTACTGAGAAAATATTTATTTAAAAAATGATACACATTGAAAGATGCATCGCAAAATAGAGTTATAATGTATACATTACACATGCATTGGTTTTTTTAATGAAATCTTTCTCTTTTCCCCTGAAAACTACGTTTTATTGTTTTCTTTGTGTTTACTTTATTCGGTGAGTCCCTCTTCAATGTCCAGCAGTAGTCTGCCATCATTCTCACATCCCATCTTCCTTGATAACGTATCTCCATCTCCTTTATTATCTTGGTGTAACCTCTCTCCTTGGTCCTCACTGACGTCCCCAAGATTTTCAGGAAAGTATTCCACGTGAGAATCAAGAATATGTAGTTTAAGACTCATATTGCATCCCAGTTTTTTATAATTCTCAACCATGTTGGCTACAACTTCTTTGTAGTTTGGAGACTTGTTGTTTCCCAGGAAACCGTCTATGACCTTTACGAAAGAACTCCATGCTGCAGATTTATCCTCGGTCATCGTATTTTGGAACAATCTGTCGAATTTTAAGGTTCGAATTTGAGAACCTACAAAAATTCCTTCCTTCAGTTTCGCTTCCGATAGTGCAGGAATATTTTATGCACAGGTATTTAAAACAGTCACCTTCTGTAGTCAAAGCATTGACAAACTGTTTCATCAGTCCCAACTTAATGTGAACAGGAGGCAAAAATACTAACTTTGGATCAACTAGGTAATGCATCACGTTGCACATTTTTGTGTCCTGGCATGAGTCGGTCTCTGCACATATATATTCCACAGTATTAATTCTATCCATATACTTAATAAAAGGAAGTAAATTTTAAGAAATTTAACGGAATTATGGAATTTCCAACAAGATGCTATTTCGCCCTCATACAAAAAAATCTCACACGTCTTTTTTATTTTCTGAAAAATCCTGATGTGATTGACTTAAACCGAATACATATTCGGAATCAGCGTACCCAAATTAGTTAAAAACAATCGTCAAAATCAAAACACCAAAAATAATGTCGGCCTGTGTAATGTTTACATTGTAATAAAATATATTGTTTAAAGGTCGTTAATAATAACGCTTATTATACCCAGACAGCTGAGAGCGTGCAAACATAGATTATATGAGTTACGTAGTATTGCTACATACCGTCTCAGAGGAAGTCGGCTAATAAAATCTACCAAGCAGGCACAGCGCAGGTTGGTAAATGTCACATGTCTTCGAATTTTTGGCTCTCGGATATGCCGGTTTCCTCACGATGTTTTCCTTCATCGTTTTGAGAGCAGTGGTGATGAAATTAGTTACACAAAGTAAAGCGCCTTGCCTGGGTTCGAACCTACGACTCGGTAAGTCAGGGCCATTACTACTGGGACACCACTACTGGAATGACTGCATGAACCAATCACAGAATCATCGAAATCGCTATATTTTGGACTTATAACAGAAGATTTTTCCAAAAAGACAGATGAAAGTCGAACCCCAACAATTCGACCATACCTCATTCCTACAGCCTACTGTCCCACACAAAGCTATACCTCATTCCTGCAGCCTACTGTCCCACACAAAGCTATACCTCATTCCTGCAGCCTACTGTCCCACACAAAGCTATACCTCATTCCTACAGCCTACTGTCCCACACAAAGCTATACCTCATTCCTGCAGCCTACTGTCCCACACAAAGCTATACCTCATTCCTGCAGCCTACTGTCCCACACAAAGCTATACCTCATTCCTGCAGCCTACTGTCCCACACAAAGCTATACCTCATTCCTGCAGCCTACTGTCCCACACAAAGCTATACCTCATTCCTACAGCCTACTGTCCCACACAAAGCTATACCTCATTCCTACAGCCTACTGTCCCACACAAAGCTATACCTGATTCCTACAGCCTACTGTCCCACACAAAGCTATACCACTTTCCTACAGTTACTGTCCCACACAAAGCTATACCTCATTCCTACAGCCTACTGTCCCACACAAAGCTATACTAAAACGACACTATATATGTAGAATACAGAGGTCCTTTACCTGTGCCCGTCTATTTTACACCGCTCAGTAGCTTTACGAGTCATTACTTTCGCTGACCGGACGAGCGGACGTGACGATCAAAGTTGTGTCTAGGTAAGTACACACTGTCTGACGCGATGCTATGCTATAAAGGTCAGGTGATGGATCTATATGGAGAAGTGAAAAAGTATGTAAGTATCATTAGTCTGAGGCAATTTTGGCGATTTTTCGTGTTGGTTTTCAGATGACGTAGGTAGTACGGTAAGACTCGCTACAAAAACTATGGATACCAAGTTCCCTTTTGTAAACTATCCGGTAAAGAGTTAGTTTTGCCACTGGAATACAACGACACTAGAGTACAAGAGTAATCCAATCATGAGTTTTTGCAGAAGTTCACAGATTCTCTTAACTGTTATGTACAATCATAGCAATTAGCTGGCCCGATAGAATTTTATAATTCTTTTATAATTTATTTATTTGAGCAAAGTAAATAAAATGTAAAAGATTTATAAATTTCAAAAAAATCTCAACCATTTATGCAAAGGCAGCTAATTGCTTCAGCTGACTGTGCTACAATCCTAGAAAATTCAAACGCTATCTCTAAGTAGATAGATGATGCAAGCTATACTTTATCGCTCTACTCTCGTTTTCACTAAAAACATGGTATGTTCGACGTGTGTGCGACATAAAAACATTTTATAGACAAATATAAAGTCTTAGGGAGTTCATCAAGGTGCGGTAGGCCAACAGGGAGATTGCAAAACGATAGGGTACCATAGACCCAATTTTTATTGCTTGTTACGGACCATAAACAAGAGGTGGCGGTTACAGATAATGTAGGCTGAATGTTTTTTTTTTTTGATGGGAGCAATAAAAGTCGCTTAATAGGATAGTGGGTGACGTTATTACTTTGTTTCGGGTTGGGGCTATGTGGACGATGGATCTTATGATGTGGACTCTGTTGCTACTTGCCTTTTTTTTCTTTTTTTATTTACTGCTAAGTCAGTAGGTACTGTGGAACTTAGGGGGAAATAATACAAATAAGACCACTTTAAGACTTTAGGAGAATAATTATAATATAAAAAGGCAACGATACAACTTCGCGGTTAAGATATGAATCACTGCTTCTAGAATCAAACGCCATCATAATCATATTTGACATATGTTTAAACCAACGAATCGAATCATATTTCTAGCCAGTGCTTATTGCTAAAGGCTAGCACACACAGGCACTACACGAGCTACGCCCCACTTTGAATTAAAGTATTGGCCTAGCTCGCATCAAAATACAAGACTTTAATTCTAACGATTCGAAAATTTAAGCGTTCCTACCTATTATTAATCCTATAAGGAAAAAACTACCTAACGCCCGAAGTTAACACTGTGAGGTCCAGCTTTTTCTAAAAGCAGGGCTCAAGTCAAGACAAACGACACACTTAACTAACACTCCCTTAAGTGCCAGGTAAGTCTACATTTAAGAGTGCTAAAATGGATCAACACAAACTAACGTTGTCATGCCTGAACCTCGTCATAACAAAACGAGCGGAAAAGATGTGACTTGGCCTCCTTCGATAACAAATGATGTGAAAGTTCACATCGGCCTGGATGAGGCTTACCGTGTTAACTGAACTTAACTTCAGATCCTTTTACTCCATCGGACGGTATCAGCCAGAGGGAACGAAAAGTTATGATGCCATTGTTCCAAAAATCTAATAAGTGACTGAACTCCATTATACTCAAAAGATACTCCGCGTTTATAACAACTATATCATTTATAAAAAACTGTGGGTGCTCCAACCCAAGCTGAACCAGTTGTGTCAACTCAACACACTTTGCAAAGGCTATGCCCCGTTAGCAAAGTTGGTTTCAACTTAAGCTGATCACTCCCCCCTCTAAGAGAGTGACAACAGTTTTTATACAACCCTCTTCCTCCTATAACGCGCATTACTATTTTCTGGAGTTCACTCACACTAAACATGGCCTATGTAATTTAGAAAATGAAAACGAAGTTTTTTTCAGTCCCTCAAGCTTCATGGAGCCGTGAGACCTTAAGCCTCACGCTCCCAGCTGCGTCCGAAGTATCTTCCCAGCATATGAAACACACATACAAACACATGTTAATAACTTTATCACAATATTCACTAAAATAATGTTCTATTGATGTTTACAATAACTAAATGACACACCAAAAGTCAAAGTCTGTCACAGTCTATCTAACATCACAGCCTACCAAATGTTACAGTATAACAAACGCCGTAGACTAACAAATACCACAGACTAACAAATATCATATCTTAACCAATATTACAGACTAACATATGTTACAGTCTAACAAAATTTACTCTGTGACCTGACGCGTATCAAACATAAATGGAAAAACAATGGTTTATTTAAATTTTAACATGGAAAGTTTTTATCTTTATTCTTCCATTTCCATTTAAAATGTATATGTTTTAAAAATGAAAAACTCTTAGACAAATGATCATTATTTTTAACCGACTGCGTCAGAAAGAAAGTTATGTTTTTAGAAAATGTTTTTATAAATTCATATCTATTTGTAAAACATTTTAAAATTGAACATTTTGTTCTAGCATTTCTAGTATATAGGAATCCTTTTCTCTTGCGTGCTTTTTTAATATTAGATGTTGCATAATGAGAATTATTTTTATTAAACTTAGGGATAACTACATGATGAATGCTTGGGAACGTTTTAACATTATTAATGACCAGATTAATACAATTATCTTCTGCCTCCGCATCTGTAGAAGAACTAAAAGTGCTTTTAAAATGCACAGAAATGTCTTTCACCTCTACGTCTTCATCTCCACTTACATCCAACTGAAAAACATCTTCATCTAACCCAACATCATCATCCACTTTACTATTCTCAACTGACAATATGATCATTTGAGCATCACCCTTTTCATTTATAAAATAGTCATTCTCTTTTATTTCGGAAATATTTATTGACAAATTATTTTCATTAAAATGATCATCATCGATGTTAATTAGGGTAAGCAGGGGGAATGGCGTTCACTTAAGGAAAATATGGTGTATTTTTTAAATTATTCATTATAAATCAAAATTAAGAAAAGTAACATAGTCTTTAATTATCGAGTAATCAACAATTTAACAACAAAAGCTTATATCTTTTACCTACTAGTAGTAAAACAACATTATAAAAAAAAACATGTTTGAGCGGCATTACCCCTGTCTCTGGGTAATGCCGCTCATGGTACGGGGTAATGACGCTCAAACCTGTTTTTTTTTATATAACAAGTAAGACACATTTTAATTAAAAAAATATTAATGAGATCAACTTTAAACAATAAAAGTAAAGTCTACAATCACAAATTAGCATCAATTATCCCAATTTGTGATTAAAATTAGCCTTTTTCAATTTAACAAATATAGTAGGTAAAGTCTTCAATGTCAAATTAACTTCAATTATTATAATATAAAATAATTATAATTATTAGAGGTAAGACTAATTAGAAATAGTAATATTTTATTATTTTTGGAGACATAAATCACAGATATATCCATCCGGCGAATCCCACCCTGAACATATAGCATGAGCCCTAGCATGATTCTTTTGGACAAACCTCCTTCAATCGCAGTTTTAGCGGATTGAAGGTCTTCTTCGGTCCAAGCCGCTTTAGGCGTGGTCCTTTCACGATTTCTTGGCATATCTACAACAATAAAAAAAAATAAGTCACTAAGGGGTAATGGCGCTCAGACGAGCGGTATAACCCCAAATGGTCGTTTCGTAATAAATTTTAAATAAAAAAAAAAACACACACAATTGTTGAAAATTGATTGCATTATCACAAAATAGAATAGTTTTATGGTTAGAAAAGTAAAATTAATAATTAAATAAGCATTAAAGTTTCGGACTTACCGACAAAAAACACTTAACCAAAAATTAGATCAGCGCGGCCGCAAACTAAGAAACGCACTTCACGGTCGCATGACGCAAGCTGACTGTCCGTTTGCGTCGCTGTCTGTTAGAGGCCCCCTCCCCCCGCGCTTCACTAGACGTGGCGTGTTGCTACGTTCCATTTTGACAGAGTAACAGAGGTGAGCGCCATTACCCAGTGAGCGCTATTCCCCCTGCTTACCCTATATCGGTTTGCACATCGTGATCGAATTGCTCTTCCTTCGGTTCTGAAACATAGCTAGATACATTAGTTATAACTGGAATGGACTGACCCGATTCCTCGATTTCTTCCTCGTGTTCGCACTCGAACACTTCCACCACCTTCTCAGCCTCTGCGGGGCTGCATACTTGGCTGCTGCGCTCGTCTTCAACTTCTTCAACATCTACCTCTTCACTGCACTCTTGGCTGCTGCGCTCGACTTCAACTTCTTCAACCTCTGCTTCTACACTACATAACACAGAAGCATCATCATCAACATTCAAAATATTATTTTGTCCGCATTCTTCTGACGGAACCTTTAACATCTCCTCTTTCCTCGCTTTATAAAATGCTTCGTGACATCTACATGGGAACTCCTCACGAAAGCCATCGCATATCTCCTCAAATGACATATCCTCGCGATACATCCACTTAAAACAAGCCAGAGCTGCTCCTTGGAGATAAGCCTGCATTATTAATGCCCAATCACTTTCACGCCATCCATAAAGTGTGGCAATCGCTCTGTATTGTTCAAAAAATTTTTCCAGGCACATATTAGTTCCTGAGAAAAGCGCATACATCTTGCTTTCTTTATAAAAATACTATTTTAACCACTTAGCTTTATTTTTCCGGCGACGATTCTGCGCCTGTTCTATACTCACTCCAACGCAAATTAAACTAAGGGGTGTTTAATCTGCGATCGCATATAAAATAATCCTTGACTTTTCCGTCAAATAAACTCAGCTTGGCTTGCATAAAAAAATTTACTTCATCTGAAATCATTCATAACACGATGAATTGTGTAGGCTCGTTCGGCGCCTCCACCAAATGTGGAACTTAGGGGGAAATAATACAAATAAGACCACTTTAAGACTTTAGGAGAATAATTATAATATAAAAAGGCAACGATACAACTTCGCGGTTAAGATATGAATCACTGCTTCTAGAATCAAACGCCATCATAATCATATTTGACATATGTTTAAACCAACGAATCGAATCATATTTCTAGCCAGTGCTTATTGCTAAAGGCTAGCACACACAGGCACTACAGTACCTATAGTCAACAAAAGAGATAAGTATGCAGGATCGTCGGATATAGTTGAAGTTTAGTAAGAAACCGGTGGATGTTGCCGACTGAAATTTTATTTGATAAATGAGCTGTTTGTTTTCTATTAATTAAATAAAATTTTATTCGAAAACATCCATCGGTTTCTTACTAAACTTCAACTGTCTGACGATCTTGTATACTTATCTCTTTTGTTGACTGTACATATGCAGCAACTTTAGTCTCGACTTGCTGGCAATTTCAAAATCTCACGCCCATCCAACACATAGTATTATGTTATTGACAGCTGATTTGTCGATAGCGATGTCAAAATTTGTGTGTGGACGTAGGATTTCGAAATCGCCAGCGAGTTGCCGGCGACTTTAGTCGCATAGCATAAGAAGACACTTAAAATAATGAGGTACCTACCAAAAAGCAATAGGTACCTACAGTAGGCTTTGCGTCGTTGTTCACATAGAGGCGGCCTGCGGTGGCGGGCGCGGCGGCAGACCTTGTAATGGAAAGTCATAATTTTTAAGTTAAACCTACATGATATTTATAAGAAAACTAAAATTTATCTAAATGTATAACACTAATATAATTCAATTTAATATCTATTTCATATTTAATTTTCTGATACTAGGGTGTACCTACACCCCTAGTATCAGAAAATTTGCGTAAAATTTGTGTAAAAAACTTGCCTGAAATAAATGAATTATATTTATTATTTTATTTTATTTATTTAAGTAAATACAAATAACAAAATAAATTAAACTGGCCAAGTGCGAGTCGGACTCGCACAGAAAGGGTTCCGTACTAAAAGGCAAAAACACCGGGGAAAAAAAAAGGTTTGTTTTATGGGAGCCCCCCCTCTTAAATAGTTATTTTATTCTGTTTTTAGTATTTTCTGTTATAGCGGCAACAGAAATACATCATCTGTGAAAATTTCAACTGTCTAGCTATCACGGTTCATGAGTTACAGCCTGGTGACAGACGGACAGTGGAGTTTTAGTACCTAATAGGGTCCCGTTTTACCCTATGGGTACGGAACCCCAAAAAGTGAAAAGAATGTTTAAAACAACAACAGTGTGTACCTCACGACTGCGCCAAAAAGGTTTATCCTACACGCCACCGCAACCGCCTCAGCTTAAACAAAACATTACCATACATTACATTAATTTCCACAATAAAACAGCATGGCTGGTTATTTCCTAAACCATACCAATTTCCTTTAAAACTAAACCTTTTTACGAGCAGTAAGCAGTTCGCATAACGTGTAGCAACTCGGACTTATGCAGACAAATCGTAAAACTGAAACTACTCGTTAACTTAACGTGTTATTTACTGCAAACATGTTGCCTCTAAGTGATGTAAAATATTACATAGGAGCTTCATTTTGCATTGTGAGAAATTGCATTCTTACAAAATAATTTTCCATAACTGAACATCCAAAACTGAACATCTTCTACATTTACACTAATTTGCTAAATAATTTTTCATGCCAGTCGGATATGAAAAAATATTTTTGAATTAGATAGCCCAATTCTCGACAAAGGCTTTAGGCTATTTAACATCACGCTACGACCTTTTAGAGCCGAGCAAAAGAAGAAATGTCAGAAAGAGCGGTTAGCGAAAACGAAGTATTAGCGCGGGCGGAAAACGTAGCTGTTGATTGGTATATTGTGGTATCTCATGACTTCCACGCAAACGAAGTCGCGATCAGAAGCTAGGATTTAATATAATTAAATATCAAAATGACTTCAATTATTTGCATGTTATTTGTTTGTTTGTTATTTTTCATCAAAAAATTCGGACGAATTTTTCGATGGCCAATGAGCTCTTCCCTTTTTTTCCCTTTATATAGAACTTGTACATAATATATATATATATATATTTTTAGTGTGAGATTGTATATTGTATTTAAGATTTGTCAAATGAAAAATAAAAGTTTTTCATTAAAAAAAAATCAATGGCAAATTGATAAGTAGGTACCTATTAGGTACCTAAATCCATGCCCACAATAATATATATGTTACACATGTACCCGTAGTACCCAGAGCTATTTCTGAAGGCAATCGTCCGGGGCAGCCATACCTTTTCCTGCCACAATATAAAAAAAAAACAGTGGCACTCCGAGAGTGCCGACAGAAGTGAAAACAAAACACAAACAGAATACGGTACTTTGCCGTCACTCACTGACATATCGGATATACATTAAAACCGAGTACATCCCGAGGACAGCCGGACACATCCGAAACGGGTATTTTTTAATCGTCTTCTAAACTAAATACGCGCGGTGTCGCTTACGGTAACAGTGGCGCGAGTTCAATGGTATCTTCCCATCTCAAAAAATGCCGAACGCGCCTAAAGAAGTTTTCCTTTTAAAAAAACCCAAAAGTAAATCACAACCAAATCCAATTACCAAGAGTCTCAAACGTTTCGGAATATCTCCTCAATAGACGTTCCTACTTAATACCTAAGCGAGCTTTAAAAACGTTGGACAATTTAGTTCATGCACGATCGCACTAATACCTACTTTCTGTTTCATACGATAGATTGTTAATCGCAGTCGCACGAACAACTCCGTACTATTCTATTCAGTTAAAAACAACTATGCTTTAAGTAAATAAAAAAAGCACGAATCCAATCAAGTCTGTACACAGAGGAAAGCGGGGAGTGGACATCTATATAAAATGTTTACGGGATTTGTGATGGAAATGCTAGAAAGCGTATGTTACTGAATTTAACGGAGTTTATGTTACTTTAGTCTGAAAGTACCCTAAATATTTATTTAGAATTAAAATGATAATTATATAAGTAAATAAAGTAATTAATTATTAAAAATAACAAAATTATATCCTAACATATCTAAGACTATTCACAAACTAAAATATAGCGTTGAAAAATTCATCCGCATGTCTGTCGACTGGTAATGTACCCAGGAGACTGGCGGCATTACCACGTTGCCGTTGTATGGCAATTCTTCTTTCTCTTTCTTTTTTAATGAAAAAAAAAATAATAATAATTGCCTCATTTCATTGAAAATCTCTAACGGGCCTCTGCGAGTTGGCTTCGGCCCCTCGTACGCCTTCCAAAGGACCGGGACCCCAAGGTCCCGAGATATGTTAAAATATGTATAAAAATAATAATAATAAAAATAAACAATAATATATAAATTGGCAATGCTTAGTCTGAAAGTTGATAAAATGTGGCGGGAAAATTAAAATATGTATAAATAGATTTTCCATAAAATCATGCTTCATGATTAGGGTATAATATAATAATAATAAGAATAACCGCCGGTAGCTTGGACCCTGTTCCCGATACCGGTGGGCTACTATTTTTTATATTTTTAAATGTTTTTATATTTCTTTATACTAATATTTAAAAATATAATTTATAAGAATTTATTTGAATAAATAAGAATAAAATGTATGGAACAATATTATGCCTAATTCATGGTTACAGTTGGCGCACTGGTTTAATTTTTTTCCTGTATATAATTGAATAAATAGTAACTGTTTGTTTTCAATTTTGTAACATTACTCAATCAACTTTTATTTCTTTGATGTGACGTTTACGGCCTAGGTAGTGAAGGATTGATTAAAGGGACCTACCATACATACAGAAAAAGAAATTGCATTTCTGAAAAAAAAAAACAATAAAACAAGCAATCTAAAGCCCGTTAACCGTAATATGAATGTCGTGACAACGAGAAACCAAGTTGTTACTTACCTACTTATAAAATAAAATAAATAAGTAGTTTAAAGATTATTTATAACTTTCCCATTACTTAACACAAGTTATACAGACAACGTAACTTTAAACTGTATTAATGTAAGTAAAAGGAAACTTTTTAGAACAGATAGATAATAAGTAAAACATAGAGGAAATGCAGCGTAACCAGATTATATTGAACATAAAAATGTATTACATGGACGCAACACGCAAAATGCTATAAAACTTTATGTTTCATGTAAGCCAGGAAAACACCCTGAGGCCTTGCCCGGAGCCATAGAGTAAAGAAACCATTTAGAAGCGAAGCTCATGTAAGGTACCTTCCTCTTTCTCTTGTCTACGTTCCTACGTCGATTTTGCCCCACCTTCCCAACAACCCTATCCTAATGACCCCGCTCTACCGAGCTTAGACGGGTGACCTATGACTATATCTACCGCCGTAATCAAAAGGGGCGCATCTGAGGAAAAGAAATGAAAAAACCCTACCAACCTTCCAAACCTCCTACCACCCTTACAACCTTCTAAAAAGCGCATCTAGTAATTTCAAGTGTGCCGAAACGCAAGCAAGGTTACAATCCTGAATGCGTTGACCAGTCCTCATCGCCATAATCAGCCTAGAGAAGTCCACTGCTGCTCTGCTAGACAGAAGCCTTTCCAATAGAATGCCATTTAACTCCTATCTTGTTTTACAAGCCCAGTAAAAACTGTTAAATTCCAGCATTTTCTGTTCCTTCCTTCAGTTTCCGTTTTGAGCGGAAGTTGCACTTCTACACTATTTTATTCTATGCCAGAGCCCAGTTTACTGCTCAACACTTTATGACCATCAAATTTCTGTAAACTTACGGTAAACTTATCTTTACATAGAAGTAATGACTGACCACCAGACACCCTTGTCACACACGCACAATATTCCTTTACGAGGAAAATGTAGGTAGTTATGCACCCCTTACAAGTGAAAACAAAAAATAAGTATCAAGATTATCAACGAGGGGTGCTAACTACACAGTGTTTTAATATCGCAGTTGGATATTCGCTTGTTTTAACTAAGTAACAAATTAATGTAACAATAGAATAATTTTGTTTTACACCGTATTTACCTTTTTTAATTATGTAGGTACCTATTTATTTTTCCTTTTTGAAAAAGCTGTCTTATTAAAAAGTAAAACTAATTGAGTTTTGCTTTTTAACTTCATAAAGGTAAGAAACTGTTACAAAGAAGAAGTCATAGATAAAAGCCCGGTAAAGAGAGCTGTTACAAATAGGAAAAATAAGTAGGTATACGAATTCTATATATTACTCGTACACATTAAATACATACTGCATTTAAATATCACAAGCTTTAACTTATGTAAATTATCATATCTATACAAACGACCTCTGCCTCCTCTTAACTTCGAACGAGAATCGCAACAGCACAGCTCCATTTGCTAATTGTAATCGTAGATAACCACCGTCTTAAAGTAATTATAAATTAAAATCGCAATTTGTGTATGTCTGTATGACCGCGTAGTACCTACTTCTAAACTACGCAACGGATTTTGATGCGGTTTTCACCATCATTTAGAGATCCGGAAGATTTATGTGTATAATCCACTAGTGTCTGCCTGCGACTTGATTTATGTTCGTATAACTCGTCAAAATGTAGGGAACAGCTGATTTTTTTTTCGCGATTTCAGGTTTGGTCCCATGGTAAAAGTTGTTCATAATGATGAGTACAATGACCTCTTAAGAGGTTGTTAATGTTTTACCAATAGCCCTTTAAATATTCATTTTTAACATGTAAATACCGTCCGAAACAGGGACAAGTCGCTAGTTTATAGATAAAGTACAGACTTAAAAGAGCCCAGTTTACTCGAACACTAAGCTCTCTTAGTAGCCATAAACAGATTATGTAGGATAACATTTATCACGTTCGATTCAACCGGTATGGGACTATGGGTCAGTGAGATAGCCTATGGGGTAAATTTATTAGAGCCGTTTAAGATTACTATAACTTGTGCATTGTTATTAAGACGTAAGGTTATTCGTAATGAGTTGACCATCTGAGACATTAGCCTTGTAGCATAGGATAGTACAGAATAGTACTCTTTAGGTATTATGTACTTACACCATACAAATCTATATAAATAAAACAAAGTCGGGTTAGTTACCTACACCATTTATAAAACTCAAGAACGGCTGTGACCGCTTTTTATGATAAGTAATTGAGTTGTTGGATTTGCGAAAAAAAAGCAGCTGTTCCCTACATTTTGACGAGTTAAACGAACATAAATTTAGAGACAGCTGATTTTTTTTCGCGTTTTCAGGTTTGTTCCCATAGTAAAAGTTGTTCATAATGATGAGTACAATGACCTCTCGAGAGGTTGTTAATGTTTTACCAATAACCCTGTATTAGTAGATATAGGTATATAACATAATTTTCCTCTATGAAAATCTTAATAATTGAGTCATAAATGTCCATCATGTCAAACGGATTCGAAGACATTGAAGAAGGAGCCCGTGGTTTGCGTTTTTATTATTGACTTTAGGACACCCCAACTTTATGAAGAAATTCAAAGGCGATTCAGGCGATATTTGAAAAACTCAAACACTAAACCTTTTGGCAATCGTAGTTTTTCCCCTCGAGACAAATTTACAGGAGCAGGCAAGGCATGTTATGGACATTGCATTGCATTATGTAACATCTTGCATGTCATTTGTGTAACATACTCATATTTTGGACAAATAAATTATGTTTTTCTTATAATTATAGGAGTAGGTAGGTAGATGGGTTCGTAACTTCGTACACAAATTCGGTTTAAGCTAGCTACTGAGATAAATCCATTGTTTATGCAAACTCCAGCGATACCTCCAATCAGATAGTCTGTCTCATCAAGTGATTACCAGCTTACCCAAAATCCGTACATTTTACACTTAGATGCAAATTAAATCACCTTAAAGGTCTGGCCAAACTGTGGCGAATCCCGCGCGGGATGCGGGACAAAATTCGCTCACGCCGATTGTGTCAACTAAAACTTGTGTAAATAAAGGTGTTGCGGTAAAAAGTCGTGTGATTCCGTAGTACCTAAGTTGGCAATTTATACATACTTTATATTATAACTACTAAAGTAATCTCACATCCACGCACACACATCGCATCACACTGTATGTTACATTTTTATGCCTCAACCACTAAACGGATTTCGAATTTGGCAAGGAGTATGGTATGCTGAGGAATAACATAGGCTACTTTTTGTCCCGGTAGCACGTTCCTAGATAATTCCCGACAACCACGCGGGCGAAGCCACGCATATTTTATATTTCTGTACCTACAGTATTATTAACAAATTAATCAAATAAAAACAGGTAAATATTTCACGCCTATTTGCGACGTTGTCATCATTAAATAATAGTCGCGCGCAGTAGCGTCCAGCGCGGGATTCGCCTCAGTGTGACAAAATCTTAATACCGCCAGTAACGCATGTTTGCAAGGAACTCAGTCCTGTTATCTTGAAATTAGTACCGGTGGATTAACAATACCGAAATGCTGATGCTTGAAACGATTCCTCTTAATCCTTTACGAGGGTGTGTGAGATATTGCTATGGTGTTTTTGGCCCGTTATTTAGTTTGCTGAGAGGTGGATATTTATTGACCAGGAGGACATAAACTAGCTGTAGTTAAATTTCTCCGTTATATTAGTAGATAGAGGTGAAGCTTTAGTACCTAAGATAATGTTGTACGAGATAATAATGTTGGCAGATTTATCAGTCGTATAAAAAGTAGGTATGTAGAAAAGGGATATCTACAGAATTTTAAACTACTTACTATGTACCTACCTACTTAGAATTTTCATCTAGTTTCATTATCATCACCTGCCAAGCCTTTACCCAACCATGTTGGGGTCGGTTTCCAGTCTAACCGAATGCAGCTGAATACCAGTATTTTTCATAGATCGACTACTTGTCTGACCTCCACAACTCAATTACTGGATACCGCGATACCCCTTGGTAAGACTGGTTGTCACTTTCGGGCTTCAGATAACCCGTAACGTCTGTCAAAGATGCAAGAATGACAGCCGGGACCAACGGCTTTCCAATGTAGGTACGCCCCTCCGTACATTAGAGTATGAAGCCAATTCCTTCAGTGTGCATTAGGCTGGCGCAATTTTAACCAGATTTGACCCTCTAGCTAGGAGGTATTTGGGCACGAGGCAGGTGCGTAACTACACAATGCAGGTAGGTAAGTTCAATAAGAATGTGGGTGAGCCCTTCTGTTGTTTTTGATATAATACGACAGCCAAATGATAGAGCATCTGCTTAGCAGATTTTCTTACTTTTGTTAGTGTAAATTTTTGAGGTTGCCTTGCCTTATCCAGAAACAGGTTTTTCATAAGCCATCACGTATGGAACACCGATGCCGATGGTCAGTAGGTATCGGCCAGTCGAGGGCTAAGTAAATGTTGTGCTTTAAATTATTAGAGGAAAGTAACCAAATATGGAATACCATTTTGTTTTTGTGTTATAGAAAAAAAAGATACTGTAAATCAAAAACTTTTATTCTTATTTATTATCAGTCATACAGTTGCGCTTAACTTATTGACAGTTTTGTTTTACTTAGATTAATTCAAAATATAAAATTTTCTCAAAAACAAAATCAACATAAAGGCACCTAATTATGGAATAGGTACCCAAATATGGACTACTATAATAAACCTTTACTTTTATGAGATCTACAGGAACTTTGGTCAATTTTAAAAAGGTACTTAAGTTACTTGCAAAAATCACATATCCATGTATCGAACTCTGCACCTGCGCAATCACCATGTGCCCAGAGCCCGCACATGAGGCATTTGATCCATGTCTCTCCTCGAGTATCTTGAGAAAACAGGCTGTTACAGAACATACACTCTGCATCTTCTGAGTCAGGAACTTCCAGTCCTATGACGGCATCAGGCTCACTGTCTGTGTCAAAACGTATTTATTCTTCATAGTCCATATTTAGACCCCACGGACTGTCCATATTCGGAAATTTCAAACTAATCAAAACGTATATCAGATTTTTTTACTAAACACAATCAGACAAGAAAAAACCTCTAAAACAATCAAATAAACATGTAATCATTGCATAGTCATAATATACAACATTATTTCCAATCACGTTTTGAGAGAAATACTTAGTTTTTACGTACCTTAAAAACTTTTCTCAAAGCGCCAAAACAAAACACTCTCACCGCGGCCAAAACGTTCGCCCGACTGACAAGTCGAAACCTGTACGCGAATATAATGATGGAAAGAGACAGAAGATCACTGTCTTTTGCAACTAGGAGTATTCGTTTCCGAGAAATGGCGGTATTCCATTTTAGGGATACTATTCCATATTTGGTTACTTTCCTCTACCTATTTTTCTTAAGTACCTATAGCGTATAGAGGGGCCCGTGGCTAAATAATAACAGCCGTACAGGAAGATGGATTAGGTTCAGCTACGCTTGTCGCGGTTGGTCTGTGGATGGGTGACCATCTTTACATACCGAGACCTCTCCGTGCTTCGGAAAGCACGTTAAGCCATTGGTCCTCATTGCATGTCATTCGTGGATCTTTGACCTTCGTTGCGGAATTTTGTAGATAACCGTTTATACTTTGTGGCTGTCGAGTAAGGCTCAACTCACACCGAAAGAGCGGCGAAGGGCAGCGAAGCGCAGCGACCCGCTCGGTAGAGAAGGCGCGCGGATTCCCGCGACTGCTCCAGAAGTCGCTGGAATGCTCGAGAAGTCGCGGGACTCCGCGGGCCTTCTCGAGCACTGAATGCAAATGCTGATATTGCCAGCGGCCACTCGCGACTGCTCGAGCATTCTCGGGACTTCCCGCGACTTCTCGCGCAGTCGCACGGCTATTCCGCCGGAATTCCCGCAGCGCCGCAGGCATCCGCTCGACTCGTTCGAGTTTCTCATGCGATAATAAGTATTATAGTAATGAAAATAAAGTTAAAATTCATGACACTGAAACTGCGCTCCGCTTCGCTGCGCTTCGACGCTCTTTTGGTGTGAGTTGAGCCTTAAGTTTTCCTACTGTCTTTAGCGATTACAAAATCTCTTTACCTTAGACAACTGTCAGTTGTCAGTGTGATTTTGACAGTTTGGGATAGAAAACTTTCTTCTGAAATAGTCTTACCTACATAAAAATAAAATTGGGACAGTATTATGCAAATAAAACGCTAATTATATCTTTATAGATTTTATTTTTATAAAGGTTTCATTGTATTTATCGTAGGTATAGTGTATTTTGAATATTTCATAGCTAAATCAGCTTTCCAATCGATAATGTGTAGTAGGCGATTACGTATAAACTAAAAACAATGGTAAATTATTAAAAAGAAGACTTTTGAAACTAATTCACTGAAAGTCTACAGTACAATTAGTAGAAAATGAAAGTAAAATAATGAGTTATAAAATTGTGCATTAACTAAAATAGGTAAATTATTAAATTATTCTAACTTAAGTTATAAGCTGCTAAACATAAATTGTAATAACCTGCCCAAATAAACGATAAATTTCGTTTATTTAGGCGCGGTAAATAAACGATTTGATTATGGATTTATTTCAACTAGTTTTGTTTATGTTTACTACAACATTTACGCCCTCCGCCGGCTCTAATAATATAATGTCTGCCGTGTTGCCGTTAAAGTATGGTACGTACGACCAAGAAGCAGGCAGGGTTAATTTAGGTTGCACATTCACCATCCACGTAAAACCATTAGCAAGTCGTCGTTGCAATTTAACTCTTATCTCGGTAAGGTAAGGTATAAATTAGAATGATTGCTGAGAGTTTCATCAAAGTAACGGCAATCATTCTAATTTATTTTTTATCACAATGAGATAAGGGTTACTTACTAATGGTTTTACGACATTCATATTTGATCGTGAATGCACACTGCTTTAGAGAATGAGGAGACTCCGGCCGCGCCCTACAGGTCGGCAAGCCCGACGACGCTCTGCCAACGAACGCTCGCTAAAATAATTTCCATTCAATAACAGTCAAACAAAATTGGACTAAACAACAAGGAATTTGTACTTTGGGAGATGTGATATATAGAGAATCGACTAGGTCCTCATCAAAATGAATATTAAATACTTAATAAACATTGTATCCATAATATATAATATAAGCAATATAAAACGTAACATAATCGGAATACTAGACAATAATATAATTCTGCTAAATAACTGAAATAATTCAGGATCATCGCCAATGTGCGCTGGAGTGGCTTGCGAGTGGGTAGTTGGACCGCGGGCAAGTAATGATGGTGAAGCCGACGGTACCGACTAGAAACGGCTTTCGAAGAGATCGCGCGATCCGCAAGGGCCTCCAATACACCACTGCCAATACAGAATTGTCTAACAATATCATAAATCGAATAGAATTAAAACTTCACTAAGACTTTGTACCGAAAAATGTATCTAGCGTCGTAGGTATTAAAATGATATGCTTGCGAACAGCAACACTTTGGTATTAGTAAGATCACATGCAGGGATGCTGCCCGCTCGTCACCCACAAAAAGGAAAACAACATAATGCATCCCGAGTACCGAGTAGAGCCCACTACACATTCTGCTATTGATCAGTGTTGGCCGCTTGTTCGGTAGTACATACTGCGTTTATCAATATCATAATTTAAAAAAATTCACAACATCAAGCCGTATAAAAACACTAAGCATACTAACCCTACTACCTCAAAAACTCTTTTAAAGAGCAAACTTACATCTATGTTCGTAAAGTAACACAAAGTCCGCCCAAACGGCGCAAATATCGGATCCGTATAAAATATAACATGTTTTTTTTCGCCTCTCCAGTTTTATTACAATTTTCTGAAACAACCTTACCATTACTTCTCGCTTTCCCAACGTTACAATAAAGACAATACAACGCTCACTATCGTTACAAAAATTTATAGCTTTTCATCTTTTTAATCGTTACAAAATGGAACTTTTTCATCTTAACTTTAATCAGAATAATCTTAGACTCTTATACTTTTTTTTTTGTGCCAATTCCTTAGGCATCGACTTCGAATATACAAAAATATACGTTGAGACGTATCGAAGATTTAAATAATATCAATTTTCATTGGTATAGACGTACTTTATAGTGTATTTTTAAAACGATCCTTACAATAATTCAAGCACTTATACTTTACTTAAAATTAATCAATTGGCGTTTTCCATCTGAGCATCTCAGCATCGTTCCACGACCTTCCAACCTTATTTCAGTTAATTGTAAGTAAACAAGAGATCATTATAGAAAAGAACACTTATATAACACATGACCACACTCAATATTAGTAAATATTACGAAGATATCCATTGTACCTACACAGGACAACGGAAATATTATAAAAGGAAGTTATCCACTCATTCAGACATACTTTATCGATATACATAGTTATAAAAAAATGCTTCATTAATGTTGAGATGCTTTCAAAAGACAGGTCTGGTACGTTATGCCATTCAGTCTGGCCGCGACGTAGCGCTACTGTATTTTTTGCCTGAGACAAGCGATCGATCACTGCGGCAATTACTTTGATACGGCATCACGCCTCAAATATTTCACTTACATTTCTCCGTAACCAGGATCAGCGAAGCGAATAGCTTGCGGTTACATTAAAATGCATCGATTTCATGCTGTCGTTTTTGCATTCTGATAAACGAAAATGTATCTCCAATTAGAGTGACTTTTTCAAAGCATCCAATCAAATAGAAATGCACAAATAGTTAAAGACACTAGCCTAATTACACGATGACCTTAGAGTTGCACGTCGAAAGTTAACAAGCAACCCTGAACATTGATTTCGGAGAAATCCTTCAAAAATATCGAAGACGTTCGGTCAAGGTTACTTCTTAACTTGGACACACAATCGGTCTTACACAATAACTATTATCGCTGTGATACACGTAAGAGATCGAGTCTCGTTTGTCTTACAAAAATACTACATCTACAATTCCAGTAAAAAAAGGTATATTACTTGATGTTTAATTTATGCATTATACATATTAATAGAAAAAGTTTTATCACTAAATTACTTGTTACCTTTACGAAAGTACAAAAGTTAAGTTATTACAAATTATGACACTCATACCCTGATGCACCCCGCGCATTACGTAGTATATCGTTTAGTCTAATCACTACGTAATAACTTAGTTATTATCATTACCCAATTCGTCAGATTATCACCAATTTTATAAACGTGCGTACAAAATGTATCGGCTTTTACGTCGGAGTCCGATTCACGAGACTTGAAAACACTAAAGCTACATTTTGCTAGAAGAGCGGTGACCGCCATATGCGACCGTGTTGTCCAAAAATAGAGTTTTTGACACCTTAATGTCACTACTGGTAAATATGTCAGATTTTCATGACGTCCGTTACAAACATGACGGAAACGCTCTTCTAGGAATTTATAGCTTAACTTGTATCAACTTGCTCCGCCCGTCAGGGTGGACCACGACTGCAGCTAATGACTGTAATATAATATCACCTTTCACAATCGTATCGCATTTGATAGTTTGAGAGCTATTAGCTGTATCTGATAGTGCGCTTCAGTCTAAACCTTAAGATGAACTGCAAAGATTACCACTTACTGGTCCGTCTAAACTACTAAATGCGTACGAGCGCGACGCTAACCCTACCTATACAAGTTAATACAAAGATTAATACGAACTTACTACATAGTGTAGAAAACATCGAGTATCAAAATATAATTAACATGTTTTTGATTTGCATCTTTTCACTAACCAATGACAGCCGTATACTAGAATCAGCCAATGCGTTTTGGGAAATTTTGAGCTTATGGACGCCGGGTATCATTTGGATGCTGAATGTCACATTGATAACCTGCCTCGGACCTGGATCCGCCTACAGCTTCACGTAACGCGAGATATTAAAGCGACATCCTATAAAAATATTAATGTGCATAAAGATCTGTTGAAAATTACTGCGATTAACATACAACAGACTTTTCGTTTGTTAAAGTCATACTTAACCTTTTCTGTTTTATGGGGCAACGAATGCTTTGGAACAGCATTTATTATTGGCATTACAGAGACATAAAAACATGCCATCACCGAATTTGCAACTTAAGGAGCATGTGCTAGGTTAGCCCGCGAACTTCTAAATTTCTTAATTTTTTAGCAATTTGCAGGTGTCAGGTTGTATGTTGAACAAAAAATGATTCGCGAGAGTAATAAATATGTATTAAGTAACAGAATTACAATCATTAAAATATTCAATACAGCGCATACTAATCCTATTGAATGACTATTTCAAATATGAATCAATAGGATTATATGAACTTAGATGGAAGTACATTGTTAGATGTATGATGTGTATTGATGATTTTAATGATTATAATTTTGTAAGTTCATTTTTGTTACGCTCGTGATTCACAATTTAATCAACATGACACTGACCTGCAAATTGCAAAAAACGTAAGAAAATTAATCTTCGAGGGCTGCTTAGCGCATTCTCCTTAGGTTCAGTTTTATTTGGTTCGTACAACAGAACATTATGCAGTGGACACGCGACGTCGGTGTACCGTTAAACATTAAATGTCAAAAGCCCGGCAGTGACAAAGGCAGGCATTACAACGAGTGCGTAAATCTACGTTACATATCACGGGAAGATTTTAAGTTAATTTCACATACTTAGCGTGGCGCGAGCGCACCGCCTATGACCAGAATGTACACCATTCATAATAACAATACTCGCTTGGCACGAGATTATCATTACCGATAATCATTATTATAAGGAATAGAACGAGACGTTAGCTAAAATTAATGTTAAGTGTGACCACATACTTACATCCACATTCACACCAATTATTATTAAAGAAAACCCTAAGAGTCTAAATAAGAACTACAGTGGAAATAAGATTTGAATAATCTATATTCAAAAGCGGGACATAATACCTATAGATCAATGAATATTATGCCGATGACGTTTCTACTTACAGAGTGCTAGAGGTACGATGTACGATTTCTAATATAGATAAAATACGTGTCATTAAGAGTAATGAAGATCAAAGTAATATAAGGTATATAGTTTTTTTTATAATAAGTAACAATTTTGCTCCTAAATTTTAACCAACGTAAAACAAAACACCTTTCATTATAAAACCAATAAAACTGTTAATATTAGGTACATAATTCTGAAAACAAAACAATTGCAGTTATATTAGGATTACAGCAACTATTTCATAAAGATTACCTAAGTGAGGGTTACTTTTAATATGTATTTGATTTACTTTATAAAATTTGCAAAAGTAACAAATTGTTTCTTTGTACTTTTAAGCAATTCACTAAATTACACCACATCAAAATTCAACATGAAGAAACTCGAATGTCGGTGTCTAAATAAATTGTCATTACTTACAAAATTTAACAAATATGTGCAAATAAACTAAGAAAGTTGGCAACGTTTGTGTTAATTAGATTTATAATAAAAACTGAACAAGTAACTAAGTGTCTAAAATATGAATAATCAAACGCATATTCAGATAATGTACAGTATGTGTACGAGAGTTGGGAGAACCAAACTATTGTACAGATGCACTACATACATACGTGGACTATTAAATTATCTATACAACCTTTGAAGTGTCAATAAAATCTTCAAAATAATAAACATACTCATAAAGAGCTCGATTTGTAGAGGAGCTTTAAAATGAAGATATATTTTAAATAAAATGGGACAAATACTGTAAAAAGTTCGACTGTTCCCCGTAATAGGGCCCGACGTAGTTGAATCCCAGGATATTTTTCTTCAGTGGCTACGATAAACATTTACTCTGGATTGTATATTATCGAAGAGTCTAGAAGTACACAACTTTGTCACCGTGTGTACCTTACGACTCATAACTGTAAATATTCTCTTAAAACAATTCAATTTCTGGAGCCACTCTGGTTGACACTATAATTTACTATTTTTTTTTTGTTTGTATCTAAAGAGGTAATGTTTGTCGAAGATCAATATTGAAATATCTATAAAATATGAAACGAACAGCCTTATTATTGAATCAAAGGACTTTGATATAATAAACGTTTTATTGGATTTTGTTTTTCAATATAGCGTTTCAAAATACTTTCTTTTTGTACGTGTGGATAGGGTCAATGACTTGATACATTAGATGAGTCACCGTAAACATGTACCTACTATGATTATACATCTACATAGATGGCTCTGTATTTGACTATTAAACAATATGATTTCATATTTTGTGTCGACACTATGCGAGCCGCGACTCGAACACACTTCACTTATTTTTGTACATGCTCACCATCAGATGATCTGGTTCATTTTTTTAATATTTTCCTAAATATACCAACAACAGCTCGCTTTAATCTTTTTTTTTTTCAAATACTTTATTGGATACATACATTTATTTAAATGTATATTAAACTTTTAAATATAATTCTATATTCGAACGAGCAAACTTCGATAAAATTAAAACAGATTAACATTATGAAGTGTGGTCGTTTCGCGGCCGGTACGCTCTTTAAAATAATTAGGGATCTTTGATATTATTGAAATTATGTACTATCGGTTTACTGCTAATCTAGAATTATGCAATAATATCTCATTAAATACTTTTTGTTAAGCATCTGCGTGTAGTAGAATAAACGGCATATTTACAAATATTACGCCATGCTGTCATAAAAATGTCCTGTCTCAGATATAATATTTTAGATCTTAGAGTAATTTTAAGCAGAGGATACTAATTTAAAAATATTTAAGAGGTATTACAACCACACAAGGCGACTGGCAACTATAGTCCGACGGGATGTGCGCAGGCGACGACGACGTCAATAACAACATCGCATCGTTAAATATTTTATGAAAGCTCGAATTACTGTCAGACTTATTATTTTCTGTCGGCGTGTAATTACTTATGGTCGGACATGTTTTTAAGCGTAAAAGCAGCTGCCAAAATTATTTTAGCGGGTTCATTTAAATGCGAGGTTGATTCTACGGTTGAGATTCCCTTAGGTGATGGAAGCTCAATATATTTTAGCTATCTTTGGGTCTCGACCAGTCTCTAAGTTACAAAAAACTACTGAATAAATGCTAACACTGATTATAAGCTACTAGTGCCTTATCTAAAGCTTTCAACAAATACTTAAGCGGATGGTTCGTGCTGTTCGAATCTGTGTCTTATTTCTCAGGACATAGAGGCCAGTCTGCCGTCCACTCAAACCGTGCCGTGATGACGATGACGTATGAGGTGCAGTGATGCGGATGATGGCGTGATGTGCTATGAAGGTGACCTATAACTACGCAACAGTACCAACTAGTCGTAGTCAGTCCAAAATAAGAGCGAACACATAATCTGGCCTGATTCGATCGTGTACGCTAACCTTTATTTGGTCTGACAAATGGTATGTGCCGACTAAAACAAGTTGATACTTGTGATATCAATTTAGAAAAAATAAGAAATCCGATTCAATAAGTTCTTAAAATGCTTTTGGCTGTTTTTTTTTTGGATTATATTTAAAAATAATGGTCAGATAGGCAGTCGCTCCATGTAAAATACTGGTTTTCAGCTGCATCCGGTTAGACTGGAAGCCGACCCCAACATAGTTGAGGAAAAGGCTAGGCAGATGATGATTTAAAAATAATGGTTGAATATTGACTTTTATAATTATAAATATTGTGTAATATAGTTCAATCAAAATAATATAATATCGCTAACACCGATTGTCAGACAACTAAATTTCAGCGTATTAAATCGAACCAGAACTAGACAATGGCCCGATTAGATTAGTAAAATGTAAATGGCAGTATCTATTTAAGAAGAATGCAAAAATTTTTTACCTATAAAAGTGTCAAGTCTTCATTAGAATTATTGCCTAACGTTGCGGATATCCCGCGGATATTATCACTTTTTCTGTATACATACACCCCTATCGCCTAACTATCCGCACCACCTTATTTAGTTGTTATTATTTTCATTAATCACTAAACACGCACTATTACTAAGAATTATCACTTGTAATCACTTTGCGAGTAATAAGTATCAAATGTATAAAAACCTTACCTAAAACATTAACGTTAAACAGTAATTACTGAGTAAATCCGCACATCACTTATTCGTTTAGTAAATGTCGAAGATCACTTACAAATAAATAGACATCCATGATAATAAGAAAAAACCCTTATATCTAAACTATTCAGATAGCCAAACGTATAGACGATAATATTCGAAAAAAACATTCATTCTTTAAAAAAAATTAAACATCTGTCTTCTCAATGATTAGCGGCATTCACTTTTTAATTTTTTTATTTTTATTTCAAGGAGTATTTCACCTTTTTTCAACTGATATGGCACTATTCCAAAAAGTTATATTTGTTTATTTTTTTTTTTAATTCTCCATGCAGTCCGTTAATCACTGAGATATAAATATTTGAAAACATAAGTAAAACAACAATTCGACATTACGTAACTCTACAATAAATGTAAGTAATAGATATAGACAGGCTAATCATTTTATTGGTGACACAGCAATTAGGTACTTACAATTAAAATCCTCTACCATTACTGTTTAAATAAGGTATGTATGTGAAAATATAATAAGTAAATGAACTGATATTAAAGACGATAACCTAACATGGCATCTTCAGTAGAAGTAGACTTATCCCTTACACTATTAAAGTGCCATTTGGTGGGAGGAAATAAAAGTTCACAATAAACCTAAGAAAATATTGTATAACACTTAAGTTAGGTTTAAAATTTTGCTAAAATAAAACATAACTAATAAACTAAATTGAACTAAACAACACTCCACTCGAACGACCCCTTTAGATGGGCATCAGTATCACTGAAATACACGGTAATCAATAATTTTAAACTCACTTCTTTAACTCCTTCAAAAGGAAAATACTTCCCACTTTAAGATTGAATCGAAACAAAAAATGCAATTTCTGGTATTACACCGCTAATTATTACTTTTCGATAAAAATCAACTCCTAATCAACCAAGTGCAGAATAAAATTAAAATAAAATCAATAGTACGATCTAAACTGACACATAAAATTATTTTCAATAATACCAACTTAATTTAACAGAAATTATTTCTAGCGTACTCGGACGTAATTAAAGTTCAAGAAACCAACATCGTAACACAGAGAAGTCCTATCGTCGCCGCGTCATATCCGTCACGTCCACTTCACTCCGCGAGACCGCGAAATTATGCGATCTGGTTCAAGTAGTCGATGAAGTCGTTGGAGAAGAGCTGCAGAGCGGGCTCGTCAATAGGCGTGTGGCGCGGGATGCTGCAGCCGCCACCCAAGCGCTCCATAGGGCGCTCAATAGTGTGCTCCACGGGACGCTCAACCCTCTCCAGGGGCCTGGTTCGCAGCGAAGCCAGGTAGCGATCGGCCAGTGACTCGCCCAAACTCATAGCCAGCGACTCAGGGCTGACTCCGAACAGAGACAACGACTCGGTGAGGCTCGCGAGGGTAGGTGCGAGGTACTTGGTAGCGGGTTCTTCAGAGGGTGGGTCTAGTGAGCGGGAAGCCATGCTGGTGTTGATGACGGGACGCAGCGCAGGGGGCGAAGCGCGGCGCGGAGGCGACGGCGCTATTCCCCATGAATCGGAAGCAGGGGGGGTGCCGGGAGAGCCTCCCGGCACCGCCGTCTGTTATGGCCACTGCTGGAAAAGCGGAAACGTCCTCTTGGTGAAGCAGTAGCTCAGCGGCTTGACGAAGTGTGTGTCGAGCACGCGGCAGTGTGGGCACGTCACCGGGTGCGAGTAGTCAGAGTAGTTTAGCCGCTGCTGCGGGTGGAGCAGTGCCTTGAAGCAGTTGTTGCACTGTTGACAATGGAGACACAGCTTTAATATTGACATGAACGAAGAAATAAGTTTCAATGTCATTTTATACTAAGAATCCGGGAACATGGATTAATCCTCACCTTCAGTCTCTCAGCGCAGCACGGCGTGGCCATGAAGATGTCATAAGAGTACATGGTGCCGAGCACGAGGGACGAGCCGTCCCACTTCTGTCCACAGAAACGGCAGCGGATGGTACGCTCGGCGTCATATCGCTCCAGGCAGCCCATGCATACGCACGTCAGATATTGCGTGCGGCCTTCCACTTTCACCTGCAGACGAAAGAGTATTAAATACTCACGTTCGAAGTTTAAGAAAACCTTCAGGGGTTGTTAGGTGGCAGAAATAGGGGATCAAGCACCAGGTCGCCAAAAACTACCTTTTTTGGCGACCTGGTGCCAAAAGTATAGTTTTTTCCAGCATTCACTAAGCCAAGATTGTTTGTTAGCACGGTAGGGCCGCATTTAGTTTTATTTGGCAAAAATGGCACGTAGATGTATGAGGTTCGCCATAGTGATAGTGTTTTGTTTTTCTATACATCCTGTTTACCTATGACGGTTTCAAGACCTGTGATAAAAGATGAACCTGTTGTGAGGTGAGATGCGTTATCTTTGTTTCCATTTTCTCATTGCGTAATTGAGTTATCAGTAATTTACCTACAAATACGCTAATGAGCAAATTATGTGAGAATTATTCTATAAAGTTATGCATGGAGATAGGTACAAATGTAAATATTTTTTTATCACATCTATTCAAAAAGAGTTTGTGTATTCTTCGTAAACAGTGACTAAAATATCTCTTTAACCCCTAGGGGCTAAAAGTGATTTGAATTTGGAATGTGGATATTGTTAGTTAAAGTTCCAATCACCAAAGATATCAATCACGAACATTGTATGAATAAGTAACCGGCTGTATGATAAAGTAAAAGGCGTGCGAGCCAAATTAAAAAAAAAAGATTGTGAAAAAATAAAAATAAAAACGCGCAAAAAGCATTCTGCCTTCGTTCGTTATTGTTTACTCAAAATTTTATGTAAATAAATAAACGTAAGTACTATTCTTATTCATAAGTTGCACTTACTTATTTTTTCATAGACGTTGATAAAAAGTAGAGTGTCCACCTCGGGAACAACACTCATCCAGAGCGGAGCGAAGGTTTCTACAGCAGTAAAAGTAGAATCCTTAGCGCAGCGAGGGATTCAAAGAAACACTCTCGCTTTCAAAATAGTTGTTTGCTCCCTTGGCAAACAATCTACTACTTATTGTATTTGTTGCGTAACCTGATGTAAGTATTTACATTCATTGGGCAAATATTATTCAACGGCATAGTGGTACAGACGCCAGTGAGCACTACAAGCTATTCGAAGCTGTCAAATTTTCCCATCAAACTTGAACCTAATGAAACTCTATTACTGAAAGTTGACATATTGTAGTAGCTTGATGTGCTGCGTCTGTACGTTATAATACCTGATACAAAATAAATCAGCACCCGAATTGCGTAAAATTTAACTTTCAATTTCAATTCGAGGGTTTTGAAGGAAATTCCTAATCCATTGCTTCATAGGTTGGAAAAGTTATTTTCCTCAACAACGTAAATAACGCAATGAACGTGGCTGTACTGTCAAAATGACACTAATTGCGATTGAGCTATTTTATGTGTGTTACGCAATTACCAACCACGCAGCCTTTTTAATGATTCCTTACCAAATCTTAGACTACCGACGTCGTCGGTGAAAGAAAATCATCGTGAGGAAACTTCGACTTTTAGGTCTGAAATCACCAACCCGTCTTGGTGAGCAAGCGTGGTGATCAATGCTCGTGTCCTCCCTATATGAGAAGATGCCTTTGCCCTGCAGTGGGACAATAATAGGCTGGTATTATTATTATGACTGTATCTGGTCCTTACAACCAAAAAGGTGGACCAAAAACGAAAATCACACTAATATTATAAAGGCGAAAGTTGGGGTGTGTTGATATGTTTGTTACTTCTTCACGCTCAAACGGCGGGACCAATTTTGATAAAATTTTGTATGGAGGTAGCTGACAACCTGGATTAACATACAGGCTACTTATGCGGGTGAAAGCGCGGGGCGCGGCTAGTCCAAAATAACTCTTAAAGCTTCGTATGAACGGTGCAGAAACACAGACTATCGGGGGGTTCCATGCTAATTCTTACACCAAACAAAAGCGAGAAGGCGACTCGTCTCTAATCCGACGAACAAACAACTCGACAATTCTTGTATGACTCTAAAACAATGTTTGTCTCTAAAACAAACTCCAGCATCTTATTTAAGTTTTCTGTTTCGTATTCGTACTTAAAACGGCTGGCTCATTGCTGTCTTTTATTTGAATGTTGTTAAGTTACGTATTTAATGACAGTGTCGGCAACTTAAACTTTGATTACGTGAAGTTTTCTAATACCGAATTCAGTTTTGATTATATTTTAAAACGATAGTGATCAGTTTAGGTTTTCTCAGTATTGAAACGCAGTGGTTAATCAAACAATTTACGTTTAAGATAGCGTTACTCATCAAATAGAACCTCAAGCTCCAATTGGTGTTCCGAACTTCTCAGTTCAAAATCCCATCCAAAAAGAGGGGATTTTCAAAGCGTAACAGTGTAAAATATTAAAACAGCTTTTTACCTCGACAGCCCCACTGGTATGTTGACGTGGGCTCAAGAAGAAAGTGCCGTCAACGAGCGGATATCGGTCGAAGACGTGCAGGGTATCCTTGCAGAGTGAGCAGGATACCTTCGGCTTGTGCTGACCCGCCAACGTCGACAGGATGAAGAGTCGCGTGTCGTCGTTGCCATGGTTACCCTCGTCCTCGATCTATAACAAAAGAATTCACAAGTGAGTAAAAGATAGTAGTGGTGTAAGACTGATTGAAAGCCCTTATAGAAACATGTCTGTGTGTGAAGTTTGACAAGAAACTTTTCTTGCAAACATAAATAACACCCCCAAATGATAAACTCGCTAATAACCGTAACATTCAACCAAAAACAATAGACATGCACGACCCTATTCGCCCAGAACGCAGACGTTATTGTAAATCCACGCCCGCAATTTCAATATTTCATATCCCCACATTTACATATTACGATTAATGCATCCACCCACGACACTTACCGCAGCAACTCTCCCTTCGTAATAACACAAGTAAATGACTGCATAAAGTTGAATAATGAAAGGCTGAAAGGCAATTACGCTGAATTCGGAGTCGAAGTCAAACAAAGGCTCACGGGCCACGGAGATCGATTGTGAAGCACAATTCGTTCACGTACGAACAATTTGTGAGAGCGAATAATAATGAAAGTTTAACGAGTTACTGTTGCAGCGTAGGCAACGCGGTACACCTTAATTAAACATAATATTATGAGCTGTCAAAGCGTAATACGTCGAAGCCCATTTTCTACCCGATGTATTGATTAACAAACCATTGTTCTTTGTTTGGGTACAAGCAAGTCTGGTATTAGTCAACCAGACTCGTTCAACATCTGAAATTAATATCAGCGGGCAGTTAATTGTCTACACGCCGACTGCACATGAAACAGAATACAAGACGCATAAGTAAGGAACTCTTCTTACATTCCTGTGTGCATTTATTGATGCTAAGCATTCCTATCTATTATTAGAGTGACGTCGTGACACCAGGAACACATAAAACGTACCCGGCGAGAGCGTTGACCTACGCAAACAAACTCAGTATGATTTGCAGTATAGTGCAGTGCAGTTTGCCAAGAGACGTGTGGGCGGGGGCGGGCCATCCGGCATAGCAAACACCGCCACGATATCTCGCTACCCAACTCCAACATGAGCGCCATCTATTCCGGTCGTGTCGAACATTTCGTTATTTAACCGATGATCATAACATTCGCCACCGAATGTTAATGCTCCTCTCCATTTGTAAATTGCAATCGTCAGACTGGTGTTGTCGTCAGTCGTCTGAACGTGATAAATAACTGGCCGCGAGTGCCGCCTGCGCGGGACTCGCGTGATTGATTCAACCGAGCAGCTGCTCACACGACACATAGCTACCTTATGATTGATAACACTGAATCGCAGGACCACTTTGTTGGTGGGACAGACGCGAGAGTGGCTAATGAAACGTCTATGAATTACTGTGTTAATTAAAACAGCGCTAGACTCGACGTCTTAGGACTAATGAGTGACAATTAAATTGTTAAGTGTCGCGCACACGACAGTTTAGTGAGGTTGCAGGTCTCGGCCGACGAACCCGCGGTGAGTGCTGCAAACTTGCACAATTTACTTTTGTTCTGCAAGATTGATGAGCACTCCGACGCAGACTATTTATTTACTCAATCCGATCACGCTTTGTCTCGCAATCGTCGCCTTTTATAGTTGTCTACGATGACTCGGCGTGGCAGTAAACCGGCACATAAAACTTCAGCCGAGTTTAGGTAAGTGCATGTCTCCTAGGTAGGTAAAACCAGTCGTCGCGACCGCAAATATACCAATAGAGCAGAAAGCTATTTGGTCTAGTATGGAGTCTGTTAACAAGAGCGGGCCGAGCCATTCCACTGGCATAGACGGTCGTAGCTTCCTCTAATTACGTCTACTGAATTTACATAGTGCGGAGAAACTTGGCAGCCAGTAAACTTTGCGGTTTCAATGGTGTCGAAACGTCCCGATTCCGACCGCCATATCCTCGGTGAGACTTCCGTAACAGAAGTTTTAAAATAAAATTAAAACTGAAACAAAGAATTTAACATTGCTGGAATAATGCGTAAAGTTGGGAATCGTTGTCGCACAAATTTAATCGTGGTTCTGTTCGTTTGTTTCGATGTTAAAACAACAAGAGCGAGAAGAGCTCGTTTCGACGAGGAGACGAGAGCCATGAAGAGTGCTCGAAGCGTCGTTAGTACTCCTCGTCCCGCAGAACGAATGTACACACATTAAAACTTTCCGAATTGAAGGTGACGCAATAATGAAAGTGCCGTACGGGGTGCCACCCCACGCAGAGCGCTTTTATCGTACTGGGAAATGGAAAACGGCAGTATCAGATACACATTACTTCAATTACATTTCCGGCACTACAATAGGTATTTCGTGTTAAAAACAAACAAACGTCCTCAACTTCAAAATATTGCCATCGAATATCAACAAATGTTTCTCCATATTTGCTGAAAAAGTAAAATAAAAATAGATTGTGGATTCGCCTTTCATTTGTATTTTCTCTTAATAAACAGTTGCAAAGGTATTCACGCTACATTGTCAACAATGTTTCCCATTGTTCTTAGTATCTATGTACTCAGTAAAACGTTCGCAAACGAGCTTTTATTATAAAACGGCAGACATAGCCGACCTAAGGTTGAATAACGGCGATAAATCTGGATAGTACCCAGGGGTGGCTTATTTTTAATTAGCCAAATGAAACTTTTCCTATTATATTTCGCCGTCGTCGGCAATGAACACTTAAATATAGTAAAGATAAAAATTAAATACAAAGCGAAACGAGAAAGAGTGCTGAAAGGCCGAGGAAAAATGTGAAACCCGCCGCAATCCAATTAGCAGCAACAAGATATCCAATACTATGGATCTGATAGCTGTAAAATTATTTAATTTAATTTAAATGGCACGATTCTTGGCAATAACTCTTGGTGGTTTCGATTTGTGAATGAAGAAGCTATTCAGAAGTTGAAATATTTGGAGTGATGTTGGAAAGGGAAGCAATTTTTCACCAGTGCCATGCCATCTCAAACAATAAGTCTGGGAGCGAATGGCGGATGGTATTTGTGGTCTCAATACATTTATCGTGACGGCTGCGTTGCGTTCCGCTTCGTGTTTGCCATTGTCTGAGAGCTTCACGTTAATACTTTGCTCTTTGTATCAGAAAATGCATTCTATAGTAATGCAATTGCAGGACGACAACTTTCCAGCATTTACAGCTTTCCAGGAGGACGGCTAGGTTTTTGTTGGTGCTTTGTTTAGAAAGTTTACACTCAAATCACAAACCAGGTGTATTCAATGTTGGCAATACAGAAAGTTTTATCTACAAGATAAATGAGAATAACACAGTGAATGCTATCTGAATCACTGACAGTTACCTAGCCCTGGTGCACAGGGCAACGCAGATTACAACTTTCTAAAGGAAATTATGGTTTTATTCCATCACGCTGGTTATTCTCAAGAGTAACTTGCCTGCTCATCAGTATTCGACTGTCAAAGGACGCAGCGGTTTATGTAAATCTCGAGCATTTATTACGGTTGCAACTCTGTAAACGTCGATACTCGAGGCGAGCGGGGAATTCATGAAGCGAACAATTTGTTAATCTTCGCAAAGGGAAATACCTCAAAGAGGAACGTGAGGGCCAGTATTGAAGGCATCTCGTGTACTCGAGAAATGCCGTCTATACATGCGTTATAAGTGTAAATATTTCGCAAAAATTCAAATGTCTTGAAAGATATTTTCTCGCGTGAATTAGTCGCGCCCTGACATTCCACATTACGCGGTGATGCGCGATATGAATGCCGAGATATTGTCGAGTGACAAAAGGCATCTTAATTCGACGCTAACTGGCGTCGAGAAAACTCCTACGTGAGGTACATATATCTTAAGAGATCTTAAAGTTGAACTATGCAACAAAGTCGTTATTATTTTATTGCTTCGTCTCCGGGGGATATGAAGTGTCTGAAGGACCGCGTCTCGAAGTTAAGTAAAATTTAGATTCAAATGGGTGTTAAAAATGTTCGAACGAACCGAGTGGGTGTTCGGGGTGTTTTGATGCGATTTTGATGAGGTTCCCCGTCGGATGTCGTCCGAGACTGAACGGTGACATTTTTATTAAAATGTTGTCTGGCAATAAAACGATGTTCGATGAACGAGATGTCGTAAATTCGTCAGAGGTAATTGATTGCGGCCCTGTCCGAATTCGTCGACATGTTTGGATGGTGCAATCGGAGTGAAAAAACGCAATATTGCTGAAAGAATGGGAACGTAGCGAATGTTGCGTTGTATGTACAACCGCAGACGAGACGTTCGTTCTCACTACATGGAAAACTACTTATCCTAACTTCGTTTTATCGTTAGCCGGATTGTTATGTCAGTTACTGCCCATTCAAAGAACGCGTCATTAGAGCCACGTAGATAATGTGCCCTTGTGTTTTATAGTCAGCCGTTTTATAAATAAAATAACGCGTTTCAATTGTTTTTCGCCACCTTTGTTTTCCATTGTCTATCCGGAGTTCGTCCTCATTAGGATCTGAGATATATCTAATTGCCTACAAATGTATGAAATTCTAGATTCATCAATATTTCTTGCCTCCTATAGAGATAGGTATCTAGGTATTGTTTGGAAACTGAACAACCTATGTTAATTAGCGATCTGTAAATTAATGCAATCAATATAAGGATACTAAAATTGCAATGTTTCAACATCTGATTGTGGGTGGTTGTTTGATCTGTTGTTTCGATATTATCGTTTCTTTAATAAAAATTGTAAGGACGTATCTCATAGGAAAAATATAACCAGCGCGACACGTTTGGGAAGAAAGGAGGACCAATCTATGCTAGCTAGCGTCCCAAAAAAAAACTTACCTACTACAAGGTCAAATTTATGTATTGCACATCAAGCTACACGAAACTGTAAAATTTCTTTATGTGCTGGCCTCTGTACTATGCCTGATGATCGCTAGCATAAAAAAAAACTTTGAACACAACCGTGGAACAGCCTGAAAAAATAAGCTTTCCATGTTCAATTTGCACAAACATTCGTATATCCGTTACTATCCATCATTTTAGGTATTTCGAGTTGCCAAACTCATTCGCTTAGCAAACATCAGCGGAGCGTTTACTCTGCCAGTTTGTTCGTACATACGTTAACATGCAATGCTCATGAATACTCCACGAAGATGCATTATATCTATGTTTAACGAACGAAAAAAACTGTCTAGCTAACTCTAAAATGAAGTTACCTCGAAATCGAATGCTCTGGAGAACCAACAGGACCAAAAAATTTGCTTCAATATTACGTTGAAGCTAAATTTGATCCTTCAAAAGCAGCATTATTTTTCATACAAGTAATCAGCCTATAATGTTCTACTGCTGGGACAAAGGCCACTCTTCAAGAGGGAGTGGGCTATAATCTACCACGTGGGCCCAGTGCGGGTTGGTAGATGTCACAATCATGTCTTCGAATTTTTTGTTCTAAGACATGCCGGTTTCCTCACGAACTTGTAAGTCAGGGCCGTTACCACTGGCTCCCTCTGCTCCCCTTTTCATAAAACACTCTAAATTATATCTTCCCTCCTTTATCATTTCAGCCGAAAGACGTCCACTGCTGGACATAGGCCTCCCAAGCACCTCCACTTCGACCGGCTCTGTGCTTCGTGCTTCTCGCATCCAACGGATTCCTGCGGCCTTCACAAGGTCGTCGCCACCTTGTGGGAGGTCTTGCAACGCTACGTCTTCCAGTGCGCGATCGCCACTCCAGAACCCTCTTCCCTCCTTACTTAGTCCTTTATCCCTGTTCAATCAAGGAGCTATCAAATTTCCATAGACCTTTATCGTCAGCTGCCGAATGTTCATACTCAAACAAGAAAAAAAAATATGAAAAAGAAATCGATAATCGGAATCGTTTCGCCGTAAGAAAATATTTACATTGAGATGAGTTATATTATAGTGTTATTGCGATAATTCTGTCAACGTGGTCGGCCACGTGCGCTCGCGCAGACAGCTGAGTCAATAGATTCCTGTGTATGTAGTAATAGCTACTGTTGGTCTATCTGTGCATGTGTATGGTGTAGTGAAATCTGACCTTATCTTAAATGTTTGCTGCCTGAAATAACTACAATAGACGTCGTTGTTTGATGTGATTGAGCACTTTTCGTGTCCTACTTGCGATTTTGGTTAACAACCCAAAATACTTGAAATAAGGCAGTTTTTTGAATACTTATTAAGCCCGTTTTCAGTACGAGAGTTGAACATCCAAAAAAACAAAAATATAATCATCCGAATTGAGAACTTCCTCCTGTTTTGAAGTCGGTTAAAAAGTGCATTACCTACACCTACGTGTCACCTCTAGTGTTAGTGAAAACAGGTGTTAGAGCTGTTACATTTAGCTTAATACGCTAGTTTAGAAAATATTAATTGATTGATATTTGGTCCCTCATGCTTTAAATGAAGTTATCGTCAAAAGTATTGATTCAGCTATAAATCTTGCGACAAATGACCAATTCTATTCTAGACAACTAGCCAACCAAATACAAATACGAGCGATATATAACTAGTATGAATCGTTAGCTGCAAGTAAAAAGCTTTATTATTTCCAACTGCAGTCGTATTACCCGTAAATTGTATTTTTACGACTTGTTTTAGGGTCTGACTCATGTTCTGACGGTCGCCCGAACAGTAATCAGACGAAGAAAAATAGACCAAAGCTGAGTAACGAAAAATTTGATTCATCCTGCCAAATTGTATCAAAGTAAAAATTTATTTGACATCGTTTAAAATTTTATATTTCATGCGAAAATATTATGAGTTACGAGTGTTACGACAGCTGAAAGTATCTGAAACTTTTATTTTACATTATCTGAAATCATAACTGTAGTGTATCTATTAAAAAAAACTGGCCTAGTGCGAGTCGGACTCGCACACGAAGGGGATCCGTATCAAAAGGCAAAAAACACCGAAAAAAACACGTTTGTAGTGTGGGAGAAAAAGAATAAATATTTAAGGGGGCTTAAATATTTATTTTATTGTTTTTAGTATTTGTTGTTATAGCGGCAACAGAAATACATCATCTGTGAAAATTTCAACTGTCTAGCTATCACGGTTCGTGAGATACAGCCTGGTGACAGACGGACAGACGGACAGTGGAGCCTTAGTAAATAGGGTCCCATTTTACCCTTTGGGTACGGAGCCCTAATACATATGTAAACAAGTGTTTCATTCACACAAGCGGGATAGCTGCTGTCACTTATGTCATCTGTCAGTCACAAGGAATGGCGGGAAACAGACAAAAGTGAAGCAGGGTATAAATACGATGGCGCTTGGTGGTGGTACTGAGCCAGTGAAGTGATATATTATTCAACATAAATACGGAATCAACAGGATTCTACAATAACAAACAATAAAATCATCTCGTTTACTCCAACAATAATAAATTAGCAGCGATTTAGAAAAAGGATATTAGTGGTGAATTTTGGTAGGTGTCCAAACGAATAAAGTAATTCTTAAAAGCATTCGTTTTATTAAGTGTTTTCTAGCTCCATTACGCATCAAATAACTCGAAGAATTTTATGTGCTCTAAGAAAACTGCACCAATTTAGTAAAGGCAATTTGTACACGGTTCAACCAATTTGTTTAACTTTGGTTGAAAGTCGCAGAATTTAAAAGTTCACGTTTAACCGACACCCCGTGCGAATGCGATGCTCCTGACCAAACCATTTCCCATATGTTGGAGTGTCCAGTGTTCACACACCTGCACTTCTGAGGACCTAAAAAAACGCCATTGATCACGCGATTGGCGTGGCCCAACTCATCTGACATTGTAAAATATTTTTATTTTTGTCATCAACTCGAAAAGAAGAAGAAGAACTGCGGCGTAATTGCGTAACACTATCAGTAGCAATGGCTTTCAATTTGACAGTTCAACAACATTAATTGCGTTATTTACGTTGTTGGCAGACAAATTTTTCAAACATATAAAGCAATGGATCAAACAGTACAACACAGAGAATGCCTACCTATAAATAAACTGTGTAATTATAAAATCTTTCCATTTTAATTCTTAGTATCTTCATAGATGCGAATATTCATGTTCATTTTTACGAGAAAGGCTTCAAAGAGATCGGCAGTGCTCAAAGAGATGTAAAGTTGTTCGTGCGGCAATAACATGTCGGATTCAAACGTCACAACAGCACTGATATTCACAGGTTGGTAGACATTGTAGTATCGGAACTGTGTGTAGCATTTTACAGGAATACTTCCATACTAATATTCCACCAGTCCACCAGTCTTACCAAGGGGTATCGTCTTACCCAGTAACTGGGTTTTGGAGGTCAGATAGGCAGTCATCATCATCATCATCATTTCAGCCGAAAGACGTCCACTGCTGGACATAGGCCTCCCCCAAGCACCTCCACTTGGACCGGTTCTGCGCTTCTCGCATCCAACGGCAGGCAGTCGCTCCATGTAAAATACTGGTATTCAGCTGCGTCCGGTTAGACTGGAAGCCGACCCCAACATAGGAAAAGGCTAGGCAGATGATGACTTTTGCATACATTCACTTACCGTACAGAATAAAGGCCCGCCCGAAACCTAATTGCGTAACACACTTTCGATCACAATCGAAATCGTTTTGAAGAATATAGCTTAATCCATTGCTTCATAAATGTTCGAAAAATTTGTCTGCTCAACAACGTAAATAACGCAATGAATGTGGGTTAAACTGTACAAATGAAAGCCATGACTACTGATATAATGTGTTACGCAATTACCCTGTTAACCTTACTAAAAAAGGGAGTTAGTTGATTATAAATTAACCAAGCACTGTAGAAGATTACGAGAGGATAGATGCCTATCCTTTCCCACCTCGATGTCAAGACCCGATTGTCTACAATGTGCCTACAGCGTATTCTGACCTATTTCGGCCACATAATGCGAAGGGGAGATAGCAGCCTTGAAAAGCTAAGGAAAGAGAGCACGAGGCAGGTTGCCAACACGATGGTCCGACCAAGTAAAAGAAGCTACGTCCTCAAGCAACTTTCAGCAGGTGGTGATGGCAACCTTGGACCGGAGTAGATGGAGGCAGATTGTCCGCTTAAAAGGGTCTAGTGATCACGATCCTCAGTAATGAGGCACCGATTGAAGAAGTAGAAGATTACAGAGGACCGTATCATTTGGGATTCTTGCTATTATTTTGCATACATTTACTTTCCATACAGAATAAAGACCAGAATTGTCACATTCTATCGGATACTAACATAACAACTAGACGGCCTTACTAAACTATTTATCGAACTATTCCATATAATACCTAACACCGTAGTCCGTATAACACTCAACTTGTATCTATTTCGAAGCCATTGTCATCATAAACCGATGTTTATACTTTATAGTACCATAAATCAATCTAGATAACTATTCGTATTTGTTGTATGAATAATTGTAGTGAATAGAACATTCCTATAGGCTAGCTAGACGATAGACATCAATTCTATAGGCTAGACGCTAGCGCCACTGAACGGGGCGAAGGTTCTTGCTAACGGTTCTACAGACGATGCTGTTATTTTTTTTTTATGTTGCTGTTACGTGTTTTATAAAACTGCAGCTGGTTTTCTTGGACACGGGATATACATCATCGCTACTACATTTAACCTTTTACTGTGATTTTTTTTCGTTGATTTCAAATACCTATGTACAAACTTACGAGTTGGCCTTTCCATTCAATCTCTCAAATCTTTTATTAGTGCATAATAGCCTATTTATCTTCCCACTGCTGGTACACAGGCCTCCTCTCTTCGAGAGGGAGCGGGCCGTAATCTACCGCGCGGGTCCAGATGTCCTTCGAATATTTGGTTCTAGGACATGCCGGTTTCCTCACAATGTTTTCCTTAACCGTTTTGAAAGCAGTGGTGATGATATAATTTTCACATAAGTACACCTGCTTGGGTTTGAAACCAAGCAGGCACTTTAGTTTGTCATATTTTTTGAGCAATACGGAAACACTATTTTTATGGTTCTGCCTTCAGAGGTTGTGCTTTATCAAGTAGTAAGTCAGGGAACTGTTTTATATCTAAAATTGATCCAGAATAACTGCAGCCGATTGTTTAAGCATCGCAGAATATAATTTATCATCGCACTTAATATGTATAAACGAAATATAAACGCGTCAGTAATGTCGATATTGATCCGCATCTGGTTACAAGTGGAAGCCTGCCTCAACGTACTTCGGAAGACGCGGTTGATGACGTCACCGAAGTTCAAGTAGGTAGGTTATTTCTTTGATTTGTTGTTTGAAAATATGCTGGTCACTGGCCACTTAACCTTTTAATGGAAAACAGTGCATAGCTCTGTATACGAAGTTCAAAAAGAAGTTGATTTTTATAGACCACTTCATGAGGAAGGCTTATAGGCTATTGAACATCACGCTACGAACCCTGAGGAGTCGAACAAAATGAAAAAAAAAAAGTGGGCGATGCGAAGGGAAGTGGTGGGTCGAGGAAACAAGAAATTACACGCGGGCGAAGTCGTGAGCAGAAGCTAGTCTTAAATATCATCTTCCTGTCCTTGTCCCATGTTACTTGGGGTCGGCGCAACACGTCTACTAAGCTAGTCTAAAATATGATGACAAACATTATTCGCAGTCTAGTGACTTGTTGCAATACGGCCACCAAATTGTATGGGAAATTAGGTTTCTCCTAGTGACCACCAGGTGGCGCAATAACTTTTTCCCATACAAAATTCTAACGCGCTCGCAATCGAACGAAAGTCGAAAAAACTCACATTAAGGCCTCATTGGCTTTGAAACGTTACTTACGCGTAACGTTATTTTGAGTAACGTTTCAAATACAAACTATTATCGGTACTGGAGTTCCAGTAGGTACCGATAATTTGTACCGATCCACCAGGATCGTAACAAAATTAATTCCTTGGCTATAAGCTTATAACGATACTGACAAACGGAACGAAATCTTAAACTGTTCACTAAAAATAAATCAATACTTATATCGTTATTATTATAACGATATAATAACGTTTATTCATTGCCATACTCAACTTTGCCAGCTTCATGACATAGTTAATGAAAAAGTATGAAGAATAACGTTACAAATGAATCTGGAACGTTATTATAAGCGGATAAGCTTAATGTTACTGATACCTATAACGTTACTTATAATATTGTTCTACGAAAATTCTATAACGTTTTTTTTTTTTGTGACGTTATTGATATTTTTTGATATTTTTAGGTTTTAGTATCGTTACAAATTTTGGAACGTTATACGATAACATTAGTGGTAACGTAACGAAATTAATTTCGTTTTCAAGTCCCTGCAATACTTACATAATACCGTCTGGGAATGCTTTAGACCAGCTTGCGTCAAGTCTATTATTATCACAAGAATCAAGTGGAACTTACTATGGCTACTATGCGTTATGATAAGGCAATAATAACAAGGGATTTGTTAAACTCGAGAGTCGAGCAACATAGATAATGTGCCGACGCAATATCCATACTATATTAAAGTGTGTCTGTCTGTCTGTTACCTCTTCACGCTTAAACCGCTGAACCGATTTCGATGAAATTTGGTAAGTATAGAGATAGTTTAAGTCCCGGGAAAGGACATAGGATAGTTTTTATCCCAATATTCCCACGGGATCGAAACTTACGCGGGTGAAACCACGGGGCGCCGCGCTGCTAAAATGCGAAAGTGTGTCTGTCTGTCTGTTACCTGTTCACGCTTAAACCGCAGAACCGATTTAGATGAATTTTGGTAAAGAGATAGTTTGAGTCCCGCGAAAGGACATAGGATAGTTTTTATCCCGATATTCTCACGGGATCGAAACCGCGAGGCGCTGCTAGTTTTCTTATAAATACGAGTACATAAGGAACACTAAGGTTTAAGTGGTTCAACTTCGGGGTTTCGAATAATGGGAATGGAAAGTGAAACAGGAGAGATTCCTTCACTTTCGGGTTCTATTTGGTGCTCTGAACATTCTTAAAGGCTCCTACAAACAGGCGCGACACGCGATAAAATCGCGCCTGTTTGTAGGAGCCTTTAATCACACTAATATTATAAAGGCGAAAGTTTGTGGGGGTGTGTGTGTGTGTTTATATGTTTGTTACTTCTTCACGCTCAAACGGTTTTTTTTTTTTTTTGCGGATGTGAAATTATCAAATGACCCCTCCCGCTTAAGCCGCCCCCGCTCCCGCGAAAGTTTGTAGGGGTGTGTGTGTGTCGTTATAGGTTGGTTACTTCTTCACGCACAAACGGCTGGACCAATTTTGCTAAAATTTAGTATGGAGGTAACTGACACCCTGGATTAACATATAGGCTAGGCTACCCTTTTTATCCCGATATTCGCACGGGATCGACATTTACGCGGGTAAAACCGCGGGGCGCAGCTAGTTTATCATAAAAAGTTTACGAAACTTTTATATCATTTTTTATTGCTGAATGGGCTCTTGACTTTGGGGTCAAGAGCCCATTGCTACATTGCATCCATTGCTTTCCATCAGGTGTGATCCTGGTGGAGAGCAATGGATGAGGTCTATGATGAAAAGAGCGTGCCCAGAAGATGCTTGTTCACTCTTGCTTTGGATGCAAACGGGTCAAAGGTGGAACGGAACACAGACGCTGGCATTCGCTGGTATTCCACACTTTGGCTATGCGAATACTTTCAGGAGAAAACATCTTTTTAGTAGATTACAGCGACTTTCTTAGTTTTTTTTTTACCTAATGGCAGCGAAGTCCGTATAGACATTATCACATTACCCATTGTTTTACAGATCAGATAGTAATAAGGTTTTTGTGTAGTCGGTCTTTGATTGTTATGAATTGTATCAGCTTATCTTCTTAGAAATCAGTCAAAACCAGATAAGTGAAGTAACACAATGTGGTAGGTACAAGCACACGGCAATTGTTTTAATATTGTAGAATAAGCTCAACAATAAATCAAACAACTAGATACGAGTGCCACTACCACGATAGTTTTTTGTGCATAACAAAATTGACAACCATAGCGCGACCGCCGAGCGTAGGAATGAAAAGTGAAGTACATACATGCGATTGCCTTCTGTACTCTCTGTATTTCGTGTCTCAACCCTGCGTTGAAAATCCAGTGCGCGAAAAAAAATCGCAGCGGGAAAAACGCAGCCGCGCAACCTGGGCTAAATTTGTAACTGATACACTTGTACAACAAGTAAGTACTATAAGTACATTCCAACCCGAACAAAAACAAACAACGATTACACTATCAGCTGCATGATACCAGTATAACCAACCATTTGGCTTGCACTGATAACCCTGCACTTAGTAGGTACTATGTCACCTCAGAGCAAAACTTATCTGTTTTGCAAAGTTGCCAACAACAGCCTTGTAAGCGTTATCTCATAACGAGAATAAGAGTGACAATAATATAGATAAAGTGAAAATTAATAAATAACTCAACCAAATTACCATTTCACTGATACGGAGCTGAGAAAGTCGTAAATATGAGATGTTAGGGTCGCGTACACGGTTCAGCCCTATGTACAGTCAACAAAAGAGTTAGGTATGCAGGAGCGTCGGATATTGTTGAAGTTTACTAAGAAACCGATGGATATTCTCGAATAAAATTTAAGTTTATTAATAGAAAACAAACAGTTCATTTATTAAATTAAATTTCAGTCCAGAACATCCATCGGTTTCTTAGTAAACTTCAACTACATATATCCGACGCTCCTGTATACTTAACTCCTTTGTTGACTGTACACCGTATGGTTTCTTTACCGTACAAAGTAAAGTTATTTATTTTGCCAAATAGGCAAATAAAAAGCATAAAAATAGAATTGATTCTAGTCGCCCCTTCAAAAGTTTCGTATGGAGAAGAATGGGCAAGAAACTCCACCGTTACTCTTTTATAATTATGTCGTATACAGTAATTACCTATATGTATAATAATTACATTTTATGTGAAGAAGACGCACCTAGAATAAAATTGCAATACCACAATAGGTAAAAAGAATTAGAAATAAAGCATTGACAGCTAAATTAATTAATGATAGATATTTGGTGCTCACATATTTACAAATATTTTTCCTAAAATTTTAACAAGTAAGTAATAATTTAGTGTGAGAGTTAAAGTACATAATCACAAAATGTAAAATCATACTCATAAAAAAAAACAATTAAATTAGCAACCAGTTTGATTTTTTATAGACGCTTGTAAAAACGCGCCGTAGAAAAACGTGTCGCTCAAGTTTCCATGGTGATCCATACAACACAGACGACCGCGCCTACACACTGCAAATAAACCGTAGTTTTTCACGGCAAGGAAAACTTGTGTGTACAAAATGCCAAACAATTTGTATCGACGATAACTTCCCGTTCATACTAATATAGCATCCATTTGTCATTTACAAATGGATGCTATGTACATTGTTATTTTTAAGCAAGCCCAGTGCGGCTGACAAATCGAAGACCTGTGACATCTACCAAAGACGTCACAGGTCCTCGTTTTTTTTTTCGTTTCTACGACATGCCGGTTTCCTCACGATGTTTTCCTTCACCGTGTTTGGGCAGTGCAGCAGTGGTGATGAAATAATTTACACAAAATAAAGTGCCAGTCTGGGTTCGAACCTACATGATACATAGCAATTAAAGTAAACATAATTATGTATTGATGTTAAGTTGAATATAATCACTTTATCTTTATGATAATTGAGATAAATATAGGTATATCGGGTGACATTAGTCATTCCCATGACTGCGTCATGGTTGGTAGTTATTATTATGGAATTTATGATAACCTCCATTTGGATTTAATTACGTATCATTGTTGTATTCAAAAGCCATTGCATGTTTACAGAGCGATTTAAGGGAATTTGCCATAATAAAATGCTACAAGTATAACTATGTGACTTATGGTAAGTATATTTTATTTTACTAACTATTGAAAAACTAAACTACCCAGACACACACCCAAACACACCCCAACACACCCCCACACACACAAACTACTAACTATTTAAAAATATAAAATACTAAATACTGACCCTACATTTTTTGAAAAAAAAAAAAAACCGGCCAAGTGCGAGTCGGACTCGCACACGAAGGTTTTCGTACCACAAGGCAAAAACGCCGAAAAAAACACGTTTGTTGTATGGGAGCCCCCCTTAAATATTTATTTTATTTTTAGTATTTGTTGTTATAGCGGCAACAGAAATACATCATCTGTGAAAATTTCAACTGTCTAGCTACCGCGGTTCTTGAGATACAGCCTGGTGACAGACAGACGGACGAATGGACGGACAGCGAAGTCTTAGTAATAGGGTCCCGTTTTAACCTTTAGGTACGGAACCCTAAAAAGTAACGATGGAGTTTTTTTGCCCATTCTTCTCTATACGAAACTATCTTTTAGAAGGGGCAACTAGAATTTCTTGTTATTGTTGACGTGCAAAAGTGCCTTTTAAGTTCCCATTTGATATTTCATTTTAGAGAAAATCTCCGTAAAACAAACATTAAGCTCGCCCGGCTAACTTTATTCCTGAGTTCAACGAAGCAAACTCAAAGAATGACGAAACAACTGCAAGCGTCACGTCATGCGTCCCTATTTGCATCGCCTGAAGTAAATCTTGTAAGCTTTACTTGCATTTGTAGTTCAGAACCGTCGGACACAGCCTTTACAACGACGATAAGACTGCCACATGATAAATTAAATTTCTCTGCTGTGAGAATATAAACAAGACTTGAACGTTATTGGTTATGTATAAGTTGTTTTATTGATACTTATTTACATGTAATTATTTAGTTGTATGTAAACTGGACTACGGGTGGGGCTCTGAAATGGATGTATGTGGGCTTGGCAAGCAGTGGTAACAGCCGCGACTTACGAGTTGTAGGTTCGAACCCAGACATGCGCCTTAATTTGTGTAAGTTATTTCATCAGCACTGCTCTATATACCAGGCCTATACCAGTACCAGTATTTTACATGGAGCTTCTGAATATCTGACTTTTAAAAACCGGTTACTGGGATTACCTAGTAACTGGTTTGACGACTGGTACCTAGTCAAACTTTCGGGCTTTTGACGACCCGTAACGTCTGTCAAAGATCCACAAATGACAGCCGGGACAAACGGTTTAACGTGCTTTCCGAGGCACGGAGAGATCGATAAAATATCTTAAGGCTGCACCGAGCGCATAGGGGCGCACTCATAGTTTGTTTGGTTATTTCTTTTATTTTAGAATGAAAATGCAGAAAATAAGCACGTTCGTTCGTACATTGCGCGTGCGAAAATAGTGGCCACCATTTTCCGTTTTAAGGATTATAATAAAACTAAACAATGTAAAACTACCGTTTATAATAATATTAACGTATAATCTTGTAGAGCACAACTTAACGTTCTTATTTTCTGCATTTTCATTCTAAAATAAAAGAAATAACCAAACATACGATGAGGGCGCCTCTGCGCGCTCAGCGCAGCCTTAAAAATAATCTACTTAATTATTATAGTTCCCAATACATTAGCGTCACGTTGCAAGCAAGTAACGTGAAAACGAGTTCTATGTAAACAATGCATTATTATAATACCATAGGTAATTAATGATTAAAAGGAACAAATGTAGCGTGCTTGCTAATTGCATTCGTTGTTATCAAAAAACTAATAAAACGGTTGTGTATTGTCAACGTTAATATTTATATTAACAATGTTTTAACTAAATAGTAGGTAAGTTCCTCTCTATGTATATAGGTACCTACATACATACCTATGTACTTTGTAAGTTTATCTTGGACATCTGATATTGGTGAAGGAAAACATCGTGAGGAAACCTGGATTGAAATGGCCTACCCGTCTTCAGCATTCAACTTGGTGATCAATACTCGTGCCTCTGCCTTCTCTATACATATAAGAAGAGGCCTTTGCCCTTATAAAATAAAATAACAAAAAAAGCATATTATTGTCCTCACTGGGCAACCATTTTTTTTTTCGACGGGCTTGTGGCTAAGTAATAACAGCCGCATGGGTCAATCGATCAGGTTAAGCTACGCTTGCCGCGGTTGGTCCGTGGATGGTTGACCATCTTTACATACAAAGACCCTCCGGGTCCCGGCTGTCATTCATATCTTTGACAGTCGTTACGGGTCGTCAGAAGCCTGAAAGTCTGAAAACCAGTCTTACTAAGGGGTATCGTCTTACCCAGTAACTGGGTTGTGAAGGTCAGATAGCATTTGTTTAGGTAATAACTGTTATTACGTACTTATATATTTTTTATTGTGTTTTTATGGTGCATGTGGTCTGCAATAAAGATTTATATCTTTTTATTAATCTCAAAGAAGAATTTATTTTCACCTTTATCAGTTTTATGATTTTTAATCAGAATTTTAACAATTTTAATTTCATTTAAATGTAATTTCAGTTTTGGCGCTTCAATATTAGCGCTTATTAAGTACTAAGTTAGCTTATTTCTCTGATTAATTGTTTTAAGCATAACATTAACATTAAGTATAATTGTTGCACTGTAATTTTACTTTGAGAAATGTATTATTTTTTTGCATCAGTGTAATCAATTGTTGGCTAAAGCTAATAAAATAAATAAATAAAGTTATTCAAGCGCCAACTTAAGTACGTACTTAGAAAATTCTAAGAAACCGCTTTTAGCTCCGATAAAATTAAAACAGTATGCGTCAAGCGTTTGTAGCAAGTATTGAATGCACACAAATGCATTAAAGTAAACAAGTGTAAGGCTGTGGTAAGGCTATGAACACACTGAAGGTTGATAAGCGTTCCGCCCAGCCAAAATATAAAATTATTCCGTAATGTTTTTTTAAATAAAGGTGTCAGGATAAATCAAGAAGATACTATTTATGTTATTTTTTCAAATATATTATGCACTTGTTCCTTCCCATCCCCCTTTTTAACCCCAGGCGGAAACAAAGGGGTGTTAAAAGTTTAAATTAAATTAGCTAGCAAACTGTAGAATAATAATAATTTAAAACTAACAATCTTATAAGTGATAATATACGATTGTTAAAAAATAATTAATTATTATCTTTCAAGTTTGTTAATAAATCGATACTGTTGTTCATTTAAACTCGTAGAAAATACGAGATAAAGTAAATTACCTATCGTAATTTATTCCTAAATAATTATGGTAATTTTATCTACCCAGGTACTCATATATTTTCTTAAGGCAGCTTTTAATCTGATAATTAATGTTTGTTCAGACAGAAATAAGTTGTCTGATTCATAAGAAATCTTATCTACTGATAACAGGCGTCGAACTGAATTAAATCTTTGTCTAGACTAATGTTGCCTGCCTATAGAAATAATTTAATTCCTAGATTGTTATTGTAATTTTATCTACCTACTTATATATTTTCTTAAGGCAGCTTTTAATCTGATAAATAATATTTGTTCGGACAAAAATAAGTTGTCTGATTCATAATATAAATATATTTTAGTGTCATAGCTTGTTGATGGTATTTAAGATTTGTCATGACTATTAAAGAATTCAGTAGGTATAACAAAATCACAAGCGCCTTAAAACCGCTGACACAGACGCGTATTTCCATATCACACTCCGAGCTATGCGTGTCGTACATACCTATTACATTGCGATAAGCCGCGGCCTAGTATCGCGGTCGCAGAGGATAACGCCCGCGCCAAGGCGAACGTATACCAACAATAAACATGTCCGCTCGAACCTTACATAACATGTTGTACTACGCTAGCCAACTACAAATTGTCTACATTGTTACGGCGAAGCGATTGAGGCTTGAGTGATGGGAACCGAGCGATAGCGGCATTTGAACAGGTTCGCCGCATGCAGGCACGACGCGACTCCAGTAGAACAATTTCCATGAAGTTTTCATAAAAATTGTCCCACGACAGAGGACAGGGAGGAGGCCCAAACTCCAGCAGTGGGTGGAACGAGGTTGCCAATGATGGTAATGAAAGAAAGAAATATAGATACTTAAAGGGGGGTAAGTGCAACAAGTTTCTATGTGTAACTAGCCGCGCCCCGCGGTTTCACCCGCGCAAGTTTCGATCCCATGGGAATATCGGGATAAAAGTATCCTATGTGTTAATCCAGTAAATCGTCTATCTATGTGACAATTTTCATCAAAATCTATTCAACGGTTTATGCGTGATTGAGTAACAAACATCCAAATATCTTCACAAACTTTCACATTTATAATATTAGTAGGATAGTGTGATTTATAACGACAGTCATTTTTAACAAATGACTGTTTTAAACCACATATTGATAAAAAAGATTAAGCAATTACCGCCATTTTAAACCTTATTAACCGTAATTTACCGCTAATTTGAAATGATAAAGAAAGACATTTACAACCTGGTGGACCAAGTCGCATATTGTCTTATTTGGCACGCCTCTTTTGCAATGCAAACTTTAATTAACTACCTTATTTGGACAAGCACACAGTCTAATTTCATTTAAATGTGTAACATTAAGACTAAATTGAGCATACAAACCCATTTAAAAGGTCCGACACCTCAATCCGACCATTCAAACGAGTTCCACTTAGCATACATGCATCCGGCGGCCTTAATAACAAAATAATATAATTCAGTTCTCTATGTGGACTAGTCAACACATGTTACAAGGCAATAGATCAGGGGTGGCCAACCGGTCGATTGCGACTATTAGTCCCGTCGATCGTGGCAAGGCAAAAAATCCAACTACTATCCAACTCCAAGCCAACTACTAGCGAAAGATGCTCAAACGCAATGCTCACATTAATATAAATAAGTAGTTATTATGAATAATTTTCAGTTTTATTATTTTCCCTCTTAATAAAATAAAAAATACTACATAATTGTGTACTTACTGAACTATGCTGTTTCATTTAAGATTTCAAGAAGTACCTATGTAATTGGTAGATCGCACAGGGTGTCGTCAGTGAACAGTAGATCTTGGGTCTAACCAAGTTGGCCACCCCTGCAATAATCAGTCTATCGGTCACTGTACTTAGAGCTCTTATGTAACTTTACACTATTTGAAGCACTCATCAAAATGACAAGCTTCTGCACGCGACTTCGTCTGCGTGTTTCTTGGTCCCCCGACCCATCCCGTCGCATCGCATCGCCTGCCTGCGCTGTTAGCTTTCGCATAGCGTTATTTCTGACTTTTATTATTTTTACTCGGTTCCTAAGAGTCCCTAGCGTGATGTTAAAAATCCGACTGGTAGTTCCAGAGATTAGTGCGTTCAAACAAACTCTTCAGCTTTATATTAGTACTAGCTTCCGCCCGCGGCTTCGCCCGCGAGATATGTCGATATGACGATATAAACTATCCTATGTCCTTCCCCGGGATGCAATCTATCTCTGCCAAATTTTATATAAATCCGTTCAGTGGTTTAGGCGTGAAAAGGTAACATACAGACAGACAGACAGACAGTTACTTTCGAATTTATAATATTAAGTATGGATAGATATTATCTGAAGCACTGATCAAAATGTATTTATTATTATTATATTTCGTGATATCACCATCAATGGCTATTCATTTGAGTATTAGCGGCATACTTAACTTATCAATTACTATTACGTTATTAATAGATAATAAAGGTGGAACAATCGCGAACAATGATATCAGTCGTTGCCCACGCGCCGCCGCGCCGTTTGGTTTTATCTGCCACAACAAAGCATCGGTAAGTATAGCGAGTCTTCGATCATCTTGCCGGAAAAGTAAATATAGAATGTCTATTATTTTCTTTCTATGCATACCACGTTAGAATCCTGTACCTATTACCCATCATCTGCCTAGCCTTTTCCAAAACGATACCCCTTGGTAAGATTAGTTTTAGATTTTCCGGCTTCTGGAGACCCGTAACGACTGTCAAAGATCCACGAATGACAGCCAGGATCAACAGCTTAACGCACTTTCTGAGACACGGAGGGGTCTTGGTACGTAAAGATGGTTACCCATCCACGGACCAACCGCGGCAAGCGTAGCTTAACCTGATCGATGGACCCGTGCGGCTGCTGTTATTACTGAGCCCACCCACTGTTACAAAAATAAATAAATAGAATAAAACATGGGATTACAGGACGGATATCGAGTTTCACAATATTGCAATCCCACCTATTTACAGTTTTTTACCACATTGATGCCAAATGTGGCTCCGATAAATACTTGGCCGCTAATTAACCTCATAACTCGGTTTATCTGCTAACAGAAACGTAAGTAGTTTTTGAATCTTTTTATTTTACTTTCGTAAACATGTTTGTTTTTTATTCATTCTATTGATGATAACGAATTGTTTACTGATGCGTCACCATTGTGATTGGAATGCCTTTGTATACTCTTCTAGCGTTTATTTGTTGTCGTCATAATTCTTCAGAAACCAAAAAAAAAACATTTTAATATTTAACATAACTGGTGGAATGTGGGTACACCTCTGACCTACCATACAGAGAAATAAGGCGTTATGTTATGCTATTATTGTCCCACAGCTGGGCAAAGACCTCTACTCTCTTTCCACCTCCGACCAATCTTTATTAAAGGAGTCGAACTCATCTCGCTGTTATAATAATTATGTAAAAAAAACCTATTAAAAATAATCCACTAAACGATATGGTATCAGCATCTATTACTGTAACACATTCATCCTGAAGCAGTTAGCCTTCGAATTAGAGGGAATATTAGCATTCCGTTCCCATAATAACGAGTCCATTATTACGAGTACATTGATATGCAAATAGATGCAACAAATTGTGCTCCTAAAGGATTTAGGATACAGTTTAATAGAGTTATCGTCGTATGCGCAGGAATGGTGTTTTACAAATAGTTGGAAATACGCTTCTTTTATTTTTTTGTAACCTTCAAAGCTATCAGTGATTCATTAGTCTTTAATTACATACGTAAATGGAATCTCAATAGATTTGCTCTCCCACACAGTTTTTATTTATTATAAATAAAACAAACAATGTAAATACTTTTATGCTTTTATGATACACAATTCAATAAAAAAATATATTAACTCGCAACAACAACTGGAAGGTCACACTATGTATAATATTTCATGATGCGGTCGCATTTGGCATCCACCGACGCAGTACCTCTACCTACCTACAATAATAAATGCAGAAATCACCAGATGACTTACAAATAAGAAACCACTTCATTCATAAAAACAACTTTGCTTTAGAAATTACTAGAATTTATACACCGGATAAATTAGTGCCGGTGGAAAGGTCTGCAGATCAGAGTAATCGTAAAACAGGTAATGCGTATTACTGCAAACCATAACAAATCAATTCGAAATAAGTTTATACCTTGGAAAGGAAATAGAGAGAAATGTTCAACCGGGCGTGCCCCTTCCAATACTGTCATTAACTTTTAGAATTGGATTCGCAGTTATTAATTCAAACTATAATATAATATAGGTGTGTTGGAGGCGAAGCGTGTACCGGGATGATGTATATCTCAGTTTACGGCGATGCTCGACGCTCTTAATCCCAAGTATTAACCGGAGGCACCGACCCACCACGATTTATCGTCCCGGGCCACGACTAGGCGGGGCCAACTAACAACTAACACTGTTGTACCTCGCAACCTGATAGCTCGTTTTGTATTTTTCTACAACTCATGATGTATTACTGTAATACTTTGTACGAAACCAGTCACGTAGCCGTAGCTTGAAATATGTGACGTGAACACATGAATTATCCTCCGCTTGTAAATGTCACGGCAGACGACACTCCAGACGTACCCACACTGTTAAATCCTGCACTAAACTGTAAATATAATGAGGCACTAAAAGACGTTAACGTAGAAGTAGTTAAAGAGCTAACCCAGTTTAAAATTTGATCCGAGGGTGTTGGCACAGTGTTTCACGAGAGCCCTCGCAGTGTTTAAGCAGTCGATTCCCGTTTTATCCGCAGCCGCCAACTCCTCGGGGATGCTGAAGGATTTGGCGCATTTACAGACGAGCAAAAAAAGGAAGGAACTAAAACATGGGACTACGAAAGAAAAGCCAAGATTTCCGCCGAGCGATTTCAGCGCGGATAACATCCTCTCATACACTATTTATTTTGTCTTACAAACTCTCGAATGAAGCGAGTGGTTCAAAGGATTTGAACAAGATGTCGAGTGGTTTACAAAATTACAAGCGTTGCACTCGGTGGCAGAAATACAAATCATTGATCGATACGATAGTGTGCAGGGCAGAATTAAATAATGGATGAGGTCTATGACCTATAAGTAATTCATAGAATGAGCGAGTGAACGTGAGGTGCGGTGCTCGGCCCGATATGGCAGGTGCGTTATGTAAGCGGCCTGCACCGCAGGCGCACGCTTGTGATACCAAATGCCACCGCGCTATTCCTATGTTGGCCGACTAGCGGCGAGCTCGTGCCAAGGCCCCGCTACAATTGAAAGTAGATGTCCAATACTTAACCTTTCGAAACAATATTGGAGTAATAGAAACAAAATAATCGATAGAAAACAAATAATATACAAAATCAAAGGTCGAACCGTTAAAGGGCAAAAATTGCGCCACATTCATAACAGGTGCCGTCTGAACTGAACAAAACTTAGAAGCCAGACAAATTTATAATGATATAGCCCATTACCTCTCGCAAACTCATAACGATAACCATAGCTATAGTCGTTACCGTAGTATGCCCGAAGGACTTAAAAGCGGACAATTTAAAACATAAATTAGATAGTGCAGTGTCTAAATACGGGAGAACACCGGGAGGCAGCCGACTACCGGGTGGTTAGGGACGATGAATAACGAAGCGACAAGGATGGTGTATCGGGAAAGGTCGCGGAATGGAGCGAGACAAATGATCGGCCGCGGGTGCAGCAGCCAGAAGCAGTGCACACAGACATCGATCGATTAGCGGCCGAGCCACCCGCCCGCTCCGCCACAGCCAATCTATCGCCCTTTATGTTCTATTTTATTTAAATTTGTGAACTGCCAAATTGTATCGATCATAATTGATAAATCAAATGAGCATTAATTATACACCCGCCGCTCCTGTTTCCGTCGTGATTGATATGTTTTGTCTGTTTACACTGGCCGACTGGGCGCCAAATATATGGAAACCAAACACAATGCAACATTTGTCATTCTGCATAGCTTTGATTTATTCTGTGAATGATAAAAATTCTGTGCAATTCATGGAAAACGAAATAGAAAGAAAAACCAGTACCCAAGTCATCCATGCAAATCTATTACTAATATGATCTAAACTTAGGTGCAAAGCCATCGGAGTTCAGCTCACGTCGTCGCCGACCGGTGATCACTTATTTAACTTGGAGGTGCCGTGATTCCATAGAATCGCACCGGAGCAGACACAGCTCGCATTTTTTATTTATGAAATTTTCTATTGGAACAGCTGCGGTAATGGAATAATTTCGATGGAACTGATCTGTATTCAGTAAAAACATCTCGGTGTGCCTTCAACTTTCCGCGCCCCGATCGGCTTTGCAGACCGTCCCACAGATTAGAACTAGATTGAATTTAAAATTATCGCTCCCTCAGAACAAATTGGCAGACCTAGAATCAAAGGAGGGTCTCGTATTACTCTATCATCTCTCTTTTTTAATTTTCTATACTCATGCACTACTATAGTCTCTATTTCAATAGCAGGATCAGCTAGTTTCGTTTTCCATCTTTGCCAAAGCTCTTAGGTAGATGGCTTTCAAAGAAATTGGCTGCGACTTACAGAATACTAGAATTTGTAACGGTCCATTGAATTTAGAGGAACAAAGTGTCTGACTCTTTGATATAAAAGATCTAACCTTCCCGTAGAATCTATAGATATCTGGGCAAAATTATTTCTATTAAAATAGCTATCAGTGAAAACGGGTGCCCAGACCTACGGTGGTAATTGCGTAGAAACTAGGAAAAAACTCGCAATTACCTTGTTATCAGAAAAGAAAGTTTAATGTCGCTGTCAACGACTGCAAAGTGTTGCTGAGCAAGATAGCTTGTTGCAGGAAACGAAGGCAAGCGGTGGAACTTGTCGCCGTCGCCCAGGAAGTGCGTCAATATATTATGTGAGTGATAAGAAACCCGAGGATAACACACGCGCTAAAGTAGACATATTCTTATGTATTTCAAACGATAAAGCTATGTTTAGACACATTGTAATGGAAAAGTACGTGACAAAATACCTAACGATAACGCCAAAAGTACGTTTAATCTTATCCAGCCAATTGTTAACAAACATGGCCGTGCATTTAATAAACTAACAATAAAACATGCACTATTTATTTTCCTCAACAACGGAGACGCAAACAGTATAAAATAACTTGAGCGTCAGAAAACTTTACAAACTTTACTGTCTCGAGTTCTCGAGCAAGTTCGAGGATTCATTTTGCGTACGAATAACTACAGCATCCCGTAGCCGTTTGGAGAACAAAGCTCCGGCTAACTCAACAATGTGTTTAGTTTCCAGATTAGAGCAATCCCGACCAACACCTAAACACGGATTTTAGATAACATTCAAACTCCGACCGCACTGAATATAAATGAGATTTTAGAACGCCGCAGCGCCCGTCTTAGGGCTTTCGTGCATAATTACTAGACGTTACAAACGTTCAACTACATCTGAACGCCGATGAATAACTTTAATGGACAATTCAATCTAGACGGCGAACTTGAAGACCCTCTAGGGAATTTGTTTTTTGTTTACAGAAAATACGAGAAAATCTATATCGGAAAAGGTCGGTCGGGCGGAACGCGGGAGGCAAGACAGGCGTGCGTGAGGAGGGCCCGGGGACCCGGCGTCCCGGCACGCACCCTCACTTCCCAGCTGTTTGCGTCTATTACGATTTCAATGTCAAGTCCGATCAATACGGCCGGGGATGTAAAATTTCGGCTGGTCTCGGCGCGTTCCGGGAGCTACGAACGACGCCGGCCGCGGGCTTACTAACCTACCGTAATACGGGGTGCGTGCTCTCTGCACGATCAATAGGCGCCAAGTAAGGCTCGGCTCGTTTTATAAATAGTCTTGAACTTCACCTCGGCGGCCGCCGTCGAGATTCGTGGGCGAAAGTGTGGAAATATCTTTCGTTACGTCACGAGGGCGGCCGTATTTTGTACACCTTTGTATATCGAAGAGCATACTTTTCCCTTGTCTGAAATGAATAATCTCAATAGCAGCGATGATAAGCCGCTGCAGCTGTAACACAATGCCGGGCATCTCATTATGCAGATGAGATGCACAATCCCGACGGAGAGAAAGTTTGAATATCTCAATATAACGTGACAATCGGCAACTGATGTGAATATTTTACTAAGTTTCCATGTAAATCGCCCTTCGTCGAGTACCTACTGGCGTGGATGGCGCGAGGAAACCGCTGGAAAAATGTCAGAGGGATCTCGAATTGGAAAAACAACTGCGGTGAGTTTCTCTACCTAGACTGTAAAGGCACTCGAAAAGCCAATATCGCCGAGCTTTATACCTGATCAGCATGCATACAGAGACAACTGAAACTCGTAATATTAAGGATTGTAAATTGAAATCTGGCAAAAAAAACGGTGCACTCGGAAAATAAAGGAATTAATTAGAGGGATAGAGAACCGATGAGATGAAGTGAAATCAAGCTGGAGGACTATTACAGTGAGTAAGGGGAGTAAAAGCGGTGATATTAAAGGACGAAAACGAGCGGTTCATTACTGGGAATGTTGGCAATAACAATACGGCTAATGGTCCTGGCGCGATCCTCTCAATTCCCGCTTTCCCTTCGCAACAAATCCCTGGCAATTGCAACTTACTTATTTTGATAGTATGAACGTTCTGTTCTGTAATATTCTTTGCATGAATTATCTCTGCTATTTAATGGGGCAGCGTCAATTATATTGCATTGTTAACTAACAACGTATCATTGTAATCGCTGCAGTAGTTAGCCATGGTAATTATCGTGTATAATTACTGTTTTAGGTATTGTTTCGTATCGTAGATAGCTCTACTACGTCTTATAATGTTCGTAGAAGTGAATCGTGACATATGGCATGGAAAACTGTCATAACTGGGGCGACGTGTTCCTAGGTCACGTAAGCCATTGATGTTTCACTTGTTTTTTTTTTTTGTTTTTCTCTATAAACGGCCTGTTCGCGTTGCTGTAAACACAATGTTGCTGATAACAAACATAGGGTTCCATTTTTAGGGTTCCGTACCCAAAGGGTAAATACGGAACCTTATTACTAAGACTTCGCTGTCTGTCCGTCCGTCTGTCTGTCACCAGGCTGTACCTCAAGAACCGCGATAGCTAGACAGTTGAAATTTTCACAAATTATGTATTTCTGTTGCCGCTATAACAACAAATACCAAAAATAAAATAAATATTTAAGGGGGGCTCCCCTACAACGAACGCTATTTTTTTGCCCTTTTTTGCTCGATATCAATAATTACAACAGGTAGGCACTTGAAATATTCACAAAATACTCAGTTGTATTTTTACTTTAATAATAATTAATAAAATTAAAATAAAATAAATATTTAACACACAATAAACGTGTTTTTTTTTTCGGCGTTTTTGCCTTGTGGTACGGAACCCTTCGTGTGCGAGTCCGACTCGAACGTGGCCAGTTTTTTTTTATTGTTGTTCTCTGTTATATACGTAACGACATCATGCAGTCGCAATATTTTATTTATTAAGGTTAACGCAAGGATAAAATATAGTAATAAAGTTATGTGAGTTATGTGACGTTTGAGTTCGACATTAAAATATTGATTAGTATTATATAATAGCTCCGTATAAATTATCAAGCTGTTATTATTTTCGAGATTAAATTATTCAAAAGTCTTAGTGCATTATTAGGAGAAACGTCTATATTTGGCTGATATTATATGAACGTGCGTGGGAGCAGCTATAATCAAATAACAGGGCGATTAAATCAAGCGCCTCTCAATTTAAATACGACTATAATTATAGAACATTTAGTAGACGTTGATCGAAGATAGATAGACACGATTATACAACATGGCCGTGCAATTTAATACTGAGCAGCTAAACGTTTTGTCGCAAGAAAACTGGTATAAACACTATCCGAAAAACCTTTGTTGCGCAAACGCTCCGTTATAAAGCACCAACAGTGTGGATTAGCACCAAAATATTCCGAAAATGTACTTTCGAAAGGCCAACGGGTAAGGGCCAATTGCTCCACTTCTCCACACGAGCCTCGTGAAACTAAGAACATTATCGTACTATAAATCGCTAGTTCGTATGTCTGGCAATCACTTTATCCATAAAACTTGTATCATAAGATTGTGGTTGGTCGAGCGTGACCGCTCGCAGTCGGCGCGATCACGCAAGTTAATCTCGACTCTCGAGTTATAATAATTAGTTGGAGCAATAAAGTATCCAGACCACACCTCGCAATTAGGTCTTGATTATGTGAATAGCTTATGTGGCGGAGTTATTAAAGTAACACATAAAACATTCTTTATAAGGAAACTCGGAGATAAATACGTTGTTCATGTTAGGAGTTCACGTTATGAAACAAATCTTGAATCTTAATGTAAGTCTATTATTAGTGTTTGATGTCTCATGGACGGGTAGGCCATCTCCTTAAGAGGTCATGGACGGATAAGATCGTAGTTAGGATAGATGTAAAGACAAATGGTTGTATGGTTCGCGGTAGTGGTTAGGAAGAGAGCTTAGAAGTATTAACAATAAACTTCTGTACTAAAATACCCATCTATTGAATGGATTTGGTATCAAGGGATTAAAAGATGACACGTGACTCAAGTAAGGAGTTTAGCCTGTTTATGAAGGACTCACAAACTTATTTACCAAAGCCTATATGTAGCTTTGAGACGGAGTAACGGGCAGTAACTCCAGATAATGTATAAATATTGGTCTTCATTATGATAGGCGTCTATCATCATTATAGCCAATGGGCTTTTAATAATTGGAGTCTTCCAATACATTAATAAATCGGTAAAATTGTATGTAATATTCACATCAAATAATGAATCCAAGATAGTCATTGCTATCAGATGTTGTTTTTGAAACAAATGGCTAATGGAAATTGGCGCCCAATTTATCAACACATTACCAGGACCTCATCATTTGAATAGACGTTGGCAAAAACAAAAGCATTTGAACCGGAGCCAACAGGTACGCGTAACAAATCAAATCACACAGTAGGCAGTACTAGGACCTACTAGGACCATAGTAGTCGCAAGACTTTTAGAATCCGCGATAAGGTAATTTGTCACTTTTCAGATATATACATTGCATTGCTTGATACAGCGACTGAACGTTAAAAATACTTGTAGCAGCAATATAGAGAGACTTTGGCAACTGGAAAACACGGTTTGCAGCTGAATTTTTTACCAGGACTGCACGCAGAGTCCTCAAAACGCGATCGATGGCCGCATCGATGGCTCATTGATCCAGTTGCTAAATCGGCGATCGTCGTTGCTAAAAGTACCATGTCTGCTGCAGCCCCAACAAATCAAATCACACAATATGGTGGCATTAGTCGTTGCGATTCTATGCGCTAGAGATTTGCAAGCGGCGCGGGCGCGGCGACGTGTACTGTAAGTAGGTCGTGCGCGTGCGTTGACCCCACGCCCGACTTCAGGGTTAACGCCAAGCCAAGTGCTTGTAAGTAGGGTTGCCACTGTTGCCAGCTGTGCGGGGATAAAAATCTTAGTGCTTTATTGACCTGAGGTAGAAAACACACGAGAGGTAAGAACATACTGTGAAGCCAAAGATACGCGAATGGACAGACAGACACAAGACAAAAAAGGGATTACTGTACTGTACTGGAGAGTTTCTTGCGCCACTTCTTCCCAGTGAAAGCACAAAAAGAAGCGAAGAAGATGACGTTAAAGGGCGCGTTTTGGGCGACTGTGTAATTTTGTCGTTTCAAAAGTGCTGATTCTCAGCCTAATTTTAATAATTAACCTTTGATTTTGATTAGAAGTGAGCCTACATTCCAAATTCTAGCTTGAAAGAACAGCAGTTTGAAGTAGAAAATTATTCAAGTAATTCTACATGGAAACAGTGGGTCCTCGTTTTCGAAGGAGCATAAATCTTTTGGGGCATGCTAATAAAAATGGCGACGGTTAAAGAACCCATAAATTAAACATCGCTTCATGTTTTGTCTAAACCGGGTTTTTTTTTATTCTTCAGGATAGTTTACCAAAATTTACAACAACAATGCTATATTTAATTTAGGTATTTTCCGAATATAAATGAAGACGATTAAGAATAATTTATTATCAATCTTAAACCATTTATTATGAAGAAGTATCGATGCAGCGGAAGCTGATGAATCACTGAAATCAGGCGCATTAGATCGATGTTTTATTTCAATGTCGTTATCTGACAATTTTGAACTTTTAAAGTGCTAACAACACTATACATTTTGTCATTGCAGTTGTATCAATCGAACAGAATATATTATACTTCAGAGTGCTACGCATAAATCTCGGTTAAACCAACATTAAATCGCCAAGAACAGCAGGCGGTATAAATATTACTGTCAGAACTTAATTAAGAGTCCTGGGTCCGAACGTTGACGGAGCCAACCTACTCGTGATCTTACACGACTTGTCACCGATCTCTGTGCGCCTGGTAATGCACATTATGTAACTTATCTACGCGCTTGTAAATTCTACGATATTATGATATTATTAATTCGCTAATAAGCCAGCAATTTTGGCCTGAAATCATGCTCGTGTTTTCCAGCAGTAGTTATCGCGATAATAATAGCTGCGCGGGTTCATTGACCGCTCCAGTTCTATTCTAGTTACATACTAGTGTTACAACTTTGTTTCTATGAATTTCATACGCTGAAATGTTTGAATTTTGTACGCATCGGGGCAGAAAATGTGCAATTTAAAAAAATATTTTTCTTGAAAAAAATACTATGGACGGATTTAACTTTTATTAGTTACTTAATGAAGAATTTTATATAGGTACCCGGTGTTTGATTAATTTTCTTTACATCTGTTTTTCGCTTCACGTTTTCCTCTGAGACCGGAAAAATGCTATTTTCATTTTTACAGCGTCTTTGCCGTTATCTTTAGGATTATGAGAAAAAAAAACTGATGAATAATTCAGAAGTTTCTAGGGATGTGTGCACGAATACTTTTATACTAAGTATATTATGAAAAACGAATTGATGATTGATGGTTACGTAAACTTACATGACCTCATAATAATCCTTAGTTTACATAAAAAGAACTTCACACTAGTAAAAATAAATAGGCGATCATACCTACAACTAAACATACTCGTGAATGCTTATTTGCATAGTTTATTAGTACAACTACAACTTGTTATTCATTTAAATTCAGATTTGTTTGAAATAAAAGTAAACTCGACCTGAATCATTATCAAATTAGGTTATTTTTTCAACAAACATGATAAAAAAATCAAAGTACGCACGTACTGAAATTAGTTAAAGGATGTTTTGTTGATAAAAGGCGTGTAATTCATTCAATCTGTCATATCTGGCGCACGCGTCGAATCTGCGACGCGCTCGGCGTGGGCGCAGCGGGCGACAGCGACGCGAGACACGCTCCCGCGCCCGCGTAACCGCGTGGGCTACGTGCGGTGCATTATCCACGGATATTCAGCTCTCGGCGATACGCATTCTATTTACTACCCAACAGATTACTCACGCATCTCATTCTTATAATATTCTACCGGTAAAGAAATCAATTACGAACTTCAACCCATGAAAGTTTCGGTAAAACACGATGTTGCAACTTACAACCAAAGCTAAATTATGGGTGCTACTGCGAAATATTAAACCAAACGACTCCCTAAATGTACGCAAACAAGGCGCATGTTTATCAAGATTGAATTCAACAGTACGATGCCAACAAAAACCGGCTCCAAAGCCCTACCATGTATGGCAATAGTGTCCTGCAAGTGGATACTTGCGATAACTTTATAAAAACTTGATCACAACTACACGAAACGGTCTTGCAAGCCGCGGGTTGGCTAAAGTTCGCACGGTTCCTACCTTTTATAGGTCTGCTAGCCTATTCCAGCTGTGTCGAAAGCTAAACACCAAGAAAATGCAAGATACACTATCTGTTGCACCATACCATCACTGCATGTTCGGAAATTCCTACTGATTTAAAGAGATTCGTTCGTCATACTTAAATAGCAATAATTTATCAAGCATCTGTGTAATGGAGTAATTACGTTTATCGGCTTCTTACGAAACGACCGATATCTGCACTAGTAAGAACTTATTGCACGTCGTGCTATCATTCTACAACTTTTTGCAACGAAGGAAAGTTGCACAGCGAGACCTATCCAGCCCTATTGTATCTATTAACTGGCTACTTTCTCATTTCTTGCCATTTACGGTCCGTTGAGAAAATCGAGATGCATTTTGCAGTATATCAGCGCATGATGAAGAGACGGAATGACAGCATAACTTAGGCCCACTCACGGTCGGGCTGAGTCATTTATCGTGAGGCGTATAAATTATTTTTCAAAGGCTATAGGAGCATTTGTCTTATAATAGTTAGACAAAAAACAGAAAACCTACAGGCAAAAAAGGTTAAGCGACTGTTGCGCTCGCTGAGCACGACGATTTAAAGAAAAACGCGGTGTTAATCCACATGGGAAGCCTTGAGCGTGGTGTCGGGTTGCGGCCGCGGCTCCGTCGGCTTTAGTTACATGGACGACCGCGCGCCCGCCACATCTTCCTACGTGCTCTGCGAATAACACACATCACTCCTCACAGCTACACTACGTCCGAAATTTAAAGCTCTCCTTTGATCTTAGCGATAAAGGCGATCTATCACACTTGAGGAGTCGCAAGCAAACGAAAACCTGCAAAACATTTTATGAAGTCGTTCAGCTCGTTAGCCCATGTTTGATCATGATGCGATATAAGTACGTATATGCACGGTCGACGTGAAAATTACCGCTGCGATAAATTCATAAACTCGGCTTTAGGTCTTACGAGCAGTGCAACCGGTCGCCGCAATCAATATGCGGGCAGACAGCAGGCCACCATAAATAGAAGAAGTGGACTGGGATTTAATGATGCCGCTTCGCGAAAACGTGCCTCGCTTGTCTCCGTTATCAATCATGCTTACAGCTCAGTCCCAGTATCTCCGTATCGTTTCACTTGGTTATTAGATTCCAGTAGGAAGAAACCGATATTTATTTTATAGCGTGCCTATTGAATTTTATTGCCGGACTCGAACGGACGTGATTTATTTTTTAGAGACCGAACTGAACCAACTCGAGATAAGTAAAAGATCATGTAAACGGTGTTGTTGAATGTTGCTTTAGGTACACTACCCCGGGTAATACAGCGGGTGTGGAGAATTATGAAGTTTCCCCTGTCGAGTAAACGGGGCGTTCTCACGCGAAACGAGTCGGCTACAAGACAATACCGGTCGCGTTATTTACGCGATAGATAAGTGAAGAAAATGTTTTAAATTATCTCGCGTGCTTCGGTCGTTGCACGAGCGGACGTTAGCAGCTACAATAGTAGCACTTCGCGCGTCAGAATAGCACGAAATAGCATTTAAATTACCGTCACTGATTATCTGTGTTAAAATACTATCTAAATTACTTTGAATATCTGTCTGGTTGGGTATGAGAATCGTGACTAAAGACCGGTGGACTCGACTCTTTTTTAGAACAAAAAAAAACTTTATTTAGACAGTGAATGCTTAATTGGTCAACTGGCTGGTTAATTGAATTAATGGTTATTATAATACCAATTTTACGTTCATTTAACTACATTCTCATCAGACAAGTTAATCGCCTAATAAGATGATTGCTTAGTAAGTGCTTTCTCTACGGTTCTTGCTTTTAATAAGGCGATTATAGACTCATAAAATGCTAGAGGTATGATTAAGCTTCCAGATAATAAGTCTAGGTTTACCTGCCTAATGAGCTGGAGAAATTCTGAAGACTTAGCAACAAGAGCTGACAAGATTGAGTGAAAACTATTACAGCTCGTGAGTCGTGATACCAACATTCAAAGCTAATTGGTAATACTGACAATACTTAGAGCCTAACTGAAGGAAAAAGCAAATTGTAGCCATGAACAGCTAAAAGATATTAGCATTGGATAGAGTACAATAGAAATTCCTATACCAACAAGTGCCCAACACTGTATGTTTTCGATAGGTGGACGGAACTCATCATCTCATCAACTGTCACTGTGTGTGTGTGGGTGTGTGTTTGTGGGGGTGTGTTTGTTTTAAGTACCATCCGAGGACGTGCGTATGAATACACAAGGCACGACCGAGGACCTTTTCAAAGCGAGGACCTTTTCGAGGGTCCTCGGTTTGACTTGACCAAAGATTCGTATTCTGCAAGCGATTTTGAGTCTTTCTATATACTTAATACGAAAAAGTTGTCCGAACCTCGGTTTGATCAAAATTATTCATAATCTTACACAGACTTTGTGTATCCACCAGATGGTGCCACTGTCGCCTCATACACAGACTCTTTACACTCATTTCACGTTTGTTGTATTATCCGAGGACCTATGTGTTAACTTTAACACAAAAGACCTCGGTTAGGTAGCTTTTCCAGACAATGTGTATTTAAGACCTCGGTTTGCTAGATTTTCCGAACAGTGTGTATTCTAGTCCTCGTTTCGACAGTTTTCCTTGTGTGTAGAAGACAAATTATATGCTATCATTTAAATAAAATTATGAAGTGAGAAAATCGAAGGTAGACTGAATTCTTAAACAAACCGTTAGTAGCTACTAGGTGCATGAGGAAATAATCAGGCTTCTTCTGCAGTATGTGCTAAGTACCTAGGCCCGCTTATATTATGCAACATTTGCACCATAAAATATTGTATTGTCTGGAGGTAGGAGCTGAATACGTGTGCTTTTCATAAAGAATCTAAAGTAAATGCCTTCCTAGGTGAAATGTCTGCAGCAATATTTGAAGCAAATATAAAGTACAAAGAAATACAGAACATGAACGTACTAAAGAAAACCACGTCATACTTTACTGAAATAAAAGTAGGTTTATTTTAAAATGAAACAAATTATTTAACAAAGTTTTACCAACGATCTACTTATAGAAGTAATCATCAAGTTGCAGTAACATCTTTGAGAAGAATGATTAGAAAACTTACATAACAGTTAATAGAAAACGACTCAAACAAAAAAGACTTATAGAAACCATAATTAAAAGAAATCGACATAAATTGGGCTAAAAACTTAACATAAAATTACATAACACAATGCTTAGTTAGAAAACAACAAAGAAATTTATCAAGTGAGATCAAAATAATTTGGGAAGCATGTAAACTTAATAACTTAATGGCGCCGATTCCCTTGTTCACAAACTAAACTAAATTTAAGTTCAGTGCATCTTTTTCTGCAATTCATTAAAAAGGACAGAAGATAAATATTAGTTTAGTCCTGTCAAATTAAGATACTCCATAGCAAGTTTAGACGTGATTAAAAACATGGCTACTAAAAATATTTTATCCCCATAGGGGTGTAGTTTTGAAAAATCGTCTGGGATGTTTCTATAGCTTGACTTAAAGATTATTTATACCAATTATCAAGCCACGTAATAAAATACTTCCCTAAGAAATTGACTATCCCTCTTCACCCCGTTAGGGGTAGATTTTTTTAAAACACTGATTATACTTTATTATTTATTTTGGTGTTACATACTGAGTTTCGAAATAGTTGGACCGCGCGTTAAAATTCTTCCATACAAAATTTTACACCCCCAATCTCCCTTTAGTTTCAAGTTTATTAACCAAATGAATAAGATTTTTCATATAAACTGTATTCCTGCTTTTCACCCCCACAGGGGTGGAATTTCGAAAAATCGTTTGGGATATGTTGATTACTTGACTCGAAGATTTATTTATACCAATTTTCGGGTTATTCAACCCACGCCCTCGCCTGTATAATTAACTACCCCTTTTCACCCCGTTAGGGGTAGATTTTGAAAAACCCTGATACACGTTATTCTTTATTTTTTTGTGTCTTAAGTATAAATACTGTGTTTCGAGTTAATCGGACCGCGAGTTAAACATCTTCCATACAAATTTTGACACCCCACAACCCCCCTTTAGGGGTTAGTTTAGAAAAACAAAAAATGCCAAACTTCATAATTTACTTAGATAAATATTTGTGCCATGTTTCAAGTTTATTAACTCAAGGAATAAGACTTTTCATACAAACTAAATCCACCCTTTTCACCCCCTTAAAGGTTGAATTTCCAAAAACCCCTTCTTAGTGCTCCTCTACATTATAAAAGGAAGCCGTGTGCAAAATTTCACAATCTCAAACTCAACTCAAACTCAAAGCATTTATTTCAATTAAACCAATTACAGGCACTTTTGAATTGTCAAGGGGTCTGTCAGTCAGAAAGATAAAGATACTCGTAGTTGCCCATTCCAAAGCATAGGTACCTATGGAGAAGAACGGGCAAGAAACTCCATGGACACTCTTTAAATCAAAATAATATGGTTACAAAGTCTTGTTTAAATCATTCATGTAAAAAATTATGCATGTGAGAACGATGCAGAACGTTAAAAGCGTCCGTAATGTCTAAAATCACATTCCTAAACCCAGTAGTTTCGGCTGTGCGTTGAACTGCGTTGATATGTCAGTCAGTCAGTCAGTTTTTCCTTATAAATATGTATATAGATACGGCCATTATTTTTAATACCTACTGTTTACGTTAAAAGCAACAATCACGAGTGTTTAACAAAATAAAGCGCTGACAAACGTAAAGACATTGACTCGTCCTCGCTTGGTACTTCATTCTAGAAAAAGTGTGTAAGAAATAAATTGGAACATTTATTATTATCTTACACGTAAAATGTTTTAGGTAGGTAGGTAGGTATTTTCCAGGTCCTCGGTTTATACAAGTTCTACGCGAAAAACTGTCCTCGGTTTAGTGATATAAAGTCTAACACAACGTCCGCACTTTGTACAAGCTATAAGAAATATTGTGTAAAAATACGTCCTCGGAAGGACGTCGCAGGGCTTACGTAAGAGGTCCTCGGTTGGCTTACACAAAGTCCTCGTATGTGCATCGCTGGTCACATTTAGCTGTGTATTTCAGGTCCTCGGTATGATAGCCGAAATTCATACAGAAAAATGTTGAGATAGCATTATCCCAGTAGGCTCATCACTATAGATTTACTCACCTGTCTCTTTCTATCTTATTCTAAAAGGCCAACGAGGTATTTAAACCAGTTTTTTGGAGGGTCCTCGGTTGGTTCTAGGACTAACAAGGTCCTCGTAAGGGTGTCTGTACAAACAGGGGTGTGTGGGTGTGTGTAACTATCATACTCATTACATAATTGCGTAACACACTATCAATCACAATTTGAATCCTTTTGAAAGATATTGCTGATCCATTGCTTTGTATGTTAGAAAAATTCGTCTGCTCAACAACGTAAAGAACGCAGTGAATGTTGTTGAACTGTCAAAATGAAAGCCATTCCTACTGTTAGTGTGTTTCGCAATTACCCAGAAACAGTATCTCACAAGAAGCATTATCGGATCTCGGGACCCTATCAAGAAATAAAGACAGAAAAAACGAAATCACGTTGACAGACAGTTTAAACAAATTATCTAGACAAACTGCACCCAACTATATGCAGCATTGCAGCCACAAACCTAATATAACTCAGTGACTGCGTACAGTCAAGCGTATGTGTTGAGTGTTGTAATAAATAACAAACAAACGTCGCCGGGCAAAAATAGCAGCGAGCACTACGGACAGGGGAATGACCGTCGGTTGACACACAACTGGCTCAAGGCCTGTAGAGATTAGATACCAGAGCCGCATAACAAATACACATAACGACTGACAATTGCAAAATAATACGTGGCGAGAACAATTTAGCGAGGAATGGCGAGCTAAAGTTGATGATTTGCGGATTTTTGAGCAATCTGTCGAAGAGATAGCCTTTTTTTTGGAGTGACAAAATGTTTTTGGCAATTTTTGGGAGCAATTTAGCGAGGAATGGTGAGCTAAAGTTGATAATTTGCGGATTTTTGAGCAATCTGTCAAAGAGATGACATGTTTTTGGTGAAACAGTGTTTTTGGCAATTTTTGGGAGGAAATTCCCAGTAGAAGACTGTAGAGATAAGAGATTAGATACCAGAGCCGCATGACAAATACAGGTTGAAATTGAAAACATGCGACAAACCGAAATGGGAGATTGTACTAAGGGACCACATTGCCCGCAGAACAGATGGCCGATGGGGCCGAAAGTTTCTGGAGTGGCGACCGCGTACCGGAAGACGTAGCGTTGGAACGGTCCACCGTGTGGGGGGCCCCACAAGGTGGACCGACGACCTTGTAAAGCCGTTGGATGCGAGAAGCACAGAACCGGTCGAAGTGGAGGTGCTTGGGGGAGGCCTATGTCCAGCAGTGAAGGTCTTTCGGCTGATGATTTGGATGAATGGCTTTGATTTTCTTTTCTAATCGTGGTAATTTAAGTGTATATCATTTTCGCACTCATTCTTGAACCGGGTTTTCTTACGAAAATTTCCAATTTACGCCACTATTCGTAAGACTAACTGGGTTAACCAGTAAACGGTGTCAATCGAATAAAAATAATGGCTTCAGCTGCGTTAAGAATTAATACAGCAGCCATACATTAATTAAACCTTTACGTGCATTCACTAGCAGTCAGTTACTTAGATTTATATGTGTAAGCACTGACAGGACAGGCAGTCAAGTCCACATTACATGGACATCAATTTCTCTAACCTGACTACAACAAAGTGCAACACGGCATTGAATTGGTACTTCGCGTTTTTTATCTCTTTCTTTTAATCAGAATTGTATGAAATAAACGATGCTCCTAGAGTTAGCGTTTACTGATATATTGTGAGAAATTGCCATCAGTTAGTGTTAATTAGAAATGTATACAGTGTTCTTTACAATAAGACAATAAACTTGATAGCGATAGCGCCATGATACTAGATGCATTCATTTGTTGGGCTTATTAGATGTCGTGTCAAAGTCAAATGATTTATTTCAAATAGGCACATTAAAGGCACTTTTGAACGTCAAAAAAAAACTAAATAGAAATGATTCTAGTCGCCCATTCGAAAAGGTAGATTTCGTATGGAGAAGAATGGGCAAGAAACTCCACCGTTACTCTTAATTAGTGGGATTTTTGATGCAAATAATACATTTAATAAAATGCATGTAATTAAATGCTATCTAAACAAAGTTATATTCGTAGATAAAACGTACTAGGTACGGTCAGCAACAAAAGTCAATTAACACTGGAGTTTTTCTCAATAATCGACTTTTGTTGCTGACTGTACGTGACACAGATGTTTGCAAATCAATATTGAATCGATCCATTCCGCACAAATAATTCGTCAGATCTTAGTCATTCAACTAACGTTCAAACTCGAAGGAATGTTTGCAAAATCAACAGCATTCCTACTGGTTTTTTTATCAAATCTACTTAACCACTTTAAGGCTCCCGCAGACAGGCGCGACGCGGCTCTGTTGGAACTATTTCTGTGTAAACTTTATGGAAATAGGTTTACCGGAGTCGCGTCGCGCGCGTCTGCGCAAGCTTTTTCACAAACGTATTCAAAAGCCATCAATTATATTTTTTGTGGGCGTGTTAACTGCTAATCGATTCCGTTCCGATTCAGTAATGTTCTTATGAATATTTCGCTAATAGCAACGAAGTTTAACAACATTACGTTGTTATTGTATGGGTTTATGCAATACAACATTAGCACACAACCACTCGTAATAATTTCATTAATTTTATGTAGTCGCTTGAGTAGGTGCAAAGTTATGCGAACTCGAAATATGGTAGCGAAGTACTGGCGCTTGTATTCATTTTATTTTCTTTGGAACGATGCCATAAAATAAAAGTAAATAAATACTTTTTTCTTATATATGGGTAGGTACGTTGTTGTTGGCTGTCTGGACATTTAAAAAATTCTACCAAAGACGTATAAAAAAAATAGTTGAGTATTCAATTAATTTCAAAGTGTCTAATAAAATGTACATATAAAACACCTTTTCTTCCCACAGGTGCTCCTGTTATAAAGCCACATTAAACCGAAATAACGTTTATTTAAAACACTAAAAAGGCGACGTTTTACTTTCGTCTGGCGGTTAGAGAAGGCGCATAAAGGTATAAACCACCCAGTGGTACGATTAAATTACAGAAAAGTTACGTTTATTCGGTAGAAAATGTACCGACCACCCCGGCGCCACCCGTGACAGCGTTTTATCGCGAAAAGTGTCACCCTGTGTTTTTATGGCGCCGACAACAAAAGCAAACTTTCACCTCCGCGAAGCTTTTGTGCAATAAAATTATTTTATTGGGCACCTCTACGACCTGCGGCCAGTGGAAAGGTAGATAGATACTTGCTTTCATACGAATAGATCTCGTTGGGAAAAAGATTAATTACGTAAAAGCTATTCTACAAAATCAAAGCATTTATTTCCAATAAGCACATAATAGGCACTTTTGAACAAACGACGGTGATCGTGAAGGAAATAAACATCGTGAGAAAACCTCTCAAGTCCCGTCTCGGAATTATTGGTGACATCTACCAACCCGCAAGCAGCCCCCGTGGTGGATTACGGCCCACTCCCTCTCACCGAGAGAAAGCCTATGTCCCAGCAGTGGGAACATTATAGGCTAATTATGCTTATGCACGTAGAAGCTAGAGGTCGTCAACAAATCCGACAATATAGAATTTCTCACATATTTTGGTGGTGCTACTTTTGACGTCATTCGTACTTGGCTGCTAACTAGACTTTTTACTATAAATCTATTATTGTGCGAAAATTATCACTCTATTTTCGCACTAGTTACCAGTTTACTACTTAATCGCTTTTCACTCTTAACAGTAGTTTCATGTTCGCTTTTATACGTCGGAAAATACATAAAAATCCTATTTGAAAGGACTGTTTAAGTGTTTACGCTAGACGTTAGAGCTCTCGAGAGAATCGATCCTGTCGATAAATTGTTATTTTCTCTTTTCTGTTGTTAATTCAGATTCTTTAAGTATTAGGGCCACATACCTTGATTTGATATGAGTTGACTTTGTGCTTCGGTAGAAGGTTGAAAGTAGAAAAGTCCAGTCTTCGGGAGAATATGCCGTTAGCGCCAGCACCGGCTCTGCGAAAAAAAAGAAAAATAAAAAAATATGCCAGATGGTTGCATCTGTGAATCTTTCTGTAAAACGTTTCAACGTAGCCCGAGGTAAAGCCATTACCGTTCTTAACAATATGTAATCTCGGATATTACAACGCCAGACATCACGTTTACTCCATTCCGATTTGCTGTATGAGCAACTAATATCTTTACCTCACCGATCCCGAAGTCTTCCAACTTTTAACCCTTTCACTGCGGTGATGAATCGAAATCCAATTTTCTGTGTAGGTAGGTACTGCCCTTTGCGACGAGCACATTTCGTGCCGTCAGTATTGAAATGGTTTAATGCCTAATCGCGTTATACGGATTTACAGCGAACACGCAGACTTGCGGATTTAAAGCAGACGGAATGCAAGCGCCATTTTTAATCAAATGACGTTTTATCCTCATTTTATTTTTAGTCCAATCGGTAAGGGCTTTCTGCATTCGTAAATAGGAAGCCCTTGAAACAAACATTACCAATTACCATACAAAACGACATCTTTTTAAAGGAAATCGCGAACAACAAAGACAAACAAAAAATACACAAACTCGTTTGGCGCTTAAACCACTTAACATTTTTATAATACCATCAAGATATTTACAAGTATGTAAAAATCTACATAAAAACCTTTAGATCAGGCCCGTAATACGTATAAAACAATTAAATGAAAACGTAAAAAAAATATTCAGCATCTGAGTTAATAAACTGTAAACTAGTACAATATGCATTGCTTTTTTTGCGATACACGAGTAAAAAACAGTCTCCAAGGTAGCGCGAAAAAACTTGTTTTTGACTGCCAAGGCCATCAGAATTAGATACCGGCTTTCGTATCTCGGCCGGGGCGTGTCAATACCAACTATGTTTACATTCGGGTATAGATAAAAAAACCGGTGATTATAGTGTTGACGCTGTTGTTTTGTAATTCTTTTGGCAGACATTTTAGGCTATTGGAGCATATTACATAAAATTCGAATGATTAATCGATTAGTCTGACTAACCGACTGAATACTAATGTAATCAGTGTCGCTTGATAGTCACGAGGTGTAATGACTAAAGCCTTCAAAGTTTTTATTTTTATTTTCGTAAGTACCGACGAAGATCGTGCGCGATGCATTTTAAATATCCCTTTATTGTACATTGTAGGCATTTTGATTCAAAGACGAAGTTAGCAGTCGAGTCGACTTGTCTGAACGGAAGTGCGCTCGACTTAATATGACTGACCTTGGACGTACAATAGGTTAGTTTAATTTCATGAACAAAAACGCCGACAGCAGGCACTGGCCCAGTTACGTAACACGAGTGCTTTAGTGCCTCTTAATGCTCGTGCTTGTTAAATTAGGACATAAATGATAACGCGGTCCGAAACGGGAAACGCTGAAGTATTTCGGATGATAATGGTGAGCCCTCAGAAATATAAAAAACAATCTAGGGATGTCTAACTTTTTTTGCAATGTTGATGCAGTTGCGAATCGCTCTTGAGACTTCAGGGGAAGCTTTGGGTATCCAACTAACAACAGATGCTTGAAAGGCAATGGAAGCTGTTGAGAGAAGCAAAGAGGAAATACCAGCCAAGATCAAGCCAGACTTGCAGATTATGCCAAATATGTAGCTAAAGGGGCGAAGGTATTTTAAAGGTTGTCATTAAAAAATCGCTCTTAGCGATAAGACCGCCCATTGTCACCCTTTGTAAAATTTCTAAATTTATGTCTGTTGTACATAAAAAAGAGTATTCTATACTATTCTATAAGTACAAGAAACAGACAGATGAGCCAGGATCGTCACACAGTGGATGCCGGAGACGGCATCGTCACAGAAGTAGCAAGGCCAGGTGTACTCAAGACGGTGGCTTTAAATCTTGATGAAGGACACGTTCGTCAGACAGGAAAGTCCTTGTGACGTCTTTTACAAGACTTCCTAAATTCATGGAAGAACGTGTCATATTCTAAATTAGAACGTTAATGTTTTGACAGATGGAGCTACAATGACCTCAAATCAGCATGATTATAGCAAAACATGTATTTTGCTCGCCACTCACAGCACGTGAATCCGATTAGATTTAGCGACTCGCTTAATGATGTTTTCGAAGGCAAACTAAATAAAAACTTGCCTTATTTACGATCTGTGTTAATATTTTAAATGTATTTAATCGAACCTCTAATAATTCCCATTTTGCACTCCTAAAAATATTGAACACTAATATATAATAGTCCACTTAGACTATTATATTAGTGTTCAATATTTTTAGTATAGGATGGGCCAGGATCGTCATACAGTGGGTGCCTGAAGACGGCATCATCACAGAGGTAGCAGGCTTAAGCAACACCAGGTGTACTACTCAAGACGGTGCCTTTATATCTTGATGAGACTCCTTCGTCAGACAGGAAAGTCCTTGTGACGTCTTTTACAAGACTTCCTAATCCTAAATTCATGGAATAACGTGTCAAATTCTAAAATTAGAACGTTAATGTTTTGACAGATGGAGCTACAACGACCTCAAATCTGCATGATTATAGCAAAACATGTATTTTGCTCGCTACTCACAACACGCGGTTGCCAACGTGAATCCGATTAGATTTAGCGACTCGCTTAATGATGTTTTCGAAGGCAAAATAAATAAAAACTTGCCTTATTTACGATCTTTGTTAATATTTCAAAATAAATGTACTTAATCGAACCTCTAATAATTCCCATTTTGCACTCCTGAGAGGTAAGTTCATTAATTTAAAAAAGAGTTCATCATTTATATAGTTCTGTTCCATGTGTGAACAGAATGAAAGAAAATTTGATTTCATTTTTTTTTTGTGCGATTTGTAGAAAATTTTGTCTAAGTAAAATTGCTTCTTTGAGCGTAAATAGTAGTCTTTTTTTCTGTTTTTATTTTTTTTCTGTTTCATAATAATTTAAATACTACACGTGGAAACTTGTACTTGGCCTTATTATTTTGTATAAATTATTACTGACTTACTGTATTTGTTTAGCTGTAAGTTTTCCTAAAATAAATAAAATAAAATAGAACTAAAACTATTGTACTCAAATGCCCCATATTAACTTCGGATGTTAGTCAAATCATATAAAAGACCTTGTTTACAGGACCAACATTGTCATGATATACATACAGCGAATGCAATGTGGCCTTGGCTGTTGAATAAAAATAAAGATCTTTTTGTCGAGTCGATTTTATATCAGAAGTGCGGGCGGACGCGGCTTCGTGTGTGTGCATTCGACGAAAATACTCGACACGCTTGCGCTCGCGCACCTCCATACACAAGTCACTGTTTACTTAGGATAAGGTTAGGATCCAGTCTTAAAAAGCAATGGTATTGACGATAATAAGGTACATATTTTAGTTTGACTATTACTCAAGCTCTTTTAGCACTAGCGGTGTTGTCCAAAGACTGTTCTTATATGACGTTGTTTTGTTTATCAAGACGTTTTAAATTAACATTTGTGTTTAACAAATATTGGCATCGCAAGGCTAACGCTAAAAGGTCCACAAAGATATTCGGTGTTTTGATATTCATTACCATTCTTTGCGAAAAACTTGAGGAGAGGACAACCACTAGCTGCTTGATTAAAGGGGATGCGCCGTTAGCCCATGAAACCCAAATTTTCTTAGGTTTTTTGCAATTTTCCGGTCCGTGTCAGGTAGTATGATGAAAAAAATATGATTTGCAACCGTAATAAGTGTGTTAAGTGTGTATTTACAGATTATAAATCACTAGCTGCGCCCCGCGGTTTATGTCGATCTCGTGGGAGTATCGGGATAAGAAGTAGCCTATATGTTAATCCAGGGTGTCAGCTACCTCCATACAAAATTTTATCAAAATTGGTCCAGCCGTTTGAGCGTGAAGAAGTAACAAACATATAACCATACCCTCACCACACAAATTTTGCAATAAATTTCCAGCGTTGTGTCATCGCGCTTCTCTTTCTTTTCTATGCAGTCCGACTGTGACCGCGCTTTAGGTTATGTAAGCCCCCTAAAGACAGATTTTTAATTGTTTATTGTGTTGCCACGATTAAGACGATAAAATTAATTAAAACAATTTTCATAACCTCACTCCATTTAAAATTTAATTGGAGTCAATTTATAATACCGGTGGTATTTTAGGGCACGAACACCAGTTTTATGGTACAGAAGCTGTTTGTTCGGTTTAGTGCTTAGATAAGTCGAATGTCTATTGTGATTTGAAAGTAGACACCTCAGACTGAGTGGAAGCTGGCAGCGAACCGGTTCAAGACTTTCTCATTCATGCGGCCCACGTATAGCGAGTACCGAGTGTACCGACCGGCTTTACTGACACGAACCAAAACGTAATGAAACATTTTCTTGTACTACCCACATTATTATTAGATTAGAATCACGTAAGTACGAGTTAGCATTGTCTGCTGCAAATTGATGTGCCTCACCATGAAGTTTTTTGTACGTGCATGAAGTAACACAATGATTTAACCCTGCGAGGCTGCCAATACTAGGCCATAAAAAGTGTAACAAAGAACTGGCTGAATATCATAAACAGAATTGGAATTCTAATTTTTTGAATCATCGTCAACAGCCAAGCCAGCCAGCAACTTCTTTTCACTATGCCTTGCAAGTGCGTTGCGTATGCGTTCACAGTCTGATCTTAGTCTCAATCTGTCAAAAATACCTCTAGTTTCCCTACATTTTTGACAAGTTTTTGACACTGATTGTGACTAGATTTTGATCGTTTTTAATTACTAAAATTGACCTTGTTTGAACTACTCGTTTATTTGGCGCTACTTAAACTACATTGAATAAATAGTACATACCACCGCATATTGGGTTTTAAATTGTGACACAAATTGAGCATTGTGCTCCATCTGATACAATCAAATGGTTTATATGGTGGAGCGCTACTATTTACATTAGACGACCTCTAGAAGTACTGACTCCGAATGTTGATATGCTAATTCAGTCCACCAACAATGGCGTAGCATTCTTAAATATGTTCGTATTCCCACACCGTACAAAATATTTACTAACATTAAATTAAACCATGCGTGTACCAGCGATCCATTTAAACGCATTTATTTCGGTCACGGTCCAGATCTTTTCACCCTAAACGGACTCCCACAGACCTTGAGACGGAACAATTAACTAACAGTAAGTATGACAAAGGAAACTGACGCTTAAAAACAAAAACAAAGACACTCCAAGGTGCCATTGGGCGCCATTCAAACATGCGTAAATCGAACGTGCCTCGAAATTTCTTACGATGGCCGTCGCGCGTCGCTTACGTAATTATTGGTACCTATAGAACGTTTAGCATGCAATGTGCAAGCAAATACATAGGCCATATTGATTTATTGGCGGTTGCTCAGCGGAGACATGCTCTTAGTCAACCAGTATTCTACGTCAAAGACATATTTGAACGCATCTCCGACACGTAGACATGTAGCTTACATGGTTTCTCGTATTAACTTATTAAGGGGAAGCGCCAGTAGCACGCGAATTTCAAATTTTCTTTCATTTTTTGCAATTTGCAGATGAAACATTAGAAAATTTAAATTTCGCGAGCTATTCTGGGCTGTATATGTATTAACGACTAGCTTCTGCCCGCGAATTCGCGTGAAATTTCTTGTTTTAACTAAAATATATCCTACAGCTGTGCCCCGTTATTTCGTTTTAGCTTAGCGTTCTTTCTGACTTTTTTTATTTTGCTCCGCTCCTAAGGGTCGTAGCGTGATGTTTCATAATAGCCGTTAAACCTTCCTCCAGAATTGGGCTAACACATGCAAAAAGATTTTTTAAAGGAAAGGACCCTTCGGTTTCGATTTATTTGGCTAGTATCAAAATATGGTCTAGTCCCATCTCAGCACCCATGAATTTATTTATCATGCCTACGAAATATTCCCATCTCGGCATCCTGTCCTAAATCATTCTTTACACATAAAAAATGGAAACAATATCAGTAAATCAACTCGATTATTTATTAAATCAAAATAAATATTGTCCCTCTCTTTCTTTTATCTTTTACTTTGTCCACTACAAAAAATCCACCAAAATAAATATTTATTTTGACTTAATATCAAGTTGATTTAGCTACTCACTACACTGTATCCATTATTTGATAATATGTGTATCTAATAATGATTAATGACAGGGTGCCGAGATGGGACTAAATCCAATATTATTTTCATTTTTTTTTTATTGCGTTGACTTAGAACCTTGATTTTTTTAGAGCTTCAAGGGATCGTAGACCCACGGGTCGTAGACCTATGTAGGTCTTTGATTAGAGGGACCACAAAGTGATCCTATAAGGGTTCCGTTTTCCTTTTGATGTAAAGAAACCTAAATACAAATTCTTCAGCTTTATTATACAGGGTTATTGGTAAAACATTAACAAACTGAAATCGCGAAAAAAAAATTTGCTGACAACTCGTCAAAATGTAGGGAACAGCTGATTTTTTTTTATAGTGAAAGTTGTTCATAATGATGAGTACAATGGCCTCTTAAGAGGTTGTTAATGTTTTACCAATAACCCTGTATATTAGTATAGATTCACTGAGGTTGCAATAAGTGCTTGTTTACTCGCTGGTAACCAATAAGCCGCTTGCGAAGTTGCGACTATTTTAATGCCCGGGCGTGGGCCGGCCTACTGCGGCCACTCACGACCAGTCGAGAGTCGAGACGCCGCGTAGACGCGGACGGAGTGACAAACTGTCCGACCAAATCGCGGTTGTATCTCGTAGTGGAAACATGGACATTACAATGCTTTATGTGTTTATCAATAGGCCTTCGCCCCCGCGCTACGAACGTATAATAATACACATACATTTCATAATGGTGCCGATTCTGTTGTTCACAAACAAAACTAAATTTATGTTCAGTGCATCTTTTTCTTTCTATTTCATTAAAAAAAGGACAGACGATAAATTTTAGTTTAGTCCTGTCAAATTAATCAGCGCCAGAAGTAAATTGACGTAATTTTAATAGGCAAGTTTATAATCACGTCTAAACTTGTATGAAGGTGGCGTGACGATCTTATAAAATTCGCAGGGCCAACATGGCCAGAGATCGCACAAGACAGGGAGGTTTGGAAGGAAAAAGGGGAGGCCTTTGCCCAGCAGTAGGACACAAACTAGGCTAACAAAAAAAAAAAACTTGTATGGAGTAGGTACTGTCAGGCGCTGATTAATTTGACAGGACTAAACTAAAATTTCTGTCCTTTTCTTAATGAAATAGAAAGAAAAAGATGCACTGAACTTAAATTTAGTTTAGTTTGTGAACAACAGAATCGGCACCATTATCTACGTAACAAACAACTATAATATTATTACCTATTTATTAATCTTGAACGTGGGTGTTATTGTCCATATTACGTTACATCATTTAATATAAGAGAAGGTAAATTATTTCATCACCATTGCTCTCAAAACGGGGTGGAGGAAAACATCGTGAGGAAACCGTGTTTGGAAATTTTTGTGGCATGTCCAACCAAAAATAAGACTTGTGGCATCTACCAACCCGCACTGGGCCCGCGTGGTAGATTACGGCCCGCTCCCTTTCACAAAGAGGAGGCCTGTGTCCCAGCAGTGGGAACATAATACGCTGGTTATGTAAGTTATTTATTTATTAAAAGCACTTTAATATTAATTAAATTAACAAAATGATAAATTAAGTTTATGGCAACATTTATTAACAAGTTCCACAACAATAACATCTAGTTAAAATGTAAATCGTTGTAAATAAGTGATCGTAATCGCGTTTTACAGCTGTGTACAGTAACATAATGAGTTTTACGGCCGCTTCGAACAATTGTTATTATGAATTCGCTTACCAAGGTCAATGGCAATACCTAAAACAACATCTAGATTGCCTAATGTTTCCGTAGTGTTTTTGTACTCACTCCTTTCAATGCGGTTAGGCAAAAAATACGATTTATTCCGTTCTGATCCCCTGAACCCCCCCCCTCGATCTCCTGCTTGATCGTCTTCTGTTTTAATTTCTGACAGAAGGCCTCCTGCTACGATCCTTTCATACCCCTTTTGCCTCGTTTACGTAGGACCTAAACGCAAGTTTTATAATGCCTAAGGCCGGCCCACATCGGCATCGGCACGGCTTAGGATTTTTATGCGACGAATAAAAATGTAACTTAATTGTATGACGATAAAATTGAAATTTCAATGATAATAATTGGCACGGTTGGCGCAGTGGTTAAGCGATTGACTGCTGCGCTGCGTGTCGCGGGTTCGATTCCCGCACGGAACAAATATTTGTATGACCTACAAGTAGTTGTTCCGGGTCTGGCTGTTTGTGTATGTGAGTTTAAATGTTTGTAAACGCACCCACAACACAGGAGAAATTCCTAGTGTGGAGCAACGTTTTAAAAAAAAAAAAAAATCACCGTAGTTGCAAAAATAAAGATAGGGTATCCGACATACCGTGTCATTGAAATTTAAATTTTATTGTCATCAATTAAGTTACATTTTTATTCGTCGCATAAAAATACTGAGCCGTGCCGATGCCGATAGTGGGTGCCGGGCCTAAAAGTATATGATGGACTACTATCTATGTGTATGCTAGTTAGATAGTGTGTTGAAAACATAATACAACAAATTTGATACGATAGAAAAAAACATGAAAATACCTCTAAATACTTTCTTTTCACAATAAAAACCATACAATAATACACATACTTACAATAATTCTGTTTTTTTTTTTTTTTTGCTTCGAACAATAATATTGTGAATTGCTTACCAAGGTCAGCGGCAATACCTAACACAACATCTATTAATTACCTAACCTGTTTCCGTAGTGTTTTTGTGATGATTATACAGGGTTTATTGGTAAAACATTAACAACCTCGAAAGAGGTCATTGTACTCATCATTATGTACAACTTTTAATATGGGACTAAACTTGAAATCGCGAAAAAAAAAAATCTGTTGTTCCCTACACTTTGACGAGTTATACAAACATAAATGTAGGGAACAGCTAATTTTTTTTCGCGATTTCAGGTACTTAATTAATTCATATTATTATGTTTATAACAAAACAACACGACGTGTTTCCCCAAAGCGTTAGACAGAGGTGCCCTACAGTAAGGCTGTGTTTCCACCAGCGATGAGGAACGTGTGTGCCGTGAAACCAACCAATAACATCGCTTCATTTTTATAGCTTGAACTAAGTCAGCATTGGTATTGGTTAGTTTTACACACATCCCTCGCTACGCATCCTCGCTCATCTCTGGAGGGCCTTTTTTTTTTTTGAGGATATCAAATGACCCCTCCCGCTCTGGTTGGAGCGGAAGGGAGTGTCAGACTCTTACTGACTAAAACCCACCTGTGTTCCTTCCTTAGCCCTTTAGGTTCCGGGCCAGCGGTAACCCTTTCGGACAATCCCGCTGAAATCAAATGACCCCCTCCCGCTCTGGGTGGAGCGGAAGGGAGTGTCAGACTCTTACTGACTAAAACCCACCCGTGTTCCTTCCTTAGCCCTTTATGTTCCGGGCCAGCGGTAACCCTTTCGGACAATCCCGCTGACCCGGCGGCATCTCTGGTGGGCCTAACACCCACATTTCGCAGTTATGTTTAAGTTCCTTGTAAACACTCGGGCACAAATTCAAACTACCTGCTCGAACGCTGCTTTTGCTACTTTGTATTCCTGATGGAAAAATCCAATTACATTTTGCCCGACCTGGGAATCAAACCCAGTTAGGGCTGCCATTTTTCCGGGTTTTCCTACTTGTTTTTTTTTTTTTTTGATTTATCCTAGTTTGAAGGGCGTCCGGGGAGCGCCCGGGCGGGGTTTTTATATTAGTACTTTTTGTGTTAGGGGAAATTCGACTTTGAATGATTTGCAATAAATTAAAGCATACGGAAAATATACCCGTGCGCTCGTGACAATTCATAATTATTTTGCTTTTCATTCACTTTTTGACGTGACAACGTCTTAAATTAGGTTGCGGCTGGGAGTCACTTATGAAAAAGTGTAACGCTCGGTAACGTTACGATGAGTCACCGAACGAGAGAGAGGCCCGCCGAATGCCTTGCGTCTCTCTCCCACTCAACTATTCTACCGAGAAAAAGACGTTGTCACGTAAAATCTTCGCCCGTAAAACCGACTTTACAGGCAACCATTTTTTTTTTTAATTTTCATTAATGCCAAAAAGAAGAGCGTTCCTAACTATTTTTGTAAGAATACCTCTCAAATAGAGAAGAATGTATAATTTTATTAGTAAATTAAGCGATTCATTTGCATATTTTGTATTTTTCTATAAATAAGAAAAAACAATACCTACTTAACGACGCGATGTTTTTATTTAATTGTAATTTTTTTTCGACATAGTCCGAGGAATAATCTTTGTTTCACCCAAATGTACGGGGATTTTGAAGTTTTTATCTGAGATCCATAATTTAAGTGATGACAGCCCTAAACCCAATACCTCACGCGAACCCTAGATCAACGAGCTAGTGAAAGCCTGTCAAGTTATATTAATCTTTGTTTCACCCAAATGTCCGGGGTTTTTGAAGTTTTTATCTGAGATCCATAATGTGATGACAGCCCTAAACCCAATACCTCACGCGAACCCTACATCAACGAGCTAGTCAAAGCCTGTCAAGTTATATTAGGCGAATTTCGAACTAATAAAATTAACATTAGAGACGTGTAAAGTGCCATTCACTTTTCAAAACAAATATTGTTCCCATCCCAGACTTTAACGAGCATAAAAATTCAATTTAAAACGTTGTTTGTTCTGTAACCTAAGCCTAACCTCAATAGCCCACACCTACTCTGTATTGACTGTATTGACAGTATTGACACGTCTCAAACGTAACCTACCATTAGGTGCGAGTTTTAGCGGTCATAATGATGCATCATCATCGAAACGTGCGATGTAAACAACACAGACCTTGGCCTCGGCGAACAATAGGACCCGCCGGCCCCACTAAATTCGATTACCTAACAGTCTCGGCTATTTCGCTCACGATTTTTGCCATAAAAGCAAACTGCGCCGCGCCACAGGCCGCGCTTTTGCGCCATTATTTTATGTAGCGATTTTACGCAAACAAAAACTTTAAAGTTGATGTGTTTAAAAAAAAACCGGTCAAGGGATTTTTTTTTTTTTGTAATGTAACCACAAATTTACGGTTTACGGATTGTTTCCTGTAATTGTGCTACATGAAATTGCTTCTTGCCAAATTTCATGATTCTAGGTCAACGGGAAGTAGCCTATTGGTTTTGATTTCGGAACATAAACGCCCGTATCTTTTGATTGCTTTGACTTAGAAGTTTGATTTTTTCACTGCTTCAAGGGATTACAGCCCTGAGTATTTGATATTAATTTCAACTTGATAACTCTTCGCTTTCCTGAGAAAACGGGTCTTGAACTCTTGATTGACGGACAGTTAAGACGGGTTACGAAGTGATCTTATAAGGGTTCCATTTTTCCTTTTGAGGTACGGAACCCTAAAAATGCTAAATATAAAAATGTGAGCACGATTTTATGTAATAGAAATCAAGGTTGCTAGAACAAGCGTTGAGAAATACATATATGATAATGATTATGATTATAGTCTGCTGTTACATCGTCTGATCGATGTTTTGTAGGTTATCGAATGGCTTGAGAAAATAAAAATCTTCGAGAATATTGAAACCAACATGGCCAGAGATCGCTCAAGGAAAAGAGGAGGCCTTTGCCCAGCGTTGGGACACAATATAGGCTAACGAAAAGTAAAAAAAAAACTAATAATAAAGCTGAAGAGTTTGTTTAAACGCGCTAATCTCTGGAACTAGAGAGGAAGGCTTGAAGGCTTCTTGAGGAAAGCTTATAGGCTATAATATACCACAGATATAGATAGACCTAGATAACGCAAGTATCACGAACTGTATGAAAACCAAGCGTGCCATTTTTTTACTACCTACTATGACGTCACAAGCTCGCGCTCTCGCTTACGCTTACCCAGTGAGCAGTACACAAGACTGAGCGCGAAACTCGAAAGTGGCGGCTTACGATTTTTGATCGTAAGCTGGTGCCATTTTTGGCACGCAAAGTAGTTGCTCTTGCGTTATCTAGGTGTATCTATGTATATCTGCGGGCTTATACCCTTAACATCATGCCAAGACCCTTACAAGCCGGGCAAAAATAAGTCGGAAAGAACCAAGTACTTATAAGCGCGGGCAGGGGATTCGATGCGACGGGGTGGGTCGGGCGGACAAGAAATATCACGCGGACGATGTCGCGGGCAGAATCTAGTATTTAAAATTTTAAATATGTAAGTACATACCTATCGATTTTATAATTTATAAATCATTATAATTCCAGCAAACATTCCGTTTGCGAAAAAAGATACCGTTTCCCAATACTACTTACGAGATTCCAATTAAAATATCTCCTATATTTGATTCAGAATTTCAGATAATTATTAAGTTTTGAAACAATTAACTCTATGTTAAACACATCAAAGTTCAAATTCCATTGTAGCCAAAACCCATTTAGGATCTTTTTACTAAAAAAAGTAATTTAAAAAAATTAAACCGACTTCAAAAAGAAATTAACTCAAAATTATGAAATAATTTTAATTTCGGAAGTCGGTGTCGATTGGGATCTGTATTTTATAGTTTTAGTTTTTTGCCACCGACTTCCGAAATTAAAATTATTTCATAATTTTGAGTTAATTTCTTTTTGAAGTCGGTTTAATTTTTTTAAATTACTTTTTATTTCGTAATTTTTAGTTGTTGCACTAGAATTTGACCAAGGTTTTGAGATATTTTCCCTTTGACACTACACCCGTAGCTCGTATCAATAAGCCAGGCCGTCTCACTTTCACGTTTTAGTCCATATCTTGAAAATTACTGAATCGATTTTGATGAAACTTGCACTGTTCCCTAAGTTGAAGTAAATGTAAGCCAATAAAAAAAGAATGGTCACGATCCGATTAATAGTTACGGAGATATGCGTGGACAAACATACATACATACATACATACATACATACATACATACATACATACGTCTACAAAATTTTGTATATTTGTTTGGAAGCCCTAATAGATTGTCATGTGTGAATATAATGCAATTCCAATAATATTACATACATACGTATCGAATTGATAACCTCCTTTTTTTGAAGTCGGTAAAAATTGCCACTCAAAAATCAAGTTTAGAATACACAACGATAGTTGAGTAAGGTGGCAATGGTTGTAAATATCCGACATTAAAAACTGAAGCATTTATAACAAAGGTGGAAATTCAGTAGGTGAAGAATTTGAAAAAAGAATGAGCCCTAATTGACAATGAATGAACGGTCAATAGCCTGAATTGGGAATTATTTTACCATCTTATTTTGAACGTCGAACGTTTTTAAACGTTAAAGAGTTAAATTGAAAAATTGGATGAGAGATGTGCTGGGCCAAACAAACGGGCAATAAAAATAATCAGGCTATTAGTTCAATTGTACGCGGGGGCACGGGCGGGGCGTTCGATCCACGGCTATCTTCATTATGTGCAGGGCTGCGGCTGCCTAATGCGATTTTACACTCTCACATATACGTAATTATATTATATAATAATATATATATTTTATTCAGGATTAAAATTGGTAAAATATTAACAATAAAATCTTAGAAATAATTTACAAAGGTATTTATTCTGTTAGATGCCCGATACTCGGATAAACCTGTATCACAGGATTCACAGGCGGCGGCATGAGCTCATTCGATCCTAATAAAATTCATAACAACATTTAACATTAAAAATTTTGGAACAGTGACAAAATTAAATTAATTCATTATTTTATACATAATTACACTTACAGTCAAGTTAGGTGACTCATTCAGTCGGGCGTAACGATGAACAACAGTGTTTTATTTTAAGCCTGTTTGATTCATTTTGTAAATAAAAATAAATACGATAAAGCGTGGAACGGAACTTACGACTTTCTGTGTTTATCACTGACATTATTGGCATCAGAGAAGGAACACATCTAAACATAGTCTGAATTCGCCAACTAGTCTTGAGCAAGCGTGGTGTGCGTGGTGATCAACGCTCTGCCTTCTCTTTATGAGAAGAGGCTTTTGCCCAGCAGTGGGACAACATCATCTGCCTGCATTTTTCTCAACTATGTTGGGGTCGGCTTCCAGTCTAACCGGAATAATAAAAATAAATAGAATAAATAGAACGGAATAATATTAGCACTGTTTACCTAGTTTATTTTTGTCCGACATGTTATCTACACTTCCATTTATTTATAGATGTTTACGTTTCAAAGAGCGATAACTTTTTTTTTTGGGTGGTAAGTCATCAGACGTGTGTCAGACTCTTGCTGACTAAAACCCAACCGTGTTCCTTCCTTAGCCCTTTATGTTTCGGGCCAGCAGCGGTAACCCTTTCGGACAATCCCGCTGACCCGGCAGGCTTCGGCCCTATGGGGCCCCTCCTCGATGCTGACATCTCTTTGAGGCGCGCGTGGATCACGTACGCGCCGTCCGGCACGGGCCTAGTCCTGATCGGACGGTGAGGCGCGGGCCTGCGGACGGAGAGTAATGGGTTTACTCTCCGTCCGCAGGCCCGCGCCTAGGGTGGCCGGGAGTCATCCCGTGGCTCCCGACGTCCGGAGCGTCTCCCGCGGCGGCTGGGACGGGAGGCTCTCTCCCTCCTCCATCCCGCCACCTCCTTCCCTAGCATGACAGCTTCGCAGAAGGAGGTGACTGCCTTCCCACTCCCTCTCGCTCCGGACTATGGCTTGCAACAGGGCCGGACGCAAGAGGTCGCCGCCGCTGCCGATCGCCTCTACAAGGACACGGCGGTGCTCTGCCCAAGCGGGGCAGACCTCCACCGTGTCCTCTGGACGATCCTGGCAATGGTGACACCCGGGCGTTTCCTCCCGCCTGATGATATGCAGGAACCTCCCGAAACATCCGTGTCCGATGAGGACCTACGTCAGGCGGTAGTTGAGGCCGCCGTGGCGCCTCTCTAGTCACTCCTCAAAGAGGGGTCTTATCGCCGCTGTCGTGACGTGTCCTGCGCTGGGTTGCGACAGTCGCTCTTTCCATGCCGCCATGAGATTGCGCCGGAGGAGGTCCATCCGCTCCGCCGGCCGCGAAAGCGGAGTTTCCGCCCGGCATAGTGCCTCCGCGACCAACCGCGGCAAGCGTAGCATAAACAGACTACTATTAGGCTGGTATTATTATTATAATGGAACGGAATAATATTAGCACTGTTTACGTTAGTTTTTGTCCGACATGTTATCTACACTGCCATTTATTTATAGTTGTTTACGTTTCAAAGAATGATAACTCACGCAAGGTTAATTTGAAAACTGTTTTTAGGATTTAGTATTTTATGAGTTAATTAAGTGTAAAATTGAAATGTACTAATTAAATTTTTGGTGTCATTATCATAAAAAATAACAATTATGATTCTACGAAAGACGTTCAAACTACAAATAGGTATGGATCATAATTTGAACATTAATAAACATAATTTTATTGCATGTCATGACAGTACAAATTACAGTAGGTAGTTTACATAAGGAATTAACATTTATTTACCATTTACTTTTTAACTAATAACTACTTTAGATTCATAGTGTTTGCTATTAGTTTTTATAACGACAAAACCGGTTTATTAATCGTTTTATTGTTATATATAAGACAGCGTATGACACGATTACAGGGAAAATGAAGTTTTATCTATATACTATACTAATATTATAAAGCTGAAGAGCATGTTTGTTTGAACGCCCTAATCTCTGGAACTACCAGTCAGATTTGAAAAAATCTTTTTGCATTTGATAGCCCAATTCTTGAGGAAGGCTATAGGCTATTTAATATCACGCTATGACCCTTAGGAGCCGAGCAAAAAGAAAAAAAGTCAGAATAAAATTTTAAAAAGAAAGAAAAAGAACGCTAAGCGAATACGAAGTGTTGCGACGGGGTGGGGGTACAAGAAATTTCACGCGGACGAAGTCGCGGGCAGAAGCTAGTGAACTAATAAAACTTATCAGATTTCTAACCTGCATAATAATATAATCCTGTTATTGTTAGCCGGCATCATCCCACTGCTGGGCAAAGGCCTCTCCTCATGACTTCCAGCTCTTATGATCCAGGGCTAAAGTGGACCACTGGTCGTTTGTTTTGTCCAGCATATAATCCTATCACACTAATACGAGTAAGTATTATAAAGGCGAAAGTTTGTGAGTGGGGTGTGTTTATATGTTTGCGACTTCTTCACGCTCAAACGGCTGGACCAATTTTGATAAAATTTTGTATGGAGGTAACCGACACCCTGGATTAACATATAGGCTACCTTTTATCCCGATATTCCCACGGGATCGACACTTGCGCGGGTGAAACCGCGGGGCGCAGATAGTTGATTCATATTATTTTCATGAAATAGTCTTTCAATAGAATTATATGAACTTAGACAACATTCAACCTGACAAGTGACCCGCAAATTGCAAAAAACGTAACAAGTACTTAAATTAGAATTTCGCGGGCTCACTAGTATAGAGGTATGAGAAACGGTGTAAAGTTCACTCATACTCTATTGAAAAGGGAGGATCCTCCGACCAGACGGGTGTTGTGTCTGGCGGGCAACTGCCCAATGATTCATATCGGGCCGTTGCTTGTATCTATGCTAGTTGCGCGGTAAACTCTGCTTGCGCGATGCAGGATTTGCGTGACGTCATTATGACGCGTTGTTCGCATGTGGGCTGTGGCGTTGTACATACCGCTACACTAGCGCATCTCCCTAAGGGCGTTTGTGCACTACAAGGATTTTTTTGCGGCAGCCCGATTTTTTACAGTCCCATAATTATGGCACGCCATATTAAAAAAAAAAAAAAAAACTGGCCAAGCGCGAGTCAGACTCGCACACGAAGGGTTCCGTACCACAAGGCAAACATAAAAGCAAAAAAAAAAAAACATTTTTGTTGTCTGGGAGCCCCCTTAAATATTTATTTTATTTTGATTTTAGTTTTTTATTACAGCGGCAACAGATTTGTGAAAATTTCAACTGTCTAGCTATCGCGGTTCTTGAGATACAGCCTGATGACAGACAGACGGACGGACGGCCAGACAGCGAAGTCTTTGTAATAAGGTCCCGTTTTTACCCTTCGGGTACGGAACCCTAAAAATCGGACTGCCGAAATTCCCTATATAGTGCACAAACGCCCCAAGGCGCCATCTCCACGGGCGAGAGAATCGCGGCGATAGTCTCGCCGTGCCATCGAATTCTCGTCGCGATGATATCGCCGTGTGGAGATTGATACACAGTTTCTATTGAATTTGATGCCAGGGCGTGAATATCGCCGCGATCACGCGATTCTCTCGCCCGTGTAGGCGCCTTAGACAAAAATAGACCTTTTAGTTATCTTTATGACGGCCTCGGTCTTTTGGTCAGAAGCTCTACCTACTGCTGAGCATGAAGTCCTGGGTTTGATTCCCGGGGCGGGCAGTGTTATTGGTTTTCTCCATCAGGAATTTCTCAGGAGCAGCCTGGAGTCTGGATCTGGCCCAGTTGATAGCCACAGGCTCGCCCCCTATTACATTGTGGGTGTACTAAAGGTACACTTCTGCCAAACCCTTCAGGAAACAAGGCGTGATGTATGACACGATGAGCCTATACCGACACCTCCTAAGTACAACTAAGTAACTGAAAAGTGCAAATTTTAATGTACGCTGTGTTTATTTGTCAGCTTATGCAGATAAACAATTATACGTTTGAGAAAAAAGTAGGTTGGGTTAAATTGAAAAAATAAAATAAAAATGTATGTGGTAAATAAAGGTTTTTAGATGCCAAAAATGCAATAAAAACCGATTCGTGTATCTGGCAGATACATACGTATACTTAGCGGGTGTCGATACTACCTTTCACTCGCGGACTGTGTGAGAGCGAGACAGAGGGCGGTGTTGGGCGGAAGGCAGCGCCAATAGTTTAGGTATTTGCTTTTTACGGTGAAAATAAAAGTAATTCAAAAAAACTAAATAACATAAGACCTGCTTTATAGTTAGTTCAGTTAGCATGCAAAGTTTCATGATCTAATTTGAAGTATTTTGTGAATACCACCGGTTTAGAGGTAACTTTGGATTTTTTTTCTATCGAGAAAATTTTATGTATTGTAATCTTGTTTTCGTCTACCCTCAACTTTAGCATAAATATTTATTTAAAAATTAATGCTGCGGTATTTTCGACTTAACGGAGGATCATGCTAAGCCATTTGAGGTAGTTTAAGCTAGTAAACAAGTTTTATCAAACAAAAATAGACATTTGAGTTATCTACATAATTATTATGAAGCTTCTAATTTTAAACCCTGTTTGGCCTCCAACGCGACTATAAATATTTCGCAACACTATAATGATATTTTTTTGGAACATATTTTATTATTGTTGTTGCCCAAGCCTAGTTCTGGTAAAATTATGTTTTATTGGAAAATTTATGAACAGATTTATCCATGTCACTATGCTTTTCTTGCTTTTTTTATGCTTTTTTTTTTGTCGTTTCTCTATTAATCGATGTTTATATTTTGCTTAAGTAGGTACCTACGTATTATTTTCACAGCTATTTCTATACTAATCTATGCCTAATCATTAATCAAGATGTAGAGTTTGTTTGTTTCTACTAATCGGATTTACTAAGACTTCGCTGTCTGTCCGTCCGTCCGTCTGTCTGTCACCAGGCAGTATCTCAAGAACCGCGATAGCTAGACAGTTGAAATTTTCAAAAATTATGTATTTATGTTGCCGCTTTATCAACAAATACTAAAAACAAAATAAAAAAAATATTTAAGGGGGGCTCCCATACAACAAACGTGTTTTTGCCTTGTGGTACGGAACCCTTCGTGTGCGAGTCCAACTCGCACTTGGCCAGTTTTTATGCTTTTTTTTGTCGTTTCTCTAATAATCGATGACTATATTTTGCTTAAGTACCTACGTATTATTTTCACAGCTATTACTATACTAATCTATACCTAATCAGTAATCAAGCTGAAGAGTTTGTTTGATCACGCTAAGACCCTTACCCGAGGGGCCACGAAATGCGACGCTCCAAGCGAATTCGCCTTGCGCTGCAAGAGTCAGCGTCGAGCGTCAAAAACAAATGTATGTCTATTATCTACAAGGCCACAAAATAGCGCTGCAAGCAGCAGCAAAAGCTACGAGCGGATTTGCACGAGCGTTCGATGATCCGACACGCGTTTTTTATGAGCGTCGAAAACAATTGTATTTGTATGAGAAAATTCCACAGTGTGCACGAAACAGTCGCTCCACGCGCTCGGATAGAAGCGGTCGCGCCACGCGTCTGCGTCTAAAACAAATTGTTTTTGTCGCGTTTATAATAACTATCACACACATGATGAGTTCACATCCGCAACATAAGTTTAGGAATGTTGTAAAAAAAATGCCGAAAAAAACACGTTTGTTGTATGGGAGCCCCCTTAAATATTTATTTTATTTTGTTTTTAGAATTTGCTGTTATAGCGGCAACATAAATACATAATTTGTGAAAATTTCAACTGTCTAGCTATCGCGGTTCTTGAGATATAGCCTGGTGACAGACAGACGGACGGACGGACGGACAGACAGCGAAGTCTTAGTAATAGGGTCCCGTGTTTACCCTTTGGGTACGGAACCCTAAAAATGAAATGCTGTTCGTTGGTAAGCGCATCTCTTGAGAACGGCTGAACCGATTTGGGTATTGTTTGTTTTAAAATGTTCGTAATAGTTCGAAATTTTCAAATTCGGGAAAAACTGAACGTGCTTTTTTATATAGGATTTTTGTATTAGACAGGACGTCTGTCGGGGCAGCTAGTAAGTACTTTAATATTGTAAACGCTATCCTCCCATACCTACTGTAATTTGAAAATATTGTAAAAGCCAATTATTTTTAAAAAGAGTAACCGTGGAGTTTCTTGCCGGTTCTTCTCCATAGGAAACGACCAATTGGAACCGTGCACCTAGCTTCTGACGTTTCATAAGTGCCCATGTAGGCTATGTGAAATAAAATATTTTGATTTTTAAATAAGGTAATATTTGCGAGTTTGTGTTTAGAGAGGGTAATCATCGTAATCGTAACTACTGTTCCGACTCTGAATTTTTTTCACTAATGAGAAGCAGTCACAGACACATTTCCACCAGCAGCCCCCGACCCTGTAATTGGCCTGGAGGTCCCAAGCCCGCTGGTGGCCGTCCTCTTCCTCGCCATCACGCGTCGTGGTGGTGTTGGTGACGACGACGCGCGACGGTAGGAGGAAAAACTCCTCGCTCGAGCTCGACGCAACTACAGCGACAGCGACACGGCGCTCACAATTGCGGCGCGTACGGATGTGAGGTGGAGCTGAGCGACGAGGCCGGAGATGGTAGGTGTGCCTGTGGTCGTATCCTGGCTCTTGACTGCATAATTTACGGCCGAATGTAATTCTATGTTAAAACAAGAAATTTCACGTGTACTAACGCGGCGGTGTCCTACGTAGCGTACGCGTCATCGCGATCGCGTTTGCGAATGGAACAAATAACTATTGCGGCGGCCTACGTGAACAACCGCACGTGGGTGCGGTGCCAAGCAGCGAAGCGGCCGCGATCAGTTGGTTTGATATTTTCGCGCGAACTCTTGCGGTGCGATGGCTTGTTTTAAATAAATTAAAATATCATCATCTGCCTAGCCTTTTCCCAACTATGTTGGGGTCGCCTTCCTGTCTAACCGGATGGAGCTGAATAGGTACCAGTATTATACATGGAAAAACTGCCTATCTGACCTCCACAACCCAGTTACTGGGTAATACGATACCCCTTGGTCCGTCCGTCCATGACAAATGCAGGCCCTGCATTTGTGCCCTGCATTGCAGGGCACTGAATGACGGTGGCGGCGTAGCGGCCGAAGCGGCGACTTCGCGCGCACGTAGGATAGAGCCGCCGCGCCGCGCGCCGCGTCGCGTTCAATTCGCGTAAACCGCATCGGATCGCTTCGCCATCGCGTTCGCGTTAAATCGCCCACTTAGGACGCCGCGTTAAGGCTCCAAACAGGCGCGACACGCGACGCGAATCGCGAGCGGTGCCTTTGTGTCGCGTGCGATTGGCGTCGCGTGTCGCGCCTGTTTGTAGGAGCCTTTAATCTTATACCTATAAATACATACTTGGCCAATATTTAAATTAATCGCCGCTATTCTCAGCTAACAAAGGAAAATAAACAACTTTTTGCACAAAAACACAGTTTTTATATTCAGAAGTCGTGTTTACAACCACTTTGTTGGATGTCAAAAAAATCTACGAGAAACAATGATTGCATGAATAATTCGAATTACCTTACTGATTCGAGACATCTTAGTAGCATCTTTTAGCCTACTAGCATCGTCCGTGTGAAATTACTTATATCCCCGACCCACCGCGTCACATCGCATCGTCCGCCCGCGCTATTACTTCTATCTCGCTTAGCGTTCTTTCTAACTTTTTTCGTTTTGCTCGGCTCCTGAGGGTCGTAGCGTGATGTTAAGTAGCCTTTAACCTCCCTCAAGAATTGGGCTATCAAATGCAAAAAGAATTGTTCAAATCCGCCGTCTAGTAGTTCCAGAGATTAGCGCGTACAAAACAAACTCTTCAGCTTTATTATATTAGTAAATATTAGATGTCGCAGATGGATTGAAGAATCCGCTGTTTTACAAAACTTCTAGTCGTTTTATGAAAGACGCTCATTGTGACTGCAAATAAGCCATCCTGCATTACGTCTAAACAGCGTCGGTAGCAGTTTTGTGAAACGTAGCGCAATCTATGGCAATCCAATGAACGTTCTTCAGTTGTTTTACATAACGGAGTTGTTTTGTAAAAAAACCGGGCAAGAGCGAGTCGGACTCACGCACCGAGGCGAGGGTTCCGTACCATCATATGTTTTTTAAATTTTTACCGGCGAGCTACTTACTAGATTTCGTTCAAACCAATTTTCGGTGGAAGTTTACATGATAATGTACATCATATATTTTTTTTAGTTATAACATTCTCATATTTTAGAAGTTACAGGGGGGGGGACACATTTTACCACTTTGGAAGTGTCTCTCGCGCAAACTATTCAGTTTAGAAAAAAATTATAGTAGAAACCTCAATATCATTTTTGAAGACCTATCCATAGATAACACCACACGTACAGATTTGATGAAAAAAAAAAATTTGAGTTTCAGTTCTAAGTATGGGGAACCCCCATAATTTATGGTTTTTTTCTATTTTTTTGCGAAAATCTTAATGCGGTTCACAGAATACATCTACTTGCCAAGTTTCAACAGAGTAGCTCTTATAGTTTCAGAAAAAAGTGACTGTGACATACGGACGGACAGACGGACAGACAGACCTAAAAAGCGGATTCTATAATCCATCTGCGACATACATAAATAGCCTACTCTGCCTACTTCAAGTTAAATGTCATAATAATAAGGATGTGGAATGTTCTCGATAACAACAGTTGTTGTTCAATACGTGTAATGGGTACCTCGTTAGTGAATCCTAAAATGCCAAAGGTTCGACCAGAGTGCCGCCATTATCACATAAAAGTTTATTTGTGTAGAAAACTGCGAAGGTTGTTGTAGATTGTTGTGTAGGTAAGATGGAACAAGTAAGGTAAGTTTATTTTTGTTTCGATTTTTCCGCGAATATTTTATTAAATTCTTGTAACTTATAAAGTTATAAAAAATCACAACTCTCTGTGAGACAACTTTATTTTTAAATATAAAGTAAGCTTGTGTCTGGTGTTTCGTTTATTTTTACATCTATACAAATAAATAGAATTGTCTGTTTGTAATGTCAAATTAACAGCTTTTTACTAAATGAGAAATGAAAACGCTACTTATAACAATTTTTTTTAAATATCCGCGAATATTTTCTTAAATTCTTGTAACTCATAAATAATCACAACTCTCTGTGAGACAACTTTATTTTTATTTTTAAATATAAAAAGTAAGCTTCTGTCTGATGTTTCGTTTATTTTTACATCTATACAAATAAATAAAATTGTCTGTTTGTAATGTCAAAATAATAGCTTTTTACTAAATGAGAAATGAAAACGCTACATAAATCTTTTTTTTTTTTATATTATTTATGTTTGTTCCGGCTAATCTAAAGGCTGGACCGATTTTAACGGGACAATCACTGGCAGATAGCTGATATTATAAGGAGTAACTTAGGCTACTTTATTTAACAAAAATAATTAGAGTTTAGCGCAAAAAAATTAAAACCTATGAAATCGCGAAATTGCGGGCACAGCTAGTCGAAATTAAAATATATAAACCTTTTTTATAAGGTTTTCTTTAAACGATACCACCAATAGGGACAATAGGAAACAAGTGAACGCGCAAGCCAATCTACATTTTAAATTGATTTAAATTCGTATCCCAAATTCCCAAGTTACATTAAGATGTAAACAAACAGCCACTTAAGTTATTCTATTAGCGAGCAAGACACAAATAAACAATAATAATTTTCATATTACGAACTTGCAAACGCAAACGTAAACGTTTAAATCACAAAACCTGTTACAGTGATGGAAACGTTACGTAATTATTGCGACACAGCACGAATGTAACAGTGGGTTCATTACATTTCTTTCTCATAATCACGGTCATTGCGAATGTTTATATCTGACGTTGCACGGACGAATTATTGTACATAATAAAACATTTTGAAGTGCAAACTTCTTAAGGCGCACTTTGCGCTCTTTTTGAACAATGAACGAAACTGTATCATCACGATCAGGTCGATGACGCTGAATCGGGTATACTCGGCTCCAGTCGTAAGTTTTCAGTTCTATAGTGTGTCATAAGATAAGCACACATGATTTTTTTTTGCTGCTTGTAAAACATTTTAAAAGAGTAACGGTGGAGTTTCTTGCCCATTCTTCTCCATACGAAAACTACCTTTTGGAATGGGCGACTAGAATCATTTCTATTTAGTTTTTTTTTGACGTTCAAAAGTGCCTTTAATGTGCCTATTTGAAATAAATGATTTGACTTTGACTGCATATTAAAATTACATAGCTTTCAAAATTTTAATGCAAGCAATTTTATAGTTTTCTGTCTTCTTTGTTAAAGATTCTGTTATTTAAATTAGCGCTTTTGTCAGTCAGTGGTGTGTAAGGTTTCGAATCAGATTTAGGTATCCGAAGTTGTGCTGTTTAGTACAACTTCGGATACGATCAATAAGATCAGAAGCATCGTAGCGAAACTATGAAGGAATCGGCAGAGTTATAGTCATCAAGTACGAATAGTCGTATTCAGAATGTGCAGTCGAATGTGAAAATGATAAATTGAAAGCAATTGTTATTCACAGTTGGGAATTTAACTTTAAATTTTGTGAGTGCAGCGAATGAAGTGAAAAAAATCTGATGCCATTTATGTGAACTTCTGTTTAACTAGTTTTTGGCCGTGACATCGCCCGATCGGTTTGCCGGGATAAAAAGTATCCTATGTGTTAAATACAGGTTAAAATCCATCTGTTAGCCAAATTTCATCCCAATCCGTTTATCACATTTATAATATTAGTAGGATAGTAGGATTTACAAAGTAAAAAAAAAATCCTAACGGAAGACGGAAAATAAAGTACGTTTAAATAGGTATACTGGTGTTTCGTAGTCTGTATTTCCCTGCCGTGCCGTTACAGCTGGTCATATTATTATTAAATTTACTGGCAATTGCTGAGTATAAGCTTAATTATTATTGAGTACAAATTACATGCAACAGCAATCGTCGCCATCTAAGCCCTAAGCTGTAAAGGAACTTAGCTGGATTCTGAATGAACCGGTTTGTGCAACATAGTATGTATCTTGGTATTCAAGTTTTTTATTTTGCAATCATCTAGAATTAAAATGAACATCATAATATCCCGCCTGTTTTTTCGCAGAGGTGCACCCATGTTTCGCCAGTTATACATATTTAACTCCCAAGGGAAAGAGACAATTGTCATCAACCGGGAACAACAACAAAACCAGACTCAGGGCTGCTACTGAAAAAATCCTGATGATGGGAAACCTATTAACACTTTGCCCAACCTGGGAATGGAACCCAGAACCTCATACTCAGCAGAAGCGCTACCACTAGACCAAAGAAAACTTGGATTAAAAATGAATCAAAATATAGAAAATATACATGTTTCAAATATGACGAGTTTATCAAGACGAGCGATGAGGGTTAAATGACTTAATTTTATGGTAAACAAAAAATGATCCGTTTTTGCGCCGTTGAGCTGGCATGTCCATACAAATTGTTTCTTGTTCCGAATAATTTACCTTTGTATAATTTAATAAATGACGAAAAAACAGTAAAAATGTACCTTTATTATGATTTCTCATAATTTTTAATCGAGATGAACATGTTGCAAATGTCTTAAGAATATCAGTGACTGGGCAGTACGGGGAGACGGACAGAAAATGGAGCAAATAATATGTAAATGTGATGGTCACGATCCGTTTATACATTTCAAAGATTCAACTTGATAACGCAGATTTAAAGTAATAGGTCTGGCCGTGGAAAATAACGAGATCAGACTTTATTTTTGGAATAACTAGTTCTTAAAAACACGAATTAAACTGCATCCTTTGAATTTATTGTAATTATTTTCCAGTCCAATACTAGAGGGGCAATTCTTGTAATTTTAAGAACGTTCACAGTCTGATCTCAGTCTCAATCTGTCAAAAATACCCCTAATTTCCCTACATTTTGACATTTGTTTGCCGCCGAGATGACACTGAGACTAGATGTTGAACGTTTTAAATTACGATAATTGGCCTTCAGCGCCAAATGTTTGATCGACATGGCCAAATATTGGGCATGACAGCTTTCAAAATCGCAATCAACAACTTGCAACCCACGAGTAGGATTGTATGCCGATTTAGTTGAAAAAATACTCACTTCACATTACTCAACGTCAGCGGCAACCACATATTATATTTCTGCTGCTACATAATCATGTTTATGGCAGGAAATAAGATTGTACTGTTACTACCATGTAGCGACAATTGTTGTGAACAAATGCTTTATATACAGTAACACATTGACCTTCCTAACTATGTATTTGTTGGGTATGGTTAGTGTTGACACACATAAAATACTATTTTATTGCTTTTCAAACGTGCTGTAAAATGCGCCGTGGTTTATTCGAAGTATTGGCATATTTACATTCTTGTTGTCTTATAAGAATTTTATATATTTTATGATAATTACTACCCTTGGCAACTGCACACTGCAACTAGCGGTTCGCGTGGAAATATATTCAAAAATATTCTTGAAAACTCTACACGTAGGTACTTAATGCCACATAGCGTCGTAATAATTATAAAGTGACCAATCCCTTCATGAAAATTTAAATGCATTTAATTTCATGGTACGGTATTAAAATGTCTGGACTTTATTTTATTCTCGAGTAATTTCGTGATTTTGCGTCAACACGATACTCTGGCAACAATTTATGCACACAAACTTGGCAACCTGCAGCGCATTTTTAAACAGATATCAAATGAATTGAATACAATGATAATAATATTAAAATGTCTGGTGAAACAAATACCTAGACTATTCAATTGCACTTAATACAAACAGTCGGCATAGCTGTTAATAATAGCTGTGTAATACTTGATAGGATATCAAGTTAACGAGTCGACGCAACTATAAATCTGCTGTGAACGTCATTCTCGTGGTGCAGCGAGCAATTTGCAGCGAATATATTGCAAACAATCATGGCACGACCAACTGACTAGGCAATAAGACAGGGGACAAACTTAGAATTTATTGCACGTTGCGTTTGTCATTCAGTATTACATGTGTGTGTCACGCCCCTTCTCTTACTGAAAATCCTGTACTGTGGCATTGTTTTTTTCACATTATTTTTAATGCTACTTTTTCATAAAACATATAGGTACGTTTATTTGCGGTTGCTTTTTCTGTGTACTTGAAAATAAATAATGGTCGGTTTATATGTATTTAGGTAACACATAATTATATTCATAAATTAATAATCGTTGTGTCGAACAAGTTTGAATAGTTTATGTTCATGATACCAGTTCAAAATAGAGAGAAATATAATATTCATTATAATATTATTTATGACTTCATAAGTAAATTACTTATAACATTATGTAAAAGGGAAACTTATTATTAACGTGGACAAGTTTTTGATAGAGCGCTATCCATCAGATACACCGTTACGTAATTAAGTTTTACAAGACATTGTTGTAATTAATATTATCTATGATCGTAATTATGGTAATGGTATAACAATGCTACTTTCAGAGTCAAAAGTCAGACAGGGATCGCAAAGGTGGATGAAATATTACTACAATCTCTCCGGGACAAAATTAAACTAAACGTAAAACAAGAATCCGTCTACTTGGGAAGTAGCTAAGCTACTGCTTAAGAAAAACAATTAAATTGCAGACCCTATTTTTACTTCAAAACATTAGCCTTATTATACCTAATTAAAATATCCGCAATTTACGCTTTTCATATAAATATAAAAAAATAATATAGTAGTAATATACATAGGGCTGCCAATGCCATCACCTAAATTACGGACCCCGGATAAAAACTTCAAAAACCCCGGACAACAAGAATTGTCACGAGCGAGCGCACGGGTAGGTACAGACGCCAGCAGGTCAACCTACCCGAAACTGTCAGATTTTCCCAATCAACCTTGAACCTTATGCTTTAGCAATAAAGTCGAAAATCTAATAAAGAAATCTGACAGATTGTAATAACTTGATGTGCCCCGGTCTGTATATCTGCCGCGCGGCGAATTTTTAAAACTGGTTTGTAAACAAATAGAATAGAACTGATTTGTGTTCTAAATTCATTAGTGAGTGGAATTTCCATAATTATATGTAAAAAGATATGATAAATTAATGTATTTTTTTTATTAATAAAAGCATAAATTATAAAATTAAATTAGCATTTTAATGAGGTTGAATTGTGTTACTTATGTAACGTTTTTTTTGCCAGCTCATCTGGTAATTAAGTGAAGGAAATAATAAATTAGGTACATAATTATGTAAATAGAAATCATCAGCTGCACTCCAGATGATGTTTTTTTTGTTCACTTCATAAGGTTTTTATAATTTAAGAAAAAAAACTTCTACAATTTCATTTTCCGTGTCGATCTTTTAACCACATAATACTTCAAATTATTATTGCATAACCCTTCGGCATACAGGCGTTTTTTGACGTGACAACGTCTTAAATTAGGTTGCGGCTGGGAGTCACTTATGAAAAAGTGTAACGCTCGGTAACGTTACGATGAGTCACCGAACGAGAGAGAGGCCCGCCGAATGCCTTGCGTCTCTCTCCCACTCAACTATTCTACCGAGAAAAAGACGTTGTCACGTAAAATCTTCGCCCGTAAAACCGACTTTACAGGCAACCATTTTTTTTTATTCGAGTTATCTTTTTGCTTTTTCTTTGTGAGTTATCTTTTTGTATGCACGTGTATCTGTGTCAAATAAATCAATGCTTTCTTTAGTTTTGACATCAGCCCTTTTAAAATGGCGCCAAAACTTGCCGACCATTTTGACGTTCCTTTGTTTTACAGTTCCAAAAAGGTTCTAATTTTAAAAGCACCTAAGCTAGCCTAGCCTGCGCATTGTTATATTTGTACAGCTCAGGCACACAAGATAGGCGACTGCAACAGTAGATTTGACCTTTGCGAAGGGACAATGAACGCGATAGGTGTTCGAGCGCATTGAACTACTGAACTTTGCTTACTGCCGCCGATTGCTCCATCCAACTCACGCTCCCTTCTTTAATGGCATTCTCTTGTATACCTACAGTAGCAATTTCAATTTAGGTCCATATTTAAATTAACTCATCTGCCTAGCCTTTTCCCAACTACGTAGGGGTTGGCTTCCAGTCTAACCGGATGCAGCTGAATAGGTACCAGTATTTTACATGGAGCGACTGCCTATCTGACCTCCACAATCCAATTACTGGGTAATACGATACCCCTTGGTAAGGCTGGTTGTCAGACTTTCAGGCTTCTGACTACCCGTAACGACTGTCAAAGATCCACGAATGACAGCCGGGACCAACGGCTTAACGTGCTTTCCGAGGCACGGAAAGGTCACGGTATGTAAAGATGGTCACCCATCCACAGACCAACCGCGGCAAGCGTAGCTTAACCTGATGGATCGGCCTGTGCGGCTGTTATTATTTAGCTACGTTGATTTAATTTAGGTACTTAATGTAAATATTTAATTTAGGTAGTTAATTTAAATATTTAAATTAACTATACCTAAATTAAATCAGCGAAATATAAATCGCTTATAAATGAGTTCCCTAAACCGCAATTGATCGGAGAATGTGACATTCGATTTTCAAAAGCAATTTTGCGAACTTCCTTTGTTTGATTCTTTTTCTTTTTCATTTAAATGAAAATGCATTTTCTGAGAAAACAATACGTATTTAAATATTTACTTAATTATGCAGTTGTTAGTTTAACCAAACTAAATGGCGGAACTGCTCAAAAACCGTGTTGCGAAGTCAAGGAACAATTGGACGCAGGGTTTCCGAAGTCTCTCCTTCCGCGGGAATGCAACGAAAGTGATTGCCATTCCAGTCGGTCGGCACGGCAACGTCGCGCGATCCTCTTATATTTAGTCCCGGGAACATAAAGCTTCGTTTACAAATTTAATTGCATCGACGATCGCCCGCCACGAGACGCAAATAGCCACAACTCGTCCCTGAACCTACCCGAACTTTCTCTCGCTCGCAGCAAGAGAACGCTGTGAAAATATTTGTTAGTTTGTTTTTAAACGCTCAGACTTGCAGCTTACAACTATCTTACTAAGTGCATCGATGCACTACAAGAAAGTGACAACGAACAACCCATTCTCGTCTTGTTCCTGCGCCAAGCTACATTTTGTTCTTAAATTATTTTTATTGCACTCGCAATCCGAATCGGTAAGAAAGTTTCAAAGTTTCATGCAAAACTGTCGCTTATATTACGTCGTGGATGGTCATCGTGGTCTGGCGAGAGCAGAACTTACAAGAGTAATTTTGAGAATTAATGGATAAATTATGCATAGTTCGCTCTGAATTGTCGCGAGTCCGTTCGAATGCGTAATGAACTTAACTGCAGTACTGACCATGTACGTGGCGCGTCGATAAAATACCACATTTCATAAACATTTTCCAATGATATCGAAGCAGAAACCAGTCGTAGAGTACAAATTGGTAATGAACGCTCGAGACGAAAGCGTCGCGCCTCGGTTCAATTTAAATAAATTGTTAAATAGGATGAAGTAGAAAACAGGGCGACTTAAAACGGCAAACACGCTACACTTTAGGAGCCATTAATAATTTTCGAGCAGCAAAGTGCATCCTCGGGTAGCATCGATCATTTGACTCAGACTGTCGCATAGAACAGAACGCAGATGGGAACTTACGCCCGTGTATGTACGATCGCGGACACTCCCGCCTGACCACCACTAAATTCATTTTTGCTTGCACTCAAAAAATAGAACCGCACTCGAGCCCCGCGCCAAGGTCAAATAGTTCGTCCGTAAAATTCACAAAAGGAGTACACGTGATGCGTCACTAAGCTACGTGCAGGTTGCAACTAATTGCGATATCGCTTTCCTAATAGGTGGAAACTTTAAAGGGCCGTGGCTTGGCGCCCGTCGCATCCCAGGATTTAGGAAAAAAAAATTAAGTGATCAGGCGGAAAACGCAGTGATGGTACGTTGTCGTGTGGAGTGGGACATATCGGTGCGTGCCCACACGCGTACACCACACAATGCATACAATGCACACGTAAATACATCTTCGCCCGACTCCACTATGCATAATCACGTGAATTTGCAAGTAAAATGACGAGACACGGCACTTTTTAAGCTTTGCAAATGTAAAAACACAGCATTGTCTCGGCTAAACCGACTTTCGGTCGGGAAAGGTGAGTATCGTGTTCCAAAAATTCGATACAAGGTCGACCGCAATGGATGCGTGACAGAGTGGACTATTAGAGATGCACGCAAAAGGGGTTCGAGTGGGTTGTGTATTTGTTGGATGCAATTTATGCAGGCATGCACCGTTGCGTCGATCACGCCCTAAAAACGGCGCTAACGAGCCGTGCCGGCTACCGGCGTACCGCGTGCCGCCGCCGCCGGCATGGGAACGGAAATCACCGCCTCTTACTGGCGGGAAATCCAGACACACTTCAGACAATTGACCACGACGACGAACAACAGAAAAACACTGTTTAATATAAGAAAATTACGGCGAACGCACGGTTGTTACTGGTTGCCGTGGTAACTAACAAATTGGACCACGACAAAGTGAATGCTTTACATTATTACTTTGGTTCAGAACATTCGAAGGTTTGAAAATGGAACACATAAAAACTGCACCTCTGTGTTTGTATTGTCCACAGAAAATTCACAATAGACGAGTGAGTAACGAATAGTAATGCATTAGAAAATTAAGTTCTCTGTGAAACAATAAATGCTTTCACAAATTCATAAAAAAAAGGTTTTATTTGTTCATTGCGCGCGGCGTAGCAAATCATACGCATTTATGTAAGAACCAGCTTGAAATAACCACAAGTGTGTCGAGAATGCATTGACTCATTACATTAGATAAATGCAATTTAAAATACAATACAAATGTTTTATTCAGCGTTCAGTGTGTTCATTTTTTATTACTGTTTAATTTAATTTTAGATTTCCAATAAAAACTGACCACAACACAATAGGTACCTAATTTTATTCTGGTGCCAGTTACAAAATATTTTCCTGCGATTCTATTTTTAAATGCCATCCATCAATGCGTACAGTCAGTCACACATTGCTCTTCGAAATATTTATTGTTTTAAAGTTAAATAGTCTAAATACGCTATTAATTTAATTTTAGGTCAAACGTCTTGAAAGACGTGTGTAAATTGGATGGAGGAGTTTCAATAAAACCTGACACACACTTTAAGACGTGTTCAATGTGGTGGAGTGATATCCTTTAGAGGCCTCCCCTCCTCAAGTTTGCTTCACGCCCGACTGGCGACTGACTCACAGTGGTCGCGCCTCAGACATACTATGTACTGCACTTAAATGTAATTTAAATAAGTACTCAAAGTACACATCAGGTTTACTTCGATGTTGACAAGCATTAGCCAATGTTTACCACATTGCTAATAATATCGATTAGTGACAGTATAATCGTTATTATCCGAAATCGGAATTTTTACGTAGGTACTAGATTTTTTAATCCGGTAGTTGTTTTTCTGTTTCGCCACCTGTAATGGTATGAGAGATATGCAAACAGATAAATTACCTAATTAGTTTTTATTGGGCAACCTGGAACTAACCAAAGACATTTTAATAAATGTGAAGGAATAATAAAAAAAAGCCGTACAATAATAATTTAGTATTTGTGATTCCTGTAACACAGGTTCGCCTAGCACAGGAGTCAGGGGTTTCACATGTATGGTTGTAATATTTTTATGACAATAAAGATTATTATTATTATTATAGTAAAAAAAAGAGTAATGCGTACAGTCGAGTTCAGAATCATTTCAGCATAGTGTTATTTGCTTGTGCTATTGGGTTACCTTACCAATCGAGAAATATTTTGGTAACTAAAATATGGAAAATCCCACAGCATTTACAAATATGAATGAAAATTTACGATTCGCAATACTAGCAAGGTCTTAAACCTCTTGTTTACGTCGGGCTCGCCTCAAGGCCACGACGTGATTCTAGCCAATGTTTTTTATGTAAGTAACTAAAATAAGACATTAGCGATATTTATCAAATAAATATTCATGAGATTATTCATCGTTGTAATAATTATATAAGATATGAATGAACGTAAAGGAACTATTAAATTATATATTGCATTGACATTTTAATCAGAATAACATATCAAAAGATTCATAAAACGGCGTAATAGTATTTATACCTAATGCATAATGTAGCTTGTGTCTAAAAATACACCTTACCGCAATAACCTCACAAAAAAATACTACACTTCATTCATACATTATATTTTTCAAATGTTACTTCACGCATAATATTACGTGATCCTTAAATAACAAGTATAAAAACTACATTATACTTTAAAAAGTTAATAACAAGTTGCCAAAAATCTAAACTACTGTGTTTTTTACCAAAAAAGTCACGCCCACTCATTAATATAAAAAACCGGTTTTCAGAAACCGCTTCATCATAAAAATGTTATCGACCAATTTATACTACATTTTATTTTTATAAGAACTAGAACAAGTATGTACTTAATTTATATTTATTAGAACTATAAGGATATTAAAATAACTAGCATAATTTTAGTTTCTCAAGGTAATAAAGTCTGTAACTTATAAAAATATCGTTACTCGCGAGTCCTTCGTTATAAAATTAGAACAAAAATATAAATAAACATAAAGACAATCATTAAGATTAAAATTATACGTTACTTTTTATACATTTTGTAGTATTCTTTTTTGTTATTAAGGGTGGGTAGCCATCAGCCTGTCTTACCGTCAATCCTCACTGTAATTATAATATTTTAAACAGTAGTAATTAATGCTAAAATTATAACGTCTACTAAACACAATAATTGTACGTATGAATATCGTGCCGTTAAATATTTTTTGCAGTTTCTTTTGATATTATGTTTATGTGTGACTCAGACTCAACTTCATAGCTGCTCTCATTTATTAAGTACATAATATAGCTCTTTTTGTGACCTTAAAAAACTGAGCTGTACCTATCCTCTCAAAATATGACAAAAAAGGTTTTTGTACTCTAACATCTCTGCCATTTTCTTTTACTACGGAAACAATTTGTTAAATTTTTTGGCTACCAATCTTATGTAACATGGTTGCACAAAATGCTGAAACGGAAAACATAGAACCATAGCTGCATAGCCAGTTACAGGTCACTAACCTGCGCTAACTAAAGGTTAACCTTAAATTTCTCGGAATGCAAAATAAGCATTGCTGCATTGCTAGTTTTAAACTATGAAAAACTCTAGCTAGACGACTAAAGTAAATAGTAGGTATTCAATACGACAGCTGAACTTCTTACTCAATAAATTCACGCAAGATGTCTTAAGTATGTGTACACAACACTATATTATGCGACGCACCTCAGACGGACGCGGAATGCAAATGGCTTTATTTTAAACAGGTAATTTCCTTCAGTTTTATATAGCAACAGGAATACGACGTAAGTCATACACAATGATTTTTAAATAGTTGCTCACATCTTCGTGAAATTCGACTGGAGTATTTTGTCAGGTACTTACTTAGTGGCAAGATGTTATAGGGAAACTTACAACTTTTTACTGAAATGCTAATACAATATTTAGGTCTTTTTTTGGTTTACCTTTAAGTTTACTTACAATGAACACCAAATTTACATAAATCGGTTACTTAGATTTGCTATTCGGTTTTTAAATTAACCTCCATCCGACCCGCATAAAGAAGGTATTTTTAGATATAATTTAAAATTGATGTCCGATTTATAGACTCGAGACATAATAGACTGTATTTATGCGTTAGTAACATAATTGAAAACAAAACGATGCGCCGGTGCATACTAACTGCTTCATTTGTTCTGTTTGGAATCGATTTGAGAAATCTTATAGGTAGTTGGTGCCTCGCCTAATGACGTAAGATTTATCATGACGGTTTATGTTTGTGAGCTTTACATGTTTTAGGGTTCCGTACCCAAAGGGTAAACACGGGACTCTATTACGACTCCACTCCGTCTGTCTGTCTGTCACCAGGCTGTATCTCATGAACCGTGATAGCTACACAGTTGAAATTTTCACAGATGTAGGTATGTCTGTTGCCGCTATAACAACATAAAAATAAAATAAAGTTAAAATTTAAAGAGGTATAAAAGAAACTGTTTTTTTTTGGGGTTTTATAACTTGTGGTACGGAACCCTTCTTGTGCGAGTCCGACCCACACTTTGCCTCTTTTTTTGTTTAAATTGATGCAGTTAAAGTAAATCTTGTCTGATGTAAAAATGGGAATAGAAATAATTTTTATTTTAAACTTATTTCTGAACTGGTTTTTCCTTTGTATAATTAATAATTATGTATTTTGTTAGTTAGTATTCATCGGGTATTAAAATCATTTAAAAGAGATTTCAAGTTCCGAATCAGTCGTTTGATAATTTCTAAAAACAATACAACCAAAACTTCAATAAATACTTAATGCTATTTTTTAACGGCCCGTGCAATTGCGCGTATAAAATCACCGAGGTTATTACGACCATCTTTATTAGGTCAAGTTAAAACAACGAATGAATAAAGAGTGCTTGGATTGTTTGTTGGATGCGCCGGAGTTCGCCCACGATTTAATAAAGGAAATATACCCACGATCACCTACACTCTATTAGATAGAAGAGTCACACGTTGATGCGCACGCGTCTTAAATCTGAGGAAAAATAATAATGAATATTTTTGGTATTTTTTACTTTTGTAATCAATGGTCAAACTTTTTCTGACTTATTCAAAATAAACTGGCCGTCTATTTTTAGTTTAAATTAAATACTTTAAATAAGTTATATTATTATAATCACTCTGTTACCAGATTATAAGTAACCGCATTTATTAATATACCTCTATTGATTTAGATAAATATTTTATATTCCCTAATTCCTTCCTTATCATTGAATCTAAAAATAAAATCGTTAAGTGAAGAGTTGTGCGGAAACTGCAGTGTCCAATTTAATTCACATTCAATTAATAAAAAAATACAATTCGCTGGGTAAAAAATTAAATGAATTCATCCTTTGGATGGCTCTGCATACATAATTATAATAACAAAATAAAGCCAACTACTGTTTTTTTTTAATTGGTGTTAAAAACCTCGGTAGACAAATACAAATTGATAAAAAAAAACGTTTTCAGAAACCGTTTGCCACTTTCTGTTTTGTTAATTTTGATACGAAAACACTAGTGTTATATAAAAATGTTATGTCCTAAATTTTTAATACATATCAGTGACATGTTACTTATCAACAGCCAACACAAGATAAGAATGATAAGATTACCGCCATAGAAATGTAAAAAACAAAAACATCTTTCAGATATCTATGATTACCACCATGACACTCAGATATCACTTTTATCAATGCATAATCTGTCAACGTCGAAAAAGATGATTTTAATAAAAAAAAGCACTATTTTTTTAAACAAAATATTTACCTATACAAAATTAACCAATTAGTTTTTCGAGACATCGCCAAGCCAGAATAAAGTCAGATCACGTGACCAGAGGGCTGGCCCATTTGTTGGCCAAAGAATCAGCATTGCCATACATACGTGTTATTTTTTTTGGACTGTTGTTAGCTTTTAAATTATATAAATACTCGTTTTTGTTAAGTATGTATTTTCTGATGTAAAATAAAGTAATAATTGTACAAATAAATAAACCGGGTATTTAGTATTACGGAGTTCTATTCAACTAAACTCTGATATCAACACGGGATAATGTTGTTCATTCATGTATTTTTCTATTTATAGACTAATACTTACAACGAGTAAGGATAATGACCACGGTTCTATATCTATCGGCTAGATAATGGTTAAAACAATTATGTGTGCTCGCAACGTAGAAATATGTTTTGTATGCGATTGTACCTAGGTACTTTTATTTGGAATGGAATTTAGATGTTGATACTGTGTATTTATTTATAAAGAGTAAGTTTTGAAACAAAAATACAAAATAATTAAATAAGTAATGTACGATTAAATAACTTGTGTTTTATGTGATAACATTATCAAAACTCATCGTTTACACTAAAATAGTTTTGACAATACATATTATATTTATCAGAAATAACAAACATTTTGCGAATTTGCAAATCATGCTACTCGGAATCATATAGGTACCTACTTACATCTTTAAATAATGTGTGTTACATGTTTTTTTTTTTGCTGCGGTAAGCGTTGCAACGGTGTTTTGGCTATCAGCGTCAGGTGTTTCCTTTTTTAGCAAAGACAACAGGGGAACAACAATTTGGGGAAGGGACAGCTGCCGTAATTTCGGGAAAAACGCACTTTTGCCAGGAAACGGAAACCAGCTGTGCAGCGAACCGCGGTTAATGTATTAAGCCGACGAAATTGCATTTTTAAGGCTCCACCAATTTGGGTGCGAATTAAAACTCGACGTTATTCACAAAAAACTGTTGTGACAGTTAAAAGCTCACTTTAAAAAATTGTTGTTCGCAAATTGCGTGCGGCAGAATGTCGCCCTTGCATGTCTTTTTTTTAATCGCTTCCTAAATATGACAATTAAATAATTTCGCAACACGTTATTTAGATGGCAACATTCAACGAGAGCGATTGGGATTTTATTTGATACGTTCTAATTTCAAACTCGTTTAATTTAAATGTGACCTTAAGTCAAATAGGATTAACAGTTCGACATTGTTAAATTACAAGAGAGTTTTTGTGTGTTACTCACATCGCAAGGTTGTATAATAACAATAGCATACAAATATCAATCATGGGGATCAGGAAGTGAGTGGATGTTTTATGCGTTTTTAAGATAACAATTTAACCAAATATTTTAATGGTTTGTTTACTAATAGAGTTTTTTTTGTTTTTACTCATGATTATATCTGTGGCCTGGTGCTAAAAGGGCCAAAGTACGTTTTTACTCATGATTATATCTGCGGCCTGGTGCTAAAAAGGCCAAAGTACGTTTTTGTATGAAACGAGATTGTAATGCCAGTTTATTGTAAAAATATATATTTTTTGTGCTAAAAGGGCGTTAGTATATTAGCAATCTTTCAAAAGTTAATATGCTTTTTTACATAGTAACTTTTGAAAGATTGTTAATACAGTAACGTCCTTTTAGCACAAACAAATATCATACCTACTTTTACAATCATACAAAAACGTACCTACTTTGGCCCAGGCCACAGATATCTATTACTCTTTTAATTTAAGATGCCCTTTTAGCACCAGGCCACAGATATCTATTACTCTTTTAAGATAAATCGACATATAAATAAAAAAATACCTTCAAGATTTTTTGAGATACCTACCTAGGTACCCATTTTCTAATAAAAGTATTATCTTTAAGTTACTGATAAGCGAAGTTTGTCGGAACTTAAAGATAGGATTTATAAAGTAAGAACTATTCTGATTATACACCAGTAACCTTCGTGTTTCGTCTCGATTTCAGGCTTAAATTTCCTACTATGTAAACACAAGCTTTCTCTTGCTAAAATAGCTTTAAGATACTTACTTAAACTTATAAAATCGTTACTAATTCTACGATTTGTCTTCACAAACGCACCTTTCAAAGTTGAGCCCGTAGGAAAGAAGTTTTTATCGCCTTTAGGGTTAACCAAACATAGGTAGGTGCATGGAGTGCAACTTGCATCTTATCTAAATTCAATAGCGGGGCGTAGGGCCGCCCGGCCGCCGTGGCCGCGCCGGCCGGTTTCCGCGCTGCGTTCGACCGCCTCCACCGGCACAACCAGTTCTACGCCAATTATGTGGGGCTGCTATTCGATACGATATAAACAACCGAGAAGAAATGCATTCAATATCAATACAGTATACACACACTACGATGTAGCTGTACCAACCTACACAAATAAAATTCAATGCACTCGGGAATCCGTAGGCTTATTTAAAGTGTTTATAATTTGTAACGCCCGCCATGGCATTACAGTACGATGTTTGTCTAACAAGACAAGTAGGAAACTATTTCTAATTCTCTCGTGTAAAGTTTTTATCAGCTTACCTCTAGAGCGGTGGTTACTCAAGTTGTTTGCGTATATCTGCAGATATTTCGTAATCCTCGTAATGTATGCGTAAGTCAAAACCGACAGTTGACCGATAAGAAACTTATAAAAAAAAAACAATTTGATAAAGTTTCTTACCTGATCCTGTCGGAAATAATTTCTGGTTTGGATATCTTCTTAGCGGGCGTGACGCCGTGCGTCGGAGCGTGAGTGGGACTAGCTGAGGGCTCGGATGGGGCCGAGGGCGGCGAGCAGGAGCCCGAGCTGGACAGGCTGAAAGCGCGCGAGCGGCCGTCCGGAGCCGCCGGCGTGCGCCCTGAGCGCGTGCGCCGGCGACGCTTCTTCTCCTCCTCAGCGCGAATCGCAGCACCCGGAGGCGCCCAGTCCAAATCTTTCTTCAAATGCCCTCTCCCGCACCGGCAGCCGCAAGCCTTGAACGCCAGATCGTACCCTTTCTTAGTCCATAAATTCTGATGCCTCTGGCGTTCAGACCAGGAGCGAGCTCGACCGCAGGATTTGAGATAAGCGAGAACTCCTCCTTCCCATTGCTCGAAGCACTCTCGGTGCATATACCGGCCTGCAGCGCACGTGTCATTGTTGCAAAGCACGCGAACAGCATCCTCGATGCGCACGGGTTCCCGGGGGCGCAGGCACTCGCCAGGCACGCAGCACCCGCGAGCCTCCTCCGCCTCGCGCTCGCCGGTGGCGCCTTGCCGTCGCGGGGCCATGCCAACGAAATCGAACGTGCCGCGCGGAAGTAGTGGAGCGCGTCACGCGAGACACATGCTTGTCGGAGCGCGCGCGGCCGACTAATAACCGCGAGTGAACGAAAGCGAAATTTCAAGAGCGCAGCGCGTCGCCGCGCCGCCGCCGCGCCACCCGCCTGCACGCGGGGCTGACCTTGCGCCGCGGAGGGGAGCGCGGTGCAGCGAGGGGCGGGCCGATGCGACGCGGCGGTGGGGAGAAAGTGCCGAGCGAATTTTCACTTTCGCGCGGTAGCGGGTAGCGGGCAGCGGGCGCGGGAGCGGGTGTCGCATCCTCCACAGAGTACTTTTTATATACGGAAAGCATCCTCTCATCCGTCGGTGTTGCTGACATTGCCAATGTAGCATTGCAACAGCCCCACCCTCCGGTCGGAGCTGTTTGTTGAAATGGCTGTTGTGTGAAATGTTAGATGTATTACATTAGGTACAACACTCAAGTCACTCAACAGCTATACTTATCCAGGATTTTTTCTCAGTTGGCTAGTCGATTTTCGGTTCCGGCAGACGAATTTCTGACAAAAAATTAATTCGATTTCCACTAAGTGCCACAATGATAGAAAGTTGGTCCGCCATTATAGGTACCTAGCTACCATACAGCAGTCATTACAAGGAAAACAATTTTTTTTAATTTGTAGGGTCAGCACCAGCACCATAGATGTAATCTATGACCAGCACCCTTCAAATTAAAAAAAAAAAAAACTGTGTTACAAAATTCGAATAACACTTCCGTTTTTACAAGCTTTTATTTTAGTCTGAATTATTGAGCAATATAAAATATTCATTTATAATTAAAACCAAATTAAAACGGAATGGAATCACACTAATATTATAAAAGCGAAAGTTTGTGAGGTGAGGGTGTGTTTATATTATGTTTGTTACTTCTTTACGCTCAAACGGCTGAACCACTTTTGATAAAATTTTGTATGGAGGTAGCTGACACCCTGGATTAACGTAAAGGCTACTTTTTATCCCGATATTTCCACGGGATCGACATTTACGCGGGTGAAACCGTGGGGCGCAGCTAGTACCTAATAAAGTTAAAATATTATAAACTCTTAGTTAGGTATTATATGAAATGCTAAAAAGCAATGTATTTTGTATCAATTTAGATAACACCGCTAGGTAAAGAAAAAAAATCATTGCTATAAGTAGGTAGATACTTAGTTTAGAACCTAAGTACCTACTTATCCGTTTGTTGAGCTTAATAAGCTGACAAACTGTGGTTTTCTTATCGCAGTCCCAGTACATCAGAGTTCACTCGAGTCTAATATAAACCACATTGAGTAGTTGTTTACTTAGAAACGGATAGTTACGATAATATAAACATTAATAGATACTTGATAAACATACTTGATGATATGATGATTATAGACTTCCATAATCTCTCACACCTAACTAATATCAGTATAATTATGTAATCTCACATAATTTACATTCCATCGCCACATAATCAGTTATCTACTCTAAATACATGTATTCTAAGTTGATTTTTGAGGGACCATTCGTAACGAAAAGGTCCTAAGTTTTTTAGTTGCAATGGAATTTTAAGTACCTAGGTATGACATTCAATTTGTTGTTCATTCCATAACTTGAAAATTGTCTCAAATTCTTCTTCTTTCTTCTTCTTGGTTGGTTTCGTACTATTTCAAGGAAGGCTTAGATCTTGTCGGTGGTGGGTTCCAACACAGGCAGGCACGTTACTTAGTGTAAATAATTTCATTATCACTGCTCTAAAAACGACTAGGACAAAACAACGTGAGGAAACCGCGGCATGTCCTAGGACAAAAAAATCGAAGACATGACGTGACATCTACCAACCCACACTGAGCGCGTGGTAGGATTATAGCCCACTCCTTCTCGAAGAGAGGAGGCCTGTGTCCCAGCAGTGGGAATATTATAGACTGATTGACACTCACAGGCACAATTAACCGCCCACCTTGTATTTCTTCCAATTTGCAGAAATCGTCAAGTTTAGACCACATTTGATGAGAGATACGTTGAAAGCTACCTTTAAGTTAAAAAAAAACAAAAGCCTTGAAAAAAGTCGTATAAGTATTCATATTAAAATCGATTTTCTGAAAATCTTCGATAAAAATTAAGCAATTTTAATTTTGAAAAAAGTTGCCCAATTAAATAAAAAAGTAAATTAAACCGACTTCAAAAAGAAATTAACTCAAAATTATGAAATAACTTTAATTTCGCAAGTCGGTGTCTTGGGATCTGTATTTTAGTTTTAGTTTTTTGCCACCGACTTCCGAAATAAAAGTTATTTCATATAGACCGGGTAATTTTTTTAAATTACATACTTACTTTTTTATTTCGTAATTTTTAGTTTTTTGTAAAAACTTTAATATTTGTTTGTGATATTGCACTAGAATTTGACCAAGGTTTTGAGATGTGTTTCCTTTGACACTACACCACCCGTAGCTCGTATCAATAAGCCAGGCCGTCACACTTATTTGACCAAGGTTTTGAGATGTGTTTCCTTTGACACTACACCACCCGTAGCTCGTATCAATAAGCCAGGCCGTCACACTTATTTGACCAAGGTTTTGAGATGTGTTTCCTTTGAGTGTCAAAGGAAACACATCTCAAAACCTTGGTCAAATAAGTGTTACACCACCCGTAGCTCGTATCAATAAGCCAGGCCGTCACACTTATTTGACCAAGGTTTTGAGATGTGTTTCCTTTGACACTACACCACCCGTAGCTCGTATCAATAAGCCAGGCCGTCACACGTATTTAGTCCACATCTTGAAAATTAATGAATCGATTTTGATGAAACTTGCACTGTTCCTTAAGTTGAAGTAAATGTAAGCCAATAAAAAAAATGGTCACGATTCGATTAATAGTTGCGGAGAAATGCGTGGACAAACAACCAACAACAACCCCAATTCAGCCTTTAACAATCGGTTAAAAGCTAGATAAAAGGAGAAAAAGTAGGAAGTTTCCTGTTATCTTATAATTTGTATACTTAGGGCTGATTTTTCAATCGACCGATAATTTTTATTCGTGGAATAAAATACCGTCTGACAGTTTTTGTATGGAAGAACTGTCAAAAATTCAAAATTATTCCTCCGATAAAGTTATCTGGCGTTGGAAAAATCAGCGCTTAGTTAAATAAAATATTAATAAGTAAGTAATAAAAATAAGTAAGCACTTAAATAAAAATAAAAAATCAGACGATTGGTGAACTTGATAGAAAAAACCCGGTCAAATGCGAGTCGGACTCGCGCACCGAGCGCGAGGGTTCCGTACAAATTTGTAGGTAAGTATGTAAATAGTTTATCACGGAAAACATATTTTTTTGTAAATTTAAGTAGGTACCTAACTACAAATTTACTGTTTTCGGTTTTTTTTCTTTTATGTGTGCTACATGACATTGCTTCTTGCAAAATTTCATGATTCTAGATCAACGGGAAGTACCTACCCTATAGCACAGATTACTAAATAGTTACTACGTAACCTATAGGTTTTGATTCCGGGACATAAACAAAACTTAACTTTTGATTGCGTTGACAAGGGATTGCAGCCCTGAGTACTTATTTGATATTAATTTCAACTTGATAACTCCACGCGATCCTGAGAAAAAGGGTCTTGACCAAAGACTATACTGTACGGAGTGTACGGACTATACTATACTGTACGGAACCCTAAAAAGGAAACAGTTTGGTGATTCTCAGACTAAATAAATATTATCGACGTAGGTACAGTCAGCAAAAGAGATAAGTATGCAGGATCGTCGGATATAGTTGAAGTTTAGTAAGAAACCGATGGATGTTGTCTACTGAAATTTTATTTCATAAATGAGCTCTTTGTTTTCTAATAATAAAATGAAATTTTATTCGAGACCATCCATCGGTTTCTTACTAAACTTCAACTATATCCGACGATCCTGCATACTTATCTCTTTTGTTGACTGTAACTACGTCAAATTGTTTTAGAGAAAATCAACTCTGACAGACGCTGAAACACAGGTGTCCCTTTTTGGTCCCAGTCTTAGTATGAAAAAAAAAATAGTATGATCATACCGCTCATACGGTGAAAATACTCTTTGTAGATAAATGTGCTAGAATAGAAACCATATAGCCACCACTATCCATTTCCACTTAATCCAGAGTTGGTAAAAAACTATGTTCTCCTGCGAATAACACGTGTTTGGAAAACGTAAACATAGGACTAAAGAAATACTTAATTCGTAAATAAACGCTCATTGTTATCACCCTTATTCACAGTGTTATTATAAATATTCTAAAGAATCTAAAAAAGTAAGCGTTCAAAGAATCATTCAAGTCAATCGATGTGACGATTCTTAAAGCGCGCACGTGTTTAATAGGGGGACGCGTATAAAAGGACCAAAGGGACAAAATCCCCTTGTTTCACCGAACCGGTCCAAGGCTGAGGGCCCGAGTACCTCAGAGGGAATAAAGAAACTAGTGGCGTAACGTGTGACCCAATTTTATTCCAACTACGTTCCTTAGAACCAGGTGATAGGTGCATTTCACTGTGAGGGGAACTCGCAGGAACACGTGTATCCGAACACCAGCCGAATTATGCCCTTACAAACATACATTTGCGTTGCTATAACTTAACTTGATCGAGATTATAAACCTTATCTCAACCAAATAAGGACCATAAACAATTGGCCCTTTAAGAATTAATATGTTGGCAAGGGAACTGCGTCGCAAACAAACGAGTTTCAGCAATATTATTACGAAGCTTTTGTCTGTAAGACCGCCATCTGTGTGACCTCTGAATAGCCATTCAATATTATTTATTCATAAATAAGTACGTAAATAAGGATAAGTACCGTGCATCTGGCTTTTTATGTTCTGAATGGACGCTATCTACTTGCATACATTCTAACTATGAACCACAATATTTTACCAGAAAAATGCCAAATAAAAAGCCAATATCGAAATTCTTTTGCGTCTGAAGGGACATTTTTTGCATCTAAAATTTATTAGCAAAATAAAATAAATATTATTACAGTAAGTATTGCAAAGTCTTGCAGCGTGCGTCATAAAAATTCAAATAACGAACACCGTGGTGTTTGCACAGGTAAATAATTAATGTTACCATAACAGTAATTTTGAATTTACAAAGAAATGCTTGCTGGCAACAATAAACGTATTTCATTGGCAAACTCCAATAAAATAATGTAGGTACTACGTACTACGGAATGATTAAATTCATGCATAATGTTTGATATCGTTTTAATAAATATTGACCTTTACTTTATAAACGTGTGTTTGTGTTATGGATGCATATAAACAAAGTTTAAATACATACTAATAGGTACGTAGGTGTAAAAACGACAGTTGTAAAATTTTACATAGAGCCCCCATTTCCTTTCGTGCAGTCAAGCGGACGTGCAGTGGAACATAAAAAATACATGGGTACTGGGTATGTTGGTCAAGTACCTACTTACATCGTTGCTTTAGGGAGCTGGGTTCCGTACAAATATTTTTTCATGATACTAAGTTCTTTTTTTAAAAGGTATTTTGACTGTAAAATTGCTAACCAATTTCTGTCTTACTAGCGTATCTTTTAAGAAATTCTTGACCTAGTCAGTTTGAACTTTAGGAGTAGCTAGTTCTCATTCGTGAGGGACTGGTTCGTATCCCACCCCATTTCTATTATTAAAACTGGTTTTACACAGCTTTATATTATGAATATAACTAGCTTCGTTTGTGTGTTTCCGGTTAGGTACCTACTCCGATTCATTTTTTTAATTTTACAGCACGGTGACCTTCGCAAGTTTGCAACACCGAACACTGGTCTTTTTTTTTGGCAGGTGTTGCCTATAGTGATGTTGATTTTGAGATTTTGACGACACCTGCCTATCCTTTGCGTATCGAGGAACCAGAAAAGAGGACCAGTTTCAAGCATAATATTGTCAAAGAATAGATTGGAGTCTTAAAATTATGAAGGGCAGCTTTTAAACTCATAAGGAGTCAGTTTAAGTAATAATATTGCGTTTTTAGGTGCCTTCGTAGTGATTATGTCAGTAAGTCCTATCAGAATACCAGCGCTGCGGTATTTATTTTTAAATATCGTAGCATTATGATGAGATAGCAGCCTTTTTGGCCTCGCACAAGGTTCTTTTTTTTTTATTTTGTGTTTCCAATGTTAATTTTTCTCGTTTTAAATGCTGTTGCGGGTCCCAAATAAAATATTATTATTTGTGAAGGGGTTTTTTTATAAACATGAGATTAATCCATAACGAAATAAATATGTTATTCATCACAAGTAGGTCTTTAATTTTAAACAAAATTGCCCTTGACATCATTTGATTTCAATGAATATCTTAGGAGATCATAGTTTTAAAATAATACCAATAATAAAGCTGAAGAGTTTGTTAGTTTGATAGCTCTAATCTCTGGAAGTATCGGTCGGATTTATACAAATCTTTTTGCATTTGGTAGCCCAATTCTTGACGAAGGCTATATGCTATTAAACATCACGCTAAGACCCTTAGGAGTTGAGCAAAAAGAAAAAAAGTCAGAAGTTTTCGATTAGCGAAAACGAAGTAATAGCGCAGGCAGGTGATGCAATGCGACGGGGTGGGTCGGGGGAACAAAAAATTTCACGCGGACGAAGTCGTGGGCAGAAGCTACTCTTTTAAGTCCACTATTGACACCATATCCCGAGAATTTTGGTTATCTGGTATAATCCAAAACCAAATTATTAAACTTAAAATAATGAATAAATTAAAACCCATTGTTTTATACTACGGACCCCTAAAACGGCCCTTTTTATTTGACCCACATCTAAGGGATAATTGTCGGGAATAAATTATTTAATTAATGCCTTTATAGGTCACTGCATAATGCTAGCAGGTGCACGGATGGATGCACCTGCAGGGCGGTTCAAGGTCTTGGCAAAATGCGTCTTAAGTACTTACATACATACTTACAATTTAACTTATGTACTGAATTCGAAAAAGTAGGATCAGCGTAAAAAGTAAAGCAGTATTTTGTACAAAAAAAAAGATATATATTTTCAGAGTGATTTTTGTTATCAGTAACTTAATCAGCCTATAATGATCCCACTGTTGGGACACAGGCCTCCTCTCTTCGAGGGAGTGGGCTGTAATATACCAAGCGGACCCAGTGCGGGTTGTTGGATGCCACGTCTTCGAATTTTAGATTCTAGGACATAATAATATACCGGTTATAAATTCCTCGGTAGTGAGGAAACATGTAAAATAAAGTTTGTACAACTTACAAAAGTGCAGTGAGATCTTGCATATTTTTTCATTGTTGAGAGAGTCAAGTACCTACGTAGGTACGTAGGTACGTACAAAGTAGGTACTTTGAATGGGTTGACTACTAACAATAAATCTGAGAAGTGGGTAAGTACTGTAGTGGCTTGTGTGTTCTAGCCTTTAGCAATAAGCACTGGCTAGAAATATGATTCGATTCGTTGGTTTAAACATATGTCAAATATATTATAATGGTGTTTGATTCTAGAAGCAGTGATTCATATCTTAACCGCGAAGTTGTATCGTTGCCTTTTTTATATTATAATTCCTATTTAAAAGTCCTAAAGTCGTCTTATTTGTGTTTGCGCCCCCGTATTCTATAGTACCTACTAAATTAATTATAACATAATTTCTATAAATAATAATTTAATATTAATTATAATTTCCTATGTCAATTAATTCTGTAGTGTAAACATACTAATGATGTTTTCTGTACCTACCTACATAGTGTACATACATACCTACCTGGTTATCACTGGCACTTGAGTTTGTAATGAAAATGTATTAATTTTGTCCTTATAATAACTTGTGTTGTTGTTTCCGTTTTTGGAACACGTAGTAAGGTTGGTCACTGGAGGGACTGCTGCTGCTAGTTAGGTACAGTATTTAGACCTCCTCCAAAATACTGATATTCTGGTAATACAAAATACTGATATACATCTGGTTGGTCTAACCAGATGCAGCTGAATATCAGTATTTTACATGGAGCTACTGCCAATCTGACCTCCACAACCCAGTTACTGGGTAATACGATACCCCTTGGTAAGACTGGTTGTCAGACTTTCGGGCTTGTGTCTAGTTGACTACCCGTAACGACTGTCACGAATGACAGCCGAGACCAACGGCTTAACGTGCTTTCCAAGGCACAGAGGGGTCTCGCCGTCTCGGCATGTAAAGATGGTCACCCATCCACAGACCAACCACGGCAAGCGTAGCTTATCCTGATCGATCGACCTGTGCGGCTGTTATTATTTAGCCACAGGCCCCTCAATCAACCTCTCAATATTAAAAAAAACTGGCCAAGTGCGAGTCGGACTCGCACACGAAGGGTTCCGTACCACAAGGCAAAAACACCGAAAAAAAAACACGTTTGTTGTATCAGAGTCGCCCTTAAATATTTATTTTATTTTGTTTTTAGTATTTGTTGTTATAGCGGCAACAGAAATACATAATTTGTGAAAATTTCAACTGTCTAGCTATCGCGGTTCTTGAGATACAACCTGGTGACAGACAGACGGACAGACAGCAAAGTCTTAGTAATAGGGTCCCGTTTTTACACTTTGGGTACGGAACCTTAAAACTTAAACATTACCTAGGTATAATTCGAAAATAGGTTGTTGTTACCCAATACTATAATGTTGTATATATGTAGTCCGATACATTATTCAGTATATACCTACATAAACAGAACTTAAAAATGTTAGTGTCTGCCACAAAATAACAAAGAACATACCTCGCTATATGCAAATCAACATAAACGTATGTATGTCCTGAATAGATTATCGTGAATACGACAAGTTACGAGTAGTATAGGTACCTATACTTCAAAACTGACTGAATTCTTTGAAAACCTTATCAAATTATTTATGCGAAATAGTAAAGCAGACGGGATGTAGGAAACAGTAATTTGAGATTACGAAATGATTTTTGTATTTTGCAAAACTCTTCACAAGGACTTTACCATCATCTGCCTAGCCTTTTCCCAACTATAATGGTCGGCTTCCAGTCTGACCGGATGCAGCTGAATACCAGTATTTTACATGGAGCGACTGCCTATCTGACCTCCACAACCAGTTACTGGGTAATACGATACCCCATGGTAAGACTGGTTGTCAGACTTTCTGGCCTGACTACCCGTAATGACTGTCAAAGATCCAATGGTCACCCATCCACCGACCAACCACGGCAAGCGTAGCTTAACCCGATCGATCGACCTGTGCGGCTGTTATTATTTAGCCAAGTGAGCCTTTAATACTGTCAATCCCTCGCATCAGCGGGTTACGTAACACACTACTTATCAGTAACAATGGGTTTCGTTTTGACAGTATAACAACATTCATTGCGTTATTTACGTTGTTTAGCAGACACATTTTTCGAACATATGAAGCAATGGATTAGCAATATCTTTCAAAATTAGGGTGCAGTTGGAATGACAGCTCACTTCACCTAAGTTAGCAATAAGTTAAGTAGTAAGTTACAATAGCATGGCTGGTTTCCTCACGATGATTTCGTTCACTAATGTCCGTAATAACCAAGATAAACTCAGAAAGTACATATGAATTGAAAAAGTACAAATAAAAAGAAAGTACTTACTTAAGTACAAAAAAATAAAATAAAAATTACTCAACAGGCAAACATTTTTGCAACCCATGTTGTCTATAATAGCTCAGGTGTTTAAATAAAATATAATTATGGTTTGTTTAAGTGCATTTCCGTGCCTTAACAATTAAACAACATTTAAACGACTTGTTTAACGAATAATTGCTTTCAATACTTTATTATTACTTCACTTTACAAAAAACTATTTAGCAAGTCGAAGAAAAGTTGAGAATGATCCTTCTCGACGGCACATCCATACTAATATTATAAATTCGAAAGTAACTCTGTCTGTCTGTCTGTTTGTTACCTTTTCACACCTAAACCACTGAACGGATTTCGATAAAATTTGGCAGAGAGATAGATTGCATCCAGGGGAAGGACATACCATAGTTTTTAACCCGATATTCCCAAGGGATCGACACTTATGCGGGTGAAACCGCGGGGCGCTGCTAGTGTATAATAATGTGCTTGTACTGTTTGGGCCCAGTAGGTGGCCACGTTTATTACAGCGTCAGAGGCGTTTTTGAGAATGACCCTAATCTGCTACGAAATGACCTCTACAGATTTCGTAGCGTATATTGTCGTAGCGTCCGAAATATCGAAAAAAAATCGTATCATTATCGTAAATGACTACGAACGTTACGCGCACTATGTAGGTACAAAAGTAAACTACTAACTGCATAGGGTATTGTTACTGCACCTAAATCTTACTTAAGTCTGTATTTTTGTTGTATTTCTTTGAAGAATTAAGAAAATGCTATATATACACTTGCTTGCATGCAATACTCATAGTAACTGAAAACTTCTTTCAAAGAAAAACATCATAAACAAGAGATCGACATCAATTACCTAGCAATAATTATTTACTATTCAATTAATTAATTAATTTCATTCAAAGTCATACCATTTAATATACAGTGTGAGTCTTCATAATGTGCACATATTGAAATGAGGGAAACTAAGCTTAATTTTATCGACGGAAAAAATATTTTAAAAAATTTAAAAAAAATAATTTTGTAGCATTTTTTTAATTCTTTTTCGCTTCTGTGACCCTTGTGTAAACAATCGCCCCTCAATTGAGAATTATGGTTTTTTTTAACGAAAATCTGCTATTTTTTCATCAATTTTTACAATAATTGTAAAATTACTCAATAAAAGCCCCGATTACCTACCCTTTTTGATTACTTTAAATTATTCTCCATCGTATCAGATTTCTAAACGTAAAAATACCATGTTTATAACTCAATCACAACATTTCCTATTAACTGTTAAAGAAAGGCCTTGCAATTACCATACTTTAGCAGGTCCTTTTAAATATTAAAGATCCTTTTAAATATTTTTTTATTTTTTCAAATATTTTTTTCGTCTATTAAAGTAAGCTATGTTTCCCTCATTTCGTTATGTGCACATTATGAAGACTCACACTGTATTACATCGACAATTAAAAAATACTCCTTTATTAATAGTCGCGTATTTAAATGTTTGACAACATTGTGTGCGAAAGAATTTCTCGGATGAACACAACCTACGCTGTCCACACACAAATATGTTGGTTATAGGCATCCTGCACAACCGGTGGACCTTGATATCACAAAGGGACCCTCGATCTGCGAGCTAACCTTGGGTTATTTTTAAACCATGCTCGCTGCATGCGAATCCCGTCGAACGACTCCTTCCGAGTATTACATAATGCGAAATTATAGCCTTTTCTTTTTGTATAGCGTCTCCTTGAAAAGCGTGTGGCCCTGTCATTTCGGTTTTATACCCTTTGTTTTGGCTCTCACATATTTTATTTCTTTTCTTTGAATCGTTAAAGGAAGAGGCAATGAAGGGTTAGCGTTTTTGTGTAGTGGATTATTTACGGTGCGGAATAATGGGCGGTCGAGTTCACCGCGGAATATTGGCTACAGCTGCGGTGTTTTCGAAAATATGTAATCGTCGTTCGTTTTCGGTCAACCAGAGAGTTGTTACAGTTCAATGCTCGCGCCACTACATGCAGCTATGAGCACAATTGAGATGTGTTGTGTGCCTTTGTGTGTTCGCAATGCGTTAACTCACCGCCATTACCACGATAACATGCATCCCCGTTTCCCCCATTTTATTGTGTTGTTTGTTCACTGAAGGAAATTGGATACCTACCATATAAAAAAGATACTTCGGTAATACCTGAACTTGTATAACTTGTTTCTCTTAATACATACGTTGTATCATTCTTGCTGGTCACTTTGTAAAGAAACTGGATACGAGTATACTTAATTGTTTTATTATTTTATAAATGCTTGCACATTGTATAGTTGCATCTTGCATCGACCATCTGCATGTTACGTTTTTAAATAAAAATAAAATAACGAAACGATTTCGATGCCGCGTTATGAATGATGGCATCCAGGTTACGAAACGGTTCCTTATGAACTGAACAAAGCGAATGTTCAGTCATGTCATTGTCAATAACATTATTAATTCGTCCTCTATAATAATAGAACTATCAAAAGCATTTAAACTCAACTAACACAATAAGTTAAATGTTAATCATACGCGTGATTCATCTATTGTGGCAAACCTAATAAGCGTAGCCCCACTAATGTCAATAAACCCTCGGAATGCAAAAGCAAATTATAATCGAGATTAATCATCGAATTAAATCCTCTAAACTTCGAAAGCTATGCTCCGAATCCCGGCTATGTTCCCATATCGTGTTCGAATCAATAAAACCTCCGATGTTTTTCTACAAAGCACGTTTCTCGGAACAGTCTCCCTGCTAAAGTTTCAACGTGGTTGCATAACCGTGGCTCTAACAAAGCCACACATTGTAGACGATTATTGACCTGACCTTAATATATTTCAACGAAATAAGAGAGGTATTTAGTTATCTCTTTATTGCCTTATTGGTCATTATATTTTTAATTTATTAAGGTTGTCATTAATTTTGCCTGAAGATGGATGGCGCCGCCGCCGAGGTCGGCCCAGAAAGCGGTGCAGTGGCGAGATGACCTGGACGTGTACTGCGAGGGCTGGTTCGAGGTGGCGCGGGAAAAGAGTTCCTGGAAGGACTTAGGGAAGGCTTTTGTCCAGCATTGGTACACAAAAGACTAAACAAAAAAAAAAGTTATCAACAAAGGAGTATCGCGGAGAAAAATAATAAAAACAGTGCCGTGGCGTGGCACAATATGTGTAGCAAATTAGGTGCCATATGTACGACGTGAGTGGCATACTGAGCGCCATCGATACGATACTGTATCGACATTGTTTATGCGCCCGATCAAGACAAGTGTTCGCGCCATGTACTTTATTAAAAAAAGAGTGGGTACAGTCACGAGCGCTAATATGTCAACACTTGGCAACTTTAAATTGCGATTTTTTCACGAAATAACCAATGCAACGTTGAAATATGACACTTTACATAAACCTATGGGTTCGAAAATACTATGTTCCTAATAATATAAAATGTCATTCAAAAATAAAGGAGAAAATCGCCTTTGAATAAAGCCAAGTGTATACATACTTATGCTCGTGACTGTACAAGAAAAGTAGGTCCAGTTATATCGACAACTAGGTGCTGCCTTCTTCGTCGTCCGCGTGAAACATCTTGTTCCCCCGACCCACCCCGTCGCATCGCATCGCCTGCCTGCGTTACTTCGTTTTCGTTTAGCGGTCTTTCTGCCTATTTTTATTTTAGCTCGGCTCCTGTTCATCCTAGCGAGATATAAATAGCCTATAGCATTCCTCAATAATTAGGCTATCAAATGCAAAAATTATTGTTCAAATCCGACTGGTACTTCCAGAGATTAGCGCGTTCCAACAAACAAACTCTTCCAGGTTTATTATTAGTACTAGCAGCGCCCCGCGGTTTCACTCGTATAAGTGTTGACCCTGTGGGAATATCGGGATAAAAAGGATCTTATGTGTTATTATGATGTATACGCTATATTACTGTAAAGTTTCATCAAAATCCGTTCACTAGTTTTTGCGGGAAAGAGTAACAAACATCCGTCCGTCTTCACAAACTTTCGCGTTTATAATATTAGTAGGATATAGAAAAGAGTACAACAAACGTAGGTCCAGTTATATCGACATTAAGGACCACTTGTTAAAGCGGTTAGCAGAAACATGTTATCGATTGCTTCGAAAAACCAATTTGTTTTATTTCGTTAACGTTATTTAATTAAAGCTGACTTGCTGATTTTATAAATAAGGGTTAATTAAAGTTTATGGAGACGGTTCCTCGAAATTATTTAGTTGGTACGTTTGCACCTGTTTGAGATTTTAAACACTGGCTTTTGATAAAAACAGTAGCATTAAAGTGTTACACTGTTCACGAATGGGAGTCTGTATTTGCTGAGGCCTCCTTAAGACCTTAAGAAACTCTTGGCGAAAACTGGAACGAACCAATATTTAATCTTTCATTATTGCTGATGCAGTTGGACGGGCAAAGATAAACATGGAATTATATATCCGTTCCGAAGGACCAAAAGATTTTACCACTGGCCTTTGTGAAAGTACCTACAAAATACATGCACTTTATGATTTTCAATTAGACGGTAAGAGCCCATATTGAGTTGGTTTGGTAGTGATTCAATGTTTTTGTTAAGTGCGCAGGGGCGTATGTTTGCTTACTCTGTCAAATGTATAGCTGAGTGGCTATCATCATACCTATTCTGTGAAAGGGCTGTTTCCGGGGTTCTCATTAAATCCACACCTAACCTATCTTAGTTTCGTACAATTCTTCTTCTTTTGCTCTATTCTTTTTAAAGAAGTAGCATGGGCCAAGACCATCGGGGTAATTGCGTATTTGCGTAACACAGTAACAGGATTTCATTAACAGTTCAATAACGTTCATTGTGTTATTTACGTTGTTAAGCAAACAAATTTTTCGAACATATGAAGCAATGGATTAGCAATATCCTTCAAAATGATTCATTCTTATTGATGGTGTGTTACGCAGTTAGGGTGTTGGTATAAGTACTTATAGCTAAATATCGATCGTCTCATCTACTGTACGAAAGTGTTGTTTCTGGAATTATGTATCTTTAAACTCACACCTAACCTATCAGAGATTTTGTCCAATTCTTCGTCTTTGGCCATCTTTTTTTCAAAGAAGTAGCATGGGACGAGGGGAGGTCCTTGCTCCATACCACTTCTTTATAGTTCTAGCTAGTAATTTAAAGCATACATACGCATAAGCATTTATTTATTTAAGCAAAAGACTTTTAAATTCAAATAAAATTTTGTTATTCCTAAATTTTAACCCGAGTTCACGAGATTAGACCATTCTGCTTTGTTATTCGACATGTTTATCAACACAGTATCATAATTGGTACAAAATATCAAAGAAATAAAGCTCCTTTGTCCTCCTCTTTTATCGGATTGGGTTTAATATTCTCACGGTACACAGCCACATGTTTTTCATTGCGTATATTTTTGTTCTTATTTGACAGTCCTCCTTATGACATCATGTGACTATAAATTGGAGCAATTTTTGAATCAACTCGTGTTGGCAATAAAATTGGATTTGTTTATTTTGTTTTTTAAACTCATTACCAGTCATCTGTTGTAACGAATGCTGTCGTTTTACGATGTTAATTTTTTTTGCTCAGAGTAAACAAGACTACTATTTCAACGCTATAATATATATGTCACTCGATGTATATGGCCGGATAAAAAAGTAACACAGGCTACTTGTGCGCAAATAAGGATATAAAAATGTCTACTAAATATCCTTGCCGAAATCAACATAGGCAGTTTCATAATGCAAATGTGATTTTTATTGCGCTACGGTGAATAATATTAAAGGTACCTCAAGTAGAGCAATAAAAATAGGAAGTGATTAAAAAGATATAACATTTTTTTTTATTAAAAATCCCTTTGATCCACCGTCCATAATCAGAATCACTATGACGGGAAAAAATATGACATCAGTAAAATTATAATGGGCCGCCTCGTAAAACGCATTTGAATAGGAGAGTTACATATCAAAAATTTTCAGTGATCCGTGTTTTACGAGTTTGTCGTAAACGTGTACTTAACAGGAAGAATAAAAGGGCCCCTTCAATACGGCTGTGTTTAAAAATCTATGCGAGCATGCGAGGGGACGGCCTCGTAATCAGTTCGCGAACAGTCAACGTTTACGATGTTTCCACATTTTAATATCTACATAATATGTTATGGATTTAACCAGGCCTTTCAACAGCACCCATAAAAATAACTTGAATCGTTCAACAACCGGCCGGTTTCGCTGTGTGCAATCGGAGAGAAACTGATGGATTTGTGATTTGTGCGTAACTTCCGCTGGGACCACGATTATATTATAAATCAAATCATATCGTAAAGCTATTAAAATTGATTGATCACGAAGTCGTTTTATTATGCATTTAAAATTGAGCATGGTTAAGATAGAGCAGTGATGGTCCAATTGTAACGGCCTTTGTTTTTTTTTTTTTTTGCGGATGGGAAATCATCAAATGACCCCTCCCGCTCTGGGTGGAGCGGAAGGGTGTCAGACTCTTACTGACTAAAACCCACCCGTGTTCATTCCTTAGCCCTTTATGTTCCGGGCCAGCGGTAACCCTTTCGGACAATCCCGCTGAAATTGTAACGGCCTCGACTTACGAGTTCTAGTTCGTGGGTTCGAATTCGAACTGAGACAGGCGCTTTACTTTGTGTAAATAATTTCATCACCACTAAAAACGGTGAAGGAAAACATTGTGAGAAAAAAAAAGAATAATCAAAATCGGTTCATAAACGACGAAGTTATCCGCGAACACAAATAAAAAAAAATATACGGTCGAATTAAGAAACCTCCTCCTTTTTTGAAGTCGGTTAAAAATGGGATGCCTAGAACCAAAAAATCGAAGACATGGTGTGACATCTACCAACCCGCACAGGGCCCGCGTGGTAGATTATAGCCCACTTCCTCTCAAAAAGAGGAGGTCTGTCTGTGTCCCAGCAGTGGGAACATTATAGGCTGATTATATATCATTTAGATTAAATCATTCAAATATAGCATTTGCGTAGTTTCAAAACGTGAAATAAGTACGAGCGTTATTTACGCTTCACAGCAGCAACGTAAGAGCTGGAATTAAACGAACAAAATCTAAAAAAATCCATTGTATTACAGTCATAAATATAAAATGAACTCCGTCCCTCAAGTAACCAGATGCCCATTGAAAAACATAATAAGATTTACTTATTTTGAACTTAGCTAAAGGAAATACAGGTGGACTAACAATACGATAGGGTCCCTTGAGGCTTCCCTCTTTGACTATTTTAATAAGAAAAAAATCCCATTGCCTCCCGAGCGAATTACTTTGAAACGAATAAATAAATGAACTGAAGGATCACGAGATTGAATTAGAAAAAGAATTCGTGTGTAATAAAGAAATCTGTTCATTCATAAAAGTTATGAGGGTAGATCACAATGAGGAAGTCGAAGTGTACGATGATCTGTTCGTTGACAATGACGGCAGGTATCGAACCGGAAAAGGGATCAGTTTTTCTTTTGATGTCACATCAAAAAGATCCTTAAAAGGAGAAGTCAATATCGGACTTAGTGAACTTTTCGAACTCACAGAAATTAGGTTAATACTATATTATCAAAGCCTTTTGAGATGAATGTCTCTTTGTAATGTTCGTTATGAAGTTATCCATATTTAAAACCGCTATTCGCTTTTTACTCTTAATTTTTTGCAAGACGTTTTTCATTGTGCAATTTAAATGCATTCCATTCTTTCTTTAAGCACCCTACACAAAGCCAGAGGTGTATTTTTACATGCAGACATTATTTTTGAGGAACCAACCCACAAAAATCATATTTTCGCCTCAGCACTCTCCCTTGTTTTACGGTTTTTTCATTGCAGCCACTTTACGAGCATCGGTGATGGGAGCCACTCTTCTTTTATAACCGAGTAACAGTATTCTGAGACCTCAAAGATCGCGTGTTTGGTGCTAATTAAACGTCTTCATGGCAGTTCGGATACGTGATTCGTCTGGCCGCGGTGAATAATGTGTTTCTTACGTCGTTTTTATAGGGCCTCACCGCAGCAAAAGTTTCGCCACTTCAGTTTCAGCAAACAAAAAGTGCATGACATAAACATATTGCATTCACGTGGTGGTATCGAGGGGATTCAAATGAGATCTTCAAATATAGCTCGTTACGTCATCAGAGATGTTTTTAAATTAATACCGATTGTAAATCTTGTCGCGCATTAGAAACGTCGTCGTCTGTAAATTGGAAACACCTCGGCTTCACGCTCAGTCGGGGGCTCCTCTCATTCTATTCCTGTTCCTGACACCACCGCTCCAGGACACGACGCGTCTTTGTTACAGACAACGCAACGCGTTGTAATTATTTCCACTTGTACTTTAACGGCATCGTCTCGATTAGTTAGAGCGTTAAAATTTAAGCCTGAATTTAAAATATAAACATGACAGAAACAGAATGTGTTGTTTTTTGTTGCCGTTCACAGTTTTGATTTCTCTCCTCATGACTGGATTTGAAATACCCCATACTTCGTTGTAACAATCGACTCATATTTCACTGTAATTATGTTGAATGACGATGAATTTCAATAGCTGTAAATATCATTACAAGCGAGCGATCAACATTTATGTTCCTTTTAATCAAACCGCCTTTCGAGCAACTCTCACGAGTGGATATTTATCTTTAGTCTGTACAAACAAATGTAGCCGTGAAACCATTTCATCATTCAGCACATTGTCGTCAGCGGCATGCGAGATGGGCTCTGACGCAACCGCACGCTCCTTGAGGACAAAGAGTAACACCAACTTGAAAAAATAATATTTTGTCAGATTTGTCTTACCGTAGCTGTCAACAGCGTGATTTACGTCGAATCTGTCAGGTTTTGAGACAAAGGAGTCTTGTTGAACACGCGGGAGCATGATGTCATACGTTCAGGAACCGCCTTAGCCGCGGCCCCCTAATTAATAGACCGGCTTTTACGGCTCGCTAGGGTAATATCATTCCGAGATGTTTCAAAGAAAAATAAGAAATATGCGTGTCAGCCAGCGTAGTTTATGGGCCGTTGTTTATTGTGAACGTTTCAAACCAAAGCCAACTCAGAACCAATTCTTTGTTTTGTTCAGAATTTATTACGAGGAGGTAAAGTTCGTGAAATCAATTCAGAGGCACAGCTCGTTAGGAGAGCGTACCTATCTATTTTGTGACCCTTTGTATCTTATTTCTGCTATCTAGCTAAGTAGATATTTTTATTTGCATTCTTGTGAGGATTACTTTGTATCACTGAGATCTATAGTCCTTATCTATCTTATGGTTTGTTACAGAACTATAGTTCCATGTAAAGAATTGAAAGCTTCCGACGAAAAATAAGAAATAGAGAGTTTCTATATAGTCTGAGCTAAACTTTATGGGAAATATCTAAGATGAATAGACCAAGTTACATGAAAGCATTCTCAACGCCCACGCGTATAATCCTCGAACAGGGAGGCAAACATTTATAAATGAGGTACTTTCAAAATCTAAAACGCAAATTACCTTCGGAGTGGAGCTTGTCTAGACAATATTCACAATAAAACAGGCTTGATAGTACGTTGTTCTATCAACAAAACGTAGTGACAAAGTGTAACATATACAGGATGAAATTGAAAACTTGCGAACATTGAAAGCATAATCATTATAAATTCTCATTTCATGTAATTATCGTTATAGATAGTGCGAACTAAGGCATGCCTTCAAGTAGACACAAATTTTCGTCGTTCTAGAAAAAAAATCATAATCTATCAAAACAAATTAATAAGAAAATCAATAATCAATTTTAGCGCGTACCCGATAAACAATCCATTCATCGCAGAGTTCACAACATGAAGCAAGTTGGCTATGCGTTGAACTAGCGGTATTTATCTAACTTAGACCGTTCCTATAAAAAAATACGGTCGAATTGAGAAACCTCCTCCTTTTTTGAAGTCAGTTAAAAAGGGCGCGCGACGACGACGTTGCCAAATCGCTTGCCTACGCGCACGTATGTGTATCCCTTTCCATAATGACATAGTATCACACACATCTAATTCAACGTGCTATAAATTGTTATAGCACGTTGAATTAGATGTGTTAATTTGGCGCACCTATTCAATTTCATCCTGTATAAGATTTGAAGCAAGCCCAACATAATCTTTTGTATATGTAAGTTGAGATCGTGCAGGAAAATCCGTAGTTACAGCTTTGTGCGATGGATCAAGATTGTGAGCCGAAATCGTGTGTTGGGTATTAAAAATGACAATTCGGAATGATACGAGTGGTTCAGATTAAACCATCGGTGACAAGGTATGATGTTTATGTATCAGTTGAGTGTTAATGGACATGATTGTTCGTAGATTGATCTATAATTATGATAAGAAAGCTTCGAGTGAATGACAGCAAGAGGAAATGAAACACACACCCACTATGCATCTACTTGAAGAATGAAGAGTAATATACAATGTAGGCCTCTCTTCAGAATTCAGATAGTATACTGGCAATGGTTTTGAGTTAACGATAAAAGCGATTATTTTCAACAGAATAGAAACTTGAACCATACAAAACAGCAAAATAAAAGATACAGAACTGGGAAAATATATAGCACAGCTTATGCGTGATACAGTAGCGCAATATTTTCATGTAAGTGTGTCTTACCTTACATAAAATATTGCGGAGTTCTAAGCTGTCTCCTATTGTGTCGTTTTAGACTGCTACAGGAGGATACTGCGGGGTGATTGCGTAACACATATCAGTAGCTTTAATTTTGACAGTCCAACAACATTCATTGCGTTATTTACGTTGTTGAGCAGACATTTTTTTCGAACAGCAATGGATTAGCTATATCCTTCAAAATGATTCAGATTGAGATTGATAGTGTGTTTAAATAGAAAGAAGAATAGTATAATCATAGAACGTTATAGTTAATCATGTTTCGCAGCAGGGATTGACAGTAAAAGAAAGATTTTTTAATAGAAAATGCGACTATCCTATAGCACTTTGGTTTGAATTTACGCGGCAAGGACAATTATTTTCACTCATAGACATGAGTAATATCTTTAAATTTAATAAATATTAGGTACTGATGTCACCTATATGCGTGACCACTTAAAAATCGGATAGAATTTACGTTTCGTTTACTCCGTGCGTTCTACTGTCAAAGTCTGTCAACGTAGATACGTACCGTTCGAAAATAGTTGATCCTTCATATTATCGAAAGAAAAAAATAGATTGAATTGGACAATATTGTGTCAAATTCAATTTTCGGTCGGGCATATACATTTTCGGGAGTAGTGACAACTGTCAAATCGCTTTGTTTTTCTTTATTTTTTCGGGCCCGAACGAATCTTTTGTTTGTAAGGGACACGGAGTAGGACACACTCTTAATTGACCCTTGGCCCCCCTGACCTGATTGCCTGGTCGGTACAGTTCCGTTACAAAACGTGTCAATGATACGTGTGTGGTTTTTTATTGATAAGATTCAAATAGTGTTAATATTTCTTTTACCGTACCGTGATGACAACGAATTCTTCTCTAAGAAACCTTTCTTTTTTTCCCTTAAAGTAGGAACGTATCATTCAACAAAAAATGACAGCTTCCATTTATCGAGACGCAACGACCAAGTTTGCCATTAGCGAATTAAAATCTTTCACGTCAGTCGCAATTTCACTTAATTTGCTTATCCCTCAGAGGGAGATTTCAGTAACTTTTACACAACAAATACAAATACTAATAAATTAATACCACTCAATACTTTTGCGGTGTCTAGACGTTAATTTGACATAATGTCTAAAGCCGGGTTTATGGTTTTGTACGTTTATACGATTCGGGTACACAGAGTCCTGCCGCCAGACAACGAAAATGTTTCAAAAGGATTTAAAGTGATTTCGGTTTTTGAGGTATGAACGTAATTTAATTTGAATAGAGTTTATAATAATTTTGATTTTTTTAGCAATGTTTCTAATGTTATGGTGGCAATGCTATTTTATTGCAGAGGTGGCCAATGAGATCTTATCGTCTAATTCCCCAATCATCATCATCAATTAATTACTTCACTTAAAATGCTTGCCTTACTTGAGAAGAGACTGGACCGCACGACACAGGGAATCGTAGTGTCAGTGATAATAATATAAGTGTAAATTTTACTTTAAATAATATCATTGTAGTGTGGTCCAGGGAATTTGTAAAAATCTAGCACTTATTACTCCTATGTAAAACTCGCCATCCGGTAAGGACCAGGCCCGGGTCGACGGCCACGGTGTTCCACGAGCGCCTCAAAGAGATGTCAGCATTAACTATCGGGGTCCGCTAGGGCCGATGCCTGCCAGGGTCGCGGTTTGTTCGAAAGAGATACCGTGGCCTCTGGCTCATGCAACTAAAGGCAAACGGGTGGGTTTTAGTCAGTAAAAGTCTGACACGCCCTCCCGCTCCGCCCAGAGCGGGAGAAGTTATTTGATAACTAGCTACCTCCGCGGTTTTACCCGCATAAGTGTCGCTCCAGTGGGAATATTGGGATAAAAAGTAGCCTATTTATGTTAATCCAGGGTGTCAGCTACGTTCATTCAAAATTTTATCAAAATTGTCCAGCCGTTTGAGCGTGAAGAAGTAACAAACATATAAACACACACACACCCCCACACACTCACAAACTTTCGCCTTTATAATATTAGTGTGATTTCGAACCCAAAAAAAAACGACTTTTCTTTATATTATCATCTGCATCCGGTTGCCCTAATGCCAATTTATTCGGTGGCAGCTCCGTAGGCTACTTACATCCTCAGGTCCTCCTTAGGTCCTTTTTCTTACATAGATATCCAAGTTACGTCTATCTGCTCTAATGGGAGCAGATGAGAGAAATGTACTTTTGCACATGTCCCTCTTTATGTGCGTGTGTTTCAGTGTATCTGTATGTGGATCTCTATGTTTGTTAAGATAGTTACTTTAATATATGTCATGTCATGCTTGTTCCTCATTCCCAATATTCAAAGATTTTGCTCTATTACAGTTCATCATAATTAAAGCGACTCATGTCTACAAAGTAATAAACATATCTAAAACTACACCTACCATAAAATGCTGAGTATCTATAAAACACTTCTAAGTGCTTCTACCTTAATATGCTATCAGACTTGTCAAACTTACTTCGAACAGTATTATAATAAATTAATAACTCCTTATACCTCTGAACGCTAACTATTCTGTAAAGTTCTGATATTAAGGAACTAAAATCCGTTTAGGGGATGTTGAGGGAAAATAAATCAGAGGCGGCGCCTGCTCGTTCATCGAACTCTCTGGAGTTGGGAACAATTGGTGCGGAGATGCCTAAATTAAATCGAGTGGCTGTCGCATGGCTTGGTTTTCGGCCGGCCACTGACTCGACAGAAGTTCAACTTCATTGTACAGGTGCGAAAATGATTGACTCGTGTGAATCTATTGTTAGGCGGATTTTAAGACTTTCTAGGTAGGTAATGAAACGAGAAAAAGCAGACAATTTTTTCTCATAGAGCGGGGAAGGGGACTATGACACACACAATGACTTTTTGTTACAGTAACAAAATAATTCATGAAGCTATGATTTTAAAAATTCTCTTGAGAGAGACTGAGTGTGGAATCGCACAAGTTTCCACGATCCCCGGGCCAAGTGTGGGAAGGGAACACCCAGTTTTTTAGTCAGCAACAGTCTGACAGACCCCTTTGCTCGCCTGCAATTGGTGTGGAAGGCGGAGAACGGGGGCCTAAAAAGTCCACTTTGGCAGAATCATAAAAGGATAACATTATGAATCATAATGGACAGTTAACTGTTAAGTTAATCGTATCACATCCCATTGGTGAAGGATTTTTAAGTTATTTTTTTTTGTCTGTGCTAAAATACCAATCAATCAAATCCAAATCTCTACGTAGTGCAGCGAAAAAAAAGAAAAACACGGACTGTCTTCTCCATATTATGATTCATAATGTTATCCTTTTATGATTCCGCCAAAGTGGCCTTTTTAGGCCCCCTGTTTTGTAGAGCGACTTAGTTGTGTAAAACCTATGTTCAGCAGCCGACTGCGATAAGCTGAGTTCACTGAAGAAAACAGAGACCGGATTTCGCAAAAAAAAAAATCACAACAACATTAGTTGTTGTTTATACTAAACCCGAAAAGGGGTCATTGTACTCATCATTTTGATAAACTTTTTCTTTGGGACCACAACCTTGAAATCGCGAAAAAAAATCAGTTGTTCATACATTTTTGTTTACGTAAATCGACAAAATGTAGGTATGGAACAGCAGATTTTTTTTTTCGCGATTTCAAGGTTGGTCCCAAAGAAAAAGCTGTTCAATCAAAATTATGAGTACAATGACCCCTTTTCGGGTTTAGTATAAACAAAAATTAATGTTGTATAAATGACTTCGTCCACGTGAAATTTCGGCCCCCCCCCGCCCATCGCGACGCATTCCATTGCTCGCTTCTACCACCACTACTACTTCATTTTCGGTTAGCGTTCTTTCTGACCCCTTTTGCTCGACTCCTAAGGGCCTTAGCGTGATCTTAAATAGCATTTGACCTTCCTCAAAAATTAGGTTATCAAATACAAAAAGAATTTTTCAAATCAGGCTGGTAGTTTCAGAGATTACCCCCCTTTTTTTTGCGGATGGGAAATCATCAAATGACCCCTCCCGCTCTGGGTGGAGCGGAAGGGAGTGTCAGACTCTTACTGACTAAAACCCACCCGTGTTCCTTCCTTAGCTCTTTATGTTCCGGGCCAGCGGTAACCCTTTCGGACAATCCCGCTGACCCGGCAGAGAGATTACCCCTTACATAGAAACAAACAGAAACAATATAATAGTATAGAAGTATAGATAATTACAATTTAGACCACCTAGTTACTCCCAAATCCCAATCATAAAACCAGCTTTGTCTAACAAGCTATGGCCTGACTAGTTCAGGTTTGGTCACAAATTAAATAGTATTTACATACATACATTATAAGCTAAGGTTTTTGTATATCAGCCCATATCTTTTAATCATCTATAATAATATGCTATTTATTGTAATAGTTCGGTAGCTACCTAATGGACTGGTAAACTATATTTTTTGTCGTAACAGTCTCTATGCAGAAATAAATCTTTATTTTTTGTGATGACAGCGATGATTTAAATTAATCTTGATGTTGATATAACTAATTAGTTTTAGATCATTGATTATTTAATGGATGATGATCGTATGGTGATTCAATCGATTAGATATTGATAATGAAATAAAAACTAGTTTTATTAATACATTAGCTTCTGCTCGCGACTTAGTCCGCGTGAAATTTCTTGCTCCGACGACCCACTCCGTCGTTCATTTTCGCTTAGCATTCTTCTTGGCTTTATTTCTTCTTGCTCGGCTTTTTTGTTTTTGGTCGGCTCCTAAGCGTCCTAGCGTGATGTTAAACCGCCTATAGCCTTCCTCATGAATTAGGCTATCGGAATTGCCTTCTGCTGATACTTCGTCTCGCCTCTGCCAGTATCCCCCGACTGAGCGTATGTGCATCCCATCTCTCTCCCCCTCCCTGATCTCTCCCAATAAATATTTATTTTTTTCCTTGGCCTACCTATGTTCAGCAGTGGACTGTAAAAAAAAATCAGCTGTTCTCTACATTTATGTTCGTATAACTCGTCAAAATGTAGGGAACAACTGATTTTTTTTCGCGATTTCAGGTTTGGTCCCATAGTAAAAGTTGTTCATAATGATGAATACAATAACTCAAACTCAAAAACTCAAACTCAAATCATTTATTTCAATTAAACCTTGTACAGGCACTTTTGAATTGTCAAAATTAAATAGTCTGTCAGTTAGTCAGAAAGTTGAAGCTAGTTACCCATTCCAAAGCGTAGATCTCTATGGAGAAGAACGGGCAAGAAACTCCATGGACACTCTTTTAAATCAAGATATTACAAAATCCTGGGTACATTATTCTTGTTGCTTCTATATGTGAGAACAATGTAAAAAAGACAGAAATGAAGAAACAATTCAAGACTATAGTCGGGGTGGGTCAGTTCTCGATTAAAAGGGCTTTGTTATCGGCATAAACTTTAATAAAACACGAAAATACTGTACATCAACATCACACAAGTTAAAACGTTCGCCATTCTCTCACAATTCTACCAACCTAAAAAACTACTAAAACTACTAAGCCAATCAGCGGCCGAGTAGCGGCGCGACGACAAATCCGTGATTGGTCGGCGCGAGGCGCGGGAGCAAACATGCTAGCGCGTTGGCGAATATCTGTCGGGCGCTTTACCTCTATTGGCCCTCTTACGTCCAGGGAAATGGGAGCGTTCGGAAACGTCTTCCGCTATACACTCCCCCTCGGGTTCGTGAAGGCGTCCTCGCTCAGGAACCCGCTCATGATCGGCAGAAACAGGCTTGGCATGACGAGGCCGGCCTCGATTACGTTTTGGCATAATAGGAAGAGGCGGCGTATCGTCCCTATTGACAAAGCGCGTAAGTTGGGACGCATGGAACCTGCCTAAGACCTCTTCAGGAGAATTAATTTTAGATACTAGGTAAGTCGTAGGACTGGCTTTCTTAACGACCTCATAGGGACCATCCCTTTTTGGTACAAACTTAGCCGACAATCCTTTAGCAGCGTTACTCAATACGTGCGACTTTACCAAAACTTGATCACCGACATCAAAATCTAAGGGTTTCCGACCCTTATCGGCGTAATCTTTACGTCTATCCTGTTCTTTCTCTACCCTATCCCTAATCGAAACTAAAGAATTTAAAAACCTCTTTAGGTAGGGCGTTATCTGAGGAACAAAGTTATCCTTTTTCAGGACGGCCCTAATATCATAATGAACATCAACTGGTGAACGAAGATCTCTAGCTAAGGTGAGAAAACCTGGTGAAACACCTGTTGTCTGACACAAGGCTGAGTTCATAGCGAAACGAACTGATGGTAAGTGGTCAGGCCATGAAGAATGCTTGGTGTCGACCAACTGAGCCAGCTGCACCTTTAGGTCTCTGTTTTTCCGTTCGGCTGGGTTGGCCTCTGGATGATATAAGGGTAACAAGTCCTGTTCAATTCCTAAAATGTACATACATTGTTGCATAACCGCAGAGACAAACTGTACCCCATTATCAGAGATAATGCGACGCGGAAGGCCGTACCTAAGGAAATATTCCTCGATTAGCGTCCGAGCACAGACCTCCGAGGTGGCGTCGACCAAAGCAAAAAGCTCGACCCACCGAGTAGCTGTGTCCTCGACTAATAAAATGTACTTCTCCCCCTTCTCTCCAGGAGGGAGCGGGCCAAACAAGTCAATCGCCAAGACCTCTCCCCTTTGATTCAATACTGGGGTCTGCAAAAGGCCTGAAGGCTTCAAGTTTGACGACTTGTACCGCTGGCACGTCGCGCAAGACTTAACAAAGTCTGCGACAAACCGTCTCATTCCGGGGAAGAAAAATCGCTGTGAAAGCTTATGTAAGGTCCTATCAATACCTTGATGCCCAGCAATAGGAGTATCGTGACATTCCCTCAAAACGTCCAGACGTAAACTCACCGGAAGAACGAGCTGAGCTTCCTCAACGTCAACGTCAGGGTTGTAACGATACAGGACTCCTTGCTGCATAAAGTAACCGCGCTCAGACCAGCGTTTTTCTTCAACTGCGTCATTACTTTCAAGACCAGTCATTATCTTTTCTAGTTCCGGGTCGTCTAACTGAGCAGGTCGCAAATCGGCAGGACTTCTCGTGGGTAAGTCAACAACTACTGAACAAATACCACATTGATCTTGGCTACTTTCTTCGCAAGTAGGACGACTCAGCGTGTCGGCCACAACATTGGCTTTACCTGGAGTGTATTCGTACTGAATATTGAACTCTTGTAACTTCAGTGCCCACCGAACTAATCTACCTGATGGCGACTTCAAGCTCAACAACCATTTGAGAGGTTGGTGATCACTCCCTACTATAATTTGTTGACCTTCCAAATAACCTCTGAACCGTTCAACGGACCAAACTACTGCGAGAGCTTCCCTCTCTGTAGTAGAATAATTACGCTCGGCGGGGTTTAAAAGGCGGCTCGCGTATTCGATAGGCCTTTCGTCTTTCCCCTCACCTTGCAGCAACACTGCACCAAGAGCGTAATTGCTTGCGTCCGTACGCAAGATAAACGGTTTACTGTAATCAGCTTGGACGAGTATGGGCGCAGACGTTAAGCGCTTTTTCAGCTCCTGAAACGCCTGATTTTGCTCAGCGCCCCATACCCAAGCCTGATTTTTCTTCAAAAGACGAGTTAAAGGTTCAGCGACTTCTGAAAAGTTCAAAATGAACTTTCTGAACCACGAACACGTCTGAAGAAACGTTCTTAGGTGGCGTACAGTTCTTGGTGCCTTCATGTCCGCCACTGCGCGAACTTTGTCATGATCAGGTGAAACTCCATCCTGAGTAATGACATGACCCAAGTATTTCACTTCTTCGCGCGCGAAGACACACTTCTCGCGATTGGCGCGAAGATTGAACATACGCAGCCTTTCAAACACTGCACGTAGATCAGCGACATGCTGATCGAATCCTTCCGATATTACGAGCAGATCATCCTGATAGCACAACAGGGTCACATTCTGAAGTGAGGCGCCAGAGCGCAACCTGTCGATGAGTCGTTGGAATGTTGACGGAGCGTTTTTGAGCCCAAACGGCATCCTTTTGAAACGATACGTACCAAAAGGCGTCAAAAAGGCCGTTTTATCTCTATCGCATTCCCTGACCGAAACATTCCAAAACCCACTACGCATATCTAACGTACTCATGATGCAATTTCGCTTAGTAGACTGCACCAGCTCGTCTATAAGCGGCATCGGGTACACATCGGTTTTAGTTATGGCGTTGACTTTTCTATAATCTACGCAAAACCGAACTTGACCGTTCTTTTTAGGCACTAACAATGCAGGCGATCCCCATGCCGATTCGCACTCCTCTATAATATCATCAGCCAACATCTTTTCGATTTCTGACCGCATGATCTCTTTTTTAGCAGGAGTAAGCCGATATGGAGGGACTGCAACTGGAGCGTGGTCACCTGTTTCAATGACATGCTCCGCAAAAACAGTTGGTTCGCCCCGTAAATCAAACACATCCTTATTTTCAGAAAGGAACTGGGCTAGAACCTCACGCTGCTCGTTGCTAAGCTTTGAAGCTTCCTCGTCCCTAAGCAAACTACTGATAGGCACACTCTTAACCTGGTGTGCTGCTTTTTCAAATGGGAGATCGAACTGCTCAGCACTGTCAGCAAAGTGCCACTTAGAACTACTAAAATCAACACAGATACTAAAATTTATCAAAAAATCTATACCTAAAAGTGATTCATTATTGTCCGCGTCCGGAAAAATTAAAAAACTAACGAGCCTGGTTCTACCTTCAAGAGTAACATTCACTTCGGTAGTAAGTACATTCATTAACCTAAGTACACCATCTGCAAGTTTTACATTTTCCACCCTAGAGGACATATGATGACCTTTGGCCTTTAGGAGAGCGTATAGCGTATGACCGGCCACACAGCTTTTAGCTGCCGAATCTAGTAACGCGGTACCATTCTCACCTAAAATACTAATCTTTAGCACGGGCCTTGGAAAAGATCGAACGTCACTATTACCGTTAAAAGGTTGTGCACCACTGGTAATTCCGTACAATTGTTGACAATTATTATTCTGGGAACAAAAATGTTGAGAACCCCTGACGTTCTCGGAAAAAGGTTGACGACCACTTGCGATCTCTGAAAAATGTTTAGAGTCGCTGGTATTGTTATCAAATGGTTTATAATCATCAGATCTGGAAATAGGCATAAAATCGCGAGCGCTAGATTTTGAACCGACGGAATTACCAGAATACGATTGACAACCATTGAACATTACCGACCGTGACGCATTATCATTAGACTGGAACGGTGATGCGAACTCCCCCTGGTCGCAAGAAGTACAAACCTTAGTTTTAGTACAGACACACGTTTTAGTACGAAAACAAACACAATTTTCCCTATTTACAGAACAATAACAATTGTCAACACAAAAACGATTCATAGAATTATTATTACGAGTCGTAGACGTAACACTAACATTGTTATCAACACAAGACGACTTATCTAAATAAAAATTATCGTTAAAACTATTGCATTGTAAATTAGACTCTAAACAAAAAACTTTATGTAAATATTTACCGTAACTATAAGGAACACTATTAACAGAATAGTCGGTATCCATAGCTAAAATATTAACATTACTTTCTGGAACATTAGTGTGAGAAATAAACTTAGTGACAGAATCAGATTTAGTGACAGAACCAAAATTAGTAACAGAACCCCCTGCGACTTTCACGGCCGCGGGGTTACCTAGAACTTTGCGCGACGACACGCGTTGCTCGACGCTGGAAGGCGCAGGCGCGCCCGCAATACCGGCAACCATCGCGCTACCTCGCGGCGGCGGGGTAGGCGCTTGTAGCGGTGGCGGCGCGTTGACCTTGGGGCGTATGTCGTCATCTACGCGAGGTGTACGGTACGACTGGGAGCAATCGGTGGGTGCACGAGACTCACGTGCAGAAGCAATAGAACAGAACGCCGAATGTCCACTGTTCTTACCATCATTGGCATTACACTTCGGGCACTTCGACTTTATGATATTCGCGGCACCACAACCGTAACACTTAATGTCTTTTTTATTTTCACTTTTTGAGTTATTTTCGTCACTACTTTTCACTAATTTCTCGCACGTTTCCTTAGTGTGACCGCTACGTTTGCAGTAAACACAGAACGACTTTGTATTCCCTGCCTTTCTTGTCGTTGAGTCGCCCGTGCGACTAGCGGCGACGACGGCAGCGGACGATCGGGAAGCACGACTCGACGTATCGGTACGAACGTGCGCAGGCTCGTCGGCGGCGCGTGATCCATCTTCGATATGAGACGACGGCTTATGACTTTGACGACCGTTTTGTGACTCTTTTAACGAGTCTTCTACGGCGCGTGCCTTCTTCAACAACTCGTCGAATGTCGAAACCATAGCTCTGTCGATACGCTTCCTGATGCGACGATCTAACAGTCCATATGTCATATCTAACTCGACGCGTTCACACAAGTCTTCTTGTGGAAGTTTTGCAAACAAGGCACGAACTTTCGCTATAAACAAATCTGTGTTTTCGGTACCTTGTACGAGGGAGAATAACTCGACGTAAACACGAAACGGCGGGCGGCATTCGCCATACGCACTCCGCAGTCTAGTTATAGCTTCATCCCATGTCTTCGTTGAGCCCTTGATACCCTGCCACCATGTTCCCGCCGATGAAGTGAGCAGCATGGACATACCTAAAAGAGCGTTCTCGTCGCTTATGTTTAGGCATGACTTGTAAACCTCTATGGCATCTATAAAGTTTTCCACGGATTCTTCTGGATTACCGCTAAACTTAGATGAACATTTCGAGAAGTTGCCTGTGGACTTCATGATAGCCGCGGTGGCGTTGGCGGTGGCGGCAGATGTACTTGCATCTACCGACGCGAGTAATGGCGTCGACGAACGAACTTCGCGTAAGAGTTGCTGACAAAATTCTGCTTGCGATTGTTGAATCGATGTTAACAGCTTGGCAAGGACCTCTTGTGGCATCGTTATGTTGCTTGGCTGTTCTGGTTCTGATTCCTCGTGAATCGAGTCGTTGGCGTCGGCGGGCAGCGACTTGCGTCTTCGCGGCATTTTGCAAACCGCTAAGTAGGTACCTACTTTTCGTAAAAAGCGACAATACACGGCTCGTGGTTGTACCAACCAGCAATAATCCACACGTAGACACAAAACACAGGCAAAGCCACTGTCTATACAGTTTTTATGCACTTGTCGGTCGTTTTTCACCGTATCACCAAAGTTTTTCGACTTGAACGAACTTGCCACGAACGAAAAGTTTGATCCGCAAAACAAAAACTCCGACCCCTTGTTTTAATACACAAAACACACGTTGGGCGCCAAGATATAGTCGGGGTGGGTCAGTTCTCGATTAAAAGGGCTTTGTTATCGGCATAAACTTTAATAAAACACGAAAATACTGTACATCAACATCACACAAGTTAAAACGTTCGCCATTCTCTCACAATTCTACCAACCTAAAAAACTACTAAAACTACTAAGCCAATCAGCGGCCGAGTAGCGGCGCGACGACAAATCCGTGATTGGTCGGCGCGAGGCGCGGGAGCAAACATGCTAGCGCGTTGGCGAATATCTGTCGGGCGCTTTACCTCTATTGGCCCTCTTACGTCCAGGGAAATGGGAGCGTTCGGAAACGTCTTCCGCTATAAGACATAAGATTAAAAATAAGCCTTGGCAGTTAAGAGATGACCAGTCTCAACCGACGGCGCCCGTTCACGAACATGACGCGTGGATCAGCACCATCCAGCTCAACCATTTTGTAGGGAACCGAATGATCCAACACACGCGCCACCATCGGTGAGACATTTAAGTGAGCATGACACGTTCTCAACTGCCATGCTATTTCAAGTCAACATCAAAAATCATAATAAACGGAAATATGGTTCTTACATTTACAAAATTAAAAAAAAAATGCTTCTAAATTATACAAAACTACAGTTTGCAATTTATTTAAGAGGTAAATAGAATTTTTTTTAGAACAATGGTCTTAAGAGGTTGTGAATGTTTTACCAATAACCCTGTATAAATGTAGATATTGTATACATGGTGGCGGAAAATCGCCGCACAAACTGCAACCATGAACTCAGCACATGATTCTAGACCCTCCACCGCAGAAATTTTTGTCGCTTATCTATAAAAAAAATATTTTTAAATAATCTATAAAAAATTTTAACGCAGGGTGTTTAAGAATCATGTAGGTACTTACTGAATCCATGGTTGCGCGTCGATATAATAATAATAATAATAATTTATTTCAAATAATCAGACAACAGAGATCCGTAGTGTTAGTAAAGTACCTTAAACCTAGTGTTAGTAAATACATAAATTACGATTACGATATCCCTGCCACCTTTTTAAGATGTCACGATGAGCAGCCTTAATTGTCGGATTATGCAGGGTGTTCCGTAATTAATGGATAACCTCTTAAAGGGACATTGTACTTATCATTATGAAACCTTTTACTACGGGACCAAGCATGAAATCGCAAAAGAAAATCAGCTGTTGCCTACATTTATGTTCGCATAACTCGTCAAAATGTAGGAAACGGCTGATTTTTTTTCTGTAACTGCTGTTCATAATGCTGAGTACAATGACCCCTGAAAAGGTTATCCATTAATTACGGGACACACTGCAAAGTAAAACAATAGTTTTCATAGACAAATCCGTTTGGTTTTTCTACTTAACACATTTTCCTGTCCCCAGTTCTCTCTTAACATCTTCGCAACGAGTTCTTTTTAGTTTTCTAACAAGTTTCTCGGATTCTCAAACGTTTGTCAGTTGGAGTGGACGTGGAAATCTCCAGTTACCAACTTTTTGATAGTTCACACACTGCTTGAGAATACTACCTATTTGCACATTGGATTACTTTCAATGTAGTTTCTAAAACTTCTGAATATTGAGGTATTTTTTATATTTTGGCTACCTCGTTGGTCTAGTGATTGCAAACGCTACTGCTAAGCATGAGGTCCTGGGTGTCATTCCCAGGTCGGACCAAGTGTTATTGGCTTTATCCATCAGACGGGCAATTCACGTAATTTTAAGAACGTGCACAGTCTGGGGGTCTAAAAAAGCCACTTTGGAGAATTATAAAAGGATAACATTATGAATCGTAATATGGCGAAGACAATCAGTGTTTTTTGTTTTTTCGCTGCACTACGTAGGTATAATCAAAGAGATTGGGATTGGATTTGGATCGGATTGATTGGTATTTTAGCACAGACAAAACAAAAATACTGAAAAATGCTTCATCAATGGGATTTGATACGGTTAACTGTCCATTATGTTATCTTTTTATGATTCTGTCAAAGTGGCCTTTTTATGCCCCGATCTCAGCCTCAATCTGTCAAAAATACTTCTAATTTACTTAAATTTTTGACCAGTTTTTGACATTGATTGTCGTTGAGAGAGCAATGCGCCTCAAGTGGAGTTGGGCAGGATATCAAGCTAGGAGGAGGGGTCGAAGAAGACGTCAGTATGACAGTCATCTCCGACTCCTCCCAGGTGGAAGCCAGCAGGCGACGGGTGCGGGGGCACCCTCGCCTGTATTGCACAGGCTTCTACCAGTGCCGGACGGGAATGGCCAGGTGTTCCCGACCATTCCCGTAGCCCCCAGACGGGGGGACATGCGGGACCCGCCAGCTAGGCGGGCATGCGCCGGGGGGGTTGTGGATGCAAAGGCTGAGCCGGATTCCCATGACCTCCCCATCAAGGCGATGAGGGAACACCGCTGAGTTTTAGTGGGTATACTTGGCAGTATACCCACTAAAACTCAGCGGTGTTCGGTGTCCCTGGCAGGGAGTCCCACATACTCCGTCTCTTCCCCCGACGAGCGGAGATGCGTAACGTCATTTCTCAGCGAAAAAAAAAAAAAAAAAAAGGATATCAAGCTAGACGAAGAGATGGCCGATGGAGTAAAGCTGTGACCGAGTGGTGGCCAAGGTTAGGCCAGCACCCTAATTGCGTAACACACTCAATCGGAATCTGAATCATTTTGAAGCAAATTGCTAATTCATTGCTTCTTATGTTCGAATTAGTCTGCTCAACACGTAATAACGCAATGAATGTTGTTGAACTGTCAAAATTAAACCGATTCCGATTGATAGTGTGTTATGCAATTGCCCCGCAGAGAAACCAGGGCCGTCGAAAAGCGCTTTGGGTTGACGATATCGTCAAAGTCGCAGGAAATACCTGGATGGGGGACGCACAGAACAGGGAAGTATGGCAGAAGATATATAGGGTGACTGGTAATTAGTGACCGATACTTAAACACGTGATTTTACTCATCATTGTGAACAACTTTTACTAAGGGACCAAACCTGAAATCGTGAAAAAAAAAACAGCTGTTCTCTACATTTTGACGAGTTAGACGAACATAAATGTAGGGAACAGCTGATTTTTTTTTCGCGATTTCAGGCTTGGTCCCATAGTAAAAGTTGTTCATAATGATGAGTAAAATCACGTGTTTAAGTATCGGTCACTAATTACCAGTCACCCTATATACACAACGAAGTGATCTTAAAAAGGTTCCGTTTTTCTTTTTGAGGTACGGAACCCTAAAAATTCACACATCACGGCGAGCAAGGCTACGTCAAGGCTGATTCATTTTCTAAGATTACTTATAATTAGGTAATACTTCAAAATCACTTATGGAAATCTTGCATGCCATTAAAAAGTGATTAGCAACTAATTATAAATCCAAACATAATAAAAATCACAAAAATATTTCTGAACTTGAGATCATTAGTGCTACGTATAAATACAGGGTGTAAAAAGACATATCACATAGCCGTCAACTACGCAGGGCCGTCTTAACCATATTGGGCGGCGGGTGCGAAAATCAGCCAACGCGCCCTTTGCCAACAAAAGAAGAAACTTAATTTTTGTACAAATGCCAGCACATCAAGCTACCCGAAACTGTCAATTTTTCCCAATCAACTTTGTACCTTATGCTTTAACGATAAAGTTGAAAATCTATTAAAGAAATTTGACACATTGTAATAAATGAGGTACCTAAGTGTAAACGCAAATCTGGTACTTGTAACTTACACTAATTCAAATGTAAACAGCGGGTTATTTTTTTTTTTTTTTTTAATAAAACGTTGCCTTTCATTTTGACAGTTCAGCAACATTCATTGTGTTGTTTACGTTGTTGAGCAGACAAATTTTCGAACATAATGAAGCAATGGATTAGCAATATCCTTCAAAATTATTCAGATTGTGGTTGATAGTGTGTTACGCAATTATTAGGGTGCGGGCCTAAGTTCAAATGTAAACAGGAAACCAAACTTGTTACAATGTCATTATAGCTAATAGATCATAATCAACATCTTAATGAGCTCATGCTAATCTTAGATGGAGACAAACTAAGGCAGTTTCGGAGACAAAAATCTTCGTATCTTGCGTCCTTTCATAATAGTGACGAAATTAAGAATCAATATTTGCATGTGAGAACAGGTTTACCTCGGAATATCCTCTTCAATCCGCGGAGGTGTGATGTTTCTCTAAAAAACATGAAATATAAGGCCCCTTGTACATACACGGCACGGTTTCATTACAGCGCAGCGTATAAACCGCGCCGTAGAAAAAACGTGTCGTCAACAAGCTTCCATAGTGATCCATACAACACCGACGACCGTGCCTACGCACGGCGAATAAACCGTAGTTTTTCACGGCAAGAAAAACGTGCGTGTACAATGGGCCTTATAGTTTTAGGAATAGTAGAAGTTTCTGTTCCGCAAAAATGGTACGAAAAGAAAAGCAATATAAGAGACTAGCAGCGCCCCGCGGTTTCACCCGCATAAGTGTCGATCCCGTGGGAATATCGGGATAAAAACTATCTGCCCTTTCCCGGGACTCAAACTATCACTATACCAAATTTCATCTAAATCCGTTCAGCGGTTTAAGCGTGAAGAGGTAACAAACAGACAGACACACTTTTGCATTTATAATATTATTATAGTATAGATAGTATGGATTAAGATTACATTGCTTTGTCTTTTCTTACCGTTTTTGTAGAATCACACACAAAAGTGGTAAGTCCAAGTATGAACATTATCCCAGTCACACACACACGCTTATTATAGTAATGCTATTAATTAATACATTATGTTTAATAAATATTATGTATTGTTTTTGTATAATTTGCAAAAAACAAGCTGGTAAGCACCCTTCTTCGGTCGCAGGAGTAACTGCTGACCATGTCATGTCCTAGTGCTGTTCTTTGCTGTTGACACGATCGTTGACGTCTCTTTCCAATTGTGTAAAATAGTACGCACACAAACGTGGTAAGAAAGGAGTAAACACTATGTTGTCCGTTGAAGTGCAAACATCCGCTAAAATGTTACACACAAATAATAATGTGGAAACTTTCCTACACTTTAATGTTATTAGGTAATTGCAGGAGCAGTGACTCCGGAGTGCTGAGAGACAGCGCGCGATGCCGGCGCAATCCTGTTTGTTGATGTTGACACAGCCGTTGATTGTTGCAATATGGTTTTATCTTTTCTTACCATTTGTGTGTGTAGGTTCTACTCACACGAATGGAAAGAAAAGAGTAAACTCTAGTGTTGACCATTGAAGTGCAGGTATACTTAGCAATTGGCTTGCAAGTATTGTAGGTACGATGCTGGAGCGAGTGGCTGCTGAGTGCGGAGAGACGGCGCGGATGTCTACGGAATGCTGTTTGTAAGCACAAAAAGCATTCCGTGGGCACCTGCGACGTTGATACGGCCGTTGATTCTTGCAATATGTTTTTGTCCTGTTTTTCCTTTTGTGTAAGTCTCCCACAAGGTGGACCGATGATCTTGTGAAGGCCGCAGGAATCCGCTGGATGCAAGAAGTACAGAACCGGTCGAAGTGGCGGTGCTTGATGAAATGATGATGCTATCCATTTCAGTGTCATCATCATTTCAACCGGAAGACGACCACGTATCATCATTGTCATGTTAGAATTGCCATCTGCTGGATAACTAATCTCGCCTCCGCTAGTATACCCCGGTTGAGCGTCGTCGGTGCGTCCGTCACGGCGCTTGCGTCGTCTCTCTCTGGTTTGTGATCTGTCTGTGCGAGTCCCAATATAGACTTCTTTTTTTCGTTCTTTTCTTTCCAGGTGATTCTTGTCACTTTGATGATGTCAGACAGTTCATTTAACTGTTGAGCATTCTCTATTCCAAATCTTGTAGCTCATAATAATCCTTCCATGCCGTTTTCGGCTACGGCGACCGTTTCACCATCACCCTACTGGCGTCTATCATGGGCTCTCATGTGGCTAGAAAAACCACCTTTGTTTATAAATATTCTTGCACATAGTGGACACGTGAGAGCACCATTAACATAATTGTAACTGATTGCCGCTGGTGGTCGGGCTTTTAGTTCGTCACGCTTAGAATCCAGTTTTGAAAGTTGTGGGTTGTTGAAGAAGAAGAAAAAGAAGTCATAGAATAGCATAGAATAGAAAATTCTTTGTGTGCACCATATAAATTATCAGATATAAATGTAGAAATTGTACAGACGTCAGCAAATCAAGCTACTGCAAACTGCAATCTGTCAAATTTCTTTAATAGAATTTTAACTTTATCACTAAAGCATTAGGTCCAAAGTTGATTGGGAAAATTTGACAGTTTCGGGTAGCTTGATGTGCTGGCGTCTGTAGGTACATAGGATGACACATTTGGCGGTCTTTCTGTTCTGATTGTAGAATAAAACCATAGTTTTCACCGGATATCTATGGTGACTACTTACCATCCAGTACCTAAGTAAGTTGGCCAAGAAGGAAAATGCACACATCACAAATAGCAAGGCTAAGTCAAGGCTGATTCATTTTCTAAGATTACTCATAATTAGGTAGGTACTTCAAAATCACTTATGGAAAACTCGGATGCCATTAAAAAAAGATTAGCAACTGCCTAATTATAAATCTAATAATAATAAAAATCACTAAATATTTCTAAACTTGAGATCATTCACACTAAGATTAGTGCTATTTATAAATACAACTAGCTTCTGCCCGCGACTTCGTTCGCATGGAATCCGTGAGATACCACACACAATGTACCTAAGTACTAAAATAACAGCCAGAAGTCGTTCGTTCGAGCGTTCTTTTTTACTTATTGCTCGCTTCTTCCTTAGGATTTTATAAGCATATAGGTAACCTTGCCCAAGAATTGGTCTACCGAATACAAAAAGATTTTTTCAAATCCGACTAGGAGATTAGCGTGTTCAAACAAACTGTGCACACCATACAGGGTTCGCGAAAAAAAATCAGCTGTTCCCTACATTTATGTTTGGTAAATGTAGGGAACAGCTGATTTTTTTTCGCGATTTCAGGTTTGGTCCCATCGTAAAAGTTGTTCATAATGATGAGTACAATGACCTCTTAAGAGGTTGTTAATGTTTTACCAATAACCCTGTATATTACTAGCAGCGCCCCGCGGTTTCACCCGCATAAGTGTCGATCCCGGGGGAATATCGGGACAAAAACTATCCTATGTCCTTCCCCGGGATGCAATCTATTTCTCTGCCAAATTTTATCGAAATCCGTTCAGTGGTTTAGGCGTGAAAAGGTAACGTACCTACAGACAGACAGACAGAGTTACTTTCAAATTTATAATATTAGTATGGATGTAAAGTGTGGCTAATTGGCGATTAGGTTATCACATTAATTGAATCCATGTGTTCATTACGTATTTTAAACAATATTTAACATTAGAAGTCTTGAAATAATGACAAAATTTTACTAATTCATTATTTTATACTTAAATACTATTTTTATTTACCTTAAAGTTAATGTTATTAGGTAATTGCAGGAGCAGTGGATACTGAGTGCTGTGAGACAGCGCGCGATGCCGGCGCAATCCTGTTTGTTGATGTTGACACGGCCGTTGATTGTTGCAATATGGTTTTATCTTTTCTTACCATTTGTGTGTGTAGGTTCTACTCACACGAATGGAAAGAAAAGAGTAAACTCTAGTGTTGACCATTGAAGTGCAGGTATACTTAACAATTGGCTTGCAAGTATTGTAGGTACGATGCTGGAGCGAGTGGCTGCTGAGTGCGGAGAGACGGCGCGGATGTCTACGGAATGCTGTTTGTAAGCACAAAAAGCATTCCGTGGGCACCTACGCCGTTGATACGGCCGTTGATTGTTGAAATGTTGTCTTGTCCTGTGTTTCCTGTCGTTATTATGCTCTCCATTTAAGTGCAAGCATTCGCTATAAAACATTACTCACAAATCTAATAAATATGAACTTAAACAGTTAAATAAAAGCGTCAGAATATTGAGCCCCCTTTTTGACAATGTTTTAAGAGATAATTTTAAACAAGCAGTTACCTAACTTGCCGGCACCTAAAGGCTCCTACAAACAGGCCTGACACGCGATACAATCGCGCGCGACTCAAATTCACCGCTCGTTGCGCGACTTGCGGTGCCTTTGTGTCGCGCCCGATTTTATCGCGTGTCGCGCCTGTTTGTAGGAGCCTTAACTTGGCAAGGTTTTGGCGTAGTAGGAGAAAGTTCGCGCATGTCACTAAGTGCAATATAAAAATGGTCACTTTTATTGCTTGTAATGTTTTATGGTTATTGCCATAATTTACTTTTAAACATGTCAGTTTAGAAGAAAGTTAAAACGCATCTAATGACTCTTGCCAAGTTGCGGGAATTTTATTCTAAATAATAAATTAATCGTTTAAAAAACATTAGAAAAACACGCTTTTATAAATGCACGTAAAAAAAAAAAAGAAACCTCATCGTGTTCAAAGTCCATTACGTGGCCTTTCTCACAAGTGCAAACACAACTATGATACGATATTCTATCATGGAATGCCATGCGGCTTCATCATCAGACCTTGAAACCTAATCGTGGTCAAAGTTCATTACAAGACTTTTCTAAGAAATCCAAAACAGCTATAATACGATTTTCCATCATGAAGGTCCAGTTCATATCTTCCGGCTAAATCATCAGATCAGTTCGACAGTACCATATTATTGTATTGTCATCAGAACTACATACAGCTGCCAATTTTCATTACGCTACGACCCTTGGAAGATGGTTAAATTAGTTACCTTAGATTCCATTACATAGTTAGTCATATCTTCCGGCTCCATCATCAGATCAGTTCGACAGTACCATATTATTGTATTGTCATCAGAACTACATACAGCTGCCAATTTTCATTACGCTACGACCCTTACCTTAGAGTCCAATACATAGTTAGTTACATACAGGTCGACCTAATAAAAGCGTGTTAGAAAATGCAAGCATCCACTAGTCACGTTGTCTGTTGATGTTGACACGACCGTTTGACTGCATTAGTGTTTTGTTTTTTCTTACCATTTGGGTGCAATACGCACGCACACCATTTGATAAGTCAAAAGTAAACACTACTGCTGATCACTGCAGTGTAGAATCCGCTAAACTGTTGCACAAAACAAAACATAGCCGTGGAAATTAATCGTTAAGCAAATTGACTACCAACTTTAATATAATATATTTTTCGACATTCTTTGACAGTTGGCATGGTGTCAAATTTCTTTAATAGATTTTCAACTTTATCGCTAAAGCATAAGGTTCAAAGTTGATTAAGAAAATTTGAAAAGAGGAAGACCTGTAACTAGATGGGCAGACGACATCACACGAGTCGCTGGCAAAAACTGGGTGACAGAAGAAAAATCAAAATAGTTTATTGTGACAAATAGAAAATTACATTACTTATATTTTTTTTTTTCTATTTACTTAAATTTTTATTAACATTTTGATTTTAAATTAATATTACACGTAATTTAAAAAAATTATAAACATTACAACCACTCAAATTGAATTTATACATTTTAACTATTATTATTATATTTTTAAATTTTTTAACTACGTTTACTATCGCAAACTGAAAGAAAATGAAAAGATATTAAGTTAATTATAATTTAATTATTATGTAAGTAACGATAGCAAGAACTTACTCATCTATCAATTATTTTTAAATCATTACATTGTATTAAAATACACAATACATGTAAAAGAGAGAGAGCAGTGGTGATGAAATAAATTACCTACAACTCGTTAGTCGGGGTCGCTACCACTGGGCCACCACTGCTAAAAGTTATTGCCATATTGTTAAAAGTTGTTCGATTAACACATTTGTACAGTAAGGGAAATTAATGGATAAGCATATTGACACGACAGCCTACGTCAATTTACCGCGTTATAGCCACTTCATGCAGAGCAGTGGTGGCCCAGTGGTATCGGCCGCGACTTACGAGTTGTAGGTCGTAGGTTCGAACCCAGACAGGCGCTTTACTTTGTGTAAATTATTTCATCACCACTGTTCTCAAAACGGTGAAGAAAAACATCGTGAAGAAACCGACATATCCTAGAACAAAAAATTTGAAGACATGTGACATCTACCGACCCGCACTGGGTCCGCGTGGTGGATTACGGCCCACTCCCTCTCACAAAGAGGAGGCCTGTGTCTCAGCAGTGGGAACACTATAGGCTGATTATGATCCGATAAATAGTTGCGGAGAAATGCGTGGACAAACATACATAGGTACATACATACATACATAATTATATCTATAAAATTTTGTATATTTGTTTGGAAGACCTAATAGATTGTCATATGTGAATATAATGCAGTTCCAATAATATTACATACAAACGAAAAAAGGAGGTCATCACCTCCTCTTTTTTGAAGTCGGTAAAAAGTAACGAAAAGTTATTTTAAAACTAACTTCAATTGACACGATGATCACATGAAAAAGAACAACAATTAATTTTGATTATTATTAAAAAAAAAAATCCTAAGCATAAGCGATACAAGAACAAAATGAAAACTGTACGCTTTCATACCCTCGTACCGGGAAATAAGTTTCGACGTACGCTATCCTATTTGCCGGAATTACCTGCGAAGGTAAGGCTAGACAGAAAGGCAAATATACTAGAATATCTTACTGAAATTAAAGAGCTGCAACTGAAATAGGAAAGTCGGCGGTATTACCTACTTAAGAAAGTTAGGAAAACATTTTCGTTTCACGTTGTTCCCTCATCTTTTAAGGGGACTACAGGACTAAAACGCACGTTTTATAATGCCTAAAAGTATAAGATCGACTACAGCCGGTCGATTCTGTAAAAATTTCACCGTGAAAACTTAGGTGAAGTGAGTTTGTTTTGCTAGGAATTGACACTATTGACAGCTCACTCCACGCTCGCTTCACTTAAGTTTTCACGGTGAGATGGTTACAGAATCGCACTGCAGTAAACAAAATCAGAAAAATATATGATATTCTTCAGGATATATGCTAGTTAGATAGTGTTGAAAACATAATATAACTAATTTGATACGGTAGAAAAAAATCATGAACACACCTCTAAAAACTTTCTTTTCACAATAAAAAACATACTAATATAAATACAATCATTCCGAATTTTGTCAGATTATTCTCAAGCAACACAACATACTAAAGCACTAGTGTTTTAATTTTTTAGTCCAAACAATAGATTTTTTTTCGGGAAATAGATAATGGGCATTGTTCATATTTTTTTAAATGTTGTAATTGAAAAACCATTTCGAGGAATAGCGTTACTGATCATTACGGACTAATTAATTACGAAAAATATTCATATTTTATTGATATTTTTGATAAAATACGATTGACCTTGTTTGCCCTTTGGTTTGGCTGTACAGTTTTGTATCGTTACCTCGTTATCGTTAAAAAGTAAGAGGCAAGTATTGTCTACAATCTGTCAAGTGTCAAATCATATTTATTATATTATTATTTTTGCTCCCCTTATTTCAGCTACGCTATGATGGCTGCTAGTAGAAATATACTCTAATATCATAACGGTCTCAACTTTAGGCAGGTTTCGCGAGTCAGCTTTAACAAAAGTATCGCTCATTGTGGTCATTTGTGATTCAGGAAAACGAACAATAAAATTATGTCGCCGCGTGCGTTATTATTCTATTTCTAAGTCGCCGCGTAGATTGTTCTAGTGACGACAGAGAGTAGTATATTCCTTGGACGACACTTACTCATAAAAAAACCATTTGTAAACAAATACGATAAAGGACAGTATTTGAGTATTCAGTATTGACACTTTGACAGATGTGATATGGATGACGTTGTGTTGACAGATTTAAATTTTTAATTATGTACTAGTGAAGCAACGGCACTTAATCTATTTAAGCCAAAGATGACGTCACCTACCTTAAAAACTTAAAATAATTAAATATTATTTTTTTTAAATAACTATTGAGCCAATCATCAAAATATTCAAATTAGTTTCTCAAAATGCTCTAAATTTTCAAAAAATAAAATAAAATCTAATGGTTAGAATTTTTGGACAATCCCCATTGCTTCATATTTTGCAATAAATTACCAGCGTTGTGTCATCGCGCTTCTCAGTCTTTTCTATGCAGTTTGACAGTGACCGCGCTTTAGGTCATGTATTCCTCCTAAAGAATAATATAAATGTACCAATTGCGTTAGTCCAATGGTAACAAGTGCTACTGCTGAGCCTAAGGGCCTACGTTCGATTCCCAGGTCAGACAAAGTGTTATTGGGTGTTTCTATATTCAGCATACTATAATCCCCAAGGGTTAGGTTAGGCTACCCTTCGGAGATTACAGGCGTTATTTTATGTACTTCAATTAAAAGCATTTATTTCAATTAAACCATTTACAGGCACTTTTGAATTGTCAAGAAGTCGGTCAGTCAGAAAATATGAAGCTAGTTGCCAATTCCAAAGCGTAGGTACCTATGGAGAAGAACTGGCAAGAAAGTCCATGGACACTCTTTTAAATTATATTTTTACAAAAATATTAGTTACATCATTTATGTTGAATTTAATTATATGTGAGAACGATGTGACGAACCATGTGATGTACAGTCAACAAAAGAGATAAGTATGCAGGATTGTCGGATATAGTTGAAGTTTAGTAAGAAACCGGCGGATGTTCTCGAATAAAATTTTATTTTATTAATAAAAAACAAACAGCTCATTTATCAAATTAAATTTCAATCGAGAACATCCATCGGTTTCTTACTAAACTTCAACTATATCCGACAATCCTGCATACTTATCTGTTTTGTTGACTGTACATAACCTATCCTAACAGATTCGCAAAAGATTATCGTAAATATATAAAATTCAAAGTCCTGACTGACTGAATATCAACGCACATCCTAAACCGCTGGTCCTAGAGACATGAAATTTGGAGGGTGTGTTCTTTGTGAAGAGTAGGTATCCACTAAGAAAGGATTTTTCTAAATTCCACCCCTAAGAGGGTGAAATTTCACGCGGAGGAATTCGCGGGCGGAAGCTAGTTTCTATAGAAAATTCTAGACTCAGCTGTATGACTGTAAGAATCGCATGGCTGTCACTGCGCAGGTTTATTATAGGTACGTTTACGATCGTCTATTTTACGTAACGTCGTAGTTGGCGGTACTTACCTACCTCAACGCAATACACGTTATCGCAGGCATATACAATTGTTATCTAGGTATAGATGTTTACCTAGACTATGCCTAGACTCAATGAGCATGACAATGTAGGTACGATAGTGTTACATAACGTCAATGCCACTGCGCACTAGCGAACTACTGAATCAATTTCTAATCTCAGTTTGTCGTATCCATAACATTTTGGGTATTGAATAAATAATAATACGACATTTTTATGATTAACTAGCTGCGCCCCGCGGTTTCACCCGCGTAAGTGTCGATCCCGCCGGAATATAGGGATAAAAAGTAGCTTATATGTTAGTCCAGGGTGTCAACTACCTCCATACAAAATTTTATTAAAATTGGCCCAGCCGTTTGAGCGTGAAGAAGTAACAAACATATAAACACACCCCCACACACACACACACTCACAAACTTTCGCCTTTATAATATTAGTGTGATGTCGGTACCTCAAACCCCCCGGTAATATACCCCTTGGTAAGTCTGGTTGTCAGACTTTCGGACTTCTGACTACCCGTAACGACTGTCAAAAATCCACGAATGACAGCCGGGACCCGGTTTAACGTGCTTTCCGAGGCATGGAGTTGGTATGTGAAGATGGTCACCCATCCACGGACCAACCGCAGCAAGCGTAGCTTGACCTGACCGATCGATGCGGCTGTTATTACTTAGCCACAAGCCACTTGCCAATTGTCTTTATTGCCAATAGGTACATGTTATATTTTTTCTAATAATATTTATGTCATTTTAAGAAGTGACATATTGCGCCTACCCCCGTCCCAAGTAAATTGGTATAAAGACAAGAGAATGATTATGTGGATGAATATACAAGGTGTAACGTTAAATGCGCAAAACCTCTTAAGAGGTCATTGTACTCATCATTATGAACAACTTTTATTATGGGACCAAACATGAAAATGCAAAAAAAAAACGCAGCTAAATACTGGCAATACTTACACATAGGAGTATATAGGAAATATCGAATGAATCCTAACATCGAAATCAAAAAACTGTTTTGTTTCCAACAAAAGTCAAAGTCAAAGTCAAATCATTTATTACAAATAGGCACATTAACGGCACTTTTAAACGTCAAAAAAAAAACTAAATAGAAATGATTCTAATCGACCATTCCAAAAGGTAGTTTTCGTATGGAGAAGAATGGGCAAGACTATGGCAAGACTCCACCGTTACTCTTTTAAAATGTTTTACAAGGTCTTGTATACATAATATTATTATATGTGAACACGATGCACCCATAATAAAATTAGTCTACCACAAAAGGTAAAAAGAATTAAAAATTAAGCAATGACAAGTAAATCAAGTAAGTGCGATACATGGTGCTCACATATTTACAATCTAAATAATAGTGATGGGACGACTCTGCAGGTTTTGCCAATCTTTGACTAGCTATAGTGTCTAAAGTGCTGGATATAATTGATTGAATTTTTGTATGCAGAGTGAGAACGTCAGTTAAGTAGATATAAGCAGTTTAATATATCGTCATCGTCGTTGTTGTCGTTTGTCGTATAAATAAGTCGTCTTCACCATTCAGAAATTGAGGAAGAAATATAAATAGATAAGTACCTAATTATACAAACCGGATATAAATATAATTTCAACAGATTATTCTTCTAGTTCAATATTTATAGCCATATTTATATGCCATGAAAACACATGTATTTCCGTCAGACCATAATATTGTTGATTTACTATCAAAGTCGAACATAAATTACTGATCGTTTACAATGTCCTATTACGTTAGGTAAGTACTACTTTATTAGGTATAAATAGAATATTATACACAATATAGAAATGCCTAGACTACTGTAATATCTAGTTATTTCAGGAATCACTTAGTTAAATAGTAGGTTCTAGAAGATTCAAATTCTCTTACGTTTTTTTTGCAGTTTGCAGCTCAGTATCAGGTTGTATGCTAGGTATAAAAAAAGTTAGACACGCGTGTAACTATGTATTTACAGAATTATATATATTAAAATCATAAGTATGTACAACTCTCTGTCCAAATTGCCCTATTGAATGACTATTTCATGAAAACATGACATTTAAGACCAATTCTAACTTCAGAGTCACAATTGTAATGATGATTCTAAAAATAATAATTCTTTAAATAGATATTATTTGTTACGGAAAATTGAAAACAATGTAAACACATTTGAATTTCGTGTGCTGCCTTAGACATCAAATATTTTTTCTATATCCCCACAACAAAAACAAAATGTTAATTCAATTCATCAACAACACAGGAATTTCGAGTTTCTATTTCTAAAGGTTCATTTCTGTAATAAATAGACACAAAACTCATACTCAAAGCATTTATTTCAATTGAACCAAATACAGGCTGTTGAAGTATTGTCAGTCAGAAAGATTAAACTAGTTGCACAAACCGACACAAACAGATCAGTACATACATTTACAAGTATAAATAGTTGTTTAATGGTAATGGCAAGCTTATCGGATGCTCTCAAAGAACTTTTAATCTGTCTGATTGAGTCCCCCTCCAACCCACCACTCCAACAGAGTACCCGAGTTACTTTTTCTATGAGTCTCCAACGCCTTTGGTTTTCATTATAGCAGAATTTTATTTTTACAACATGTAACTTTTGTAGGCGCAATCTATTGATCTATTGAATGGATTTTTAAAGGCTTTTCAGTTGCTTTGTATACAAGTGCTTAATAGAAACATAAAACATTTAATTAAAGATACTTATTATTTTGAAAAGCAATGCAGGGATTCTCAGAAATCGTAGTTTCATCAGTTCAACGTTAATAAAAAACGTTATAATAATTCCATTAATAATAGCACTTGGATGGCACTTTAAACGAGATTCCAGACTTAGAACTACCACTTACGTACTTTTACTCGTTCAATTAAGTTTTATTTCGATTCGACTACTTTACTTGGCTTATACCAAGTAAAGTATAACAAATACATAATAATGTCATAAATGGTCAAGCAGATGCCCAAGTTACCGACAAAGATTAAACTAAAAATAATCCGAAAACAAAAGCTTAGGTATATATAAATAGGTACCACTACAACATTTATTGCAGTTACGTAACAATTTCGTAACAAAATACTTTAATTATTAGTAGGGCGTGACCCGATAGCTTACTACCCTCCTAGCAGGGGATAAAAATGACGTCATCTCACAACCCCTGCAGGATGACATCATCCGACGCATTGCTACTGCTTGCTACGCAATATCTGGCAGGCGCAACCAAGTTACTCACATTTTTGTATGACAAATAGAATTTCTCTATTCAATTACGTTTTAAATTGTTACTTTGAATCATTATGTACTTGTTTCAAGGTTTGTGGGGTTTGTGGGAGTAGGTATAGTTAGTAAGTGCCTTGAAATGAAATGGATTCTGTATTGATGATTGATGAACATGTTAATTTCTAAGGAATGCCGATGGATGATGCGTAGTGGACTTTGAATTCTTCATTTGATTAGGTTGAGGACACAATCTTGGAAAGTATGACAGCTTTTTTAATACACTTGCTCATTGCTGACTTGCACCGAGACCGTCACTAACTTAGGTATGAATTATGATCCACTAGCTGCGCCCTGCGGTTTCACCCGCGTAAGTGTCGATGCCGTGGGAATATCGGGATAATCCTGGTTATAAACTACCTGTGTGTCAAATTTCATTCAAATCCGTTCAGCCGTTTGTGCGTGAAGAAGTAACAAATATAAACACACACTCGCAAACTTTCGGCTTTATAATATTAGTGTGATTTACATCTCTCTCCGTGTATTTATTTACGCCAACACCGTTAGTGCGATCACCAATCAAAAATATGGTGATAGATCTTTATCAGAGCAAGATTGTACATACATACATAATTATGCTCAAGACTTCTTCCCAGGGGGGTAAGACGAAACGACACAAAACCACCTTCTGCGATCCTAGTCTTTATTATCCAAACATAAAATCAAAACAGTAAGTTTTAGTACTTTAGAAGCTTAAATGTAGCTAGATTTTATAACGAAAACAGCATAACATAGTTAACAAACACATTTAATGTGAATGCAAACAAGATTTCACGCAGAACATTAATTCCATGTTTTGATCCCCGTCGCGAGCATAACCAAAATGAAATTATTATTGCTTCTGTAAACGGTTACGACTTGCAATTAAAACTAACCACGGAGCAGTTCTATGAGGAATATGAGAATTACATACATTAAACAATAATACAGCTTTATAGCTAATATCCTAGTTGTAATGTTGATATTAGGAGTACTGTACACTGTGTTATTCTAAAGTCTGAATTGATAAACAAACACGTGGGGTAATTGCGTAACACATTATCAGTAGCAATGGCTTTCATTTTGATAGTTCAACAATATTCATACAAACAGGCGCGACACGCGATATAATCGCGCGGGACACAAATTGCGCGACTTGCGGTGCCTTTGTGTCGCGCGCGATTATATCGCGTGTCGCGCCGTATCAAATTCAAATTATGCTTTATTAGGGGGTTTACGAGCTGTAGCTCCAACAGTTTCTTATGAAGTTAGGTTAGCTTTAATTTTAATATCTTTATCACGTGTCGCGTCTATTTGTAGGAGCCTTTATTGACGTTGTTGAGCAGACAAATTTTTCGAACATATTATGAAGCAATGGATTCCAATATCCTTCAAAATGATTCAGATTGAGATTGATTGTGTGTTACGCAATTATTGTGCAGGTTTCAAAACCAAAAGAGGTTTCAAAACACCTTTTAGTTTGAATACATTAAGGGGCCGGCGGAGCATGCGTAGTTCATACAAACGTAATTCCAAAATATTTTGTAATTCAAACATATTCTTAAGGTAGTGTGTATTTGAAATTCCTCATAATATCTCGTCTCTAAATCAGAGTCCTTTCAAAATATATATTTGGGAACCTACATATTCTGTAATCCAATCGGAATAAATACACACTACCTTAAGAATATGTTTGAATTACAAATTATTTTGGAATTACGTTTGTATGAAATAAGCATTAGCATGCGTAGTTCGCCGGCCCCAAAATTGCTAACTATAGTCCGCGCGGAACTAGTTGGCCGCGCCTTGGGTGGGGACGGGGGTGAAGGCGGTGGGGTTGCCTATTATCGCAACACACGTACTGAGTAATCAAAAAACAACCCCCCCCCTCCTTCCCACCGCTCACATACCTAAGACGCGGCCAACTAGTTCCGCGCGAACTATAGTTAACCAATTATAAATAATAAAAATAAAAAAGCCTTTTATTTCTTGCATGCACTTTACATTTACTTCATTGTTTGTTAGTTTAAGTTAAATTGCTTATTCTAGTATTAGTTTATTAAGTTTGTGATCTAATTTTGTTAGCAAGAACCCCGTCTTCACAGGTGAAGGCCTCCTGCAAAGTTAGCCAATTTTCTCGGTCTTGGGCTGCTTCTATCCAGTGTGGGCCGGTGACGGTTTTTATTTTAACGTCCCATCTACTCATGGGCCTTCCTTTGCCTCTTTTGCCGATCGGGCCCTTCCATGACGTCACTCTTCCGGTCCAGCGTTGATCTGGGAGTCGAGCTACATGGCCGGCCCACTTCCATTTCAATTTAGTTAGTTAACCAAATAAAACCATTCATTTTCTCAAAATTAAAATCTCAGTACCTACACCATACGTATTTGTTAACATAATAAGACTAGTAAAAAATATACTAGGTATCTATTTGAACGAAGCGCTACTTACATTATTATTTGAAGTTCTGAACCCTTAGTCGTAAAATCGTAATTCTAATGCCACCTTAGATTTTAACTACGATAAAAGCTATCCGCTGATGACTCTCGTATAAACGTACCCTTTTTGGAATGGCCAATTCTCCTATGTAGGTACTTGTGCAGACGGTAAGGGCGTGGACACATTGTGCGACAAAGCGCAGTGTTCTGTCGCGTACAACATTCACGTAATGCAATTTCGTCTGGTTACATGTTGATCCAGTAGGTAGGTATTTATGTTTGGTGGAGGTAAAATTGCGTGCAATTCATATTTGATATTACATGGGTATTATTATGTTTAAGTAGCTGTGTCGTGTTGTGTTGATAAACAAATTTTTTTTTTTTTGGGATTTTCACGATAGCTAATTGAATAGCGATCACAATAAACGATAATAACGTTCTTTATAGTAAATCATAATAATAACAGAAAGTAGGTATTAAGATCTACCTCTACAGCATTATAAATCAATAGTTACAGAGAATAAAACTAATAATGTATGTTGAATAGGCCAGAAAGCACCATAATTGCGCAACATCCTATAAATCTCAATCAAAATCATTTTGATGGTTATTGCTAATCCATTGCTTCATATGTTCGAAAAATGTTTCTGTTCAACAACGTAAATAACGCAATGAATGTTATTGAACTTTCAAAATGAAACCTAATGCTACTGATAGTGTATTACGCAATTACACCGCTGGTCATCTACACCTATTAGTTATTACACCTATTAGTTAGCATGTGTTGCAAATTGCAAATACGCTAACAGCAAAAGACTAAATTTAAACTCTTCCGCATCACGTCCACCAACTGAAACAAAACAATGTGCCAAAGCCCTACGTTATAAAATGTGTATTTTTCAAATGGATTTTTGAGTACCCGAAACTTTGATGGGCAAATCTAAGTGTCCGTATTTACTGAGCTCCGAGAGGGGTGGATTTTTACTTTTACTTTCTTTTTATAGTTAGTGCCAATAAAATGCCACATTTGAATTTCGCCTTACTAAGAACATTTTCACCTCCTCCATTCTGTGAGCAGTGGTGGCCCAGTCGTAATGGCCGCGACTTACGAGTTGACAGTTGAAGATCGTAGGTTTGAACCCAGACAGGCGCTTGCTTTATGTAAATTATTTCACCACAATTAATCTCAAATCGGTTAAGGAAAACATCGTGAGGTAACCGGCATGTCCTAGAACCACAAATTCGAAGACATGTGACATCTACCCGCCCTGTCCGTGTGTAATGGGCCGGCGTGGTGGATTACGGCCCACTCCCTCTCTCCGAGAGGAGGCCTGTATCCCAGCAGTGGGAATATAGGCTGTTTATGATAATTATGATGATTAATTAAGAACATTTTCACCTCTGATCTAAGGATAGCGCCTTACAATTTACTTTAGCAATGAGTCTACAGTTTACAGAGCCTAGTAAATTGGTTTGGCAGGTGCTATGATTATTAATATTTGATCCTATTAAGCGTTTTCGTTGATTTTCGAGGTGTAGACAAAGTGAGGGATTATTAACCTCTGAAGATTGTTGAACATTTGTTTACAAAATAAGTTAATATTTATCTCGATGAGATTGTTGTGGTTTACTAAGAGATTTAGGTACCTTGCTAAGTCCTAATTTTTTACACCTGTCGACACATTTTATACCTACATAGTGAATGTCCAGTTTTCAGGGTGTTTTATCTCAGTCCAATCTGTGCTTACTGAATGCACTAACGCAAGCTTTCAGCTTTTCCTTACAAGTTTTAAAAATAATAAAAAAATATCTTATGATACTCGTATGTATAAAGACCTTGTTGGTGATGTTCTTCAGGAAGGTTAGGTTTATAGTAGGTACACGTAACCTGCTTCTGAGTATGAACGTAAACGAAGCAAAAGGAGTATTTAAGACGGATTGTAGAAGGTGGCGTTCTGTGGTTACTGCCTACCCCCATGGCATGTGTTTTATAGCACTAACTTAATAATTTATAAAAAATTGGCCAAGTGCGAGTCGGACTCGCACACGAAGGGTACCGTACCACAAGGCAAAAACACCGAAAAAAAACACGTTTGTTGTATGGGAGCCCCCCTTAAATATTTCTTTTTTTTTTAGTATTTGTGTATAGTGGCAACAGAAATACTTACCTACATAATTTGTGAAAATTTCAAGTGTCAAGCTATCGCGATTCTTTAGATACAGCCTGGTGACAGACAGACGCACGGACAGACAGCGAAGTCTTAGCAAAAGGGTCCCGTTTTTACCCTTTGGGTACGGAACCCTAAAAACGAATGTTACCAAATGTAAACCAGTGAGCTTACGATACGATCCAACTAGGTACATATTTGGTAGTATCGCGAGTATAAAACCATATAAATTCCTATTTACATCTAAGCACCGAGAAATAAAACAGCTCCCATTCAATTCTATTTTCAATAAAACTTAGCACTACACAAAACCGGAGTTTTAAAATCGATAACTTTCAATATCTCCGTATATATCTTTGGAGCTTTATTCCACTATGAGATTGGATATCTGTCTGCCGAATCGCTCACTGAAATAGCCTTATTAATTCCCTTTTATGTCTGGAAGCACACACGAGCGTATAAACGATTTACGTTGCATTTAAAACGTTAGGTTTCTTTATGCTGCAATAAAGTAAAGAAGATTGAGGTGGTAGAAGGTGGAAGGTGGTAAAAGCGACCCCTGAATGTGATATTTTGTTTTAATTGCACACGACTTGCCACCTGAGGCCGTCAGTAATTGGGGAGACGTTGTTTTTGGAATTGTCTGTTTTTGAGATTAGGTGGTGATATGTGTCTTTAGGATAACATAGTATGGTTAGAATAAATACTTAATCTAAAAGTAGGGCAATGACACGATTCTATATCCATACAACACTGACGACCGTGGCTACACACGGCGAATAAATCGCAGTTTTACATGGTAAGAAAAACGTGTGTGTAGTAAGGGACTAACCCCACCGCGGGCTTATTTAATATTATATGTACTTGACAATGCTTGTATCTATGTATTAAAAACGTTCAAAATCTAGTCGCAATATCATCTCAGCGACAATCAATGTCAAAAACTTGTCAAAAATGTACGGAAATAAGAGATATTTTTGACAGATTGAGACTGAGATCAGACTGTGAACGACACCAACATAGTTGAGAAAAAACTAGGCAGATAGATTGAGCTAAGCATAATAAGCCTAAGATGTTTCCACTGCTGGGACACAAGCATAGTAGACCCCAACATAGGTAGTTGGGAAAAGGCTAGGCAGATGATGACTTAATTAGTAATTTTTAAAAGGGATTTTCTTTTATGGTAGGTATTGATTGTTGTTAATTGCTTTTGAATTTTGTTGTGTGCATAGGCATCAATAACAAAACTATAGGTATTCAGAATCAGTTCAACTATACCTGTTCGATTATCCACTCCATAAGATACCTATAGATTCTATTTCAAACACTACGAAAAAGCTTCTCCAATAAATTACAAGATAATAGATTAGAATAACATTCTAGAATTACTTAATTGACTTCAGATTACTCAATTGAACTGATGTTAAACCGCAGACAAGCAGTCAGGGGCTAAAGATATTTGATTTCAATTTATTGATCACTTTGCATAAGGCCTGCTAGAGATTAATTGGTTTTAGTCAATTCGTCATCTCATTCTATAACTTAGATTTATCCTATTTTAGTACTTGATTGTAATGAATAGCTAGATCGGCAACAAGGGGCTCATGGCTAAATGATAACAGCCGGACGGGTCGATCTAAGGTTAAGTTACACATTCCGCGGTCGGTTCGTGGATAGGTGAGCGTGTCTCAGAAAACACGTCAAGCCGATGGTCCCGGCTATCATGAGTACATCTTTGACAAACTCAAACTCAAAGCATTTATTTCAATTAAACCATTTATAGGCACTTTTGAGTTGTCAAGAAGTCGGTCAGTCAGAAAATATGAAGCTAGTTGCTCATTCCAAAGCGTAGGTACCTATGGAGAAGAACAGACAGTCGTCACGGGTCATCAGAAGCCCCAAAAGTCTGACAACCAGTCTTTCCAGGGGGTATAGTGTCGCGAGTGGCGGAATTGGGGCCGTGTCGTCGCTCGAGCAGTCAGCTCAAAGAGGTGGTACGCAATATGCGCGCCTTAATGGAAGGACGTGCGGTCGTGGAATCGGCCGCACTTGATGATGGGGCCCGCTAGGCATGGCGGACTGATACCAGGCGGGGGTGCGGCGAATTTACAAGTATCTCCCGGGCCCCCGACTAGAAGGAACAGTGAAAGAAAGAAAGGAGAATAGCGTCACCTGGTAACTGGGTTGTGACGGTCAGATAGACAGACGCTCCTTGTAAATACTGGTATTCAGCGGCATCCGGTAAGACTGGAAGCCGACACCAACATAGTTGGTAAAAACTAGGCAGATAGATTGAGCTAAGCATAATAAGCCTAAGATGCTTCCACTGCTGGGACACAGGCATAGATATCCGTGGCCACAGGCCTCCTCTGGAGAGGGAGCGGGCCGTAATCCACCAAGCGGGCCCAGAGCGAGTTGGTAGATGTCATACGCTTTCGATCTTTTGATTCTAGGACATGCCGGTTTCCGGATTGATGGAGCTAGATCGGCGCCAAAATAATTCTATTGACAACAGTTTCAAATGAACGTTTAAAAAATCTTGTAGGTACCTATCGAACGGATGTAGTACATAGTAGGTATAATATAGGTAACATAAAATTAACCATTTACGTATGCGGTCTTGGGACTTTTTTATGACTGTTTTCTCTTGATGTCATCTTCATAAGATTTACCGGAAAATGTAATGCAACGCAATATTTTAACTATTGCACTGCTAGGGCCAGGCCCGGACTGGGACCTGAAACCGCCCCGGGCATTTTAGAGACAAGGTCGTCGGACCACCTTGTGGGAGACCTTCCAACGCTACGTCTTCCGGTACGCGGTCGCCACTCCAGAACCTTTCGGCCCAATCGGCCATCTGTTCTGCGAGCAATGTGCTCTGCCCACTACTTACCACTTAAGTTTGGCAATTCTTCGAGCTATGTCGGTTACCTTGGTTCTCCTGCGGATCTCCTCATTCCTGATTCGAACACGCAGGGAAACTCCAAGCATAGCCCTCTCCATTGCCCTTTGGGTGACTTTTAGCCTTCTTATAAGGCCCATTGTGAGCGACCACGTTTCAGTGCCATAAGTCATCACTGGCAACACGCACTGGTCAAAGACTTTCGTCTTGAGACACTGCTGTATGTGGGACGAGAAGATATTGCGTAGCTACCCGAAAGCTGCTCAGCCGAGTCGGCTTCGACAATTGACCTCTTTCTCGCAGTTAGACCTACTCTGGGATTAGACCGACTTCGGGCTAATACTGAGAAAAACAGTACCTAAGAGACAAAACAGTAACTTTTAATAATTACTGTGGTTTGAACGATATGACCAAATGAATAAAACAGTTAAAATTTCAATGGTTTGAACGATATGACCAAATGAATAAAACAGTTAATTTTGTTTCCTACGATAAAGTTTACTGTCATGACGCGGACGGGAACATTTTTCCTCAAGCTTTAGCCTTTTTCTGATGAGTAAAAATTACTGTTTTGAACGTTAGGCTTTTATGGAACTGTTTAAAGCAGTTCAGATTAATGTTTTTTTCATTTTTATTTATTGCTTATTTCTTTCAGTGCAGGGATCGAACTCAGGACCTCGGCGATTATTTCACACATTAATTATTCTAACGTTAATGACCACTAATAGTCGTGACCGGATTTAGCGCAACTGAGCGCAAGCTAGGTGTCACAGGGCATTGATAGAGTTGTCACGGGTCGTCAGATTCTATGAGTAAACGGTGACGTTCACTACTGACCATGGACGTAATATATACTTCTATATTACGTCCATGCTACTGACACACCCGTAGACAGAGTAATCTATAGACTCATGGTATCCGTGTCACCGAAAGGGATAAAAAATTCCGGCAATCTTCATCATACTATCATTTTTACAGCTTATTACACTGCACCTTAACATTTTCACAGTTGCGCAAATGTATTATTATTGAATTATGCACGAAAAAGATCTTATGTTCCGTTTAATCGCGATGTAGTTTTTATTATTTCATTCATAAACGTCAAACTTGTTGTGCACATTGATGTGCTTAGCCGACACGCAGTAAGGGACAGAAATATTCTTACTTTGTCTCTTTTCTTTGCTAGTGACGTTAATATATTTCTCTTTTTCTTGTGCGAATGAAAACGAAGGTATGCAGCAGTCTATAGTTTACTCTGTCTACGGACACACCACTACACGCTTGGTTTGTAAGTATGGGAAGAGTTGACAGTACCGGCCGACGCGCGTCGAGGCGTCCGTTTTCGTGCTCTGTGGCTTATAAAATCCTGTCTCCATATTCTAACATCTTTTCCTGTTTTCTTTTACACAATTTGCTTATTGTTGAAACGTCCCGTTTTAGTATAATATGGCTTTGTTTGTAACGAAGAATGACGACTGACTCCTAAGACACAGGCACCTACACCTAGTTTAGAAGTCAGAGTACAGTCAACAGCAAAAGTAGATGATCAAAACCAGAAATTCAATACTAATTCAAATTCAAATAATTTATTTTTTCTCTTCACAAGCAATGGTATAATATAAATTTAGACAAGCTTAGAAACTAGTTTGTGAGAGACTGGTGTCTGCACTAGGAATACCTGTATAGCAGATCACCAGGGTCCCACCACGCCACACAGTTCTGACGCGAACTCCGTTCATTAGTATTGAATTTCTGGTTTTGATCATCTACTTTTGCTGTTGACTGTACCTATTAAAATTATTGTGACCTAGCCTTTATGCTCTCTGTCTTTGGATATTGTAATGAAATGGCTTTTGGTAAAATAAAGAATTTATTATTATTATTATGTATGCAGTTTATGCTGTATAAGTAGATACCTACCTATTTCATCATCATTTCAGCCGAAAGACGTCCACTGCTGGACATAGGCCTCCCCCAAGCACCTCCACTTCGACCGGTTCTGCGCTTCTCGCATCCAACGGGTTCCTGCGGCCTTCACAAGGTCGTCGGACCACCTTGTCTTCCAACGCTACGTCTTCCGGTACGCGGTCGTCACTCCAGAACCTTTCAGCCCCATCGGCCATCTGTTCTGCGACTAATGTGCCCTGCCCACTGCCACTTAAGTTTGGCAATTCTTCGGGCTATGTCGGTTACCTTGGTTCTCCTGCGGATCTCCTACTAGTAGCTAGAAGTCCCTACTTAATGTAGTCTTACTAAAGTAATCAACGCCTAACCCAACTGATATTCCACAACAAAATCAACCGTATGTTTAAGTCCTACGAAAAAGCCCTAAAATTCAATAAAACGGTCATAAACTCATAATACACAAATCTACATAATATAACAACCGTTCAAAAGTTATAAAGGTTCAGACAGACATAACGTTTTTATTGGCTACGGAGATTCTACATCGACAAATTACCCACGTACTGTACAGTCACGAGCATCAATATGTAAACACTTAGCAAAATTCAAAAGCTATTTTCGCCTGAAATAACGACTGCAACTTTGATAAATGCACAGATATTTATGTATGTAACTGTACAGTTACATACACATACGTACCAAAATTGATAGATTTTGATCAGTGAAAGCGGTTGGAATCCTCATTAGTTGGCTAATGGGAATGCAATACGGGATTATTAATGAATGATTTGATTACTTTAATTGATGTTTTGCAAGTGAAAATGTATTGATGTATATTAATCGCTTTGTGCGACTGAATATTTTCTGTGTTCGGATTTTATGGGGTATTAATAAAGGGTGAAACTGTGAAAGGGATGCATCGTTGTTGGTTTTTAACCGACTTCATTGGGTTAAGATTTATTTCGCATTCGACTCACAAGATTTGCCCCCTTATTAAATATGATATTTCTTGTTCCTCCCGCGTTTTATTCTTTTTTGGCCGGAAAAAAGTAATTTGTGTCATTTATTTAACAACTAGCTGCGCCCCGCGGTTTCACCCGCATAAGTGTCGATCCCGTGGGAATATTGGGATAAAAAGTATCCTATGTGTTAATCCTGGTTATAACCTATCTGTGTGCCAAATTTCATCCAAATCTGTTCAGCCGTTTGTGTGTCAAGATGTAACAAACATACAAACACACCTACAAACTTTCGCCTTTAAAATATTAGTGTGATAAAAAAAATCTGTTTAAACAAGACAACACTGTTCTATAAAAAACTAAGTCGCTTTTCGTGTCTGTCTGTGTGAACGCTTAGATCTTCTAAACTCCTCGATGTATTTTCACGCGATTTTCACCATAATTTTATAGCATTTAGTCCGGAAAGTTTGCATACAATAACTCAAACTCAAACTCAAAGCATTTATTTCAATTAAACCATTTACAGGAACTTTTGAATTGGCAAGAAGTCGGTCAGTCAGAAAATATGAAGCTAGATATTAATCATATCAATCATATTTAACTTAGAAATCTCGATGTTTTGCACCCGAGCGAAGCAAGGGTGAGTCGCTAGTAAAATATAAAACTCAATTAGCCATCCATCTTACTACCAAGTTTTTCACAAACAAATTCCTTTAAAAACATAATAAAACAAGTTCGCCGATAAAATCGAATAGCTCTCGAAGTTAATTTACTTGTTAGCTTTACATTGCGGGCCGCAATCGGCGGGAATCATTACCGGGCCATTTGCGGGAGGCAATCTAGTTAAACATTGACGTTAAATAATGATTCCTATTTCCTTTGGTTCCGTTGCTTCGAGACACGGAGCTAAGTGATTCGAGACGCAAACTTTGTAGATGGTAATCTTTTATTTTAGTTTCGTTGAGTATTTTTGTATTAGAAATATTAAATTGAGTTTGGTTTTATTAACTGGCTTCTAGTCTAACTTTAGGATTCGTCCGGATAAAGTTTTTAAGTTAAGTTCTGTTTTGGATAATGTCCAGTGATTTAACAAAATATATGTAGCGCTTGCATATTGTAAGTATACCCTGGGTAACGGTGTGTTTTAAGTCTTTGACCTTTTATGCCGGATTTTAGTATTGCAACTATCAATATCAAAATCATGGTAATGATGAAAGACACAAAAATAAAACTAAGTATAAGTACCTTTTTTTGTTATCCTATATTGTGTCCCAATGCTGGGCGAAGGCCACGTTGGCCCTGCAAACGTCATCACATCGAAAATATACAGTGGCCCCCAAAAGTTCATCATTTATCATTTCAGCCGAAAGACGTTCACTGCTGGACATAGGCCTCCCACAAGCACGTCCACTTCGACCGGTTCTGTTTCTCGCATCTAACGGGTTCCTGCGACCTTCACAAGGTCGTCGGTCCACCTTTTGGGAGGCCTTCCAACGCTACGTCTTCCGGTACGCGTTCGCCACTCCAGAACCTTTCGGCCCCATCGGGCATCTGTTCTGTGAGCAATGTGCCCACTGCCACTTAACTTTGGCAATTCTTCGGGCTAACTATGTCGGTTACCTTGGTTCTCCTGCCGGATCTCCTCATTTCTGATTCGATCACGCAGGAAACTCCAAAAGTTAGTTATCATTTTTCCAATTCAACTGTGATGCCACATTATAATTTTAATTAAAAAAATATCAGGTACTTCTAAGGAATTGCTTACTTGATTATTTTTAATGATAAGTCAAAGGTAGTTGGCATCACACAAATATTATAAAGGCGAAAGTTTGCGAGTGTGTGTGTTTGTTTGTTTATATGTTTGTTACTTCTTCACGCTCAAACGACTGGATCAATTTTGATAACATTTTGTATGGAGGTAGCTGACAGTGACACCCTGGATTAACATTAGGTAACTTTTTGTCCCGATATTCCACGGGATAGACATTTACGCGGGTGAAACCGTGGGGCGAAGCTAATAGTAGTCAATAAAAACGCTATAGCAGTTCAAACATTTGGATCAATAGAATTTTAAATAATTATAATGGTGTGTCAAAGCTGAAGTGGAAAAATGTCAACTGACTTTTCGAAGCCACTGTACCTACTTATCTTTATTTTTTAAATTGGCTAGTTTCCAACCAATTATAGCAGTTTATCAAACAGGCTTAAGCACGAAATACATGGTTTAAAACGGTGGTTTCAAACCTAAGTTTAAAACAGTGTAGACAGACAGTGAAACCAAATCCGTATGACCTTTCAACGTCCTTGGTAGAAAGGCCTGCGTTGCAAACCAGTGGCAGAAGAAGATGTTGGTCTTAAACCGTACCAACCGGCATCTCGCAACAACAACAACTTCAAGGTCACCTTGGTTTGTAGACTGGTTTTTAACCGTGTATATCGTGATTTAGCATTGCACAGTTATACCAAGAATGACATGTTCAAAAACGATGTTGGACACAAGAAAATCCCTTTAACAACATAATCAGGCTTCGTTTCTCGCGTACTCAGTAAATTTTCTGAGAATATGCGTAATAAGCGTTCACGGTCTGTCGGATTCCACAAGTAAATGATTATTATCACGGTCGTTGAACGCTAAGTTAACCGGGGGATTGCCCATGGCAGGTATTTTCCTGCCCACCTGACCTCTGTTATAACTCGTCTTATTTAGACCTTTGGCTAATAACTGCAGTCATACAAGTGCACGTTTATTCAAGGCGTTGGATTGACAATTAAGGGGCTTAAATGACCTAAAGCGCTGTCACTGTCGGATTGCATAGAAAAGAAAGAGAAACGCGATGACACAAAACTGGTAATTTATTGTAAAATATGAAGAAATTGTCTATTTACAAAATAATCCGGATGATTCCTAATACACCTCTCAAAGTATCTTTACTAGCAAATAAAGACTTACATCAATATTATCCTCTACGAAATTGTTGTTAAACAAAACAATGCTAAAACCTTTCCCTTTATTCCCTCATCCCAGATGGACTTGATCGAGATGATCAACAATCCATCGTTTATTAAACTGGACGTTCAACAAACGATGCATCCCATTCCCACCCTTGATTTATGTCCAGCTCTCGATACACAGACGACTCCCATTTATATCAATGTGGAGAAAAAAGCTTTTAACGAAAATGTTATTCAAAGTAAACGTAGTAATAATGAATGTTTCGATGAAAAGTTTTAATGACAGTTCAGAGTTGTATCGTGATTCGAAAGTTTGTGTGGTTTGTGAAATTTTGTGGATTTTTTTGCTGTAATAAGCGTTGAAAGGTACAATTTTGTGTATTGGTTTTTCGGTAAACATTTTTATAATTATTATTTGTTGCTAATAAAGTAATTGGAATTTATTAGAGAGGTGGTACGGCCCAGTGGTTACGGCCGCGGCTTACGAGTTGTAGGTCGTAGGTTCGAACCCAGGTGCTTTACTTTGTGTAAATAATTTTATCACCTCTACTCTCAAAACGGTGAAGGAAAAACATCGTGAGGAAACCGGCATGTCCTCGAACCAAAAATTCGAAGACATGTGACATCTACCAACCCGCACGCTGGGCCCGCGTGGTAGATTACGGTCCACTCCCTCTCACCGAGAGGAGGCCTGTGTCCCAGCAGTGGGAACATTATAGGCTGATTATTGTATAATGATGATGATAGGATTTTTCAGACGATCGCGGGGAAGACCTGGATGAGACTGACACAGACCAGGGAAGCATGGTACAAAAAGGGGGGGTGGTCTATACTCAACAGTGGGTGTAACAAACCTTTGTTCCTTGTTGGGTGACACAAGTGATGATAAGAATTACAGGAATCTGTTACTTAGTTCTTGACTAAGATGGTAGGATATAGTACTTTAATTTGGTGAAGGTTACTTTTAAGTATTTTTAAGAAAAGTGTAGTAGATACGTAGGTTACGTATCTACTTCTATTCTTTATAAAAGGAAGCGAGGAACTGTTAAACAAGAAAAGTTCATTCACTTTGTTTAAAAACTGTAGAGAATCTTCACTAAAACTACCAGGGCGCAATAAATCAAAGATGGCCGTAAGTGTTTGCGCAAATATAGAAGGAGCGTCAGTACTAGGAGCGAAGCCGGCTGAGACGACCATAAATAATATTTAGGAGCCATCGATAACTTGTCTGACAGTGGCCGTTGATACTGAGGTATGGCCGCAATCTCTTTGTGTATATGCATAATATGCATTTCAATATTTTCTCTATGTATTTGAGTAAAGAAAGGCTTATCGGATTTGGCAAAGGTGATTTTGACGTACATATTTGTTTAAGGATCCCGACCCGACTCGGCCCTGGACCTACCCGTCTTGTCATTGATTAATTCAATTCAATTTATTTATTTTTCAAGTATCATTACTCATTTGTTAGTAAAAAAACTTATCCTATTTTAGTAATTATGGATTATTAACTTTTACATCCTAAACAAAAAACAAAACACAAATTCCTATATAATACACAAAGCGGCAGTACCTACTGTTCGACGCTTCACAGCGGCTGCACCATTCCATAGGAAATAGCGCAGCAGCGATTCACGTACGGACAGTCCAGCCTGCTCGAAATTAGCGACAGGATACTGTTGTTGCTGCCCCACACCCCACGCACCAGGGACGCACAGCGCTTACGGATTGTGGCAAAGTAACAGTCCACATGGGCGTCCGCGAACATCCCTGATGCGCTGCAGTAGCGGGGCAGCCTCAACAGCACCCTGACCTGAACGCGTTGTTGTATTGCACGCGGAGAGCACTGTACGATACACTTTAAGGATACATTTTTTTTTTTATTTGGTTCTCTAGTTTATCAAAATAATGTTATTCTAAAAAACCCGAATGCGGGGAGCATTCGGGTTTTTTATAATAACATTATTTTGTTTCATAATGATTATAAACTCCATCATTTCTGCCTTTACAAAAAGACAAGACATTAAATTTTTATTGTAAAGACAGATAATATGATAGAGTTTATAATCATTATTATTTTATAAGGAAATTAAAATTTTATATCAATAGTATAAAATAAACCATTTTTAAATATACATAGGTAATTTTTTTTTTTTTTTTTTTGACGAAAAAGACCAACAATTTATTTTTTCTTATTATCCTCATTACTTAGTTATATAAAAGACCTAAAATATATTAAACATAGAGTAAGCAAGAAATATTGTATTATCTACAGCGGAACAAATAAATAGGTTATGTACGTGTTAATTTTCATAGGATTATGTTTAAGAGCGTTTACGCCGTAGTTACGGCATTTCATACAAACTTTCAAGCCCTTATTTTTCGAAATGAATGAACCGTTTTTAATGTGACTTCATACGCATAGGCAGGATACAAAGGTCTAAAAACTTACATAAAAACATTTTCGAAATGTTTTATTTCAAGAAAGATAACTGGAAAACTTTGTTTCTATGGAAAATTTAAAATCGGTCTAATTTGGCAGCAACACTATTTTTCGAAAATGATCTAAAAAAACATTATAGGCTGATTGTGCTTATGTTAAAGAAATAATACCAAAATATCGAAATCACCACAATACCAATTAGTATATAATCTAATTACAATAATAACGGAATGAAAATTACCTTGTTGTGAATAATTAAAATTGACGGAATTACGGAAAATAACAATAATAAGTAATTGCATTGTAAGTACCTGTTTCATAATTATTGTTTCGCACCTATATATTCGTCATCATTGTTGGTACTCTTGAATAGTGACGACGAATGCAATCCAATCACTTCTCAAAATTATGGTGACAATCCTTTTTCGTCGTAATGACGTCACTGTCAGTCGTAATGTTCGATGACCATTAAGAAGGTTTATTTCGCAAGTTGATTTACGCAACTTGAACCAACTTACTGTGTACTGTAGTGCCTGTGTGTGCTAGCCTTTAGCAATAAGCACTGGCTAGAAATATGATTCGATTCGTTGGTTTAAACATATGTCAAATATGATTATTATGGCGTTGGATTCTAGAAGCAGTGATTCATATCTTAACCGCGAAGTTGTATCGTTGCCTTTTTATATTATAATTATTCTCCTAAAGTCTTAAAGTGGTCTTATTTGTATTATTTCCCCCTAAGTTCTACAATTGGTGGAGGCGCCGAACGAACCTACGCAATTCATCGTTTAATGGATTGATTTCAGATGAAGTGAATTTTCTATGTGCATGCCAAGCTGAATGTATTTGACGGAAAAGTCAAGGATTATTTTATATGCGATCGCAGATTAAACTCCCCTTAGTTTAAATTTGCGTTGGAGTGAGTACAATACAGGCGCAGAATCGTCGCCGGAAAAATAAAGCTAAGTGGTTAAAATATTATTTTATAAAGAAAGCAAGATGTATGCGCTTTTCTCAGGAACTAATATGTGCCTGGAAAAATTTTTTGAACAATACAGAGCAATTGCCACACTTTATGGATGGCGTGAAAGTGATTGGGCATTGATAATGCAGGCTTATCTCCAAGGAGCAGCTCTGGCTTGTTTTAAGTGGATGTACCGCGAGGATATGTCATTTGAGGAGATATGCGATGGCTTTCGTGAGGAGTTCCCGTGCAGATGTCACGAAGCATTTTATAAAGCGAGAAAAGAGGAGATGTTAAAGGTTCCGTCTGAAGAATGCGGACAAAATAATGTTTTAAATGTTGATGATGATGCTTCTGTGTTATGTAGTGTAGAAGCAGATGTTGAGGAAGTTGAAGTCGAGCGCAGCAGCCAAGAATGCAGTGAAGAGGTAGATGTTGAAGAAGTTGAAGACGAGCGCAGCAGCCAAGTATGCAGCCCCGCAGAGGCTGAGAAGGTGGTGGAAGTGTTCGAGTGCGAACACGAGGAAGAAATCGAGGAATCGGGTCAGTCCATTCCAATTATAACTAATTTAACTAGCTATGTTTCAGAACCGAAGGAAGAGCAATTTGATCACGATGTGCAAACCGATATAATTAACATCGATGATGATCATTTTAATGAAAATAATTTATCAATAAATATTTCCGAAACAAAGGAGAATAACCATTTTATAAATGAAAAGGGTGATGCCCAAATGATCATGTTGTCAGTTGAGAATAGTAAAGTGGATGATGATGTTGGGTTAGATGAAGATGTTTTTCAGTTGGATGTAAGTGGAGATGAAGACGTAGAGGTGAAAGACATTTCTGTGCATTTTAAAAGCACTTTTAGTTCTTCTACAGATGCGGAGGCAGAAGATAATTGTATTAATCTGGTCATTAATAATGTTAAAACGTTCCCAAGCATTCATCATGTAGTTATCCCTAAGTTTAATAAAAATAATTCTCATTATGCAACATCTAATATTAAAAAAGCACGCAAGAGAAAAGGATTCCAATATACTAGAAATGCTAGAACAAAATGTTCAATTTTAAAATGTTTTACAAATAGATATGAATTTATAAAAACATTTTCTAAAAACATAACTTTCTTTCTGACGCAGTCGGTTAAAAATAATGATCATTTGTCTAAGGATTTTTCATTTTTAAAACATATACATTTTAAATGGAAATGGAAGAATAAAGATAAAAAACTTTCCATGTTAGAATTTAAATAAACCTTTGTTTTTTTATTTATGTTTGATACGCGTCAGGTCACAGAGTAAATTTTGTTGGACTGTAACATTTGTTAGTCTGTAATATTTGTTAAGCTATGATATTTATTAGTCTGTGATATTTGTTGGTCTACGACATTCGTTACACTGTAACATTTGATAGGCTGTGATGTTAGATAGACTGTGACAGACTTTGACTTTTGGTGTGTCATTTAGTTATTGTAAACATCAATAGAACATTATTTTAGTGAATATTGTGATAAAGTTATTAACATGTGTTTGTATGTGTGTTTCATATGCTGGGAAGATACTTCGGACGCAGCTGGGAGCGTGAGGCTTAAGGTCTCACGGCTCCATGAAGCTTGAGGGACTGAAAAAAACTTCGTTTTCATTTTCTAAATTACATAGGCCATGTTTAGTGTGAGTGAACTCCAGAAAATAGTAATGCGCGTTATAGGAGGAAGAGGGTTGTATAAAAACTGTTGTCACTCTCTAGAGGGGGGAGTGATCAGCTTAAGTTGAAACCAACTTTGCTAACGGGGCATAGCCTTTGCAAAGTGTGTTGAGTTGACACAACTGGTTCAGCTTGGGTTGGAGCACCCACAGTTTTTTATAAATGATATAGTTGTTATAAACGCGGAGTATCTTTTGAATATAATGGAGTTCAGTCACTTATTAGATTTTTGGAACAATGGCATCATAACTTTTCGTTCCCTCTGGCTGATACCGTCCGATGGAGTAAAAGGATCTGAAGTTAAGTTCAGTTAACACGGTAAGCCTCATCCAGGCCGATGTGAACTTTCACATCATTTGTTATCGAAGGAGGCCAAGTCGCATCTTTTCCGCTCGTTTTGTTATGACGAGGTTCAGACATGACAACGTTAGTTTGTGTTGATGCATTTTAGCACTCTTAAATGTAGACTTACCTAGCACTTAAGGGAGTGTTAGTTAAATGTTTCGTTTGTCCTGACTTGAGCCCTGCTTTTAGAAAAAGCTGGACCTCACAGTGTTAACTTCGGGCGTTAGGTAGTTTTTTCCTTATAGGATTAATAATAGGTAGGAACGCTTAAATTTTCGAATCGTTAGAATTAAAGTCTTGTATTTTGATGCGAGCTAGGCCAATACTTTAATTCAAAGTGGGGCGTAGCTCGTGTAGTGCCTGTGTGTGCTAGCCTTTAGCAATAAGCACTGGCTAGAAATATGATTCGATTCGTTGGTTTAAACATATGTCAAATATGATTATTATGGCGTTGGATTCTAGAAGCAGTGATTCATATCTTAACCGCGAAGTTGTATCGTTGCCTTTTTATATTATAATTATTCTCCTAAAGTCTTAAAGTGGTCTTATTTGTATTATTTCCCCCTAAGTTCCACAGTACCTAAACATTCATGATAGTCTGACTGCAAGTTTTACCAGCAAAAAAATGTAAACAGTCATCTTCCAAAATCGATATCCCTTGGCTACTTGAGTTCGATTCACAGGTCGGGCAAAGTGTTAGCGTTTGTACAGACGCCAGCACATCAAGCTACCCGAAACTGTCAAATTTCCCCAATCAACTTTGAACCTTATGCTTTAGCTATAAAGTTGAAAATCTATTAAACAAATTTGACAGATTGTAGTAGCTTGATGTGCTGGCGTTTGTACATCAGGAATTTCTTAGTAGCAGCCCGGAGTTTGGGTTTGTGCCCAGTCGATTACAGTAGGTTCACCCCCTGTTACATGGGACTTTAACCTTTTGAACGCCATTGTCACATATACGTGACAAGAAAGCGCGTGCCCTGTGCGCCAGCGACACAAATATGTGACAAAAAATGCGGTGCACTTTATCACGAAATAAACAATTAAATCATTACTTTTGTGTGTTTTTATTTGTATACCTTAAATATTTAAAATTGTAGCTTGGCGTGGAGGGCACGCGCGTGCGTTTATGCTCTGGCGTTCAAAAGGTTAATAAATTAACTGGTGAAATATTGGTGTACTATAGATACCTACACCTCTGCCGGTAGTGCGTGTATGTCATGTTATGTTAAGTAACATATTAGTCTTCTTATTATTATTATTAGGGTATTTTCAAGACAACAACCTAATAGAAATTATTTGAAAGCCCATTCTAAATTCGCTTGAATGTTCGAATGCATCCAGAGTTATTTTGCGGCCAGCCAACACAAGGTCGACTTTTGCAGGCAACCTTTACAATACCTACATCTTCCAAAATCAAAGCCAACATTACCTTCACACAGAAAAAAAAAACAAATGAAAATCATATTTTAAAACAAACGCCTAAAACACGCAGCACAATTTTTCGCAGAAACAGCAAATATCCCAGCTTACAGTGCAGTGGTAGTAGAAACGATATCGCTAAGACTACCAGTCTAGTCTACAGAATTATTTACCTAAGCTTTTGAGACAGTCCAAGAGGCTACAATCTTTGGAACCACGAGCCACGAGCCACGATCGCCAATTTATCATTGCATCTTTGAACTTCGAAGCCGGAGGATATTCTTAAAATTTTTGCGGTTTCAATTCTTATTCTGCAATTTTTGTTTGTTCCTTTTGAGTGTAATTTCGTGTTCTTTTTATGTGAGACGAGATATTGGAAAAGAGGGTTTTAAAGCTTTTAATGTGATTTTGTTGTATGAGAGGTAGATACTTTGCTTACTGAAAGCTAGTGGAAACTAAACATTAAAATGTCGTTAATTAAATTGGTGGAATGGTTTAATCACTTAGCACTTAACTCATGTATCTAAGTTTTTAGTCAAAAGGGTTATAATATACCTATCTTTTTCAGCGTTTTTTCGAAGTAGAGAACATATTCTCTTCATTTTACTTTATTTTAATTTTATTGCATTTGGGGAGGCCTATGTCCAGCAGTGGACGTCTTTCTGCTGAAATGACGATGATGAATTTTATTGCGTAAGTACATTTTTTATGTTCCACAAACGGGTAAAGAAATTGACTCCTGTAACACAGGTACCACCTCGTCAGGAGTCAAGGTGTCAATTGAAAATGTAATATATGTGTCAATAAAATATTTTAAAGTTTTTTTTGTACCTTAGCACAAAATGACGTCACAGCAACACCATTCAAAATCAAAAGTCATTTATTCAAACTAGGCTGAGGATCAGCGCCTTATGAACGTCAAAATTACATACGACAGTTCCCCAAAACGCCCGCCCTTCACCACTTCCTAGTGCTTTAGATGGGACAAAGTTCGCAAAACACTCCCCCTATATAACAATTGTCTATTTCCATTCATATTTCCCTAAGCTAAATTCAATTTCCTCAATCTCCTATAACGTCAGATTAAAAATAATTAACCGACGAAATATTCCTAAAAAATATTATCTAAAAACCATCTATAAATATAAAAGACCAAAAATAAATGCTGTCAGTGATTTGAGGATACACCCCGGTCGACTGCGCTTCGTCCGATCCGAAATCCCGAGCGTTCGATTGAAAACGTGCCTCACTTACAATACCACGATTTGCTGTCCACTATATATAAATAAACATTTGTTATGTATTTCAATCATGGGCTGCATTTTAATCATCTGCCTAGCCTTTTTCCCAACTATGTTGGAGTCGGCTTCCAGTCTAACCGGATGCAGCTGAATACCAGTATTTTACATGGAGCGACTGCCTATCTGACCTCCACAACCCAATTACTAGGTACCCCTTGGTAAGACTGGTTCTCAGACTTTCGGGCTTCTGACGACCCGTAACGACTGTCAAAGATTCACGAATGACAGCCAGGACCAACGGCGAGGCACGGAGAGGTCTTGATATGTAAAGATGGTCACCTATCCAAGGACCAACCACGGCAAGCGTAGCTTAACCTGATCCATCGACCCATGCAGCTGTTATTACCTAGCCATAAGCCTCTCTGCTGCATTTTAATATTGTATACAAAAAATTTTTTGTTAGTCAAAAGCAATGTATGTTTGAAATGAAAACTTCTTTAGGCGCACTTTTCGTTCTTTCCATCATGGTTTCATGCCATCATGATCCCAGTGTAAGAGAGAGTTGGAGCTATACATGACCGATAGCACTGGTGGCCCCTGAACAGTGAACGAAATTGAACCGCCACGCTCGGGTCGGTGACGCTGAATCGGGTATACTCCAAGTGTAAGTTTTCACTTCTAACGTGTGGTCATAAGCACACGCCTTCTTTTTTTATTTAATAATCTTATCCTTCTGTATGTAAACAACTTACCAATTTTTTTCTGCTACAAAACTATTACCTATTATCTACCTGGCTTTAGACAAACAGACGCAAGAAAAAGGTTTCCTAAATACATTCAAAAGTTGTGGTCACTGGTAGGCGTATTGGTGATTGCGGAATATTTAAAGAAATCAAGTTAAAAAATTCTTAAAAAATGGAATCATTACAAATTTATTTGAAGTTGAAAACGTAATTATATTTTGGTACTTGAACTTCAGAGTTTCCATTAAGAAAGTTTCTGAATTCCATCATTAAAATCCTATTTTACTCCGCCATACCTCCCAATCAGCATTCGAATCAAATCTTAACCATAACCTATATTTAGCAAATAGATAATGAACTATTTCGCCGACTTACAGGGGTATAATCAAATGCTGGAGAACGGAACTGGGGACCCAACGCGATTAGCAGACGAGACCAGAAAGTTAATACTGTTAACAGCTAAGCGAATTGCAAGGAGGAAATTGCGTCCCACTTGGGATAGAATTTGGTTGATTGGGCACTGGGTTAGAGGTCCTGCAGAGGTATATATTTTTCTTAGATGGAGAGGAATTAAGGCTAATATGCCATAACGTAGGAAATAAACGACGTCATTTAGAAATGCGTTGATAAAACTGATGAAACGGATGTAGATGGTCGGAAGTAATTCGAAACCTTGTAACTTTCCTTCGTGACCTTCGAAACAAAACAATATTACCAAGTGAACTAAAGCCATGTATCATTTTTATTTGTTGTGTACACATTTAGAGCGGAACTGATGATGCATGTGTCGGCGATAAGAATCCTATCGATACAAGAAAGTGAGCTAAATCAAATTGATACATTTATATAAAATAAAATCGCTTTGTTTTTCTTGTTCCACGAACAAGAAAGAATTTGTTGTTTGTTTAAAGTTTTAGCTACATAGGTAAGTATTTGGTAAAGGCCCATGAAAAGAACCCCTTTGTCAATGACAGACCAGACTAGATAAACCACCAGAGGAAATGACCGGTGCGGAGTAATTGCGTAACACACTATCAGTAGCAATGGCTTTTATTATGATAGCTCAACAACAGAAACATTTTTCGAACATATGAAGCAATGGATTAGCAACATTCTTCAAAATTATTCAGATTGAGAATGATAGTGTGTTAAGCAATTAGGGTGCGAATTTGAAACCAGATGTGTAAACGTAAATGAAGCAAAAGGAGTATGTAAAGATGAAAGGAGGGGGGGAGGTGATGAGATGTGGTGCAGTGAATTTCTAGATGCAGGCATCGTAACAATCATTGACATTGCATGGCCTATGTTCAGCAGTTGACGTTATAGAGTTGTGAGGAACAGGGTGTAAAGTCCACTCATCCTAAATAGAAACGGGAGGATCCTCCGACCAGACAGGTGTCGTGTCTGGTGGGCTACTACCTACCCGACGATTGATATCGGGATGTTGTATTATATGCTAGTTGCTCGGTGAACCCTGCTTGCGCGATGCAGGACTTTGTCTGACGTCCGTGCGATGTTCGCATGTGGCGATGCAGATGTCGCCACGTCTTTCGGCTATACCTAATATCTTAAGTAGAAAACTATTTTATTTCACAAATAGTTGCGTTTTCCTCTTGATTGTGTACGTGATAAGTATCATGTCTCCGACAACATTCGCTCCTTCTAATTGGAATTTCCATAATTCATTTTTAACCAATATTTCCATTTAATATGGCTTTCGTATACCTAATTTCAGTCTTATTTTCCTTTAAGTGAGGTAACTGTTATTTTTGAATCATCTGCGTCTTTATCCCAATTTATTTGGGTTCGGCACAGCGTGTCTTTTTCATCCATACATTTTGTTTAGCCGTCATTTCAGTAGTTACTCCCTTTCTAGCCAATTCCTCCTTCACAAAATCCATCCAGTATTGGGTATAAATCGCAATGTCTATTAGAAAGGAGACAGACTAAAGAAAATCGGTATGGATAATTAATAAATGATTTTATTTCTGTAAGTAGGTTTGTATAAACACATTTACACGTCAATCATATTTTAAAAACTAGATGAGGTCGACGGTGGACTAGGTTTCCTATCTCTGAGAAGAAAGGCCGAAATAAACTCAGAGGCATCAGTCTCTTTTAAATTCGAGTCACAACCATCTTGGTAAAACCATGTAGATTTATGTCTGAAATGGTCTTTTGAGGAAAGAACCACACAGATTGAGTGGACATGGCCAGTCAGTGCACGCATTTGTTAGGAATCGTGCAGCTCAACTCAAAACATAAGGAGCTCAAAGTAAAAGATGAAGTGAATTGGAAGATAGTGAATTCTGAGATGAGGGATGATAGACGTAGGGAAGAAAATAACTTGTTCTTTAAATATAGTGGGATGCAGAGTAATGCTAACATATCAAGATGTAGTCCTGCCATGCATCTAATCATATGCGCTTGCGCAGGATACGAGTCAAATAGGTATAGCATAAATACAAAAAAAAACTTGAAACCTTTTAACATAGTCGTTTCCATAATACTGATATAAAAAAACTTTGAACAGAAAAGAACCTGACTTCTACAAGTGTTTTTGCACCTTTTAAAACTTTAGCGTCCGCAGGTACAATTATATATTATTTTTAAGACACGGGTAAATCCGTGAGTCATACCTGACTATCAGATCTTGAGAAATGTTCGTATTATGTGTGTTATGTACTCGTGAACAAGTATATCCAGTTATGTGTGTAGAGATAGCAAGACATATTGTGTTAATGTATGGCTTTTTTTTTTTTTTTTTTCGGATGGGAAATCATCAAATGACCCCTCCCGCTCTGGGTGGAGCGGAAGGGAGTGTCAGACTCTTACTGACTAAAACCCACCCGTGTTCCTTCCTTAGCCCTTTATGTTCCCTTATGTACGTTTTGTGTAAAGTTGGTTGACACTTAATAAACGTCATGATTTAAGTTTTACTTTTTCATAATCGTTATAGACGTAATTTGCGAAAGATTGAGGGGGTTTTGAAAACTAGATTTAAAATATAATGACATTAAAGGTTGATTTTGTTTGACCTAAGACTTTAAAACAATATCATGTTTTATTCACTTTGGACTAAGAGGGTAATCAAATAAATCAATATAATTTTAATTGCACTAATGATCTCATCCGATCAGTGGTTATATCGTTAAGTGGTGCCAAGGGAAAATAAACATTTTAGTTAGGTACCTAATATAAAATATTTAGGCTTTTGAAAATTGGGATTTCCGCATAGATGACAAAACCACAATAAAAAATAACAATATCCTGCCCTGAGAAAAATACCCGAAATTCAACAAAATCCAGGTAAAATTGTTACCTACATCATCAATGTCATCATTAAATTGCCCGAATGGCGTAAACCATAATATTAAACTAAAATTATTATTATTACTAAAATGAATGATCAATATTTTACCATGCGAACGGTACAAGGAACAACAAAACTACGTAGGTATTCGTTAGTATTTAACGTACGGACTTGACCTCTACCAGCCAGTATCTAAAGTCGACCAATGCGATCTGGTCGCAACACTATTTCATAATTTATTTATTTAAAAAACGAACATAATATTTATTAAAACAAATTTATTTATTTAAAACGACGTTCTAAGTGATGACAGTGTTTTGTTTATAATAAGAGAAGTGTTAATTTACTTAAAAAACATGTGGAAAAGTTGTGTGTTTTTTGTGTCTACTTTAATATGGAGTTCTGCCCGTAAGTATCTGATCGTCTGACTGAGAATTCACATGCGAATTTAGACCTTACATTTTCTGTGCAAAGGTTATTAGTATATAATATTATGTTGGAGTTCATCTAATATTCTGATCAAACATTTTATGTGCAAGAATAATACAAACTGATCAAGTCACGTTGTTTTGTGATTTAAGAACGTGATTTTAAGATAGAAAATGAACATTATTAAGATTAATGTACTGCTTGTTAGTGAGACAGATTGATTACATTTAATTATGTGCGATTATTCGAAACAAATTAGCTAGCTTCTATAAAAGAATCATCTGCTATTGGTATGAGGAAAATGAGGAAGTAAAATCTGCCTCAAGGCGTCTTGTTTTTTTTAAATTACAAAAAAAAAAAAACTAGTTTTTAATGTAAGTATTTTCTAGCAGTTGTTACTTGTTATTCATATTTATGTTTAGAATAACTCGTTTTTGAAACTCTGACCATTTAGCAGACCAAATCAAACTTGTTTGTTCAATATAGTATCCAAATAGTTCACTGTTTAAAGTAGGTAGGTGCTTATTCTATTAAAATTTACTTATTTGTAGCATTATTCTGGTCAAACAAATTAATAGGATCAATTGTTTATAATAACGATTTAATTGTTAATATTGTCAGTATATAATAGTGTAGTAGTTGTGTGTAAGCTGTGGTTACCTGTAATTGAGTGTGCATTACAGGATAATGTATATTATACAAGTTCTATAATGGTAAAAGATAATTGTAATGTATCTCGTTGGTAATCCTTAAATAAATAAATATATGTATAATATTCTCATAATGATTTTACCATATTCCTAGTATTATTGAGGAATCCTTGCTCTGTTAGATCACGTCTCGAATCAAATTTATCGATAGCAGGCATCCTTATTGTTATGCTTAGTAGAAGGTAGATTGAGTTGACTGTAGGAATACAAATTAAAGTACTTTGTGTATAAAATCTTGTTTCTCACGACCACAATGCAATTTAAATCCATATCTAGGTACACACCTATAATAGGTAGTGTTTTATTTCCAAAATTCCACATTTAGCAGAATGTGATGATACCATTGACTAGGTACTCTATATAATGTACCATGTTCTGACAAATAAATAACGTCGTATTACCCAGTAACTGGGTTGTGGAGGTCAGACAGGCAGTCGCTCCATGTAAAATACTGGTATTCAGCTGTATTCGCTTATACTGGAAGCCGACCTCAACATAGTTGGGAAAAGGCTAGGCAGATGACGATGATGATTCTGACAAAAATAAACGATTATGATTATGAAAATCTATTATGCAGTTTAGAAGATCTAAGCTGTCACTCAGACGGACCCGAAAAGCAACTTTATTTTTACTATGTGTAAGTCTGAAATTGCTCGTGTCTTCTGTGTGACTTGCAGTGGGACAGTAATAGTCTGGTATTATTATCATACATGTAGATATAGGTACAGTCACGAGCACTAATATGTCAACACTTGGCAACTTACTATTGCGATTTTTTCGTGAAATAACGAATGCAACGTTGAAATATGACACTTTACACAAACCTAGAGGTTCGAAAATACTATGTTCGTAATAACATAAAATTTCATTTAAAACTAAAGGAGAAAATCGTCTTTGAATAAAGCCAAGTGTATACATACTTTTGCTCGTGACTGTACTCGTATTAAATACTGGTTTTCACCTGCATCTGGTTAGACTGGAATCGACTCCAACATAATGGGGAAAAGGCTAGGCAGATGTGATAAATATAATTATATATCTTTCAAGTACATAACTAAGACCTATGTAACACTCGGATATATCTTTTAAGTACATAACTAAGACCTATGTAAGACTCAGATATATCTTTCAAGTACATAATCTTGCTATTACCAGTTTATAGCTTACGTCAATAACCTGTAGCCAACCAGCATTCATCTCCTCTGGTTTTTTTTGCCTTGCCTTAGTGTAGGTTCTGAACCAGTCTGTGGTAAATTACAGAATTTTTTACACTGTTGAAACTTGTTTTATGTGAAGCTAATCATATTTAATGATTATTGGTTTGTTTACAACATTTTGAAGACATGGATTTTATTGTTTTGTAGCTGGTTTACAATTTTATAAAGTTTTCCATAAAGTCAAAAGTAAAGTATAAAGTTTTAGTCTTCTTTCTAGATAATTTAGGAATGGATTTTCGTTGTTTTTACTTCTCTATCGGTTTACATCCGTAAACCGATAGAGAAGTAAAAACAACGAAAATCATCGAATATTTTAAAGGAAAGCATCCGCTTTCCTTTAAAATATTCGAGACGCGATTCCCGGGATAAATCACACTAATATTATAAAGGCGAAAGTTTGTGAGTGTTTGTGTTTATATGTTTGTTACTCCTTCACGCTCAAACGGCTGGACCAGTTTTGATAAAATTTGGTATGAAGGTAGCTGACACCCTGGATTATCATATAGGCTACTTTTTATCCCGATATTCCCACTGGATCGACATTAACGCGAGTGAAACCGCGGGGCGCAGCTAGTTATTTATATTCCCTCAAATTTGTACGGAACCCTCGGTGCGCGAGTTCGACTCGCACTTGACCGGTTTTTTTCCTAAGAATGACTCTACAGTCCTTTTACGGTTATTTTACCTCTGACTGCATCACTGTCCAAATCACAGTAATCTTTATTCTCATTCTAATAAGGTAGCTTTTGGGTTGCTACCACTGACAATTCTGTCAGAATCATTGTGATCGTTATTCTCGTCACAATAAGGTTGCGGATGTCAAAGGTAAAATTACTGTGAACGGACATTTAATGAAAACTTCACACGGAAATCCCAAGTTACAACAACTAATTACCTACTTTTAAGAGGGGACGTGAGCAGTGGTCGCCAAGTGGTAATGGCCGCGACTTACGAGTTGTAGGTCGTAGGTTCGAACCCAGACAGGGCGCTTTACTTTGTGTAAATTATTTCATCACCACTGCTCTCAAAACGGTGAAGGAAAACATCGTGAGAAAACCGGCATGTCCTAGAACCAAAAAATTCGAACACATGTGACATCTACCAACCCGCACTGGGCCTGCGTGGTGGATTACGGCCCACTCCCTCTCACCGAGAGGAGGCCTGTGTCCCAGCAGTGGGAACATTATAGGCTGATTATGGTAAGAGGGGACGAGGCCTGCGAGGAATTTGAAAAATAGGTATTTGAAGAAACTATTGCCGTCGCCTTACCTCAAGTCTGCCCCCGTAATGTGTGATATCCCCAGCTGCAGCTCAGACGAAATTATCACAAAAATCTTGACGAGATCGACGTTCCGTATTCCCCCTTTTTCTCCTCAAAAACTGAGCCGATTCAGTTAGTTTTTACATTAACATTTTAACAAAGAGTATGTTTAGGTTCCTAGTATTTTTTTTTATGTTAAAAACTTTTCTAATTTGTCTGGTAGTCCTCTAATCACGGCGGTAAAAATAGGGCATTATTTGTAATTTTTAGAGGGTCATATTTTCTTTACTAATTAGTTGCTGAAAAAAAGAAAATGACAGAGACGTGTTAACAGCAGATCTTGATTTTATAAAAAAAAAACCGGGCAAGAGCGAGTCGGACTCGCGCACCGAGGGTTCCGTACCATCATACGTTTTTAAATTTTCACCGGCGAGCTACTTACTAGATCTCGTTCAAACCAATTTTCTGTGGAAGTTTACATGATAATGTACATCATATATTTTTTTTAGTTTTATCATTCTCTTATTTTAGAAGTTACAGGGAGGGGGACACACATTTTACCACTTTGGAAGTGTCTCTCGCGCAAACTATTCAGTTTAGAAAAAAATGATATTAGAAACCTCAATATCATTTTTGAAGACCTATCCATAGATACCCCATACGTAAGGGTTTGATGAAAAAAAATTTTAAGTTTCAGTTCTAAGTATGGGGAACCCCCATAATTTATTGTTTTTTTCTATTTTTTTTGTGAAAATCTTAATGCGGTTCACAGAATACACCTACTTACCAAGTTTCAACAGTGTAGCTCTTATAGTTTCGGAATAAAGTGACTGTGACATACGGACGAACAGACAGACAGACAGACAGACATGACGAATCCGTAAGGGTTCCGTTTTTGCCATTTGGCTACGGAACCCTAAAAATGGCTAGAAGCATTATTCAGGAAGAAAAAAGGGGAGTAAATTTGTATGGAGAATCGCACGCCCTATTTCCTCTTAAGTAGGTACACGTGTTAACTCGATAATACCTACTACACGACATAAAGATGATAATAACAAACATCAGAATGATAAATGCATGTAATGCAAGCTATTTTGTTATTTACATAATGTATAAATAGGTTTGTAAAGGACAGGCGTCAATTTGTCTAATGCATAAATACCTATTGTAAGATGAATAAAATTAATGAAGATATTGGATATTGGTGCCGATCCCCTTGTTCACAAACGAAATTAAATTTAAGTTCAGTGCATCTTTTTCTTTCTATTTCATTATGAAAAGGACAGAAAATAAAAAAAAATACTAAAATTACGTCAATTTACGTCAGGCGCAGATTAATTTGACAGGACTAAACTAAAATTTTAATTCTGTCCTTTTCTTAATGAAATAGAAAGAAACAGATGCACTGAACTTAAATTTAGTTTAGTTTGTGAACAATATAATCGGCACCAATGATTAAAAATGTTGTGATAACAGTCCTCTCAGACCGAATTTCGGTCATGGCGACGCAGGAGATATTACAGTGCACAAGTGTGTGAGACACAAAATAAAATAGTGTGACAAATACGATTAGTTTATTTAAAAGACCTCCAGACCGTATTTCGGTCACGGCGCGGCGGCCTATCTCAACGGAGACAGCCTTCGGCGCGAGAGATATTATAGTGCACAAGCGTGCGCGCAGACACAAGAGCACTCCCTCTTCCCTCACTCTTATAGTCCTAGGGGACGGTAATCCGACACGACCGGAGACAGATCAGGCGCAGGACCAACGGCGTATACCACACCGCCAACTTCCAAACTCCGGGCTGTTACTAAGAAATTCCTAATGGAAAAACTCAATAACACTGCCCGAACCCGGGACCCCACGCTCAGCTATCGCGCTTGCGACCACGAGACCAACGGGGCAGTTTAGTTTATTTAAAATGTAGGTGGAAGGAAATAAACTCACAATATTCGTTTAATACCTCCAGATTCTGTTTAACTCCAAGAAATAGTTACCTAAATGGTTTAGGAAATATACCGCTCGGTTTAGTAGGTATCACTTCTGATAGTTACCAGTACCTCACCATCATTGTTGGCAGCACGGATCGGATATCTATGGTTGGCAGCCACCTTCTGCTCGTCCTTTTTGTGCCATCCTTCCCTGATCTTTGCGAGTTTCATCCAGGTCTTCCCCGCGAACTTCTGTAGGTCTGTTACAGTAGGTACACTACCTGTGTCTTAACTCCTCTTGATTCTGACACTGGACCAGTCGGTCCAGGGTCAGAATCAAGATTCCGGTCACTGACTAGTGGCCGGAATCTGGAGGAATTAAGACGACCCTCAAATGTGATCCGGAACGAAAGTTTTAAAATAATTTAATCAATAAAATGAATATCCTAGTGATTAAAATATGAACAGTAATTTATAAAGACGTATAGCCGTCAAACGTTCATTCGTATTTAGATAAAGTATTCATAACAGACACGTTTCCTTATGACTGAATGATACTAAGGTTATCAGTTTAATTTATGTCACGAAATGTAAGACTAATTATTAAAAAAAACAATCTGTCTTTAATAATAAGATTAACTTATTAATGTTCTGTTATAAAATAAATAAATAAAAATCTGTTATTAGCAGTCATTGTAGGCCTATATATAATCAGCCTGTAATGTTCCCAATGCTGGGACACAGGCGTGTTCTTTTCAAGAGGGAGTGGACTTATAATCTACCACGTGGGCCCATAGCGAGTTAGTATTACAAGTAAATTACAGTACTTATTTATTCAAGTAAGTTAAATCGTACTTAAGTAACAAATTAGTAGTAGTAGGTAACAAATTAGGCACACAAATATAATATTTAAACATTAAATAATTCAGCAGAATCATAAAAAGTTATACAGCAGAATCATAAAAAGCTGCCGAAAGTAATGAAATTTCCCATTTTCGATCATGCAATGCATAATAGCAAGTATTTTTCTTCAATTTCTGACTACTTTTGCGTTTGATTTTTCCGGCAGTAGGATCCTGTCAGACGGTTTAAAAAAGTTTGTCGAAACAAAAAAAATCGGCCGCCCCTTTTTCCGGAGCGCATAAAAACTCGCGTACAATTTTACTGTAAAAGCGTAGTTATTTTACAGAAAAAAACTGAAGAACAAGCTGACTCCATACGTACTCGGATGCCAGTTAGTTTTGTTATGGTTTCACGGCTATCCTCATTCTTATACACAATATGGTCTGTCCAACTTCCGAACCAATTTAATAAAATACAGAAAGATAAAATAAATGGAGAATAATTTGCAAAAATCGTGGCAATCATTCAGCCATCTTCTCGCGGCTGAGTTTAGATCTTCCACTCATAAATCAGTGTATAGTTCAAATCAATATTTACATGATCAGCTGCACCTCCTTAAACGCAAAACAACAGCATCTTTACTAAAACTTCGAAAACCTAATGAACGCCATTTCCTTTTTCAACAGTCAGCCAGTCAGAGAGCTGCACGACCCCCCTTGGAGACCAAAGTACGTGTGTCTCCCTATATGAATGCAAGCCCCTCCTGACCGCGTTCGAACAGCGGCCACTCCCCAACAGTGTGGTCAGCCACTTGAGAAAAGCACAATGTGGCTTCGAAGGATATGTACCCAGGGTGTGCTGCGGCCCACTGTCAACAAACCAGCAGGAACAGCCAACGCCAAGGCCTACGGTAAGAGACAATTTTCATTTAAAAGAGTGTCCATGGAGATTCTTCAATCTTGCCCGTTTTTCTCCATAGGAAGTTAGGAACCTATTATGCTTCGAAATGGGCTACAAATGAAACAAACATGGAATGCATATTTTTCCATTTTCAAACTAAACGTCGTCGGGTCGGTTGTCCATCTGACCAAAAAAAATTGTCAAATCATCATAGTTACTAGAATTTGTGTAAGAGGAAAATGCCCAATGTAATAACCATGAACAGCTGACAGAAATCCTAAGTAATATCCTCCACATTTCATTAGAAGGAAACAACAACGTCGAGATAATAAGCCTGGCGACCTTTAACTTAAAAGGCGTTCATAACTCTTAATCCTGTTGCTATGAGCGACGGAACCGGAATTAGCGATTAGCTTTGACATATGATACATTTATACTTGAACACCTTTTGAGCATAAATTACGATAAAGGAAAAACGTGGCAAGGTGTGGGAAAATAATTGACTTGACTATAAATGTGGGCTTTGTCCTTTATCACTTTTGTACTTATTCAATATCAAAATATTTTATTACACACGAACCACATATATATACCTACATGGCAACTTATGAAACGTCAGGAGCTAGGTGCAAGAGTCGGCAAAAATCTCCACGGTAATGATTTTGGCTTGTATGAATATGATGTTTCATGAAACAGATGATCCATACATACATAAACTCACGGGCTCACTTCTTTCTATTGGGTTAAGCAGGACTTACAGAACGCCAAGTGCTACGATCCTTACATAGATACTTTTACTCCTTTTGCCTCGTTAACGTTCATACAGATGATCCAATGTTTACAAATAGTCTTTAAGAGAGAATAAAATGAATTGCAATAAAACTGGTTAAAACTTGTTGGCTACGTATTTGCGGGCCTCTAGGAAAATTTTAACCCAATGTAACTTTTTTGCAAAAAAAAAATATGATTGAAACGTTTGTACCCACAAAGGCAATATAGTTCTTTGATACAGAATGTCACTAGCAATAATCCAAACCCCAAGTTGCACAACATTTGCAAATTGGGCGTGCTTGACCTGCTAGCTTTTCATACAGTGCTTCTATTTTTTTACTAATCCTATAAAAATTCAACAGCAACGACCAACCCAGACCCCGACCCAAGGCAGCAGTGGGTACTTCCAGGAAGACTCTTCTCCAGCACCGAGAAACCAGTGTGGTGTGGATACCAATGGAGACAGGGTTTATGGAGGAACCTTCACAGACTTAGATGAATTCCCTTGGATGGCACTTTTGGGATATAGGACTGGTGAGTACTGTTTTGTTTTTCGACTGCGCTGTACCAAATACAGGGTTATGTTTTCACGCGTAGATTTCTTTGCATGTGGAATTCTTTGTACCCTAGAGTCATCATAATGGCTGAATGGATTTTGAAACATGAGGTGTCGACTCTTCTAGGTCGTGTGATGGTTATGCAGTTGGATTTTTTGATGTTTTTATGCTTCTTTTACACCCAGACGCTGTCTTGTGTGTTCCGAAGTTAACCCTACTTACCGTGTTTAGAAGAAACGAGTGGGGATCATAATACATGAATTTGAGATTGCTAAGAGTGATTCGTTGACCTGTTAAGTAAGGATAGTCGGTCAGCAGATTCGTTATGTTAGCCATGGGTTAACAGAAGTACCTATGCAGGTTATTTATCCAGTTTGGTTTTTAATTGAGCTGGCGATCAAATCTTTAAAAGATACGGGCCTATCTGAAATTAGTTGATCTGTCAAAACAAGTGACAAATTCAATTTTTCGAATGAGCAAAAACACACCGCGAGTAGGAGCAACTGTGAAATCGTGTTGTCATTCATTCGTAGGTAGGGCTCCGCACTATTCTGATGAGTATTTGTAACTTCATCCAAAACTACGGATATCGTGATTGGGAAGTAGACACCCTGGTACTGGTAGGATTGCTTTGTTCTTAAGAACAAAATAGGCCTCACAAGACATACATCAGTGCAATTTTTACTCAGGTGTCCTTAAATTGACTGTGTAATGTACTGGCTCATCTATACTTAATATTATAAAGCTGAAGAGTTTGTTTGTTTGAACGCGTTAATCTCAGGAACTGCTGGTTCGAATTGAAAAATTATTTTTGTGTTGGATAGTCCATTTATCGAGGAAGGCTATAGGCTATATAACATCACGCTACGACCATTAGGAGCCGCGCAAAAAGAAAAAAACTCAGAGTGAACGGTAAGCGAATACGAAGTGTTGCGACGCGACGGGGTGGGGGTACAAGAAATTTCACGCGGACGAAGTCGCGGGCAGAAGCTAGTATAATTATATCAAGAACCTCTAGTTTAGAAAGTCAATGCCTCGATGGAACAAGTATTCCCAAAAGAGCCATTTGAGTAATCGATGCTGTCTCCTCGACGACCTTGTGTCATTTCAACTTTTAAAACCTGTTCGTTTCGTTTTATAAATTAAATGTAATTACTTATGAAGTCGCTTGTAAGTCTGTCAAAGATGATCATTCTCGAGAGCATCTGCTGCATTATCAATTTGTATGCTATTAATATAGCGTGGCAGTTAACCTTTGACAACATAAAGGCTCAATGAAATACAAACCTTATTTGTTGTTTTGGAAGAATACAGAATTCAGAATTAGAATTCAGTGCTAAATTTAAATATTCTGAAACTGCGTTGAAATTTTTCGTCAGCAAAAAAAAAACGAAACAAATAGGTGTTCCATAAATTTGGACCGCGTAAGTCACTCTTGTAGGAAACAGCAGCAAAATTAGGTACATTTTGCGCGTCGATGTGGATTCCACGCTGTGCAATATATCTTAGCATAAGCATAATCAGCCTATAATGTTCCCACTGCTGGAACACAGGCCTCCTCTCTTCGAGAGGGAGTGGTCTGTAATCCATCACGCGGGACCAATATATCTTGCATCTATCTAAACGCAAAGTTTGCGTGTTAATATTGACATTGATGAACTTGAGCACTCTAATAGATAATTAAACACAGTGAAAGGTCTGGAGGAAATGTCAACAGAAAAAGATATAGGTAGTTGTTATTATCGCATAAGGAGATACTGATGCCGATTCTATTGAAGTCAAACTAAGACCAGCCGGTCGATTCTGTAAAAATCTCACTGTGAAAACTTAGGTGAAATGAGTTTGTATTTGCTAGGAGTTGACACTATTGACAGCTCACTCCACGCTCACTTCACCTAAGTTTGCACGGTGAGATTTTTACAGAATAGCACCGCAGGACCAGGCCCGTGCCGGACGGCGCGTACCTACGTGTTTCACACGCGCCTCAAAGAGATGTCAGCATCAAACGAAGGGGCCTGTTAGGGCCGAAGCCTGCCGGGTCAGCGGGATTGTCCGAAAGGGTTACCGCTGGCCCGGAACATAAAGGGCTAAGGAAGAAACACGGGTGGGTTTTAGTCAGTAAGAGTCTGACACTCCCTGTCGCTCCGCCCAGAGCGGGAGGGGTCATTTTGATGATTTCCCAAAAAAAAAAAACTTGAAACCAGAATCTGAGATGATAATCAGGCATTGAAACAACAAACCCAATGTAACACACGACAAAATTCAAATATAATTTTATTTATATCTATATGTTTTTATTACAAATATTCACTCAATAAACAACTTGCATAACGCTAAAGTAAATAGTTGATTTAAATGCATAACGCTAAAGTAAATAGTTGAATAAGTCGTGTATTTAATTTACGTTATATCTATGATTGTGTATTTAACTATAGACTGTATTACCAACATATCTTGTAAAAATATTTTTTCTCAAACATGCTTGGAAAGAGCATTATTTTGACAACCTTCTTCTCGATGAATTGAAATTGCTGTACTGGCCAAATACATGCGAGCAGCGGCCGGCAAAAGTTGTATGAAAATCCATATCTGTCGTGGTTTAGCGGCCAAATAAATTACATAGTAAACTCATATCTGTCGAATAATTTAAAAATGGAACGATCTTTTACTCCGAAACATGGCAATCAAGGAGGTAACTTATCAAAAATTAAACCTGTTTAGAGTTGCCAAGAAACAAATGAACATATTGGCGCGTTAACAATTAATAGGCTATTTGACAATGTAAAAAATAAGGTCATAATTATTGACACTCGCATAGATTATCGCTTTTAAAATCGATTTGCATTAATTTTACTACAAAACAATGTATTATTTATTAAAAAAATCCCGAAAAAACTTCATCTTTTTAAATCTGGCGCCACGTAATCGAAAACGGTCAGGATTGGCTGAACTTATGATGACGTCATGATATAGTCAATTTCTGTCTATCGTTGACAGAACAGATGACTTTTGTCTAGTATCTCGACCGTTTCAACGTTTGTTTACGTGTATTGTGACGTCACGACGCCATATTGTTAAAGATAGCGTTTTGGCGGCTTATTTAAACAGTACATTTTTATTTACTATTTTTTAAAAGAAATACATTATGCAATTTGAAGTAATAGGTTTTTGTGGGCTCGTTAGACACCATTAAATAATCTGAGATGTTTATCAGAAACCAGTCAAATAGCCTATTGTTGTTCGTCATTGATTCTGGTATTCATAATTAATTTACTCAGTTTCAATTTCCGCGCATTATTTGAGAAAAGTATTAAACAAGCCTTGGCCACGACTAGGCATTGATGGACTTACGTATGTGTATCTCGGCTTCGCCTCGGCCCACATTTACACTTTCGTCCATCAATGCCTCTTTAGCCCCTTTTGCTCGTTTTTTTTTGTAATCCTACTAATATTATAAATTCGAAAGTAACTCTGTTTGTCTGTCTGTCTGTATGTTACCTTTTCACGCCTAAATCGCTGAACGGATTTCGATAAAATTTGGCATAGAGATAGATTGCATCCCGGGCCCTTTCCCGGGATGCAATCTACTCGCCCCCACCCCGTTGCAACACTTCGTATTCGCTTAGCGTTCATTCTGACTTCTTCTTTTTGCCCGACTCCTAAGGGTCATAGCGTGATATTAAATAGCCTATAGCCTTCCTCAAGAATTGGGATATCAAATGTATCTCTATGCCAATTTTTTTTTTTTTATGTCGATAAAAAATATCCTATGTCCTTACATAGGATTGTTTTTATCGACATACCTCGCGGGCAAAGCCGCGGGCGGAAGCCAGTGTACAATAATTTAAAATAATGTCCATGGACTTTCTTGCCCGTTCTTCTCCATCAGAACCTACTACGCTTTGGAATGGGCAACTAGCTCCAACTTTCTGACTGACCGACCCCTTGACAACAAGTCAAGCAAATGGTTTAATTGAAATAAATGTTTTGAGTCTGAACATGTAACTTTTTTTCTGTGCAGCCAAAGGAACGACGTCGTACCAGTGTGGTGGTGTGCTGATCAACCATCGCTACATCCTGACTGCGGGTCACTGCCTCACAGGAGCCATTGAGAGGGAAGTCGGGACTTTGTAAGTGGTTTATTTATTTTGTTTTAACCTACCCTTTGACCTTAAATCCTTGCTAGATCATAGATTCCCGACATCCCCTCAACGAACATCCAACAACCCCGGGTAGATTAAGGAGCCGGAGAAGCTTTCTTCGTCGTACTCAGGCCATCCCAGACCAACCGCTAATGGTGAGGTGTGCGAGTTGAAGAGAATCGAGCTGAATGGCCTGCTGAGTTGGAGAGGCCGTCAGTGGACTGCTTTAGGCTAATGATAACCAAACCATCACCTTAATTGCGTAACACACATCAATCTCAATCTGAATCATTTTGAAGGATATTGCTAATCCATTGCTTCATATGTTTGAAAAATGGGTCAGCTCAATAACTTAAATAATACAATGAATGTAGTTGAACTGTCAAAATGAAACTCATTTCTACTGATAGTGTGTTACGTAATCACCCCGCATGTCTTTTATGTTAGAGTGTTCAAAGTGTACATACACCTGCTCTTCTGAGGGCGTAAAAACGCCAGTAATGCCGCGATTGGCGTGGCCATCTACTGGGCCCAACATCATAAAATATTTTTACTTTTCCCATCGAATCGAAGAGAAGAACATGACCAAAGATAGAATGTAGTTTGTAGCAAATAACAAACAAATATTAGTCGTGAGTACAGAACCCTAATTATATTTACCCCTTTACTAATAAACGTTGTATAGCGTCTGTATAGTTACACAGCGATTTGTCTTCTTCTTTCGAAAGTCAAATTACTGACCACTGAAGGAGAGAAATCGGTGCGTTACTATTCATCTGATATAATACGTTTATTAGTAAGGGGGTTATTCAATATTTTTTTTAATTATTTATAATTAGTGTACCTACACACTTTAGTGACGACAATGTGTAGGTGTAAATGCTAGCTAGTTTATACTTGGTTCCAAAGTAATTATTTTAGATTGTTTTCATTATAATTGGACACCAATAAAACTTAATTTCAATTTTGCATTGCAAAAAATGTCCTTGACTAAATTAATACATACCTACATAATTTATTAATAGACCTGTTTTCAGTACATGATATCATGGTACCAGCCATTTTTTTAAATAATAATTATAGGTAAGTAATAATAATAACATAATTATGATTTATTTTGGACTAATTTAATTACAATTTTGCGTTGCAATAAAATACCTTGACTAAATTAATAGATACATAACTTATTAATAGACCTGTTTTCAATATATGATATCATGGTACCAGCCATTTTAAATAATAATTATATGTTAGTAATAATAATATATGATTTATTTTGGACTAACTTAATTACAATTTTGCATTGCAAAAAATACCTTGACTAAATCAATAGATACATTATTTATTAATACCAATACCAGCCCTTTTTTTTAATTACAGGAAATAATAATATATTATTTATTTTGGACTACACATACACGTATACACAATCCATATTATAGTATTAGTGAAAATAACTTAAGGTGAATGCGCAGTGGTAGCCCGCGAAATTCAATTTTTCTTACGTTTTTTGCAATTTTCCTGTCAGTGTCAGGTTGTATCTTCATCAAAATATGATTCGCGACGATAACAGGTACGTATTTACAGAATTATAATCATTAGAATCATTAACATATCTTTCTCTTATGGAAAACTGCTTATGGAACAAATCTCACATAAAGAGATATTAATGATTCTAATGATTATAATTCTGTAAATATGTACGTACCTACTATATAAGATTGCTTGATTCCAATTATAGGCTGACGTAAACAAAAATGACGCACACTACAAAATAAGCTAAAGTTATTTACGATGATTTTATTAAACCTACCTACATGTAGAAATTAATTATTAAATGTTTGGGGAAACCCATAGAACCCTCTAATTGTTTTATATTTGCTTGGGCTATAGGATGTTTATAGTATCTAAGAAGATATAACTTCCTAATAATACAAAGGATGGCCGTTGGTCCGGGCTGTCATTCGTAGATCTTTGACAGTCGTTACGGGTAGTGCGGGTAGTCAGAAGACCGAAAGTCTGACAACCAGTCTTACCACTGGGTATCTTACTTTACACCTCTGCTAACTCTTCGGAGTTAACCAGGCGCTATGTTATATGGACTGATAATAATATTATTCATTTTTGTTCCTGTCCTTTCTAGAATAACAATCCGCCTAGGAGAGTACGACACCCAGCAAGACGTTGACTGCGTTGATGGCGTCTGCGCTGATCGTCCTCAAGAGATCCCGGTGGCGTCTGCCTACCCTCACCCTGGGTACTCCGATAAGAACAAGAACAGGAAAGACGACATCGGTATCGTGCGGATGGCGAACAGGGCTGCTTATACTTGTAAGTACTTAAATATAATTTAGTGCTCATACGCACGAGCGACACGCTTCACCGGCAGAGACAACTGCAGCCTTGGACGAACCTTTCATGAACGTTGGATATTATACGATGACTGCTTTAAGGAATTATTATTAACTTAGATCCTGAAGCACATTATTTAAAAACCAATCGACATGTGAGAACATTTTACCTTCTAGAACATTTTACCTTCATTTCATCTTCTAGAACATTTTACCACGTAATATGAGCAGCCAATCTATTCATATTCACAAAGTCTGTTTACTTACATACATATCAATGTGATCGACGAAGTCTGAATAAATTAGACTATCCTAGGTCAAACGTGTTTCATATGTACGTCAGGAGCAACTGGTTTAGCTTGAAAAAAACCAGTACAATATTTGCTGCTTCAACCGAGCAAATTGTGCTCAAAGAAAGCTTTGCCAAAGTCTGAAATCTATAACTATACAAAGTATAAAACAAAGTCGTTTTTAGTCCCTGTGTAACCGTTTAGATCTTCTAATACACAATGGATTTTTAAGCGCTTTTCGTCATCATTTAGAGAATTGATTGCGGATGCTTTATGTGTACAACGAGGAGACAACAAATAGACAATAAAAAAAAATACGTAATCGTTCTACAATTGTTGGAGATATCGCATAACATACGTACAAAAAAACATACAAATGAATTGAGAACCTCCTCCTTTTTGAAGTCGTTAATGAAAACACTGGCCATAATAATGCACTGAGTATTTCGGAACTCTCGAATGAATCCAACCATTGAAAATAAAAAAGAGTTTTTTTCAAACAAATTAAATAGTAGTGATGGGCCGACTATGGGTTTTGCCAATCTTTGACTAGCTATAGTGACTAAACTATCGATGTATTAGATTGAATTTTTGTATGCAGACTGGGAACGGCATTAGAAATACGCAGTTTAATTTATTGTCGTCTCCACCTTCAAGGTGGGGCAAAAGTAATCACTATTGGAATACGCTACAACTTTTGCAAATGGTGGCAAATGTCAATTCTGTTTTGACATTTGTGAAGTCAACAGATGCAGAATACGCGTCAATACATGGAACGCTATACTCCTCAAGAACGCGGAATAATTGTCCGCGTCGTTTAATCTCTCGCTTTAGCGACTTGCACTGGCCAGCCAGATCACCCGATTTGACTGCTTCAGACTATTTTTTGTGGGGTTACTTGAAGTCCCGGGTTTATGTAAACAAGTCTTAAACTCTTGAAGCCCTTAAAGAGAATATTCGACAGGAATGCAAGAACCTATCGCTGGAAGTTCAGACACAAGTGATGGAAAATGCCATAAAACGAGCCCGTATGGTCATCAATTTTGACGGCAGCCACTTGACCGATATCATTTTCTCGACTTGATGGAAATAATTCTAATTCATTAAATAAACATAATTCACAAGTAGAACTAAATTTTTTCTTTGCTTTAAAAAATTTCAGTAAAATAACATCGGGTGATTACTTTAGGCCCCAACTTGTATACTAAATCAACTAGCTTCCGCCCGTGACTTCGTCCGCGTGAAATTTCACCCTCCCCCCATTCACCCTCTTAGGGGTGGAATTTCGAAAAATCCTTTCTTAGCGGATGCCTACGTCATAACATCTACCAGCATACCAAATTTCAGCCCGATCCCTCCAGTGGTTTGGGCTCTGCGTTGATAGATCACTATGTCAGTCAGTCACCTTTGAGTTTTATATATTTAGATTAATGTTTAAGTTAGATATACCACAATATTTCGACGTGTTGACAACATATCGCCACGTCAGTAGAATAGTACCTGTGCGAAGCCAGAGCCACTACTATATTACAATACCTATAAAAATTTCCTCAATCAAGTTTTTTTTTCTTCCACAGATTATGTCCAGCCAATCTGCCTAGTAGACATCAGAGATCGTTTGGAAACCGGCAACGACGTCTACGTAGCTGGCTGGGGAAAAACCCTAAACGGTTCGTACATAATTACTATCGATTTTAGTACCTTGCTGTACTCTGACTGTTTCTACGAATGCGGAGTTTTCAATCAATTGTGTCAGTGTCGGGTTTTACACTTAATTTAAACGCAAGGTCGATTCAATGTTGCAAGCTTTTTTTGGCTTTTTCGTTTTTATGAATCTGAATAATTGACCAGTGTTTAAGTTAGTGTATATGTATATCTTGTTGGTTTGGTTTCTTTTTTATTGTTAGAAAATTAAAACAACAAAAAATGATTAAAAATTCATGGACTTAATGTGTTGTGTCGTGTCGTTACGACTTATATTCGACGTTATCCTGCGGGGTAATTGCGTAACACATTAACAGTAGAAATGGCAATAATTTTGACAGTTCAACAACATTCATTGCGTTTTTTACGTTGTTGAGTAGACAAATTTTTCAAACATATGGAGCCATGGATAAGCAATATCCTTCAAAATTATTCAGACTAGATGCTGAACAGATTAGTTTGATTGGTGTATCCCGCGTCACGACACAAAACGACACAGTAATGCTTTATATTTAAGTAGTTAGACATATTAAAAGTGTTACGACTAATGGAAATATTTTTAATAAACGGCATTTGCAAGGTTCGATTCCTGGGTTAGACAAAGTGATTCAGCGATTTTCTGATGAAAAAACAGCTCGGGACTCTAAAATTGACCCTGATGATGGAAATAAACTAAGTCCATAAAAAATACCATAAACATGTAGTCCGGGTTCGATTCCCAGGTCGAGCAAAGTGTTATTAGGTTTTTCCATCTAGAATTACTGAGTAGCAGCCCGGAGTCTGGTGCCCTGCTATAGGCTCGCCCACAATTATCACGATCAATTATCAATTATTATCTATGCACGGGACTTAAACATTACTGTCGATATGTGGGTGTACTATAAGTATACCTCTGCCCAACCCGGGGCCCCGTAAAGGCGTGATGTTAAGTTCAAAGAAATAATAATTATGGGAAAACGTAGTAAAAAGGGATTTCTCTGTAGTGTGTTGTATCAGTCACGTGTATATTGAATCAAGGTTAGAGGTCTCATCGGTTGGAATCATTGTATAAATAATTCATTAATTCAAACCTGATTGTGTTAGAAATGTATTGAGATGAGTGTACAATGGAAGATCGATTTGCATATCAAATGTTGGCAAGCAATGATAGCTCCATATAAAGTTTTGTTTGAAGATAACTAAGTGAAAATGACGCAATAAGCAAGGCATTGATATAAATGTCATGCAGTCAATTTCTTATTATTAGAAATACATACTTACACGTGTCAAAACAACCATAATCTTTCTATTAATTAAATGATATCAATAAACAACAACTTAAACTATTCTAATAATCCATTCTAAGGGTGTCTTTAAAATATCGCTTTTAGTGACAAGACCATACGTTGTGTCACCCTAACCCTATGTAAACTACATTTACTATCTGTAATTTATGGTATACATAATACAGAGTACCCTATCTTCTAAATTCAATCAAACATTTAATTTTCAGGAAAGAACAGCCCCATCAAACTGAAGCTTGGTGTCCCGATCTTCGACAAGGCCGACTGCGTAAGCAAATACCAGAGTCTTGGAGCAAATCTGGGAGACAACCAGCTCTGTGCTGGAGGTGTCTTCGCTGAGGATGCCTGTAGAGGAGACTCAGGTGGACCTTTAATGAGGAAGAGGCCTGAAGGCATTTGGGAGGCGGTTGGAGTAGTGTCCTTTGGTTACGGCTGCGGTAGAGATGGGTGGCCAGGAGTCTACACCTCAGTTGCAAAATACTCTGACTGGATAAGAACTACTCTTGAAACCTCAAATGTTTAATGCCATATTACTAGTCTTCATAGGATAGTCCAGGATTCTTTTGACTTCTCACTCATATGAAGGAGTTCTGGTGATCCAGCGTTTTGCTCACCACATGTGAGCCATGTCCATGTCCAGTTTCGTTTTTAATTTTAGTTAAATACATTTATTTTTTAAGATGATGTTTGGTTTGATTTCTTCTCCTTTCTTTTTGCATAAGTTTTCGGATTATGCTTATTGTGATATAGTATATTGATCAGGGAGTGGGGTAATGATGGGACTTTGTGGTACATAACTGAAAGTGCAACTGGCCTTAATAACTTGACCTGTATTGTTTATTTCACCAGTACCAACTGTTCGTGTTAACTTAAAACCCAAATTAAAACTCGGTCTACCCCAATCAATACCAATCTGAATAAAAAAAACTTCACAATAAACTTTTCAATGTGACGTCAACATCAACATGTCAACGCCATCAGTGTTGCCATCAATTAGAAACTTCTCCCTCTCCCTCGAAACAAAACAAAAAAAAAATACAAAAAAGTTGGCTGAGGTAGAAAATAGTTTTATTCTTTTATAATAATGCCAGCAATTTGTGATGCATTTGTAATGTTTCTGTCAGTCTCTGCAATTAAGCCGACCGTACTCTTAGGATGGGTTCACCGCAATAGTTCAATGATTTGGAGTTTGAACTTGTGACCCTGGTGAACACTTATGTCAATAAATGAATGTTTTATTATTATTCTGGCGGCTTGTCTGGCGCAGAGGCTGAACGATTTGCTTTTCTTTTTCAGAGAATGGGTAGTCATTACGTTCGTTAGTATGACTTCCTAAGACTGCGGTATCCGCTACATAGCGTCCGTAATTTAACGGCGAATGACGTCACTAAAACGTTATTTATGAAAGTAAGTTAGTGTTAGAGAGCGTTTATTGACACCGTAAAATCAAATCCCGCTGCCATTATTTTCATGAAAGCCGTTTCTGCGGCTGTTATATAGGCTACAGCTCTTTAAGGAAACCGTAGCTTTAGCTTGGTTAGCGGTAGACATACCTATACAAGGGTAGTAGTACCTACTTACTTTCCCGAACAAACTCTTGCAAACAGGTTTAGCATGAAGGAATCTAAACAAATTGCTTTATCAACAACAACAACAACTGCAACTAGAGTGCTAACCGCATACTGCACGTTTTTTTGTGGTTTGGCATGATGTCACAGTTTACTTAGCTACCGCATCAATTCTTATTCTCAGGAGATAACAAATTGACGTCATACATCCGCCTCTACATATAGAACTTAACCGACTGACGTCAAATAAGCAAGTTAGATTACATTTGAATGTTTTAACCAACAGAGCAGGGGTCCAAAAGTCATCGAGGAGTCCCCAAACATTTTCGAACAAAGATATTCAATTAGTCGTAACGTATCATTTGCATATAGGTGTCGCTAGCTATCAAATTAAGTGGCGCGCTAACACTTTGGCTCGCATAATTAAATCATTTACCCTTTTCAAAGTTATGCGCTCCTGGTACCCGAAGGGGTTGTATGCAAATTTTTGTTGGCGATAAAATCGATTTTTTTAGTTTGTTGGGCGATTTTTCTGGTAATTTTTACTTAGTTTGAAGTAGTAGTTGTAAATTTATAATCTATGCAACATTGTCGACGGAAAAATCATTAAATGGCCATTTGTTATGCTGACGTTTTCAATCACATATTTTTTTTACTACAATTTTGAAAATACCATGGAGCTAAATATTCATCTAAAAAAAGTCGGGGTGTGAATGATTTAATAGATTTATCTACATTCGACGTAGGTCACATTTAATTGACTTTGATCGATCAATGACTTCGTATGAAAATCATTATTATGTATTACCTATGTATGTAGAATTCTAGTTAGCTATTTTTACCCGTCATTTAATTTGGGAGTGGGGACTCCCGGTCTTTCGGTCTTTCAGGAGGCTGAAAGACGAAAAATCAATACCTGCATTACTCAAAATAAATAGATAAAATAATTAGCATTTAACATTGCAGGTATAATTGAGGAAAATCGAAATGTTAATACCTTTGAATTGTAAGGCTGAGCTCACCGGTTCATTTGTCTAAGACTAGCTTCTGCGCGCGACTTCGTTCGCGGGAAATTTCTTGTGGCCTGACCCACCCCGTCGCATCGCATCGCCTGCCCACGCTATCACTTCGTTTTCACTTAGCGTTCTTTCTGACTTTTCTCTTTTTGCTCGGTTCCTAAGGGTCATAGCGTGATGTTAAATAGTCTGTCAAGAATTGGGCTATCAAATGCCAAAAGAATTCAAATCCGACCGGCAGTTTCAGATATTAGCGCGTTCAAACTAACAAACAAACTCTTCAGCTTTATTATTTATTCAGTGTTATAGATTTGGCAGCACAAGAATATATAACGATTTTGTTGCAACACTGATTAACCTTCCGATCAGACCAATGTGGTAGGTGTCACAGACAAAAAAAATTTCACCGCCATTCAATTTGGCTTGCGACACATCCGGGGGGAGGAAGTAATTTTTTCAAACAGTTACAATTCTCAGCATTTTATTTAAAATCGTTCGGTCATGCGCATTTTGCGTACAAGTTCCCGGGAGATTAAGCACGTGATCTTTTTAAAGTGAGCACTTTTTTAGGCGCACTGTGCGCTCTTTTTTTGGACAATGAACGATACTGGACAGTAGATTAGAATCTTATAAATATTGCGTCTCTTTCAGTCTCAGCACGTCATTCTAAACCCCGAATCTTTCAACAAGTATAACATTAACAACTAGAGAAATTGCAAAATTAATACCCGTTTCTAGGAACAAGCAAGAATACACAAACATCTTCCAGTTCTAAAAAGTATCTATTCCATAACAATGACTCATCCGTGCTCATAATCATAATATTTAGTCATAATAACTAATGACACTATAACACGGAAAGACCATTCATTAGGAAAATATTATGAAGTACTTATTTACCTTCTCCCCGCGACTTCATTCGCGTAGAAGTCGTCAACTCATCCTTTCGTAGTCCACTGCTGGACATAGGCTTCCCCCAGACTGCGCCACAACACCCTATCCTCTGCCTTCCGCATCCAGTCTACACACCACACAAAGCCCAGCCTGCATCTTCTTTATGTAGAAGTCGTAAGATACACAATATACTAAATTAACAGCCACATTTTTATAAAACTCCCTCGCCCCCCGACCCACCGCGTCTCGTCGCATCGCATCGCCCGCTGGCGGTATTACTTAGCGTTCTTTCTGACTTTTTTTTCTCTCTTTGATCGACTCCAAAGGGTCGTATCGTTACGATCGTTCCAGGGCAATTCTATATACCATATGGGACTCATGTTAAATAGCCTATAACTTTTTTCTCTTTCCTCAACAATTGGGCTAACATTTATGCAAAAAGAATTTTTCAAATCCGACTGGTAAAGAACTCTTTAGCTTTATTGTTAGTATAGATATGTATATATATTAATAAGCATATATAGAAGTAACGCAAGCAGCAATGAATGAATGATTTTAATTGAACAAGAGTTATCTCATTAATTCAGTTTTACAAATACATGCAAGATGTATTGACACTGTATAACAGTTTTTTATTGTTTTTGATTCATTATAATACTTGGTAGGTAGGCGATAATTGGATATAGTTTACATAAGGATTGGTGTAGCGTCAGGCCTTGCTTCGGAGAATCAGGCAGGTACTCCAGGAATTGTTAAAGGATTTGGTTTATAATCATGGAGAAACGAACCTCAAGTTAAAGAATTTAATAAAGAGATGAGAGAAGGGATACCCATTAGACTTATGTTCTAAAATGTTCTTCAAGTTTATCATATTTTGGGTCTCAGTCCAGACCTTGACAACAGAACAGCAGAATGTACTTGGAACCGAAGTTTTTGGTAAAAGTTCATAGAACTTTGCCAAGTTCGACTACACTGTGGTTTTACATCTTCGGGTCCATGGGTTTTTCTAAGTATGCTTAACGTCAGTTTGCTTAGTAATTTATGTTGAACAGCTAATGCCCAACAAATATGAATTTCTCACATTTAGCATAGTCGTGATAACTTTGTCAAATGTCGTCATCATCTGCCTAGCTTTTTCCCAACTGTGCTGCGGTCGGCTTCCAGTCTTACCGGATGCAGCTGAATACCGGTTTACTACATGGAGCGCCTATCTGACCTTCACAACCCAGTTACTGAGTAACACGATACCCCTTGGTGAGACTAGTACAACTACAAATGTGTACTACTTAAATTTGTTTCTAAAAATAGATGGTTTAGGTACTTCCTAGCAATAAATTAATTTAAATATTTGTATACGAAATGACCTTGCAAGGACTATAGCATTTAATTAATATTAATTAGTTTGTTATACATCATATGAACTTGCAAAACCGCAGAACCGCAGACCCAATAATTTACAGTTTTGAACTGAATTGTCCTTTAACAGTTTACCTAATTATCAGTTGGTGTTATTTTAATTAACAAGTAAGGTGACAATATAATATTGCAATTTGTGGCAGAGCGCTGTGGCGGTTGAATGTTGCTGAAAACTTTTTATGTAAGTAACAGGTATTGTGATAACAGCCGCATGGAACAATCGAAGGCTAACAACGGGCACATATTTGAATATCGAAAATTAAAATATCTACGGTTAAAATGTCAATGTTCAAAACATCGAAAATTTAAATTTCGATTGTATCGTAATATCGAAAATTGTTATACCTGAGCTTAAAATGTCTAACATTGAAATGCCGAGTGATAAAAATATCTAATGATTAAAAATACCACCTTTTCCGCAATTTTGTTAAGTGTATGCAAGGCGCGCGTCAATGGTGCTCTACCCAGCAGGTTGGTCCGGCCACGAGGTTGGCCGGCCGTTGGTTTCACGTCATTCAAAGTTGGTTTTATATCATTCAAAGTTGATTGTGAATGTCTAACCTAACTGTAAAGAATAGAAAAGTTACATAAATTGTTAGAAGATACAGTCCCAGATGTAGTACAAGAGGCGTCAACACTTTTTTAACCCAACGTTCTAAATAAAATGTGTGTATGCTCTAAGAAAAACCATCGTAACAAACGGTCCGTTTTCCCCATTCACAAAAAGGCGAGTGTATATTTTTATGCTTGAGAAGCATGCAATATGAATTTCTTCAAGACGTTCAGTTTCACGCGAGATCTCAGCCCGGTTGTCCCGCTGGGAACGTTTGGAGCGAAAATGAATCATTTCTTCCTGCTACATGTGTGTAAAGAAATGTATTCATTTTAACATACGTGGTTCTTATGACCACGAAGATCGCTTAATATGCGCATAGCAGCACTTTTTTAGTGCCATTCTTTGTTTCAAACTATTCATCAATTTATGCTAAATTGCAGCTTCAGATTAGATAGATACAAACAATTTGTTATATTATGAACGGTCTCTATAGCCATGACGAAAAACAGTTCATGTAACGAGTCAGGACTCCTTGTTTCAACATTTTCATGAACCTACTGCCGAGTTGCAGCTTGTGATTATGTTGCTTCAGCTGACTTCAAATCAATTATGTACAGACCCGAAACTGTAAAATTTTCCCAATCAACTTTGAACCTTATGCTTTAGTGAAAATGTTGAAAATCTATTAAATAAATTTGACAGATTGTAGTAGCTGTGTTACTAACAATTGTGGACACCTTGGTCTGAAATAAAGTATTATTATTATCTCCTTTATTCATTTACAAATCTTATTTTATTGTATTTTTAAATATTTCTTAATAAATAAAAGTAAGTATAAAAAACATTTAAAAATATAAAAAAATAGTTGTCCGCCGGTGTCGGGAGCAGGGTCCAAGCTACCGGTGGTTAGGGCTCCAGAGACAGGAACCTCCTCACAATGCGAGCCGTATCAAGGAGTACTGCCTTCTGAATCAGGCCCTTGATCCAACCGCCTAACGAGAGCCTCGATAGATGTTGATCGAGGCTTTCGGCTATCAGTCCATTGGCCGATACGACAATCGGCACAATGATAGCCGAGCTCACATTCCACATGTCAACAACCTCGTGAGCTAAGTCGAGATATTTAATTTGTTTCTCTTTCTCAGCTTTCACGAGGTTCCCGTCATGTGGAATGGTAACATCGACAATCATTGTGCGGCGCGCTAATCGGTCTATCACCACTATATCAGGCTTATTGGCAACAATAGTCCTGTCAGTAATGATAGACCGATCCCAGTACAATGTGACATGGTCATTTTCAAGAACTGGGTCGGGCACATACTTGTAATACGGTACCTCAGAATCCACAAGTTTATATTTCAAAGCAAGTTGCTGGTGAATAATCCTAGCTACTTGGTTATGCCTGTGCAAGTACTCGCCGTTAGCCAGACGAGAACAACCAGAGATAATATGTCTGATAGACTCACCCGGACGGTGGCATGCCCGACACACGTCAACCGTCCCGTCCTTCATAATATGTCTCCGGTAGTTATTCGTTAAGATAACTTCGTCCATAATTGCACAGACAAAACCTTCAGTTTCCCCGAAAAGGTCACCAAAACGTAGCCAGGATACGGACGCTAAGAAGTCTACACCGGGCTCATGAAGAGCCCGATAGAAGCGCCCGTGAAGCTCCTTGCTTTGCCATACCTTCTTGCGGTCATCAGTAGAAAGTACTACAGGTTTGCGCCAGTTCTCTTTAGCCATGGATAGCGGGGTGAGCCCCTTGTCCACTGCGACCACATCACGGTGCATACCCACTTCGGTTTTTAAAAAATATTCCCTGAGACTGCACACCTCGCGGTTGTGGAGGGTTTTCGCATTTAAAAAGCCTCGACCCCCGCACTTCCGCGGGATATACAGTCTCATTACCGATGATCGTGGGTGATGCATCCGGTTTGCGGTCAGTAGTGTACGGACTCTTCTATCCAGGGCGTCGAGTTCGGTCTGAGTCCATTTGAGTATGCCGAAAGAGTACATCAAAACCGGCATGACCCAACCATTGAAGGCGCGCACCTTATTTCCGCCCGAAAGAAGACTAGTTAATACCTTCTTCAGGCGACAAAAGAAGCGCTCCTTCAACGATTGCTTCATGTCAGCATCGTTGATGCCTAACGCTTCCGACATACCCAAATACTTATAGCTTTCGGATGAGGAGAGGGATCTGAGGCTTATGGAATCGGAGAGTTGAATTCCCTCGGATTCCATAATCTCCCCTCGCTTTACATGCATGACTGCACATTTGTCCACACCAAATTCCATCCTGATGGCGCTACTGAAAGTTTCAGTTACCTTCAGTAGCTCCATCAGACGCAATTTGTTGGGGGCAAAGAGTTTTAAATCATCCATGTAAAGGAGGTGAGATATGACCTGACCACCTCTTTTCAACCGATAGCCTAGACCTGAATCCTCCAGTAGTGTACTTAGAGGATTCAGGGCTAAGCAAAACCAAAGTGGACTCAAACTGTCGCCCTGAAATATTCCCCGTTTAATCCATACAGGCTCATCATTCCCCTGGATCTGTCGACATCCTGGACAACGAAGGACCGTCTTCCATTGCCTCATACACGACTCAAGGAAGGTGCGTAGAGTTGCATCTATCTTGTACAACTCCAGCACCCTCATGAGCCATGTATGTGGCACCGAGTCGTAGGCCTTCTTGTAATCTATCCAACATGTCGACAGATCCTTGCGGGATCGACGAACCTGTTGGCTAATGGCCATGTCTATGAGGAGTAGCTCCTTAGTACCGCGGGACCCATTCCTACATCCATTTTGAGAGGCAGACATAACCGAGTTACTCTCAATGTGTGTATTAATTTTCGCTCTCAAAATAGATGTAAGAAGTTTATAAACCGTCGACAAACACGTGATCGGTCTATAATTCTTGGGTTCCGCGGGACTACCTGATTTATGGAGCAGGTGGGTAACGCCTGTTGTTAGAAACTGCGGTAGCGACCCAGACTCTAAGGATGACTGGAACTGAGATGCCAGGCAAGTGTGTGAACTAATTAGCCATTTCAGCCAAAAATTGTGCAGTCCGTCCGGTCCCGGTGATTTCCAATTCGGTAACGGACGGACCGCTCTGGCAACGTCTGATGGCGTAATTAGGACTGTTTCCATTTCTGGTACAGACTCACACACTCGCTCGACATCCTGCATCCAATCAGCCTCAGTGTGACAGACGGGCACCGACCAGATGCTGCACCAGAATGCACTTGTGGCGGCATCATCCGGGCGGCATACATCTGTCACATTTTGTTCAGGTCGCTCCCAAGTTCTATACACCCACCTTTCATCGCTCTGGAACATGCGATTCTGCGTGTATCGATCAACCCGCCGCTTATACCGCCGAATTCGGCTCGCCCATGCACAAACTTTCTGCTTCAGGAAGTCGATGCGCTCTGTGACACGGGACATGTATTCTCGAGGGCTGATTCCAGTCCCCGAGAATGCCCGCCTTACAAAGCGCATCACACGTGGTCGTGTATTGCCCTCCCTGAAACAGTATAGTTTGCCGATGAGTACCCTGGCCCCATCAATACGACGTTCGATCCTGCGCTGCCAGGCTGGTACGGCTGGTTTTGGTCGAATAGCTCCGTCACAATTTGGGAATTTGACGTTAGCTAAACGACATGCCGCCACAGCCGCACAGTACAGGATCGAATGTGTATCAACGAGATCCTCGCTGCTCTCGAAGAAACTCTTGAGCTGCGAGTCCAAGGCACACACCAGCGCCCTATTTTTTTTGTGCATGGGTAACCGTGGTAATCGGGGTCTAAGTTCGGCTGGAGTGGACCTATACTCGCATAATGCATCCTCCAGTGCGCTCCTCAGTCGGTCGTTGCACTGGCTACTTACTGTGTCAACCCTATCATGCTCTTCTTCAACATGATTGGACCGCGGCGGGATGGCATCAACAGTTGACGCCTGTGCCGCAGTTTGTGTCGAAGTCGAGACGATATGGTTGCTCAGTACCTCTGAGCGCAGCCTATCAATTTATTATTATTATTATTATTATAATCGCAAAAATTGCAAATTACAGTTAACAACAATCATAATGCACAGTAGACTTTAGATATAAAATATTATCTTATATGTAAATAGAAAGATGGGCCTGCCGGAAGATACCCATAATGTAAAAGCACAAACAGATTTATCGATAAAAAATTCCGAACAAAAACAGAAAAGTAACAATGATAAAAAACACAAAGTTGTATGAAAATGCGTAGTAAATCAAAACTGTGAATACATTCATTCATTTCTCGGTTAGATAACAAACACTCAGAGGGGGGACTCCAATCGGAATATAAAAATTACGACAGTTTAAAAGTAGGCGCCATTTACATAAAACTACTATATTGGAAATGATATACAATGTGTAGACCGCCCCATTTGTTCTTCTCATGAAATATAAATGTGTTTTGGATGCTGGTGTAACTTTAGTGTGTTTTTCCTTAGGAGTCTTATTTGGTATTTCCACCCCGTTGGTCTCGGAAAAGCTTGTGGCTAAGTAATAACAGCAGCACGGGTCGATTGATCAGATTAAGCTACGCTTGTCGCGGTTGGTTCGTGGATCATCACCATCTTTACATATCAAGACCTCTCCGTGCCTCGGAAAGCACGTTAAGCCGTTGGTCCCGGCTGTCATTCGTGAATCATTGACATTCGTTACGGGTCGTCAGAAGCCTAAAAGTCTGACAACCAATCTTACCAAGGGGTATCGTATTACCTAGTAATTGGGTTGTGAAGATCAGATAGGCAGTCGCTCCATGTAAAATACTGGTATTCCGCTGCATCCGGTTAGACTGGAAGCCAACCCCAACATTGTTGGGAAAAGACTAGGCAGATGATGATGGTCTCGTGGTCGCAAGCGGGACTGCTGAGCATGGGGCCCTGGGTTCGATTCCCGAGTCGGGTAAAGTGTTATTGTTTAAATGTTTTTCCACTGAGAATTTATTAGTAACAGCGCGGAGTTTGGAAGTTGGCAGTGTGATAGCACCGTGGCTCGGAAAGCACGTTAAGCTGTTGGCCCTGTGCCTGATCTCTCTCCTTTTGTGTCGGATTGCCGTCCCGTCGGACAATGAATGTGAGGGAAGAGAGAGTGCACCTGTCTGCGCACACACTTGTGCACTATAATATCTCCCGCGCCGAAGGCTGGTCTCCGCTAAGAATGGTCGCAAAGTCGGCCTGAAGGACTTTTTATGTGCGATTTAGGTGCGATAATTTCGCTTCTATCTCAGACAATACAGTTAGGTGGAACATCATGATCATCATCTTTGTAAGAAACATATACGATAAAAGTTCCATCAAAAACTGCTTGGAGCTTCTAACACGAAATTTTCTGCAAATTGTTTTTTTTGTATTTATTGAATTCTCAGTCGCCATTTTTGTTTATCAAATTGGAAATGGTAAGAAAAAACCAGTTTACATTTTATAATTCGGTGACATTGTTCAAATCCAGTCAGATTTTGATAGAACATACCATTGTTTGTAACTAACAGTATCGAATGGAATGAATATTTTATTGTTTGCCGATGTCCAGCATAGACGGTGATAGGTTTAGTTGATTGATTGGGTGTTTGTTCCAATCCTGGATGAATAATGGCAACACCACACAACACTTTTTGTAGATTGTAAAAATTGCCGTGTGCTACTATAGGATACATTCGATGTCGATCCGTCGTCGGAGTTTCATTTGAATTGTTTCATCCGTTACAACCAACACGCATCCTATATTTCCATAGGTGTCTTCTAGTACTGCTTCATTGGTCTAGTGGTCGCAAGCGTTACTACTGAGCATGAGCCCCTGGGTTCAATTCCCGGGTCGGCGGGGCTTTTCCATCTGGAATTTTTCAGTAGAAGTCCGGAGGCTGGATTTGTGCCGGTTGGCAATAGGCTTCCCCCTATTACATGGGATAAACACTTTGGGTGTACTATATTGCAGGTTCACATTACCAACCCTTCGTGAAATGCAGGCGTGACGTTATTTATTTATTTAATACTTCAAGCACATAAATGTACAGAGGCGGACTTAATGCCATAGGCATTTTCTACCAGTCAACCTTTGGGTGATGCAGATACAAACAGTAGTAGGTGCAATCATGAACATAGAGGAAAAATATAATATACACATAAACCTATTGATATCCGATAACCGTTATGATATCTTCTAATATTCAAATTCAAATTCAAATTTATTTATTTGTACACATAGGTGAAATGTAGTTACATGATGGATAAAATAATATGTTGTGTCACTATGTGCTGCCTTGCAAGGCGTACAAATATTGCTTACACAGTAGGTAATGGATGTACAGGTAGGCCTATAATATATAATTATAGATTACTGCTAAATAACAGTATTAAATCTCTAGCAATAACATAAACAAAGAAAATAGTACAAATTAAGGTAACTAAGTAATGAACTAAACTTATTAACTAAAGTAAGATAGTAGGTAATTAATAAATATGAGAAAATGGTATCACGGATTTTATATTTCTTCTAAATATTCATTTATGGTGTAATATGCTTTTTGTATCAGGAACGTATGGAGTGTTTTTTTGAAAGTATTTAAGTCTTTTGAAGCTTTTATTGATTTAGGTAGTTTGTTGAATATTTTTGGAGCCATTCCTAGGAAACTTTTTGAGAATAGGGCGGTTTGATGGGTTTTGGACTTAAGAGCACCTGGATGTCGTTTAGTGGATAGGGTTTCAAATAGGTTATGGTTATTTTTAATAAACATGACAACTTCATAAATGTATAAGGACGGAAGTGTTAGTAATTTTAAATTTATAAAAAAAGGTTTGCAACTGTCAGTGCTTTGGATCATGCATACTGCACGAAGACACTTTTTTTGGGCTTTAAAGGCCATTTCCCTATCCGTAGAATTACCCCAAAATATTACGCCGTACCGCAGTGTGGTGGAGACGTATGCGTGGTATGCGGTAAGAACGGTGCTACGATTGGCGACTTTGCTTAGATTGTGTAAAGCATAGCAATATTGATTTAGTTTTTTTATTATATGATCAATGTGCTTTTTCCATGTCATGTGCTGATCTAACCAAAGCCCTAGAAATTTTGTGTTGTCTACTTTAGCAATCTTATTATCATCATATGTAATATTTGTAATTATAGAGTTGGTTCGTTGATTAAAATTCATGATGTGGGTTTTTCCAAAATTAATTTTTAGGTTGTTATTAGTTAGCCATTGAATAATTAAGCCTAAACTATTATTTATTTCATTTTGCGTAGTAGAGGAGTGATATGAAGCTGATTGGTAGCAACATCAATCAAAACACAACGATGAAGCTAATTTTTGCGGAAAGGCTGCTAATTGACAAGTAAAACAAAAAAAGATCGCTTCGTACAATCGTGAATGATCAGACCTTGGAAAACCGTCAGAAAAACTTCCAAGACGAAACAGACAAGACAAAGGAATCAAATAATGTCTTCATTGAGATAATGTTAAGTACAAGTACAGTCTCCTGAGCGATGCGGGTAAATACAAATAACGCAAAAAGTAAGAAAATGTCTGTAGTGAACGTTTCTTGTGCATTTCTTTCTGGACCTTTGTTGCTTGTACACTCTTTCTAGAATTTGTTGTATTTAGATACTTTTGTAGAATCTTCGTTTTGTTTTAGTAACTGTGGAGTTTCTTGCCCATTCTTCTCCATACGAAAACTACCTTTTGGAATGGGCGACTAGAATCATTTCTATTTAGTTTTTTTTTGACGTTCAAAAGTGCCTTTAATGTGCCTATTTGAAATAAATGATTTGACTTTGACTTTTCTTTTAAGGATAAACATTAAATTAAGTATTTATTTTCGAGGGTTCTGTGTCTCAAACTTTACGATGTTTAAGATATAAAATCTTCAACCCTAAGGGGTTTGGTGATAGATTTCTAAGAAATAAAGAGTACCCGCCCGTTGTGCCCGAGTGTTTACAAGGGACTTAAACATAACTGCGAAATATGGGTGTAAGGCCCATCAGAGATTGGTCAGCGGGATTGTCCGAAAGGGTTACCGCTGGCCCGGAACCTAAAGGGCTAAGGAAGAAAAACGGGTGGGTTTTAGTCAGTAAGAGTCTGACACTCCCTTCCGCTCCACCCAGAGCGGGAGGGGTCATTTGAGGATTTCCCATCCGAAAAAAAAAACAAAAAAAAGGGGTTTGATGATAGATTTCTAAGATATATATAGAGTACTTCAGTCAATCAACTCAGCCTATCGCAGTCCACTGCTGGACATGGGCCTCTCCCAGGCTGCTCCTGTCTTCCGTCTTCCGCATCCACTCTGTTCCAGTCACCTTCTTAAAAGGTCGTCGGTCAAAATATAGATTTAGAGAAACTATACATTAAAAAACCTGGTAATTCCATTGGATTTTGTCAAAGGCATTCCCGGTATTATCTTTAGATGATACTGTTGACTTTACACAGTTCTGTATAGCTAATAGCTTTATATCCATACTAATATTATAAATTAGAAAGTAACTCTGTCTCTCTCTGTATGTTCCCTTTTCACGCCTAAACCACTGAACGGATTTCGATAAAATTTGGCAGAGAGATAGATTGCATCCTGGGGAAGGATATAGGATAGTTTTTATCGACATACCTTGCGGGTGAATCCGCGGGGGGAAGCTAGTTCTGTATATGTAATAACACCTAGTTAAAAATCATTGGTCACTATCTAGGAAAAGAGGTTCCAAGTTAACCTTCAGAACACGTGTTTGGTTTAATCTCAAGGCTTAGTATTACGCATTTAACTATTTGTCATTCATCTCAATACTGGGAAAGCTACTGCTTTCCCAGTATTGAGATGAATTGATTGATTTCTAGAATTTTGAGCGTCAATACTTTGACGCTCAAAATTCTAGAAATTACTGATGACAAACACGACGCAGCCGCTTCCAGCAATTGCCAAGGTCCGGAGACATTTCAGAAAGAGAACGGTCCGCAAATAGTATTGGTATGGCCGTAGTATAATATACTTGCCTAAAAGCACAGAGTATCAAGTAGACTAGACAAAGAAGATGACGAGATTATCAATGTCAAAGGAGTAAGTAGGCGTCAAAAAGCTGCAAAAATAAGGTTTTTGGCTCCTGTCATATTTTAAAGAGCAATGACTATTAATGGTCGATTCCTATAATTTGTGGACCGTTATTGGTTAAAATTAAAACTGATAAGCATAGACCTCATAGCTTTGCGTAGTGTGTTTTGCGTTTTGCATAGTGGACCATGGAAGTAGCTATCACAAGGAAAATTAGTTTACGAATCTATTAATACCCAGTTTGGCATTAAAAATGCTACCATTGGTAAGCAAAACGATTCGTTTTTAACCGACTTCTAAAAAGGAGGAGGTTCTCAATTCGGATGTTCATATTTATTTTACGTTTTTATATACGAGCATGTTTCGTCATATACTACTGATTGCAAAATACTTTTTTTTTTGTATATAGGAACCGATCATGAGTTATGAACGATGCAGAATACTTTAAATAATTTCATGTCTTACTTTAATAGCAACAAAACAATATAAATTACGGAAAAGTATCCCATTAAACAATCAGAAAGTATCAAGCGTCCTTGACAGTGGTTAACAAGTTAATAACATGCGACATACCCTGTTTACAACACATGCGATCCTAGTACAACAGATAGCGATTATCATTGCCATCAGCTGTGTTCCGCAACAATAGTGATTGCTATCGGACTTAATATAAAAACTATAACGACACCTAGTGACGCTTATTCGTTTTTGCTGTGCTGCGTTTTCAATCGACAATGAGTTATGGTACGGTGGTAATGAAAATTCCAATATTATTCTTGTTCAGTTCCGTGTTTTTGGGGACGAATGGCGATGTGAGTATAATTTTTGTAGCTACATGACTAGTTATGGGTTCCTGGTACAAAAATGCTGTCCTCTTGAAAATGAACATGATTAAAAATACGGTATTTGTTCCTATTTCGATGTAGATTGAAAAAAATGTTTAGAGATATTCTGTAATCGAGACTATTTTTAACCATGGCTACTTTGACATGGCTTTTGAGAGCAGAATCTCAAAGTGATCAAATACAACAATTTAATCAGCATTTTAAGAGACATCTGAGGATTACCTGACCCAGTAAACTTCGTACCGCATTAGAATCAGTAAGAATGAATGTATGAGAAGATCAATTGTCAACATTTTTTTTTGTGAATTTTTCTCATGTTTTAATAGTTATTCTGCTATTCGGATCGAAGACAAATTCAACAAATGAAATATCATAAAAATCAGTCCAACCGTTCTTGAGTTATAAATGGCATCACTAACCCGATATCGTTTTATTTCTATAGATAAATGACACAATCTAATCTGTCAAAAATACCTCTAATTTATTTACATTTTTGTCAAGTTTGGGACATTGGTTGTTCATGAGGTCAGATTGCAACTAGATCAAAGAGTCATCTCATCTGCCTAGCCTTTTGTCAACTATGTTCGGGTCGACTTCCAGAGTCAAACGAGATACAGCCGAATACCAGTATTTTACATGAAGCGGCTGCCTATCTGACCTCCACAACCCTGTGACTGGGTAATACGATAGACTAGATCAAAGAGTAATTTAAGTAATATAGGATTTTGAACCTTTTTTTTATTGACACACAAGAGACGAAACAAACACATAACCAATTTTTTTTATACTCCAAAGGTATGCTACGTACCAATGTTCACTGACAAAGTGTTTAGTTGTGACAACTTCAACAATGAATTCCTAGACTTAGATGGCCTGGCGCTTGGCTCCATGAAAGGAGATGAAGGTGATGATGCAGCTAAACTAAGTGGGGAGATTAAAACGGGTCAGGCTATTCTTTCAGACTATGATGTAAGTAAAACTCTTGATCTGTTATCGTTTGTGTTAGGAGTACTAACGCGTGGCGCCGTTGTGGGTTTAATGGCGACTAGGTTATCACATTACTCTTAAGAGAACTCTCTCTTCTTAAAAAATCAGCTTTTCCCTACATTTTGATGAGTTATACGAACATAAACGTAGGGTACAGCTGATTTTTTTTTCGCGATTTCGGGTTTAGTCCCGTTGTAAAAGTTGTTCATAATGACGAGTACAATGATCTCGTAAGAGTAATGTGATAACCTAATCGCCACATTGTATATGTTGTTTTACATAACATCTTTTGTAAAATCACTAGCGGTCTATAAAACCTGGGCCCTATTTAATATAATTGATAATGCGACATATCATCATCATCTGCCTAGCCTTTTCCCAACTAGGTATGTTGGGGTCGGCTTCCAGTCTAACCGGATGCAGCTGAATACCAGTATTTTACATGGAGCGACTGCCTATCTGACCTCCACAACCCAGTTACTGGGTAATACGATACCCCTTGGTAAGAGTACTTGATAATGCGACACATGTTTTTATTAAAAATTAATTAAAACTTGAAAAATTGTCGGATTGTCGCCTGTCGGTTTTATTAAATAGGCCCCAGCTCAAAAACTTCGGTTGAAAGTCTTAAGCAAACTTTATGAACGCTAAATGACACTCTTTGCTAATTTGTGACACCAAGGATTTAATTCGAAGGAAACTTGAATGAATGTTCTTAAATCACAGACACTCGATCATCATCATCTGCCTAGCCTTTTCCCAACTATGTTGGGGTCGGCTTCCAGTCTAACCGGATGCAGCTGAATACCAGTGTTTTACATGGAGCGACTGCCTATCTGACCTCCACAACCCAGTTACTGGGTAATATGATACCCCTTGGTAAGACTTGTTGTCAGACTTTCGGGCATCACAGATACTCGATGAACAAGGGAAATTGGTGATCGATGAGTTCCTCTCTTATTCAAAGAAGTTTTGCATTGTTATTACTAAACTGACTAACATATTAAGAATGTATTATGTGTTTTTTTAAGCAAGTTCTATTGTTTTCAGGTTGAAATAGACATATGGAAAATGTTGGATTTGGGTGACGAGTACATGTACAATACGCGAGTAAACTTCTGCAGTAGTTTGGAGAATCCTGATGCGCCATGGGCTCCCATGATCGAGAAATTGAACATCAGCGGCTGTCCCGTCCCTGTTGTATGTAGAATTCATTCATCCATTTAGTTAGAACTAGCTGCGCCCCGCCGTTTCACCCGCGTTAATGTCGATCCCGTTGGAATATCGAAATAAAAAGTAGCCTATATTTCACTATTATAATTCACTAGCTGACCCGGCGAACTTCGTGTAGCCTCAGAATCAATAAGAACGAATGTAAGAGAAAATAAATTATCTTCATAATTGTTTCCATGTTTTAATAGTTAGGTATTATAGATTATTTAGCTAAACCACTAGGGATTTAGCCAAATCCTAGTTGTAGCTGCCCGACTGCAGGTTCTGATTCATCATTCGGTTTCTTCCGATTTCTGTCTCGCATAAGGTCGTAGCATTATGCTGAGCGATGTGTGGTGTGTGGGTGTGTGTGTGGGGGGGTGTGTGTGTGTGTGTGAGTGGGGGTGTGTTTACATGTTTGTTACTTCTTCACGCTCAAACGGCTAGATCAATTTTGATAAAAATTGGTATGGAGGTAGCCGACACCCTGGATTAACATATAGGCTTTTTATCCCGATATTCCCACGGGATCGAAACTTATGCGGGTGAAACCGCGGGTCGCAGCTAGTTATACATATTTTCTTTCTTTTTCTTTATCTTCCACGTTTTGTTTTCCAGAGTACCTTCGAGGTTCAAGGACTGACAATATCCTTAGACTCGATGAAGGACGTCATGTGCCATGACTTTATTGGGGAGTACCGCATACAGTTGTCTTTCATAGATGTTGCTGATAAAATATCATGTCATAACCTTGAAATTTGTATCGTAGAAGAGAACGATGACGATGAATGAGGATGTTGTATAATAAATGGATTTTTGTTTAAAATTGTTTCTTCTTTGTAACTGTAAAATTGGTATAGATTCTATCAGCCTCTGGTAAGAACTGATTCCTATCTTAAAAAGATGATGATTATATTGTAAGGCCAAATTAGAGGATAAAATTGCTCTGAAGGAAAAAAAAACCAGTGACTTTAAAAAAATGTACAAAGTGAAAAATAACGTTAATTTCGGAAGTCACGGTCTTTGGTTTTCACTTTTTGCCAACGACTTCTATCGGACTCCTCTTCTTACTGAAGTCAATGGTATAGACGCCAGCACATCAAGCTACTACAATCTGTCAAATTTCTTCAATAGATTTTCAACTTTATCGCTAAAGCATAAGGATCAAAGTTAATTGGGAAAATTTGACAGATTCGGGTACCTTGATGTGCTGGCGTCTGTACAATTTCATGCTGGAGTTCAATACAATGCCTTTATTGCTATGAAAGAAAAGAAAAAAAGAAAGAAAAAGTATTTATTGCGACTCGTACAGGAAGATCACAAACTAAACTAAACACAGAGACACACACACACACACACACACCCCCACACACACACACACTCACACTCATTGTAGCTAGCCCCAAATTGTTAAAAAAAATCTAGTAACACAAATTATCGTTACAACTACTAGAAAAATGCTCACATAATTACTAAAGTCATCATTCGATCTTAATTTCAAACTCTTTAATAGCCATCCAAAGGGAATACAAATTAAAAGTATCCAGACTACGCTAGAGCCCAGCAAGCGATTGTGTTATAACCAATAATTAGAAAAATAAATAAAGTAAGGGGAGTGCAGACGAATAAATTTATAATTGCCAGGGGCACCCAACTTCAGGCGTTATTAACTTTTTCCTGTAGGTACCCGTCCCGCCGTGAATGCCTCTCGTCCTTTGGTCAGCCTAAAAACTGTTCAACCCTCATTAATTTTATGAACTCTTGGTATTTCTGTATAAATTCACAGGCATCGCCGAAATACTCGTTAACATGGAAGGAATTCATTTTAATAACAATATTCATTACGTTTTAACATAAAATGATTTTGAAGATATTTTTGAAGTGAAAACTTCTCTATGCGCGATGGGCATTTATTGAGATGGGAAAAAACCATTGAATTCGCTTCACTGTTTCCGTAAGCGACACCATGCGTGTTTTGTTTATAAGACGATTAAAAAAAACTGGCCAAGTGCGAGTCGGACTCGCACATGAAGGGTTCCGTACCACAAGGCAAAAACGCCGAAAAAAACACGTTTGTTGTATGGGAGCCCCCCTTAAATATTTATTTTATTTTAATTTTATTATTAAAGTAAAAATACAACTGAGTATTTTGTGAATATTTCAAGTGCCTACCTGTTGCCATTATTGACATCGAGCAAAAAAGGGCAAAAAAATCGCGTTTGTTGTATGGGAGCCCCCCTTAAATATGAATTTTATTTTGTTTTTAGTATTTGTTGTTATAGCGGCAACCGAAATACATAATTTGTGAAAATTTCAACTGTCTAGCTACCGCGGTTCTTGAGATACAGCCTGGTGACAGACAGACAGACGGTCGGACGGACGGACGGACGGACGGACGGACGGACGGACAGCGAAGTCTTAGTAATAGGGTTCCGTTTTTACCCTTTGGGTACGGAACCCTAAAAATACCCGCTTCGGATGTGTTCGGCTGTCCTCGGTATTTACTCGGTTTTAATGTTACATATCCGATATATCAGTGAGTGATGGCAAAGTATTCTGTTTGTGTTTTGTTTTCACTTCTGTCGGCACTCCCGGAGTGCCACTGTTTTTTTATTATGTACTTAAACAATTTTAAGAAAAACGGATTTACGAGTCATGGGTTTGGACCTAGTCAGGCGGCAATTACTTTGTGTAAATTACTTCATCACCACTGCTCTTAAAACGATGAAGAAAAACATCGTGAGGAAACCGGCATTTCCTAGAACCAAAAATTCGAACACATTTATTTATTTATTTAATTAATTATCCTCCTCCACATGTGACATCTACCAACCCGCACTGGTCCCGCGTGGTGGATTACGGCCCACTTCCTCACACCGAGAGGAGGACTGTGTCCCAGCAGTGGGAACATTAGGCTGATTATGTATGTTATCTATGAATTATGTTAACAATTATAATAAACAGTTTTCAGAAAAACGAATTTTTTGATAGTTAATTTTTGTAGCAGGCCATTGATATGTTTGATTATGTTAAACAATAATGCAGGACTAGTCAGACTACTGTTTGTTCATCTCAAAGAGAGAAAATAGCAATACAAAGAGAAACTTTAATCTTGCAATGCTTACAAAGAACCTGTCATCTTAACATGCAATGGCAAAAATGCACCACATGTTTTTATTTTCCCATTTATCGTGATATGAATAGAAAACCAACTCTCAAACATTTTAAAGTCTGATTCAGTACCAAGATGGCGTTATCAGTCTGAGACCAGCTTACCCATAATGCTAATCTTGCAAAAAAAAAACGAGCATTATTCAAAACTAAAAGATTTAGCTCGAGTATTCGCTGTAAATTTTCCCTCTAACGTTCATAAACTTAGAAAAACATACGTGAAAACTGCATTATGAAGAGCTTCGTGGGTCACTAGCTGTTTGGCTGTGGGCCCTGAAGACAGCGGGGCAAAGTTACAGATGTAAGTGAAAATGCGACGCTTGTGTTCTTGTTGATTAGAACACTAGAACACTAGTTTTCTTGAAGAGCGTTGGCCGACACATAGCGACCACAATTTACGGGCGAATGACTACTTCCGACAGAGGTGAAAAATTAAAACGATAAAATAACAGTGGTTTTTTTTATTTTATTTTCAAAATAATTTCTAGTATCAAAATCATTATTTGTAAATTAAAATGATTAATTAAAATATGTATGCTTTCACTGCTGGCCAAGCGTAAAACGGTATACTCATAGGTACAAACCCATCTACAAATATACCTACTTGTAACATATGCATGTCGAAAATGTGATTACGTCAACTGGACCCGCGGGTCCAGTTCGAGTGGGTCCAGTTGACCAAAGACTCACGATTTTCTTCTACCAGAAATCGCTGAGTGCGATCTGATTTTGCATCACTGTCTAAATCACAGTCACACACATCTTTATTCTCATTTTAATAAGGAAGCTGTTGGGTTGCTGACATTGACAAGTCTGTCAAAATCATTGTGATCTTTATTCTCGTCACAATAAGGTTGCTGCTGTCACAGGTAAAATAACTGGAACGGACAAAGATTTCACTTAGGTATAGATAGCGAAAAAAAGGTGATGACTAAAAAATACATAAATTAAAAGGTTACATTCACTACATACCTACTTAGGTATATTACAGTAAAGGTGTGTTATCGCTGATTTTGTGGCTCAATCCTATCCATATGCAAATGTTGGCCCCGCCTCAGTCGACGTTTCAGCGATTCCAAATTGTAATATTATTCAAATAACACATTTATACGTCATACAGATTTATGTACAGACGGTATTAAAAATTTAATTATGAGCCAAACTTATGATATTTCTTATTACATTTTTTATCTGGAAATTTCACGTATATTAACAATTTATTCGAAATAGAGTCGTGATTAGCCATGTAATTGAAGTTGACTTTAATTTTGTAACGGGCTTGTTTTAACAAACTGTGTACGATATTTTCTTTGTTCGAGTAATTTGAAGAATTTTATTCGAAAATAAACTATTTTAGAGGGTGTTTTAAGTTGAAATCAGCAGGCAAACACGACTTAAATTAGTTTATCGTCGTCGCGGAGTTCAAAGGTTTTAGCAATCAAATGATCTTGTCGTCTTGAAATATACCTATGAACTCAAATGTATAAGGCGACTGATGAAAAGGTTTTTATTATTAGTTTACTTTTGTAAAAGTAAATTAGAATATTCTTTTTTTATTGTCCCACTATTATGCCCTAAGCAGGACGCGGTCGGGCTAGGTGGAGTGAAGATCTTCTCAGGGTGGCTGGTAGCAGCTGGGTGCAGCTTAGGATCGAGTTAAGAGTGTTTAAGCGGTACGGCATTTCATACAAACTTTCAAGCCCTTGTTTTTCGAAATTTAACAACCGATTTTAATGAACGTTCATACGCATAAGCAGGATACAAAAGTCTAAAAAGTTACGAACATTTTCGAAATGTCTTATTTAAAAAAAGATAACTTGAAATCTCTGTTTCTATGGAAAATTTAAAATCGGTCTAATTTGGCTGTAGCACTATTTTTCGAAAATGTTCTTAGTAACTTTTTAGACCTTTGTATCCTGACGATGCTTATGTTTCATTAAAATCGGTTCATTCATTTCGAAATCAAGGGCTTGAAAATTTTATGAAATCCCGTGCGGCGTAAACGCTCTTAAATTAATGGCGTGTGATTAGAGAGCACATATGTCCAGCTGAACTGCTGAAACACATACTTACGCCTTTTACCCATGGAGTTGGTAGAAACCACAGAACGTCCTGCTACGTTCCCTCTTTTTGTTAAGGCTCCTTCAAACAGGCGCGACACGCGATAAAATCGCGTGCGACACAAAGGCACCACAAGTCGCGTAACGAGCGGTGCCTTTGTGTCGCGAGCGATTAAGTATATCGCGTGTCGCGCCTGTTTGTAGGAGCCTTTATACTTTTTTTTTTAGATTATTTTCACATTTTTCACTGACTATTTTCACAAAATAATAATCACTTAAAATCTTCGACTTATTTGAAAGCAAACTAAACTAAACTTCAAATAGAAGCCGCAGTTGACAAGACACTGATGTTGAACACCAATTCCAAGTTAATGACTGCGGTGAGAACAAAGTCGGTGATGTTTTCTAAAGCCTTGACAAAAAGGAAATGCTTTAATTTGCGAACAAGGCTCAGGGACGAATTAGTTGTGACGGGCCTTTGTTTTAGAAACTTCGTAGCTGTGTTCATTTTGATGTGATGACATTGTTGAACTATATTATATATTATAAAAAAAAAAAAGAATGAGTGTATAAATGTTACCGTTAAAGTACCGTTAAGTTTGTCTCACGGATAGGCGATGACCTGGGTTAGGACATAGGATTCTTTTTACCCCAGTATGTATAAGTTCCTTCCAGTGACATAATATCCGATCTCCACGCAGGTGAAGCCGCGGGCAGAAAGTAAGGTTTTCGATATTTAGCTGATTTAAAACATGTGGTGGGTTACGGACTATGGTAGCACATTGCTAATTACAATTATTGTAGACTATCTTCATCATTAGTTACATAAAAAAAATATTAAGATGTAATTATTTCATACAATACTGTCATAAAAATATGATATTAATATTTAGTTTCATCTGAAAAGGCTCTTAACAGTTAAACATATTGTAATTTATACAAAATTACATTTAATTCATTAGTCGACCGATTCTAATTATTATCCACTTCATAAAAGAACATAAAATTAATATCTCATCTCAACATTTGATACTTTAAGTCTTTGACAAGTTTCTCAGCAAGAGCGGCTTAATGCGTCCGTTGTCAAAGAGTCGTGTTTGCGAACTATTTACTAAATTGAAAAAGCGTGTCTTCGGACGGCCCTCGAAATAGAGGAGTGAGGAAAATCAAAGCGGCCACTCGAGGACAGTTAGATGTACTTGTATGGGGACAACTCTTGAGGACACGTGTCGAGTGTGTCGGTCCCTGACGTTGATTTCTGAAAATCGAACCGCAATTTTTCTTTAAGTGTACGTAGGTAACCATTTTGATTGGAGATGGTTGGGTTTAGCTGCTGATATTTATTTATGTGAATGAAAAAGTTAGCTTTTAGTTGGTTGGTACATAATTATAGCTCTTTAGGTGACTATTTTAAAATGCAAGTTATGTGACCAAAATAGTCTGTTATTTATATCTACGTATATCCATCAACTCGCACTGGGCTCGGGTGGTGGATTACAGCCCGCTCCCTGTCACAGAGAGAAGACGTGTCTCCCAGCAGTGGTGTACAGTCACGAGCACTAATATGTCAGCACTTGGCAACTTTCAATTGCGACTTTTTCGTGAAATGACGAATGCAACGTTGAAATACGACACTTTACATAAACCTATGGGTTCAAAAATACTATGTTCGTAATAACATAAAATTTCATTAAAAAATAAAGGATAAAATTGCATTTGAATAAAGCCAAGTGTATACATACTTATGCTCGTGACTGTACATTATAGGCTGATTATGGTAAGCAAAATAAATTACCAACCAAATTTTTTTAGGACTTGCATAACCGAAATAACACCATAATAAAACCCAGACCCTTCAATATCACACACTTCACAAAAAACTAGCGAAATAAAACAACCTTCTCACCAAAAAATAGCAAAATTCAGCAGACTTCACACCCTATTCGACCACATCCAATATGACAGTTGGTAAACACCAAAAAGAACGCGTGAAGTGTCCTAAAAGAGGCGTGCACATCAAAAAAACGTGATAACTAGCGTAAAGGGGGTGACAAGGACCCTCATACTCTTTCAATAATACGCCAGAGTGTGCAATAAAATTGTCAAGTCGAGATCTGCTAACGACGCAGCTTCTGAGCCCCGAATTGAGATAAACACCGCATTATGAAGCGGATTTGTGTGATATTAAGTCACGGTTTTCTTCCCATAGACACTTTTTTGTAACGACTTTGAATTGTTAAAACGACGTTTGACTGAAGGGAGTGATATGAAGATTCGAATGACGTTATTGCGACACACGCTATTTCGAAAAAAATTAAGAGTGGTACGCCAGTTCGAAAACTCATAAAATCGAAAACCGCTATAACGAATGACGTTCTCGCGAACACACTGATTCGAAAAACTGTTTGAATGGTACGCTAGTACGAAAGTCTTGGCATTGAAATCCACTGTTGCGAATAGCCTAATATTCCAATCTGAATTTTCCTGAGGATCGAACTCGCGTCTATCTATCTGATCTCCACAACCCAGTAACTGGGTAATACGATATCCCTTGGTAAGACTCATGGTTGTCAGACTTTCGGGCTTCTGACGACCCGTAACGAAAGATTCACGAATGACAGGACTAACGGCTTAACGGGATTTCCGAGGCACGGAGGGGTCTTGCTATGTAAATACGGTCACCCATCCACGGACCAACTGCGGCAAGCGTAGCTTAACCTGATCGATTGACTCGTGCGGCAGTTCTTACTTAGCCACAAGCCTCTCTAGAAGATAATAAACTAACTGATTCTAATTATAATGTGATTTGTTTATTTCCAATGTGGTTAATTCACGTCTAAAATAAAATCATCATCTTTGACAACAACAACGGTCTTAAAAGGTTGAGGCTTAGTTTGTTAATTTACAGCCTTGTCAAATATTTAAGAAGCAAATATTATATTATACCTACATAATATTGCAAAGGTAAAGTTCGTAGAAAATGGATCCTTTCGTGCAAACTTGGTGATATTAGATTTTGTTTGTTTACACAAAAAGTATTAAAAACAAGAGAGCAGTAGTGGCCCAGTGGTACTGGCCCCGGCTCACGAGCTGTAGGCCGTGAGTTCGAACCCAGGCAGGCACTTTACTTTGCGTATTTAATTTCATCACCACTGCTTTCAAAACAGTGAAGGAAAACGTCGTGAGGAAACCGGCAAGTCCTAGAACCATACAGTCTAAGACATGTGACTGTACTGGGACCATGTGGTGGAATATGGCCCACTCCCTCTCACAGAGAGGAAGTGGGCTGGTTATGCTGCTGCTATTAGAAACCTGCACGAAATAAAGAAGTATTCCTTCGTATTTCATTGATGAAACTTTTTCTATGTGCTTCAAAGAGATTTTCACCGATACCTACATGCAATCGAAACTAATTTGAATTCGGACAATAAAATGTCCAATTACATTTATGTACGGAACCCCATACGACATAGACATTTAGGAAAAAAGTTAATGGTGCTTAAAGCTTGGCCGCTGTCCTGTAATTACGAATTAAAAAGTTCGTCCGCCGGACCCCAGTTTTTTCTCGTTTATTTGGATGTGAAGATAATATTTCACCCCAAATCTATTCCTTGTACACCCAACTTAGATTCTTATTCCTACCCCCGTAAAGCTGAAAGTTGGATGTCGACATACCTAATTACTTTTAATGTTATCTCTTCTCATACGAGACATTTGTATGTATGCATCTATTTATAAAGAGACAGAAAATTAACTTTTACGAGTACTCGGAAAACTCAGGGTTTTTCATGAAAATGTTATTGGTTTGCTTCTATTGCCTTTTCCTTTCATGAGGAGTGGAAAATATATTTTATAAGTAATTAGATTTTGAAAGAAATATTTTTCCTATACGCTATGATGGTTCTTATCCTTTTTTAAGATTCATTTATTTTTGATAGAGGCAATCTTGGCGTAAATAAACTTATTTTAATTCTGAAATACTGTAAACTGTTTTTGAGAATGAAAATGTTTGTAGCTTAAAAAAAAAAAACATTTTCTCCAATTTAACTTTTATTCGGCACTTTCCGGAGTGAAAGTTCCTTAGCACAAAAAATGCGAGTATTCCCGCAACAATGTATCCAAAAAACTACATAAAACATGACATCATATTACATTCGTCGTATCATTTTCATTTAGCAATAAAACAACCGCATGTATATAATAAAAATGATTCACAATGCGTCTATAATAAAACTGTCGCGAAGAGAATCCGTCGCGCCGAGATTAGAGGGTGCTCCCATTATTGTTACAGTATTATTTTGTTGTTTTACGACAGGAAAATAATAAGCACCGGCGTTTATGACGGTACAATAAAATTCGTATTAGAAAAGGGACGATTGTTAGTGGGGAGAAACTTTCTTTTTTTTGTGTGGAGATAGTTTAATCAATTAATTGTTATTCTCTAGGGGCTCGTGGCTAAATAATAACAGACGCGCAGGTCGATCTTTAAGGTTAAGCAACGCATGCCGAGGTTGATCCGTGGATGGGTGACCATCCATTACATACGGAGACCCGTGCCTCGGAAAGCACGTTTAACCCTTGGTCCCGGTTGTCATTCGTAGATTTTTAACAGTTGTTATACGTAGTTAGAGCCCAAAAGTCTGACAACCGCAGTCTTACCAAGCGTGTATCGTGTTACCCAGTTACTGGGTTGTGGAGGTCAGATAGGCAGTTGCTCCATATAAAATATTGGTATTCAGTTGCATCCAGTTAGACTGAAAGCCTAGGCTATTTATTGCACAAAACTGGATGAAATGTCTGCGTAACAAACATGGAGAGTTTCGACAACGCTCAGATTTCCAAAAACGTTTGAAAAAATCAGACGGTTTGGACATGGACAAGAGTGCAAAAAAGGAAAGACCGAATGAAATCAAAAAGCGAAATACAGCGATACGGAAAATGCAGGAATGAAACAGAACATAAATGTGTATATAGAAGGGGCTGGCTTTCACCGGACGAAATATTTATTAATTTTCTATGATAAACTATTATTGTCTGGCAAGATTCCTAACCTTCGAAACTCTGGCAAGTATTTGCTACTTTTAATCATTTTGATCAACAAATAATTCGAGAATCTTTATTCAAAATTTAAATAAGCTTGCTTTATTTAAAAACAGAACAGTTTGCGATCCTAGATAGGTATATCCATTGATATACATACACTAGATTAGCAATTACCGCGCCAAGGCGTTGCCACTGGGCTTGAGACCACAGTCTCAATCGTAGCTAATGTCAGTTCAGTGCTCTGTATGACGCCAACCGAAGTTAGCCGAGTGAAAATTACCGCCAAAATGGGAAAATGCGTAGTGAAAGAGTGCGATTCGAGGTCACAAAAACACAATAAATTAACCGGAATTACTTTCCACGCGTAAGTTTATTGTTTCTGTGTTTATATCAACGTAAAAACGCAATAAAAATAAATAAAATGTAGAATTTTGTAAATTAGGTTCAATGTTGCCACTAAAAACTTAGTTTTAGTTTCCCACATTATGTGGGAGTTTTTAATTTATAGAGTATGTGATTTAAAATATTTTATAAAACTAAATGTGTGACAATGTGTAACAAAAAAATAACATTGTAACATAAAAATAATTGTTTTTAAATATTTAAATACGTAATTCAAAAATAACGTTCATAACGTTTAATGTTTTTTTTTGCGTTTTTTATGGCTTAAAAAGTTGGGTAAAATTTCGCATGGCTAGGCAACACCCTCCCGCCATTGCATGTTTATATTGCGGTCTTTGTCTAATCTAAGCGACGGTATTATTCTTGCGACTTGTGTAAGTGAGACAGATATATGTTTACTTTTAAATACGTAGTGGTTTCAAAGCTACGTCGTCGCGTTTAAATAGTGGTTACATTTTTTTGACACATTTTAATGAGGTTTGCTTCTCTAGTTATATAGCTCAATGGGTATATCAATATACAAAATTATCTTCACAAAGTTGTTGAACTCGACAAACTTTAGCAACTCCTTTAGTCTTGATTGATGGTCTCGATGTAAAAAACATTTATGTTTGCTTTTAAAATACTGTTGAAGACATTTCTCGATGAGACAAAATTCTTGGGAATCTTTAGTAGTAAGAACTAGCTGTGCCTGCGTTTTCGCTCACGTGACTCTGTTTTCTTTTGGCATTCAAAATTAATGGGGGGTTATCCGAATTTTCTGTTTTAGAATCAATTCAAATTAGTGTATTTAGGTCCAGATTTTTTTTTTCATAATTATGTTATTATGATGTATTCTTGTTTTAGTGAAATAAACGGTTCAAAACACGATTAATTGAAATAACGAAGAAGTAAAGCCAGCGGCTGTGCTGGCTTCGCTCACGGGACTGTGTTTTTTTTTGGGAACTGAGATCATACGAATGTTGATATGAAATTAATCCATTGACAATTGTGCTGGTTAATATAATATTAAAACTTGTTAGCTCACATCTCTAGTTTAAATACCAATAGATATGAACACAAAAAAATGATATAATTAACGACATGTTTCGGGTTCGGAATTAAAATCGTGCGAATTCGAGAAGTTGATCAGCTGATTGAAAAAGAAGAAGAAAGGAAGATTTTTCAGAAATAGGTTGGTACACATTCATGAAAAATATTTTTGCTACACAATTTGCGATTTATTCCGGTGTGATCCCCTGAACCCCCTCCTCCTCGATCCCCTGCTAGTTCGTCTTCTGTTTTAATCTGTCTTATTCACGCTGCCCAACATTTTAAAATTACTATTTAAGAATTGATAACCTCCTCCTTTTTTTGAAGTCGGTTAAAAATACATAATCAGCCTATAGTATTCCCACTACTGGGACACAGGACACAGGCCTCCTGTCTTCGAAAGGGAGCGAACTGTTATCCAGCACGCGGACCCAGTGCGAGTTGGTACATGTCACATTTCTTCGAATTTTTGGCTATTTTAAACTATGTAGAATAATAAAAATAATAATAATAATCATTTTATTTCGGACAATATAAGATCCATAACTTGTTAGTAACAGTTTTGCACTTAATACTAGTGTTAGTAACTTAAACTAAAGACAAAAACGTACGAAGACCCAACAACTCGACACCCAGAAACTATGGAACAAGTCTTCGCACAAATTGCCTTATTATGGCGGAGGAAGTATCTGTCGCCACAGCCTTCAGGATGCTATTGCGACCGCCTCTTATTCTGCTCAGGAGTGAGGCCTAAAAACCTTGGGTAGCAGTTTTAGTCCTCTCTGTGTTCTCACTAGAGAATAAAAGAAAGGATGGGAGGATTACATTGATTTTAGAGTGCTTATAATATTTTAGTGCGACTAAGAGCGACGTCGACGTTGCATTTAGACAAGCCCTGCTTACGTAAGTGCTTTGTTTGCTTCACGATAAACTTTAAAACTTACGGAATACTTGATGGAGTTTTAATAAGTGCATAAGTACGTACAACAAGTGCATCAAGAGATGTTTTGATGATACTTGCAATTACAGTGTGGCCGAAGAGAGACTGCGCTCCTGACACCTGTCAGTTTCATACAAACGAATACGTGTTTTGCGAATTTGATCTTTGTTAGCTACTATACTCCATTTGAAATAAGATTAGACATTTAAATAAGCCTTTTTTTACAGTCCGTTCGACCGATTTTGACTTTTATTTCGTAGGCATAAGGATGGTATAAAAAACAAAAAAGTTGTTACAATACCAACTGCTTACTGCAGCTGCCCTATTTCATGCCAACAACGCAATAGAATTCAAAATCGATTGAACGGTAAAAGTAACTCTGTCTATCTGTTAACGGATTTGGATGAAATTTTGCAAACGGATAGACGATGACCTGCGTAAGAACATATGATACGTTTTATCACGGTGACACGTTCCTGTGGGATAATTTCCAACCTCCACACGGGCGAATTCGCAGTCAAAAGCTAGTCACATATAATTCCGAAGTAGCTTTTTACGACGGCTTCAAACAACCCACTGACCACAAAAAGACTTCATAAAACCCCAAACAGGGTATGAAAACACGAAATGACAAAAAAAATCTTTATCAGAATTTCCAGCTCGGTCGTAATTGTAGCGAAAACAAAGGGGCTATGGCTATGGGAGATCAATGGTGGCCGTTGGCTCGGCCGATGTATTTACAGCCTACTGCACTGTAAATCTGGCCATATCTCTCAACGCCTAGGGCGGTTATACACCATGTATGTTAGCTGAGCTTACAATATGGTGGAGAAATGGTTGGAATATCAAATTTTATGAGCAGTCTTTGGAATATCTGTTACGTTAAGCTCTTCATTTTGGAAGGGCCACCGACAAAGTTGTATGAAAGAAATGTATTTGCACCTACTGTGTATTGTCTCTGCATCACCCTAAGGTAGACTGGTAGAAAATGCCCAAGGCATTAAGTCCGCCTTTGTACGGTTTTTACTTGTGCATAAAGTTTAATAAATAAATAAAACCGGAATACGTCACAAATATAAACAAATGAAGGTGTACTTTATCTGAAATCAGATTTAAGCTTCTCATACCTATACAGCTACTACAACAATGAAACGCAACGTTTTGCGATATATCTCTTGACCTCAATGCGTCAACAGTCGACAGAAACTGCAACTGCACAACAGGTGCAGTTTCATGAAGGAAGCTTCAACATAAGGAAACACACAAAGGCCCCTCGCCCACGGCGACTTTTTGTAGCGATGCTGTCGCGCGTTTCGTAAACATTAGTCGCATTTGCAACGCGCTACTAACGCGCTACAGCATCGCGATTGTATCGATGCGCGCTACAGCATCGCGATTGTATCGATGCAAACGCGCGACCGTGTCGGACGACATCGGGGAGAGAACGGAGGGAGGGTGGCGCGTGCGTGGAGATGTGGAGAACCGAGTACTACTGAATCGCGTTTGCATCGCGACAGAAGCGCGACAGTATCGCGTTCGCATCGCGACTGAGAATCGTGGTGTGGGCGAGGGCAAACCGCTAGCGACCGCATCGCGACTGTATCGATACGAACGCGCGACAGCATCGCTACTGTATCGCTACAAAAAGCCGCCGTGGGCGAGGGGCCTAAGGAGTCCTTTATAAGTTCCGTTTGAAAACCACTAAAACAAAATAACATCGCGGCAGGCCCAGACGGAGATGGTGGAATGAGCTGGACTCCTTCAACAAGAGCGGGTCCATAACAGCTTTACAAACAGAAAGAAGTGAAAAGAGTACGGAAGCCTTTGCTTTGCAGTAGGAAATCACAGTCTTTTAATAAAAACGTACCATTATCAGCCTATAATGTTCCCACTGCTGGGACACAGGCCTCCTCTCTTCGAGAGAGAGTGGGCTGTAATCTTCCACGCGGTCCCAGTGCGGGTTGGTAGATGTCACATATGCCTTCGAATTTTTGGTTCTAGGACATGCCGGTTTCCTTAAGATGTTTTCCTTCACCGTGTTGAAAGCAGTGGTGATGCACAACTGCACTTTAAATAATAATAAAAATAAAGTACACCACAAAAAAGTTTACGTAACAAACTAAAAAGCTAAATCAGAAGCAATACAACACCGAAATATGATCTCATTATACAACAAGAGTACGTTTTAAACTATCGTCTCGTCGAAAGTCTAGACAAAGTAAGTTGTAAGGTTTGCTGCCAATTGCGCCGCAGAGACTCAAGTACTCCTCTCTATTTAAATATTTCCTCGCAATTAATTTAATTTAGTTAACAAAAGGGAACGGTGGCGAATGTTCTTATTCACAATTAGTGAGTCGTAGCTGCAATTGCTGCAACCAGTGCCTTGCTGAGCTAAGTATTTGGAAGAGAGTTGCGAATGTTGCTATTCGTTTTGTGTTTTTGTTGCTTTTGTTTTTTTTTTGTACTGTTAGGTCCTTCTTATCTTGATTTGTAAAGGGAGACTTGGAGGAATGAAAAGTGGAGTAAGGTTGTTGTATCATATTTATTAGAATTTAGTGTGATGTATCGCTTTTCGTGTCAGTCTGTGTGACTGCAACTGCAACTGACCTTGATGCGGTTTTGAGAAAATGTATTCCGGAAGGTTTATATGTATTGTGTACTAGCTTCCGCCCGCGGCTTCACCCGCGAGGTATGTCGATAAAAACTGACTGGAACCCATAGAATACTGACTGTGCCATTTTTCAAAGGGAAGCCGGTAGGAATCGAAAGTTGTATGGAACCTTCGCCACTGCAATACAATGCAACAAACCGACCACTTTACATATTACACACTAACACAATTTACCCACAATTGCGTATCTGCAACTAGCTAATATCACTTATTAATGTCCTACACCTACAGTGCAGTCAGTTTCTACATACACTTTAAGTTAGGAAGTTCATAAAGGCCAATTATAAGTCTGGTACGAAGTTAACCTAGGATCGAATCTGCCCAGACTGCGTCCAGTTCAGTAATAAGTAATAGATTTTAGTGGTTTCGGAAGTTTGCCGAAATTCATTATTTTGAGCTTACTGTGTATAACTTCTGTTAGTAGACAGGGTGTTGGTCTGTTACATGGAACTAAAACATAGTATAATCAGACTATAATGTTCCCACTGCTGGGACACAGGCCTCCTCTCGGTGAGAAGAAGAGGGCTATGCAATTTTTATTAAAAAAAAATATTGCCGATTGGGCTTCTCTTGACCTCGAACACGCCTGATGGAAAGCGATGGATGAGGTCTATGATAGAACGAGCGCGCCCAGTAGATGCATAAGGCACTAGAACTCCCACGCATCCCACGCTGCTTGACGCCGGACTCCGGTGGGAATGTGGTCGCAAACCAGGCGGGCGATAGCCCTACCACCGCAAGGAAAGAATTGGCCAGTCAATTAAGGTGTTGGGTGTGACTGTCCAGGCTGCGCCGAGCGATCGGTTCAGTTGAGTAACTGGTGGAACAAACTGCACTATACGAGGAGGCTTCTTCATGCATCAACAATTTTACAACATTGATAGGTAAAAGTTTTTCTAGTTTTGTCAACACGTCGGCATCGCTTACAGTCACAATAAGTTAAGCGTTGTGGAGGCTAATAGGTAATCTATACATATAATAAATCTGTAGACGAGGCGTTTCTGTACATTGAAAATATTAAAAAAAAAAATAGTTGGGGTGTTATAGGATAACCAACAGATGCCATTTCATCAATTTTTAGAATTTTTGTCTGTTTGTCGGTTTGTCGGTTTGTCTGTTTGTCTGTTTGGATGTGACAAAATTTGATTTGAACACGTTCAACGTAAAAAGTACCAAACCAATATGGTAAATTTTTATACTCAAATATAGTGTAGAACTCGGAGTAGTAGTTAGTTTTGGTTTCATCGCAATCGCTTCACTGTATCAAAAGATATAATCAATTTAATGTATTCTACAACAACTTTCATTACGTAAGTTGGATACACGTAATGACATCTATTGGCGCTTTATAGTACTAACGAAAACATAATTATTGTGTTTATAACATTATTATGTGAATAATCACGTCATGCAGGCTTACCTATAAGATGACTATCACAGTCACTTCTGCCTGTGTTATTTGAAAAAGTAATGATTACATAATATAATGTTAATCGCTTTCGATTGTTGGTTGATTAGTGGCGCTAAAAGAATTTCAAATAAAAAGTGAGGATAATGTAAGATAATATTATGTGATGTGGTGTTCTGAGTGATAAAGATTGCAATGATAAATGAATTTATTTTTGTAAGTAGGTTTGTACAAACGCTTTTACACGTCAATCATGTTTTTATTTTTTAAACTAGATGAAGTCGTCGTTTCCTATCTGACTACTCTGAGAAGAAAGGCCGAAACAAACACACACACGGGCAACTTTATGTAGGAGCTCTTTCGAGGGGCAAGCAACCTTTCCAACATTGTTAACAGAGAAGCATTTTCTTAGTGACATAAGGTTTTAAGATCATAATTATCATACTTTCATAGTTTTTTTGCCTTTTTTCTCGATTTTTTTTAAATTTCTTTACCATGATAACGCTTCAACGCACACCTCAAGACGGGCTGTTGATTTATTGAGTATAGGTTCGGCAGGTGCACACCCTTTTTTTTTGTTTCCGGGGTGGAAAATCTTCATGGATGTCCGCCGCCCTGGAACGGGCGGCGAGGTCTGTCAGGCTCTTACTGACTAAAAATCAACCCAGTGTTCCGTCTCACACCTACGTCGGGGGTTGCGGGACCGTACGATCCTTCCGCAACCCCCGACTGGTGACGTCAAAGAGGGGCGCGCGTGGAACACTACGCGCCGCCAGCTCAAGTCCTGATGTGTTGGCGGATTCGTCGCCCCTGGACCCATTTAGGGGGGCTGGAAGAGGGCGTTGTACGCCCTCCGCCGACGCCCGATGCGCCTACTGCGGGCCGGGTGAGTGGATGAGATCTCCCTCTCCCTTTCCACAGCCTCCTTCTGCGAGACGACCGTTTCGCAGAAGGAAACCACCGCGTCCCAAGACTCTTCGCTGCCGTCGACTCGACTACGGCCGGCAGCGATACGTCAAGGTGCACACCCAATACAAGTAGCACTGCCATGTCGTAAAAAGGTATTGTAAATTATGTTTTCGAGACAATAACTAAATTTTTAGCCATTGTCTTGGTTAAAACCATATCGACCCTTTTTTTTTTCGGATGGGAAATCATCAAATGACCCCTCCCGCTCTGGGTGGAGCGGAAGGGAGTGTCAGACTCTTACTGACTAAAACCCAGCTACCCATTACTCTCCGCCCGCAGGCCCGCGCCTACGGTGGCCGGGAGTCGTCACGCGGCTCCCGACGCCCGGACCGTCTCCCACGGTGGCTGGGACGGGAGGCTCTCTCCATGAGCCATCCCGCCACCTCCTTTGCTAGCATGACTGCTTCGCAGAAGGAGGTGACTGCCTCCCACTCCCTCTCGCCCCGGACCATGGCTTGCACCAGGGCCGGACGCGAGAGGTCGCCGCCGCTGCCAATCGCCTCTACGAGGACACGGCGGTGCTCCGCACAAGCGGGGCAGACCTCCACCGTGTGCTCCACCGTGTCCTCTGAGCGATCCTAGCAATGGTGACACCCGGGCGTTTCCTCCCGCCTGATGATGTGCAGGAACCTCCCGAAACTTCCGTGTCCGGTGAGGACCTGCGTCAGGCGGTAGGTGAGGGCGCCGTGGCGCCTCTCTAGCCTGCCCTGCGCTGGGTAGCGACAGTCGCTCTTTCCATGCCGCCATGAGATCGCGCCGGAGATCTGTCCGCTCCGCACCGATTTGCCGCGGAAGCGGATCTTCCCCCCGGCGTAGTGCCTCCGCGCGCCACTCATACAGGCGCGCGAGGACTATCGCCTCCAGATCCCATGGCGGCCCCGACACGTTCCAGTTTGGGGGCCAAACGTCGGAAATGCACCATATCGACACTCAAGGTATCTTATGGTAAATGGACATAATATGGCTATTTGGTCAGACAATCAGCCTCGAGCAGGCGCTTTCATTTTTATTTATCCTCAAAAATCAAAGTGACACTTCGTCGCATTGTCATTATGAACCCTGAAGACGCAGTGACTGCTGTGCAGTCGAAAGGGCTATGGTTGAGAACCCCAGGCAAGGAAAGCGTTACCAGACAAGATCGGAAGATTTTTCCTTTTACACCTTTCCTAAGCGACACATTATTGTGTTCCGACATCCACGCGAACGAAGTCGCGGGCACAGCTAGTAATAGAATAAATTGCTAACTAAAGAGTTTCACAAATTTATGCTATTGTCATAAATTAAGCTAAAGTTACAAGTATTAGTGTTACCTTCATTGCCAGAGTCATTGTTCTTATGAAGTGAAAGTTCATTCAGAGAAAGCCAATAACTTATTAAGCCCCTCTAATAATTGCTTTTTAAACCCTTTATTGGAAATCTATCAATCATATTGATAGACTTTCAAATATGAATATAATACTAAAATACTACTAAATTGATACGCTGAATGGAACCCTACCAATACTACCATATTAAATTGATACGCTGAATGGAACCCTACCAATACTACCATATTAAATTGATACGCTGAAATTTTATTATAAAGAGACTGAGTTGAAAGTTTGAGACCTCTGAGTTTGTATTGGCGTTTTTTCTCAGGGATTTTTCTCAGATTTAGTCAGCTAGGAAATGCTGGCGGCGTCAACTAGTTTTAGAACATTGACCAAAAAATGTACGTGTAAAAGTGACCTATGAGCGTTTACGCGGCGTATGGCATTTCATACAAACTTTCAAGCCCTTGTTTTTCGAATTGAATGAACCGATTTTAATTAAACTTCATACGCATAAGCGGGATACAAACTTCGATCAATAATAGTACTAGATGCCCGATAAGCGCTTCAAAAACGGCCCGAAAAATACGAGCACGAATACTTTTGTGCTATTATTTCAAATTAGTATGGTCCAATCATAGCCAATGTTAAAACGTCAAAATGGCTCAGTGCGCGTTCAAAAGTTGTGAAAATAACCACCGTAACACCAAGATTTTGGAAGGAATATCTTTTTTTCGGTAAGTCTTTATCATTAAATGTTTTTCATAAAATAGTAACACAGTTAAATAGTAAATATAAATCAATTAGCAAATATTATGATTGTTGGCCAATGTTTGCGACAACGCGCCAACTATTCTAACAAACATTGAAGCATTGAAATGTGATTCCAAGAACTACGTCTAATTCCAAATTCGAGTAAGTACGAAATTGTCAACAAAATGTTTTTAACCGTATTGCTTAGACGTTAAGTTTCATTTTAGAATAAATATTTTTGTACTTATTATAAAAATGACTTTTTATTTTCAAGTGACATTTTAAATTTATTGCTTCGATGACAGAAGGACTTAAATATGAATCATTTGCAATCGTAATTAAACTTTATGTTAGAGTGTTAAGGTTTATAATAGTCTGAAGTTGTTAATATTATTAAACTTTTTTCTATAGTTCGTAGTAAGAAGTATAAATGTTTATCTGTGTGCAAACGTGGCCACTTTAGCGACTTATTTTTGTTCCTAATCATTCATCTAGTACTATTATTGATCGAAGGATACAAAGGTCTAAAAAGTAACTTAAGTTAAATTTTCCATACAAACAGAGATTGCCAGTTATCTTTTTTAAATAAGACATTTCGAAAATGTTGTGAAGTATTTTTTTAGACCTTTGTATCCTGCCTATGCGTATGAAGTTTTATTAAAATCGGTTCATTCATTTCGAAAAATAAAGGGCTTCAAAGTTTGTATGAAATGCTGTACCGGTAAACGCTCTTAAAAGATTTACTTACAGAAATAAACATTATTTCATTTCACTAACTTCTAATGACAAGATGTCCAATGAATACGAAATGGCAATTTACATATAATTGAATAATTCAATTAAATATCTACCCACAATCTTGAACATTATTTCGAAACAACAAAAACCACTACAAACAATAAATATTGAAGCAGGTGATCAATTTACAGCGATACTACGAAAAAGACAACTTAAAATGACCGCACGAAAAATCTAGAGGTTATTGAACTCCAAACTTTTTAAATGGAACAAGAAAATTCATGTGATTAGGTATCGCTGTCTGCTTATCAAATTGCACCTGGACAAAATTCTGTAAAAGTTGGCTTCTTCAGGCATCACCTGAAGAAGCCAACTTTTACAACCTATACTGGACGCGAATACAAATTGTTTGCCTAGAAGGCTAGAATCGTAAAATGCTAACATGGTAACGTCAGCACCAACAATATTTTCGTATCCAGCGAATTTCTGCGGCTTTCATATGGATACAGTATTATGGATCACTGACTGTTAGTATAGCCAATCGATTGAATTTTTGGCGATGTATACATATTTTTGAGTTTAGAGCAATGGTGAAGTGGTAATAGTCTTTCGAACCCAGACAGGCGTTTTACTTTGTTAAATAATTTCATCGCCTTTGCTCTCAAAACGGTGAAGGAAAACATCGTGAGGCAACCGGCACGTCCTAGAACCAAAATTCGAAGATATGTGACATCAACCAACCCAGTGCGGATTGGTATATGTAACATGTCTTCGAATTTTGGTTGTTGGGCCCGCGTGGTGGATTCCCACTTACTCTCCAAGAGAGGAGACCTCTGTCCCAGCAGTGGGAACATTGTAGGCTGATATATCATTAATGTTGATAAATCATTAATTGGATTATTAAATCATTAATTTGATGATTATTGATAAATCATTAATGTTTGCATGCCTTATATAAGGCAGATTGTACAATGCTCACCCATCTTGTTGTAACATCTTATTTACTGTACTCTAATCTATGCAAACCAAATTTACTTTACTAATTTACTGAAAATGTTATTATGAATACATATTTTTGAAGCTGTCTGTACCCAGCCATTTTGTTCACCGTAAATAAATATTGCTTTACTTAAGTTTGTGTTTCTGTTTCATGACGTGAAAGGTAAAACAATGTCGTTGGCTCAGAGACAAATGTTGAGAATTTATCGAGATTGCGGTACTATCATTGTAGAGGTAGGTAATTTAGTGGTGAAACAGATTGCCACAAGATTTATGTTGGGATTTCGCTAAGCTAAGCTTTTAACTTAATTATTATTATTTTGACAATAAAATTATTTGTATTTATTTTAGCATACCGTCAACTCCAAAGGGTTTAGCTAAGTTGGAATGTTTCATCATTGTGAATTTACGGCATGCAACAGGAAAGCAGCTAAGGTATCTGGCGACAGGAAAATATATGGTGTTAGGAACCTACTTCGCTAATCGCGCCTTTTTCATTTTTGGGGTCGGCTTCCAGTCTAGTCTGGATGCAGCTGAATACCAGTATTTTACGTGGAGCGACTGCCTATCTGACGTCCACAACCTAGTTACTGCGTAACACTATATACCCCATGGTAAGACTGGTTGTCAGACTTTCGAGTAACGACTGCCAAGATCCACGAATGGCACCCGGGACCAACAGCTTAACATGCTTTCCGAGGCACGCAGAGGTCTCGGTATGTAAAGATGTATGTCCATCCATGGACCGACCGCGGCAAGCGTAGCTTAACCTGATCGATCGACCCGTGCGGCTGTTATTGTTTTCAATTATATTATTATAGCCAGAGCAATATAAATTGTCTATAATAACACTATTATAGAGGTATGAGGAACAGGGTGTAAAGTTCACTCATACTCTATGAAAAAAAAGTTATTATAAAAAATAAAAACCCGACTGCGGTAAAAAACTTAAGTTAAAAGAACTGAAAAGCTAAAAACAAGCCCATTTTAAATTAAATAAAAGTTGGAAGCAGGCGGGACCCATACCATTTTTATTATATTTTCAAATTCAAATGGGTCCCGCCTGCTTCCAACTTTTATTTAATTTAAAATGGGCTTGTTTTTAGCTTTTCAGTTCTTTTAACTTAAGTTTTTTACCGCAGTCGGGTTTTTATTTTTTGTAATAACTTTTTTTATTTCCAGCTTTTTAGTTTACAAATGAGAAAGATTTCGCTGACGATTTAGTTCTTGGTACGTGTTTTTTACGATTTGTCACTTCGAATTACTTTTAGCCATACAAGTTGTTTATATTTTTGTAATCACCTTTTAAAGCCCTTTATTTTGATACCCCACACGATAAGTTATGAGAAAAAAAAATTTTTTGAAGACATACATACATATATAGTAGTCGCCATATTTTCACTAACGTCATGTCTTTAGTGACACTCGCCGGACTAAGAGGAATCGATTGACGTGTGAATCATAAAAATCGGCCCAGGCGTTTGGTCTGTATAGTGAGTGCTTCAAAGGAACATACAAACATACATACATACATACATAGGCTGATAAACACATTACCACTCCTTTGCGTCGCGCAGTCGGGTAAAAAGGCGGAGCCTCCGACCAGATGGGTGTTGAGTGTCTGGCGGGCAACTGCCCGATGATTCATGTCGGGCCGTTGTATCTATGCTACTGGCGCGGTAAACTTTGCTTTCGAGATGCAGGATTTTGCGTGACGTCAGTATGACGCGTTGTTCGCATGTGGCGTTGTAGATACAATAATTTTTTAATTACCTTCAAGAATTCCTTGTATGGTTTTGCAGCCAGAATTAAAAAGCTTTTTAAATATGAAACACCTACCTACTACATTATATTAAAGAAGAGATTAATCTAAAACTAAGAACAGTGAATGAATGAATGTTACAAAACTTATGCTAAAGTTTTTAATCCAAAACACAACTGAGAAAAACTACGTGTTCTTTGAAATTGTATAGACTAACATAAAACAGAGGAAATAAACTAGAAGTTGGTAAAAACTTTTTAAATTACTTCAAAAGAAAAGATTTATACGTTCTAACTTTAGCTGCAAAGAACGTAAACTACTGCTTTTTATATAAACAAGAGAGAGAAGTATTGTAAAGAGCCACTTAATGAATGTGTAGGAGTGTCCAAAACAAAGCCTTTGAAGTTCAACGAAGAATCCAGCTTTTTATAATGTTTTTTTTCTTTAGGTTCACATGGAGTTTGTCATATTCTGGTGTAATTAATAATTGTATATTTTGTAGTGGTAATGTATTTTTTTGGGTACAAAAACGTAAATATAAATAAACTATCACGCCCCGCGGTTTCACCTGCTTAGCTGTCGATCCCGTGGGAATATCGGGATAAAAAGTATCCTATGTGTTATTCTGGTGTATAATTTATATTATTGTAAAGTTTCATCCAAATCCGTTCAGGATTTTGCGTGAAATACTCTTTCACGCGAAAACTACTGAACTGATTTTGATGAAACTTTACAGGTCAGGAACGAATTTCCTTGATAAGAGAATCGGGGATTACAGTTTTTTTGGAAGTGAAATCTTGTTTAGGCGCATTGGGATTTTTTTGAGATGGAGAAAAAACCATTGAAATCGCGCCACTGTTACCGTAAACGACACCGCGCGTGTTTTGTTTATAAGACGATTAAAAAAAATACCCGCTTCGGATGTGTTCGGCTGCGAGGACAGCCGAACACATCCGGATGTACTCGGTTTTAATGTATATCCGATATGTCAGTGAGTGATGGCAAAGTATTCTGTTTGTGTTTTGTTTTTTTCCTTAATTTCGTTATCATTGACCTAGAAATCCATGAAAATGACATCCGTAACTAAACATTTGAAATTTAGTTTTACCATCCTCGAAAACCTAAAACTATCTCTAGAGAAAGTCGCATGGTGGGGGTATAACGCTTTTTCGAAACGTGACGTTTTCCACCAGTTTAGGCCAAGCACGTACCACGATTTTTACTTATTGCTACACGGTTTTAGAATCGCGCTGTAAAACATCGCAGAAAGTACAGTGCACGCACGGCGATAAAAAAAAAAGTTGGTGATTGCTCAGTCTCGCCATGGATTCGGTACAAGTTGCTTGTCTCTATTTACTACTTCGGAGAGAAACAAGAAAAAAGAAAACAAATCGTCACTATCATCATCTCATCCTTTTACAGCGGATATATTTATTGGCTTTCTTTTATCAGAAATACAATGATCTTCGGTTATATCCCAAAAAATTCTATGGCTATTATAGAATGAATATTCCAGATTAGATACTGAGAATGTTCAACGTTTCGTATTGAGACCCCTGTGGACATGTTTAGGTATTCTCGAAAAAACAGAATACGAATGGGCACCGGCCGGCCCGAGTGCGCGATTTTTCTGTCGTAGTGCGCGCTGGACCATACAATTCCATACGCTGAAGTGTACTTTTGCGATCGAGTAAACGCAGCAAATTGTGACAAATCACAATTTAAAAATCGCTGCGATTTATTACTCGAATGTGCGCGCACTGCCGTACTAACTCATACGTTGCATTCCTGCGACAAAAATCGCACGATTAAAAATCGTGGAGCGCGCCAGGCCTTACTCCTACTGCAAGCCGCGAAAAAAAAGAACAGAGAGAGTGTTTAAAGAATTTCGTTCCAAAAAAAAAAACTCAACAGTTACTAATTAAACAAGGATATTCACGCTACCCGTCACGTTACACGTAACACAGTAGGTACGCAACGTTGATACATCGTATGCCAAGCATTCGCCACAACGCTGACACTTGATTAATTATCCCGGCTCGCCTCTCAGTTCAAATAAGCAGCTGTTTTATATGTTCGTATGTTGTATGTAACCATGCCTGATCTCCATTAGGTATAATACAATCTGGGGTTGAGTGAAATGATTTTAAATGTATAGTTCTGGAGGGCGCCCACAAGCACCTTAGTGCCCAGCAACTTTTTTGTCTCCGTTGCTGTCTCCTCGCCAAGATTTGCCACACGAGAGCGACAGCAATGGTACTTTTTTGTTAAATTTTCGGTTGATCGGCAACTGGCTGGCCGGCAACATTTTTGTCGCCATGCGCGCACTTGCATTGCAACCAATAGACGGGCGACAGTTGCGTTCAAACCTGCGGACAAAAATGTCTCCCAGCTGTCGAGTCGCTACATGCGTGCACTTTCATATAAACCCGTAGACTTGATGTGAGTGACAAATTAATTGTGGAAGCAAAAGTTGCTCGTGGGCTCACTAAATGTTTTATTTTTAAACGTCGCTTAAAGTTAAGAGACGTTTAAACGTTAAAAATGTATAAGTTAAACAGTTGTTAATCATTACTTAACTTTTAGTAACATTTATAAAGAAACCCCAATATTATTTATAAATAAAGAGATCTTTAATAAGAAAGTTTATAGTAGATAAGACAGAGATTAAAACAGAAGACGAACAAGCAGGGGATCGAAGAGGGGAAGGTGGAGGGGGTTCAGGGGATCAGACCGGAATAACTCTAAACGGATTTGAATGAAAGTACACATACATTTTGACCGCGTAGGATTCATGGAGGATTGATTGATGGGGTTACTTGTTGACTTGTATAACTGTCCATAGAACCTCTCGATCTCTCTCAACATCTCAGGTTTGGCGGATACGATCCTGCCATCATCGGTCTTCAGTTTCATAAGCTGGTTCTGCCCAATAGACATATCTCTAGCAAAGACCTTGGAGCCTTTATTTCGCTCTATCGCGTCCTTAATACGGTCTGTATTAAAGCGGCGAAGATCGCTTTTCAAGGACTTAGAGATCCGTCTATTGAGTTGCCGGTAATTTTGCGCATCATCCGAAGACTGCAGGATCATCTCGCGCCTCTCCTTCATGAGCCGCAAAGTAGGATCAAAGAGCTTCTTTTTTGAATTCATACGACGGGTCTTGAAGATCCGACCGTATGAAACAGCAGATTGTCTTTTTGATAACCGACGAAAAATGTCTATGCTAGGAGATCTCGAACCATATGCTGAATTTATGGTTACAGTTTACGCTTCCATATCCCTGCCACCTTGTATACGAATCGACCAGACGATCGTCACGTAAGACGAAGAACCAGTTCAATAAGATGATACCTACCTATTCAAACTTTTCCACGTACCTAAGAATTAATCAAACTTCGCAGAGATGGACCTTTCATCCCTCCAGAGTAGTTCAAAGGTTTCTGATTGGCGCCCCGTGTGTGAACCTAATCCGGTTTCGATCCGGTGGAAAAAATCACTCACTACTATTACTCTTTTGAAAGCGTTCCGGTGTATTTTCGTTGAGCTGAAAACTTTCGCAATACCGTGAACGGCTCAAGTTTAAACTCTCGCGGAAAGAGGGGATTCAACGATCATCTGGCTCCGTCTAATAAAAGGCCCCGACGTTTCTGAAATATGTTGTCACTGCATAAACTTTATGACTTTAGTTTCGTCTAGCGATGCGAGAACTTTCTCCGCTCATGATGAAGCCGTTTTTGAGCGCTCCTTTTGTCACACGTCACATGCAGCCTAATAAAACGTAATAGATGTGAGAGAATAAACAAGCAATGAACTGGCAAAAAAATATCTGAAATAAAAATGTACACTGTCGAGCGAATGCCACATTAAGCGCGCAATTATATGAATTTATCTCCAGTTGGATGATGTTACGCAAATTTTATCGAAACCAATTTCGATAGTGCACAGTAATGTGACTTAAGCGAGATAAAATACGAACAAAAGCCATAATTTCTCGATTCTTGAATGGAATTTCCATAATTCGGCTTATATTTGCCGAGCCGTTTGTCAATGGCAGCCGAGTACGCCCCCGCACATGAACCGATATATTATTTCAAGTTATTTAATGTCGAGCCTTTTCAATTTATTTACATATTTGTGATTTAGCGTGTAGCTATAGCGGTGCATGCAAATGTTATAATATTTATGTAATGGCTAAAATCAGCTCTATGGTTCTGTTTTCATATAGCAAAGCATTCAAATTAATATTATGATATGTGAATCATTCACGCTATATCGATTTATGAAGTTAATAAAATGAATAGTGATTATATTATTTGTGATCCTTTTCACATGACATGAATGTATTTCACATTATATGGATATTGTATTACATTTTTAGAATCTTTTTTATCTACAAAATATCAATCGTCAGAGGGGCAATTCTCGTAATTTTAAGAACGTTCACAGTTTGATCTCAGTCTCAATCTGTAAAAAATACCTCTGATTTTCCTTAATTTTTGACAAGTTTTTGACATTGATTGTCGCTGAGATGAGATTGCGACTAGATTTGTAACGGTTTAAATTAAGGGAATTGACCTTCTGACCAGAGATGTCGCTTTCGAAATTTTCAGATTCGCGAAAAGCGGAGAGGGCGTTTTTCACACTACAAAAACTTTGACTGTTTACATTTTCACAGAATTCTCATTAAGTACGACTACATCCTGAGCCCAAAATGTGACCCTTAAATCAACTTTAATAGAGTTATAAACGGGAAAGCCAACCCCATTCGTATACAATATTCAGAATACGTAATTTACCATTTCCAATTTCGCATCAATGCCCGTGATTTAAGTATTTCCCGTATCATTTGTTTCTTCCTGGATTCCAATATAGCATTTTTTATTTTGTTAAATTGCTTTTCTTTGTACATCCCCCTTCATATAAGCATGTGCGTGGATGCTTCCAACACAGATTTGTTCTTAAGCATCAACGTTTATTTGTTTTTAGCTCACGGCGAAATTGATCAATTTTTTGTTGTTTATTGCGCATCTTTAGGAGTGATGTGTTTTTGAATAAGTTTAGATATATCTCTCTGGGATTGTTTGATTTCTCTCGATATAGATCTTATGATGGATAAGTTTATTTTTCTTTTAGTTTTAAGATTTCGAATAAGAGTGTGGATTGTATCTTCTAAATGTCAAAGGGCTCTTTATTTTTGTAGCTGGTAATTTATTTACTTCTGCAATCATTTTTTAGCATATAAAAAAAAATGCAGTTTTAGTGGTCTGATTGCGTGACGATATAATTATATTCCTTTTGTTGATTTTTTTTTTGGAGATTGGTTACAAAACCTTTCGATAAAAAATATCTGGGATAATAATTTTATTATTAAAAAACTCTTATAATTGAGCTACCTCATTCGTCAAGCCAAACCACAAAATAAAACGCAAAACATCGTTATCTAACTCAATAAATTCCCCAAAAAAAGATCTCTTAACACAAATTCATTTTTGATTGCTTACTCACATGAAAGCAACGCCATATCCGGGGTGCTTTTTAACAAGCAGAAAACACTCGCGTCGGCATCCATGCAAAACATCATTCATTACGCGCTGACAATAAATAGATTATGTGACGTCAAAAAGTGCACAACACGAGGTTTTTTCTTGCCCTCGTTTTTCGTAATACAATAATCAAAGGAATATGAGGGGATCAGGAATCAAACGTCTACATATGGAGCGATAAAGAAGTAAGATTTGAAGATCGGGGTTGTAGGGTTGTGCTTTTTATTTATATTCCGCTTGAGTTTAAGATATTAACAGTTTTTTTTTTTAACTAAGGTAAGTCGAGGGTTTTGGGAACGATTCATAGTGAGAATGATGATATTCTTATTAATTTTTATGAATGTAGGCTAGCTGTTGATTTTTAATTAAGTTTATACCAGAGGAGGATCAATTAAAACAATTGGTACAACATAAATAAATAATTGTACCGCAAGCTTTGTATTTTGTATCACGTGGATGGCTAATTAGTATGACTTATGGGTATCATTACATTACAAATAATTACAATGTTATTAATATGTGCAGCTTGTAATTTTATTTAATGATGCACTTATTATTATATCCCAACCATTAATATGATGCTAATTAATCAGATAATAACCTCCTGTTAACTCAAAATCGTTTTATCAAAATAATAAACTCAATACCCTACCTGTTCGCGTTGTTTAAGTACCAGGGCCGCAGAGACTGAAACAGCTGTCACGCATGAGATAATCCACAGAGAAGCGGAAAGCGCGCCCTCAGCGAATTGCGACTTCGCCATGTGATCCCCCGGCGCCTACCAGGCACACATGATAATGCGAAAAGTAATTTTTATATTAAACCTTTGCCAAAACATAAAAGAGAGATTTCCACAAGCATCTTACTCCAGCCCCAACGAATGCGCCGCATAAATTAGTTTTCCGGAGATTGTTTGTTCAGTCGATGCTTTTTATTATTTTTACGTTAACATTTATGAGTTTTTCACCGTCGGAGTCGTTGCTTAAACATTTTGTGTTGCCGTTACATTTTAATAGTAGAAAAACTAACAACCACAAAATGTTAGGGAGAGTTCTTTCACCCAGGAATTGTTTAATTACAACGTTCGGTTCGTATGTTATTTTTGTGTTGCTTGTAATATGCAAATTGAATAAAAAAGACGACGAGAGAGTTTTGTTCATATGCCGTTGAAACTTCCCGGTATCTGGCCAGTAATTAATTAAAAGCTTAGGTGGTGCCATTATGGGTTTTATGCTAATAGACGGCGGCTAATATGGGAGCCTTCAAAGGGTCTGGTACACGGGCGAAACATTAAATTTCAGCGAAGCGTGTGGCACAAAGCAACGTCAGCCGGCCGCGTTGCGTTATGCACGTAGATTAGATTAGCGACCGTGTTTTGTTTTGGAAAATTTAAACCAACCTCCTTTACATGTCTGATATCCTGGTATCTGGAAATTATAGTTGGAAATGTAATGCACTTAGTACTCAACTGAATTAGCTATTAGTGGAATTAATGTGTAACGTAACGTGATAGTTTATGAGAAGATTGTGCATAAATGATGATTCAGAGTGTCTAAAAGATTGAGCTCAAGTTAATTCAGTTAAGAACTTTGAATTAGTGAGTAATTGGAGTTAAACATAGTTTCCCTCCAATTAAGCGCGCTTCATATTTTCTAAATCTCCCAATTAGTATTAAAGTGAGCGTTTTGTAATGAAGTGTCACATCTCCAGCGTGATTGTTCACTGCGTGCATATACACAATATGCAGGCGGGAGGCGGGCGGGGGGCACGAGGGCGGGCGGGGGCCTGGGCGGGCGGCAGAGCGGGTACCAGTTAAATTGAGCACCGCTACGCCCAGACTCTCATTTCCTCCATCCACCATTGTGTGCCACTCACAATACAAAACATTTTTTTACGAATTTCGACAAAAAGTGCTTTGAATTTTTTCCAATCTTCGCCTCTATTCAGCTCGTAAAAACTTATTGTCTCGCCGCGAAAGAGAGTGGGCGTGTCCTTCGGGAACGTTACCCTGAATCGCATTAAAGTACAATAATAAAATTTTACACAATTCTTTAAGTATAATTTAGTGTTGCGACATTAAACTCAAAGTTTCTTAATTTTATTGCTGCGATAATTATGAGGATGGTAACTCTTTAAGAACAAACATAATTCATTTAGAACTTCATGGAGATTTGCGTTTGAAATTGCCGTATTATACTAATTAATTGTCCTAAGGAGGGCTTAATGGGTATTATACGTCTAGAGATTTATAAAATCTGTCAGTAAAAACAAGAATATAACATTTATCTCCATAAATGCGGCTTCGAGGGGATTATTAAGAAGTAGATATAAAACAACATGAATAAACGTGTTTTACAAGTATCTACCAAGTCTATGTTATTGAAAACTTCGGAAAAATTGAATTCTACAGACACTTTGTAATGGAAAATGGATTTTCGTAACAAAACGAAGCCTTTTTATTTGTAGAATATAAAAATAAAACGTGGTTTCTATGTTCGTATTGAAGAAAATCGAAAATTGTTACCTTTCACAAGTTTTGGAGGGTTCACTCGTCACTAAATAGAATAAAAAACATGAGTATCTGTATTCAACTAACAAAGCAACAAGCTGTTACCTATATTGCTAAAAATCAAAGTGTAACTCAGATTTTTTGTTGTTTTGATTTGTTCTAAGTTAATTATTGTTTAAAAAAATTATGATTTTTTTATTTAAGAATTTCATTTAGTGCTTGGCCAGACTGTCAGCGTGGGGCGGGGAGCGGCGCGAGTGCGGAAACGCGCGCGATCTGCCTGTCCGCAGTCGAGCGCGGCTTCGTTCTGAGTGTTGTCGTGTCCAGTGTTTGTGAAAATATAATATGGATGAACAAAACTTATTTTTACTAGAAAAAAGCTCGAACTAGTTTGAGGACCCCGGCACTTGTATGAACGAGCTATGGCGTGAGTTGCCCGTGCGCTTCCCGTGCCAAGCAGCTCACGCCGCTCACCGCGCCCGCGTGCCCACTATGGTCGCTGAAATGAAGTTCTTAAGTTTGAATACGTCGCACCGCGCCCGCGTTTGCAGTCTGGCCAAGCACTTAAATTTTACCGTGTGCAAATAGTTCCTTAACAATGATGTAGTATTTCAGATGTGGATAACGTCGTGAGATCCTCGTTACGATGTTTGTGTAAATTTTAATTTTCCCGTATTAAATAAATAAAAGCTCAAAGGACCAAATCTTTATAAATAAATATTAAAAGTGTTCGTCGGTAAGCGCAAGACTTGAGAACGGCAGGACCGATATATTTTTTTAAAATTTTCGATCTAAAATTTATCGAAATTAAATCGGAAGATTCGAAGGAAACTGAAAGTGCTTTGAAAATTTTGGCTAGGACAACGTTTGTCGGGTCAGCTAGTAATTAATACTCATCATCTGCCTAGCCTTTTCCCAACCATTTTTGGGGTCGGCTTCCAGTCTAACCGGATGCAGGTGAATACTAGTATTTTGCGCGGAGCGACTGCATATCTGACCTCCACAACCTAGTTACTGGGTAACACAATATCACTTGATAATTGTTTGTCAGACTTTCGGGCTTCTGCCGACCCATAGGTAATAGGTAATAGGTAATACGGGCTGGTTTCCGCAACTCCACGACAAAGCGCGTATTTTGCGTACGGGTGGGAAAATCGATTATTCGATCCACCCCAGCTCCTCAAGACCGCCGACCCATAACGACTGTCAATGATCCACGAATGACAGCTGGGACCAACAACCTAACCTGCTTTCCGAGTCACGGAGGAATCTCGGTATGTAGAGATGGTCACCCATCCACGGACTATCTGCGGCAAGCGTAGCATAACCTGATAGATCGACCCTTACGGCTGTTATTATGTAGCCACGAGCCGTAAAATAATAATAACAGATAAATGTTATATGATTTTATTTTGTAAGTAGGTTTGCACAAACACATTTACACGTCAATCATATTTTTTTTAAACTAGATGAGGTCGGCGTTTCCTATCTGACTACTCTGAGAAGAAAGGCCGGAAAAAACTCAGAGGTCACAGCCTCTTTTAAAGTCCAGACATAATCTTGGTCAGGGTAAATCCAGTCAAGTCAGTGCACGCATTTGTCAGAAATCGTAAAGCTAAACTCAAGACTTAAGAAGCACAACGATTCGACGAACAATAACAAAGAAAGGACATTTGGGTAGGCCACATAAATTCCTCAAGCTGCCAGACCATGAAAACAAAAACTAACCGAACAGAGTGAATAATAAAAAAAATATGTAATTAATAAAACGTCCAACATCGTCTTCACATTCACAATAAATAAAATAATATAATACTTTACAAAGTAAGCTCAATGCACCTATCCTTAGAATACTTCAATGAACTATTTTCACCTATCTATAAATCAAAATGACACTTTTTACACTCTATACCAAACGAACTTAGTGTGACTTACAGTGTAAGGCGGGGCTCATAACTCACGAATTTATAGTGATTGCAGTGGCGGCCAACAAAAATGGCGAACTTTTGATATACGACCCCACCAACGAGATTAATTGGGGACCGATGGATACAAAACTATAAATTATGCCTTTTCTCTCTTTCGATTTTAGTTATTAATAAAATCGAAAAAGAGAATATTACTTGAAATGCATTTCTTTTTCATTGTTGGAAAACTGCAGCGACCTTGTGAAGGCCGCAGGAACCCGTTGGATGCGAGAAGCACAGAACCGGTCGAAGTGGAGGTGCTTGGGGAAGGCCTAAGTCCAGCAGTGGACGTCTTTCGGCTGAAATGATGAGTTGAAAAAAAGCTCTTAGCTCGGGACTGGCTGCATACTTATAATAATACAAAAAAAAGACATTTATATCAGGTTTCGTTTCCGGTGGCACATATATGTATATATACCCAATTATGCACCAAGCGATTTGACGATGCCAACCATAGAGACAAAATTGAAATGTCTCATAGACATTGCTGTGCTTTCTTCACACGGTGATAATTCTTAGCCTTCTGTTATCTTTAGCTTTGTAGTTACCAAAGATGGTGGAAGCTAATGACAACCTACTCTACATGAATGTCTTAATTGCAGTGAAAAATAAACCATTTTTTAAATTTTACTAGGAATTAAATATACAGGAACGATAGCTGCCAGCAGCATATCACTTGTAAAAGTGATTCCGATATTCTATTTACAGAATAAACAATTTCATTTCATTTCAGCATACCTACTTGTCTGCATTAACAAAAACATAAGGTATGGCAATGATTTTTCAAAACACGATGATTCTATCACATTATAGTGGTCTTTGAAGCAGTGATGTAGTAAACCATTGTATGGGCCATGTGCACAGGTTTCTGGTTGCAGTGAATATCCATATACAGTAGTACTACAGGCCTGCCCCGTCGGTCTCGTGGTTGCAAGCGCGACTGCTGAGCTGGGGTCCTGGGTCCGATTCCCGGGTCGGGCAAAGTGTTGGGTGTTTCCATTGGGAATTTTTTAGTAACAGCCCTGAGTTTGGAAGTTGGTGGAAAGCACGTTGAGCCGTTGGTCCTGCGCCTGATCTCTCTCCGGTCGTGTCGGATTGCCGTCTCATCGGACTGAGAGTGAGGAAAGAGAGAGTGTATCTTTGTCTGCGCACACACTTGTGCACTATAATACCTTCCGCGCCGAAGCCTGGTCTCCACTGAGATTGGTAGCCATGTCCAAAATTCGGTCTGGAGGACTATACATCCACAAAACGCTACATTTCGCCCTCCTTTGTCGTGCCGTGTAATAAACTTGAGTTCTCATACGGTATTGTCTTCTATGTTCGTGAATAGTTGTTTGTCCCGACGTTAAACGAGTTACGCCCCAGGAGATTGTGCGCGATGGAAATACAGCGATACAGGGAAACGGCAGAAGTATCGAGGCTTGCTAATATCTTGTAGGTATTCAGTTATATGGTAGATGTGTGATCTTTTAAATCTAAATATGAGTTAGAATATTGGCCTCAAATGTCATGATTTTATGTCATTTAGGGCGAATTTTACCAAACCTAGAATACGTCTTATCCTGAGAATAAATTTTGAATTTTTGACAGTTTTTCCATACTAGAACTGTCAGACGTCAATTGTATATCACGGATAAAAGATATCTGACTTTGGTAAAATCAGCCCATTTAGGGCAATTTGAACTTAGAGATTATAATATTTATTAAACACATATTTTGTTACGGTCGCGAATTATATTTTGATCAACATACAACCTGATTTTTATTTATTTATTAGCCTTTATTGCCAACTATAAGTAATTACAATTAAGTGTGCTACTTTATTAAATTGTCGGCGTGTTCTGCGACACAAAGGCCTCCTTCAGCTTTCTCCAGTCTTCTCTTATTTTCGCCGTTCTTTGCCATAATGGGCCCGCAATCTTTTTAATGTCATCAGACCAACATTTTCTTTGTCTTCCTCTTTTTCGTTTTGTTTGGAATCTGGGCGTCCACTCCGTTATGTCCTTTGTCCATTTGTTTTTGTTTTATCTGACTATGTGGCCTACCCATCTCCATTTAAGTTTTTTGGTTTTGGTCACAACGTCTTCTACCTTTGTTATGTGTCTTATATCTAGGCCTTTTTTTCTGTCTCTTCTTGTAAGGCCCAGTATGCTTCGTTCCATGGCTCTTTGGCATGTGGTCAGTTTTTGCTGTTGTTTTTGTGTGTTTGCCCAGGTCTGGCAGCCGTAAGTTAGTATTGGTAATACGCATGTTTGGAATATTTTCCTTTTTATTACAATGTTACACACACACATACAACCTGATACTGACCTATAAATTGCAATTACTTTGCATACGATTGTATAGAATCAAATTTAATGCTGCTGAGGAGTTTGTTGCGCCACTTCTTCTTCCCAGCTCAAGCACTAGGGTTAGCGTTTTTGGGGGACTATCTTACGTAATATAATATTGACGTTCGAAAAGTGCTGATTTTCAGTCCTAGTTTGATTTTATTTGATAAATGCCTTTTGATTTTTTTATTATTATTCAGGGTGCAATAAAAGAACCTGAACGAGAAATGGTACTACCCCTTCGTCCAGCCAGTGCACCAGGGGCAGTCAGCCGTAGTACCAACCTGCTGATCTTTATAACACTGCATGAGAGCACTGTTCTCGTAAAGCTCATAACGACAAAGCAAGCAAGAGAATTTCTTAATTATGGCTCGATTATTTAATAACAGCAAGCAGTGGTGGGCCAGTGGTAACGTCCGCGACTTAAGAGTTGTAGGTCGTGTGTTCGAAATGAAGCAGGCACTTTACTTTGTGTAAATAATTTCATCACCACTGCACAAAACTGTGAAATGAAAATGTCGTGAGGAAACGTCCTAGAACCAATAATTCGAAGACATGTGACATCTACCAACCCGTAATGGGCCCGCGTGGTGGATAAGGGCCCACTCCCTCTCACCGAGAGGAAGCCTGCGTCACTGCAGAGGATACATTAGATGCTAATTATGTTGCCTGCCGGGTCAGCGGGATTGTCCGAAAGGGTTACTGCTGGCCCGGAACATAAAGGACTAAGGAAGGAACACGGGTGGGTTTTAGTCAGTAAGAGTCTGACACTCTCTTCCGCTCCACCCAGAGCGGGAGGGGTCATTTGATGATGTCCCATCCTCAAAAAAATAAAAAAAATCAGATCTAAACTTCTCCATCTAACCTGTCGTATCTAAGCAAATCGGCTGCGAGTTGTGTATAACTTTTGATAGAAAGAACTCGTACGCCGTCGCAAGGACATGTGCAGGTGTGCGGTTCGAATAAATCAGACGCGTCTATAAGGTTATCGACACTTCTGGAAGAATTTTATATCTAAAGGCTCTTTGAAATGTGAAAATAAAACAATTCTTTGAAGGATTTCTTGAGATACGTACGTCATATCGTGTTTGAGGCGCATTGCATTGCGATGTGCATGTGCCTGGGTTTCTTGAGGCGGAAAACGTATGTGAACGTGTTTGATATACATCGTTATTAGATTCTTAGATGAGACTTTTTTCACAATTTATAATTTTGATTAGTTTGGCTAAGTGCGCACAGCGATGCGTTTTTTTTCAAATCGCATGTTCATGCGAAACAAAATCGCAGACGCTAATATAATTTTTTAAACGATTATTACCGTAGTGCGCGGGCTCTAGTTTATTGGCACATATTGACGATTATTTTCCACGACGATTATATTTCCCGGTTCGCGATTCACTTTAGGTTACCTACTTAAGTGTGTGTTTTAATAGGTAAATTAATTTTGATTTGAGATTTTTGAACCTAAAATACTTAACACCAATAAAGATTTAAGCTCCGAAAATAACACACAACACTTCAAGAGTATTTGAAATATGAATTAATTAAGCTATAAATTAATAAATACATGAAATATTTACACCGCGCGTTCAAAACCGCAAAACTTCGTAATAAAGTAACATTTTACCGCTTGATTCTCAGTAAAATTTAATAAACGAGAGTGTATTTAAAGTTTTGGTCACGTCGTGTTGCCATTTGACCATTCAAATATTAAACGTATTAAGTCGTAAACCGATGGTTTATTACCTTTCCAAGACGAAAACTCATACTGTATAGGTGATAATATCGTAGAATTGGTAAAATAAGACATGGCACACACTATGCGATATGCGACTGCGACAGTCAGGCGACTGGACACATCGACAGGCTGCGGCTGAAAAAATTTATATATTTTGTTCAAAGCACACTTGGCGTCAAGTTGCAGAGTCGTAACGACAGGCTAGGGGAGACACGCTCTCGTACCTACTGTAATTTGAAAACATTGTAAAAGCCAATTACTTATTTAAAAAGAGTAACCGTGGAGTTTCTTGCCGGTTCTTCTCCATAGGAAACGACCAATTGGAACCGTGCACCTAGCTTCTGACGTGTCATAAGTGCCCATGTAGGTTTAAGTGAAATAAAATATTTTGATTTTTGCTAGTTGTCGCACCGACTATATGCACGGTGCATACGAACATCCGACGACAGTCGCATGCGACAGGGCAGCGTCAGTCTTGCTCGTCGTTGAGGAAGGTGCACGTGTGTTTGAATTGCGCCTTCGCCTTCGCAACCACTAAGTGTGCATACACACGAGCGGCCCGCGTCAAAGGCAAAGGCAACTGCAGCCGTCGACACGTGTGTTTGAGCACCGCACTCCAATACACGAGCGGCATGTTGTCGACGGGTACAGCTAGAAGAACAACCGACCGTTTCTCCCGAACAATCAAAAGGAATGATCGCTTCGTGCACGACTTTTGTCGTAACAACTAGTTGCAGACTCAACTGACAGCTCTGCGTCTAGTCGCACCGTCTAGACGCAGCGACAAGTAGCACAGTTTGCGCTAGCACTAAGTGTAGAGGAAACTGGTGAAACGAAATTGGTGAAATAACGTCTTTACGATTTCGCTCCTTGAATAAGTGAGACTTAATACTTATTGAAGGAATAAAGTTTCAAGTGCTTTCTTTGAAAGTAAAGTTTATTGGGTTTCGTTTTAAAGTTTTGCGGTGTTGGTTTACGTTGTAGTGGATAGTGAGTTGTTGGAGTGTATGTAAGACGTCTTTGTTTTCTATACCTAGTACTTAGTTAGTACCAAAACAAAATAGGATATAGCTTAAAAAATACTTAGTCTTTTCCCACAGGGGAGGAATTTTGAAAAATCTATTGGGATGTTATCTAACGAGCCTCGAAGAAATTTAAAATATAAATATTTTATACATATACTTGAGGTTTTCGAAGACAACATTCTATCCGACAATATAGCAATTCAGCCCTCACTGAGATCCAAAAATTAGTGCTAAAACTTAGTAAACCTTAAAAAAAAATATTATTATTATTATCACTTAGCCACGAGCCCCTTGTTACTATTCAAATATGTGATATATTTAGGGTATGAATTTTCTATTTAACTGGTCCATATATGTACCTAGTGCTATGTGACACCTGTGTTTAACAAATGAGTGGTTGTCCAACGTCCAGAATAATAACGGCTTATCAAATATGCATTTTACAATGGCTGCTGTACAGTCACGAGCATTAGGTATATCTCTGCATACAAAAATTAGCAAATTTCAAAGGCGATTTGGTCATAAAATATTCTCGAACTCATCTATCATCATTTCAGCCGAAAGACGTCCACTGCTGGACATAGGCCTCCCCAAGCCCTCCACTTCGACCGGTTCTGTGCTTCTCGCATCCAACAGGTTCCTGCGGCCATCACAAGGTCGTCGGACCAACTTTTGGGAGGCCTTCCAACGCTACGTCTTCCGGTACGCGGTCGCCACTCCAGAACCTTTCGGCCCCATCGGCCCATGTGTTCTGCGAGCAATGTGCCACTTAAGTTTGGCAATTCTTCGGGCTATGTCGGTTACCTTGGAACTCATCTATACATTATAAATTAAAATCCCTTTTGCGTGTCTGTCTGTATGAGCGCGTGGTTTTTCTAAACTACGAAATGGATTTTGTTGTGGTTTTACTATAAGTTAGAGAATTTATTCCGGAGGTTTATTTGTTTTGTTTAATGGCTGATTTTTCCAATGCCAGATAATTTATCGGAGGAATAATTTTGAATTTTTGACAGTTCTTCCATACAAAAACTGTCAGACGTCAATTTTATTCCACGAATAAAAATTATCTATCGATTGAAAAATCAGCCCCAAAACATTAATATTTAATAAATAATTTATAATAACGAAATCAAAAATGCCAATTTTCATCCAAATCTGTTTTGCCATTTTACCTGATTGAATAACAAACATCAAAACATACTACATAGACATACGTACCTAAACTTTCACGTTTATAATATTAGTAGTATTCATTTTCATGTATTTATTCTATTTTTTCATTTCATTCATACCAAAACAGTTTTAAAAAGAAGATTGCTTGTAAAATTCTGAAACACGAAGAAAATATAGCGCCGAAGCAAAAAACAGTCAATTTACTTGGAAAAATCAAATTAACTTTACAAAAGTTAGAATCAGTTGAAACTTTCACATATTTTTATTCGCGAAATTATTGAAGTCTATAAAACGCAGTTTGCGTACAACAGTTATAAACTTTCTCCATTCAAAAATCCGTGGCTCAATTAGCACTTTATAAAGTTAACGGAAAATCGTGAAAAAAAAAAAAGTCAAACTGTGATTAAAGGTTGGTTATCTCTGGCGTTAGAGCAATTTAGTTAATTGCTTAGGCGATAGGTGGCAATTTCAACTCTTTACGACATCGTCCACCATGATAACGGTGCTAATTGTCGAATAAAAAAGGATTATAGCTAATCCTTGTTTAATAAAAATGTTAATCATGAGATTTCCCGTCGCAGTATGCTAATGTTATAGTATCCACCCCGTTCGTGATTGGCCGTAATATGGTAATATCGCATCTATTTATACGAGTGGGACTCCGTATATTGAAGGCTTTTTATTTTGCTTTTTAAGGTGCACGGTTACGCTTTTTATTTAAGACTTAGCCGACTGTCTAAGGAGGTGCTTAAATTATTCCATATGCTCTGACGAAGTGTAGAAAAGAGACTTCTGGCTAAGTAATAGCAGCCGCACTGGTCGATCGATCTGCCGCGGTGGGCCGTGGATATGTAACCATCTTTACATATCAAGACTCCTCCGTGTCTCGGAAAGCACGTTAAGCCGTTGGTCCCCGCTTTCATTCGTGCATATTTGACAGTCGTTATGGGTCGTCAGAAGTTCGAAAGTCTGAAAACCAGTCTTACCAAGGGGTATCGTATTACCCAGTAACTGGGTTGTGGAGGTCAGATAGGTAACTCACACTTTCAGTTTTAAATTTTTAGTCAAATTGATTATTTTATTATTTTAACAACCCGTAATAACCGCTGTACTATTTCATGTGATTACCTATTCGCCACACTGTAAAAGGGCTCTTATTGTAACGAGGATTATAGTAATTATCACGCAAGACACAGGTGTTAAGCCTACACGCAAGCAACACAGTAATCTCCAGAAAATAAGCACAAAAATTATCCAAATGCAAAAAACGGGCACAAGGACCATATTTTCCGAAGACCTTTAATTAAGCCCCCCGATTCGAGGCTCCGAAGGTAAAAGATAAAGCAAATATCCATACGAATGGACTCATCATTATGGAGAATTCTTAGGGATTATAAAAAAGGGCGCCGAGCATTGAGCACGTTTCTAATTTTTAAAGCGTGGTTTTACGATCTGCATACGTAGGTGACTGTGTAGGGATGTGGTGGTATAGTTTGGTTGTGGTCGATAGTTCGAATTGGAGGACTATATTTTGAACTTTATTCGGTGGAGGAATTTTAATGAAGATAACAGAGGGGCAATTCTCGTAATTTTAAGAACGTTCACAGTTTGATCTCAGTCTCAATCTGTCAAAAATACCTCAAATTTCCCTACATTTCGACAAGTTTTTGACATTTGTTTGTCGCCGAGATGACACTGCGACTAGACTTTGAACATTTTAAATTAAGAGAATTGGCCTTCAGATCTTCATTTTCACTCGGTTATATCCCATAATTTAATCTAACTAGCCTGTATTTTCCCACTGGAGGGCAATGGCCTCCTCTCCCTTTTCCACACAATTCTGTCTATGGCCAGTCCTTTCGGTAGGAGTCAAGCTCGTCTCCCATCTTTTGCTGCGAAGACGTCGTGGTAAATAATACATAATGGTTGATTAAATTACTTGCCTCTTGAACGAAACTGCTTATAAATAAATTACCTAATGAATTTTCTAAAACTACAAACTTTCAAAAATAAACATGAACTCGTAAATAAAGACATGTTTTTAAATTGAAAAAACTTAAAACAAGACCCAAGAAACTTAAAACAAGTGGGCACTTGTAACGAACGTACAAATAACTTAAGAAAAAAGTCTCGAGCAAATAAATATCGATAAATCGTGCAACCGTAATCCAGCCCTAGTGGAGAACACGTCTGAAAACAAAATTTATTCTAACAATTCATGCGGAGCTCTCCCACAAGTCGGATTATTGTAAATAAGTATTACGGCCGACGCCCGCATTAATCCTCGACGCTTTTTAACGAAACGCGAAAAAGTTAGTTAACTAACTTTCCTGCCCGCGTTAACTCAACAAAAACCACCAGTGAAATATAGTCCTCCCTCGCGAGAATTATTTGTATCAATAGAATGTTTGTAGGGAAGTTGCCTGTTCAAATATACGCCGCAATACCCGGGGGGCCTAGTTTAAAAAGGTGTGTTTGACTTCACTAATAAGCACGAGTATCTACGCCGATATTTCTCCAACTTTTACGCATACACGAGGTTTTATTTAATAACCTACATCCGAAATTGTTTCATTCTGTTTAATCAACCGCAAATTCGCGTTTAATAACTTTGTGTACAAATTCAGCTGGTTGTTACGTCCTGATGAACACATCGCGACCTATATCGCACGAAAAGCCATCTCGTTAATTGACTGCACGAATAATTTAAATATATTGCGGCCAACGGCTATATTTCAACGGTCTATTATAAATCAAAGGATTAGCAGCGAACGAAACCGGGTAAATGGATGCTGGCAATATAGATAATACATGTTTTATTCTGCATACGTTATAGGGCGATAACGACAGTATAATCGCGTTGGGGCCGGGGGGCGCGGCGGGGGGTGGCGGACAAAAAGTACTAAGTACGAGTTAAATACCCTTTGTGTCGCATGCTCTCCTGGTCGCCATTCATCGACGTACGCCGAGGGTCCTCTCATTATTCAGTCGAAATTCGATTATTTTCCCATTTCGTAAAATATCCATATCGTCCCCAGCTTTCACTCAAATTGAAAATGGCGGCGATGGCCGTCATCATACTGATCTCGTTTAATTTATTTACACTCGAATTCCGGTTACTTTCCGCGCTCAACCTCATTACGTATACAATATGATTTAGGAGCTTTTTATTTGCAATAGCGCGACTATTTTCTCAACACGGATCCTTTTAATAAACGGAGCAGTTGCCGTATATCAGGAGAACAGACGGAAGTAAATATCCTGTCCGAAAATGATTACTCGGCACGCGCAGTTAACCGACGTTATGACCGGCTTATTCCCCATTCCGGGGGTATTAGTCTCGTGGCTACCAATTTCTGTAATTTATTAAGAGTTTTGCTTTATTTTGACCGGTCTTTGGTGGCTTCTCCTTTCTCGCTTGAGGCCGGAAAGAAATATAAGCAGTTAGCGACGTGTGATCAAAGGCTTTCATGGGGCGGACTGATCCCTAATATTTCACTCATAATTGGTTTATTCTAAGCTTGGAGCGTTTCCGTATGTGGTCCTTTGATCCGTCCAGTGTATTAAGTTGTAGCCAGAGATGTATGGCGGACATTATTTGTTCAGATCTGAAGATTTACTCGATGGCGTCATTTGCTATTTGAAAGCGAAGGTAGTGTAGTGGGGGCGCTTAAAGGATTTCTCTTGGTCGCTCCTGTAATAATATTTTTTATGTAAACATCTGTGTCTCGCTTCCTTCAGTGAATTAAAGGGTGGGTTATATTTATTTAGTGGAGTTGGGATTTTAGAGAAAATCTGTGTTATTTCATTTTTAAAGGCCACCCATTTCATTTATCATTCATTCATTTTTCTTATTATGGATGAGATGCTTTCTCTATATCCCTAAGAAGATCTGATAGCATAACCATAATCAGCCTACAATATTCCCACTGCAGGAACACTGTGGGCAGGGCTCGCAGAACAGATGGCCGATGGGGTCGAAACGTTCTGGAGTGGCGACCTCGTACCGGAAGACAGAATCAGAATTAATTTTGTGTGTGGACCGACTACCTTGTGGCAGGTCCAAGGTCGCAGGAACCCGTTGGATGCGAGAAGCACAGAACCGGTCGAAGTGGAGCTGCTTGGGGAGGCTTATGTCCAGCAGTGGACGTCTTTCGGTTGAAATGACAATGATGATGATGGTGCTGCGACACAGGCCTCTTCTCTGTGAGAGGGAATGTCACATGTCTTCGAATTTTTGGTTCTAGGTTTGGTTCATGCCGGCTTCCTCACGATGTTTTCCTTCACCGCTTTGAGAGCAGCGCTAATGAAAAAATTTACACAAAGAAAACCGCCTGTCTGGGTTCGAATCTACAGCCTACAACTCGTAAGTCGCGGCTGTTAACACTGCTCGGCAGGATCTGATAACTAGAGCTAAAATCCTTGTTGTCGGGTAAAAATGTACAAAAACGTTGCTACAAAGGTAAGCAAGTTATCGTAAACATGTATATCCACTATCATGATTTACGTACGTTAATTTCCTTTCAATATGGCCTGTTAGATTGTTTTTGCTTAGTTGTCACAGTCGACCCTCCGGGACCGGATCCAGCTGCCCTTGTCCCTTCCATTTCCGGCCGCAAGCCGCCAAAGCCTTGGAAAAGTTTTATGTTATCATACCATACGGTACGCTTTTGTTATTTTTGAGTGATGTGGCCATATTTGTGAACAAAAAAAAAATGGATATTTTAAACAGCTAAAGGGTGGAAAATTAGTTACTTATAGCAGGAAATCAATATAGTAAACATTACTTGTAACTGTGTGGGAAAATTCTAAAAAAGTGTGAATATTTTTAGCTGTAGATATTGGATGGGCTGTCCAACCACTTCACAACAAACTGCCGCACAAACTTAAGAAAATAAAAAAGCTGGATGGTAGGTAAAGAAGAGAGAATTCATTCTTGGCACAATCATAAATCACAGTCAAATTTTAATACCATTAGGTGCATACCTACCTACACAGTGAGTTCATGAAAATGTGTACCTACATGAAAAACACATGAAAATATAAAAGTCACATACCTAAATAAATCGTAAAAGCGCTTCACACAGCTGTAGTGAACAGCTTGGTTAAAATTCCTAATTAAGTACCTGCTAAAATAATACTGAGAGAAAAATCTGCTTCACATATCTTTAAAAATGTATGATATTGTCTCAAGTTCGTAACCGAGAGGATTTCATTTAATAAAAGAAATGGTGGAGTAGCAATGGGTTTCATTTTGACAGTTCAACAACATTCATTGCGTTATTTACGTTGTTGAGCAGACATATTTTTCGAACATTTGAAGCAATGGATTAGCAATATCCTTGAAAATGATTCTGATTGAGGAATTGAAGGGATTTGTGAGGCAAATAAAATATGGTTTTCAGAGTAAGTATAGGTACGCTGACTACGACGTAGGTAGCTCTTTCTGAAAAAGAAGAGTATAGCTACTATGCGTTATCACGGGAATCACACTAATATTATAAAGGCGAAAGTTTGTGAGTGTGTGTGTGTATGATTGTGTGTGTGTTTATATGTTTGTTACTTCTTCACGCTCAAACGGCTGGATCAATTTTGACAAAATTTTGTATGGAGGTAGCTGACACCCTGGATTAACATATAGGCTACTTTTTATCCCGATATTCCCACGGGATCGACATTTACGCGGGTAAAACCGCGTGGCGCAGCTAGTGTTGTTATAAAAATTAGGATTATTGCCATTTTACTCTTAGAAACAGTTTGAAAAACTCCTAAGATTGACCTATTAGGCAATCACATATATAATAAAAAAATCGAATAGTTACAGGTAAGAGCGCCGTATACTGCTCCGACTTCACAACTTCCGTGCAATTGCGCACTTCAGAAAAGCCTGTTAGAATTATTTCAAACCTACGTTAAGGTAAGTTAACATAATTTTTAAAAACAAATAAAGAAACACAAACAAGGTGTTAGTACCCAATCTATATATTTTAGTTTATCTCGGAAAACGAAGGTAGAGTACCTATTGTTTCTGCTCTAAAACCTAAAAAATATAATATGGCCGACACGGTACGCCCAGCAGACGTGAAACGTTGAAATGAGAGACATGACGAGGGGATGACAGCATATTTATAAGTGATCGGTCTTACCCCCATGGTGCCCCAGTAGATGTTTGACAACAATAATACAATTTAGCAGAAACAGTACCTAAAACATATGTATTTAAAACCTACTATAAAATGTATTAAGTACTAACCACAAAAACCAAATACCAAAACCCAGCTAAATTGGTAACGTTAATCCAAAAAAGTAATTACACGAACTTAATCACGAGATTAAAAAATATCTCCAAATAGCTCTAAACTACAGTCAAAATTATGTCGTTAAACCGTTAATAGCGTCTGCACCCGATTTAACGATAATAGATTAATACGAGGGTAGTTTCAACAGACTATAGTTTTCATTAAGGATCTTATTTCGCATTTTATCCGGGCGCCATTGTTGGGAATGAAAGGCCACTGGCTGATTGGTAGCATTTGTGAAAAGCACGAGTTTTCCAAGCGGTAAAGGTTCTATTAAACCACTGATTAATGTTTACCAGCGTAGTTATGGAACGCGAAGTTGTGAAGAGGCAATCTCTAACGGTGGTTTAACTTTCAGACGGAGTTGATTATGGGGTTTTAATACCTGGTTAGCGGCGGTTTAGATTGAGTTGATCGGAAGCTCTGAAGTGGGTTTCGAATTTTGTTTGATATGTGTGAGTGCATTTGGCGTTTTAGATTCTAAAATAGGTATTATGGATACCTGAATAAATCATTAGCTTTTGTATGAAAAAGTACAATCGGTACCAAAGTGTGAAAATATTTTTTTGTGTTCTTAATCATTTCGAGTTACAACGAGTTAAAAGTTTTAGTCTCCATATTGAAAAGGCTTGGGAAAAATTACAGTACCTAGACAAGAGTTACAGGCGATATTTTTCACAGTAAATCCAAAATAAGTAAATTAAAAATTACGATGAAACAACAATGTGTTTCCACATCTTTCCCACCCAAAATTTATCTCTCCATGTATTCTATTTCTTGGTGGAAATAATTACGCATCCGTAAGTAATTGGGGCAAAAACCCTTGTTTAAATCGTCCCGGGGATCTGTTGGGGACACTATTGTTACGCCCTACAGTTTTACTCGCCAACTGACCGAGTCAATCCTAAATTGTTCGTAAACGGCTAGTTAATAGTTGATTTGGCCTATTGTCATTTATACTTGAGATTTCGGACCCCTAATCTAAAATCTTGTCTCTAATGTCTAGGAAATTATGGGTTTCATTGTTTGAGTAGAGACAAGCAACTATAGTCTTAAAGGTTTGAATTATGTCATGTTTTGTCAGCAAGTGTACGATATGTTATCGAATGGCAAGAAAAAGGAGAGAAATAATCATAACCCTCCTTTTTGCTTCGCCGTAGTCGGGTAAAAATAGGTTTGTATGTCACAGAAACACGTGCATACAAAAAGATAACTAACTCGAGTAGGTAAACAGAAATATATTACTCTGCGGATTAAATTATGAAGTAGAAAACGAATGGAAGCTCCAAATGCTATTGCAACAGAGGCACTGACAGAATTAAAAATTTGTTTATTCATTTATAATATTAGTATGGATGTCTACGAGGACCTTTTGTGCTGAAATCTTACATTATTATTTTAAAACCCTTTCGGCCTATAATAATCACCTACATAGCCTATTTTCAGCCTATATTACTTAATTAATACACCACGCGGGCCCAGTGCGGGTTGGTAGATGTCATAAGTCTGAGAAGTTTTGGTTCTAGGACATGCCGGTTTCCTCACAATGTTTTCCTTCACCTTCACATGAGAGTGGTGATGAAATAATTTACAAAAAGTAATGCGCCTGTCTGGGTTTGAACCTACGACCGTACGTTGCAGCCGGTACCACTGGGCCACCACTGTTCTGTAGGATCTGATAGATAAAGACAAAATCCTTGTAGTCGGGTAAAAATAAAGACAAAATCCTTGTAGTCGGGTAAACATAAAGACAAAATCCTTGTAGTCGGGTAAACATAAAGACAAAATCCTTGTAATCGGGTAAACATAAAGACAAAATCCTTGTAATCGGGTAAACATAAAGACAAAATCCTTGTAGTTTGGTAAACATAAAGACAAAATCCTTGTAGTCGGGTAAACATAAACACAAAATCCTTGTAGTCGGGTAAACATAAAGACAAAATCCTTGTAGTCGGGTAAAAATGTAGATACAAAAACGTTGCTATAATGGTAAGCAAGTTATCGTCAACATGCCCATTGCCCACTGTCATGATTTACCAAACCTACCTAAAACAATTTTTCTTAGTTGTCACAATAATAGTTACTAATTCAATGTAAAAGAATCTAAAACTTCATTATCCCTACTCACACAGCTCTACAAAATAGCCACTCCATTGTATGTTTTTGAATAATTACCTTATACTCTCCCAACGTCGATCGAATTATCGCTCACCAGTACCCAGCCTCCACTCGAATTACTTGCAAATGGTTTGGAAGGCGGTACATGAATCCATTCTGCCTATCAGAGGCCAAAGGGCCTCTCCGGTTGTAATTCACTTAATTTGAGCCTTAAATCTCATATTGCAAAATGGACGCGGGCAATAATTGTGTTTGGTAAACACCATACCATTTGGCGGTGGCGGTATTATGGGGGAGCGACAGTTGCGCAACTAACAGGCAACTGTCGAAGTATCGACGATCTATAAAGCAATCATTATTACATATATTTTTTTAATGGGATCATCTTAAGCAGATGCTTAGAAAAAAAATGTGGGGCAAGTTGGATAATTATTGAAAAACAATGACGAAAGTTCGTTCCTATACAAAAAAACACGCAGGTATAAATATTTTACCAATAAAACGCGTACCCGAAAACGAATAAACTTTTCTCATAACATAAGTAGTATCATTTAATCTGTGCTAAATAAATGTATTTTCTTTCTTTTCTTTCATAAAGTGGGTAAGTTTTCGACAAAAAGTACAACCAACAACAAAAGTGCAAATAATTAAATCACTATCGTCTGTCGTAATAGTCTGTTCTCGTATTGCGTCCACTCTAAAATACGTCCACATAATCTGACACTTACACTTTGATAACAAATAGCCCATCTGCCAAATTTACACAGGGTGTGCATTAGAGTAGAGGCCTCGTCTACCGGGCTACGAGGCTTATTGCTCGTAATTATATTGCTCGCTACAACAAAGGTAACTTTGTACACAATTAATGCCCATGGCTGGTCGTCAATAACGTTTGTCCTTTATTACGGGGTAATTAGCTTAGTTTGTACAACGTTCGTATATGATTTTGCACGAAATTGGCTTTGAAAGGAAGCTATTAGTCTTTTGAAAGTCTGAAATGGGAGCGTCATTGAGTTAGCGGAGAGTGGTTGGTGGTTTTTGAACAGCGATAGTGTTTTTTTTTTGTCGTGGGCGAGCTTGCAAATAGATTCTCTGATAAACAACGTGTGATTGAGACACTGCAGAGCTTTTCTTATGAAATCATCTTGTGAGCACTTAAGCGATGTAGTCGCGAGAGCTGCTGTCAGTCTTAGCGTTTCTATTGAAATGATTTATAGATCTAGTAAGGTAAAAAAATGGAGCCAGAGTAAAGTGATGTGAGTGTGGGTTTGGTTTACAGCTGTTGTTTAATCTAGTAACATCATGTTACTTATTTCGTCCCATAATGGTGTAACTAAAGAGATTTAAGATAACAATTTAAAGTCTTTGGGTGTAACACACAGTCATGGTATATAGTCAGTTCAACGAGATTTTTGATTCGACTTCTTAAAACTTGACAACTGGTGGCAACCGGGAGGGGTAATGTTTCTCTTTATTATTTGTGTCCATTGTATAGTACAACAAAAAAAATGGATTCAAATTAGTACGTTCGGTCCAACTTTAATCTTTTATAAATCTCTCATTCCATTGTTTAGGGGTCAGTTTTGAATATAAAATAACTGTTCAGTATACTTATTAATCTGTCGACCAGTTTCGCTCCCCTTTAACTATCCAATTTCTCTCACACACAAGTATAGTCATAAACAAAATACGTACGTAGGTACAATAATAACTCCCCTCATGAGACGATATAATAAGCGCATTGTGCATTATTTCTGCGTCTATTAAATACAGGAGAAAGGACATTGTTATTATGCTTTTCCGCACGATTGTACACATTTATGTCGTATCATGCAATACTTGTAAGCATCATGTTACTGTGTTACTATTGTTCGTTATTGTATCCCGGCATTTTATTAGCCCTGTTTATTATGAGTGGGTAGGTAAGTACGTAATTATTCAATAGTTATTACATGGGACTTGAACATAACTGACGATTGTGATTGTACTATAGGTGCACCTCTGTATAACCCTTAGCGGAATACGGGTGTGAAGGTATGTTATTCAATGTTTTTTATTGGTTCTTGTTTGATTCTTCTTTTGTATGTATGTACAGACGCCAGCACGTCAAGCTACCCGAAACTGTCAAATTGTCGCAATCAACTTTGAACCTTATGTTATAACGATAAAGTTGAAAATCTTTTAAAGAAATTTGACAGATTGTAGTGGCTTGATGTGCTGGCGTCTGTACTTACATAAGGCGCGGTAAGAAGCAATTTTTTTTACAACAAATAAGGTTCAAAACAGCGATGCGTTTGATGTTAGTTGAATCGAATGACCACCAAAATAAAATAAATTTTGCAGTTTTAATTAAGTAAATAAAAAAAAAAAACCCTGCGTTTGCCGGCTCAGTGGAATAATTTTTAGGTATCTCTTTAGATGATTGAATTCCCTTTATTATAATTAAGTACATTAAATATGAAAAAAATAAATAAAAATACTTATGGGCAGCGCCATATCAATGTTTTAATTATTTTCTATGTCCACCGTTTTATTAACTAGGAAAATATAATTATTATTTATTATAAAAACTACTTCACCCGCTTAAATTACTACTAAATATCTATTGAGGTAAGTGCCTACTTAAACAAAACGAAGTTTTATTTTACAGTAAAAATAAGTAATACTGAAATATACTTACGAGTAGTATCCCACTTCACACAAAACCATAAAATAAACCATAAATTAATTAAAAACTAACCACTGCAAACGTAAATACAACGCGCTATGTACCAGGCATTCATAACTAATAGGGAGGGTAGGATAGGAAGCTGCAGCGGACAGCGAATGTCCATCGAATGTCAAATCAACCGGCCTGCCTGCGAGCTTCGGCCAAAACATCCGCTTTTGATTTTATTAATTTATCTTTCATGGGTTTAGAGTTTAAATTAAGTATGGTTTAAGGTGATATATTTTAAAAGCTAACAGCCTTAAAATAATAATATGTACAAGTATATAAAAAGGAGGGGAAATAATCAAAGGGCATCAAAAAATTCGTCCGCATCGCTGTCAACAGGAAACGTGCCCAAAAGGCTGGCAGAATTGCCACGTTGTATGGCTTCTTTGGCCAAAAAATAGGCCAGCCCTCTGGACACGTGAAGAGTCGACCAACGTGGGCACTCGGGCCCCATGGCCCTAGTGTTTCAACCCCAAACGATCACCTTGAAGATCTGCTAACAGAAAAAAAAATGGTTTTAAAGTTTGTATGATTTTTTTGTATTTTTCTCACGGACAAACTTTGCTAAGTAGGTGTGCACGCCATCGTGTGCACCAAGATTATAATTCAAACTCAAACTCAAACTCAAATCATTTATTTCAATTAAACCTTGTACAGGCACTTTTGAATTGTCAAAATTAAATAGTCTGTCAGTTAGTCAGAAAGTTGAAGCTAGTTACCCATTCCAAAGCGTAGATCTCTATGGAGAAGAACGGGCAAGAAACTCCATGGACACTCTTTTAAATCAAGATATTACAAAATCCTGGGTACATTATTCTTGTTGCTTCTATATGTGAGAACAATGTAAAAAAGACAGAAATGAAGAAACAATTCAAGACATAAGATTAAAAATAAGCCTTGGCAGTTAAGAGATGACCAGTCTCAACCGACGGCGCCCGTTCACGAACATGACGCGTGGATCAGCACCATCCAGCTCAACCATTTTGTAGGGAACCGAATGATCCAACACACGCGCCACCATCGGTGAGACATTTAAGTGAGCATGACACGTTCTCAACTGCCATGCTATTTCAAGTCAACATCAAAAATCATAATAAACGGAAACATGGTTCTTACATTTACAAAAAAAAAAAAAAAAATGCTTCTAAATTATACAAAACTACAGTTTGCAATTTATTTAAGAGGTAAATAGAATTTTATTACCTACCAAACAGGAAGAGATATTTAATATTGAAGTATTCAACAATTAAAAATTGATTGAATAAATTAAAAAAGTTATGTTCGTAATGTCAGAAACACAAAAAAAGAAAAAGGGAAGCACCTCTTCCAAATATTGAAATTAACTACAAAGATAGTCTTACAATCTTCAGCAGCTCCAACAATACTTTCAAGTGTCAATCAATTAGTTGTGGTTGTGGAGCAGGACCAGCATTGAGCCAGGCATTTTTATCAGCGATGTAATCCCCTAACTTATAATATGCCTGACTGCATAGTGTGCGTTTTATACAAGACTTGAATTTTCTCTCATTCAGTTGAAGAATGTGGGGAGGTATTTTATTATAACATTTTAAACAGTACCCCATAAAAGATGAATCTACTTTAGCCAGTCTGAAACCTGGTTGAACTAATAGGTCCCTATTTCTAGTACTATAATTATGTCTTTCACCTCTTTTACTAAAAAGATGTAAGTTTTTCCTTACATACATGACGCAATTTCACGTGCGATGACTTGTGGGCACACCATTACCCATTACGACGGCAGCGGGGGTGCGGTGCGCGGGCAACATAGCCCGCGACGGAGCGCCGCGCCGCGACACTAGTGCACAAGCACATCTGGTCGCGCAAGCGACCACTACAAATATTGTACTCACACGCATAAATGTACGCAATAAAAAAGTTGATTCAAGAAGAAGGAGTTTTCATGTTACGCTCCCCTTCAGTAGGTATAAGAAAAAAAAGTTCTGCCCGCTTAATGACAATAGGCTCGCCTATTACATGGGACTTGAACAAAACTAGCTAAATATCAGAGTACTCTAAGTACAGTCAATAAAAGAGATAAGTAAGCAGGAACGTCGGATATAGATGAAGTTTAGTAAGAAACCGATGGATGTTGTCGACTGAAATTTAATTTGATAAATGAGCTGTTTGTTTTCTATTAATAAAATTAAATTTTATTCGAGTACATCCATCGGTTTCTTACTAAACTTCAACTATATCCGACGATCCTGCATAATTATCTCTTTTGTTGACTGTACATCTCTCTTACCCTTCGGGAAAATGCAGGCGTGATGGTATGTTCAAAAGTTTTATTAAATCTAGCTACATAATAAAACTCAAAAAAAAATCAAACTCAGTTTGAGTTTGAATTTTCCTAACAAGCGAGGGCGAGGCTTATGCTAAGCCATCGCTACAAACAAATGAAACACGGTATTGAACATTGGACACAACAATCCTACTTTTATATTTTTAAAGTACATTCAAAGAGGTACTTCAATCCAACCCTTGTCAAAAAAGGAGCCTTATCAAATAATTGTGTCTATTTACCCAAAATCTTCTGATAAACATTCGAGAGGGTCGTATTACCATTGCGTGGGCTTAACAATGCCAATCAATGAAACATAAAATCCAGCTAAACAGATGCGATGATTCTTCGTCAATAGTCCAAATACCACACACCCCACACCAAATAAAAATCTACTTTATGTTGGTTAAGTTAAGATGTAATTTTCAGTGTAGAGTTTCGAGGTTATAATCTTGTTCAGCGTCTACAGGGTGTATTGTTAAGCAGAGCCGGCCAATCAGTTCCATCACCTCTTGAGAAACCAATGAACCGTCTCTAATTCTGCGCTCGCGAGCCGAGGGTTAAGTCTTTACGCGTTTGGTTTTGTCATTTTATCAATATAGGCTTCATCTGTTGCGTTCGGGGTAATTCGGGGCACTTCGGGGTCGTTCAGCCATGTTGTGCGCCTGAATAGTCTTTGTGTTGTCAAAATATCAGCAAGTTTTGTGAATTTCTGATAACGATCTCGGAGTTGCTTTTGAAGTGTTGAATAAAGAATTCGTTGATACTGTCAACCTGCTGTCAAGTGACATTATTCTTGCTTGAGATATTTTTTGATAATTTTATGTTTACAGTTATTTTTTTTTATATCACGCCTTGTTTCACCAATTTTCAATACTTCGTTCAATAGATATGGTAAGTAAAAAAAATAAAAAAATGACACATAATAAATACTGAGAGGTCCGTGGCTAAATAATTACAGCCGCACAGGTCGAACGATCAGGTTAAGCTACGCTTGCCGGTTGGTCTGCGGATGGGTGACCATCTTTACATACCGAGCCTCCGTGCCTCGGAATGCACTAAGCCATTGGTCCCGGCTGTCATTCGTGGATCTTTGACAGTAATTACGGGTAGTCAGAAGCCCGAAAGTCTGACAACCAGTCTTATCAAGGGGTATCGTATTACCCAGTAACTGGGTTGTGGAGGTTAGATAGGCAGTCGCTCCATGTAAAATACTGGTATTCAGCTGTATCCGGTTAGACTGGAAGCCGACCCCTAGGGTTTATGCAAAATGTCTCAAGGAAAATTAAAAATTATAATAATTATTTAAAAAAAAAACAACACTTAGATATTTTTTTTTCGTTGCTATATGGCTTCTTTACCATCTATAGATGTTTCTCTTAAAATATTTCGTGTATGAATATATACACCTTAATAAATACTGAAATGTGAGCAATGTAATGAAATATTTTTAAACAAATTGACATTGTAATATACCATTGTATTCTGAATAACATGCACCTTTCGCAAATAATAAAGCTAGGATCACAAACGCATATTTTGACAGCATTACATAGATATCCAAAATAGCCTGGCATTTTCTACCTCTACCTCTTCAAGAATAATAACAAACATATTCTAGCTCTGATCAAAGGATTATTTCGCATATTGAAAACATAAGATCTGGATAAGTTCATGGCATTCTCTTCGATGTCAACGACATGTCAACATCTACGACCTGAACCCCTCCCCCTCCTGACCTGTGGCCTTTTAGAAGGTTACGTTCAAGGTAGGTAATTAAATTGACAGGGTTTAAAAGATATCGGTTCTTTCGAGTAAAAGATATTTGGTAAATAATATTTTCCACAATTTTAAAAGCTGGGGACTTTTTTAGTGCATTCAAGCAAAAAATCCTCAGCTTTTAAAAATGATAATTTTTATTTTAGAGACATCCACAATTTAAAAAATGGGCTTTGTGCTTCTGTTGTAATTGACAACAAATTGTTCTTGTTGTGCTACGGGCGCCGGGCGCTGTCAGAAGGGACTGGTCATCTCTTTGCTGCCATGGCTTATTTTAATTTAATATTTGAAAAAAAAAAAAAATTCACCGTGAAAACTCAGGTGAAGTGAGCTGTCATTCCACCTGATGCTACGGATTTACACTATTGATAGCTCACATCACCCAAGTTTTCACGGTGACATTTGTTACAGAATAGCACCGCAGGGCGGCAACCCGTTACCATGAATTCAGCAGTGCTATTCTGTAAAATCTCTTACCGTGAAAACTGAGATGAAGTGAGCTTTCAATAGTGTCAATCCCTAGCATATGGTGGAATGACAGCTCGCTTCAACATAGTTTTCACGGTGTGATTTTTACAGAATCGATCGGCAGTACGTGATTCTGGATACCGCTGATCTAAAATTTGGCGTTGGTTATTAAAAAAAAAAAAAAGGGTGTTGCATATATTTTGACCGCGTAGGACTTTTCTATGAAACAGGTGTTTTTTTTTTGATAACCGTGGATTAATTTTACGCTATTAATTCATTCATTTCAGCTCGGAATCACCCACTGCTGGATATAGGCCTCCCCTTTCTTCTGCCATACGTCCCGGTTCCGTGCGTCCCTCATCCAGGTATTACTCGCGACTTTGATTTCTACGCTAGAATCATGTACTGAATGCATGGTCACAGTTTGCGCGTCAATGGGGATCTCACCCTGTATAATTTTATTAGTCCCACAGTACACCGAAGTTTGGCTTAAATATTTTTGTCACTCTGAAAGACAAGACTTACGTAAGTTCCAATAAGGAAAACTGAAAACCAAAATGAGTCATCCCTACAAAGGTGAAAGATGACATCACTAAACCGAGAACCCGAGACGCGTCATCGAATCTTCCGAATTTCCCTTCCGGGTCAATAATAACATACCTACTACCTCCACATTTATTGGGGCATACCTTGAAATGGGGCCAATTAACTACAGTGGGATTACTTTAGTGGTTGTTGCCTAGTGACGTCACTGTACCCAATGAACGTAATCCGATTAAGATAATTGCCCAAAATCTTATCGAACAAAGGCTTAGGAAGTACTCACGAATGTACGGAAATAGGTGGAGCAATATGAGGAGAATTAATAATGTTTTAGGGCTGTCATTTGCATTATAGTTTGGTGGTGGCGCTGATTTCAGTTGGGGAATAAATTGGTTCATGAAAAATATATTTAAGAGTTCAATGGTAACCAAAGGTATAAAGATAAGGCTAGCCTAACCCCATGAGAAGGAGGCGTTAGTTTGTGTTATGAGTTTAATTATCGACCTCCTTAAAATCAAATTTCTAAAAAACAAGCACTAAAGTTAGTTTTAATACCTTTGATGTTCTCAGCATAATTTAGTACCTATATTACCTTATCTCCATTTAAATTGTAATATTAATTTATTCGTCTAAACGAAATATTCATCATTCAGCAGAATATTATTCCAACTTTCACAAATCCATTTAAAGCTACGCTGGAAATTGTTCCTAATTTCGCATGAAGTTTACAAATCGTTTTTACATGTCTAGACTTAAAAACAAATTATGAAGATCTGTTTATTTATACATTTCGAATCGGTTTTTTTTTGCTAGGTTCGCGTTTTGTCTTAATTCTCGATAAATTGCGTTCTTTCATTCTTTGTAATGGTGGGTAGGCACTTAGGGATTAGAGATGCGCCGAATATGGGTTCAACCGAATACGAATATCCGGCCGAATGTTCAGTCCAAAATGTACTAAACCGAGTATTTAGCCGAATTATTCGGTTCATTTTTAGCACTGTTTGTAAACAGTGGTTACTAATCGCCGCGCAATAATGAACTAAATACTATACTTTAAATTGTTCATTCATAAAGCAGTAAATTTTATTTAGCTAAAATTAACTTAAATTTTGAATTAAACGGATTTTTTATTTTTGTGATTAACCGGTTAAATACCGTAATTACAAAGACAATTAAAAAGCCACTGTGTCTCGCGTGGATCCACATATTAATACGAAGGGTTATATTATGGTTCACAAAATAGTGCTTGTTTTATTTACAATTATTATATACGGTTCTCAGAATAAAGCCTATCTAACAGATATAAGTCTTAAATTAATAGGTAATACTTGTTGAATATTCGGTATTTATTTGGCAAACTAACCGAATATTCGGCCGAATACGAACATAAAAAATACGCCGAACATACCAAATCGAATATTCGGCGCATCTCTATAAAGGATTGACGAAAGAACAGAAACCTATCTAGTTTTAGATTTCGATTGTAGCCGGGAGCTGTTTAGTAAATGCTGATGGAGCATTGCATTGGACAAAGAGGATTCTGAGCTCAGGTTGCAGACACCTGGGCAGGCTGTCTAATTGGCAATCAGACGGTTGGCTACCCCTGGCCTGGGATCACGAGTTGATTGACTAGCTATTTATTGATTGACTGCTGTTTAGATTTGTTTGATGGCTGCTGGGGTAATTTGTGTGTGGTATGTACAGTAAGTGGTATTAACCGCAGTGGCGTATTTTGGTATTCGTCTATGTTCTTTGAGGTTTATGTACAGAGTGATTCCTCCAGAGAGGAGAGGCTTGTGGCTATGTAATAACAGCCGCACGGGTCGATCGATCAGGTTAAGCTACGCTTGCCACGGTTGGTCCGTGGATGGGTGATCATCTCCACCTACCAAGACCCTTTCGTGCCTCGGAAAGCACGTTAAGCCGTCGGTCCCGGCTGTCATTAGTGGATCTTTGACAGTCGTTATGGGTCGTCAGTAGCCCGAAAGTCTGACAACCAGTCATACCAAGGGGTATCGTATTATCCAGTAACTGGGTTGTGGAGGTCAGATAGGCAGTCGCTCCATGTAAAATACTGGTATTCAGCTGCATCCGGGTAGACTGGAAGCCGACTCCAACATAGTTGGGATAAGGCTAGGCAGATGATGACTTGAAGTATGAGCCCACCGTAGGCGCGGGCCTGCGGACGGAGAGTAAGGGGCATCTCACAGTCCGATCAGGACCAGGCCCGTGCCGGACGGCGCGTACGTGTTGCATGCGCGCCTCAAAGAGATGTCAGCATCAATGAAGGGGCCCGTTAGGGCCGAAGCCTGCCGGGGTTAGCGGGATTGTCCGAAAGGGTTACCGCTACCTCAGAACATAAAGGGCTAAGGAAGGAACACTGATGGGTTTTCAGTCAGCAAGCGTGACACTCCCTTCCGCCCCACCCAGAGCGGGAGGGGTCATTTGATGATTTCCCATACTCAAAAAGAAAAAAACCTAGAGAAAATCTGTTTTTTTTTGTATCGTCATGTTTATACTATATCGATACGCAACACGTCTGCGGAGTTTCGCTAACTAATTTAATTTGACACTATATATTTACCCTGTGGTTTAACCGTGATAATATTTTCCATTATAATATTTGGAGAGCAGATGGTTCTAAATGATGTAGACATTGAAAATTAACGTTTAATTAAGTTTGCAAGCGATACCTCTGCTCGTTTGCCAATATTACTTTGCGTCCTTTGGTGTAAATAAACTAAGGTAACCTATCAACTAATATTACAGCCGAGTAAGAAATGGTTCATCTTGGATTTTGTCTAAAACAGAATTTTATATTATGTAGATCAGTAGCGAAGGGTCAATTTTTTAAGATGTAAGCCGTAGGAGATATCTTTAATATGATTATATTATTTGTCTATAGAATACTGCCTGTGCTATTTTTCAAAGGGAAGCCGGTAGGAATCGAGTTGTATGGAACCTTCGCCACTGATGCAGATACGAAGAACCACGGCTAGTGACTCGTTACATTTCGGATTCGTCGCCTTCTTTTTTTCAGAAAGATTTTACTTACTTATAGAAAAGTATTTTTACGCAACTTCCAGAAAACTAACTGAAGGCATTCAAAGGTTACAAAAGATACTTTTCATACTGAAATGCTAACCTAACCATACATAACTATCTTAATATTTTTCTTATTTAAGATTTTTTTTAAGTTAAAAATTATTTTATTAACTACAGCTCTGTCAAACCCAAGTTAAAAGTCCCTATTTGGTTATTTGCGAACATTAATTAATGCAGTAGACTCCCATAGACTCCAAGTTCGGTAAATACCTGCGACATACTCGGTTCGATTAGCACGTCTTGTTTGAACTTAATTAAGAGCACACGTTTGTAACTAAATGAACGTCGACTGCTTAAGATCAAAGCGCCCAATGTTAATATTTGCAAACGTGTATTGAAAGAAGTCATTGGCACTGAGAAACGCACACAAATACACATACACACACAGAAACTTATTAGCACACCCTGTACGTGTACGTACGTGCGGCTACAATGGCGACATTCATTTAACACACGGGTAAAAGCTAGTGGCCATCTTGAAAATTAGGGCTAGTGGCCATCTTGAAAATTATGACAACATAAAATAATTCGTAATTTGAAAACTACCGCCTGCGCCGCCGCGGCGGTGCATGCGGTATGTCGGCAAGCGGCGGCGCGCCGCCGCTTGCCGACATAGGGCTCTCTTCTTTCCTTCAATTCACCTAGGTACTCTTTGCAAGTTAATCGTTTTAATTTCAACGATGGTATGATAATGTGACCCCGGAAAATGACCCCTGCGCTACAGTTCTGTACGTACAGGTTGCTCCAAGATGTTATTTTAGAAAATTGAAAATAAATAAAACGTTTAATGAAATTAAAAAGATGTTCTTAGAAAACTCTTAGAAAACGAAAACGCGACACTGTATTCGTGTGTTAATGTCGCCATAATAGCGCTACGCTGTATAAAATTTGACAAGTGTTGTTATCAAGCAAACATGCAAGTAAAATAAATAGCAATACAACATTTACCTACTAATTATAGTCAAGGTGCGAAAGTAACACTAAAAGTTTGAATTTTATTATTTCACTTTTTCAATTGTTTTTTGGTTTGGTTTAACTTTAAATGGCACTTTTTGTTGCATTAAAGTGAAAGTTCATCATAATGGAGTTTTGGTTACCTAGGTACTTGAAATAAATGAAGGCGTATATGATTTATTTATATTCCATTCGTGGTTATTTTTTTTCAGATTTATTTTGTTTCGAGTTTTTCGAAGCTCTCTTAAAGTGTATTTCATTAGTCTTTTTAAATTTAATTAAAATAGAACAACGCTTTCATTTAACAAGAAAAACGTATCGCCTCAGGATTGTTTTATTGGGAATTTTTTAAAATTGTTATTCTGCTGTTCGGCGCGGAGACAAATTCAACCAATCAAAGTTTATATAAATCGGTCCAACCGTTCTTGAGTTATAAATGGTGTGACTAACCCGACTTTGTTTTATTTATACTCGTATAGATAGATAATGCCGAGTAAGATGTATATTTATATATTATATCATGATCTATCTCTTACGGGAGGGAACTTCTTATCTTCTTCGACATAGATACAAATAGTTGCCACCTATCACTTTGATGTCTGAGAATCCACTTTAGGTACTAAGCAGAGTAAGTTGACGCGTGCCATCGTCGAAATCACATCCTGTATTATATTGACAAAGGAGGCCTCACTATTGGTTCGAGGACTCGTCTCACAACTGTCTTTCGAGATCACTCAAAATACTCACTCACTAAACTGCCGCCGGTCTATTCTGTAAAAACTCACCGTGAAAATTTTGGTGAAGTGAGCTGTCAATAGTGTAGATCCCTTGCATTAGGGCGAATAACAGCTCACTTCTTCTAAGTTTACAGAATCGATCGGCTGCTATTGGTGCCTTGAGGCTCAATACAGTTTGCAGATCATTCCAGCGTATCTTGTCTACTATCTATACTTCAAAGTTGTGCGCTTATGTGCAAAAATTGTCTTCTTATTATTATTATCCATTTATTTCAGGCATCAAGGCCCATATAAAACACATACAATACAATATTAATATAACTTTAAAATACAGAAATACATACAACATTATAATTACACAACAAAAAATAAACAAACTAAAGCACACGAAGTGTCTGCGTCGTGTTTCGCCTGGTATAGCTACAGTCCGCGATTTTTTTTTTCAAAATGGCGGCCGTTCATGATACCTATAAATCAGGTTTTGTTAGAAAAGATTTTACGTACTTATAGAAAAGTATTTTTACGCAACTTCCAGAAAACTAACTGAAGGCATTCAAAGGTTACAAAAGATACTTTTCATACTGAAATGCTAACCTAACCATACATAACTATCTTAATATTTTTCTTATTTAAGATTTTTTTTAAGTTAAAAGTTATTTTATTAACTACAGCTCTGTCAAACCCAAGTTAAAAGTCCCTATTTGGTTATTTGCGAACATTAATTAATGCAGTAGACTCCCATAGACTCCAAGTTCGGTAAATACCTGCGACATACTCGGTTCGATTAGCACGTCTTGTTTGAACTTAATTAAGAGCACACGTTTGTAACTAAATGAACGTCGACTGCTTAAGATCAAAGCGCCCAATGTTAATATTTGCAAACGTGTATTGAAAGAAGTCATTGGCACTGAGAAACGCACACAAATACACATACACACACAGAAACTTATTAGCACACCCTGTACGTGTACGTACGTGCGGCTACAATGGCGACATTCATTTAACACACGGGTAAAAGCTAGTGGCCATCTTGAAAATTAGGGCTAGTGGCCATCTTGAAAATTATGACAACATAAAATAATTCGTAATTTGAAAACTACCGCCTGCGCCGCCGCGGCGGTGCATGCGGTATGTCGGCAAGCGGCGGCGCGCCGCCGCTTGCCGACATAGGGCTCTCTTCTTTCCTTCAATTCACCTAGGTACTCTTTGCAAGTTAATCGTTTTAATTTCAACGATGGTATGATAATGTGACCCCGGAAAATGACCCCTGCGCTACAGTTCTGTACGTACAGGTTGCTCCAAGATGTTATTTTAGAAAATTGAAAATAAATAAAACGTTTAATGAAATTAAAAAGATGTTCTTAGAAAACTCTTAGAAAACGAAAACGCGACACTGTATTCGTGTGTTAATGTCGCCATAATAGCGCTACGCTGTATAAAATTTGACAAGTGTTGTTATCAAGCAAACATGCAAGTAAAATAAATAGCAATACAACATTTACCTACTAATTATAGTCAAGGTGCGAAAGTAACACTAAAAGTTTGAATTTTATTATTTCACTTTTTCAATTGTTTTTTGGTTTGGTTTAACTTTAAATGGCACTTTTTGTTGCATTAAAGTGAAAGTTCATCATAATGGAGTTTTGGTTACCTAGGTACTTGAAATAAATGAAGGCGTATATGATTTATTTATATTCCATTCGTGGTTATTTTTTTCAGATTTATTTTGTTTCGAGTTTTTCGAAGCTCTCTTAAAGTGTATTTCATTAGTCTTTTTAAATTTAATTAAAATAGAACAACGCTTTCATTTAACAAGAAAAACGTATCGCCTCAGGATTGTTTTTTTGGGAATTTTTTAAAATTGTTATTCTGCTGTTCGGCGCGGAGACAAATTCAACCAATCAAAGTTTATATAAATCGGTCCAACCGTTCTTGAGTTATAAATGGTGTGACTAACCCGACTTTGTTTTATTTATACTCGTATAGATAGATAATGCCGAGTAAGATGTATATTTATATATTATATCATGATCTATCTCTTACGGGAGGGAACTTCTTATCTTCTTCGACATAGATACAAATAGTTGCCACCTATCACTTTGATGTCTGAGAATCCACTTTAGGTACTAAGCAGAGTAAGTTGACGCGTGCCATCGTCGAAATCACATCCTGTATTATATTGACAAAGGAGGCCTCACTATTGGTTCGAGGACTCGTCTCACAACTGTCTTTCGAGATCACTCAAAATACTCACTCACTAAACTGCCGCCGGTCTATTCTGTAAAAACTCACCGTGAAAATTTTGGTGAAGTGAGCTGTCAATAGTGTAGATCCCTTGCATTAGGGCGAATAACAGCTCACTTCTTCTAAGTTTTCACGGTGAGAGTTTTACAGAATCGATCGGCTGCTATTGGTGCCTTGAGGCTCAATACAGTTTGCAGATCATTCCAGCGTATCTTGTCTACTATCTATACTTCAAAGTTGTGCGCTTATGTGCAAAAATTGTCTTCTTATTATTATTATCCATTTATTTCAGGCATCAAGGCCCATATAAAACACATACAATACAATATTAATATAACTTTAAAATACAGAAATACATACAACATTATAATTACACAACAAAAAATAAACAAACTAAAGCACACGAAGTGTCTGCGTCGTGTTTCGCCTGGTATAGCTACAGTCCGCGATTTTTTTTTTCAAAATGGCGGCCGTTCATGATACCTATAAATCAGGTTTTGTTAGGTTTCATGCGTGGCCGCAATTTCATAAGTTAAAACAAAATGGCGGTGAGCTTTAGGTATGCCACGGGCCTTCAAAGCCCATTAAATAAATTACAAAATCACATATTTTGCCAACACAAAAATCCAGTGGGAACCGTATTAGGTACCTAGGTACATCATGTCAGCGTCACATGAGTTTTTTTTTCGTCAAATCGAGAAACGATAGTACGTTATCTGATGTCAAGTTTCGAAATCTCGCAATAAAGCGCTGAGACGGTCCCATACAGCCGCCGGCCACAAGTTTCCAATAAGTAATTAAAATCCTCAGACGCGCAGATTACGGCTCCTATGTCTCTCGAGTGTTTGCTCCCGACCACTCCAAATCTCTTATGATTTCCTGGTATTTCCAATATTGTTAGCCGGTTCCGTGCAAATATATTAAAGGAAAAATTGTCTGTTCAGTGAGAAATTGTGGGTTTTTCAATAGCAGTTTAAATTAAAAATGTTTTTTGTTTAATGCAGATACTTTTAGTATGACTGTTGAGTGTATTTTATCGGAGCTTTATTAGTATCACTGTGTGTGTAACACTGCTTGGCAGCTTTAGCCACAAAATTCAGTTTTGGTCACTTGGATGGTAAAGGTGTGTCCAGTCTGGCGAATGCGCCGCTAGCGAGCCGCTTGCGAACTGCGCGCATGCATTTCATGTTCGTACGCAACGCCTTCGCCTCCGCGCGCCGCTCGCGCGCAATCTACACGCCGTACTCGAGCGAGCAAGCAAATTCACAACTGAAGCTCATAGTTCAAACGCGAAAGAAGCTATGTGCGCACGAGCTACGCGCGCCCTACTCGAGCTTTGCCGGAGTGGCACTAGAGCGGCGCATCAAGCGTAGGCTGTAACCGCACGCGAGCACACGCGCGCAGTTCTGGTCTGGACACACCTTAAGATTTTTAATTTTAAGCTGCAAATTATTATCAAATTAACTCTGTCTCATCAAGTCGTCAGCCAGCCTATTACGCTAAATTGTCACTGTGAAACCTGAGGTGAAGTGAGCTGTCAATAGTGTCAATCTCTAGCATATAGTGCAATGACACCTCATTAGCTCCTAAGTTTTCACGGTGAGATTTTTACAGAAAACATCTGCAGATATATCCAGTCAGCAGGATTTATGGTCCCTTCAGTGAAGCAGGTACAGCAACATCAAAACAATTAAAAACTCACAACGTTTTCAAGCAAAAATACCAATTAATTACAGGCAATCCAGTTCTACAAACCACAGAAAGGATTACAACCGATAACATCATAGAATCCACCGTGGAATGTTATTAAAGGTTGTCCTTGTTTATTCGTGCTACTGTTCGGGCATTTTTATGAAGAACCGGGCAAATAAGCGGGCACAAACATTAATCTGCTTTGAACAACAGAGAAGATGTAAAGGGACCGTTTTAGTGTCAATATTGTTTTAGGGGACAAAACTCCGCTCTCTGCTATCTCTTGGCGACAATTAGAGCGTGATATGATTTTTTATGTAAACTTAATTTTCTTGAGTTCTGCTGTTTTCTGAGACTTTGATTTTGTTTAATTTGCTTTTTGTAATGTTGTGAGGGAGGTAATTAAAGAATGTCTGTAGTTGCCCGGTCGGGCAACTACAGACATTATTTATTTATTCTCTGTTTATAGTTGTCTGGAGTCAATATTTTATTGTGTATTTTAACTCGCCAGAGGGATTTCCCTCATACGATACGAGTAGGTAATAATAGTAAGTTAAGATTTTGAAAATAACAGGACGTAATATTAATGGTCTTTATTTTAGGTAAGTTTAAGACGAAATTTTATTTTACTTGAGATAAAATTACGGTATTACGGGGTATCGTATTACCCAGTAACTCGGTTGTGGAGGTCAGATAGGCAGTCGCTCCATGTAAAATAGGTACTGGTATTCAGCTGCATCCGGTTAAACTAGAAGCCGACCCCAACATAGTTGGGAAAAGGCTACGCAGATGATGATGATAAAGTTACGGTATTTCATCGTCGTGAAAAATCGTTGATAAAAATAAGCGGCAAAAAAACAATACCACATTTACAAAATAATTAAAACCTCTACACGAAACAATAACCCTAAATACACAACATAAATATTAATCCCTACAAGCCTTTACCCGTACGCTAACTAAATCTTTCAACCCTTTAAATGCCTACGTCGGCGACAACAATTTAATTATAAATGTCGTTAAACAATCGATGCGTGTCTTCATTTATTAAATAACGTTATAGTTTAAAATGTGGCTGTTATAACTGTTATTTATAACCGCTGTTATAGAGGTGATTTATCTGTTCTAAGTCAAGGGGTAGAGTTGTGTTGACTTCGCGTTTTGTTGCTCCTCTAGCTGGCCTTAAGAGATATAAATGTAGAGGCTGTTGTCTAAAACGAATGGGGAAATTCGTTATTTTCTAAAAATAATTTCTACTGTTCCAAATTAAACCTTTGTAAATAATTTCTAAGACTTGTATGTAATAATTAAAAAATGATTTATTTTAATCTATATAAATAAAAAGAAAAGTCCTGACTGACTGATTGACTGACTCATCAACGCCCAGCCCAAACCCTTGGACCTAGAAAGCTGAAATTTTGCACAGAGGTTCCCTTTATAATGTAGACAAGGAATAAGGAAGGATTTTTCGAAATTCAACCCCTAAGGGGGAGAGGGTGAAATTTCACGCGGACGAAGTCGCGGGCAGAAGCTAGTACTAAATAAAACATTTTTTTATTTACATTTTTGAGTGGAAGCAATTACTTTAAGAACTTTAAAAGACACGAAGAAAAGAAAGACCGAAAAGTAGTCTGAGGCTGTGTGCGGCCTCTGAGTACTTTATATACGTTTCAGTCTTTCTTCTCAGAGTAGTCGGTTAGGAAACATCGAGCTCATCTAGTTTTGAAACATAATTTGATTTTGACATGTTTAACTGATTTTTTAATCAATTTAAAGAAATAAATATCATTTATTATCATCATTCGTCTTAACATTTCCTAAGAAAAGAAAATATTTGACGAAAAATGTTCCATATCACTTAATACCTATCTATTTAAAATACTGCAGTGAAATAAATGTTTTACCGTTTGGTGTCAGTACACTCGCGTTGTAAATCAAAATGCCATGCTAAATAATTCTAACACATTGTAATTTTAAAATCAGAGTTACGAAATTCATACTAAATTCAACATAACTTCTTCTTAAAAATACAAGTGTGATATTTTAAGGGATTCCCACGAAACTCAAGTTAGCGAGTAATACCTATTAAAAATGCAACATTGAAAAGTTATCATTATTTCAAACTTAGAGGCGAACCAAATTCGTGTAGAAAATTAATTCTATGAAATTGAGAATGTAAACAGCCTGTAAAAACGATTTTCGGGTACCTGCATACTAAAGGCGGCCTGAGAAAGTTTAGAATTAAATTAATTTAGCGGATTATTAATTTTGAATAATGAACTTAGTTCTTACCTTTTAACGCATCGATGAATAAAATTTACGTAAAAGTAAACGACCTGGCCGTTATTCATTTAGTACTATATTAATCTAACTGCATTTAGTTGACTATTTTAAATTAAAATTCGAATTCAACATAAAACTTTGATTTATACTTTAAATTTATTATTCAAGGACTTGGTGAAAGTTGAATTTTAATTTCTGAAATAATAGCTTGATTTAAACTTTTCTTCTTGTGGATTTCGCTAAATCTCAATTTCATACGTAGAAAAAATGGCCGGGAGAAAATTTATATTGCATTAAAAGTAAAGTCGAAAAGATAAAACGGTATAAAAATAAAAGACATTTGTTTAAAGCGGTACACCCATTTGCGTATTTAAATTATAACCACCCAGTTTGCGAGATTACCGGGACTTTGGCAACTGAAGCTAATTGCAGTTGTTCGAGTTAGCGAGACTCACGCCAGATCTGTTAAACCCCGAATGAGTGTTATAAGATTTATATCAGTAGATAACGACGATTCAAGATCTTAATCCCGGAGTCCGCAGCAGGAAATTAAGACGTTTACGAGATTTTCGCGTTTATTTTTCGCACTTGTTACATAAAGCCGTCGGACTGCGAAAATATGAAATCAGGCTTCAAACGCTTCGTGCCGCATTTTCAATTAGTTCTTGCGAATGAGAAAATTTAATTATGAAAAAATTAATGGAAACCGTTTTCAATCTTTTGGCGGTGTTTCGCTGAGTTTTCTTTTTAGTTTGCTTTTATTGAAATGCGTTGGGGATTTGTGTAAGGATTTTTTGTTGATGATATTATATTGTAATTTTATTGCCAAATTGATGCTTATACAGGGTTATTGGTAAAACATTAACAACCTCTTAAGAGGTCATTGTACTCATCATTATGAACAACTTTTACTATAACACCTAACCTAAAATCACGAAAAAAAAACAAGTTTTCTCTACATTTTGACGAGTTATACGAATAAATGTAGGGAACAGCTGATTTTTTTTTTCGCGATTTCAGGTAAATTAAAAAAAAACTTATTGTACCTATTTGCTATCGAATACAGGGTGGTAGGGATACAAAAAAAAAACAGGTGTTCCATGCATTTTGACCGCGTAAGTATTGCATATTCTATGACAGCAGATTTTTTTTTATAGCCGGCGATGAATTTCAACGCAGGGTTGTCCAGAATCATGTACTGAATCCATGGTAATGTTCGATGTTCCTGCCAGCCTGTATACTCAATTCAAAAAGTTTAATTTAAATGAACTTCTATAACCTACCTGTGTAAAAGTATTGGCCTGAGGCCTGAATTCCTCTTACGCTGACGTCGGTCGCGTACCGTCGGACACGCGTACCAAGACGCTGACGATCAATGGACATGTTTATCGTAGCACCGACAGTCAGCGAGTGCGAGTCCATATAAATCGGTTCGCGACCGACGTCGGCGTAATAGTATTTTCGGCCTAAGAATCATCAAATAAAAATATCTAAAAAAATAAACTGCACACATACGAAAAATCATGTTAAAATAAAATTCTACGCGAGAAATTGAAAATACTGTCTTGGAAAATAGAAAATAGATAACATTGGTTTTATCAAATCTTCACCAATTTACCGGTGACTGCGCCACTTAACCCAAGTGTTAAACTTGTAAGAATATTCTGAAGACTTTCTTCTAATAATACAGAACTTTCAAACCTCTTCAAATTTTATTTGAGTAGCAATTTTTGTGTATTTTCTGTGAGAAAAACCTTTCGAACCGCCAGACTGTTATGACTGAAATGTTTTTATTATCTAATGTAGGTACTTTTTTTTTAACATTCCTAGTTGGTACGTGTGCTTATATGTGTAGGCACCTAATGTATATTCGTAGAAAATATGTGTCTATATAATTTTTCATAAAATTAAGACAAAATTATATTCAATTAGCAATGTAGTGTGAAGTCATGTACAGACTGGCAGCACATACCCGAAACAAAAATCTTCCCAACCAACTTTGAACCTTATGCTTTAGCGATAAAGTTGCAAATCTATTAAATTAATTTGACAGATTGTAGTAGATTGATGTGCCGTCTGTACAATTCGCACGTCTTGCCGAGTCCAATCCACATCGAAGGGTCGCTTCTTGGGGTGCACGTTGAAGAGCCTCCACGTGGCGCACCCTGGGCAACGTCGGCTCCAATTGCCCACCAGGTTTGGGTGGACAATTGGGGCGGGCGGCAAATCTTCGACAGGAGGAGAAGGTCATGGTTCCAGTCACCGATCATCTTTGATGGTCGGTGAAGGGAACCGGGCTATAGACGGTCACGCGTCTACTCCCCCTCTGCTTACAGAGGAAGGTGAGTTGGCGCAGACCGTCGCGGGGCGGTTAGCACCGCGGTACCCACGAGAGTGTGGGTGGTGGAGGGTGTCCCATGCCCGCGCTGCGTCTGTCCGGCATCCGGCGGCAGCGTGGGGACGCCGGGGCGGCGGTTGGTTCTGCCCAGCCGTCGGCCACCCCGTAACCCTGAACTGACAGGACCGGGGGTCCGGGCCACTGAGGCCCGGGCCGCGAGGTAGACAACCTCTATAAAAAATTACCCCAATCCTAAGGTCTAGCGTGCCGAGGGGATGAATGGCCGGAGGGGATCCGGTCGTTAGCGCAAAAAAGGGACCTCACCCTTAAAAGGAACACAAAATGGAATCCACGACAAACGGAAATAAACTACCCCAGGGCGGTACCGGCTGCTCAGCAGTCGGAGAATCCGCCACGTTCCCTTTGGGAACGTCAAGCCCCCATTCGTATTCTGGGGGGGGCAACGAATGTCGTCCGCTTGCCATTGGCAACAAGAGCCGAGGAGGCTCCTGTCCCTCAGGGGACCAAGAAGAGGTAAGGAGTGATGCGGGGTCGGAGTCCGACGCCGCATCGGGAGGCACGAGCATGGGAGGCTCAGGGAGCCCCTGCCGTGCCAAGGAGGTGGCCGCGAAGACGAGCAAGCGGCCAAGGTCTGGGGACAGCCAGGGATTGTCCTCAGACGGAGAGCAGGCCTCGGCCCGAAAAATCCCCACAAGTAGGCGGGGTGGGGTCCGAGAGCGAGGCAAGGGGAGGGGGCTCAATGCCCGTGAGGCGGAGAGAGCGGAGGAGTCCGCAAAGGAGGGGGGGACCGGTCGTGCGGTCGCTTCGGGGTCCTCGAGCGATGAGGCGGGTGCGGTTGACGCCCCCGACCCCGAGGCGGACGGCATGCGCAGCTTCGCAGCAGTCGTGGAGGCCGCCATCCGGAGCGTGTCGCTGAAAAAGGTGAAGACCTCCAAGGATAAGGCCATAATTTCGGCGACGGCCTCCATCATGGCGGCAGCGGGGGCGGCCAACTACATTGGCCCTTCGGCCGGCGAAGTGGCCGAATTGCGGGCGGAGGTTGCCCGCCTGACGGCCGCCACGGAGATTCTCCAAAAGGAGAACGGGAGGCTCCGGGCAGACCTGGCCGGCCTGCGGGCCACCGGGGGAGCGCAGGCGAAACCACCGAGCCGGCCTGTCCCGGTGGAGAACCAGGTCCTTAGCCTGGTTCGGCAGGAGCTGGCGGCCTTCCAGGCGCGGTTTTCCGTCCTGGAGGGCATAGTCTTGCGCCCCCCCTTGGCGGGCGGAACGGCCCCGGGGCCGAAGGCGGCCTCGTACGCCGCCGCTGCGGTAGCTGCCGCCCCTAAACCCGGGCCGTCTGGCCGGGCCCAGGCGCCGGCCAAGTCGGCGTCGGCCAAACCGGCGTCGGCTAAACCGGCGACGGCCAAACCGGCGTCGACCAAACCGGCGTCTGCTGGAGGAGCCCCAGCGCCGGCACCGGCTGGCGGGGCCCCGGCGCCCAGTGGTAGCACCTCGGCGCAGGCCCGGAAAGGCAAGGGTAGGACGGCACGGGAGGCGAAGGCCCCAGAGCCCACGCCCCGCCCCCAAAACTCCCGCACTTCTCCCGCGACCGACGCCGACTGGCAGGTGGCCGGGGAGAAGAAAAAGGCGGCCAAGGCGGCCAGGAAGAAGGCGCAAAGGCGGCGCCGCAAAGAGCGAGCCGTTGCGGCTAGACTTCGCGCCCCGAAGACCGCGGCTGTAGTGATAACGCTACAGCCGGACGCGGTTAAGAGGGGCGTGACGTACTGCGACGTGCTCACTAAAGCGAGAGAGATGGTGGACCTCCGTGAGCTGGGGATCACCGGGGGCCTCCGGCACAGGGTGACCGCCACTGGCGCCCGTATGCTGGAGATCCCCGGGGCGACTAGTGGCCCCACCGCTGACGCCCTAGCTGAGAAGCTAAGGGCGTCTCTTAATGCGGAAGAGGCTCGAGTCTCCAGGCCCGTCAAGCGCGCAGACATGCGCATCTTGGGCCTGGATGACTCCGTAACGGAGGAAGAGGTGGTGGCCGCCGTCGCCAGGACGGGAGGGTGTCTGGCCGATGAGGTCAAGGCGGGCACCTTACGTCCTGACTACACGGGCATGCGAACCATAACGGTAAGCTGCCCCGTGACGGCGGCCAGAACCATCACGGAGGGCCGAAGGCTCCTGGTGGGCTGGGTCTCAGCGCAGGTCAAACTCCTGGACCCCAAGCCTCTGAGGTGCTACCGATGCCATGTGGGGCACCACGTTGGCATCCAGTGCACCTCCGAGGTAGACCGCAGCACACTGTGCTTCCGCTGCGGTCAGCCCGGACACAAGGCCGGCTCGTGCAACGCCGCGCCGCACTGCATCACATGTGCGGCTGCTGGCAAGCCGGCCGATCACCGGGCGGGGAGCAAGTCCTGCGCTCCACCCGCCGGAACCAGGAGGAAAGGCAGGCCCTCCGCCGCCGTTGCCACTCCCACCGTCGCCGCCGCCGTCGCCGCCGCCACCGCCGCCGCCGCTGCCGCCGCCACCGCCGCCGCTGCCGTCGTGGAGCCCTCGCAGGGGGCCCGGGAGGGGGCTGAAATGGAGGACTAATGGCTCCATTGCGCCTCCTCCAGGCGAACATCAACCACTGCGCCTGCGCTCAGGACCTGTTGCTCCAGAGCGTGGCGCAGTGGTCGATCAACATCGCCGTGGTCGCTGAGCCGTACTTTGTCCCGCCCAGGGATGACTGGGTGGAGGACCTGAGCGGCTCAGTGGCCATAGTTTCGTCGGTCGCCGCCGGCACCCCGTCCCTGGAATGCGTCACGAAGGGACAGGGGTGTGTAGCAGCACGGTTCGGAGAGGTTGTAGTCGTGGGAGTGTACTTCTCTCCGAGCCGAACTCTCGCCGAGTTCCACAACTCTTTAACAGAGTTGAGTGTCGTCGTCGCCGGAAGCCATCCCTTCCCCGTGCTAGTGCTCGGGGACTTCAATGCCAAGAATTTGGCCTGGGGTTCCCGTTGCACGGATGTGCGGGGCAGGATGGTGGAGGACTGGGCTCTGGAAACAGGCCTGGTCGTCCTAAATCGGGGTTCTGTTCCCACGTGTGTGCGGATGCGGGGTGAGTCAGTGGTGGACATCTCGTTCGCCAGCCCCGCTCTGTCACAGCGTGTCATTGACTGGCGCGTCATGGAGGAGGTGGAGACCTACTCCGATCACCGGTATATCCGGTTCGACGTCTCCGCCCAGACCTCTAGCGCGCTGGTCCAACAGGCCCCGAGTGGTCCGCGGTGGGCGCTGAAGCAGCTGGACCGGGAGCTCCTCCTGGAAGCCTCGATCGTGCAGGCCTGGGTGTCATCACCGGACAGGCCTGCCGATATCGACGAGGAGGCGGAGTGGTTCCGGGAGGCCATGTCCGAGATTTGCGACGTGGCAATGCCCCGAGTCCGGCCAGGACGCGCCCGACGTCAGGTGTACTGGTGGTCGCAGGAGCTGGATGCGCTACGCAAGGCGTGCGTCGATGCGCGACACCGGTACACCAGGCACCGCAGGCTCCGCATTCGTCCTCCGGATGCGGAAGCCACGGAGGCGGAGCTGTACGAGGGGTACAGAGCAGCGAAGACCGCCCTCCAAGAGGCTGTCCAGCGGGCCAAGGATATGGCCCGCGAGGAGATGCTGGAGACTCTGAACAGAGATCCGTGGGGGCGCCCTTATAAAATGGTGCGGAATAAACTCCGCACCTGGGCCCCCCCGCTGACGCAGAGTCTCCGCCCCCAGCTGGTGGAGGAGGTGGTGAGCGCTCTGTTCCCTTCACGGGGGGTGCACACCCCCCCGCCCATGGCTCCGCCAATTGCGGTGCCCGAAGCGGACCACGCGGACGACGACGACGACATCCCTGAAGTGACCGGGGTAGAACTGAGAGCGGCGGTAGGAAGGCTGAAGGCCAAAAATACCGCCCCAGGACTCGACGGCTTGCCGGGTAAAGCCTGGGTCCTGGCCTCGAGGGCTCTCGGGCCTCGACTGGAGGCGCTCTTAAGCGCATGTTTGGAGAGAGGCCAGTTTCCACTCCGTTGGAAGACGGGGAAGCTGGTCCTCATTCGGAAGCCAGGGCGCCCTGCGGACTCTCCGTCCGCATACCGGCCCATCGTGCTGCTCGACGAGGTCGGCAAGCTCTTTGAGAGAGTGATTGTGGGCCGCCTCGTCGGGCACCTGGTGAGGACGGGGCCGGATCTTGCGGACAGCCAGTTTGGTTTCCGCAAGGGGCGCTCGACGGTGGACGCCATCATGCGCGTGAGAGCCCTCACGACGGGGGACGCGGTGTCCCAGGGTGGGGTCGTCGTGGCGGTGTCACTCGACATCGCCAACGCGTTCAACACCCTGCCCTGGAGCTGCATTGTGGAGGCACTCCGGTATCACCGGGTGCCGCCCTACCTCCGTCGAATAGTCGAGGCGTATCTGACGGACAGAGCCGTCAGCTACCCCGGTCGTGATGGGGAGTGGAACCGGCGAGAGATGTCGTGCGGTGTCCCACAGGGATCGGTCGTGGGGCCGTTCCTGTGGGACATCGGCTACGACTGGGTGCTGCGGGCCGACCTCCCTGATGGCGTCAGCGTGGTTTGCTACGCTGACGACACGCTGGTCCTGGCGCAGGGGAGGTCGCATCAGGCGGCGGCCGACGCGATGACACGCGGGGTTGCGATAGTCGTGGAGAGGATCCGGCAGTTGGGTCTCGAGGTGGCATTGCACAAGTCCGAGGCCATGTCGTTTCATGGGCCCCGGAACGCGCCACCATCGGGATCCCAACTAACGGTAGGAGGGGTTCACATCGGCGTCGAGACAACGATGAGGTACCTGGGTCTCGTCCTCGACAGCCGGTGGAACTTCGTCGAGCATTTCCGACGTTTGGCCCCCAAACTGGAACGGGCCGGGGCCGCCTTCAAGCGGCTCTTGCCCAACCTGAGGGGGCCAAACGCCTCCTGCCGGAGGCTTTACGCGGGGGTCGTGCGGTCCATGGCCCTATACGGGGCCCCGGTGTGGGCGCGTTCACTGCGGCGGCGAGCCGCCCACTACCTGAACGCGCCCCAGAAGGTGGTAGCCATAAGGCTTATCCGGGGCTACCGCACGATCTCTGGCGAGGCGGCAAGCCTCATTGCCGGACTGCCGCCATGGGATCTGGAGGCGATGGTCCTCGCGCGCGTCTATGAGTGGCGCGCGGAGGCACTAAGCCGGGGGGAAGTTCCGCTTCCGCGGCAAATCGCTGCGGAGCGGACTGAGCTCCGGCGCGATCTCATGGCGACATGGAAGGAACGACTGTCGCAACCCAGCGCAGGGCACGCCGCGATAGCGGCGATAAGACCCCTCTTTGAGGAGTGGCTAGGGAGGCGCCACGGCGCCCTCACCTACCGCCTGACGCAGGTCCTCACCGGACACGGATGTTTCGGGAGGTTCCTGCACATCATCAGGCGGGAGGAAACGCCCGGGTGTCACCATTGCCAGGATCGCCCAGAGGACACGGTGGAGCACACGGTGGAGGTCTGCCCCGCTTGGGCGGAGCACCGCCGTGTCCTCGTAGAGGCGATCGGCAGCGGCGGCGACCTCTCGCGCCCGGCCCTGGTGCAAGCCATGGTCCGGGGCGAGAGGGAGTGGGAGGCAGTCACCTCCTTCTGCGAAGCAGTCATGCTAGCGAAGGAGGTGGCGGGACGGCTCAGGGAGAGAGCCTCCCGTCCCAGCCGCCGCGGGAGACGCTCCGGGCGTCGGGAGCCGCGCGACGACTCCCGGCCACCGTAGGCGCGGGCCTGCGGGCGGAGAGTAATGGGTAGCTCACCGTCCGATCAGGACCAGGCCCGTGCCGGACGGCGCGTACGTGTTCCACGCGCGCCTCAAAGAGATGTCAGCATCGAGGAGGGGCCCCATAGGGCCGAAGCCTGCCGGGTCAGCGGGATTGTCCGAAAGGGTTACCGCTGGCCCGGAACATAAAGGGCTAAGGAAGGAACACGGGTGGGTTTTAGTCAGTAAGAGTCTGACACTCCCTTCCGCTCCACCCAGAGCGGGAGGGGTCATTTGATGATTTCCCATCCGCAAAAAAAAAAAAAAAAAAAAAAAAAGGGTCGCTTCTTGAAGTTGTGAAGGATTATGTCTACCTAGCGCAAGTCATCCAGCTCGGTAGACACAACTTTGAGAAAGAAGCCGACAGAAGGATCCAGTTGGATTGGGCAGCATTTGGAAAACTTCGTCAAGTCTTCTCGTCGCCTATCCCGCAGTGTTTGAAGACTAAGGTCTTCCACCAGTGCGTCCTGTCCGTCATCCCGTCTGTCTGAACACTGACGTGTGCTGAAACATGAACACTGACACTCGGGCTGGTCCACAAATACAAGGTCGCTCAGCGTGCTACCGAGCGAGTTATGCTCGGAGTCTCTTCGAAGGATAAAATCAGGAAAAAATGATGTGTAAATGTAGTGTGAATTTGGGTTTAAAATCTACTTTGAATAACTTGGAAAACCCATCTTCTTTCAAAAACCTCAAGCGGCGAAAATATAATAACTTCATCGGAAATTATATTTTCGAGCCGTTTGGGGTTGAAACCCTCGAGCCGTGGGGTCCGAGTGCTCATGGTCTTTTTAAACATATTTCGAAACGGCTGGTTGACACTTCCCGTGACCCAAGGGCTGGCTTTTACCTTGGCCAGAAGCTAAGCATCGCCATACAACGTGGTAATGCTGTCAGTCTCTTGAATACATTACCAGTCGACAGCGATGCGGATGAGTTTTTCGACGCAATTTTCTAGTTTCTGTATAATTTTAGTTATGTTAGAATTTAATTTTAGTATTTTTACCTGTCTAAGTATTAAATAAGTATTACTTGGAAAATATTAAATACTTACTTAAAGTAAGTTTACTTTTAGACATAGCATTGAGTAGAAACAAGTTAAGTAGACGTAAGTAGGTACATATTCCAAAAGAAAATTCAATGTAAGTATTACCTAAGTACTACAGGGATTTTTTGTTAAATATTTTATTAAAATGGTCAGGCCAAGCCAAGATTTTATTTGACATTATTTTATTTTAAACTAGCAGCGCACCGCGGTTTCACCCGCATAAGTGTCGATCCCGTGGGAATATCGGCATAAAAACTATCTCTATACCAAATTTCATCTAAATCAGAGAGATGTACATCTCTAAAAAGATAATTAAACTTGTGACATGCACATTAATCAAAAACGACACTTAACTTACGGCTTACGAGTAGTAGTTATATGTAAGTATATAGCAACTGATAGCTCCCTCAGAGAAAACCGCTAAAGCGAAACACTGATTCGATTTCACGTTGAACGCTCATAGTTATCGCAGTAAATCTCGAGGTGATGTGATTTACTTTAATTTAATTTTGTATCTACGTTTTCGCCCTTTAATTACGTTTAAGGTACAATCTGTCACGCGAGATAATTGTAGTCTGTGGTTTATAAATCTGTTGTTTCAGGCTCGGATGATTTTGGTTGGTATTGATGATTAAAATATGTATGGTGGGTTGGATAGTTGTGTTTTGTCTTGTATGTGTACAGATCAGCCAGGTAATTGCGTAATACATTAACAGTAGTAATGGCTTTCATTTTGACAGTTCAACGACATACATTGCGTTATTTACGTTGTTGAGCAGACACATTTTTCGAACATATGAAGCAATGGATTAGCAATATTCTTCAACATGATACAGATTGTGATTGATAGTAAATAAAACGTAAGTTCTGTCTACTGGTTTATAGTGTAGTAGTAGGTAAGTCAAAGTTACAATAGGTTGTATTTAGTGATACCTACCTACCATAGGGTGTATGGGTACCTACAGCTTGTTACAATTTCTTCACGTAAAAGTACAAATACTAAAAAGTTATTAAAACTTAAAAAAAAAAGATTAATTCTTGAGTGTAAGTTAAATATAAGCAGTCAAATGCAAAGACGTATTTTAAACATTTTTAACCCTACGGAGTATTTCTTGACCTGTCCTTCACTCCACATTTTAAGCCCTTCGGACTTTCTCTGAGTGGAGCCGTTTTACAAAACAAGCATATACTATAAGCTATGCTTGAAAGGAACGAATATTTTTTTTTTTTATTTGAAATGGGTATGCTCTTGACTCTAGTCTAGGTCAGAGGTGACAGAGACAAAGTCGACGATGGAGTGAGCTTACCCAGAAGAAGCCCGTTCACTCCTACTTTGAAGAGATTCGGGTTGTATGCGCTCGGAAACAGACGCAGGTAGAGAGTTTATTTACAAGGATATTCTTTACGACTCGAAGCCTCATTAATTTATGTTCTCCATAAAATTAATCAAACTCAAACACACAATACGCTTTCAACATCAATGTTTTAAACACACAATAATAAATATGTTATCAACCTTTTGCTTAGCTAACCCGTCTGCGCCACACTTGTCAAATTATGAAATTAGCGGCTACCCCGCGTCGAAATTATTCGCAAAGTGCCTACAAATCAACGCGGTTTTCACATATACATTAAATATTAACAAAGTTTCTTAAACATGTGTTCTTGACTCGCACGCAGTGATTTAACAGAGTTATGCGTGGGTGCAGTGCTAGCGGTTAATTTAATTACAAATACGTAGCAGAGGCGTATACTAATCGGTTGTTCTATTTACCTTGTGGACCATAAGTCCATAACACATATAAAATTAATTTCCCCTTTTGGGGCAGTAAATCAAGGTATGCGTCAAATAAATCTATAGACTATATCATGCGGATTTGTGGGAGTAAGTATATGTGTTTTAATGAGTATGAGTAGAAGTATACTACAATCTCGTAAAGTGGGAAATTAACAAATAACTTCTCCCGCTCTTCGTGTCAGACTATTACTGACTAAAACCCACCCGTGTTCCTTCAGTTGCCTGTGCTTAGGGCCACGGTATCTCTTTCGAACAACCCGCGAACCTGGCAGGCATCAGCCCTCTCTTTGAGGCGCGCGTGGAACACAACGCGCCGTCGACCCGGGTCTGGTCCTGGTGGACGGGGCTACCCTGATAGCACGGCAGCACGTGGAGCTGTGTCGCAAACTATGTTCCACCTCCTATCCTGCCCTCTGTGTCCCCAAGAAAATAAGCCAAAGTGACCTCTATGCTGCCACAGACGACGCCGTGAAACTGATGAAGGTGTGGGCCAACAAACAAACTTTACTGTCGTGCCATCGACACGGAGAAGAAGAAAATGAGTAACGTATACCATACCTACGAACAAAACTACACTTTCATATGCTCATACAGTCTTAATGATTTGAGTATCATAGTCCATTTCTATTAGATACATAACTATCCATTGAATTCCGCTTTCCGTATCCAATTCAATCCACTACCACGGGACATTGTCAGTCTATTTGAATACGTCCATGTTACGTTTGCCAATTCGCCGTCACAACTCGAGGACGCGTCAGTTTCAACGACCATTGGTTCTAGACATATTGCCTCCCCACAGCCTGTTCAGTTTGCTGATTGTGCTAGTTGAATGTCAATATCATTGAGTGTTCCAGCTTTTTGTTTGGTGGTAAAACTAGGTACAGAGCATTTTCAATCATACTGAAAATTCATAAAGCTTGTTTACTTCGGGAGGAGTACAGTATACCTAAACGTCAGTTATGTCATCAGCATCGTTTCAGCCGAAAGACGTCCAATGCTGGACATAATCCCCTTCAAGGGTCGCCACATCGACCGGTAATGTACTTCTGTAGGTTCATATAATAGGAGGTGAGCCTATTGTCATCATAAGAGCGCTAATCCAATCTCCGGTCTGATACAGAGAAAACCTAATATCATCAGCATTCTCTTGTTCTTGTCTTAATTTATTTGAGGTCGGCGCGACATATTTTCCATACTTCATATTAGGCCCCGTTCCCACTACCTATGTCGTGTCGACAGATTATCGTGTCGTTTAAAGCGTCGTGCCTTGTGTAATTAAATGGAGGTGTTCACTTACATATAGGACTATACGATTAACTGTCGTCCACGACTTTTTTTTTCAGTGACATTGTCAAGTCAATGGGAACGGCTAGCACAACAGTCGTAAAAAGATAAAAAACGTCACGACTTAATCATGTGTCGTTATTGCGACTATCTATCGTAGCACGTATCATACAAACGACAAGGCACAGTCGCCTTGTAGACATTTTTACTGTCACGATCCAATGGGAACAGCTAGATTCGACAGTCGTTCAATGATAAAATATTTTGCCGACACAGTGACGATAAACAGTCGATATAATGGGAACAGCTAGATACGACAGTCGTCCAACGATAAATTAATCGTCACGACATAGTTGCCCACGCGCCCTAAGTCGTCATCTCGATAGTCACCTCCTTTCTAACCATATCAACAGAGAAAACCCAATATAAAAATCCAACAATATTAAGTAAAATTGAGGATACATTCGCAAAAAAATAAAGAAACAAATCGTTCCCCGCTCCCACTGCGTCCCTGCCCTAAAATAGAATCCCTCCTTGCTATATCCCTAATTACTAATCGTGATTACACACGCGTCGCGTTACCGTGTTTACCTAGACTATAATTAAAGCAAGTTAATCTAAAATGTTCCCGTCTTATACAAAATGCAAGGTGCCGGGGGTAACTAAAAGTACTCGGAGTACTCCGAGTACTTCTTACGGGTTTAGCAGCCACTTAGAAAAGCGTCTTTAGAGAGCTCCCAAGTTTTTATTTAAAGGAAAATTTTGCGCTACGGCAGGTCTATAGCGTTTGTTGCAGTTACTTTACCGAGTATTTAGTTGAGGGTTAATTTTTTATATGCTTGTTTTAAAAGGGGACGTCTTTTTTCTGTGTTGAATTTTCACTCTATTTTTTTTTATTCATAGCATTATCAACTCGTACATTTGGCTACTGAATCTGAAACTCTCCAATTGACCGTTCCAATGCATGATTTTAGGGGGATAGGAACACTATTATCGCGTTTGACAGGGAAACCGGTGACCGTCCAATGATGTATTCACCCATTGCCTAAAACCCAATAAATTATTTTTATTTTTCGCAGATAGCAGTAGCATGTCACAAAAAAACATTCCCAGACAACACAGTTTGAGATAAACAAAAAACCTGTCAACACACACCCTATGGGAAAGCGGTTGGTCAATATTCAAACACTCCATTTCAATGTCAGAGTAATAATAAAGAACCATTACAACACACAAAGACCTGTATTACGCAAATAATGAAACGTTATAAAGGGTTACAGAGGGGATATTCGCGAGGGGAACTCGCTTCAAGGTCAAAATGTACCAACACACTTAAACGAATGTAGATGTGTACTGCACGGAACCCCAGGCGAATATATTTAAAACACAATATAATATGATTATCAGACTGTCCCCCTAACACAGACAAAATCAATAGCGTCTGCATGAACGTATATGCAAAATAATAGGATACGGCGCATTGCGGAAAACTCGTTTAACGGTACCTACTACGAACGAGAGTGCACCCCTGATGAGTTTAAAATATAAACAAGTTCTGGTGGTTCTAGTATTAAATATTCAGGTACTAAAAGCCCGTTTAAAATGTACCGTAATGATATCAAAGGTGAAAAAGATTCTGAAGATAACTGCGATCTTTATTTTTTTAGTGAATGGAATTTTTGGCTTTATTCACTGAAAAATTCTATTCTTATTTTTAGATGAAGATATTCTCTAAGGTCACTCATTCAGATGGCTTTTTGACTTTCAGATGTTTTATTGTCAGTCTTACAAGCACTTTTAAGATTCGTTTTGTTTTGCATGTTACAGGCTCCAGAAAACTGGATAAGACAAACGACCAGTGGTCCACATTAGCCCTGGATCACAAGCAGTGGAAGTTATAAGGAGTGGCCTTTCTCAAGCAGTGGGATGATACAGGCGAACATAACAGTATAGGTTCCAACCCCTTTGAATTCTATGTTAAATTAAAGCATAATTTTCCTATTACCTAGTAGATACCTACGCAGGTACTTGCAACACAAAACGTTCGGATAATTTCCCATATACATCCGCGTCAGACGGCCGGCAGATGTACCTGTTTGTATAGCAGTATTTACAGTGATTGCTTCGTAATATTTATGTACCGTACACGGACCGTGACCGAGCCGGAACGTTACTTTGTGTGTAATACTCTCTTTTAACTTCCATGTAGACAAAAATAGTGGAAACACGAGAAGTTTTTTTTGGAATGGGGAGATTGAAAAATAGTGTTGTATTAGCGATAAATATAGGGAAAGCTTAGTTTGATACATTCTTTATTTTATAACAAAATAATGTTTATAATCTAGAGGCCTATTACCAAAATGAGTGTAGATTTCCTCGTTGAAATTGAATACTATTCGTTGGTTCGTATAAATAACAATTAAATGTAATGATAGTTCGTTTTCTCTTCTACAATAATATTACAGCGATTTTTTTTATTATTTGTCTATTTATTTAGCAATAATCGTTCTCCTGATAATAATTTGAGAGAGAGCAGTGGTGGCCAAGTGGTGACGGCCGCGACTTACGAGTTGTAGGTCGTAGGTTCGAACCCAGACAGGCGCTTTACTTTGTGTAAATTATTTCATCACCACTGCTCTCAAAACGGTGAAGGAAAACATCGTGAGGAAACCGGCATGTCCTAGAACCAAAAATTCGAAGACATGTGATATCTGCCAATCCGCACTGGGCCCGCGTGGTGGATTACGGCCCACTCCCTCTCACCGAGAGGAGACCAGTGTCCCAGCAGTGGGAACATTATAGGCTGATTATGGTTATGGTATGATAATAATTTAAAAATCATAATTAATGCCTAAACAAAAATGTAAAAATCATGATATTCGCGGTTATGGTTATTAAACATGAAAAGCTCGGAAGTTATGTGAGGTTGTAAAGATTAAACGCGTCGTGGTATTTTCAGTTTCAGACTATTTAAAGACTTACATTATTTTCCCTTAGTTATTGCACCTATAACACTGTTATTTGCAAAATTACCGTAACTGCAGGTAAGCTTAAAAAGAAAAGTGCCGATTAAACCTTATTCAGTCGTTCATTCTTTTCAGAAGATCTTCACCGATATCATGAAACGTGTAATAATATTTTACTGAAGCGCAGTTTCAGTATAAAACATCCCCAGACGACAGTTAGTTAGTAAGAAATCGTACACTTGAGATAAACTCCTTTATAATTCCACTATTTCTTAATTTGCTTCCACAGGCTAATTTAAATAAAATAGCTATTTGAGTATTTTTGCCTTTTGTTTATTCGAAGAAGTGCAAAGTATACGTTTATTTTAATTTTAATGAGATGTTTTATTTATGGTTAATTAGCTCACGGTTAATCACATCATCTGCCTAGCCTTTTCCCAACCATTATGGTGTCGACTTTCAGTGTAGGTACCCGAGTGCAGCTGAATACCAGTATTTTACATGGAGCAACTGTTTATCTGACCTGAACAACCCAGTTACTGGGTAACACTACACCCCCTCCCGTGGTTGCCCGACTTTCGGTCTAGTTAGCTCTCCGTTAATAGACATGTTAAATGCTGTGTTAACAGATGATGGAACTTGAGAAGAACATGATAAGGCTTGAAATGGAAAACATTTGACCCTTACCAAAACCTTAGCAAAAGTACAACCATAGATAATATTTATGTGCAGAACATAAACTTTTTACTTTCAATTTCAACTACACACATGACCCTATTTAGCTATGCATGGTGTGCTCTATTGTTATACAAATATAGTCTAATATGCAAAATAAATCGTTTGCTTTGCAAGAGAAGGTGTAGTTTTTAGGTAAATTATTTACATGAAAACAATAAACAGACCACTCTCTTTGACGTGTAATGTTGGTCTCTAATTTAGGTACCTACCTACTATATTATGAAAATATGACAGAATCATTATTATTATGTCCAATAAATATTAAGGACTAGCTTATCGACAGACGTTGTCCTGTAAAAATTTCAATACAAAAATCTCATAGAAAAAAGGACATTCAGTTTTTCCCGAATTTGAACATTTTCCGGGAAAATTTTCCTTTTTTTTTTTTATAAAAACCAGATTAAATGTTGTGATTAAGTATAGCACTATTAGACAAAGCCGCTCCATGTAAAATACTGGTATTCAGCTGTATCCGGTTAGACTGGAAGCCGACCCCAACATAGTTGGGAAAAGGCTAGGCAGATGATGACATTAAAAAGTCCCTTCACGACTACCTTGCTAGCAACCTTTTGTTTGGCCAAGCTTTTTCCATACTTTGAGCTAGTGACACAAAGGTCGTGCATACAGCGAAATACTGCAGATGTTAACTATACAAGGCTGCAGGGACATCGAACACGCGGCCTGTTACCATAGATCTAGTACAAGATTCTGAACCCCCTGAAACTGGGGCGTTGAATTCTTTTGACAGTTATTTAAAAAAAAAATTTGCTGTTCCATATATTTTGACCGCATAAGTATCGCACTGTTCTATGAAACAGCAGATTTTTTTTTCTACTCTTTGATTGCTTTTTTTGTCTGATTGTTTTTTGTTTGATTGATTGTTTTTTTTTTTTTAGTTTTTGTTTTGTTTTTGATTTTTTTTTATTGTTTGATGGTTGTGTTGAATTTATGGTTACAGGTTGCGCGTCGATGTCCCTGACACCCTGTATTCTTCAATAAGGATTTTTTTTTCATTTTCGCTATAAATGCCATCAAAAAACCATTGAACATGAGTCTGCACGCATGAATCAATCAGAAGTGCTTTAACAGCTACGAGTATAATCATGTTCACAACAAAAACGAGTTGCAGTCTATAAAGTACCTATTTTAATCCTTTGACGTTTCAATGGGTAACACTACACTCGCAAAATGCATCTGTAGTAGTAGGCATGTATGTGCCTGAATGCATCTGTATACAGATTTATAAAATTACAAACTGACCCTCCGGTATTCATCCCCTAGCTAGCTGCTATATAAATAATCTGGACACTATTATCCTTCGCAGAGGGTTTCGTTTCAATCAAATCGTATGGTTTTTGTAGGTATTTCTGCTTAACAACTAAAGTTTTGGGTAGTAACTATATTGATTTTTTGAGTCGAGGGGAAAATGAAATGTTAAAACGCACCCAGATATTTTTGCAAGGTTAAGTTCAAATGAGTGCCCGTTTGTAGGCAAATGGAGACTGCACACAATATCTGACACAGCAGTTTTTTGAGAAGCTTGAAAGTCCGAAAACCGAGGTAGAACTCAGTGTATTAGGGTGTGACAGTTTTGTGTCTTTGAGTGTAATGGGGGATTTACACTAGGTCGATTTTCGCAGTGCGGCTGTTCGCTTACCAAATCGTCTCATAGGCTAAATTGCCACCCTATTTATACAGGTCGATAAAAATTCCAGATGACTAGTTCATTTTGCAACAAAATGTCGATCTTCATGTGGCAGGCGATCGCCTGCGACTGAGCATTTTCACGGTCGATTTTAGTCACCCGCCGCATGCGACCTGTATAGCCGCGCCGCACGACAAAAGTCGAAATGTACTCTACTTTGGAACTTGCGATTTTAATCACCTAGCCTAATTCACCAGCCTAGCTGAAATGCCATTTGCCAGTGCGGCTATAGTCACGTGTGTCAAACTAAAATATGTTGTCTTACAATGTTAAAAATCAATGTCTTGTACAGTCGGTGGCCAACATTGTCTAACCCACTTTTAGTGAGTCAGGCAATGTTGGGTGGGTCAGACAGTGTTAGTCACCGACTGTACATACATTATTAATCGGTTCTGAATAGCCAGTGAGGTTGGCAGTGAAGTGAGAGAGTAAGTCTGAAAGCGCAGGGTGTACCAAAGTGTTATTATTGTGGAGGCTCTTTTATTCATTTAATGAAGGCTTTACAAATAGGCTGTCTAAGCCCAAAAAAGCTTGATTGTTGAATAGGAGCTGTTCTCAATTGAGGAATAAAACGCAGTAAAAGTCAAACTCAAAGTATTTATTACAATTAAACCATTTACAGGCACTTTTCAATTTTGAATTGTCAAAACGTGGGTTCGTTAGTCAGCAAGTTGGGCAACTTTCTGAATAACTGACCGACGTTTTGACTTCAAAACGATTTGATTCCAAAACGTAGATTCTTATGGAGCAGAACGGGTAAGAAACTCAGAACACTCTTTTAAATCAAGATATTATTACAATTATTATTATTTATTATTATTTCCTGGGTACATTATTCTTGTTGCTAATATACGTAAACAGAAAGAACAAAAATCAAAGAAACAAGTAAAAATATAAAATTAAAAAAAGCCCTGGCAGTTAAGAGATGACCAGTCTCAACCAAGCAACGGCGCCCGTTCACGACCATGACGCGTGGATCAAAACCATCCATCTCAAAAAATTTGTAGCAAACCGAATGATCCAACACATGCGCCGCCCTTTAATTGAGCATGACATACTCAATACTCAATATATTTATTGCTTCCACATGTGAACTTAGGTGGTAGATTAACATAATAATGATCATTGTGGACCCTGTCGGGCACAGCAAAAGTAGGAGAGAGGAAGAGGGCTTTTATTTGACTACTTTATTGTTATAATAAATATTGAAATTATTTTATAAAAACATGTAAGTAATTTAAAATTTGTCACGGTTCGTTAAATATTCATTGATATTATAATAGCATTTATTTAATAGAAATTGTTTTAATTTATGCATTATATTTTTGTTCTTCTTTAATTACTCTCAACTGCCATGCCATCAAGTCAAAATACATCTTAATAAAAATAATCGGATCAAACACACACAAACTTGTACTCACATTTACTAAATTGAAAAATGCTTCTAAGTTTGGAGCTGAGTTAGCTAAGTTTACTGAATAGTTATGATTCTTCTTACTAAAGTATTTCAATAGAGAGGAAGGCTAAAGACTGGTTACTTAAAACTTTAAATTGTTAGTACTAAGTTATAATGGATTCTGTTTCCACGTCAACAACTGTTAAATTAAATGAAGCTTTGTGAGAAACTTAATATTACTTCAATGGAGACTGAACCTTTACTTCGAATGGGTTTGGCGAGGTCAGATAATGTAGGTCATTTTACTGCGTAGAAAATATTTGTGTGCACCCATGGTATCCGTAGATAAAGTTATATGCATGATGTGTAAGAAGGGAGGAAGCCCTCTTAATGAAGCCGAATGGCCGCTGAATTAAGAGACATTTTATAGTTTTTTTTTTTGCGTTTTGTTTATTTTGCGTTTATGTGAATATGTTAGTATTTTGGAATAAAGGGATTTTTATATTAGTTATATTGTAGTTTATTGTGTCTGATCTGTTTATACGAAATATTTTGCGCAGTTTGTAAATAGAAGTATTATGTGGTTAATCCTTTATTTGTTTTAAACTATTTTAATATTAGTGAGGTACATATTTCACTTGTAATATTTTGATTGAATAAAGAAACCGTTGCCAGCCTTATCTAGAGATCACATCATTTCACATTGCATTTTTTTTTAATCTCTCAATGCCTTAAAAGAACATTGGCCGTCTTAACACAAAACGAGCTCTAACTTTAGAACTAGCCAAAACCTCCTAGCCAGTTACTGTATTTTGAGCTTTATTACAAACGTAAAGTTCTTAATGCAAAACTGACAACTTAGATTGGGTTTTAACGTCAGTTTTTACCGACTTCACAAAAAGGAGGAGGTACTACACACATCAAAAGTGTCTAGGGATCAAGCATTTTTATGCGGATTTCTTGAGATTGAGATGTGGCTTTGTAATAAATTTATGATTTTATAAATTTATATGGATCCTTTTTGGTGCATTTCATAATTTGAATCAGGAACTGTGAATCAAATTCGAGTAAAAGATGAAAATCAGCTGTCAATATTTTCCCTATAAAAACATACAACGCATTGAAGACATTATTAGTGCTACTGTTTCCCTACTACTGATTAAAACCAACGTTATTATGGAGCGGCGACGTCATTTAAGCAGGGAAGAAATGCTCAGAGCCGTGGGAATGATAGAAGCTGGTTCCCGGCAACGTACTGTGGCTTTAGCTCTGAATACAAGTCAGAGTGTTATCAGTCGACTTTGGACACGTTACCGAAGCACTGGTACCGTGGCTGAGCGCCATGGAGGACGGTATCGCTGCACCACACGGAGACAAGACCGATACATTCAAATCTTAACTCGAAGAGCTCCAACAATAACCGCCATGATGTTAGCCGTGAGGCTTCATCACTCTTCAGGGAACTTAATTAGCGACCAAACAATCAGAAACCGCTTGCATGAAGTGAACCTTCATTCCCGAAGACCGCTACGGGTACCACCTATAGCAATGCACAATCGTAGGATTCGATATCAATGGGCTCTTGAACACAGAAATTGGGCAGAAGAACAATGGCGTTTCGTGTGCTTTTCTGATGAGTCTCGTTTTGGTATGAGACCGGATACAAGACGTATACGACACTGGAGAACCCCTGGACGCCAACAGCGATTAAAATCCTGCCAGGAAGTCCATCCTTATAGTGGTGGAACCCCTGAGTTGATTTGGATCAGAGGCAACCTCAACGCTCAAATTTATGCTGAGACGATTGTATCAGACGTCATCGTTCCTCTACAAGTGCAAATCGGTCCCTTATTTCAGTTAATGCATGATAATGCACGACCGCACACCGCAAGAGTTGTAAGACAGACTCTCGCCGCAGCTAACATCAATGTCCTGCCCTGGCCTGCTCAGTCGCCAGACTTGAACCCGATTGAGCATGCATGGGATATGCTACAGAGAAGAGCTCTGCCGAATATGGAGGGTATCCAGTCGCAAGAAGACCTTTTTTTGTTGTTGCAACGAACATGGGCGGCCATTCCACAGCGTGATTTGGATGAACTCATTTTGAGTATGCCAAACTGATGTTCTTGTGTTGTTAGTGTTCGCGGTAGAAACACGGATTATTAATTGTTTAAGTTACCCAATAAAATTTTAAAGAAAACTGTTATTTCAGTCTTTTTTTCGAACTTTTGTGTTAGTGGTTCAAATGTCAAAAATCCCTTTATTAGGAAAATGGCAAATTTCTTTATTAATGCAAAGGTGACTTGGTTTATCGTTACTGTGACAAACGAAAACACTTTATTTGATGAATCCTTAAAGAAAATTTTAATTAATATCAATCAGGAGAAAAGTTATTGCAAAAATATATGTTGATCCCTAGACACTTTTGATGTGTTGTTTTGTTCGGATGTTTGTATGATTTTTTTTGTATGTTTGTTCATCGAATACTCCGCCAATTGTCGACGGATTTTCAAAATTCTTTTTTTGTTCGAAAGTAGATAGTTCTGAGGTGGTCCCACTGTCACCAAGTTAGGATCTGGTGATGGGATCTTAGAGAAATCGAGGGCAACCCTCAAATTTTATAGGCTCACTTATTGTTTTTCGCATATTTTATGAAGTATCTTGTGTATTTGCGTATGGTTGTCACCATCTCAGGTAGCTGGGCTGATGATGGAAGGTACAACTCCTTAACAGTAAGAAGTGACTCGAACAGGCAAGGACTGTTTTAGTAAATTATTTTGATGTTTTGATGTTTTTGTTGGCATTTACCACATTTGGTCTCATGATCATCAAGTCATGTCCTGATGCTGCAGTCATGATAGTCTGCAGAGTACCTAACTCCTTGACAACTAACAGCAGATATATCGTGTTTAGGCTCATTGAAAAGGGCTCGATGTGTGGATAAACGTACTGTTAATGAGGAACACCGAAGTACATAGAGACCTGATGCTGAAGCCAGGAGCATCAGAAAAAGTACAAACCTTGAAATTACAGCACCGTAGTCGTGGACTAAATTTTAAGCTGCAATTGACATTGTAACTTAGATAAATTACAAACTGACCCACTAAAAAGTAAAAAATAAAAACTTTTTTACAAAAAAAACAACCGACTTCCAAAAAACACTATAAAGTGAATAAGTATAAGAATAATATAAGTGTTTTTTTTGTAAAAAAGTTTTTATTTTTACTTTGTCGGAAAGAAGTTCCAAAAAAAAAACCGGTCAAGTTCGAGTCGGACTTGCGCACCGAGTACTCCGTACAAATTTGTAGGTATGTAAACAGTTTTGAAATTATTTTATTTTGTAATGTAACTACAAATTTACGGTTTTCGAATTTTTCCCTTTATTTGTGCTACATGACAATGCTTCTTGTCAAATTTCATGATTATAGGTCAACGGGAAGTACCCTATAGGTTTTGATTTCGGAACATAAACGCCCGTATCTTTTGATTGCGTTGACTTAGAAGTTTGATTTTTTCACTGCTTCAAGGGATTGCAGCAGCCCTGAGTATTTGATATTTCAATTTTATAACTCCACGCGCTCCTGAGAAAAAGGGGCTTTACTGACGGACAACGAAGTGATCTTATAAGGGTTCCGTTTCTCATTTTGAGGTACGGAACCCTATACCTGGCGCGATGGTTTAAACCTGGGTCTAAACATAAACCTTGTGAGACTCATAATAAGGCCGTGGAAGTTCTTTTCCTCTCTACCACAACACAATGGTTACTTACTAACTCTTTCCCATTAAAATTCACACCCACACCTTCAAAACAAAACCCCATAAAATCCAAACTATCGTTATATAGCCTTCTAATACCATTCCAAAGACAATAAAGTTGGATCCATTATGCGAAATTGGCGCCACAATGTATGGTCATAACGCATCGTTCGTATAACGCTTTAAGACAGGTATAAGCCATTAGGGAATAATAAAATACCCTTATCGGGCCATTAGATACTCGTAAAATAACAGTTAGTCATAATATAATAATGTGATGGATGTTAATACTCATGTTTTTCCGGCGAGATTGTTGTAAATGGTTGTAGCACCTTCTAGTTTGTTAGGTGTTACGTTTGTGTTTTACGCGAATGCGAATCTATACATACATATTATAAATTAAAGTCGCTTTTTGTGTCCATCTGTGTGACTGAGTTGTTCTTGTACGGTTTGTTTTACGCGAATGCGAATCTATCATGAGTGATAGATTCGCATTCGCGTGTCATGAGTGTGCTGAGGCACACTAGCATAATCAGCCTATAATTTTCCCACTGCTAGGACACAGTCCTCCTCTCGGTGTGAGGAAGTGGGCCGTAATCCACCACGCGGGACCAGTGCGGGTTGGTAGATGTCACATGTGGAGGAGGATAATTAATTAAATAAATAAATAAATGTGTTCGAATTTTTGTTTCTAGGACATGCCGGTTTCCTCACGATGTTTTCCTTCACCGTTTTGAGAGCAGTGGCGATGAAATAATTTACACAAAGTAAAGCGCCTGTCTGGGTTCGAACCTACTACCTGCAACTCGTAAGTCGCGGCAGTTACCACTGGGTCACCACTGCTCTACTAATCACACTAATATTATAAAGGCAAAAGTATGTGAGTGTGTTTGTATGTTTGTTACTTCTTCACGCACAAACGGCTGGACCAATTTTTATAAAATTTTGTTTGGAGATAGCTGACACCCTGGATTAACACATAGGATACATTTCATCCCGATATACCGGGATCGAAACTGGTGCGGGTGAAACCGCGGGGCGCAGCTAGTGCTATTATAAATTAAAGTCACTGTTCGTGTCTGTCTGTGTGACCGTGTTGTTCTTCTAAACTGCGGAACGGATTTTGATATGGCTTTCACCATGATTTAAAGAATTTATTCCGTAAGGTTTATAATGCACTAGCTGACCCGGCGAACTTCGTACCGCCTCAGAATCAATAAGAACGAATGTATGAGAAAATGAATAATCTTCATATGTTTTTATTTCGTTGCTTTTTAATTTTTCCCCTATTTATACATTTATTCTGCTATTCGGGGCGGAGACAAATCCAACAAATTAAAGATCATAAAAATCAGTCCAGTAGTCGACTTTGTTTTATATTACCTATAAAGAAAATATTAAAGTAATGGTAATGCTGCCAGCCTTTTGGGCACTTATGCCATTGACAGCGATGCGGACGAATTTTTTGATGGCCAATGAGCTCCTGTCTTTTCCTTTTTTATTTTATACTTTTATGTATATTTTAGTGTTAATATGTAATTAAATAAATATTAACTTTTGTGTCATTAAACTTACATAATTTATTAAAGTAATCTCGTCTTTTATCAAGTCGTTAATACTGTGCGCAGTAGGGGCGGGTCGCTTGTAGAATGATGTTGTAAACTTATTTACGTGTGTTTGCATCCAATTGGATGTTTCTTTTTCTTGATCCAAATTAGGTTGGTATGTTGGTGATCTTATTTTTTTAATCAAATCAAATCTTTAAAACATTAAGGGAGGAGAAATTATTACAAAGGCAGCCGCTTTTTTTTAAGATAGGTGACCAACCTAGAGTGATTTTGAAATTGTGATAAATATATCAGTTAAGACTAAAAATAAAATTACATTCCAGAGTAGAAGTCGTCGCCTAACCTAACCTGAAATACACACCTTATAAAAATAAATATCATCAACAATTTAAAAAAAAGTTTACAAAATAAGAATCATCAATCTCACTCACCTGAGCTCCGAACAGTACGCGCCCTTCTCGTCAACTCGTTCATTTTCGCACTCCCCACTACTTTCGCACTCCCCTCCATTTTCGGCTTCGCTCTCCCTTAGGCATTCTTTCGGCGTCCGCCCGTCAGAAACGAAATCGCGCGCGTGATTTTAGGAAAACATACATCATGTGCACAATAGTGCAGTAATAGAGTGGCACGATAGCGATTTTAATATGGAAATTCATCCGCTTTTCGCTTCCCGCGTGTAATAACATTTTTGATCGATAAATCACGTTTTTCGCACTTTATGGCAATATTTCTTCACATGGCACATCACTTTTGTTGAGATTACCTATCAAATATTTTCGCATATCGGATTTAATAATATTCACCTTTTTTAATCTCACTGGATGCCTGACGGAGGATATCGCCGTCATGGTAGACCACGGCGAAGGTGGTGTGAAGATCCGACAAGGTTAGCAGGGCCCACATGGCCAGTTTGGAAGGAAAAAGGGGAGGCCTTTGCCCAGCAGTGGGACACAATACAGCTAACAAGTAAAAAATAAGTTTAATAAAAACTAAAACCCGACTACTGAAAAGGATACACCAAGAAAGTACCTTCCCGTGGTCACATGCCGCTGTGTACTAACATACTTATAAGCTATGGTAGCATGCGACCACGGGAAGGTACTTTCTTTTTTCATCCTTTTTATTAGTCGGGTATTAGTTTTTAAACTTCTTTTTTATTTAATTGTTTTGGGACTTGTTTCAGTAATATTTATATATTTTTGAAATGTGCTAATTATACTCTTTCATTTGATACCCAACACAGCATGTAATTTATTTTTTTGTGTTTAGGTCATGACTTTATTTCCGCTAGAGGACGCCATATTCAATTCAATGTGACGTCACATAGTCTATAACCAGCGGACGATCAAGACGCTTCCAACGATACCTCATTTGTCAAATTATGACAATCAGTTTAGAAGTTATGAGCGAACAGATGGACATACATACATACATACCGGTCCCTCCTTTTTGCTTCGCCGTAGACGGGTAACAAAATGAGATTAAAACATATTTGTTCAACGTAAATTAAAAAACTGCTAATAGGCATTCAGCAATCAGAATTCAAAGAAACTTAAATAAAAAAATGTTGGAAAGAACACTTTAATGCCGAACCACCTCATTAGTGCAGAAAAGCTCTTTTACAAAAATTAAATGGATTTTCTATCAATATCCAATTTATTATTGAATATTCATGAATCATAATAAGTAAGCAATTTCTCTATGAATGCGTTTTCAACTTGTTAACGTTATTGAAGAGTAAAAAATGAGATTACTTGCTGATAGCATCTCTTGATTTATATATTATTGTTTATTTTCATCTGAATAATGTATTGAAATCGTTCGACTGTGTAGCATAAAATCACACTAATATTATAAAGGCGAAAGTTTTTGAGTGTGTGGGGTGTGTTTGTTTTAAGTACCATCCGAGGACGTGCGTATGAATACACAAGGCACGACCGAGGACCTTTTCAAAGCGAGGACCTTTTCGAGGGTCCTCGGTTTGACTTGACCAAAGATTCGTATTCTGCAAGCGATTTTGAGTCTTTCTATATACTTAATACGAAAAAGTTGTCCGAACCTCGGTTTGATCAAGATTATTCATAATCTTACACAGACTTAGTGTATCCACCAGATGGTGCCACTGTCGCCTCATACACAGACTCTTTACACTCATTTCACGTTTGTTGTAATAACCGAGGACCTATGTGTTAACTTTAACACAAAAGACCTCGGTTAGGTAGCTTTTCCAGACAATGTGTATTTAAGACCTCGGTTTGCTAGATTTTCCAAACAGTGTGTATTCTAGTCCTCGTTTCGACAGTTTTCCTTGTGTGTAGAAGACAAATTATATGCTATCATTTAAATAAAATTATGAAGGAGAAAATCGAAGGTAGACTGAATCCTTAAACAAACCGTTAGTAGCTACTAGGTGCATAAGGAATAATCAGGCTTCTTCTGCAGTATGTGCTAAGTACCTACGCCCGCTTATATTATTCAACATTATGATTTGCACCATAAAATATTGTATTGTCTGGAGGTAGGAGCTGAATACGTGTGCTTTTCATAAAGAATCTAAAGTAAATGCCTTCCTAGGTGAAATGTCTGCAGCAAGATTTGAAGCAAATATAAAGTACAAAGAAATACAGAACATGAACGTACTAAAGAAAACCACGTCATAAACTTTACTGAAATAAAAGTAGGTTTATTTTAAAATGAAACAAATTATTTAACAAAGTTTTACCAACGATCTACTTATAGAAGTAATCATCAAGTTGCAGTAACATCTTTAAGAAGAATGATTAGAAAACTTACATACCAGTTAATAGAAAACGACTCAAACAAAAAGACTTATAGAAACCATAATTAAAAGAAATCGACATAATTTGGGCTAAAAACTTAACATAAAATTACATAACACAATGCTTAGTTAGAAAACAACAAAGAAATTTATCAAGTGAGATCAAAATAATTTGGGAAGTATGTAAACTTAATAACTTAATGGCGCCGATTCCCTTGTTCACAAACTAAACTAAATTTAAGTTCAGTGCATCTTTTAGTGTAATTCATTAAAAAAGGACAGATGATAAATATTAGTTTAGTCCTGTCAAATTAAGATACTCCATAGCAAGTTTAGACGTGATTAAAAACATAGCTACTAAAAATATTTTATCCCCATAGGGGTGTAGTTTTGAAAAATCGTCTGGGATGTTTCTATAGCTTGACTTAAAGATTATTTATACCAATTATCCAATCAAGCCACGTAATAAAATACTTCCATTAGAAATTGACTATCCCTCTTCACCCCGTTAGGGGTAGATTTTCTTAAAACCCTGATTATACTTTATTATTTATTTTGGTCTTACATACTGAGTTTCGAAATAGTTGGACCGCGCGTTAAAATTCTTCCATACAAAATTTTACACCCCCAATCTCCCTTTAGTTTCAAGTTTATTAACCAAATGAATAAGATTTTTCATATAAACTGTATTCCTGCTTTTCACCCCCACAGGGGTGGAATTTCGAAAAATCGTTTGGGATATGTTGATTACTTGACTCGAAGATTTATATAGACCAATTTTCGGGTTATTCAACCCACGCAGTAAAATCCTCGCCTGTATAATTAACTACCCCTTTTCACCCCGTTAGGGGTAGATTTTGAAAAACCCTGATACACGTTATTCTTTATTTTTTTGTGTCTTAAGTATAAATACTGTGTTTCGAGTTAATCGGACCGCGAGTTAAACATCTTCCATACAAATTTTGACACCCCACAACCCCCCTTTAGGGGTTAGTTTAGAAAAACAAAAAATGCCAAACTTAATAATTTACTTAGATAAATATTTGTGCCATGTTTCAAGTTTATTAACTCAAGGAATAAGACTTTTCATACAAACGAAATCCACCCTTTTCACCCCCTTAAAGGTTGAATTTCCAAAAACCCCTTCTTAGTGCTCCTCTACATTATAAAAGGAAGCCGTGTGCAAAATTTCACAATCTCAAACTCAACTCAAACTCAAAGCATTTATTTCAATTAAACCAATTACAGGCACTTTTGAATTGTCAAGGGGTCTGTCAGTCAGAAAGATGAAGATACTCGTGGTTGCCCATTCCAAAGCATAGGTACCTATGGATAAGAACGGGCAAGAAACTCCATGGACACTCTTTAAATCAAAATAATATGGTTACAAAGTCTTGTTTAAATCATTCATGTAAAAAATTATGCATGTGAGAACGATGCAGAACGTTGAAAGCGTCCATAATGTCTAAAATCACATTCCTAAACCCAGTAGTTTCGGCTGTGCGTTGATATGTCAGTCAGTCAGTCAGTTTTTCCTTATAAATATGTATATAGATACGGCCATTATTTTTAATACCTACTGTTTACGTTAAAAGCAACAATCACGAGTGTTTAACAAAATAAAGCGCTGACAAACGTAAAGACATTGACTCGTCCTCGCTTGGTACTTCATTCTAGAAAAAGTGTGTAAGAAATAAATTGGAACATTGATTATTATCTTACACGTAAAATGTTTTAGGAAGGTAGGTAGGTATTTTCCAGGTCCTCGGTTTATACAAGTTCTACGCGAAAAACTGTCCTCGCTTTAGTGATATAAAGTCTAACACAACGTCCGCACTTTGTACAAGATATAAGAAATATTGTGTAAAAATACGTCCTCGGAAGGACGTCGCAGGGCTTACGTAAGAGGTCCTCGGTTGGCTTACACAAAGTCCTCGTATGTGCATCGCTGGTCACATTTAGCTGTGTATTTCAGGTCCTCGGTATGATAGCCGAAATTCATACAGAAAAATGTTGAGATAGCATTATCCCAGTAGGCTCATCACTATAGATTTACTCACCTGTCTCTTTCTATCTTATTCTAAAAGGCCAACGAGGTATTTAAACCAGTTTTTTGGAGGGTCCTCGGTTGGTTCTAGGACTAACAAGGTCCTCGTAAGGGTGTCTGTACAAACAGGGGTGTGTGTGTGTGTTTATATGTTTGTTTCTTCTTCACGCTCAAACGGCTGCACCAATTTTGATAAAATTTTGTATGGAGGTAACTGACACCCTTGATTAACATATAGGCTACTTTTTATACCGATATTACCACGAGATCGACATTTACGCGGGTGAAACAGCGGGGCGCAGCTAGTTTGATTATAAATGGATGACGAATCGCGTTTATTTAATAGTTTTTGGTTGTTTAGGTTAAGAAAACTCTTTTTTATTGTATTTGCGAATTTTTGAAGATTCTTTTCCATATTCCCGTTTCGGCATGATACCTAATTAAAACATAACTAGTTATAAAACTTGAATTAATATTCTACATGAATCCCAGCGTTGAGATCAGTGGTGGCTCAGTGGTTCCTATTAGACTTTGCATAGTACTAGAACTGAGGATCTTTTGAAAGTTCAGGTTAATTTTTGGGCAGTCGAGCCTTTAAGTTTTGAAAGTACAGACGCCAGCACATCAAGCTACTACAACCTGTCAAATAGATTTCAACGTTATCGCTAAAGCACAAGGTTCAAAGTTGATTGGGAAAATTTGACAGTTTCGGATAGCTTGATGTGCTGCCGTCTGTACCTTTTTAAGTTTTTAATGGAGCGTCAATTGGGTCCTTATATTCTTTCTAAATTATGTAATTCCAATTAGAAATAATATATAAGCTTTATTGTTAGTTTAACATGCAACTTAAACTTGTATAATGAGCAGTGGTAGCGACCCCGACTTACAAGTCGTAGGTCGTGGGTTCGAACTTCGAACCCAGACAGGCGCTTTACTTTGTGTAAATAATTTCATCACCACTGCTCTCAAAACGGTGAAGGAAAACATCATGAGGAAACCGGCGGCACTCTTAAAATCAAAAATACAAAGACATGTGACATCTACCAATCCACACTGGGCCTGTGTGGTAAATTACAGCCCACTCCCTCTCCTAGAGAGGAGGCCTGTGTCCCAGCAGTGGGAAAATACAATAATATAATCAGCCTATATTAGGCTGATTATATTATTGTATTTTTCATGTTTACATTAGTTTAGAAAAAGTAATGGTTGAAACTGCACACAACTAGGTGTTTAAATAACCCTTATATTGAACAGTTTCTTAAACTACATAATATTATTTTATAACTACCTTCATCGATAAAAAACGAAAGAACTTGTACACCAAACTTATGAAGATTGGCGTACAGTCACGAGCATAAGTATGTATACACTTGGCTTTATTCAAAGACGATTTTCTCCTTTAGTTTTGAATGAAATTTTATGTTATTACGAACAAAGTATTTTCGAACCCATAGGTTTGTGTAAAGTGTCGTGCATCAACGTTGCTTGCGTTATTTCACGAAAAAATCGCAATTAAAAGTTGTCATGTGTTGACATATTAGTGCTCGTGACTGTACAAGTTTTGTCTCCTTCTGTCTTTCGTATAACGAAGTAACATTATTATGATCTAAAAGTAGACAATGAATCAAGATATATGTGATTTCTTAGAATCTACCGAAAAAGACTCTCGCTATACAAACAATATTTTACCGTCGATATTGGTAGCTCCAATAGAATTGGCTGAGATAGATAATTTGGCTTTATCGTAATAATAAGTCAAAAGAAAACTGTTCAATTCTTTATTTCTGAGGAGTTTCTAGGCTTTTTTATTTGACTTTGGATAAGTTCTCAGAACTGTGAATAAATGAAAGAGATAGATTTTTGTGAGTATTTTTACCTGAGTCTTTGGTCAACTAGACCCACTCGATCACATTTTGAATAGGTCGACTGGACCCACTGCTCAATTTCATCATTAGTACAGTCACGGAGTACAGCCGAATCTTTTAGGTTTATTATTCTGTGACAAAATTGAATAGACTATTGTTGTTGTAAGTGAACAAATAAAGTTGGTAAAAATTAAAATAAACTTTAGTGTGCACACTGCATACATCATCCCCGCGCGGGCCGCCCGCTCACTCACTGCGGCCACTTGTAAAAAAAATAAAAAAAAGCACGCCATGTGTCACTTATTTCCATATCACCACAGATTTATTACTCTTCTCAAAACTATCCAACTTACATTCTTCAGGATAAAAAACCGCGTCATGCTACTAAATAATTCATACATCAGTCGTCCCTCTGTCATTTCCCAAGATAATGTGTTATGATTTATGTGGAGTCAACTCCTCACCTTAAGTGCCACGTCTTAGAAGCTTGTTTAGACTTGTTCACGACAGTTATACGTGTGCGAATTTATGAACACAGCAATAAAAATAGCTAAAGTTGTAAGAAAATGCTTTAAAAATGCTGAGTAACAATTGAAGCAGACATATGGACGACGGAATAATTTTTCGAGTCGTCGACTTGGATGAAAATAATGAAACCTTAGTATATTATTTAAAAATGTTGAAGTTGTATTTTTATCTTCATAGAAAATATAATAAATTGAATGGGTTTTGTGTAAAATCATCATTTGCGTTTGTGAGTGACTTGTAGGTATCACCTTCGCTTTTCTCGTAGCTTCGTAGCGTTGCTACGCCAATTTACCGTAGAGCTTTTCCACAGTGTCCGCGTCGTTGTCGTAGCAACAGTTAATAACTTAAAAATCCGTTTGTTTTGGAAATATCTAGAAAAATCATTGTTTTAATTAAAAACGTGCCATAATCGAATATTTTTCTATCCTAAGAGATGAAATGAGATTCCACTTCCTAACCAAAGTAATGAAACCTTTTCAAAATAATGTCCCCTGCAAAAACTCTCTCAGTTTCATCTCAAATTAAGTCATAAAATAAAAAGGGCACGTTTTTGAAAAAGCCAAACATTATTGAGTGATAACATCGGCACGGCCGCAAAGGCTTTTCAAATGAGGTATTACGTAGCATGAATGGGGCATTGCCGCAGTTTGTATTCAGCTAGAGGGCCGGCCCTTTACCGATATTGAGTCATTCCTAATGGATATTGGAGTGTGATGGTAACCGGTAACCAATATTTTTTAAACCCACATGTGGTTTATGGGGATGGGTAGCTGTTGATTTTAAACCTCAGGGGTGTGAGTTCGTGTAAGATATTGTATCGTAAATAATAGGGTGTATCTGCCCTGAATATGCAGAGTGCTTTTGCGGCAAAGCCATTCTTTCTCTTTATGAGATACCTATGTAGCTTCCATTTTGTTTACAAAGAGTTGTAATCTATATGATTAAAATGCTGTTCGTTAGTAAGAGCATCACTTGAGAACAGCTGGATCGATTTGGATATTTTTTGTTGTAAAATGTTCGTAATAGTCCGAATTACGTTTTTATGTAAAGAAAAAGTTACAGGAAAATCCGGGAAAAACTGAAAGTGATTTTTTCTATGGGATTTTTGTATGGACCATAAATTAAAGTTTTGACAGGAAAACATCTGTCGGGTCAGCTAGTTAAATAAGAAAGAAAAACTGCTACTGGGTTTTGTGGAAGTTTATCCCGTCGCATGTCCAATTAGCAGACACAATATAAATTCTATTGTTATCGGTACATACCCTGTACACGCAAAATGCGAAGGGTTATTAATAATAATATAATATAAACGTTTATTTCCTCTACAAGTTATGAACTTAATGCTAAAACTTTAACAGTACACGAACAAGGAGCTAACTTTATGAGAGACTGAAGCTTGAGCCTGAGTAGGTTTATATAAAAACCTGTATAATAGGTCACCAGGGCACTCCTGAGCTGCGGCTAAATAATTAAAAACATTCAAAATCTACTCGGAATCTCATCTCAGCGATAATCAATGTCAAAAATGTAGAGAAATTAGAGGTATCTTTGACAGATTGAGACTGAGATCAGACTGTGAATGTTCTTAATATTACGAGAATTGCCCCTCTGCTATTTAGATACACGAGATAACAATGCAAGATACTTAATTAAATATTAATTAATAAAAAAATACAAAAGTAAATACTCAGTTATCGTAATAGTAAAGTCTAGTAGTTCTCATGTAAATATATTCATACTTTAAGTGTAAAAGTCCTACATGTTAGCTTTATTTTTTAAACTTTATTGAACTTGAAAAACTTACGAATCTAGTGTGTACTTAAATTAGTTTATTTAACAAACTAATACACAAACAGAATTCATACCAAAAGGTCAGCTGAATTTAACTGAACTTTATAAACCTATTTGGATTAAAATATTTGCTCATTTCATTCAAAGTTTTAAATAGGAATCCCTTTAAACCGAATTCTGAAGCGAGCTTAGTTTGAATGCGTGGACATAATATAAATGTTAAAAGGCGAATTACTTAAATACCTTCGAAATAAAATGTATAAAATATATCTAAGTGTGTTATTAACCTGAAGGCTAATTCCCGTAATTAAAAACATTCAAAATCTAGTCGCAATCTCATCTCGGCGAAAATCAAGGTCTTGTCAAAAATGTAGGGAAATTAGAAGTATTTTTGACAGACTGTGAATGTTCTTAAAATTACCGGAATTTGCCTCCTTGTCTAATAGGCTAATCGCCAGTAAAAAAACTCGTACACTTGACGGAAAGAAAGTATTGAAGTCATTCGAGCCGCCGTGACAGAATGACGTTTTGACAATCAAAATTAAATTACGTTATAAAATGAAAAATTTGATCTTTTATGTTAATATTTCGCTAACATATTCATATTTTGAGGAAAATAAACTACAATGAACATTACTAATTGATTGCTCAAAAACTGTCAACAAGCCTATTGTATCTGCGGTTTTGTTTGAGCCGTAAGAAACGATTATAGGACTAACATATTTTATACTATCGTTTTTGCTGTTCTCAATACAACACTTTTTTTTTACGAGCAGAAACTCAACGTTCACAAAAGTTTTTTTTAAATTATTTTTCGTTGAACTTTAATACATAAGTAACCGAAACGTTTTGCTCCAAAGAGATATATTTTCAAAATAATCTACTTTCAAAGCCAATGGATAGAAAATATTTTACCCATAAAGCCAAGAGATACCAAACAAATTCACCTTCATAATGATATACCGTTCAAATTCAATACACCAATATCTTCCAAAGGTTATGATTTAAAATCACCGTCCATGTGAGGTGATATTTTGTTTATTTTACTCCGTTTTATCGGTACCGATGTGCATAAAGCCGGGATAAAATTTCAATTGGCTGTACTGCAGACAGCGGTGGCGGGTCTCACCACTTTATTTATTGTGGACTACAAAGTACTGCTGTTATGTGGATGCTGTGTTACTGGATATGACGGTGAGATGTTGGTTTTCTGATGTTTATACAACATTATCTATACTATATAATATTATAAAGCTGCAGAGTTTGTTTTTTTGTTTGTTTGTTTGTTTGAACGCGCTAATCTCTGGAACTACTGGTCCGATTTGAATGATTCTTTTAGTGTTGGGTAGTCCATTTATCGAGGAAGGCTATAGGCTATATAACATCACGCTACGACCCTTAGGAGCCGCGCAGCGTGTGACACCGCGGGGAACAGCTAGTTTTTAGTATATGCGAAACCCGAAACACGTGTCTAGTATTTTTATGTAAAGAATCTATGTACAAAATTTCAAAACTGTATCATGAAAAATCACAAAGTAATAATAAGCTTGTTAAGTTACCCGTTTGTCTGTACAAAGACATGCTCACCCGCGCCACTCTTGCGCTCATTGATAATAAATAGTACCTAGATACCTAACCGTTCGGCGCGGAGATTGGATAACTTACTTAGTGTCGCTCGGTGTTCAAATTTTAACCTTTTTTAAATATTATTGGGACAAAATATAACATGGGGTAAAAATTATTGGAATCGATTCAGTTACTTATTCTGAACAAACTATATTCAGGTTTCGCATATTATGTACTAAAAATAACGTTGTATATTTTTTTTTAAGATTCTGAGGGTCGTTTTCTGCTAGGCTTTCAGATTTACGACATTCATTTTCAGTTTTAATCGTGATATTACCGAATTAATGCTTAATTTGTATAGAATTTAGCTAAAAGGGAACTGTGGTTTCTCTGGCATGGAGGATTCCCACTGAAACCGCGTTATTTCACGGGATAAAGTTAATTTCTCTATTGCCGTTGTCGCGAAAAAAAGAGTCACTTACAAATCCACCTCCGCATTTATGATATTGAGAGCGCATTTCACCATTTTTTTTTACCTAGAATAAGTCTTATCTTGAGAATGTATTTTGAATTTTTGACAGTTTTTCCATACTAGAACTATCAAACGTCAATTTTATTCAACTTATAAAAGGTATCTAAGTTTAGTAAAATCAGCTCTAAGTAGAATTACTCACAGATTTATGTAGATTAGGCAACAAAATATCATAAAGTCCATTAAAAATAGCTCCTATTATCATGCGGCTTCCAGCACACCTAAATCCGAGTCCCGGGTAAGCCTTGTCGCTTCCACTCGAAAAATTTCAATCGTACCTAGCCACAGACTGAGCCCGCCATGAAAATCCCTAGAAAACGTGAAAATGTTCCCGAAACTTGTGCACCAACGAGATACCTTTAATTTTGGCTGTAATTAATTCTCGAGCTCAGAACCCTCTGGAAATCTGCACAGATTCCTTCAAGCTTTGAGGGATTTATTTCTGTTAAATGGATATGAATTAGTGGATGGAATTTGGTAACGTTAAGGATATACATAGTTTAAGTATGTCTGATAGAAGTATAAAGTATAGGTTTGATAAGGCAGTAGATTTAGATTTATATTATAACTAGCAGCGCCCCGCGGTTTCACCTGCATTAGTGTCGATCCCGTGGGAATATCGGGATAAAAATTATACTATGTCCCCGGGATGCAAATCTATCTCTCTGCCAAATTCTATGGAAATCCGTTTAGTGGATTAGGCGTGAAAGAGTAACATACAGACAGACAGACAGAGTTACTTTCGAATTTATAATATTATAGTATGGATATTAGTTGGTTTGCAGGTTGTAGGTAATCAGTACTATTTTCTGCGTACTTAATAAAAAATTTAAATTCACTCACTGACAGACAACAAACAGCCTAAACAGCTGGGTTTAGAAGTTTGTGAAATTGTACAAGAGTTCCTTTTGTAATAAAATAAGCACGAAGAATTTAGAGAGAGAGTTAGTCTGAAAATCGTAATTCTTGCTAATAGGAAAACTCTACCAGCTTGTACCTCAATCAACTCAGCCTATTGCAGTCCACTGCTGGAGATAGGCTTCTGTCAGGCTGTGCCACAACACCCTGTCTTCCGCCTTCCGCATCCAGACCGTCCCAGTCACCTTCTTTAGGTCTACAACCTCCGGTAGGTAACTGACGTTCCTAATTGGTTAAATGCATAAACACTTTAATAATTTAGTGTATTTAGCAACAGCAAAAAATAAACTCAAACAAGAGGACACATGCAAATAAACATTCAAAAGTCATTTATACGAAACCCGATAAATAAGGGTAGAGATACAATTTTTATCAGCTTGTCGGTGTCCATAAATTTGGTATTACAAGTTGGAATCGCTATTGGAGCAAGCGGCCGCCGGCCGGCAGCACAGCGTTCCGATTTGGCGATAAAAATATAGAACGTAAATGAAAATATATGTTTATTTATTGCAAAATGGTCGTCAGAAGCCCGAAAGTCTGACAACCAGTCTTACCAAGGGGTTTCGTATTACCCAGTAACTGGGTTGTGGAGGTTAGATAGGCAGTCGCTCCATATAAAATACTGGTGGTCAGCCGCATCCGGTTAGATTGGAAGCCGACCCCAATATAGTTGGGAAAAGGCTAGGCAGATGATGGTGATGATTTATTGCAAAATGAGAGCAAGCCTAAGCTGAGCTAAGCTACACCATAACCAAATAAATAACACACCACCATAAATAAATAAATAACACTCAAACAGTGGACTGCGATTGTCTGGTTTATTGTTTCATTGAATAAAGATTTAACAGAACTTTAGTCTCAGTCATAAACATGGTACCTAATATAAAAATATTAGGTACCATGTTTATGACTGAGACTGGTCATCTCTAAACTGCCAAAGCTTATTCTTAATCTTATATTTTGAATTGTTTCTTCATTTGTGTTTTTTTTTAAATTGTTCTCACTTATAGAAGCAACAAGTATAATGTACCCAGGATTTTGTAATATCTTGATTTAAAAGAGTGTCCATGGAGTTTCTTGCCCGTTCTTCTCCATAGAAATCTACGTTTTGGAATGGGTAACTAGCTTCAACTTTCTGTTTAACTGACCGACTATTTAATTTTGACAATTCAAAATTGCCCGTACATTAAATGCTTTGTGTTTGGAGTTTTATGAGACTCGTAGGTATGTAATTGGATTACTGTCCAGACGGTGCCGAGATAAATCTCGCACACGGTATAATCTTTTAATTTAAGGGCTCAATATTTATAATCATACCAACATAGTATAAAGCAAAGTAGCTTATCGTGTCTGTCTGTGTCACTCTGTGGGACCACTGAGATCTTCTAAACTACACTATGGATATTGATACGGTTTTCACTATCATTTGGAGAACGGCACGGTTGGCGCAGTGTTTACTTAAGCGATTGACTGCTGCGCTGCGTGTCGTTGGTTCGATTCCCGCACGGAACAAATATTTGTATGACCTACAAGTAGTTGTTCCGGGTTTGGCTGTTTGTGTATGTGAGTTTAAATGTTTGTAAACGCACCCACAATACAGGAGAAATTCCTAGTGCAGGGCAACGTTTTTAAAAAAGGATAAAGATAAGATAGATTTATTCCGGCAAATCTATGATAATATTTAACTTAGATTTAGCACAGAAATCTGGATGTTTCGACATGTCGCCATTGCACTCGTGCGATGCAGATGCGGTCGCTAGTTATATTAAACGTTAATATTTGTTTGAAATACAAAAATATAAACTGAAAATATATACGTTTTGGGTGTGTTTTTGATCCAAATGAATAACTGCAATGCAACATTGCAACATTGTGAATGTGAGGACTATGTGGGTCATTTCTTTTTTTCCTTCTTAGTTTTAATCATGATCTGGCAGTTTGAGTAGTTTATGCGGCCTACCCAAATGTCCTGTCTTTGGTATTGTTCGTCGAATCGTTGAGCTCCTCAAGTTCTGAGTTGAGCTGCACGATTTTTGACAAATGCGTGCACTGATTGGACAGGTCCGCTCAATCTGTGTGGTTCTTTCCTCAAAAGACCATTTCAGACACCAATCTACATGGTCTTCACACGATCTGACCAAGATTTTGTCTGGACTTTAAAAGAGACTGTGACTTCTGAGTTTGTTTCGGCCTTTCTTCTCAGAATAGTCAGTTAGGAAACGCCGACCTCATCTAGTTTAAAAAAAATATGATTGACGTGTAAAAGTGTTTGTACAAACCTACTTACAGAAATAAAAATCATTTAATCATTTAAACTGAATTTCAATTACAATACAAAAATTTGGTGTAGTCGCACAATGCTTACTAATTCCATGAAAAATGAATAATAAATGATGTAATTCTATTTATTCGTAAGCTACGAATTCAATTCGGATTATTTTCTAAATTGGATTTTTATATAATAAGAAAATATTATTAGATTTTCCACTTACACGCTACGTCTGAAAATAATAAAGAAGTCTATCAGACAAAGAGGTTAACTTTCGCTTTTTAGGAAAAAAAATATGATTGCATATTGTTTTGGTATTAGACTGGACGCGAAAGAGAAGACAATCAAATTGTAAATCCTAGTCTAGCATTTAGAAACAACATCACCCTTAATGTGTAACACAATATCAATCAGAATTAGACTAATTTTGAAGGATATTGCTAATAATAATAATAAAAAATAAACTATTTTTTTTATATTTTATAAATGTTTTTAAACTTATTTTTTATATTTTAAGAAATATTAAAAAATTTAAGAAAGTAAGTTAACTAAATAAATAAACGAAATAATAAAAATAATAATAATAATAAACCATTTATTTTCAGTTAACAAAGACCCATAGATACCTACATACCTTAACCTAAGTAGGTATACATAATAATGTAGTTACAATTTTGTATTTTGTTTTGTTTGTGTTTTTTTTTTCTAATACGTTACTTCATATATGTTCGAAAAATGTGTCTGCTCAACAACGTAAAGAACACAATGAATGTTGTTGAACTGTCAAAATTATAGCCATTGCTACTTTTAGTGTGTTGACGTAATAACCCCGCAGAACTTGGCTTGTAAACCATGTCACAGATAGTTAACTCTGTATCAATATTTTTTACATTAAGCAGTGATTTAATAGAAAGTAGAGAAATATATTTGACGGCGCAGCAAGTGTCTCCGTCTAGTTTGGTTACGAAATGATTACGAAGAGAAACCACCGAAGAGGTCGGATAAGAGTGACACTGGCTGATTACTGTCACTCTAGCAGAGTGATTGATGCATTGATAGTTGCGTGATGTCAGGGAAGCCAGCACAATCCTGATGATATTGAAGCTGAACCACTAATACGATGACTATTTCTGGTTTAAAGGGTATTCTTTTTTTTTTTCCCCCTCCTTAAGTTTATTACATTTAATAACAGTCATCATCAACCAATAAGAGCTTTTTTTTTGTTTAGAAATAAACAAAAAGGAGCGCATAGTCGGTTTTTTTTTATTTTACAGATACCAACCAAGCAACCAACGCCAACCATACCAACGCTTATAATGCAACCTCCAGAAAAATAAATAGCAAACACAAGTTTTTACAAAATAAACTATATGATACACGATTCAAGCGATAAGTGCGATATAAATTATGCATGCAAGCCCGAAAGATGCAAGAAGAAGACGCGAGAGATAATCTCCGGTGATTTACGATGTGAACTTGCATTTACATCGCTATTTATAAGATCAGAGAGTGTTTGTGTAGCTTTGATGTATAGTTGCATGCAAACTGCACAAAGACTGGGTATAAACATGATGTAGATAGGTATCTAGCGTTTTATGGATGCTCTTAAAACGAGTTTTTATATCTGAAGTTTGAACTGAAAAATACGGTACGGACTGGTTCTATTTATATTATAACGGAAAACTTAGAACAAACATATTTTGCTATAACGAATTATAATTTGTTTTTATAATAATACACAAGTAAAACAGTAAAGTAGTAGTAATTTATTAATGATTTAAGCAAGTTTTGGCAAAAAACAACTGACGAAATGTGGGTGTAGAATAGAATAGAAAGAATAGAATACTCTTTATCACTTTTTTTTTTTCTTTTGTTCTGTACTAAAGGTCTCTGCCTAACCCTTTCGGGATTACAGGCATGATGTTATGTTACGTGTTACCTCCCTAATAGTCTATGCAAACTTAAGTTTCAAATGGAATTCCTACTTTATTACAAGTTAAACAAATATCAACTTTATTTTAGTGGAAATTAAGTTGATTTCAGAGTGACTAGCACTATTTAAAAGTCATAAAAATTTTTGAAGTTGTAGCGTAAACTGGACTTTATTTTGTAGGTATTAAAGTTATTTTTTTCAAGTACTCATATTATGTTTACATGTTTGGCAGATAAATCGCGAACGGTGATTGCCTACTTTCTGTCAATCATTGGGGTACTTAGTTAATCATAAATGATAGATTGTTTATAGACGTATTCCACATTGGGCACCCGCTTAAATGGCACCTGAGTGAATGCACCTGACTAAGACGCAGCGGCACATTCACTCAGGTGCCATTTAAGCGGGTGCCCAATGTGGAATACGTCTGTTTTTTTAAGATATTAAACTCCAACCTATCAGTAAAATTGAACAGATTTAGATGCATTTGCTACTCCTAGTGAGACTAACAGATTTATTAAGGTGGTTAGTTATTTAATTAGAAATATACTAGAAACCAGACGACGTAGATGGAGCGATATTAGTCCCAACGGGAAGTTTGCAATTGAGCTAATTATTGTCTAGCAAGATGGGGTAGAAGTTTTGTATCCAGTGGGGTTTACAAGTAGTAAAATTGTAATACTATGGTATTATATTATAGCTGCTTGGATTAATAAATGATCAATTTCACTTTACGGAGACATAAGGGTCCTTTGATAATGTGCCTCTAGATAGGTGTTGGAAATTAAATAGAATTACTTTTATGAGTTTCCTAATACGTAAATGGGGCTTTCAGTAACTCTGCCTGACGCTACGCTATCACAGCCGTAAGACTAAAATACTAAGAAAAAAAAATAGTATGACTCGCGCACCGAGGTTTCCGTACTAATTTGCAGGTAGGTATGGAAATAGTTTAACACGGGTTTAAAAAAAATGTAACTAAAAATTTACGGTTTTCGGATTTTTTCCATTATCTGTACTACATGATCTTGCTCCTTGCTAAATTTCATGATTCTAGGTCAACGGGAAGTCGAAATATACGTTTTTTGCGAGATAAACGGCCGTATCTTTTTTTTACGTTAACTTATAAGTTTGATTTTTTCACAGCTTCAAAGGACCGCAGACTTGAGTATATGGTTTTAATTTCAACTTGATACCTCCACGCGTTCCCGAGATAAAGGGTCTTGACAGACAGACGGAAGGACGTACGGACGGAAAGCGGAACCGTAATAAAGCATAGGGAACATCCCTTGAAATCAACTCGCTAACATGCTTCTCACACATGCTACAAAGTTAAAGGTTTTACCTTCAAATCACATTATAAAGAGGCTTAAGTCCAAAATTATTTTTAAAATCCCTATACGTGTCATGCGTTCAGACGTCTCTCTTGATGGAAAATAAACATTATTACAGGATAAGCTTTCGAGGGGTTCCAACCAATCTAACGCATGGGATTTCGTATACGTCACTTCTCCACTAATATACTCGTCACTACAAAAGGCTTAACCCTTCTGAGAATCTGAATAAGGCGGACGTGCCAATTCTTAAACCTTCGACTTGGCGGTGATTAAGTTTAGGTGTCACTGCTAGCGGCACGCGGACCATTTTGTTTGGACTAGTAGTTTGTTGTCGTTTTTCGTGGTTCATTTGTTTCATGACATTTCGTTGGTTTGAGATACTGTGACAATTAGAAGTGTCATAAATAAACAAGATATACGCTCTCCTCGACTCCTGACTATATAGACAAAGCTACGACGTAGGATTTAGCAGATAACGGAGAAATCTGGGGGCACGGAAGTGCCCCCGCCAAGACGAGCGAAGCGAAGCGCAAGGGCACTACCTACCTTTTCTCGAAGCACTTCGTCGTATTTTTGGACCTTCTTAACTTGGGTTTGGATTATACCAGATAAACAAAATTTTCGGAATATGATGTCAGTGGTTGACTTATTAAACCTATAAAGTTTCAATTGCATAGCTCTTATACTTTAGATTTTATTGATATCTAAAATACCCCGATTTTGTCACTGACTTACTAATGATCATTATTATTCTTAAGGTTCTTCCTAGAAAGCTGAAATTTGATATAAGCTAGTAATAGTACACAAACAACAAAAAAATTCTAAAACTTGGAATTTTTACCCTCCAACCCCTTAAACTAGGGGATGGAAGTTTGTACGAGACTTCCGCAAATTTTGATGCAAGAGTTCTGAAAATTGATATAGGGACTCCTTGTTATAAATATTAAAATACATATTTCAGGATTTTTTGTAAAGAACCCCCAAAAAAATTTATTAATTTATTTCATAAGCAACTTTAAAAAAGATGTGAAATCCCACCAAAAACATATTCATGTAAAATGTTGCCAAGACGAGACCACATATGGCTCGCACTGCCAAAAAGTTATCAGATCTCATGTGTGTGCATGTGTGTGCCAAGCTTCTTAACTCTACACGCCCTAACTTCACAAACTCTACACCTTATTCAAAATATGTGGCTTGGCCGTTTCGCTACCATCACAGCGAGAACAGCGAAAAGATGGCTGAATACGCGAGTAGCCGCTGAGGTTCTTTTAAGTATAAACCAGCTAGACAATATGAACGATAACACATATCAGATACATATCCTTTCAAGTTTTATACTATACGCTTTGTCCGCGCTGGTCGGCCCCGACGCGGGACGCTCCGTCAGGCGTAAATACTCCACTCTCAAAAAAAGACACTCTCTCTCCTTCTCTTTTCCTCTCTCTCCTCTCTTCTTCAAAGAATACGCCCACAATCCCCGCTATATTTGGCACCTCACCCAACAAGTAGCGCTTTTCTAATCTTTTTCCACTTTTCATTGGATTCAGTACAGCGAATCGTATTTACGCCTCAAAGAAATGTCTAGGAGATTGTGTGTCGGCAAGCAAAACGATCCGATAAGCCATGGGAGCGGCTTTGCCGAAGCAGGGGATGAAAGGGGAAGGGGACAGGTGTGGTCCGAAAAAAGAAAACTGAGGTAAAAATAGAAAAATGCACTGCACCTTTGTATTTAAGGTCACCTTAACACATCCTTCACATTCACTGCACAAAATTTAATGGTCCTTCGATAGTCCTGTTGGTCGTTTGTTCCGCGACCTACATATTTTTGGACCACAGTTTTTCCGAAACACAAAACCGCGAGCTTTTGACAGTTTTCCTTTGTCACGGAGTAATTTTTAATCGTTTTTAGGAGCACTTGTTGAAAAAAGGTGTAGTTTTTCAGGAACATGTCGTTGAGATGCACTAGGTTGCAAGGCTTGGACTACACTGCTGCGTGCTCCAGTAGCCCAGTGCAGCCGCGCGCAACTGACCTCGACCGATAGCGAAAGTGAATCAATACTCGCTCTTCTTGCATATCACCTCTCCTTCCTACTTGTTAATTAGCTTATCAGGATGATTTATGTCCTTTGTTATGGTATCTACCATCAAATATAACTGTCTAATTAAAAAAAAGGAGGGCAAAGTTAAAAGGTTATCTGAACGTTAAGCATAATCAAAATATCGTTCTGTATTGCATATAGCTGCGCCTTTGAAATATCGATACATTTGCGCAGGTTTATACACCAATCTATCTACTAGCATCTACGTGACCCAGATATCTAGGCAGATTTAGCTACAAATAATTCTGGGACCAATCTCTGGCTAGATTTGGGCCTTACGGCAGAAATAAGGACAGCATATCAAAGTCTGCTAAGTATGAACCAAATATAAGTGTTCAATAAAGATCATTTACTTATAGGTTTCGCGAAGACAGCGTCGTTTCCTTAACAAGCTACAAAAGAAGAACTTTCATCTGTCACTCTCTTCTTTTTTCTTCTTTGATATCTCTTCGAAAGGTCAACTTGTTATTACTTCATCTTCCTGACCTTATTCAGCTACCCGAAAATATTAGTTACTACTCTCCAATTTCACTGGAATCTGAATAATCAGCTTATAATGTCCCCACTGCTGGGACACAGGCCTCCTCTCGGTGCGAGGGAGTGGGCCGTAATCCACCACACGGTAGTACGGGGTGATAGATGTCACATGCCCTCGAATTTTTGGTTTTAGGACATGCCGGTTTACTCACGATGTTTTCAATCACCGTTTTGAAAGCAATGGTGATGTAATAACTTACAAAAGTGAAGCGCCTGTCAGGGTTCGAACCTACGACCTACGACTCATGTGTCGTGGCCGTTACCAATGGGCCACCACTGCTCCCTATTGACCCGCATTGACGGTATCTTGACTGCTACCAGTATTACATGGTCATCCATGTAATACTGGTAGCAGTCCAGATGCCGCTAAATGCCATATAATTGTTGTTTTTTTTTCCTGGGGAAACTATCAAAAGGCTCGGCGCCTTCCGAGGGGAGGTCGGGGAGTGTTTGATTTTTACCATACTAAAACTATCCCGGTGATCACCATCAGCACATAGGGGTGGTGCCGGTCCGCCATACCATACCTACGACTAAATACAGTTAAGTGTGGAAGTTATTTGCAACCAGGTGGGAGTTGGGACAGTGGGACTGCTTTCTCTGTCAAAATCCTTTTATCAAAGTGACTTGAGATAAAACAAAGACTATTTATAAACATTACAAATCTAAATTTTAATAAAAATCATCCAAACGCCAATCTTCCAATTAAAATTCGTGAGATAATCTCTTTATCTCCAGATCCTTAATTATCAACAATAAAATTCTTGGAATAACGAAGGAAGTGGAGTGTGAAGGATTATATAAGGGGCCAAGAGCCAAGACTGGTTCACTACCCTCTCTGCTCACCCCAATTTCTGACAATAGATGAGGAATTATTAGATATTAAATAGCTATTGTTGGACTCTCATGTGTAAAGAAATCAAGGAAGTGTGAAATATTTTGTTGTAAGAATAAGACACGATATATTTTTTGTTGAGTGTAGGGGAAGCAGGGTAGTTGATGTCAATAATACCAGTATGTGGGTACCTAGTTTTTAAAGGTAGGTACTTGTATTTGAGAAAAATAGATAACATACGGTGTCTGCATTTCTTTTTATCTACTTTCTGTCTCAGGTATACTGGAAGAGATTTGTTTAGAAATAAGCATTACTTTTGTACGTATTTTTTTGTTCCTAACTATGAACTCAGCACATGATTATAGAAAGTCGGTTATCAGAAAAAAATTGTTTGTTTCATAGATAAGTGCAATACTACCTATGTGTGTGTGTCGCAATAACGTCATTCGAATCTTCATATCACTCCCGTGGTAAACACGTATCCAGGAATCCATACTATACTAATATTATAAATGCGAAAGTGTGTCTGTCTGTTACCTCTTCACGCTTATTATACTTCTCGCGATTTAGATAAATTTGGTATAGAGATAGTTTGAGTTCCGGGAAAGGACATAGGATAGTTTTTATCCCCATGGGATCGAAATTTATGCGGGCGAAACCGCGGGGCGCTGCTAGTGAATAATAAAATAAATGGATTATTATGATTTGAAACCGAATAAAAGTACCTAAGTTGTAAAGATTTCCGCCTTGCGCTCGTAAAAAATATTTTTCCAGGTACATATTATTACGGTTAACGAGTATGTTTACGTTACTACCTGAATCAATGGATAAAGAAATTTAATTAAACTGCCATTTCCTTTGATAAAACTCTGTTCGCCGAATTAAATCCGAAGTTTCAATTTAAATTGCACAGACTTACCTCACAAAGCTTTCATCTACCCACTAACATACCTATCTACAACATAGGTACCAAAGTTATGTAAACGCGGCTGTATGAACCAGGACTTCATGATACCATATTCGGTGCATACAGAATACACAATTATGTTCCGTATCGCATTTTGATAAAGGTGGTTATTGCCTAAACAAAGCTACAATATGCATGGTCCGAATCGCCCCGCACAGATCGAATTTGTCTGCAAAGTTTGAATGTTTCTGTACACAGGGTGGAGTTTAAAACGGCGGTGTATGGCCGTGGTGAGGGGACGAGTTATTGACGCAGCCTGTATATGATGGGAGACATAGCTTATTTGACGGGAGTATTGAAAATATTTTGAATGTTGTTGAGGAATTCAAATCACCAAATGAGACTGAAACAGAAAACATTCCTACATTTTGCTATCAATGATAGACAGTGCTAAGTGATGTTCAAAATTGATTTTAAGTTTTCCTGTGTTGGCTTTTTTTATGCTGTGTCGACGTTGGTATCTCACCCAACTATCCTCTCACACACTAACACACTATTACTCTCAGTTTGAATCATTTTGAAGCTTATTGCTAATCCATTGCTCCTTAAGTTAGAAAAATGTGTCGGCTCAACAATGTAAATAACGCAATGAATGTTGTTGAACTGTCAAAATGAAACCAATTGCTACTACGCTACGCTACGCTAGTAGTGTGTTACGCAATTACCCTGCAGGTTAAAGAAAATTCTAATGAAATAAGCAGTACCTCTTGCAGTTCTATGTTTAGGTAGGTACTTACTACTGACTTATGGCAAATAATTTAATTTAATGTACTGTCTCTTGTAATGTTAATTACTTTACATAACCTAGTATTGTATACAATCAAGTATTTTCTGACTGAACAGACAGCTGTGCTGCTGAGGAGTTTGTTGCGCCACTTCTTCTCCCCAGCGAAAGCATTGGGAAGTGATGAAGGGCGGGCGTTAGGGGGACTGTCTTTTGTAATTTTGACGTTTCGAAGTATTTTTTTAATAGTCTTATGAAGAAAACACGTGCGGTGTCGGTTACGGTAACAGTGTCGCGAGTTCAATGGTTTTTTCCCATCTCAAATAATGCCCAATGTCCCCTTTTCCAGTTAAAACTCAAACTCAAAGCATTTAATTCAATTAAACCATTTACTGGCACTTTTGAATTGTCAAGAAGTCGGTCAGTCAGAAAATATGAAGCTAGTTGCCCATTCCAAAGCGTAGGTACCTATGGAGAAGAACGGGCAAGAAACTCCATGGACACTCTTTTAAATTATATTTTTACAAAAATATTAGTAACATCATTAATGTTGAATTTAAATATTATAATGGTGAAAGTTTGTGAGTGTGTGTGGGTTTGTTTTACGCTCACACACGCTTCACACTCAAACGGCTGGACCAATTTTGATAAAATTTTGTATGGCGATAGCTGACACCCTGGATTAACATATAGGCTACTTTGTATCCCGATATTCCCACGGGATCGACATTTACGCGGGTGAAACCGCGGGGCGCAGCTAGTTATAAATAAAATTATTCACTCGTAAAATTAATAAGCTTAATCAATAATCTCAAAAATTTCTTAATACAAATTAACAAAGCCGAATAAGGAACAACCGTGAAATTGGATGAGGCGCATCTAAGGACCAGTGGAGCGTATCGTTCTATTGGGCTCGTCTTAAATAGGACCCTTAATAAATACTTCGTTTATTGGATTAAATTGTATTATCTTCTTTATTTCGTCTTAGCGTTTTATCAGCCGAGCAAGGCCGTGTCTTTACCCAGGAAATCCAAAGGTGAGATATGTCATTACTAAGTCAGGCATAAGTCGTATAGATTACGTGTGACTCCGGCTAATACGTAAACCGGAAAAAAAAAATTGACAAAAGAGTCTTGTTTTATTATTACTCTAACCTCTAACCCTTAATTCATAAAAGTTGCTTAAGGGGCTTACAGGACCTACACACAAAAAACGCAAGTTTTAGAAACAATAAAAGTATATGATCGACTACAGTAAACAAAATCAGACAAATATATGATATTTATCAGGATATATGCCAGGTAGATAGTCTGTTGAAAACAAAATACAACTAATTTGATTCGATTGAAAAAAATCATGAAGATACCTATAAAAAACTTTCTTTACAATAAAAACCATACTAATATACATACATACAATCATTCTGATTTTTTTTTCAGATTATTCTACAAGCAATATACAAAAAATCTAGTGTTTTAAGTTTTTTAGTCCAAACAATAGATTTTTTGGAATTAAATAATTGCATCATATTTTGCAATATAATACTTGCGCTTCTCTTTTTTTTCCATGCAGGCCGGGTCATGTAAGCCCCTTAAAGTTAAATAGTGATTAGCGGCTGTTTAACCATACATTTTTGACGTTTAACCGTCACTTAACTTTATTAATCGTTTATAAATTTTAATAATCCCACTAATGTTACGTGTTGTGTTTGTAGCATATTGCAGAGCTCAGAAACATGATTTAGCACTACTTATTGCAGTGCAGTGCTTAATTACTGAACACATCGGCTGATCAATCATTTAGTTTTACAACATATTTTTAACGATGATGAATTGGTGATCATCAGTGCCTATCAGGATTTATATTAATGGTACAGCTACGAGAGGTGTAACATTTTTTGTTTTTTTTTATGTAAATTATCCCAATTAGTGCTTTATTCACAGTCCTATGATGTTCCTACTGCTGGGACACAGACCTCCTATCTGTGAGAGGGAGTGGGCCGTAATCCACCAATGCGGGTTGGTAGATACATGTCTTCGAATTTTTGGTTCTAAGACATGCCGTAAGTCTGGTAAGTATGCCGTTGTCACTGCTCTCATCTAGCCTATTAGCTAATAAGTAATTTAAATATTACACTGCTAAGTAACTATAAAATTAAAAAATCGTCCCGTTAACGTCTTTCTTATTAACTTTATGTTATGGGCAATATACTTAATTCCTAATCAAACTGTTTGTACATCTATACTACCTTATTATAAACATAAGGTAGTCTAAGAGTACAAGTACAGTTACCAATGACCTTTTTAATACAATCACAACTCAAAAACTATGAATATTGTTAAGAGATCACCCCTGTCAACTATATTCTAATAGCACGCGCACCATTGTCTGCGGCGGCACATTAACAAGTTGAAACAAAAGCTCCCAACGCGAGCAAACAAAGAAAATTATTACCTTTCCCACCATTAATAATACCTTAAACCCCTTGTTTGACACATTACTATAATGGAGCTGTCATCTGAACATATTTCGCGACTTCACGTTGCTTCGGAGCCGGCTCGAAGGACCACTTTTTCCAGACCCCTTATTTTAACAACGTGACCTTTTTGTTTCGTACTTTGCTGTCGAGACGGTGGGTCTGCCAAGACTGGTGCAGACAGGGTAGAAATGTAGCCGTCAGTAGCAGGTGATAACTGGATCGAGTAATTAGAAACTGACATGCCAGTTAATAACTGTGGATAACTTTGACGCGCATGCAACGCAGACGTGAAGCGAACTGTCGTGAACCGTGACAGACTCTGCTCTTACGTATTTTTAATGAGCTTTTCCTTGTGTTTATTTTCACAAAATGTATTTCTCGCAGCTAATACAACCCGCATCATTGAGTGGCAGTAGGATAAGTCCATTTAATTGGGTTTAAGGACGGGTCGAAGGATGGTTTATTGTTATTAATGAGGAAACCATCGCTTTCTTCAAGGGAAGATGAAGTAGTCCGTTTCAAACATAAACGATATTTTTGTTAGTAGGCTAGGTGGCACTCTAATTGCGTATTCCACTATCAATTGGAATTTGAATAATTTTGAAGGATATTCCTAATGAATTGCTTCATACATTCGAAAAATCTGTCTACTCAACAACGTAAATAACGCAATGAATGTTATTGAACTCTCATAATGAAAGTCATTCTACTGTTAGTGTGTTACGCAATTACGCAAAATTTGATTAACTAGTCAGTTTAAGGATTAAATTCTAAATAACCAGACTTTACATTACTTCTATTTGACGAAACAACAATTTGATCTAACAAAACATTCAGTGCAGCACGCCTTTCAATCCTAACAAGTAAACAAAAACAACAAATAAGAGTTTCCTTCATTTAAACACACGATTACGTGCTTCCAAACATTTGTTTGAAGTTCAAAGTGAACGCCCGTTCGACAACAAAATGAGTTACTGCAAAACTAAGCTCATGTTGCTATTCAGACAGTCATTAATCCCAAGTACGGGCGAAACTTCGGGCTCAAATTAGTGTGGGGTCCAACAAAATCATTTATATCAATTCTCTTACGCTGGACGGTGGGAATTATTAAAACCGCAGCCGGACCGCGGTTCGCAAAGGCTTCTAATTAACTTCGGTTCACGTACGGAAAGCTGAACAGCTGTTGCTGGCTAATGCCTTCTTGGTTATGGACGCCTGGTACGTACGGTGCAACAATGTCGTGCATACGTGCCGGTTCAGTTTAAATTTTGTGCATTTCTACGGTATTTTGAAGGGAGTAAAGGACTGATTCTAGTAAGGGAAACGTTTTAGTAAGCTTTTAGCGTTTAAAAAAATAACCCCATTTTTAGGTTTCCGTACTCAAAAGGTGCCAACGGAACCCTATTAGTAAGCCTCCGCAGTCCGTCCTTATGTTTGCAGAGCGGGCTGTATCTCCTAAACCGATATACAGTTGAAGTTTTCACAGAGTGTGTATTTATATTGCCGCTATAATAAAAATAAAATAAAGTGAGTTAAAATTTTAAAGGGGCCTCATACAAGAAATGTCTTGTGTTTTTTTCTGTATTTTTTTGCCTTGTGGTAGGTACGGAACACTTCGTTTTCGAGTCCGACTCGCACTTGTTATAAACTACAACCAAAATGCTGGGATAATTACGGCAGCTTTAACTAATCAGTACATTTAAAACGGTATTTTTATTCTGAAAGATAGTAGACTACCTACAAAAACGCTGAATAAAAACATTGTAAGAAAACTAAAACGCTCACAGCAAAATCCAACGTGTGCAGTGCACTGTAAAGGGCGATAGGGCACCACCTGCAATGAACTATCAGTTATTCCGAATGCTGAACACATCACTACGTTTATTTTCAACAAATACATACCTAGATTTGCTCCACATCGTTTGGTTATATTCTATATACAGACGTCCCGCATAATCAACCTACCTGGCCTTTCCCCAACTATACTGGGGTTGGCTTCCAGTCTAACCAGTGTTTTACAGTATTTTACATGGAGTGACTGCGTATCTGATATCCACAACCCAGTTACTGGGTAACACGATACCTCTTGGTCAGTAACATCAAGGCGTTTGCTGGCCTTCCTTGAGGAGCTGGGGTGGATCGAATAATCGATTTTCCCACCCATACACAAAATACGCGTATTGACGTGGAGTTGCGGTGGGTTGTGGGTTGCCCGTATTAGACTTTTGGGCTTCTGACTACCCGTAACGACCGTCAAAGATCTACGAATGACAGCCCGGACTAAAGTCTCGATATGTAATGGATGGTCACCCATCCACAAACTGACCTCGGCAAGCGTAGCTTAAAATCTTCGATCGATCCGTGCGACTGTTATTATTTAGCCACGAGCCCTCGTTAACAAACCAAACCAATAAATGATTTGATTTGATTTTGAACAAACGTAAACAAAAACTCATAATAAACGAAATTAATTAAAACGAAACACTCACTATTCAAACAATGCGTGAATAGATCCTAAAATGCAGACTTGTCCCTTAATTTACGTCATTCGATCTTCCTTTGTTACCACCAGCAATTAAAACAGGAATAATAAAAATGGCGGAATTTTAAAAGCTTCAATATGCCTTTTAAAATGTTTGGCGGATTTCATAGTGATTTTGCATTGTTTTGTTTATTTTTTTAAGTGAGTGCTGGAGTGAAAGCTGAATGTTTTGGCTATGAAAATATTCGGGAATGCTATGCAGTAGGTACCGACTACAATAAAACTATGTAAGTAATTGAAAGATGAAAATTTTTGAACAAATACCTACGCTACTTATTATTCGATAACGGAATTATCAACTATTTTAATAACAAACGGTAAAAACACACATTGTTATCATCTGTGTTCGTTACTGGTACTCCAAAATCTATCGATCATTTTGACACGATGACTAAAGTAACTGCAGTATCTTCGCTCACCTTTAAAAGTTGTAACACTTTTTGAAGTACACTTAACAAAAAAATAAGTACCGTCAAACTCAATAGACAAAAAAATAAGTACCGTCAAACTCAATAGTGGCAAAAGAAACTTTAACAAAAAAACAAAAGGGGCTCACCCACCTCTAGTTTCCGCCACTACTCGGATAAAGGAGGGCTCTTGAAATTCGGCGCGCAGCCGGTCAGCTTCGGCAGGGTCCTTAGCCGAAACCCAAATTATACGTTGCGACTAAATTGTCTCCGTTGGCCTATCTGCTTGATTTTGAGATGTCTGCGTACCGTCTGCATAATAAAGACGATAATATTTGCTGCCGGAACTCGAATCTGAAATATTTTTGCGTTTGTGCTTACGGATTTCAAATGGTTTATTATTTACTAGCTTCTGCCCTCGCTATGAGTTCTTTTTAACCGACTTCAAAAAGGAGGAGGTTCTCAATTCGTCGGAACCTTTTTTTTTTTTTTTTTATTTTTTTTTTTATGTATGTTCCCCGATTACTCGAAGATGGCTGGACCGATTTCAAAAAATATTTTTTTACTTTCTTCTTTTAGCTCGGCTCCTAAGAGTTCTAGCGTGATGTTAAATAGCTAAGTATAAAGCCTTTCTCAAGGATTGGGCTATCAAATGCAAAAATCGGCATATAGGTAGGTAATTTTACTATGAGTATAGATTGAAGCTGCTTGACTTTTGAGTTGATAATAATAACCCAAAATAATGAGCATAATCTCAATCTGCCCTGTCAAACTCGACAGGAATCGTGAGCAATAAGAATCAACAAGAAATAATCCGACTACGTTCACATATAAAATCCCTACTTAACCTAACATAAAGCACATACGTTTCACCAGTAAAGATTTGACGTTTAGAAAATGACAAGCTTGTTAGACGTACACTCGAGGAAAGGCTTTCATTTCCAACGGTACCTACCTTCAAAACCGAGTGCACTCGAAAAGTTAATAATTCGAAACCCGTTCGTGTACTTGTCTGATTCCCCATTCATATTCATATTTATTTCGTTTCACCTATTCGCCCCAGGACGCTTCACAAAATTTAAATTTAAATCCTTAATTTTAACAAGATACGCGGCGTAACTTATATTCAAATTTTCTCTTTAAACATATTGCTCGACGGCTCGGAAGCAATCTTCATTGTGCCACAATTCCGAATCAACGGTGTTTAAGTATGATTATTCGCGAAAATCTCATATTTATGTAAATTAGACGTCAAATGAATGCGATTGTTGTTCTTTGTTCGTTCTTGGGTTGGTTGCTTAGAATTCTATTGAGGTTGAGGGTATTAATACATTCATAAGTATATGTTACTTTTCGTGTGTATTAAATCAGATTATTAGAAATTCATTTTCTCTTTAAACCATGTTTTTTTCTGATTTATGTAAATCATCATCTGTCTAGCCTTATCCCAACTATGTTGGGGTTGGCTTCCAGTCTTACCGGATGCAGTATTTTACATGGAGCGACTGTCTATCTGACCTCTAAAACCTAGTTACCGGTTAACACGTTACCCCTTGGTAAGACTGGTTGTCAGACTTTTAGGCTTCTGACGACCCATAACGACTGTCAAAGATCCAAAAATTACAGCCAGGACCAACGGCTTCTAACGTGCTTTCTGAAGCACGGAGGACTCTTGGTATGTAAAGATCACCCATCCACGGACTAAGCTCGGCAAGCGTGGCTTAACCTCATCTTACTTAGCCACAAGCTCGTTCTGATTAACTTAAATATCTAACTTTAATTTCCTTTTTTTTGTCCTTTAATTACGGCCATTGCCTTTGAACTACCTGCCAGCTCATAGTTTCAATGGGAAACTCGGCATTGGCAAAAGCAACACTGTTGCAAAGTAAAAGTTATTTATGAATAAGTTGCAACTTTCTGCAGAAACATACAAATAAATATCAATCTTCTAAATTAGAATTCGAACTCCATTCCACTCCACCTCGAAGCCAGTATAAGCTGTCATCTTGAACCATTACTAATTTATGAACTCAAATAACTATGGAGACCGCGACCAAGGAATGCAATCACCATTCGGTTAATTAATAATTCTAGACCGGTCTGAGGACATAAAGTCTGCGGTTGTGAGGGTACCCCTCCCCCTCCTATTAGTACTCCGTTTTAATACTGCCCACATTTAGCAAGAAGCACTCCCTACATATTAATTTTACGAGACTACCTCTACCTCTTATACTCTCGAACCCGACAATTTGGCTTTTCACAATTGCGGTGTACCTCGGCTAGACATCCGAATATAGGGTCTGTACAGTACATATTTATGATGTTCCTATTAGACTTTGCATAGTACTACAACTGAGGGTTCTTGAAAGTTCAGGTTTATTTTCTAAGTCGAGGCTTTTAAGTGTTAAAAGTTCCTTTTCAAGTTTTTTTAATGAGGCATCCTAATTGGGTCCTTATTATTCTTTCTGAATTTTATAATTCTTATTATAAATAAAATATAATATCAAGTTTCTACACAATGAATGCCTGAACATGGACAGCGCCGCCGAGGCCGCTCCAAAAAGAGATGGTGAGATGACCTGGACGCGTACCGCCAGGGCTGGTTCAAAGTGGCGAACGAAAAGCGAGGAGAGATTATGCTATTGCTAAGTTCTTCGAGGTGACCAAGAGACAAGTCAAGAGGACAAAGACATAGGATACTTACAGGAAATACAAACAGTAAAAAATTACATTCAATCTAACAAAATCTTGTAACAAAAAAAAAGTAAGACCTGTGCGAGGACAAAAAGGCTTCTATCTCAGCATGATACTGCGATATTTGAAAAAATAAACAAATAACTCAGCGATGGTATTCTGATAGGACCCAAAAAAAAGTTAAATAATAAAGTTATGTAGGTTAAGAAAATTCATAAAATAAATCTAATAAAACATAGTAGACAGTAGACACGTACTCTTTTATGAAAAGAATTGTGCATAATATTAAGTCATTCGCATCTCGTTATGATGGAACGGCACATAACTAAAATAAAGCCTATAGTAAAGATAAGAATAAAGGCAAGAATAAACTCAAACTCAAAGCATTTATTTCAATTAAACCATTTTACAGGCACTTTTGAATTGTCAAGAAGTAGGTCAGTCAGAAAAATGTGAAGCTAGTTGCCCATTCCAAAGCGTAGGTACCTATGGAGAAGAACGGGCAAGAAACTCCATGGACACTCTTTTTAAATTATATTTTACAAAAATATTAGTTACATCATTACTTTTGAATTTATAATTAAATAATGTGAGAACGATGTAAAAATAAACAAGACGTATGCGTTAAAAATATTTATATTTAATATATTTATATGAATATTTAAAATTAAAAATACACGTCTTCAGTATATTCCTTACTTTTTATAGCAGAAATACGTTTATTAAAAAGTCTCAAGACGATTGTTTTCAGAAATAATATCGCAACTACTTTTAATAAACGGGACTTCAGTTTAATTAATGTTTATGAAGTGTTCTCGCGTGCTTTACGTATTTTTAATAACATTTTAATATTTTAATAAAATATATATAATAAAATATACAACATGCATAAACATGATGTTCCCATTGCTGGGACACAGGCCAGTTTTTCACATGGAGAGACGGCCTATTTGACCTTTACAACCCAGTTACTGGGTAACACGATACCCTTTGGTAAGACTGGTTGTCAGACTTTCGGGCTTCTGACTACCCGTAATGACTGTCAGAGATGCACGAATGACAGCCATGACCTGTGCTTAACATGCTTTCCTAGTTAAGGAGGGGTTAACTTGATCGATTGATCAGTGCGACAGTTATTACTTAGCCACGAGAGCCATAAATGCATAAAGTGATTGAAAGTCCTAAAATAAGCCAGGCATATGTTAAACACATACGTAGTTATGTTTTCTCACTTCGGCCTGGCGTATTTACAAGATATGTCTTGGAGTCTCAAATTATTTGTTTTTAGAAAATAAATTAACAGCAAAACCTTAATTCAATACAACCACTTCTTAGAAACACGCTTCATTCACCTTACTATCAATTCAGTTTTAACGTTAAATATAATCTGAAGTTAAACCTGATATCACAAAACCTTTCATTATCAAAAGGTCGGGATGTAGTCTCGCCAGACATTTTCCTAGGGCTTTAATGAAACCACATACTAACGTATAACGATTCGTTTACGTTATGGTCTGTTCCAAAAGTATCTGATGAAAATGTAAACAAATGAATCAGAAAAAGTTCCTTTGTATGCTAATTTGTAGTACCACTTACAACTTGAAAGCTTTGATTATTTGAATGCTTTAACCCGAAATTTTAATTTTAAATGACAGATGTATTTTATTTGACAATTGAAGTTTAATTGAAGTTTTCGTCGTTGATTTTGAAATTAGAATTTACTAATGAGTGTGATATTAATTCGCTTTAATCAGCGGTGCCGAAAGAATATAACCTGAACAGGTATTGTTTACAATTTTATGAGATACCTTAAGAACAGACTATACGTTATTATGACGGCAGAATTTAGTTACCGAGAGTTTTAGACGTGATCCTGGTTTGTTCCTTGTGTAATTATATTTTAGAAGTTTGTGTCTGAGTTTGTATTTTATTAAGGATTATGTTGTTATTTATAGAAGAGGAAATTTTTGTAGTATTTTCTTGATACTGGTACCTTCAGGTGTGGGTATAGTCTGATTGTGATAAATGGTTTTATTTCTGTATATGTAGATTTATACAAGCACTTTTAAACGACAATCGTATTTAAAAAAAAAACTAGATGAGGTCGGCGTTTCCTATCCGACTTATACTCTGAAAAGAAAGGCCAAAACGAATTCAGAGGTCACAGTCTCTTTTATTTAATAATAATATCGCGACCCCCGACACAGAACCAAACCAACAACAACACACAAGAACAACACAGAAGTCAACAAATCAAAATTATAGGTGGTATATAATACTCATTACCAAAAGTTAACTTAAAATAATATGTACTTCTTACCTATTGCTCTTGTTTCCCAAACCCAATACAAAGGTAAGGCTTTATCGGGGTCGCGAATTCGATCCTCAGACAAATTCAGATTGGAATATTAGGCTATCCGCAACAGTGGATTTCAATGCCAAGACTTTCGTACTAGCGTACCATTCAAACAGTTTTTCGAATCAGCGTGTTCGCGACAACGTCATTCGATATAGCGGTTTTCGATTTTATGAGTTTTCGAACTGGCGTACCACTCTTAATTTTTTTCGAAATAGCGTGCGTCGCAATAACGTCATTCGAATCTTCATATCACTCCCGTGACTAATAGGTACCTACTCAAAAATCCTAAACAAAATATTAATCAAACATATATCTTCATTTTACACGTACAATCCTTATTATTTATATTATAGAAACTACAATTTGATTTGACGAAATGGAAATCTTAATCCAACTGTATTCATATTTGACAAGTGAAGCGTGAAAAATCTCTGCAAAGAGCATGTAAGCTTCAATAATCCCAATCTTGGAGAATTTCGTAGTTTTGGAGTAATATTGTGCGTGACAGTTTGCGTGTTAAGGGCAGGGTTACCACGTCACAATTTATTGGAGACGAAGTGAAATTATATCGCTCATTTGGAGAAACATCGACGACGTAACTGCTGTTTTACTTTTTTTACGTCTTTGTTTTTCCCAACGTAAATACGTTTCTAAGTGTTTTGTTATATTTAACTAATTTTTCTGGAAAAATACATTTACGACGATGTTTCTCCAAATGAGCCTTTTTTAAGCAGTATTTTTTTTTCGAGTTCTTTATCTTGGGTACTGATATTATAAATATGGTATAATTTGTTAGTTTGTATGTAAGGGACAATCGTCAGAACTACTGATCCAATTCCAAAAAATATTTTGCTAATGGGATGTTACAGTATCGCCGAGTGCCTTAGGATATTTCTAGAAATTTCATGCGGGAAGCAACTTGTTTTTTTTATGAATTTATGTGATGTATTCGTTTATTATGATTGAACGACGACGTTACGGTTAAAATGAATAAAATTGGGCGAGAATATTTTAGAATACATACTTATTATATACTAAGTATTGTGTAAGGATCGTAGCAGGTAGCGTTCTGTAATTTTCTGCTTAACCGTATGGGAAGAAGGCGTGAGTTTATTTAGGTGTATATGTTATGTTATTTTATTAGATATTTGCACACCTATTAAGGTAGGATATGGTTTAAAGAACTGCTGTAATTATGTATCACCTCATGTACCTACCCATATTCAAGCAAATAAATGATTTGATTTGATTTATCTACTTAGGAGATGAAAGCCAGAACCTAAATCATACATATAACAACCCAGGACATATCGTCATGGCGCGACCCGACCCCAGATAGAGAAAAAGAAGGATACATACTTACTTATACCTTTACGAAAATGATCGTCGACCAAAAACCGGAAATTAACAACATTCAATAATACATTACTTTATATTATCATACACATAAGGAATTTAGGTAGGTACATATTTATACTTCGAAGCCCTCTTTATACGGATTTTTTTTACATAAACTGCATTTTGCATTGCGTACATTTTATTAACATTATATTTTTCTAATAAAATAATAATCATTTATGTGTGCAAACCCTGCCTTAACAACGTGCGTATGACGGAAGCGAGAACGCCGCTCGTGCGATAAACGTTCCGTTCCGTACCGTACCGTATGTATGATGTAGATAACAGAGTACTATCTTCCTTCCTAATGAAAATATGCGACACAATAGCCAGACGGAGGTTAGTAATAATCAGGAGATTTACGGAAAACGTTGCGTTAGGAGCCTGTTTTGTTATAAGTAGGAATTAACTTTGTTTTTGTTTAGGTAATGAAGCTTACCACAACTTAATATAATAATAATAATAATTTATATGTGATATTTAATGAAATAAAGGACAATAATAATAATAAACATTTATTTCAGACAATATCCATATTTTAACACACACATTTAAAAAACTAATTCACATCAAAATAAAACAAACGAAACACAAAACAACACAAAATAAAAAGCAGTTAAAAGACCGTTACACACATTAGGACCGGGAGGAACTGTCCACTGCTCACAGTGCAGTGTGCAAACGTATCCAGTGGCGCAGCAGTGGAGAGTCCCACCTGTCCGCGAACACGCTTAATAAACTGTTGCTACTGGACCTAACACGACTCAGCAGTGACGCACACTGCTTCCTTATAAGAGCATGAAACCCATCAGTGTGTGCTTCTGCGAACATAGTCGAAGCACTGCAGAATCGTGGCGAAGAATATAAAATAACGAAATACGTTTAGGATTTGGTTTCTATTTATGAATAAAAATAGGAAGCCAAGATAGGAATAGTAGCTAGAATATCACAAGACAAGATACTTTATTTTATAATTATGTCGAGGTCATGACGAGCAGTTTCTCACACGGACAAGTATACGTCGCCTACTCCTGCGTCACCATTTCTGACTCTCTTTTTATTTTGGCTGCTGAAACAAACGTAGTTATGCAACAGGAAAGTTTTATAAAAGTGCGGCTGTTATTTTAGTAAATTGTGGTGTCTTACGACTAACACGCGAATGAAGTCGCAGGCAGAAGCTAGATTTATAATAACTATGTATCTTCTATACATTTTATAAATTAATGTCGCTTTTCGTGTTGGTTTGTTTGACCACGTTGTTCTTCTAAACGACGCAACGGATTTTCATGCGATTTTCGCCATCAGCTTTATGTGTAGGTATAATACATACATTAAGATTATTTTATCAAGTTGTAAAAACCGTGCGAAGCAGGGGCGGGTCGCTAGTCTATACATATTATAAAATAAAAAAAATCTTGTCGTTCTGTTTGACCGCGTTGTTCTTTCTGAAGTACGCAACAGTCCACAGTTTCACATAATTAATTTGGTGAAATTAAATTGCATTGGCTATATTATAAGAGAAGGCAAAGAAACTCAAACTCAAATCATTTATTTTAATTGAATAATTGTCAAGAAATATGAAGCTAGTTGCACATTCCAAAGCGTAGGTACCTATGGAGAAGAACGGGCAAGAAACTCCATGGACACTCTTTTTAAATTTTATTTTACAAAAATATTAGTTACTTCATTACTTTTGAATTTATAATTAAATAATTTGAGAACGATGTAAAAAAATAAAAAGCCGTACGCGTTAAAAGCGTCCAGAGTACAACAAATAGTACTAAAACAACAACCCAAACATAAAATAATTAAAAATAAACTACGGATAGATTGTGTAAAAGTTGACTGCTAAAGATGTACAACATTGATCCCTTATAAATTGGATGAGGGCAGAAACATAATAAGTTTAAACACAAATTACAAAACTTGCTGTAAGCAATGGTTATAAAGTCACGTAACTTAATTATAAAGTTGGACATGTTAATATTACATACGAGTATCTAGAATAAACTTTGTATCCAAGTTATATGACTTATGTTGGTCGTACATTGTGTCTTTCATACAACGAAGCAAATTGCAATTAGTATCAGAAACTTCTTGAATGCATGTTTGGGATAAGTAATGCCAGTTAGAAGTTGTATTCAAGTTTTACTTATGTCACTATTGAAGGGCCTGGTTTTGGAATTCTTAGGAATAGGTATACCATATTTACCGAGATCCCTCCGTGCCTCGGAAAGCACTTTAAGCCGTTGGTCCCGGCTGTCATTCGTGGATCTTTGACAGTCGTTACGGGTAGTCAGAAGCCCGAAAGTTTGACAACCGTCTTACCAAGGGGTATCGTATTACCTAGTAACTGGGTTGTGGAGGTCAGATAGGCAGTCGCTCCATGTAAAATACTGGTATTCAGCTGCACCCGGTTAGACTGGAAGCCGACCACAACATAGTTGCGAAAAGGCTAGGCTTATGATGATGAGGTATGCTATATTTCTATGAATTATGTTGGTATTTATTCGTAAAGATTTAAAACGGTTATTAGCATTTTTTTTATTTATTTGTATAGGTTACGAGTATAATACTACCTGCGCAACTAACTGTTTAGACCATACTAGCTTCTAACTTCGTCCGCGTGAAATTTCACCCTCTTAGGGGTGGAATTTCGAAAAACCCTTTCTTAGTGGATACCTACTCTTCACAAAGAACACACCCTCCAAATTTCATGTCTCTAGGAGCAGCGGTTTAGACTGTGCGTTGATATATCAACAATCAGTCAGTCAGTCAGTTTACCATTTTATATATATATAATATATATAATATATATAGATTTGTAGCCTTGCAAGGCAGCGCATAGTGATAGGAGGACCTACAACAATTATTTTATTTTATAACATAATGTACTACAGCATCTTTTATGTGTCACAAATAAAATAATGTTGAATATGAATATTCTTAGTTAATATTTCCATAACCAACACTCTTGGCCAGTGGTTTCTGAGTTTTAGAGTGTTTTGCCAATATCTTTATTGGATTTAACTAGAACGAGATTTAAAGTGGCTTTGACATACTTCAATGTTTTTTTTTACCTTTTGCAGCTGCATTTTATTAAAAACTGAAGGTTTCAGACTATTGACGAACTTGACCATTCTATAGACACCATTCGGTTCAGCTACCTATAAGACTTTTTACATGTAAGAGACGGGGTGCGGCAGGGTAGATGTGGAGGTATGTCGAAAACTATGTTCCTATCCCCTACGTGTCCTAAACAGGGACTTAAAAAGGTTACAGAATTCTCACTGTTACATATTGAATTGATATCAGAATCAAATATTATGTAACCCTTATAAATATGTATTTCAATATGTTAAACCTAAAGACTTATTTACGTGTTACAATATATAAAAATAAAAAAAAATACTTAATTGTAACCGATAAACGCGGCGTTGCCAAAATAGCCGCAATCCCGACTGGATTGAGGCTATTTTGCCATCGCCGCGTCTATTGTCCGCCGCGCGTTTTTGCGGTACCGTGCAATTATACCTACAAATGCTTATTTCTGTTACACATATAAAAGCTTACACTTTGATTTTGTAACATTATTGTATCTGTTACATTTAAAAGTATTTTTCTTCTAACACAGTGTTAAAAACACTTATTACGGTTACAGTTTGAGTCCCTGGTCCCAAATATTGCAGTCTACGTGACCTCTGCTACCGACGACGCCATGTGGCAAAATTTTGGGCCAACTAGATCTGAGAAAAGTCGTGCCAGCGACACGGAGAAGAAATACATTGATGATCTCTTCCAATCCCATATTATAATTTTCAATTAACATCTCTCAGACACCAAGCAATATAAAACTTTATTTCGCATTCATAGTTTAACGATGTCAAGCATCCTTAACAGTCATAAATCGCCTCGAGGGACAGCAGGACATTATTAAAATACCGCATCACAGTTGTGACACGTCTCTAATTAAATTTCACACGAGATCGTAAAATTTTAACGACCCTTTAGAGTTTTAGACGGTTTATTGATGTTGGAGTTAGTGTTAGGAGATATATTTCGATGGCCGTTGAGGGGATTGTGCATATACTCGTATGACTGGACGGAAAGATCAAGGTTGATCTGAGTTGATGTAGCGAACTTAGAAGTCAAAACTTATTTATTCAACAATATGAATCTGCCTAGACTTTTCCCAACTATATTGAGGTCGGCTTCCAGTATTTTTCTTGGAGCGACTGCTTATCTGACCGCCACAACCAGTTACTGGGTAACACGATAGCCCTTGGTAACGGTTGTCAGACTTTTGGGCATCTAACTGCCCGTGACGATTATCAAAATGCTACGAATGACAGCCAGAATCAACGCCTTAATTAACGTACTTTCCGAGGCACGGAGGGGTCTCGATATAAAATGGATGTTCTCCCATCTACGAACCAACCGCGGCAAGCGTTGCTTAACTGTCAATCGATCAACCGTGTGACTGTTATAATTTAGCCCCTTATTTATTGCACATTTACTAAAAATTAAGTGTCATTTGAAGTGTTTACGAAATACTGTCTTTGAAAAAAATGTCTATCCTTCAATGTGTTGCAACTTCAAACCTGCTGAAAAAATAGCGTTGCCGGCAGCAAGACCATGATTACGCAACAAAATGAAAGCTAGGTAGAAAATCGACACAAACCTACTTACAAAACAATACGGTATTAGGATTTGTTCTCCAGGTTTCAGCAAGTGTAGCCACCGTAAATCCAAAGCTTCTTAAAAATATACACACCGCATATAATGTTTCTGGGACACAGGCCTCCTCTCTGTGAGAGGGAGTGGGCTGTATCCACCACGCGGGCCCAGTGGGGGTTGGTTGATGTCACATGCCTTCGAATTTTTGGTACTAGGACATGTCGGTTTCCTCACGATGTTTCTTTCACCTTTTTGAGAGCAGTGGTGATGAAATAAATTACACAAAGTAAAGCGCCTGTGTTTACGTCTCGGCCGTATTGGCCGGTATAACTGGGCCACAACTGCTCTACATAAACCTACTTACAGAAAGGGTATTAATTACGATCTATGCTTCAGGTTTCAGCAAGTGCAGCCGCTGTAAAGCCAAAGCTTCTTAAAATATACACAGGATGGCTAGATACAGGCACGCAGCCTTCGCCAATGCCCACAATAATTATATTTGCTTCTACAAGGAAAAGCAGTAGGTTTTCCTTGCTTACCACTCGACTAAGTATAGTCGAGTGGTTTTCCTGCAATCAAAGAAAATACTCCCGGCAGTATATAATTCTAATACAATACTAACACATTAGAAACACGGTAACGTACCGTATGTACACAGTGGGCCGAGTAATGAATGCTCCTGAGAATAATAAGCTAACAAAAGAAAATCGCTATTTGTTTTCCGCATTTTTCCTTCCCTAGCGGCGGATCACGTCATTATTCTATGGATCGAGGCTTTTATTCTATTTTGGGTTCCGTATGGAGTTTGGGTATTATCTACTTCAGAAGACTCGTTAGCGTTGAAAGTGATTTGTGCGCTATACATGCGAATACCTACGTAATATGTTGCCAAATCTGAAACTTGAAAACCGAACGGCTTGGGCAGTGCTATAGGGAAACCCAATGATAATAAGAGTTAGATAGATTACCTACCCTACATTTGATCTTCAAAAACGACACATAGTACATAAATAATGTGATATAGTATATGTCACACTATATATGACAAGAGGAAGTAGGATAGATGTCGTAATTATCGGGAGGAAAAGAGAGACAAGCATATTAAGTTGCTTCTTGGACAATGAGTTCAGGTGTGCCACCCAGCTCAGTTTTAACGTGTTAGACGCGCTTCGCAATTGGCACGTTAAAAACGTTACCGTTAAATGTTGGACGCGCTCCGTAATTGGCACGTTAAAAACGTTAAACCCGTAACTGTTAACGTTAAAGATTTAGATAGCTAAATCTTTTTACTTATTCCTAATATGTAAAAAAATGTGCAAATAAAAAAATTCAATCTTATTATTTAGTATTTATTGTTATTATTTAGTATTCAACGATGAGTTTACACAGTACGAAATGAGATATGGTTTAACTTGTAGCAGACAAATATTGGATAAGTGTAATGTCTATTATATATTATTATTGAATTAATAATTTAATTCAAAACACAAGTAAATGAACAAACAACAAAAGTTTATGAAACAATAGTCTCCATAAACATAAACTTGCTAAACCAACACCAAAATGAACAGACCTTCAAAGACACGAAACAACTTTTATCTATATATTTATCCTGTTACTAAGGATCCGCTGTCCTATTTTCTCTTCACAAATGTACAGAAGTAGTGCTTAAAACTAGCTTATGGATAATATTAAAAATGAAGGGATCCTCAACATCCTATCTATACAATTAATGAGTTTTTAATAAAGTATATTTAAAAAATATGTAGTGTTAAGTATTGTACGGTGGTACGGAACCTTCCGTGTGCGAGCCCGACTTGCACTTGGCCGCTTTTTCGCTTTTATAGAAAGTCGTGTAGTAATTAAAGATAAATATAATATAAAACGTTCCACTTCACGAAGATCGTGTCTCGTTTAGCTTTTGTTTTGTTGCTGTAGATAGATTGTCAGCCATTGTTTATTTAATCTGTGGAGAAAAGAATAAATGATTTATAAGTTACTTTTAAAAGAAACAATAGATGATGTACAGTCACGAGATGATCAAAACCATAGACTATTATAATAAAATAGGTCTTTTCTCAAAGCTGCAGTTTTTATTTTACTAGAAAAAGTCTTTTGAATTTTGCGAAACAGTAAGATATTTATGCTCGTGACTGTACAATAAAGTAACAAGTTTCAGACGCCAACAATCAAGCTACCCGAAACTGTCAAATTTTCCCAATCAACTTTAAACCTTATACTTTAGCAATAAAGTTGAAAACCTATTAAAGAAATTTGACATATCTATTGTAGTAGCTTGATGTGCTGGCGTCTGTATGTACCTACTTGTTTTTTTTTATTGCGGGTAATGAAGCTTTTGCTTGTTCAATTAAAAATACAATGGCGGTACCAAATTAGTCTACTGGTTGTAGTCGAGTTTTTTTTACCTCACTCGACGATGTTATTTTAGAATAATTTTACGTTGTCGGTCATTTATTTTGGCTTCCATTGTCCTTCAGCAGTTCTTTTGTCGGGGTAAAAGTAAAAGCTACAAAAAAGGAAAATAATAGGCTGACTATTTAACTGAGACGTAGCCTGAGGTAGCAGCGCGGTGCGGGAGGGGTGTTGGGGTGACGTGTGATACCGCATTTACACAATTGTGCTCGCTATTCGCCTCGTGACTCGACGAACGATTCGACGAACCATTCGTATACGAGGGCCGTCGCGAACTACAGTACTGTTCACACATTCGCGGGGTGAAGTATTTTGACCACGCGAGCCACAACGCGAGCACTCGAATCGCGAGGCGAGTCACGAGGCGAATAGTGAACGCACTGTTTACACATGCGGGTTCGTTATTCGCCTCGTGGCTTGCCTCGCGGTTCGCGCGATTGTGTAAATGTGGCATGAGAGAGCTCAGTGTTTCGTCAATTTGTGACAACTATCACCCACCGAAATTGACTCATGTCGGACTTTGTTATCGAAGTCGAATCGTTACCTAGTTACGTCATGTCGAAGAAACGCTTTGTCGGAGTACAGTAGTGTCGGACTTAAGATATTTCGAACTAAAATATTTTCGAAATGAAGACGTGTCGGAGTTCCATATTGTCGAAATAAAATCTTGTCGTATTACGGTTTGTCGAAATTCAGTTGGTAAGTCGTAAGTCTAAATTACCTTCATATTTATCAATTCCCGAAATTATTTTCAGCCAATAAAACAGTATTTTTTAGAAAAAGTTTCATAAGATCGTCTAATTCCTTCTTGTCAAAGTATAAACTAAAACGCTACACCTTCGCACTATACCCTCACACATCGTATTAGTTGAAAATAAAGTTCTAACACAAAATGTAACAAGTTATAAGTGAGCGGGATTGTGACCAGACTACACCTGTTTGTTCCCACTGTGCCCTCGACAAGAGAGCACAGTGGATTCTTAAGTTTTCTTTACATCTCTCTGTTGATAAATGCTGTATTTTAACGAATGTTTTAATGATTTTGCTGCATAAACTTTAACTGTCACTGTATGACTTTCACTGGATGATTGGACAAGCCCTTGACTCTTACGACACTCCTGGGAATCGATAGCCTGATCTAATCTTAGCCAAAAGCATACATCATACAGCCAGACAGTCATCGTGCCATCTAAAATCATAAAAGTGTTTATTTTCAAACATTCAAGATGCCCAGTATATCCTGACCCCTCACACCATCGCTGATTGTTGAGACACACGTCAAACGAAACGTCAAATCCAGTACATTTGGACTTAGTTCCGTTTTTGTTCGCGATTCAAATTGTTCTGGTCTATATAATAAGACCAGGCGAAACTACCCGACACATTGACGTAAAATAAGCAATTTCCTTTTGTATCAACCAAGGTGTTTGCTGTTTATGACGCCAGCTTTACGATTTGTTTGTGTTTGAACCACGGAGCGGTTTTAAAATCGAATTTCTAAAGTAGTTTCAATAAACGTGAACGTAAACTGTAATGTTTTATTAAAATAAGTTACTTAGACTGTCTGGTTTGCGTTTATGTTGACTTTAGTAGTTTATAACTGTTTTGTTACCACAGTATTTAATTTTGTGTTTATGTTGGTCTGTTGGTGTAATGGACGCTTGGATAGATGGTTGATAGTTGGCAAACTGTTGATGTTGATCCTTTAAATTATTCTAGTTTTTGGTCTGGTGTTCTTGCGTTTCGATATTGGACTAGCACAGCACAGTCACTAAATCAATTAACGCCATCAACGTTTCAATATTTAATTTAATTTTCTCAGAATGGTCATTCAATTAAAATACGTGACTGTAGGTGCAAGACTTCAGTTTATCCAATCCTTTTACTAAGCGCCTTTGTTTCTTTAAGAAAAAGTGAGCTTGTAAAGAAAATTATCCACCCTAGTGTTTGTTTTCATGGCAGGCAAAACCCGAGGGACAATTCTCCTATTTTTAAGAACGTTCACAGTCTGATTTTACCGCCATTTCTCTACATTTTTGACAAGTTTTTGACATTGTTTGTCGCTGAGATGAGATTGCGACTAGATTTCAAACGTTTCTAATTACGGAAATTGACCTTCTGGTTTCAAACCATTAAAAAAAACCTTTCCAATTTCGACTGAAAGAACCACAATTGCGACAACCAACCTCAAAATAGAAAAATATATACAAAACAGCGTACAATCAAACATTCACATCAGGAAAACACCGATAAAAGACTCGAATCAATACATCCACAATAGAGGAATCAAAACATCGTGGATGTCGTTGAAAAACACTGTAATTTTAGTCAGGGCACATTCTGTTGCCTGTTAAAAAAGAAACGCAAACGTGAGAGGAATGAGGAACAAAATGGCCGACGGACTGCATGGACGAATGGACACGGAATATATTAAAGAGGAGATACTGGATTGTGGAGCTGTGCGTTTTAGTTGGATGGTGGCTCGGAAGTACTACTTTCAGTGCGAAAACTGCTTAAGAAAAAAAGATTTTCAAATCAATATGTAGGTACTTTACGCTTGTTCAACAAGCATTCAGTCTGCCTAGCCTTTTCCCAACTATGTTAGGGTCAGCTTTCAGTCTAACCGGATGTAGCTGAATAACAGTATTTAACATGGAGCGACTGCTTATTTGAATTCCACAACCGAGTTATTTCGTAACACGATAGCCCTTGGTTAGAAAGCGCTTGTTCAAGAATAAATGAACTTAATTTGTAGTCACTATAATTCGCTCAAACATAGGCAAGGAAGCAGGAAGGCTTTCTCGCTTCTTAGGTTTCAATAAATCACGGTGCAATGCAAAAAGTAACGTAATTACGTCGCATATTTGAATTTTTCATCATTTATTTATGGAGAAATAACGCAGCACGTCAGTAAATTCTGTTTAATAAAGCGTATGAGATACTGTCAATATCATACAGATATAAAAGACGAGACAAAGAAGCTACCGGTTAACAACCAGGGCCACTAAAAACTAATATTTTTTATAGAACTTCCCACTGGATATCGTCTCCTAGGCGTAAATAAATCCCTTTCCCCAACAATTCCTTCTTTTATTCCCGAACTACGGTGTATATTATTGAAAACGTGTTCATCCGTGCGGCCATACATATAAATGTGACCAAACTCAGTATCTTTTGTGAGACATTGAGGCTTTCTTTTCACGGTACATTTGCCATATGAAATAAGATTTCGATTAGTGTCCTTACAATTTAAAAGCGTCACTAGGATATAAATTGTGGAAAAATGGAATTTTATTTCGGATAAATTGTCTAGGGTGTTTCTTCATTTTGTTGTCAATTTATGGAGAGGTATAATTCAAAATTTCTGTCTGATCAATGATCACATGGGAGACATTATTGAAGGATTTAAACTACCTATAAAGAATAATTTCTATTTTGCAATTTTCATGCTTTTAAACATTGTTTTACTTCTTTCGTTATCTATATTTCGACAGGCTAAGCAAAATGTCATACATTATAAAATTAAATCCTACCAAGTAATATTATCAATGTGGAAGTTTGGATGTTTAGATGTTTGTTACTCTATCACGCCAAAACAGCTGAACGATTTGGTTGAAATTTACCATACCTACTGATACTTTATTACTTGGATTAACTTATTGGATACTTTTTATCCGAGTAGTACGTGGGATAATTTCCGACCCTAAAGCAGCCGTAGCTGCAGGCAAAAGTTAGTACTTAATATCAGAAACAGCCAGTCAGTTCGCATACGTCATCAAAGTTCACGGCCTTCAAAGTTCACGCATAATTGAAAACTTTGATAAGAATCCTAAACTTGGCATTATTTGGGGGTTAATAACTTGCCAATGTCGAATACAAATCTTTCAATTATACGAATAAGTCCGAGTAATATTCGATTAATCGTATGAATCGGTTTGGTCAAATTGAATCACGAAAAGGTCAAATAATCAATATTATATGGAGTTTAGTATTCATAGTGAGTTAGCCTTTAGGGTATGACGCAGATGTACGAACGTTGGAGGGATGGGTTATAAATATTGGGTTAATAAAAGAAATGTATACCTAGGTTACAAATTTTATTAATTATACTGCTACCTAATGAAACGGTAGCAATGTTTTCTAGTTCATTCAAAGGAGAGTTAAGAATCATATTGAAATTATTCACGACGGCTACATTATTTTTATGTTTAGAAAAGTGTCTTAAATATACTAAGTAACTATGTAACTAACATTCAGAATTTTAAAAAGAGTTCATCAGGTCTAAAACTTTTATTTTTTACATGGAAACATAATTATTCAAATGTCATTTACATTTTAAGAATGTGTCAAAATAAAAAAACATTCCATCCACTATAATCACATTAATAAACCAAATGGCTGCTAATGGGGAAAATAAAATGGCTGCTATCTCTCAAACAAAAGAGAAATTCAAAGATCCGTCTGTCTAATCTAATTTAATCTTAAAAGGATTGACTTCTGTATCGGATATTGAAAGCACTTGACTTCGTCGAAGGTAGAACTCAGACCTATAAAAATGAAGCCATCAATTTTATTATGTCTCCTTCTACCAATACATTGTGCTGTAGTTTGAATTTAAATGTTGTTTTTAAAAGAAGTTATTTAGCAGAAGGTAGAGATTTTAAGTCGGATTAATTTTAAAAGTCATCATCATCATCATTTCAGCCAAAAGACGTCCACTGCTGGACATAGGCCTCCCCCAAGCACTTCCACTTCGACCGGTTTTGTGCTTCTCGCATCCAACGGGTTCCTGCGGCCTTCACAAGGTCGTCGGTCCACCTTGTGGGAGGCCTTCCAACGCTACGTCTTCCGGTACGTGGTACGCGGTATTTTAAAAGTAATTTCTATAAATCTACATGTAATATTGTACGAGTCGTGTATATGTGGCGAGCCGCCCCGCAGCCCAAAATAAAAAATGTTCGGGGACACGGGGAGCCAAGTCCGCCGAATCGGGGCGCGTGAGTGGCTAAATAATGTATCTTAAACATACACAGTTAAATAAAATTAATAACAATTAACATTCTAGCCATGGGACCTTTTTTTTGTTTCAGTATTTAACAATATTAAACTTAATTTGTGATTATTTGGTAACAATACCATAAAGTTTGTGTTACAATCGCCCTGCGCGTTTCTAGTGCCCTATTATCAAGGGTAGTTTATTTCGTACCAATTTTTACGCTAATTATTTTGTTTGAACAATTCAGTTTTCTATTTTTAGTAAAATTATTTATTTTATTATTTTAACACACTGATAACAACATGTAATGCCGCTGTACTATTTAATGTGTTATCCCAATCGATACTCTGTTTACAGTTTTCATGACGTTGATTTTAACCATCCACAAACATATCAAATTAATATTTTCCAATTCAATCAAAACAATCTTTGTAACCATTCCTCTCCCATTAACAATATTTTCACATGAATAATGTTAGTCAATTAGTACGAAATTAACCCCACCAATGCGACTGGCATTTAGCATGAGAAGGATGAACACCATCGGGTTAACATATAGCACCAATCTACTTGTACCATAATATAACGGTCGGTACAATTTGTTCAAATCCAAGTGAATTTTTCTTTCCTCTGGACTGTCACCGAGTAATTTACGAGGGGTCCGTTGTGTTTTAATACCTTTTCATTAACAATTTTAAGGTTCACTTTATTGAAGTCGTAAATAACTCGTACAATTGCCCAAGTGCACTGTCAGAGTTGTAATTTGGAAAAAAAAAGATTAAATTGGTCCGAGGACTGTAGGTACAATTATTTTAATGTCCCCGTAAAAAAGTTGGGTGATAATTAATTGTACCGTTTCATGTTTACGCTAATAAATAAAAAGGAACATGAATTTAACGATAAATTTAATGAAAATGTTTTCATATACTTTAAAACTGTAGTGGTAGTAAAAACAATTTCAATCCAATCAACTCGGTTTGATCGGATACAGTATGAACAGAATACGATAGTAGCTTCGTTTTGAAACTTCAGTAACAACGTACCGCGAACTAACAACTACGCAATTGGAGGTTTAAATATTTAAAATTAAATTGTCACCTCTTTTCCATTAGCCAGAAAATCTAGCATGGTTTCCATTCCCTTAAATTATTAATTAACCCGCCATCGCCGCGTTGGGATTTATTGGAAAGGGGAGAGGAAAAAAATAAATCACATAATGAAATCGGAGCCACCCCGCGGTCTCTACTCGAATACAAACGGTTACCATTCCGATCGAGCTCGTCCATGCGCGAAATCGTCATTAATATCGTACGGGAGCGCGAAAATACTAAACAATATGAGTAGGTATCGAAATTTTTATGTTCATTACCCTTTGTGCGCATTCCATGATATTCTAACCTTTGATTGACTTCACGAAGTTCTGCCAGTAGAATGAATGTTATGTCTGGTTTGTATCCATATGTTACGAATTAGCTAATGACTTGCCGAGGTAGTAACTTTTACAATTTTAACAAAAAGGGCGGGATTTGTATTGTATTGTCTCCGAGCCCCGAGATACAGACTAACTGTCTAGTTTTGGGCTCACTGGCAAATATATTGTAACCAAACTGTAGAATATATCTTAAGCTACTTATGTGAACCTGCGTACTGTATTACCTGCACAAAAAAGAAATCTATACAAATCCTGCCTTGCAAGCCAGAAATTTCATTTGTATAAGTAGGTACAGTTCTGTCTTATACAATTTGTATTAGAGACAGAAGTATACCTATTTAGGTAATGTCAAACAAAGTAAAACTCGTCCACTTATGCATCAATCTAAACTTGGGCTAGACATCTTCATTTAACTTAAAAGCATCTCATATCTTTTGGTTTTCAATGCAATATCTGCAACTAATCAAATCAATCAAACAAGTCCCTACAGTACGAAAGAGACTACATTTATTTACTTGTCTATGCATTTATTTAAAAGCAAGCTCATTTATTTATGCCATTCAGCTTATCTGCCTCACATATATGTGGTCTGACTTCTCAGTAGAAATTTATTGAGAATTCGATACAAGTTTTTTACCATTTGCAGTATCAAACGGTTCTCTGCCACAAGAGACCGATAGCTAATGCAGACTTCATGTCCAAAATATAATATTCTCAATGCTAAAAAGTTTTATTGGAAGTTGTTGAATACATGTACCTAAGCCTGGATGTGTATTGCGGTTTATAAAAAGTAAATACTTAATATTGGGACAACAACATTGACTTTGAAATGATCTGCAATTAAACAAACAATAATGATAAATACAAATCACAATGTCAATAATCACAAGCAAGAAAATCGACCTACGAATCGTCATTAAAAAAAGAAGACTTTAAAATCATAAATCAAAGGAAACTGATTACAGTATTGAAATTGGTTTAGCAATAAATACCAACAAACTAAACCGTCAAATTCATAAAAATGATATAAAATCAGTTTTAATGAATATTAATCCATCCTACTCCGAAATTAATAAAGCTGACCAAAAAGCAACAAAAACAGGAGAGCCAGATGAAAACATAAACAAAATAAAAGAACTCACTCATCCCTCAACGTATATATCTGTAATTATAAACAAAGTAAAAACGACCAATGAAAAACCCAGAAGGGACTTTAAAAGCTACAAAATATTTGTCCTAATAACACAAGAATAAAATGAATCGATTGCAACGCAAGTACACGCCACCCCTCGTATAATTTGATAGTCTATACATGCGCTTATGAAGCATTCTGACCTTGGGGAAGTCTGGTAACCTAGCAACGCCAGTATTGTACTTGGGCCCCCTAGGAGGGTCTAATCTGCAGATAATCATACCTATAGGGTTCCTATATCTGATGTTTGTGAAGTTAGAAATGTTGGTGTTTTGGGCGTGCGCTCATTTTTTAACGACATTGGTTGTGATTTTGATTAAACTACGAAAAATTGTGACATTTTATTGTTTGGTAAGAGTAACATTGTATTTTTGTTCATGTTTCAAATGTCCGACCTGAATTTGATTCAGAATAGAGTTTTTATTGCTATATTTGTGAAACCCATTGATGAATTATTGCATTTATAAAGAGCTTCCTTTATGATTCAAATATAACGTGTCACCGTCGTCAATTCATGTCAAAGTATATGTCGAAGTTTACATCTTCATTTCTTAACACAAACGTCTTCAATTCATAAATATTAATTCCCCAGTATCAGTCTACACATTGCACTACTCAATCACTCACACCAAAAGTTCCACTGAAGGTTAGAATGACAACATATTCTAAGAATTTAATAATAATAGCTTCAAGTCCGTCATGTCCATCCGCAACTGCTTCATAGGTATTCCCTGTACATGCGTCAGCTAACCCCCCGCTTGGCAACAGGGTTGTGCCACACCCAACCCTCCCGGGCCACAATCAAACTGATGAATACTTTCAACACTATATCAACCTGTATTGATGTTTGGTACAGACCTCTGCAACTGATGGAATTGAGATGAGAAAAATTTGACGGAAATGTTATTGGGAGAATGCAAGGCGGAAAATTTGGCGTGCAGAAAGTTTGATATTAGAGATTGATACGTATCGTTGGAGAGCAAAGAGATTATAAAAGAAACTATTATACATTGAAAAGTGAGTAGTAGTTTTTTTCTTTTGAGTAGAAATGCTTTTATTGCCATGTTGTTTATTCGTTGTTTGTCAAGCAACTCTTACGTGTTGTTTTTATTGATGGTATGATAGTAGCCAAGTGTACTTAACGTTCACTTCTGTTGTATCTGCCATTTCATTAACTTTTTGTAAAACTTGCTCTAAGCTCCAAAAATCCTATAAATGACCACATCATCATATACTATCGTAATTGAATTGCCACACCATAATTGGCTTTGTTCTTTATTATTTCATCAGAAACCAATTCATGCCGTATTAAGTAATATAAATATTTGCCTCATGCTATAAATATTCAAAGAACAATGTTTAATTAATATTCACACACACGCACGTGCTTAAAACCATTTCACAATGCAGTTCGTGTATGCAGAAATATTTTTCTGTTGACGCGGCGGGACTCGCTCGAATTCCCGTCCCCCAAAAACTGCGTATATGTGCATGTTTAAAGTTATACGAAACATCTTCAAAAGATCAGCAGTGACACAGTGAACTGATGCGTGGCGACACACTTACCTTCTATGCAGTCAGCCCTCACATTTTTGTCCTTACAACACAGTCTCCCTGTGACACACTTGATGTTTCCCCCCAGTAATTACTTCCCCTTTCCCTCGCCCTTTCCCCAAACCATAATACCTAGGTACCGACTGAGTCTAGGTATATCTACATTTGGGTGCTCGACGGGTTTTGCGAGGGGAATGCTAAAAGGGTGCGAGCGTCGTGTGATATAAATTCGTATCAAAGTTATAGTGTACATGTTTGTGCGCAGGGGAGCGCGATACAGCGAGTCTGCCTTGTATTTTAAACAAATACTTTGCATGATATACACGATATCCGATACTTCACGAGCACGGGATTAAATCTGTTTACCTTTTAAGGTACACTTTGAATTAAAGACAGACGGGAAATTCATCAAAGCATTTTTGGTCCGTCGTTAAAAGGATATCAAGTCAATGCTCCGTTTTAATGAATATTCCAGTCAACCAAATAAATTGGAAGTCACCTAAAAGAGTGTCCATTAAAAGGAATCTAACATCCACCTCAAATTAACTTGGGAGAAAGTTTACCCTCAAAATAATTAAGGATTCACCACAATTATCACCGCAAAATCAAACTTCCCTTTGATCGTTATTTTGAAAAATAATAGCTTCGAATATTTACTTTAGCGTGAGCGGAATACGGTGGAAAATTGTGCAAGCGTGATGTTTAGACGAATTTGTGTGGAGAAAATTTTAATAACCAAGAGGGCGTCACGAGAAGTTTTACACTTTGCCTTTTTGTGGAATCACCAGAGGGAGCCACAGTGATAATTATAATTATTTACCAATTGTGAATAAAGTTCGGAGTAGGTCCTGCGTAATTGCGAGTCGCTTAAAGTATCATTTAATGAATAATGTTCCGATTTCAATGGGGAGTTCGACTCGGCGCCGGCCGGCGAGGGCAGAATGATCGAGGAGACGGCCCGTATTTTAATTTTTTCCTAAAGAAGTCTCGTTCTGAAGTTAAATTATTTCGCTTGAGGAAATTCTTTAGGGCTTTACAATTTGCTACTGAATGTATTTGATACTAACGCGATGTTATGAAAATCTGATTTAATAAGGCTGTGCTTCAGACAGACATTCTGTCGTAGCGAACTTATCCAATGAAAGTACTCTTTGTCATTTATCCCCACTTAAGCATTTAATTTAACCTCATTATATATTTGAAGTTGGCAATCTGCAATCTATTCACGGTTCATCCCATTTACGCGTGCAATTTGTATACATCTGTTTTAATTATTGCCAATTACATAGAAGAATGATACACACAGGTTGAAACGCCACCACATCAACCTACTACAATCTGTCAAATTTCTTTAATAGATTTTTTATTTTATCGCTAAAGCATAAGATTCAAAGTTGATTGGGAAAAATTTACAGTTTCGGGAAGCTTGATGTGCTGGCGTCTGTACATAATCGTATGAATAATTAAAGATTTCGAGCAAAGATCATCATCATCTTCTTCATCATATCAACGAAAGACGTCCATTGCCGGACATAGGCTTACCCCTAGCCTCGAGCTCCCGAGCTTCGTCGAGTAAAGATGATTATTATAAGTACCAATAATTTTACACCATCTTTTCTGAGTTCCACCTTTTTGAATGTTAATGCTATGAGCAGCTAATACTGGGTACTTTTCGTAATCTTGTCCTGAATTTAGTAATAGATCTTACGTACCATTTTCTTTGTTATTCACAGTCAATTCAAACTTCAATATTAACAGTATATTGAATAAACTAGAAGTTGATTCAGTTTCTTCTGTCTGCATTTTCAGACTTCATAACTACATACACTACAAAAATAAAAATATTATACCTCGTCAGGAAATCAGAAGTGCCTTATCGTAGCGGTACCAATACATTTCATGTCGTTACAGCATCGAATTTCCTCTGTAGCATAAAGGAAAATAGCGCGAGGGGCATGTACGATGTTCCTATATTGGTATATAACAGGAATATGTTGCCTAAAGTATGTGCTGTTAGTTTATTATATGGAGGTAGTGGTTTAAGTAAGCGACATAATAATAAAATTATGGTAGAAGACTTTTCTTCTGCGTCGTTTTTCCTTCGATAATTTCAAATAACGTAGGAAACCGTTTTTCTCAATGGAAGTAATATTATTTCGCTTACAAACAAGATCCTGCATACGTTAAGGGATGGCAATGAGGTTGATTTTATTATGAAGCCCACCGCTTACTTTCTTTAACTACCACTTGCTTTATTACTTTTCACAAATCTATACTTTACGAAAACTATCAGAATTCATCTACCAAGACAGGAGCTTGACAGTTTATCACAGCATGTTCATACTCAGCGGTTTAAGTCTCTAGGCACATAGGTAGGTATGACGATAACAATGCCTAGCCAAGGTGAAAACAACAAAGACAGCCGATACACAGCTAAACTCAAACTCAAAGCATTTATTTCAAACTAGCAGTGCCCCGTGGTTTCACCCGCATAAGTGTCGATCGCGTGGGAATATCGGGATAAAAACTATCCTATGTCCTTCCCCGGGATGCAATCTATCTCTCTGCCAAATTTTATCGAAATCCGTTCAGTGGTTTAGGCGTGAAAAGGTAACATACAGACAGACACAGTTACTTTCGAATTTATAATAATTATACCTATATTAGTATGGTACTTTTGGGATTGTCAAGGGGTCGGTCAGTCAGAAAGATGATGCTAGTTGCTTATTCCAAAGCGTAGTAGGTAGGCTCAACCATTTTGAAGAGAACTTACAATCCCATGATCCAATACACACTCCACGAAAAGTCTTGACTAGTCTTTTCAGTATGCTAAATAGAAAAAAATCAGTCATTTTTAGGGTTCCGTACCCAAAGGGTAAAAACGGGACCCTATTACTAAGACTTCGATGTCTGTCCGTCCGTCCGTCCTTCCGTCCGTCTGTCACCAGGCTGTATCTCAAGAACCGCGATAGCTAGACTGTTGAAATTTTCACAAATTATGTATTTCTGTTGCCGCTTTGACAACAAATACTAAAAACAAAATAAAATAAATATTTAACGGGGGCTCCCATACAACAAACGTGTTTTTTTCGGCGTTTTTGCCTTGTGGTACGGAACCCTTCGTGTGCGAGTCCGACTCGCAATTGGCCAGTTTTTATTATAAGGTGTAAGAAAACTACTCAAGACCTCAGCTCAATCAATCATCGTTATCACTCTGTTATCATGCATGGCTTTATTTAGTAAAAAGCCATGAAATGAAGCCGTCAGGGGTTCGGCATAGCCATCAATCAAACGACGGATTCTGAGCTTGTCAAATCTTATCTTGTCTCGTCCAACGGAGCGAGTAATAGCTATTTACCTGTTCTCGTCTCGGATTATCTCGATTTTTGATTCTTTTTAGATATGAGGGGTCGTTTGTTGCAATTTGTTTGAAGAGATGTGTATTAAAATTGGTTGGATTTTTTAAATTGCCGTGTTTGTGCGTTTTCCGTGTCGTAATATGGCGTTGTTTGGCAAACGACTTTCAGTTTTCTTTGTTTCTCCCGGTCAAAAAAAACAGCCTATATCGTCGCAAGTATAGGTGGGTAAAACCTTATCTAGTGATACTGTAAGGAAGGAGATTTTAATCGATTTAAATAGATCTGTGAGTCGACCTAAAGTGGTTCATAAAAAGCAGTTAAGTTTTTTTTTTTGTTTAATTTTAGCACTTTCTTACAACAGAGTTAAGTTCGTAAGTATAAAATACTTAAAACTATCTGAAACAGTGTAGTTGCAGAATTTTAATGAACACAGGAAACACCCAGATACCCCCAAAAATACCTTGAAACCAACAAACATTAAAGTTTCAACAGTTTCTACTTAAATCAAGAAAAAACCTGAGTTGTTAAAGACAGGTTCGTTATAAGATAAATCTATTAGCTATTCCTTGTAGGTACCTTGAGTTTTTTAAAATTAAGCTTAGAGGGAAGTTTTAATTAAGTTTAGATATCGTAGCTATAAAATCAGTATCTACCTAGCCCTGAAAATACTTTTCATTTATAAACGTTTTACTATTTTAATAAGAACGAGCAGTAACTGGAAGTTATTTTTATTTCTATAAACCACAGCAAACTGCGAGTAAAAATAAATTTCCATTTATATATTTTTTTTAACACTCCCCATTTCATCAGCCTAACCTTTTCCCAACTATGTTGGAGTCGGCTTCCAGTCTACCCGGATGCAGCTGAATACCAATATTTTACAAGAGCGACTGCCTATCTCCACAACACAGTTCTGGGTAATACGATACCCTTGGCTGACCCTTGACTGGTTGTCAGATTTTCGGGCTTCTGACGACCCGTAACGACTGTCAAAGATCCACGAATGACAGCCGTGACCAACGGCTTAACGTGCTTTCCGAGGCACGGAGGAGTCTTGGTATGTAAAGATGGTCACCCATCCACGGACCAACCGCGGCCAGCGTAGCTTAACCTTTTCGATCGACCCGTGCAGCTGTTATTACAATAGCCACAAACACTCCCCATTTATACTAATCAAATGAATATCGTATTATCCAGAAACAACAGTTTATTTTATCCATCGACTTTTTCTTACATAAGACGAGAATCTGTTATCTACCTTATTCGATTGAGTTGGCTTAACACAATTAATATAAAATATGTCCTTCTCCTGAGTAGGAAGGAATGGAACAAAAATAATACGCTATGTGAAGGTTGATTGCAATTCTGTGCAAGTCAGGAAAAGGAAAGGGGTCTACAAGTTTTTTTTTCTTTTTTTTTCATGGTTTTATAAAGCTAGACGCTCATGGATTTTAGGGACAATATATCCATAAACGATAGTGTATCCAATTTAACTTACGAAAACAGTACCTACGGTAAAAAAAATACTGGCCAGTATAAAACGGGAAGTAAGTTAATATGAACAAACCTCCATTAATAAATAAAGATTAAAAAAAAAAATGTTGTAAGTTATTATTGGCAAAGTTGATTTATCAGGACACTGACTAATTCAAGGAATTAGTTTATCAACCACAGTTGAAGAAGTCCGGAATCTTGTGAAACATTAAAAAAAAAATATCAAAAAATAATACCTCCTCCTCACAGAATTTGGAAAAATATTAAGTAATTGCTTATAATTTATAAAAATAATAATGCAATGTCCGTTGGCTGCCGACTAGTAAGCTAAAGCTTAAAGCTAAGAACATTTTTTGAGGTTGCACTCGGAAAGGGGCGACGCAGAAGAAGGGGGCCTCGGAAGATAAGAAGCTTTAATAAATAAAACGAGCGGAACTTTGGAAGGTTCTCAAGCCTTGACCCATATTATATTTGAAATAAGTTTGTTGATTTAAGAGCGTTCAAACTTTCAAACCCTTATTTTCGAAATGAATGAACCGATTTTAATTAAACGTCATAAGCGCAGGATACAAAGGTCTAAAAAGTTAGTAGAGAACATTTTCGAAAAATCGTATTACAGCCAAATTAGACCGTTTTTAAATTTTTCATAGAAACAGAGATTTCCAGTTATCTTTTTTTAAATAAGACATTTCGAAAATGTTCTCTACTAACTTTTTAGCCCTTGTATTCTGCTTATGCGTATGAAGTTTAATTAAAATCAGTTCATTCATTTCGAAAAATAAGGGCTTGAAAGTTTGTATGAAATGCCGTACTGCGTAAACGCTCTTAAAGTGGAATATGCCATTTTTTTGGAGCAGTGGTGGCTCACTGGTAATGGCCACATCTTACGGGTTCTAAAAAAAGGCTGTTGGTTCGAACCCAGGCAGAAGCTTTACTTTGTATAAAAAATTAATCACCACTGCTTTCAAAACGGTGAAAAAGCATGTCCTGAGGAAACAGGAGGCATGTCCTAGAACCAAAAGTTCGAAGACATGTGACATCTGCCAACCCGCACTGGGCTCTCGTGGTAGATAACAGTTCAGAGGAGTCCTGTGTCCTAGCACTGGGAACATTATAGGCTCATTATAGCCTTTTTTGCATATTTGAGAATAAGACATAACACATACGTGTCAAAATCTATCGCCCGAAAACCGCAGTGGTCTAAACATTATAAAATGACATGAAAAAAGTGTGAAATGTTTGCAGCCAAGCCAGCCACCACTTCCAAAAACCGCACGGCAAAAATAAAAACAAAAGACGAAAACCATCAAACTACAAATAATTAATAAAGCATCGTTCACACTACCAACATGAAACAGCGTTGTTAAATTATTTCCCACCCGCTAATTGCGAAAGCATTAAATATTCCAACATATCGCTTGCATCAGGGTTCCCTTTTCTATTATCCCACACAACGTTCTGATTAACACTAATTCTCTCCCCGAATAAAATACTACGGTGTAAAGTTATCAACAAGACTGGGACCTCACAAAATATAAACGGGACCTCTAATGGGTCACAAGGGACCTCTTCTTTAATGGCCACTCGTAAATTGAACGAAAATAATTAAAATCGCGTCCGTCCGTCCGTATACGCAGACCAAAACATGGGCATTAGGAAAGTGGACTCGTATGGCACAAAAGGGTTTTCCATCCGATAAATAAAGAGTTGAGTGTGTAGGTGTTGAAGCTAGAGTAATAGGGGACGTCTATGTGTATCTGTCAATGCGAGTGCTGGGACAATTGGTATAGGATTTCCATGTAAGAGTCCATTTTTTAGTGTTCAGTACCTCAAAAGAAAAACGGAACCCTTATTGGATCACTTTATTGTCGGTCTGTCTGTCTGTCAAGACCCTTTATCTCGGGAACGCGTGGAGGTATCGAGTTGAAATTAAAAACTTATACTCAAGTCTACAGTCCCTTGAAGCTGTGAAAAAATCAAACTTCTGAGTCAACGTAAACAAAAGATACGGCCGTTTATGCCGCAAAAAACGTATATTTCGACAATCTCAAGGGGATCTAAAAGAGGGTGCTTACCGTTGACCTACAATCATGAAATTTGGCAAGAAGCAAGACCTTGCTTCTTTTTTGGTTTTCGGTTTCCGAAAACTGTAAATTTATAGTTACATTAAAAAAAAAACCGTGATATACTATTTACATAGCTACAAAGTACGGAACCCTCGGTGCGCAAGTCCGACTCGCACTTGACCGGTTTTTTATATATTTGTCCGCTGTCGTAACGTAAATTTTTTTCTCCGAGATACTCAATTGAAAAGTATAAACGACTTTTACAAAATCAATAAGGTTTTGCCAGTGATAATAATATTTATTTGACTATCAGCGCAAATAAGAACAAACCAAGACCAACCATCTATTCCCAACTATGTTGGGGTTGGCTTCCAGTTTAACTGGATGCAGCTGAATACCAAATTATTTTACATGGAGCGACAGCCTATCTGACCTGCACCCTAGTTGCGTATCACATTTTGAAGTATATTGCTAATCCATTGCTTCTTATGTTCGAAAAATATCTCTGCTCAACAACGTAAATAACGCAATGAATGTCGTTGAACTGTCAAAATGAAAACCATTGCTACAGGTAGTGTGTTAAGCAATTTCCCCGCTGATATAACAATACGAAGAACACAAAACACATAATTTACATTAAAGACCACAAATTTCAATTAACAGAACGATATTGGATGATATCTATTACAAATTCTATTCTAAAGCAAAAGGGACAGACAGAAGTGGTACTTTCCGGTCGTTTGGGGACCGATAATAAATACTGCAAGCCCACCGTCCACCAAAAAGACCGTATTTCCAATCCGACGCCACTCAGTTAGATTAAATTTGAATGTAGTTATAAAAGAATGATAGCCGCTGTTATATGAGAGTGACCGTTAAAATTCTGTGAAAAACTATAGGGAATAAAACTGGACTCGGTTTTCGTTTCACTGGCAGAGCTTTTAGATTTAGTACTTAGGATAGTTTATAGCTTAGTTCGAAATACCTACGTTACCTTCTAAATGTAATTCAGTTATATCTGCAGCGTCAATGAAAGGCGAGGGTTAGCAACACACTAATTTATTAAACAAGTAATCAACCTACCCACCACCATACAAATATCATACCCGACATCGGTACATTTCTCCCCTTTAAGCTAAAGCATACCTAATCTAAAATATAAAATAATCTAAAATAAATAATTAACAAGGCTACATTTGATTAGATTTAGTGACTCCTGGTCGAGCCCGATTGTAAGCCCGCAGAGCACGAGCAGACGCACATAACGGTGGTGGTGGTGTCTCCAGCCCGGAGGCCGCTTCTGAACCAGTACTCTGTGACTTCTCACCAATACCGTCAGACGCGTCCTCGAATGTGTCCTCCGCCTCCTCACGGACCGAAGGAACCTCTCGTTCTGGGGATATATCTTTACTCTCGGAAACTATGCTAGTCCGAGATAACGAGTGGCGATTCTTGTTAAGTACAGGCATAATTTGATCTACATGTCTACGCCAACCGACTCCACGTCCAACGTCTACTTTGTACGAGACCGGTCCAGTCTGGTCGACTATTGTTCCTGACAACCACTTGTCCCCCCTCGCGGTGTAGTCGCGGGCCAGCACCGCGTCGCCCGGCGCCAGCGCGCGCGTCGTGCCGGCCGCAGCGGCCACTTGCCGCTCTTGCGCGGCGCGCACTACCGCAGACACGTCGGGCCGAAGCGCATCGAGGCGCCCGCGGAGCCTACGCCCTTGCAACGCCACCGCAGGGGAGACGCCAGTGGTTGCATGTTGACAGTTACGATACTGGAATAAAAACTTACTAAGTGCTGTGGCGACGTCCTCGCCCTCGTACAAAGCACGTTTGATCGCTTTCTTAACGGTTTTCACCGCATTTTCTGCTGCACCGTTTCCCTGCGGTCTGTAAGGAGCTGTGGTCACGTGTTTTATACAATTTTTCTTACAAAACGTTTTAAATTCCTGTGAGAAAAATGGTGGGCCGTTGTCAGTGACGAGTAATGACGGTAATCCGAACCGGGCAAATATTGTTCTCATTGCTGTGATAGTCGCCTGCGCGTCTGTCCTACTCATAGCAATAGCTTCTATCCATTTCGAGTTTGCGTCCACCATAATTAAATATCGTTTTCCCCCACAATCTCCGAAGTCTGCATGTACTCGCTGCCACGGATGCAGCGGAAACTCCCAAGGGTGCAGTGGCGCGTGCGGCGGCGCGTCGCGTACGGAGCGGCACGCTGTGCACGCGCGACATACCTCCTCTATGTCCCTATCTAGACTGGGCCAATACACATAGTTTCTTGACAAATTCTTCATTTTATTCATTCCTAAGTGTCCGTCGTGAATTTCATCTAATATCTGTTTTTGTAATGCGTTCGGTATAACGATCCTGTATTTATAAATGAGGCAACCTAATTCTATAGCTAAATCCTGTTTCCTAACAAAATACGGTTTCTCTGATTCCGACACTGTCAACGGCCAACCAAACGTGACATAGCCTTTAACCTTGCATAACAATGTATCTTTCTCCGTCTCCTTAGCAATATCCTTAAAGCTAATAGGAATTGTTTCCTCTATTAAATTTATGTAAGTGACTGCGTCCACTAAGCGACCCTCCTGAGGTAGCGGCAGCCTCGATAAAGCATCTGCCGGCCCATTGTTAGCCGAGCGGACAAATTCTACAGAGAAGTCGTATGCGGCCAAGCGTGCCGCCCACCGCTGTAGCCGGCTGGCAGCGGTCTGTGGAATGCCACTTTTAGCACCAAAAATGTGCGTCAACGGCTGATGGTCCGTACGTAGTATAAAACTCCTACCGAACAAGTACTGGTGATGCTTTGTTATACCAAACAATATCGCGAGTGCCTCCTTATCGAGTTGACTGTAATTCCGCTCGGCCGCGTTAAGTGTGCGGGACACACAACTAACCGGGCGCTCGCTGCCATCGGAATAGCGGTGAGCTAACACCGCGCCTAGCCCATATGCACTACTGTCTACCGCGAGTACGAGTGGCCGCCCCTCCTCGTAGTGTGCTAACACTCGCTCGCCCAGGAGAACCCGCTTAGCTTCTTTAAACGCCTGCTCACAATTTGCATCCCATTTCCAGCGTTCATCTTTTTTAAGTAAACTATGTAAAGGATACAACAATGTGCTCAAATTGCTAATGAATTTGCCGTAATAATTTAACATTCCTAAAAAACTTTTCAGTTGAGTTATATTTTCTGGTCTGGGTGCGCTGGAAATAGCCTCCAATTTAGCAGTGTCTGGCCGTAAACCCATTTTGTCAATAACAAAACCTAAGTATTTCACGCTGTCTTGTAAAAAACTACATTTAGTTAACTTAACTGTTAAACCCGTCTCGCGCAACCTTTCGAGTACAGCTCTTAAATTACTAATGTGTTCTTTATCATTAGCCCCCGTTATGCAAATATCATCCAGAAAAACAACACAACCCGGAATACCACGTAGGGTTTCCTCCATTAATTTCTGGAACTTCTCGGGTATGCAGGCTAGTCCGTACGGCGTACGACGGTAGGCATATGTCCCGAGGTGAGTTGTAATTGCTGTGTAGGGTTGTGACTCCTCTGTTAATAAACACTGTTCGTAAGCGTGAGTGAGATCTATTTTCGTAAATTTTTCTCCTCCACTTAAGTTCGCGAACAACTCATCAATGCGGGGCAAGGGATAATAATCACGCTTGAGTTTTGGGTTAATTGTAATTTTGTAATCCCCACAAATGCGTATATCTCCATTTTTTTTAACAACCGGCACAATGGGCGTTCCGTAGTCGGAATAGTCGACGCGGTATATGGAGCCGTCGGACTCCAGTCGCGCCAGCTCGCGCTCCACGCGGGCGCGCAACGCCAGCGGCACAGACCGCGCACGCACGTACACAGGTTCATCGTTAGTCAGCTGTAGTCGAATGGCTCGCTTACAAGTACCTAACTTATCCGTAAACACTTGCGGATATTCCGCACATAAACGGTTCACGAATCCATCGTCGGTTAACTTATACAGATTTATCTGTGTTACTTTTAGCGCGCGCAACCAATCTCGTCCCAGTAGTGGGCACGCTCCGTTTTTAATTACGTAAAGTGGCAAGGATTTTACTTCTACATCTCGTAACCTCACTCGGACATCTATAAAACCAAGCGATTCGATGCATGAACCTGCATAACTACGTAACATCAAATTATCCGTCTTAATTATCTTATGTGAAAATATGCGGGTATACATGTCTTCATTGATTGCCGAAATACGACTACCGGTGTCGATCTCACACTTGGTCTCAAAGTTATCTATGATGACGTTTATAAAGTACGGTTTATTACCCTTACCTTCAACAGTAATCTTAAACATATCGTCTGAATCGTCCTCACCACTCATATAATTCTGCCGACTGTCTGCCCGGTTACCACTACCTTTCACTGATTTGCACATCACTCGTAAATGACCCTTTTGTTTACACTCGTCACAATTATAATTCACGTAACGGCACCTGTCCGCGCGATGCGCCTTACCGCAACGCCAGCATGCTGGCGCAGCCACCGCGCCGCTCAGCAACGTGCCCGCCGTGCGCTCCGTACCCGCCGCGCCTGCCGCGCCGGCTGGGCCAGCCGCACCGCCCGCGCCAGCCGGAGGGCGCGTGCCGCGGGCGCGTCCTCGCCCGCCGCGTGTATAGTGCAGGTCTTCACCTGCCTCGCCGCCAGCACCTGAGGTCGTCGTCGACACCGTGCTGCCGCTCACCTCCGCATGCTTCTCTGCAGCCTCCAGTGCTAGTACTAACTCCACTGCCTCCTTATATTCTATTTTTCTTTCGGCAAATATTCTTGAACGCATTGCGTCATTTGTCAAACCCGAAACAAACTGATCTCTTAGATTTTCCTCGAGCGTGGAACACTTCTTACATTTGCCAAAATTACAAGTTGTTGCCAGATGCTTTAGTGCCTGTAAATATTCCATCAAGGGTTCGCCGGTCCGTTGTCGCCGCAGCCGGAACACGTGGCGCTCGGCGATCTCTGATCGCTGCGGTTCCAAATGATCGGTAACTAACTTCACCAATTCCTCGTAAGATTTGTTTTCGGGAAAGTCAGGGGAACACAGATCACACATCAACGAATAGGTGGCTTCGCCTACGATTGTTATTAACATCGGCACTTTTAAGTTATCCTTCACGTCGTTTAGTAAAATGTACTGATTGACCCGGCGTATATAAGCAGGCCATTGTTTGGAACTAATATTGAACGGTTCTAACTTTCCGATTGGCATCTTAATAACAGTAGGTAAAGTCGATACTGCACGCCTAACGTAGCCACAAAAAATATTAAATAATCCCGTACTCGTCGCCAATGCAGCGTCAATGAAAGGCGAGGGTTAGCAACACACTAATTTATTAAACAAGTAATCAACCTACCCACCACCATACAAATATCATACCCGACATCGGTACAATATCTACTCGTAACCGCAGATATTTTAAGTCGAGAGTCGTAAAACAAAAAATATTTTAAGAGCTGTTTAAATTTTTTATGTTTTTTGCAGTGTAGTATTTAGTAGTGTAAGTACAGTATAGTATATACTAAAAGAAAATGTACCAGTAGGTACTGTTTATATAAAGGCGTAGGTAATCTCTTTGCATAATCCAGACACAGGAGATTACATGTTTGACGAAGTTAGATTCGTAAAACGAAACACAAACCTTGTTTCGAATTCGAACACAATTTAAACAATCGCTATAGGGTTAACACCAACTCAGTAGGGTTGTATATTTTATAATCCACCTCTAAAATGACGTACAGCGTTGTTGTCTTAATATACGCCTCGGCTTTCGGCCATTAGTGTCTCCGAAGGACTAAGTGAAAGTTGAATTATACGCGTTTGTCTAGACGACCCATTGTAAGAAAAACAAATTAATTTGCCTCTCTATTGCACGCTGTCGAAAAGTGCCGTACGAAAAATTTATGTCTTTCATTGAATTATAGCATTGAGCCAGTGCTAAAAATGAAAGTGAAAATTAACTAACGCGTTTTCTAGAAAAAATATTAATGTGTTGAGCTAAAAGTTTATTGGATAAAGTTTAGGTATTTGTTAGGGGTGGGCTGTAAAGTTTTAAGTCTGGATTTAATAGTTTTGGCCTTAAAAAGTGAAGGTGGATTATACTTGCACTAGTGGTAAATTTTGAAGTAAAATATTGGATTTAAAGCACAATAGAGGTACCTCAAAACAGGTTAGTTGTTGTAGATTTACAAAATAATAAAGATATAAGACACTAGCTGCTGCCCGCGACTCGTCCGTGTCAAATTTCTTGTTTTAAAATATAATATATCGTATGACACTCGGCAATACTGCAGCTTTCCAATAGTGAAATAATTTTTGGAATCGGTTCAGTATTTCCGAAGATTACCTGCCCCCTATATAAAGACCAACCTGCAAGCTGAGTTTTGGAAAAAAAGCTTTTGCTTTCATGGGCCCTCACCTATACCCAAAAATAAATAAAGAATTGAATATCTTAAACTCGACTAGACATGTGTGTAAGAAAATCGTAACTAATTGGCTGCTAGATTTGGATTATTTGAAAACTGAAAGTATAATCACTATTGGCTGAATCAAAACACACATAAACACACCCCAACACTCACTCTCTCACAACACTCCCATTACACTTACACTACACACTATACTCAACATAAACACCCCTTTCATTTTTTTTTTCATAACATGCACACAACTATTTCCGTAAGCTGAATCTACTTATTACCTATATGTACGAGTACATAACTATTAGTCTGAATAAACTACAGCTAATCCAAACATTGTGATGAAAGAGACTGGACCTCACGACACAGGGTATCCTAGTGTGGGGTCCAGTGTTACTCGAAACCAGAATGTAAAGCTTTTTTGTGATTAAATAAATAATTATTATTATTATATACAAATTCTAGACTTCTTTATAATATTATTATAGATTTAAACGAGAATAATAAATTTCTTTCTTGTACCTAAAATTTAACGTAAATACTAACTTATAACATGACAAAATGTAACTTTAAAATAAATGGTTCCGAAACTAGACGTTTGAACTAACTTTGACAAATAGGACGTCATTAGTTTCGTCCCACGTTTCACAGATTGTTACTAATTAGTGCTTTTAAATTATTTCTAGTCGCTTCACTTGTTTTCGTGATTTGTTTCTATTATTTTGAGGTTGTATAATAGATGGAAGCTTCTTATGCTTATTTGTAATGCTTATTTTTTATTATTTCAGGAATATTTGCTTTTGTCGCATTTGTCTGCATAATCAGCCTCTATTGTTCTGATTAATTTGACAGGACTAAACTTAAATTTATCTTATGCCCTTTTCTTAATGTAATAGAAAGAAAAAGATGCACTGAACTTAAATTTAGTTTAGTTTGTGAACAACAGAATGGGCACCAATGTGTGTCTTATTTGTGCAATAAACGACTTTTCTTTCTAGTGTTTAAAATGGGAAAAAGAACCGACGCAATGAACTCCCCCAATATCGTAGAGGATTTATAACCTCCAAGATAAATGAGTAACCATGTTAACGTAGGTAATAGGTCAAGTTCGAAAATTACACTACACATGAACTACTTACAAAGACGTATGAAAGGTCGAATCTCTAGATTTTATTGCTGAACTCAGAATGTAAATCACCTCACCAATCTCTCTTTCTTATTTACGATTAAAATAAAACACAAAGTTAAATACAAAGCAAGTACATAGAAAGGTGACGACACACTACAGCATTCCATACAAGCAAAAGTTCAACTAAAAAAACATATTCATGCAGGTAAAGAAGCCGGCCGTAAATATAGCACCATTTTATTATTTTTAATATTTATTTTTTACTAGCTGCGCCCCGAGATTTCACCCGTACAAGTCTTGATCCCGTAAAAAAATCGGGATAAAAAGTATCGTATGTCCTAAAGCATCTATCAATCTATCCATTAGCCAAATTTCATCCAATTCCGTTCAGACGTTTTAGCGTGAAAGGGTAACAAACAAACATACAAAAAAATCATTCTTTTGCGAATGCTGGCCGCAAGGCTTTCAGCGAATGCGCATTTACTTGTAACGTGCCTTTCTCTTTTCATTCCTCACTGCGTCGTACTTTTTGTCTATGCTCGATGAAATAAAGCTCATAGTTTGTAAAAATAAGACTTTTGAATGTAATTTTTTATTGCTGAATGGGCTTGCTCTTTACTTCGATCACGCCAAATGTAAAGCGATGGATGAGGTCTATGATGGAGCGAGCGTGTCTAGAAGATGCCTGTTCACTCTTTGCTTTGAAGGCAGACGAGTTAAATGTGGAAGTGAACACAGACGCTGGCAGAAAATTCCACACTTAGGCTGTGCGCATAATAAACGTGGAGGAGAAGCGCTGAGTACGACTGATCGGTATATTAACCAAGTGTGGATGGTACGTTGTAACAAAATATCAAACGTCATGCTGAATGTTCGGTTCACCACAGAGAGGTTCGATCTTCTGTTACAAGTAGGTAAATGCTCTAATGTGTCCTCACCCTAAAGTGTCTTCGCTCAGTATTTCAAAGTCTGTGTCGGTACGGCGACTTCTAATGTTTATCTGTAACAGTTCGTTGATTTTACTGCGAAAGTTACAGACCTTTTTAGTGGGGGTGACAGAAAAACTATGTATCTTCTTATATTTTACTTAGGTATACAGCGCAGTGTTTGATCTTTAAAAAGTGGTGCATTTGCAGAACTTAGTGGAGTGGACAGTCGGTACTTAACAAAGAAAGAAAAAAAAAAGAAAATACGTTTACATAATTACCTTGGTTTTTTGTTTTGTTTACAAGTTATTGACTTCATAATTTTAAATCTAATGTAACAAGAAATTATTGCTATTATTGGGAATATCGGGATAAAAACTATCCTATATCCTTCCCCGGGAAGCAATCTATCTCTCTGCCAAATTTTATCGAAATTCGTTCAGAGGTTTAGGCGTGAAAAGGTAACATACAGGTAATTACAGACAGACAGACAGAGTTAATTTCGAATTTATAATATTAGTATGGATTATAGGTAATATCAATAATATCATTGCTGGCCGTGTGTAGCTTTTTACTCTTTCTACCATATTGATTATAGAAGTTAAAACTTCTATAAGCCTGTTGAGCGATTCTTGGTTGGGGAAAATCTTATGGGTTCGCGTCACCGGCATGCAATGTTAAGCCCAGTTTCCACCACGAGCGGAGCGGACCCATTAATGACTTATTTTACCTCGCAAGAGAAAACTGCTTACATGTGTTTCCACTAACAAAGAGTTGAACGGAAATGACTCAGCGGACAAAAACAGTAAAAATAAGCTCGCTCATTCTTCTGTTTCATTTCTCTTTTGCGGTGGGAATCAGACCACTAAACTCTTTCTTGGTGGAAACGCAAACCTATTTCATGAAAACGAAGTCCGCTCCGCTTAGCCATTTCCGGCTCATTACTCTTTCGTGGTGGAAACCGGGCTTTAGCCGTACATCTATAGCTATAAGAGTGATCCCTGTTATTTCATAGTTTTAAGTTTTCACTTCTGCCTATTTTTTATACTTTCTATGTAACTTTTTCATTGTTTGCTTCTAGTTTTCTTTCTCTCTCTTTTCGTCATTACATAATCAGCATATACTGTACGTACTGCTGCAACACAGGCCTCCTCTTTTGTGTTAGGGCGTGGGCCGTAATCCTCCACGCGGGCCCAAAGCGAGTTAGTAGATGTCACATCTCATCGAATATTTGGTTCTAGGACAAGCCGGTTTCCTCACGAAGTTTTCTTTTCGACATTCATTATCAGTAATAATAATCAGACCTACCTACATCTATCACCTATCGTAATAATTATTCACAAATATATTCCTTAAGGTGGGGTCCACACGATACAGACTTTCATCAAATTCTATACTTAAAATTTTGTCTGTGCAAAGAAGCAGTACAGACAAATGTCGGTGTACCTATCAAAAAAGTCTAAAGTACTAGAAAAAAAAGTAAAGTACTAAAGTCTGTACAGATGACTCTACGACCAAAAATCTGTATAATGTGGACCCATCATAATACTGTTTAAACTACTGTCCGATCAAAAAAAAAAGTGTAAATTCACCCCCCAGTTTTCCTTCTTCAATTCTCTTGTTCCACAACTAGAGACCGTCTTCAAAATCTCCATAACAATAAGCCCATTTAATTATACTGAAAAATATCTTGTGGCGCCTATAATAATTAATATGCGTCGTTAAAACTACACTTAACACCACTTTTATGTCTTATTAAAGGGTTGTAAAATTTTATGTTGCGTTAGAACTTTCTTTAATTAAATACGTCCCCTGAATAATCAAGATGGTTTAATATTTTAATATGTTTTCGTCGCGACATTATTTATTTCGTGTATGAACGTTATTAAATGATCCTTTATAGCTTCATTTTATGTTTTAGGTGATAACTTTGGTTTTGGGAATGAGTTATTGGAATACTTAGTTAATTTAGTTTTGGTTTTCGATTATTTGATATATATTACGAGAATAAACTGAATTTAACCTTGTTGAAGCTTATTTTTGAAACGTTTTGTAAATTAGAGGGGCTCGTGGCTAAACACCGCGTGGTATAACAACCGCGCGGGTCATTCGAAGTAGATGGGTGACGATCCTTCATATCTCGAGAACCTTGTTGCTAAATAATAACAGCTACACGGGTCGATCAATCAGGTTAAGCTTGCCGCGGTTGGTCCGTGGATGGGTGACCATCTTTACATACTAAGACCCCTCCGCGCCTCGGAAAGCACGTTAAGCCGTAGGTCCCGTCCGTCATTCGTATCCACGAATGACAGACGTTACGGGTATTCAGAAGCCCAAAATTATGGCACCCAGTCTTACCAAGGGGTATCGTGTTACCCAATAACTAGGTTGTGGAGGTCAGATAGGCAGTCGCTCCATGTAAAATACTGGTATTCAGCTGCATCCGGTTAGACTGGAAGCTGAGCCCAACATAGTTGCGAAAGGCTAGGAAGATTGATTGACGTTTTGTAAATTACTTGGCTTAAAGCCCACAAATTCGTCATATAAAAAATAAATTACACCTAAATATAAATCATCTTACACCCTGACAGGCTGAGTAATCAATTCTTTACCAAATATTTTTCTCACAGCAAGCAAAAATATTTTACTCCCACGTACCTATTTGATTTGTCAGTGAAAAAAGATACAGACGTTACCAATACTAGTAAAAAATACGTACCAAAATAATAATACGTGTGTCGTTGGCAAGATTCTGATATCTATAAATCGTATTATTTGTCAAAATATCCAAAATTGTAGCATACCTAAGCTGGTATTGATATAAAATTTCAATATCAATTTCTTAACTTAATGTCGAAGGAATACCTGAAATATTAGGACTGCTGCATACAAAGCAACTCTATGCAATGGAATGGCAACTAAAGCTATTATAAGTAGGAACCTTCAATCTCCACATCATCTACATCCTGTGGTATTCCTTCAGGCAAACAATCTGTATTGCTTGAATTCCAGTTGAGCAGAAACTATTTAGACAACTGCAGGTTTTCCCTTACATTGTAAAATTGTATGAGATAAATGTGTCATAAACCACCTACAAATGTAAAAATAGATACCTACACATGGAAAAATGCTCTGTTCACACTTATATCGAAGCGCAAGTGTATCGCAACTGTTTTGAGGTCGGCTTTCAGTCTAACTGTATCCATTGGAATACCACTATTTTAATCCAAAACCCAGTTACTGGGTAACACAATGCCCCTTAGCAGGACTGGTTCTCAGAATTTCGGGCTTCTGACTACTCGCAACGACTGTTAAAGATCTACGCATGACAGCCGAGTGTGCCTTACAAGGCACGTTGGGGTTTCACTATGTAATGTCAAAAAAAAGATTGTCACCCATCCACGAATCGACCTCGGCAAGCATAGCTTGAAGATCGATCGTGCATAAAAAACCTTAGAAACCTATCACCACATAGCGTGATATTTTTTTAGTATAAAACTGAAGCAACTAACTAGCCTTAAGTGTCGATTTGCATGCTAACTTACTATTATGTAAGCACCGGTATGTTTAGTGGTGGCATTATGTAAACACAGCACCACGTATGTCGAAGTTTCAATTATTCATCAAGTAGAGTTAGTTAATGCACCCCTATTTGCATTATTTTGTATGCATTCATACATTTTTACCTGTAAAAGGTAAAAATGCAATAGCTTGTCTTTTAAATATGGAAAGAACTTTGTGCTGTTAAGGCTCCTTCGAATAGGCGCGACACGCGATAAAATAGCGCGCGACACAAAGGCACCGCAAGTCGTGCAGCGAGCGGTGCTTTTGTGTCGCGCGCGATTATATCGCGTGTCACGCCTGTTTATTGCATATCTTATAGACTTATAAGCGTTGACGGCTGCAATTGCCTCTACCGTTGACGTGTGCCTCTCGTGTGTACGAACACTTACGGCCGCATTGTCAAACTTAACTTCAAGTCGCCGTAGAGTATCTCATGTTGTCACTGGCAGTTCAATATTTATAGATAGAAAGAATTTTGACAAAGTAACCTATGTCGTTTGAGAATGTGAGGGTTAGTTAGTGACCTCATACGATACACGCAAGGTACAGATGGCAGTAAAATGCTATAACGCTTTTGGCGCTTGAATAGCGTTGACAGGGTTGCGCTATTGGTAAATGTTTGTGAAATGCATGAAAAAACCAAGATGGCGACGGCGGCGTTAGTTCCAAATATGGCCACGCGTAAAAAAAAAAAATAATTATATTCGTTGTCAGCATCACTATTTCAGGTTGTAACCCGTTTTAACAGGGTATTTGTGATCCATTTACCCATTACCACTTCAATCATGTTTACCCTTACTAATCAGTACATAAAAGCAAAGATTTTCGTCAAGAAAAACGGAGTCACCTACCCTCCACAATAACTTCAGCCGAAGTGGTAGTGGGCTGGTAAATGTCATGTGATTGCAGCTTCCCCAACCATTGCGAAGATATTTATGGTGATCGTCGAATGTCGGCCCGAATCACTTACCGTTATTCAAGATTACTTTAGTCATCTTGACATGTTACGTAATTGACATAAGAGTTTTGTGAGAAAATATTTTGGGGTACCGTTTTTACTGAGAGTCATAAATGAACAGCTGTTTGCTAGCAGTTGTTTTAACTGCGGTGGGTTGAAAACTAAGTGTTGGAAGCTAAGTGCAAAGAAGACAACCCTGTAGACGGAACTGCTACTAATGAATATAGGGTTTTATGGGAAAGTAAGATCTTGTTCCATTTTGTTCCTCGTAGTACCTATCGCGGAGATGCAGTTTTCTTACGTCCGTAAATCTGCACCCTAATCTGTTACACAATTTCAATCGCAATCTAAATGATTTTGAATGATATTGTCAATCCATTGCCTCATATGTTCGACTTAGTCTGCTCAACAACGTAAATAACGTAATTAATGTTGTTGAACTGCAAAAGTCAAAAGAAAGCCATTGCTACTGAGTTGACTGTTAGTGTGTTACGCAATTATCCCGCTGTCCTAGGGTAAGAGAAATATTTTACAGGAGTTTTATTACTAAATATTCCAAAACAATTCAGATAGCTTATAGCTTCTTATGCCTCAAAAGATACAATGGCCAACCAAGACGGAAATTTAAAGCCTGATCGTTCAACCATGTTCTTTTTCCAAAAACTGAAACAGAAAAAAAAAACGTGTGAAAATAAAGAAGTGTTTACTCATGTTTTCAAACAAAACAATGTTGAATATTGAGAGCTTTTTATACTAAACAAAAACTCCAAATACTCAAAGAAAACAATTCGCACTTATGTTTAATTAAAGTATAGAATCTGTTAGACGCGTCACTTAGTAAAAAGGTTTGTTTCAACCGTTTCTTATGGCTCAAAGTGTACTTGTTCATTAACACCAAACCGCCCGCGGCTCGATCACGTACAGACGCCAGCACATCCAAGCTACCCGAAACTGTAAAATTTTCCCAATCAACTTTGAACCTTATGCTCTAGTGATAAAGTTGAAAATCTATTACAGAAATTTGACAGATTGTAGTAGCTTGATGTGCTGGCGTCTGTACAAAACAGATTTCAGCAGCTGCCGCCGGTTAACAAGTAGTTTATGGAGAAAATATTCTTGAAAAGTTTCCTTTGGAGTAATTAGTTGCAGTAGAAGTATTATTAACAAATTATTAGTGTATGAGTTTTGTTCTTGTACGAAAGTGCCGTTTTCTATCAATTACATTGAAACTCCTAAGTCGGATTCACTAGATAAAATCAAACTGATAGCTAATTTTATTGTATTATTTATAATTTTTATGACATTGATTGTACATTCTGTAATTACTCCAAGTCACACACAAAATAACACTTGTTTAAATTTTAGGAATGTCATCTGCTTTTACAATATTTATAAATATGTGAGCTCCATATATCTATCACATAATTTACCTGTCATTGCTTTATTCTTAATTCTTTTTACCTATTGTAGTATAGTAATTTTATTCCAGGTGCATCTTCTTCACATACAAAATTATTTAATTAATGTATATAAAATATTGTAAAACATTTTAGATCTTATCTTGTCCATTCTTCTCCATACGACTACTAGAACCAAGCAACCAGGCAACTAGAACCAATTAATTTTTTTTTATAAATTTTGACGTTTAAAAGTGCCATCATTCGTGTGCCTAATTGAAATACTCGTAAATGATTTGACTCTGACACTATGTTTGTTTTTAGGGTTCCGTTCCCTATGGGTAAAAACGGAACCCTATTACTAAGACTTCGTTGTCCGTCCGTCCGTCCGTTTGTCTGTCACCAGGCTGTATCTCATGAACCGTGATAGCTAGACAGTTGAAATTTTCACAGATGATGCATTTCGGTTGCCGCTATAACAACAAATATTAAAAACAAAATAAAATAAATATTTAAGGGGGGCTCCCATACAATAAACGTGTTTTTTTTCGGCGTTTTTGCCTTGTGTCTGTCACCAGGCTGTATCTCATGAAACGTGATAGCTAGACAGTTGAAATTTTCACAGATGATGTATTTCGGTTGCCGCTATAACAACAAATACTAAAAACAAAATAAAATAAATATTTAAGGGGGGCTCCCATACAACAAACGTGTTTTTTTCGGCGTTTTTGCCTTGTGGTACGGAACCCTTCGTGTGCGAGTCCGACTCGCACTTGGCCAGTTTTTTTTAAGTTTCATTTTCTTTACGTGCAGTCACTTGTCACAGAGTGACATTCGAAGTGGATTTACAGAAAAGCACTAAGTAGTACCTAAGTACTATCGTCTAGTAGAAAGTTCTATTTTATGTTTAAGCATTTTTTGAAATAAACACCAGTTCAATTTACCAAATTGCTTAGAACAGCTACTCTGAAAAAGACGCAGATTAAGCAAAGGCACTTTAGACACATAAAACACTCAAATACTTGAATCAACAGAAACAAAAAACCTTTTAAATTAAACTAAAATCTATCTGAACGACTACGAAATGTTCAGTTACGACGCAACTACCGGACACCATCTCTCAAAGTATCGTTTGATAGTCGTAAAAACATCCCTTAACGGTCGTCCGATCTCACTCGCCCTAAGGTTGCGGGCGGAGAGGAGCGGAGCGGGCTGAGCTAAGATAGTATTATCCAATAGAGTTCCACAAAATTCAAGACTCTGCTCCGCTCTGCTTTTTAGGGTTCCGTACCCAAAGGGTAAAAACGGGACCCTATTACTAAGACTCCACTGTCCGTCTGTCTGTCACCAGGCAGTATCTCATGAACCGTGATAGCTAGACAGTTGAAATTTTCACAGATGATGTAGTTCTGTTGGCGCTATAACAACAAATACTAAAAACAGAATAAAATAAATATTTAAGGGGGGCTCCCATACAACAAACGTGTTTTTTTCGGCGTTTTTGCCTTGTGGTACGGAAGCCTTCGGGTGCGAGTCCGACTCGCACTTGGCCAGTTTTTTATATTGCTTGACCTCGGTCACGCCTGATGGAAAGCGATGGATGAGGTCTATGATGGAACAAGCGTGCCCAGAAGACGCCTGCTCACTCTTGCTTTGAAGGATGATGGGCTAAAAGTAGAAGGGTACACATGACCTACAATACGTTATAGGCATTATAGCGGAGTGGAGATTAGTTTTCAACGGCGGAAGGAAAAATATGCTGAGCTTAATCCGTTCATATTACAAGTTTTTTAATGGCAATCAAACCGGCGCTCTCTTCATAAGGTTAGTGGTCACCGCTACCTCATCCCATTTGTTTCGAACGCCGTGTCGCTCTCGCACCGCTCCTCTTTCGAATAGACGAGAGAGAGACGAGATTCGAGAGAGCAAGGCTGTGTGGCTTACTCGCTCCGCTCATTTGCACAACCATCCTTAGCCCCGCCCACCCAGTGCGCCAGCGCTTTATACCCAGTTCGTCTTAACCCCAATAATAAAATGCGGGTTGTAAATAGATAATAAGGGTGAAATACGCGTAGAAACCATTAAGGGCGCCATCACTGTACTTTAACTGTCGCTATCTGAGCGCACTAATCGACGGCGTGTACTATTTTAATAAAGGTTTTATTGCACGATATGTATCATTATGTTGTGGTTTATGGTGGAGGAAAAGTGCGTGTTCGACATAAACCATAGAGGAGAGGGAGGGAGAGCATTTTGCTTAACTTTTTCGATGAAAAAGATTTTACACGGTTCAATCAATAAATCAACTCATCCTATCACAGTCCAATGCCATAGGCCTCTCCCAGGCTGCGTCATAACACAACATCCTGTCCTCCGCCTTTCGCATTCAGTCTATCCCAGCCACGTTTATAAGGTCGTCTGTCCATCTAGCTGGGGAGTTTCCCACACTATGCTGGCCGATACGCGGTCTCCTTTCGGACTCGTCTGCTCCACCGGCCATCGGTCCTTCGTCAAACATAGCTAGCCCACTGCCACTTTGCTTACTCTGCAAGGTATTCCACGGCTGAATAAGGACAATTAGATATTATAGCACTTTTAAAAACAGGACTTATAAAAACATATGCTCCATGGTAGATCACATTAGTACTTATCATCAAACATATTTTAATTATTTTCAAATAAAAACCAGATTCATGAACACCTACATAAAATAAAGGTCTCTTCCTTTTTCCACTCAACTCGATCATGAGCCAATATGGACCAATCCATCCTTTAAGCGTCAAGTTTGTCAAGATCAATATTTCATCAGCATCATGCATCATGATCTATACATATATACATATAATAAATTTGTAGAAAAGTGGTGTCTGTACAATGGAAATATATAAAAAAAAAGTAGCAGGGGTTGTTATTATATCGATGCCGAACCCGAAATTGTAATTAATTTTTTTTTTGTCTGTTTGTCGGTTTGTCTGTTTGTCTGTTTGTTTGTGCACGCTAATATCAGAAACGGCTTATTCGATTTAGATGCGGTTTTCGCTAATATATTGTAGTAGGCTTCACTTAACATTTAGTGTTTATTTCATGTCAATCGGTTCATAAATAAAAAAGTTATGTCAATTTAAAGAATCACGGCGAACATTTGTTAAGGTATTCTATCAGAGTACGTACACGCCTCGGGCCTGCGCGTCCGATCTTCGGAACTACTGGACGGATTTGAATGATTTTTTTTTTGTTGTATAGTTATTATGGCTGGACAACATTCAGGCTATAATGTTTCTTGGAAACTTGAACACCTGATGCAGAACCGAAACAGACCAGCTTAACTATAAGAGATACAAAAATGGTACCATAGCAAAAATTGTTCCACGTGATGAGGATTTTCTGCTGAGAGAATAAATTTGAAGATCTGGAACACCTGATGGGGAACTCCAAGAGCCCAGCTACACCATAACACATATAGGAATGACGTCTTAGTAAAAGTTATTCGGTCTGATGGGCATTTCCTGTTGACTTATAAAAATCGAAGATCAGAAACATCTGATGTGGAAATCTAAGCTATCACTAATTTCACCTCCACGCGGTGAAGGCGGTAACAGTTTAGGACTGATTTTCGATGACGATGGTATATCATTGAAAATTTGACTCTACTGGCCAAAACTCCCATTTATTTTTTTTAACGTGAAGCAATGCTCATGCATTCTGCACTACCACGGGGAGATAGTGCAGTTATGTGGGACTCTAATCCACTAAAACTCCACTGTGTCCTCCTCTGCCGCTTACGGCGGGAACATGGGCACGCGTTAGCACTCAACCGTGAACCCGCCGCGGCTGTCCGTCACCGGACCCTCCGCTGGGGAGTACTCCCCATCACCGGCGCACCAGAACACATAGCACGCCGTGACCACCCCAGGGACTAAACCAGCACATGGGCCAGACGATCCCGTGTCTGGGCACCCTTGGTAGGGGAGCAGTCACTTAGATTTTAATTGGTCAGGTATCTTCATAATAAAACTATAACCATGCCTAGAAAGAGGTCAAATCTTTCCCAATGTTCCAAAGGAGCTAAAAGATTGAGGATCATAAGATCCCAAGAATCTACCGAAGAGCGTCAGGAGAGACTTGATGCTGTTTGAGAACATCAGGCTGCAACTCGCTCCGTGGAAACCTCTTCGGATCGCGAAGCACGCCTGCGTTCTCAGCGTATTTACGCATCTACATCCAGATCTCTAGAGACCAGTGAAGAATACATATATATTTTTTTTTTTTTTAAACGTTGCCCCACACTAGGAACTTCTCCTGTATTGTGGGATATATGTTATATGTGTGTAATATGATGCGCGACTGACCGCTGATACGGTGAGATTATCATACATTATTCCGAACACGCACACAACAAAATATTCATAATCAGAAAGTGAGAAAGAAAGAATTGCTGGAGTACGGCATGAAGAGACAGATTAAGAAGAGCGCAATGAACGTTGAATTCTGATCGACTTCGACATTCTCTGAACAGAATGTCGATATCATCTGAAGAATCGGATGTGTCTCAAGATATAGCCGTGCATGGCGACCTTCCTTGGGTTGATAAGGAACGGAGTGCATTTACGTATACTCCTATGATTGACTACGCCACATATTCCGCTATCGGAGGTATGGCTAAAAATTTTACTTTTTGTGAAGCTGTTAAATAGCAAAAAGAAACAAACGGTATGTGTTGCTCAGGTGGGAAAGTACATATTGAAATATTACAAAATCCTCCAGAAATATTAAGATCACTGCTAATCGGTGACCATCACAGTCAAAACATTTCTTGGACAACATACGTTCGTACAATAATGCCTTTCAAATGACATCTTTTGTTGCGAAACAGATTTCAGAAGGCCCATTTATGCCAACATTCAAAGTGCAAGGCCAAGTTTACCACCCTATTGGTTCATTATTGCCTGAAAATGACGTCTCGAATCGTCTCGCGCATCCCGTTGTTATCCAGTCCCCGGGTTCTTAGAATTCGACATCAGACGTTTCAGATCTTCGATTTTGACTACCCCGTTGTCGCTGGCATAACCAACAGGATCCGCGTACGAAGTCGCGGGCAGAAGCTAGTCCAGAATAAAACGTTATTTTTTTAACACAGAGCGTACTGAAATGTTTATCAATTGGCATTTCCAATGACTGTGGATAAACACACAAAAAATGCAATGAATTCATTCCAACTTTTTATTTGTATTCATTTGTAATGGAAACAATAACGTAATTTCGAACTGTTTTCCAAGTTTTCATTCATGCAATGTTATCGAAAATTTTCCGTTTTACCGATCGGTATTTTTGCATGGTAACGAACATTAGCGTGTTATTTATTGCTATAGATCGTGCGATGTTACATCAATTTATTCGACTTTCCTTGTGATTAGATAAGCCTGTGGTATTTGCTTGGATTCAATTTTCTATTTCAAATTGCTTCAGTCTAGTATTTTCGCTAGACAAATGCAACGTTAAGGTATAATTTGAATCACAAAAATATTATATTCTTATTGCATCAAATCTATTGATTGTGTTTTGTGGAACTTTTTTTTAGAGCAGTAACTTGTGTTTGCTGTGGTGCCTCGGCATGAAAACCGATGCAATTTCAGCATACCTAGGTACCAACAGCCTACAAGAGACCTAGTTTATTTTTCCAGTTTATTTATTTAAACTTTTCACATACAAAAAAGGTACAAAGGCGGACTTAATGCCTTAGGCATTCTCTACCAGTCAACCAAGGTTTATGAAGAGAGCATACTCATGTGAGCGGTTATGTAGTGTAAGAAACCAACACTGTAGCCTTTAATACTGTCTTCTAGTCCAATTTAACAGATGGATAAACTGGTCAAGCACCCTTTATTTATTCTACACAAAAAGTCACATGTATTCATATCCAAACATCCATTTTCACGAAAATCATACTAGATAAGTCACTAATGAATATTCCAAATTCACTTACAAAGACATTTGAGTCACTACGAGGGCCACACGACATCATCTAATAATGTGGAAAAAATAGTAGTGTCTGTGCGATTACAATGCTAGACTCGTGTCAGGTAATCTAGTTAGTGCGGTCGCCCGGCGTCGCTCATTACAGCGGTGCGCGCGACCACGTACGAGGGACGTGGAAATAGAGTGACTGGATGTGTCCATGTAAATATTGGAACGACTGATTGGATTTGGGATCTATCAGTGACAAACTCAGACACGTCACTGTCGGTTGAAAGCGAGTTTCAAAATGAGGAGCTTTTATACAGAACAACAAACAACATTAATTCTACAACAATATGTACATATTATACGACTACACGACACGAAAACGACGACGTCGATAAACGATTTTCACTTTTGAAGTCCAAACTTTTCTTGCTGTAGTGGAAGGTGAAAGTAAATACATAACATCTTCTAGATAAGAGAAGTCTCAACATAGTACTTAGAAGTTATCCGAAAAGAACCGAAAGTTACCGACATAGCTTGCAGAGTAAGCAAGCTGTAGTGGTATTGGGCTGGCCATTTTTGTCAAAGGGCCGATGAGCCCTGGAGTGGAGACCGTGGACAGGATGTTTCCGTAGCCTGGAAGAGGCCTATATCCAGCATTGCATTGATGGAAAGAAAGGAGAGAAGCCTTTTGTCAGCAGTGAACTGGCTTCTTACAATAATAGGGGTACTACGACATGTCCTAGAACCAAACAATTGAAGACATGTAATATTCACCAAACCGCAATGGGCCCACGTGGTGGATTATGGCCTACTCCATCTCACAGAGAGGTGGCCTGTGTCCCAATAGTGGGAACAATATAGGCTGATTATGCTGGGCTGGTACAAAGCAGTTTAAGTCAATCCATAATCGAACTCTATAAAATAAGAATGGACGAAGAAGTTCCTAAGAGAATTATTGCTTTTTATAGAAAAAAACATGTCAAATGAAGGAAATCTTGCACAGACTAATGCCTAGACTGATAAAAGGCCAGCTTAAGGAAACATCGCCATCTTGTACCTTATCTAGTCCTCAATAGAACATCGTAGTAATGTCTTCATACAGCGTCAGCAGTTTTGGCGAATGCAGGATAATTCCGATCGCCTTCCGAACGGTTCGCCCGTGTAAACTTGTTACCACACATGATACGGATTCCGTCATTTAATTTTTCCAATTGAGGAACATTGTACCGAATTACGTGTTCATTTCTTGCGCAATTTATTTGGTTACAACGTGGTGTTCGAGAAATCGCTAACATGTGGAAATGGATTTTTACAGTGGCCAGGCAGGTTTAAACTCCAGATGGGAGCTTCACAATATAATTAAAAGCTTTGATTTGGATAAAATATATATATTTACTTTTCAATATTATGTTATTTCTAGCACTGACTCACTGACTCTACTAAACAAAAACACCTTATTAGAATATTTGACACTTGCTTGAACGTTCGAATGGAACACACCGGCAATTATAACCAGCCTGTATTGCTAAAGGTAGGGCCACATAGATAACCTCTACAGTACACTACAACATGGCGGAGAAAATATTAGGCTGATAATGAAGACACGTAATGGAAAAGGCGGGACAATCATTACTCACTGAATAGAAATCTGAAGAAATCCGATTGTTTCCACAGTCACATTTATTACTGAAGATGACATACCTACTTATGATGTTGTGCCTACACGGAGAATGTATCCCACTAATAGTCCCAAAGACTACGCAGCACTCAAATGACAAATTAGCGAGCCTGTCAAAACGTGTATCTATTATAATGGCATATCCCGAAGCCGTCGGAAACAAATAAATCTGCACAATAACATTAGATGTCAGTGGAATAAATGTAACGTCAATCCGTGGCCATTTGTCGTCGTTAAATCTTTGGGAGCGACCCACGGGTCGAATGGTTGGTTAACAGTTGGAACGAAGTTTGGACCGTCTTCAAATTTTTGTAAAGGAAGTCAGAGAGACGTGTTTTATTCATCGAAAATCGGTTGTAGATGTACATATTGTGTAGAAATAGGCATTTGTATATGGATTTTGGGTTACAATGCTGACAAAAGTATATTTAATGAGACTCGAAAAATCCAAATAAATTTTGACAGGTCTTTTTTTCTCAATACACTTTTGAGAGCAGGGGTTGCCCAGTCGTAACGGCGCGGCGGTGACTTACGAGTTGTAGGTCGTAGGTTCGAACCCAAACAGGCGCTTTACTTTGTGTAAATTATTTCATCACCACTGCTCTCAAAACGGTGAAGGAAAATATCGTGAGGAAACCGGCATGTCCTAGAATCAAAAATTCGAAGACATGTGACATCTACTAACCAGCACTGGGCCCGCGTGGTGGATTACGGCCCACTCCCTCTCACCGAGAGGCCTGTGTCCCAGCAGTGGGAATATTATAGGCTGATTATGTATGTATGTATACACTTTTAATCGTAAACAATAAATCTAGTTGTTTGTTTCAGATTGCAGGAAAATGCGTAGACAGTTCGCAACTTATCCCAATTTATCTAAGGCTGGTGAAGCGGATTTTTCTCCTATTCATCTATAATCTACATTAAAGCTCCAACTAGATTGAGACCAACGTTTGTGTATAAGTTGGCCACTCTTATTCCCCATATTCATCCAACCATAAGCCTAGCATCCAAGTGTAAGAAGGGGGAAAGACAAAAACTTAATGACAAGTGGACAATGAAGGAGATTCGAGACGCTTGTCGCCGCGAGATTGTCAGGAAACGTCGCGGAACAGGGGGCTGCGACAAGTTTATATAATCCTTAATAGAAACCTTCTTTCTTTTTTAACAAAGGAAAAATAAAGGGAATTGTTTTGTATGACAAGTTATTGTTTTTGTTGATAGTTGTCATAAGTATTGTTTTTTGTTACGTTGAAATGGGTCGAGTATTATAATATTTAAACTAACAAGACTCTGTATTTTTATAATTGTTTGGGTTTAGAGGAAGTTAAAGAAAATATATTTGACTACCTACGTACAGAAGCACATCAAGCTACCCGAAACTGTCAAATTTTCCCAATCTTTGAACCTTGTGTTTTAGCGATAAAGTTAATAATAATAATAATAAAAATATTTATTTCATAAAACAAGAAACACATTGCACTGTATACATTGTAGGTTAAAAATACATTTGTCACGCTATAAGCACAATGGAATAGACTCTATCCCTTAAACTAGGTCTAGCCTGTGTCTTAAGAGATAGGGTTCAGCCGAAAGGGTACATTAAATAATTCACATTCTGTAACAAGTGAAGCAACGTCGATGTGGTAAAGTTATTCTATGAAATAAGTGTAGGTAGGTTAATTAGTGTGCTGTGTATGTGAGTGAGAGTTCGTGTATGTGTGGGGGTGTGTGTGTGGGGGTGTGGGTGTGTGTGTGCGTGTGCAAGGGTGAGTATGTGCGTGTATGTGTGTGTATATGTGAGTGGATTTTGTGAATGTATTTTTATGAGATGTATGCTAGAAGATTCTCCGTGGTGAGGTAGTCCTGTTGCAGTAGCCATTGAGTAATTTTTTGTTTTAGAGTATGTCTGTTCAAATCAAGTATGTTCAGTATTTTATGTAGTTTCTTATATATGTAAGTACCAATGACGTAATATTGGCGCTGGGCAAAGGTAGTTTTATGTGATACACCTGATGGGACATTTGTGCGTTTTTTTGGGTTAGATCTTGGCATGGCTCTGTGAGTTCTGAGGACAGATTGCAAGATAAACAGCTGTCTAACTGTTAATACCTTGCATTCATCATAAAGTTGTTTGGTTGGGTATAAGAACGGTTTCTTAGACATAACTTTAAGTACGGCTCTTTGAGCTCGCTCTACCCTCAGGAAATTAGTTTTAATAGCACCACCCCATGCAGTAATGCAATATCCGATAATCGACTGACACAGTGCAAAATAAACCATTTTTAATGTATCTGTGTCAGCCGATACTCTAAGGGATTTAAAAACATATATAAGACGCATTGTCCTGCTAGTTATCATTTCTAGCTGTTTGTCCCAGCGTAGGCCATCATCTATTTGAAGACCTAGATACTTAACACAGTCCCTTCTTGCTAGTGAAGGACATGAACAGGGTGTTGAAGAGTTCATGCAGGAGTGAGCAGTTACAACAAAGCTATGCGGTGGCTTGGTGTTTCGTCGGATTGAGAAAGGAATATAGCACGATTTATCCACGTTTAATGTCAGTAGATTTTGGTGGAACCAGTCCATAATAATATTTAGTGCTATTTCTGCCTTAGTTTTAATCTCTTCCCAAGTAGCAGCATAAATGATAATTGCAGTATCGTCAGCGTATGCGTAGATCTTGCAGTTTGGTAGCATCATCCTGCAAAGGTCATTGACATAAATTTGGAACAGTGTGGGACCCAATATGCTTCCCTGGGGCACACCGTATGTCACAGCTTCCGCATTACTGAGATACGCATCTATTTTAACTTGCTGGGCTCGATTCCTGAGGTAATCTTTGAAAATGTCGAGTGCTATGCCTCGTATACCTAGAAGTTCTAATTTTGAGATAAGTTTGGGAACAGAAACTGTGTCAAAAGCTTTCGACAGATCCAGAAATATACCCAAGCACTTAGCCCCACTATCAAGTTTTCTTGCTACAAACTGTGTAAGATCCAGTACAGCATCCTCCGTCGAAACCCCAGACTTGAAGCCATACTGGTTCTCGGCAATAATGCTATGTTTATGTAAAAAACTCCTAAGCCGTCTGTTAAGGATTTTTTCAATAATTTTTGAAAGCGAGGGCAGGACGGAGATTGGTCTGTAGTTACTGACACAGGTTCTGTCCCCGCTCTTATATATTGGATGGACTATAGCTTTTTTGAGTCCGTCAGGAAACGTTCCAGATTGTAAGCAAAGATTGCAAATGTAAGTGATTGGTGGCACCAGTATGTGGCGACAAATTTTTAGCAAGGTAGATGATATACCATCCCAACCTACAGCACAATCATTGCGTAGTTGTAAAATGATAGTTTCTACCTCCCCTTCATCGGTGTCTAGTAAAACAAGGGAGGTCGCTGGAGGTGAGACTCTGGACTTGTTGGATCGATCCCTGCCGGAGAGAGTATTGTTAGTAGGATCGTGAGATTTTAATATATTTGCCGCTAAATTTTTACCAATATTACTAAAGAATGAACATACTTGGTTCACAGAAGAGAGAGGACTATCACCCAGTTTCAATAATTCATCGGGACTGGTGCGTACTTTACGAGTATTTGTGATGTCTTGAATGGTTTTCCAAAGAGCTTTGGGATTATTTTTTGATTTTTCTAGTTCACTTTTTTCAAAGGCTATTTTAAGTTTGCGGAGTAAAGCATTACAGAAGTTTCTATAACGTGTATATGTTAGTTTTAAAATTAAGTTACTTGGTGATTTTTTTGATTTAGTATGCAGTCTATCCCTATTTTTAATACATTTTAACAAGCCTGGTGTTATCCAGGGTTTAATAGTTCTTTGTTTCTTAGGAATTGTAATGTTGGTAGTGTGTTTAGTTATTACGGTAGTTACTATGGATACAAACTTATTCAAGGCTTCATTAGGATCATTAATGTTATAAATGTCAGAGAAATTAATGCTTTCTAGTTCAGATTTAATGGCATCTAGATTAGTACGGGAGACAGTGTATTTTTGTTTCCGAGTTGGGTTCGCATTCGTTAACGTCAGTATAATTGGTTTATGGTCGGTGATGTGCGATTCAAGAATTAATGTGGTTGAAGGTAATTTGGACTTAAGTAAAATATGATCAAGACAGTTTTCTAATCTTGTTGGTATTAGGTGTGTAGGGAGTAGACCATGGGAAGCATTCTGGATGAGATATTCAAAACTATGGGGACTCTTGTTGCTCGGTTTTATGTCGATATTTAAATCACCTATAAGTGAGATATTTGGGAAAGAAGAAAGTTCACCCAAGACATTATTTAAGCTGGACAGGAAATTATCTACTCGGTCTTTGCTGTTATAAGACGGTGAGCGGTAAACAGCTACTAAAGCAAACTTAGAATCTAGTTGACATACAAGGGAGTTGGCGTATATTATGCTTGGTTCCCAAACTGTAGCATTTAATCCCACTTTAGTGTAAATTATTACACCTTCATTTTGATTTGATGTAAGTTAAGTAATCTATTAAAGAAATTTGACAAATTGTAGTAGCTTGATGTACTGGCGTCTGTACAAACCAGCCTAAAGTTTATTTTTTCTAAGATAAACCCACTTTACAAACATAATACTTACAACGAAACAAATTACTGTCATTACTGCAGACTTATTTATCTGATAAAATTTGAACGCTAAGTAACCAGCACGTTCAGGCCATTAATTTAAATTGTTACTTCGTAACTAAAACCGCTGAAAAATTGAAATATATGGACCATAAAAATATGCCAAAGAAAATACATGAAAACTCAACTCACGAATAACTCACATGCAATCAACATCGAACCAAACCCAAAATAAACCAAAAATGAAAACAAACTCTTTTAGAAAAGGTAAATGGAAACCCCGGACTTGTCCGAAGAGGATTATTTCAGACAATCTATTTGCTCAGCAACCTAAGAGGAGGCCCTCAAGAAAATCAAATCAGACAATCAAGTGGAAAAATCTATGTTCGTTGAACAAACAATCAACTTTAGTTACTGTGGGCCCAGTGACGTAGGGTCTTCACCTACCATTTATTTGATCTACTCTTCAATCTCCAGGGAGCCTGGTACCTATTTGTTTTAAAGCTTTATTGCTAAGTAATGTGTGCATAGGTCAACCCTCTAAATTTTTCTGGAGATGTTGACCAATATGGTTAATGGAAGTTGGGTATGCGTATTTTAAAGTTGATTTGTATGTAGAGCGTAGAGTGAGGGCAGAGCTTTTGGTATTCATTTAATTTAAATTGCAATTTAACTTTCTTCCTGTATAATTTATTTTATTTTAATCACTTTTTTGGAAGAAGAAAAAGGATCATTTTCAATTAATGTCCATTAGCTACACATTTACATTTGGTTTTCCTTTCAGGTCTAATATCCGTCGGATTATCTGAGGAGAAAATATTCTTGTGCATGTGCTATACTATACTTCTGCCAAATATATTCCTAAAATGAGTTCGTTAATTATTTTTGCATCAATAAACCTGCTACATAATTCAAATAAATTCATACTTAAATATCAATATATCGCACCAACATCCGACAGATCATTGATATTATAATCACATCAATAAATAAACCATTAATATATTTCATTACTTTCCCCACAATAAATTAAACGCAGTCGTAAACCAAAAACCCCATTGTGTCCAGTAATTTATTCACCGTTGGCAACACAGAAAACTTGTCCATCCCGGGAGAGGGTAACCCTGGTAAAAAGGTGTCAATTTTTGAAAGATTGGGCCCTGTCATGAATATTATATGAAGGAATCGAGTTAAGGGTATTTTGCGATAATGTTCGACGTGGGTGGATACTGTCAGTCTATGTCATTGCATGAGGATTTGCCCTTTGTTAAAAGTAACACGTAGTATGTCAGGGGGGGCTATCGTGTGTAAAATTTGCTGCTGAAAGCCCAGTTATGTTTACGTAATGTTGAGGGATGGGCTCACGGAATTGTATTGAGATTTATATTTGATAAGTTCGCTATCTATAGATGCCTACAATGCTTTGAAGTTTGATAACTTTTTCATGCTTACCATATGCCATATCTAAGTAAAGAAAGTATGAGTGGATGTTTACGCTTTCTTTATCGTGCAGGTTCTAACCGGAAAACTAGTTTTGATTAGATATATAATTTTGTAAACTATTTTATAAACATTTTTTTAAATCTTTACATCTTGTGTAGTCTGCGGTGTAGCACAAGGTACACTGTGTTTAACTCACTCTATTTTAGATATTCCAATACAAACATTTCAAGTCATCTTCTCATATTTTTCCAGTCCAGTAGTGACCGAAGCTCTACATCAAGGGGCGATTTTCTTTTATTATTCAGCGAAAACACATAAACCGTTAACGTCCCTATGTCTGCAGTTTTGCAAAAACTAGCAACAAACGTAATAAATAATAAATTTTACGCGTTAACAGTTCGATAGTAGTTATAGAAACGGAAATCGTAAACTATCGTAAAATAAGTTTTTCTACGTCGCCGTCGCCGCCGTTGCGCGTCGAGCGACGGATCTTGTCTCTAATAATATATTACCATAGAGAAAATTCTTTATTTTTATACCTGACTACATGTCTTTGAATGTCTAGATCCCTGTTGAAGGAAAATGAATCGTGAATAACATTGATCATATCAATTAATATACTGTCAAATTGTTATGATGGGTTGCCTGGTAGAGAATGCTTTGTGGCATAAGTCCGCCTTTATAACACTTCAGTACATGAAGTTTAAATAAATAAATAACGCAGTTGATATCTTTCCTTTCCTCACAATGTTTTCCTTCACCATTTTGAGAGCAGTAGTGGTGGTGAAATTATTTACACAAAGCAAATCGCCTGTCTGGGTTCGAACCAACGACCTATAACTCGTAAGTAGGGGACTTTACCACTACTTCCAAGTTTAAATAACTTAAAGATAGTAGAGTGCAAAGGTAATTATTGAATAAGGCCAGGAAACAACATTCATAAGTTTATTAAAACAGCGCCCCGTGGTTTCACCCGCGTAAGTTTCGATCCCGTGGGAAATCGGAATAAAACGTATCCTATGTGTTCAGGAAATGGTCTATCTATGTGCTAATTTTCATCCAAATCTGTTCAAAGGTTTACGCGTGATTGAGTAACAAACATCCAAACTTCTTCACACACTTTCACAATTTTATAATATTAATTAGTAGGATTCTCATGATAAAATATACAACTTTTATAAATATTTTCAAGAAGAATCCATTCCATTTGAAAGCTTCCAAGTGGATAACTAATTATTTAGCTGAAAGAAGACGAATTTGATGCACAATTAATTACATAAATATTATTAACGAATCTTGCGACAAAACTAATTTAATTTGATATATTATTTATAAAACAAGCAGAGACAAAGAAATCATTAGTGTAGTTCGTTGAATTAAATTTTAATATTATTGCAAACAATCATTACAGTATTTGAATATTTCATGTTCGTTTGAAATGATTCTCTTTTATCTTCAAATATTATATTTTTAATCTTTCTTATTAAATTAGAATCTTTTGAACGCCTGAATTTGTAAATGAACTTCAAAAATTCGGGCTTCATATGCAGTGAGATTTTTCTCTTATTAAGAATGTAATAAAAGAAGCGATTATTTCAGAAGTGCCTGGATCGCTTCTTATACATGTTGTAATTGAAGTTTTAACTGCCCCGTTGGTCTCGTGGTTGCAAGCGCGACTGCTGAGCGTGGGGTCCCGGGTTCGATTCCTGGGTCGGGCAAAATGTTATTGAGTTTTTCCATTAGGAACAGCCTTAATTGTCATTAGGGTTTCTTAGTAACAGCCCGGAGTTTGGAAGTTGGCGGCGTGATACCACCGTGCCTCGGAAAGCACTTTAAGCCGTCGGTCCTGCGCCTGATCTCTCTCCGGTCGTATCGGATTGCTGTCCCATCGGACTACGAGAGTGAGGGAAGAGGGAGAGCACTTGTGTCTGCCCGCACACTAGTGCACTATAATATCTCCCGCGCCGAAGGCTAGTCTCCGTTGAGATTGGTCGCCGTGGCCGAAATACGGTCTGGAGGACTTCAATTGAACTTTCATTAAAATTGCGAATGAATTTGTCTGGAACTTTATCGAAAAACTTGCCAAATTTTTATATCGGTTATTTTATATATTTTTCTATTATTACATTTTTAATGCATTATAATCAGAACAGAAAGCGTTCTAACTTAAAGCAAAGAAACTGTTTCTATTAATAAATCTAATGAAATCACGATATTAATTATTTCTTTATTCCAAATCGGTATTAACAATAGCATTCATATAGTCTGATAAACTGCGTAACAGTTTGTCGGCAGTTTTTCTCGTTTAACAATGGATTACAAACTTTGTGAAAAATGAAAAAATAAATGCTGTTATGTAAACTATAATAAATAAGTACTTAGTACATGTATTCTTATACAGTAATATCATTGAGTGAAACAATAAGTGAGTCAGTTAGGTACCTACAAGTACCTGCTCAATACAAGTTAACAGACCCATCATGTCACGAAAGCTTAAAAAAACGTACAAAAATATTTCACAATTTGCCGTCGTCGACACTCCAATTTCGTTTTGCTTTCCCAATTTTTTATTAGCCATCACTCGCAAGCAAGTCAATTTTAAGTTGTTTTCGTGTTGTATCCGAACGAATAATGTTTATGTCAAACACAACGTTTTGGCGCCAACAAAGATGGCGGAGTGAAACGTCAAACTGCAAAGATTATACTTGGATATTTCATATTGTTGTAAAATTGTAATCTGGTTTTTTTCATATTGCTTGAAAATTGGGTTCTGAGTTTATTGAGAAAATGTATTGTTACGTTTTTACGGTGGTTGATTTGATTTTGCGATTAGGGAGTGAATAATCTTTTTAAATTTTTTTTTTTTTATATTATGTTACATTGTCTTCTTACTTTTGAATTAAATAATAAGATGAAGTTGACCAAAAATAATTAAAATATTTATCTAAACAAGTTCAAAATAATTAATAAAATAGTTCGCGCATTTCCAAAGGTAGCTACTTATTTTTTTTTTCAATTCAATTCAATTTAGTATCAAGTATCATGATGACTCACTTGTTAGTAAAAAACTTATCCTATGTTAGTAATTATTAATTAATTTATACATCCTAAACAAAACAAGACAACAACAATCAATTCCTTTAAACACAAAGCGGCAGTACCGTCCGACGCTTCACCGCGGCTGCACCATTCCATGGGAAATAGCGTAGCAGCGATTCACGTACGGACAGTCCTTCCTGCTTGTTTCTCTTCTTGAGTTTGATTCTTGGCTTTGCCACATAAGGGCAAAAACCGCACCACTCGCATGAATAAAATAGCACACCTACCTATTTATTATTCAATACCGAATATCGACACGTTGACAAACCCCAAATGAATTCCCTTTCATCTCGTTAAAGCAACAGGAGTGAAATGGGAAATCATATTAGTCTCGTCGGTCCCACTTGAAATTCATTAAAACCTGTTCTTAGTCAAATGTAATAACTTATTTAAGCAACAAAAATCCCCAAAAGTAGTATCCATTGAAGCGTATTTAACGCTGAAGCGGAGATGAGAAATAGTGATGGGGGGATACGATAAATTATTGTGACTACATTGTCGTATTTTGTAAGGTCGTAAATCGATTTACTTCTTCTTTCCCTTAATCCCAGTCTATCTGGGGTCGGGTCTTCAGCTGTGCCAGGACGGTCTGTTCCGGGTTGTTATAGGAGTCAGGTCCTGGGCTTTCATCTCCCTCTCGATACTGGACCACCATGTAGCGTCCTCTCCCAGGCGTTTCGTAGGGATGTTTATGACTGTTTTTGTTGTCGATTATCTAATCGTCAAAATTACCGGATTTACTAATCAAACATAATTATAGGTCTAATACAGTGAACATTATGCTATACCTACATCAAACTAAAATGAGAAATCCGTTGAGGTTTATATTTAACACTAAAATCTTGCTACCTATTTTAAATAACATAATAATTTATTAGCTATATAAATGCTCTGCTAAATTAATTTTCATTAGGCCATATCTACTGCAAAGAGTCTAGTAGAAATGCATCATAAATTTTGGAGTAAAACTAGTTAACTAACACTCGATAAACTGCACCACCTCACCCCTCACTAAAAAGCCAAAGCTCACAGGAACGTATTAACATATAAATAATTCAGCATATCTTTCTGCGCATTATGTCATTTACGGCGTTACCTTTTAGAAGAGTATTTACACAAAAGAAGAGAGAATCAAAAATGATAATTACATGCAAATCTGGGGATCGTCTGAGGGCACTTCTCTCCAAAATGTCTGCCTCTATTTGATGTTTAGGAAGATTCTTTTTTAGATCCTTAAAACGGTTGAGTGGAGTAATGACAAGCTTGAATGAGCTGTTAGCTGCGTTTAATATTTATGTCTGTTAATGCAGTTCAAATAATCCCTTGTACTTGGGAAGAACTTTTGTTTTGATCTTACGACTAAGTTCGCGTACATACGTTGTATACGAGACTTTCAAAACAAGCTGTTAGGGACATTATCTACATAACTTATTTCTAAACGCAAAATTAAGATTTTCATGGCATTATGAGGAAGAGAACAGCGTCAATAATTAGGTTGCGCGGAAGCTCCAAAAGCATTCTGAAAACTTTATCAAAGTGGACAGTCCCTTTTATGGCACTGGATAAGGAGACACGTGCCAAAAACGTGCGTTGGGTCACGTAATTTTTAGTTGTTTTATTTTGTATAAGTTTACTAACATAGTTTTTACGTCATTGTTACTAAAACTAGATGGATATATGTGAGTAGTCCGAAATAAAGAATACGTACGAATAGTCAGTTGATATTTTTCTACTTCAGCTGTGATGATGCCACATTATGGTTTAACATTCTAGTTTCAAATGTTCGAACCGTACCTACACTATAACGTTTTTATTGACTAATTAATCTACCTATGACTTAACATCCATACTAATATTCTAGATTCGAAAGTAACGTTAACTTTTCACGCCTGAATTTCGAAAAAATTTGGCAGAGAGATAAATTTTATCCCGGGAAGGACATAGGATAGTTTTTATCGACATACCTCGCGGGAAAAGCCGCGGGCGGAAACTAGTAAAAAAAGAATTAGGTAGTCCCTTAGTACTTAACCTGATTATTTTTTATTTTAAACACTAAGCAATTGATTTCTCCATTCTTGAGGGATACGGCACTGTTTCTCTTTACATAATCAGCCTATAATGTTCCCACTGCTGGGACACAGGCCTCCTCTAGGTGAGAGGGAGTGGGCCGTAATCCACCACGCGGGCCCAGTGCGGGTTGGCAGATGTCACATGTCTTCGAATTTTTGGTTCTAGGACATGCCGGTTTCCTCACGATGTTTTCCTTCACCGTTTTGAGAGCAGTGGTGATGAAACAATTTACACAAAGTAAAGCGCCTGTCTGGGTTCGAACCTACGACCTACAACTCGTAAGTCGCGGCCGTTACCACTTGGCCACTTTACTACAGGCTATTATGTAGCCTATCTAAGAGGACAGTACCCCAACCATTTATGTTGTATACCAGTGTTCATTTGTAGTGCAACTGTTTTTAATGTATTTACTGCAACACCTTTTATGCAATAAAGTTTTTTTTTTATAATGCATCACAGCTGAAGTGAAAAAGTGTCAACTATCTTTTGGAGGGCATTGTATATAAAATACCTCAAACTCAAACTCAACTCAAACTCAAATCATTTATTTCAATTAAACCTTGTACAGGCACTTTTGAATTGTCAAAATTAAATAGTCTGTCAGTTAGTCCGAAAGTTGAAGCTAGTTGCCCATTCCAAAGCGTAGATCTCTATGGAGAAGAACGGGCAAGAAACTCCATGGACACTCTTTTAAATCAAGATATTACAAAATCCTGGGTACATTATTCTTGTTGCTTCTATATGTGAGAACAATGTAAAAAAGACAGAAATGAAGAAAGAATTCAAGACATAAGATTAAAAATAAGCCTTGGCAGTTAAGAGATGACCAGTCTCAACCGACGGCGCCCGTTCACGAACATGACGCGTGGATCAGCACCATCCAGCTCAACCATTTTGTAGGGAACCGAATGATCCAACACACGCGCCACCATCGGTGAGACATTTAAGTGAGCATGACACGTTCTCAACTGCCATGCTCTTTCAAGTCAACATCAAAAAATCATAATAAAAGGAAACATGGTTCTTACATTTACAAAGTTTAAAAAAAAAAATGCTTCTAAATTATACAAAACTACAATTGCAATTGCAATTTATTTAAGAGATAAATAGAATTTTATTACCTACCAAACAGGAAGAGATATTTAATATTGAAGTATTCAACAATTAAAACTTGAGTGAATAAATTTAAAAAGTTATGTTCGTAATGACAGAAATACAAAAAAAAGAAAAAGGGAAACACCTCTTCCAAATATTGAAATTTTAACTAGTGAGTCCAAGTGTCTGTGGAGCAGGACCAGCATTAAGCCAAGCATTTTTATCTACGATATAATCATCCAACTTGTAATATGCTTGTCTACATAGTTTGCGTTTAATGCATGTTTTAAATTTCTTCTCATTTAATTGAAGAATATCGAGTGGTATTTTATTATAACATTTTACACAGTAACCCAAAAAAGAAGTTTTTACTTTAGACAATCTGAAACGCGGTTGATCTAATTTGTCCCTATTTCTAGTGTTAAAATTATGCCTGTCACTTATCTTACTAAAAAGGTGTAGATTTTTTCGAACGTACATAATGTTTTCATATATATATTGACAAGGAACCGTCATGATGTTAATTTTTTTAAACAGTTCCCGTAGAGATTCGCGTCTGCTGAGCTTGTAGATGGCTCTGACAGCTCTCTTTTGCAGAATGAAGATAGAATCAATAACCAATAACCTCCAAACCATACCCAATATCCTACTGATGAAATCCATTTAGGGCTCCAAAAATATAATGTTCTAATTCATAGCTTCTTACAGATGGGTGTAGGATACCTATGGATGGTGTAGGATAACGTTTTAATTTATTTTCCACATAGGTAGTTAAACATCCAAAGCTAGTATTTATAAAAATTTCGCTTTTAGCGAAAACTCTGCCGATTGCGTCACCCTTTGTAAAATTTCTACATTTAAGTATATCTGTAATCTATATGGTGTACAAAATAAAAAGTATTTTATCTGTCTGCTTATTGCACCAACAACAAACAACGTCCATTGTATATTCAAACATTGTTACTCCAAGATTCTTATTCAAGCGCATCTTCGGTCCAAAAAACAAACTAAAAATTCTCGGTGACATCAAGTATTCTTCGAACGAACGGTCTTCGTTAGACCCGACCCATACCTGCACTGCATATGTTACCATGCACAGTTTTCGAACTAAAATCCCATTCGCATTGTTTATTCGTCACAGGTTGACGTAAAGGGACGACAAATCGAATTTCCCTTTGATTTTTCGATACAACTTTGTAAGGAAAACAAAAGAAAAGCGAATAAGTTGAAGATTAAGCATGTGGAATAGTTTTAAAAAATCTTGGGTAGCAATTGGGTATTTTGCCTTTTTATTCAGAATTGTTCACTATCTATCGAGTTACTGCTGGACATGAGGCTCAAGACGCAGTGTCTCAAGACGGAAGTCTTTGACCAGTGCGTGTTGCCAGTGATGACAATTATGGCGCTGAAACGTGGTCGCTCACAATGGGCCTTATTAGAAGGCTGAAAGTCACCCAAAGGGTAATGGAGAGGGCTATGCTTGGAGTTTCCCTGCGTGATCAAATCAGAAATGAAGAAATCCGCAGTAGAACCAAGGTAACTGATATAGCCTGAAGAATTGCCAAACTTAAGTAGCAGTGGGAGTGCACATTGCTCGCAGAACAGATGGCCGATGTATCTGAAAGGTTCTGATGTGGCGACCGCGTACCGGAAGACGTTACGTTGGAAGGCCTCCCACAAGGTGGACCGACGACCTTGTGAAGGCCGCAGGAACCCGTTGGATGCTAGAAGCACAGAACCGGTCGAAGTGGAGGTGCTTGGAGGAGGCCTTTTTCCAGCAGTGGACGGCTTTCGGCTGAAATGATGATGATGATCCTTACTTAAAGAAAGTTGTCTGGCTATTATTCGCAAACAAGCGTAACGAAAGCAGCTTCTGGTGAGGTCGAAGTAAAAAACCCAAAGCGATGCTAACCAAGATACACAAAACATGGAATTATCGACTCCTGCGCTAGTTATTATTGTGTTGCAGGACCCAGTGTCCTCCCGTAATAAAAAGACGCAAATTTTGTTGTTTTTTTATGAGAGCACAAAAAATAAAATAAGACAATTAAAGAGACTACCTACTTTAACGATACAATCACAAGATTTTGAGATGCATGAAGAAGCCTCCTCGTGAACTCGTCGAACCGAGCGCTCGGCGCATCCTGGACAGTCACACCCAACACCTTATTTGACTGGCCATTCTTCCCTTGCGGTGGTAGAGCTAACGCCCACCTGGTTTGCGACCACCCTCCCACCGGAGTCCGGCGTCAAGCAGCGTCGATGCGTGGGAGTTCCAGTGCCTTAGGCATCTTCTGGGCACGCTCGTTCCATCATAGACCTCATCCATCGCTTACCATCAGGCGTGATCGAAGTCAAGAGCGGGCCCAATCAACAATAAAAGAAAAAAGACTTGCCTGAAGGTTTGGTAGGTTCCTGAACATAAAAATCAATAAGCCAACATCTGTCTTAACACCCTTCTCACGTTTGACTCTATCACCAGACGATTAATTTCCCACTAGATAATCACTTTTAAACATCTTAATCACTCATATTAACATCACCAATCTAATATTTTCCCCGAATAATACCAAAAAGAGCCATAAATAACTTGGAATGTCCCCATAAATACATATTAACGAGAGAGATCAAGACAAAGGAGGTATTACGGTTCAACCCTTCTTAACTAATGTATTTCATTATAATAATTGCTCCAACCACAAGAGTGACCTCTTAGGCGATGAGTTTGAAGTTCGTTTGGCGAATAATAATTAATAATATTCCTATTATAAGATTGCGTGTTAATAATTAAATCGCTTTTGATTGTGATTGTAAAGTCAATTTGTTTTTAGCAATTCATTGTTTTGTTTTATTTGCGTTAATTTTGGAGTTGGGCTATTGTTTAATGATTCTGTAATTAATTGAGAAAAGGTACATATTGGATTCATTCTATAAATACTATCTTACAGTAGATTATAGGTAGTAAACGTCATATTATGTGTTGTGCAGTTTTTATCTAAAAGCTTTTAAAAATGCCACAAATATTTCAAAAGATGTTAAAACTACCTTACACTTCAAAAAGATTATCACATGCGTAACTTAGTCAAGTTGAGCCATAGAAAAAAAACTTTGAATTTCCTTGGGGAGTGTCACCGTCAAGCATTTTCATCTTTTCCCTACTTTTGCGCCGAACGTTACGGGCAGCGCCATCTATTACCGCGATACTGAACTATGCCATGACTCGTTTCTTAAGTTCTGATTAATAAAATTGAAATGTATTGTACTAAGCCAGTTACATAAATTGTTTTGAAGTAAGAATTATTTAATAAAGCAACATGATTGGAGAGATTCACGACATTAATGTAAAAAGTTAAATTAATATGTCATTGTGATCTCACTAACAAAGTGCTTTCGTAACAAACTATTTTAATACAAGTTCATACTGTTTTTGCATCACCATAAATTGATGATTTAATGGCTCGATAAATACTAAATGTGAAACATAAAGCTTCGTAGCTAGACAAATACTTATATTATTGTAGCTCTTAAATAATTTATAGGCCTATTTATTCTAATATATTACATGTTAACGTCGTATTTCTTGTTTCATTGAGATTTCTGAACAGTTTCTGAGAATTCACTGTCAGTCTGACCCTCAATGGTATAAAAGTCAAGCGACAATGTAATCTCATAGTCACTTTTGCTTTTCTTTAACTTAGCAACTTTTAAAATAAAAACTACATTGACAGACTTGAAACACGTTTTTAAAGCTGCGTGCCCAACTTTTAACAAGTCATTTCAATAAAATTCAAAATATAACGTCTATAAAAAATTTTCAACATACTTACAAAGTTTAAAAACTTTGTAGCAAATAAAAAAAAGATTTTATTCAGCCGATTAAAGTTTGAAAATAAGCAACTTGCCCTAACATTTTATCTTTCACAGCAAATAAAAAAACAAAATAATCTGTGTACCTAAGAATCAAACGTTATCAAGCAAAATATTAATGATATGCAAATACAAACAAAGTCAATACATGCAACAAAATCTATGAAGAATAAATTTTTAATATCCCGTCTAGACCAACATTTAACAGAAAGCGATTTCAGTTTCGCCAATCTCAAGTTTTCCACTTAACCAGCAAGCATAACCAACATTGATCTGAACCCTGTTTTATTTGTGGTTGTTCGACTTCGTTCACTCAGCATTCATTCACTCATTCCTCTTGTTTAGACTCAATCACATTCAACATAATAAAAGAGAAAATAAAAACTATAATGAAGCAAGTTCATCTTGCAAATATTTTCTCGTCTACCAACAGGAGAAATAATGATCAAGAAGTTGTGCCAAGTTTGCGAAACTTTTCTCAGTATTCGAATTCGCTGTTACTGCTAATTTTTATGTTAAGGTTTTATTAATATTTGCATTTTTACTGCATTGGAGGTTTTATAACTCTGTTGGCGTAATGAATTATCTGAAAAATGGTAAAGCTAGACTAGAAGGCAACAGAGGACCTCTAAATTCAATTTAGGGAAAAAAAAAACAAAAGACTGTCCAGGTTTGGTCAACATTATTATAAAATCATGAGTGAATAGGTACACATTACTTGAATATTTTATAGATACCTTCTTGTAATGTAAACCAAGCGACTTGAAAAAATAAAATTATGCTCTAATTTTATTTTTTCAAGTTACTTGGTTAGTATAGAAAATAAAACAATATAGACATTTGACAGTTTTTCCTATCACGCTTCTTCTTTTCGTGTCCATCCTGTCACGCTGAAATTGAAAAACTTCAAATGAATACCTACCTACAAGGTTTATATTTAGGTATTATGTTTTTAACATAATGTATATACACTGGAGAAACTTCTTTAACTTAATTAACTAACAAAAAATTAAAATAAAACTACAGACCTAACTTAAAGTATTACCTTACTTACAAGTTTTTCATTTTACTTGTCTTGTTCATATTATTCAAAACCGTTACAACCAAAATACCTAATAGGTACCCATAACAGCCCCTTACCGTTGCCCGGTATAAACAAGGCCGATACACAAACTTCTTAACAACGCAATATTGACTTAAGTTCGTTGTCTTGTTGCTATCAATCTGCTAAAATGGCCGCCGCATTACAAAGTTGCGTCCCTCAAAGCCCAAGAGGTCACTTCCTCTTATAGTTAATTATAATAATTGGTAAAAGGGTCCACCACGTGCGTTATATTGAATAGCCACTTTGTCCTAACGAACTGTCGGGGCGATTTATGTTTTAAATAAAATTCATATTTGAGTGTGTGTGTCAGTTTTTTGGCTAGGGGAGATGTATGTGGGATATTTCGTAACTGAATGAAATTGTACCTATGTTTGTTAGGTATAAATTCTATGCAATCATACGTGAAAATGAAAATGGGCCAGAAATGAAAGTCAGCGATGAAAGACTGCAACTTAAAGCCGAGTAAAATTTATCTCATAATTTTATAACCTAGTTTTTTATTTTGTTTTGTGCAGCTTACACCCATTGGCCCCATTAAATACAACAAAAAAGTATGTCTACATGACATGTGTAAACCATCGCTTATAAAAATATGCATAACCAGATTTAAAAAAAATACCTCTATACAGCTTATAAAATTTCCATTTCCTTCGCGAGTACAAATTACAATGAGGGGCTTCAATTGACGCATAAACTAATTACCTGTTCTAGATAGTATGAGACCCTTCATTTATACTGCGTAACTTAATTACTCACACTGACAGACGAGCACCATACTACACCACCGACCAGAATTACCAAACCTCTGGATATAGAGCTATACGGGAACAACACACGAGGTTAACAAAACATTGAACTCGCACGGGGGTCAATAAAACTGGTCGGGTTACTTACGTATTGCTGATGTATATTTGAGAATGTAGATTAGCTATTGCCTCTTATAATACAACGGAGAGGAAAGTCAATTACTTGAACATAGTTCGAATACGTAGTATGTTAGTTGAAGAGCAATTGTGCCGTTATGGAAACTAATAAATTCGCGAAATTGCCAATATGATGGAGTCTTTGACGAGAAATCGAATTTTCAAGGGTTTTAGACGCTCGGAATTTGAAAGGAGAATGTTGATGTTTGGGTAATGACTCTAAAATCTGATTACATAAATAGTTAGACATACAGTCAACTTAGTGGTACCTACTCGTAAGCCATGGTTGAAATATCAGGTACATCTAAAAATACCTAAATAAAAGATACCCTTTTTACATTGCGTCAGAAAAATCGGGAAACATGAAAGCATGAAAGTTTAAGTATGCAGGTAGTATCTAACCTAATCTTATATATAAAAATCACGTGTCACAGTGTTTGTTATCGAAAACCTCCGAAACGGCTGGACCGATTTTTATGTACGTGATAAGGGTGGCCCTCTCCAGAAATTTTTGGAAATCGAAACTTATGCGGGTGAAACCGTGTGGCGCAGCTGGGATCTTATAATTTTCTTAAAAAGAAAACCTGATTTGATCAAATGAATTCCAGTAAACACTGAAAGCATTGAAAAATATGCAGGTTGGCGAAATGCATTCAGTTTTCCTAAGTTTTGTCTGCAGCGCTCGGCAGTCAACACATCACAAACTTGGCCACAATTCTCGAACAATAACAGTTACAAACAAAACTTCTTATGATATACAGCCCACAGTTTCATTTAAAATAGAAAACTTTAAAATATCCTTTTTCCTACAGTATGTTTATATTTTGCCGGTAAACTTTTAATGTATGCCCGTTTCGCCCGTGAAAGGGGAGATCCTGTGGTGGGAGAAGGGGGGAGAAACTTGCTCCGTCGATTCCAGAAGCTTGAAGAACTAATTTAACTGCGTCCCCTAACTGCCACTTCAATAAATTCTAAACTAGATATATATTTTTACCAAGTTTCAATCTTTTTGAATTTACAACGACCTTCGCGAAAGTTTTAAAAAATAGAAGCAGATTCGGATCGCGGGTTTTAAATCGAAATCTCTTCTCGAAATTTTAAGAACGTTCACAGTCTGATCTCAGTCTCAATCTGTCAAAAATACTTCTAATTTCCCCACATTTTCTACAAGTTTTTGACATTAACAATTGTCGATGATATGAGATTGCGACTAGATTTTGAACGTTTTTAATTATGGTACTTTGGCCCTCTGTTTTAGTGAATGTTGTACGTCATAGCCATGAGGCTAAACCTTTCTGTGAAAGAAAGGTAGGTATGTGCTACGGATGGTTTTTCTGATACCAATCTACCTAAGAAGCAACAAACGATAGATTTCCAAATAAGAGCGGCAATTCTCGTAATTTTAAGAACATTCGCAGTCAAAAACTTATCAAAAATTTAAGGTATTTTTGACAGATTTACACTGAGATCATCAGTCTCAATGTTTTTACATTCGTTTGTTGTCGAGACGAGACTGAGACTAGATTTTAAACGTTTTGAATTACGAGAATTCGCTTTCAGTTCCTGCGCAGGAACTGATTGCGAATTCTCGTAATTTAATTCTAGTAACATCAACTTTAGAAACCAAGGATGCGCATCCTTGGTTTCTAAAGTTGATGTTACTTATGTCTACCATATCCTAATGACTAGCTTCTGCCCGCGACTTCGTCTGCGTGAAAGTGCACCCCCTTAGGGGTGGAATTTCGAAAAACCCTTTCTTAGTGGATACCTACTCTTCACTTCACAAAGAACGAATGTCATGTCTCTAGAGCCAAAGGTAGGCTGTGCGTTGATATATCAGTGTGTCAGGACTTTGAATTTTATATCTCTTTAAGAAGTAAGAGATATTTTAGCCACTACTAACAAAAGAGAAAATTTTATCATACATATGGGATTAGGTTTCTAACAGAACACGTACGTAGGTACTACAGCTTAATATATAATCCCTAGGGATTATTAGTCCTAGGAATATACTATACTTTATAAATAATCCCTTGTATTATCACGGTATAACACCACATGAAGGGTACAAGTAATCGTACCACCAGAGTACCCAATTCGCAATATTATAACAAACGGCCCGACATAAACACTCACTCAAGAGGTAATATCCAGAAATTTTCATAGCCATTTCACAAAATGATATCTGCAGTCCTTGTCAAAGTAGTTCTCCTAATTAGACGGCCGACTTCACGCCATGCATGTTAACGACTGACATTTGCATTTGGATCCCGGTTCATGCCATAAGGGGTGGTTCCACTATGCGAGCCGAAGAATTAGAATGAAGAAATGTTTGGTCCGTGGGTATTTGGGTGTGAAGCTAAGGTTTCCTAGAAGTGCGGTTCTGTCATGAAAATCTGTAATTTTTACCAGTATTTGATATTAAGTTTTCAAAAAAGCCCTGTAGGTAATTGGAAAGTCGTTATTGTGTGACCGTTCACCACTTTCTTAGGGAACAAAAGCTTTTGTGACTTTTTCTTATGAGTAATTTGGTGCAGTGGATAACTTTACGATCAGACTATTGTAAAAAACTATTGAAACTGTATTCTTTAACATTATCTTTCCACGTCCTGACGTTACGACAATTTTTCAAATGCCCCCGAACCTGAAGAATGCTAAAAGGATTCCCTATTATATACATATTACCATGAAAGAAAGTCTAGCTATCGCAGGGATCGATATTTCTATTGGTAAAATGATTTAAATAAAGCTAAATACATACGAGCACCGAACGAACATTCGCTCCCCCAAAACGTCAACATAAATGACAACGGGCAAAGCCGAGGCAACTGTCAAAATCACCACGTGATCATTACACCGGGGAATGAGTCGGAAAATGAACGCTCACGGATAATTGGCGGCCCGGAATGAATTTGTGATTCTGTAATGTGATATTTTGATGAGGTGCGGATGACGGTGACTGTACATGATTGTACAAATGCTGTTTGTTTTGGTTCAATGGTTAGTATGGTGTGTTAGAGTAATGTGCTCAGTTATTGGGTATTTGGCTTTTGAATTGGCATTTAGCATGTGTTACTGTTTTAATGGTAATTCGCATGAATGTCAGCAAACATAAATCTAAATAGGAACTTACTAATTTTGGGTTTTTTTATCAGGAATTTCTCCATAACAGCCCGGAGTATGAATTTGAGCAAGATTGATACTGGCGAGTGGCGATATGTGAGCATTCATGATTCACTGTGGTCTTTCTTTGTGAAGACCTGCTTCTCTGAGTCGATTCAGAGGAAAAACTAATTTCATGGAAGCCATTTTTTTGTACTTATATTATATATTGCATATTGCATTGTAATCAAAAACCATCTATATTTATTATGAAATAATGTCGCTTTTCGTGTCTGACTATGTGACCGCGTTGTTCTTCTAAACTACGAGCTACGGAAAATTTCATCTCATTATCATTTCATTTCATTTCAATAAAACGCAGGTAGGTAAGTACTTTCTAATAAAATCAGAAGCTCATATGAGATAAAGGTATCTTGGGCTCTTTATCCAGCTTACGAGTTTCTAAACCTATTGCTACAAGCACATAACCGAGCTATTCGAGCCAGCATTAAATTGTTATGGCGCTATTTACCGTAAACTGTTATAAGTGGTGTCTGGGGCATGTGCACTTTATTATTAATGGAGGGGCAAGACGAGCGTATTTTGAGTCGCTCAAAATTTGTTGAGGAATTAACGTTCTACCGCTGGATGGACTTTGTGAATGATATATATGGTTAGAAAAGGAACTACCAAGAGGACGACTAATATAGATGTATGGAAGAAAAAGACGTGTTGCGCATATACCAAATAAATTGGGATAAAGGCGAGAATGATGATATTTGCAAAGTTTAGTCCGACTTATTTTGCAAGAGTTTGTAAAAGGCAATAATTAATGTATGAAATCGGATATCGGAATCGGCGGTCAGCATGGTAAGATACATATATAATTTTTTTTTTTTTTTTTGAAGGAAATACCTTTGTAATCGATTCAGTAGTCAATTATGAACAAACTACTTTCAGGACTTGCGTTTTTTATTTTATTATCTTTTTTTGCGTGTTTATATATATTTTTTTTTTTTCTGTTACACCTTGTATAATAATGTAATGTTTAATAATGTACGCACACAAATTTAGTTCAGTATATATATTATTTTTATTTCTTTTATTAATTTAAAAATCCAGATAGGTACCTATGAGTTCTAGGACAATGTCTGTTAATAAGTAATGTATCTGTGTTACTAGCTAGTTTTAAGTACTTTAAATTGTAATCTGTGGAGAACGTAGTGGGTAGCATAATTGTTTTATTAGTTATATTTAAGATTTTATGACTGTTTTTTATTGTGCTACTGTTTGTTTTTCCTTAAATAAATAAATAACTGGGATAACGGCGATTAATTTTGAGCAACCAAGATAATGCTGGGTTACAACCTCTTGTCCGCTTGAAATCACGATGAAGATGACGCTCGTGTAACCTCTGCCGTATAATATATTGTGCACCAAGTTTTATGATTAAGGTGAACGCACCCAATATTGGCCACTAATGCTTTTTTAGACTTTTTCTTAATTAAGTGGCTCTCAGCAGTAAATCAGTGCATACTTTCTTTTAATTATAAGATATTCAGTTAAGTTGCTTTACGTTGATTAAGACTGTTTTAAAATAATAAATTAATTTTTAATGTATTTAGGAGATATCAATTAGGTTTATTAAGATTTTAGTTTTTTTTTTATGTCAGCCCGTTTTAATTCATTAAGAACTGAGACAAAGTCAACACACTGATAAAGTATTACTGAAGAAGGTTTACTCTATGCTAAAAGGGCTTTTAAGCTCGGCTCTCAAACATTGAGGCTTAATACTATCAAAAGACATGTAAGACAAAAGTCAGCATCATCTGAAGGGGCCCGTTAGGGGCGAAGCCTACCGGGTCAGCGGGATTGTCCGAAAGGGTTACCGCTGGCTCGGAACATAAAGGGCTAAGGAAGGAACACGGGTGGGTTTTAGTCAGTAAGAGTCAGACCCTCCCTTCCGCTCCGCCCAGAGCGGGAGGATCATTTGATGATTTCCCATCCGCAAAAAAAAATAAAGAGAAGATCAAAACCTGTCCAGCCTTTTCCACACTATGTTGTGGTTGGCTTCCAGTCTAACCATATGCAGCTGAATCCACTACTTTACTTGGATCGACTGCCTATCTGACTGACCTGCACAACCCAGTTACTGGGTAACACGACACCCCTTGGCAAGACTGGATGTCAGACTTTCGGGCTTCTGACGACACGTAATGACTGTCAAAGATCTAGGAATGACAGCTGGGTACAACGACTTAGCGGCACGGACGGTTCTCAGTATGTTATGGATCCATAGACAGACCTCGACGGCATGCGGACCTGTGCGGCTGTGACTATTATAGCCATGAGCCCCTCTAGGTAAGATAGAAGATGACGATGAAATATATTTAAAGAAAAAACACAAATCTTGCTTATTTTTTCTAGAAAATAAAAAACAGTTGCCAATAAGACAAGTTTTTTCATCTCCCGACTTGTAATACTTTCGTGTAGATATAGTTGCTAGATAGCAGTGAAATTGCAGTTCCCTCCCCTGGGATATTACCGCGCTTCCTAGCCATGTAAAGTACCTTCCTGTTTATCGAAATATTGTAGACTTGATACTATTATGCTGTATTTACGTTTTGTTTACATTAACTTTGGCTGGGTCCCGTAGGATAGAAGAATATTTTGTGGATATCGAATATCGGTTTGCGAAGTTCGTGGATGGAGAAAAGTAATGTTCTTTGACGTTTTTGTGCATATTTTCAAAATTACATTGTGGGTCTATAGATCCGCCTACACATACCTACCTGAGTTGAGCTACACGAAAACTGACAAATGCGTGCACTGAATGGCCGGGCCAAGTAGGAAACACCGAACGTAACTAGTTGAAACACATTTATTATTGACGTATAGGTAACAGTGTTTGTACTTACAGAAAACAAATAATTTTGAGGAGCAGTCTGTAGTGGCCCAGTGGTACCTATCCGCCCCGATTTACGAGTCCGTGAGTTCGAACTCAAGCAGGCACTTTACTTTGTGTATTAAATTTCATTACCACTCTCAAAACGGTGAAGGAAATCATCGTGAGGAAACCGGCATTTTCAAGAACCAAAAAATCGAAGACATGTGACATCCACCAATCCGCATTGGGCCTACGTGCTGTATTACGGCCCACTCCTCACAGATGGTAAGCTTGTGTCCCAGCAGTGGGAACATATTAGGCTGATTATAAGGAAAATCTACCGTGGTGAAAAGTTTAGCCAGCCAGCAAGTGTTGTAGAAAGGCTGATTGCTTTGGGTGCGCCAGAGTTACTTAAGAAGTCAATAATGTATCTACTCTCTTACCTATTGATAGATTTTACTAATTGGTACAAAAATAATTAATTTAGGGTGGATTTCGTTAATGAAACTGCGTTAGAATTTTATATGGAAAAAAGTTATAGCGCCACCTGGTGGTCACCTAATTTCCCATACAAGATTCTAACGCGCTTGCAATCGAACGTGAGTCGAAAAAACTCACACTAAGGCCACTGAACGAGATCAGCACATCTAAACTGCGTTCAAGAGCTGTCAGTGTCACCATTGTTATGGAATATTGAAATTGGCAGCTCTTAAAAGCAGTTCAGGGGGCCTAAAAAGGCCACTTTGGCAGAATCATAGAGAATAACATTATGAATCATAATGGACGATTAACTGTTAAGTTAATCGTATCAAATCCCATTGGTGAAGGGTTTTCAGTTATTTTTTTTGTCTGTGCCTATCGATACCTATCAATCCAATCCAAATCCGATCGCAATCTCTTTGATTATACCTACGTCGTGCAGCGAAATAAAGAAAAACACAGTCTGTCTTCGCCATATTATGATTCATAATGTTATCCTTTTATGATTCTGCTAATGTGTTAATCGCGTTCAGTTTCATTGGTTTTTATACACCATTAGTTCTTACCTAAAAAGGTATTACCAAGAAAATCCTAAACCAAATCCAAACAATTAATACAAAGCCATACATCTAAACAACCTAATAAACAAAACAAGGGTCCAAATAATTACTCAGTACAGGTACTCATATTTATAAGAACAGCGGGAGGGATTGATTATGCACATGCCTGCCGAAAGTATTATAAAAAGGCTTTTGTGAACCACCCTTTCAGCATACGAAACGTTCTATGAAATGCCCTTTTATTCGTCAAGAGACGTACGAATAATGGCGTCGAAAACACGAGCCTGCAGAAACAGATACTCGTAGTCTTAAACAATGCGCGTTTTGATAATATAACGCTTTTTGATGATGGTTTCGTATGAAAGCCAAGAGGTTCCGCGCAATCGGTGGTGCGGGGTGTTTTTTGCTCTTTTTTAGGTTGCTTTATAACTTAGAAGGGGTAGATGTGTGAGTATGTTTGGTGATTACTGTTACGTAATGTGTATGGTAAGTAAATACCTACGTTTAGTTTGGTACATTTTTAAAAAAAATTCTTACAATGTTCCCTCTTTTCACGAATCCATAATCATATTAATCACGAAGCTAGAAAAATATTACCTACAAAATACCAATAATCCCGAACTAAACGTATTTAAAAAACATAGTTATATAACATGTTTCTGTAGAGAAGTTAGCAATGTTAAATAAAGTGGACGTGTTATAATAACATAAGTTTAGTTTTAACATAACGTAATCTAGACGTGTTATTCCGGTCTGATCCCCTGAACCACCCCCTCCACCCCCCCCCCCACCTCGATCCCCTGCTTGATCGTCTTCTGTTTTAATCTTTATAATAAAGCTAAAGAGTTTGTTTTTTTTTGTCTTGAACATGGTAATCTCACTACCAGTCCGATTTTTTCTTTTTATTAAAAACCTGTGTTGTCCAACTTCAAGGCAAAAGCCTCCCTTCCCTCTTTTTACTTTTCTCGGTCTACTGCTATTCCAATCCTTTAAGAAGGAGTCCAGCTCATCGCGCCATCTCTTTCTGGGCCTGCCATTGGGGATCCACTGAGTGGTGGCTTTTTCATATTGCTGCTCCGACATGTGACAGATATGGTCAGCCCAGTTCCACTTTAGTCCGCTAGTTTAACGCTATGACCCTTTGGAGCCAAGTAAAAGCGTGGAAACGAAGTAATAGCGAGGGCGGGCGATGCGCTGCAACACCGTGGGTGGGGAACAAGAAATTACACGCGTATGAAGTCGCGGGGAGAAGGTAGTCTTTGAATAAAAATAATGCTTATAAATGACTATGGGTAGTATATACCTACCTATATTTTACTAACCTACTTTACAAATGTCAGCTAAGTAAGGAAAATTCCATCAACGTTTTCCTTATATCCAGAACCTTCCACATATATTAGGAAATATTATCCTCTAAATAAGGGACGCAAAACATTTTACATAATAACCAAAGGTAGATAAGATAAGGTCCAACTTCAAACATAGTTCCACCACGCATAAATAAAGTTACATCTGCGTAATAATCTTCAGTAGGCAAACTCTTCATCCCTTTCAAAGTTCGAAGGTACCAATCAAAGAGGTTTATGATATTACAGTAGAATTTACATCGTAAACACTATCTGTTATCAAAATTCCCCAATAGTTCCTCTTAAAGGATTACCTTTTGTAAACTAAAATGGGACGCAATCATCATCTTGCGGACCAGGATTACATGAGGGCATAGGATTATTGGACAGGGCTGTCCAACACTAGTAATGGAATTGGACATAGTCGACCATTCTCGTCTTTATCTAAGAGGAAATAATATCAGCGAAAATAACCTGCATTTTCTCAGAACTTAGGTATATTCTTACACCTGATATAATATACCTCCTGCTACCTGCAAAGAATAAATCTAGTCTTAATATAAAAATGTAGTATTTATATGTGTGTGTGTGTGTGTGTGAATTTAGTCTTTATTCGCAAGGACCATTCATCAATTAAAAGAAAATTCAATATTTTTTCTTATCCAAATCAGAAATACTACTATTAGGAAAGTATCTTAGATCTAGTTCGCACGTATTAAAAAAAACAGCCAGTCAAAAAAATTGAAAACTTAGGTGAAGTGTGAAGTCAATAGTTTGTGCTCTGGGATGACAGCTCATTTCACTTAAGTTGTCGCGGTGAGATTTTTACAGAATAGATACGTATGTGTTTTTATTGTTAGCCTTGTGTACGTGTAAAGTAAGGCGATTTCGTAGTGCGACAACCCTGCGTCCAACTATGTCTTACTTATGCAATAGCCGTCTCGCCCGCGGCCAAACATCCCTTTGGTCCTGTACAAATATTCCATATAATGATTCGCTTTTAATTATTATTGGTAGTGGCTAAGTTTTGTTTGATGTATTGATTAAAATCGTGTTTGTTGCCAAGTGCCATCATGGCGGGTCGTGTACTCGTGTCAATAGAGCTCCCGTGGGGGCCTATGTCGTATTGTATGGGGTGAAATCGAAATCCAGTGACAAAGTTTTGAAGAGTAATTATTTGTGGTTTTCATTTGAGTAGACTTTGAGAACAATGGTATGATTTGTGGGCGTAAATATTCATTTTGTTTGGTCATAACTTTTAGGGAGGCATGATACATCGGTTGTGAATACCGACACTCTTGGGAGGGACTGGCGAAGGGACTTCTTAAAGCAATAGTAAAAAATAAACGACAAAGAAGGCACATTATCACCACATAAAACTGATATAAGAAATAGAGAAAACACAACATTAAAGGGCGTTATCAACACTGTATCATGCCTCAGTAATAAATACTCGCTCAGTGCCCGTAACACTGAAAATTTCATACGCGGAATGTAAACGGGAGCGAACACTGTCGCAAACTAAACGACTAGAAACTTTACGAGGGCATAAACATAAAAAACTCATCGGGAAAAATATGAAAAATATACCTAATGTACCGTACATGTGTTGGGATAAAAGTTTTTCCCATCTAGTGGGTACATCGCATTGTATTTCCCTATAGAAGTCATAAACATGATGGTTAGCGGGCAGCGTCTGTCCCCCACCCCCTTCGCCCCCTCAGTCGGGCTTTACCGTCTAAAGTTCAATTTTATTTCAGTCTATGCGAGAGAAAATGTTGCGCTTCCCTGTCCATTAACCGGTTTAAATTAGAGTTTTAATTTTTAAAATGAATTTTTCTTAGGGAATCGGGCTTTGATAAAAAATGAGGATTCGCGAAAAAGGAAAGATGTTATAGAATCGCTTATATGTCTATATAAAAATGTAATTAAATATCGTGGTGTAGATACTGCTTGCTTTATATACAGAATGTCTGTCTGTTCTGACTTCCTACATTGTATACCTACGAGTATATCTAGTCATCAGTTATTACCTACCTACTTGTTTGTGTTTCTAGTTGTTTGAATTCAACCACAATCTGAATTATTTTGAAGGATATTGCTAATCCATTGCTTCATATGTTCAAAAAAATTGTCTGCTCAACAACGTAAATAACGCAATGAATGTTGTTAAACTGTCAAAATGAAAGCCATTGCTACTGTTAGTGTGTTATGCAATTACCCCGCAGATCTGTTTCAACTTTATGCACACTAATCCATTTGACTTAGTTTCACCACAATCATTATTTTAAGAATACATTTGGCACAAATCAGAATAGGTAATTCTGTTCATTATTTTTCAAACATCACAAACAAACAGCCCAAAGTGGATCACTTTAATTTAAATTAAATTCACCACGTAAACACAACCTCCTTTAACAAGCATTAAGATGAAATAACGCAATAAAAACAAATGCACAACGAAAATTTTCCACAAAATTAACTTCGCTTTGAAAAATGTATGCTAATAAAAACCATTTCCCTGTAAATAAAGGCAATTTTTAATAATTACGTTTTGTTACCGTTTGAAGCAAAAACCTCTATCAGTGGCGTGCCGTTAGGGGTATCAAGAGGCTTGGGTAGAAGCCGCGAGAGCAAATAAAGTTATGCTCAAAACGCGGTGTAATGAGAGTTCATTGGATTACGAGGCTTATGTAACCCCCAATAATAATAATAATAACCCAAAAATGCACGTGTACCCTGTGGTATTAAATAACTGACTCAATAATGTCTAATTTGGTCTGACCCGCGTGAATTCTTGCCTCCGGGTAAGGGTTTTGCGAAGCCCGGGACTCGGCTTGCGGTTCTATGTTTACGGTTATTTTCATTACGCTAAACGTTGAGTCTCTTGTGTTTATTTTTAAACATAATTCGCTTCGGGTTTACGAGAACAAGTGGGTGTCTAAGTTATGTGATGTGGGGAAGTACAATTAAGGCGGTCTACTGTTTGTTCAAAAAAAAAAAAGAATTAGGGGTTCTGGTGTTAGCTGTAACGCGAATTACTTTAGATGTTTTTGCTTTCAAATTCTATCGTAATTGAAAGCCAATAATCATTCATTCATTCTCTTATCCCAATTTATATGTGGTTCGCACAACATGTCTTTTTCTTCCATACTTAGAAAGAAAGATAGAAAGAAAGAAAATACATTTATTTAGCACAGACTAAAAGACACACAATACACAGATGGTCAGATAATAGTCGTACATCAGATAAAAAAATAAAAAAGATAAAAATAAAAGTGCGAAGTCCGATGTAAGAAATTAGCAGGAATGTGTGCCTCACGGCTGCGCCAAAAAGGCCCAGTTCAGCAAAAATGCCAGACAACTAGTGCCTGACACTGGTTTTCAACTGGACCTGATGATATGATACTGATACTTCTCTATTAGTCGTCATCTCGGTAGTCAACTCCCTTTCTAACCATATCATCATTCAAAAAATCCATCCACCGTTTCTGTGGTCTTCCCCTACTCTTATAGCCATCGACAATCATACTCAAAACTCTCCTCACGACATTTTCCTGGTTCCTCCGTAACACATTGCCCATACCATGACACCCGATTTCCATACAACTTTTCAGTTACCGGTGTCACTTTCAGACTTCCTCATAGGTAATTGAAAGCCAATAATATCTTATTCAAACAGAGCTAAATCCTTGAAATAGGGTATTCACATGATTACTAAAATATATCTAAACTTTTTAAAGACACTTTTTTTAAAAGTACGTAGAGTTCATTATGATTCAATGAATTAAATGTATGTACTTCTAACAAAAGTAGTTTTATCCACTGACATAACCACATTTATATGTTTATATTATACTAGCTTCCACCCGTGGCTTCGCCCGCGATGTATGTCGATAAAAAGTAGCCTATGCCCTTCCCCAGGGTACGAAGTATTCCCATACCAAATTTCTTTAAAATCGGTCCAGCTTTTACGGAGATTGGAGGAAGACAAAAAAAAAATGTTATATGCTTTATACATTTAGTAAAAAGCTGTTATTTTGACATTACAAACAGACACTTCAGTTGTATTTATTTGATTTGATTTAATTACCCAAGTCTTAAGTACTTTCTAGTTGCACTTACTTCAACGATATTCAATCTAATAAATTGACATAACATTAAAGAAAATATTTCTAAAAACACTTACCTATGTCCAGAGTCCAGACAAACACCTTTTTCCACTTAAATGTCCATTAAACATCGTAATTCCCATTTTCTCTAAAATATTTGAGGAAAGGTTCTCGCTCAATCTTTCCGATGCAATTTAGAAGAGCATAGATAATGCAAGGGACGGAACGATCATTTATTTATAAAGCTGTAGTGGATAGTCGGGGATGTCACCTAGACATGTTCCGAGCATGCTTTCAAATTTAATACAATGACATTGCAGTGATTTCACTGTGTAGAAATAACACTGTTACTTGAAAAATAAACTTTAGGATGTCTTGTGTAACGTTCTTTTTGATAAGACGCAGTCAATTTAGCAGTTTTTAGTCTTGCTTAATGCATAATCATTAATCAGCCTATAAATGATCCCACTCCTGGGAAACAGGCCTCCTCTCTTCGAAAGGATATAGGCTGTTGTAATCTATTACGCGTGTCTAGTACGTGTTGGTAGATGTCACATATCTTCGAATTTTTGTTTCTAGGATATGCCGGTTTCCTCACGATGTTTCCCTTCACCGTTTTGAGAGCAGTGATGATGAAATTATTTGCACAAAGTAAAACGCATGCCTAGGTTCGAACCCACGACCACCAACTCGTAAGTCGAGGCCGTTATCACTGGACCACCACTGCTCACTGCTCTGCTTTTAGTTTTAGAGAATATCTTTTCTAATACGTATTGTCCAGCGTCGTGTAAAGCTCCAAAGGTGCTGCGCAGGCACCGTAGCCGTCGAAGCCGCACCAACGCTGCTGCATAGTTTCGATGCAATCATCAAGAACTGAACTTATTATTTGACTATAAACTCATTTTGTAACCTATCAGTTGTTATCAGTTGAATTCAACGTTAGGCACTAGTTGTCTGGCATTTTTGCTGAACTAGGCCTATTTGGCGCAGCCGCGCGCAAGACACACATTCCTGCAACGCACTTTACATTTTTTTTGTATATGTATTTTCTTTCTTTCTGACATTAAACCAACTAACCAACAATAACATTCTACATGTGCATTTGGACACTAAATATAAAATAGTGTTATCATCTTCATTTCAGCTGAGCACATCACTAGTCAGCGCAGGTGTCGTATCGGAACAATTTGGAGTTGTTCATCCCGCTCCGGCGCGGCGACGCAATAATGCACCACGCTCCATTTACACTTGCAGCAATTTGTTTTAGATTACACGTGCATTTTTATCGCATAGGTATCTTTTTCACTCCGCCAGTGCACTTTAAAAACGATTTGGCTGTCTGTTTTTTGTTGCATTTTTTTTCCCAGTAAATGGCTGGCGCTTTCATATTTTTTGAATTAAGAACGATAGAGAAGTAAATTAACGGTTGTCATAGACTGAGTGACATGTCAAATCAAATCAAATCAAATCATTTATTTGCTTGAATATGGGTAGGTACATGAGGTGATACATAATTACAGCAGTTCTTTAAACCATATCCTACCTTAATAGGTGTGCAAATATCTAATAAAATAACATAATATATACACATACATAAACTCACGCCTTCTTCCCATGGGGTTAGGCAGAAAATTACAGAACGCTACCTGCTACGATCCTTACACAGTACTTTGACTTCGTTTACGTTCACACATCTGGTAGTACACGCACGGTTGCGATACTTAGTACATTACTTAATTGATTTCAAATACATACAATCACATTGAACATTATTAATATTATATATTATTATTGAAATTTATTAATTATGTAATTTTATTATCATTGTTAAAATTTAAAAGAAAATAAATAATTATTATTAATTATATTTATCATTTAGATAATCATTAACTTTATAATATGCTTTATTGATCAAAAAACTCTTTAATCTATTTTTAAATGACATAAAATTGGTTGCTTCCTTTATATTATTGGGTAATTTATTATATAATCTAGGGCCCATACAAAATGCACTTTTGTCAAACAGTAAATTGATTTTAAGTGATTCTATATTTTGTGAATATCTTTTGTGTCCATTAAATTAGATTTTTTTATGGAAAAAATATAGAAGGTAATTTTAAAAGGAAACCTTCAAGTTTTGAAATAACATGTGGCTATTGAAGATGAATAGACACTAAAGAATTTATAAGACCCCTATCATTTGCCACAACCCAAACCTATCGAATTCAAAACAAACCGACCGATACAACTCAACACAACATTAATACAGAAAAAGATTCAGCACCACGTCGTTCCTTTATATCTTTTGTTTCCGTTTTGTAAAATTTCACCCCATAACATTATGTTGATGGTGGTAATAAAGCTTGAAATATTTACGAATATCCGAACAAACGAGGCGGGTTTTGAAAAATAGTCGGTACCGTGCCGGATTGACCGTGCCAGAATAAAGATTAGCCAGGGACCGCGAACATTTTTCACGTGACAACAATTTGTTGTGAGCTTCATCGTTTTGTATGAATTTGTTTTATGGACTTAGCACTATCTTCGGTTAATAAAAAGGAAAAGAAAGTGATTTTATCAGGCGTTTTCTGTTTCCATTCTTTGTCTACCAGACTAACATTTAATTTTTTTCAAACTTTTTGTCTGGCAACTCAAAAACTTTCAAACGTTACTCTCGACTACTTCTAAGCTTGCTTTTTTTGTCCGTTTAGTTGTACCATTCCACAATGTGTGGAATACTACAACTTACTTATCCTTAATTTTAATTTACTATAAATTTATCAAATTAGCCCTCTACATTTAAACAAAAATTATCTACTCAAAATTAAATACCTAATATGATGAAAACAAAAAAAATACGATATAAAATTACCCGCCTAATCAAAACTATCTCACCGTAACGCAAGCCGCCTCATCGTCAGTCCCTCCTTCATTAACAATAGATTTATCGGGCGTGGCGTCAGTCCCTCAGTCCCTCTCATCTCAGATTATATCTGCTCTAAATCCCTGACGAACAGTCGGCCACTTGGACCGCCTCGCTGATGCTCGTTTTGCAATTTGTCTATTGATACACACGGATTGATAGTTTTGATAGATATATTGTAGTTGTGACTGGTAATTTCTTTATCTGTCTTTGACTCTATTGTGCACTTTCATTTCTCTTACAATAACGTGAAATTACATTTTTATATTATTAAAACTTTCATGATAAAAAATGAATAAAAAAATGTTCACGATCTCTGTAACGATTTTGAATTTGTTTTCGGCACCTTAGCTTAGCATATTCAGTAGAACCAATTATACTTTAAATAAATATAAATGCAATGAATGGTCCATTCCATTTATATTTTAAAGTATGGTCCAACAACAGAGTGGCCCCAAACGCAGCATTTAATAAATGGATAATAATTAGTTGTTAGCAACTTTTTCCACCTGTGTGTAACATACGGTCAGTTACAATAAAGTCGAGTCGTGTACCAATCCCTAATTAGGACTGCACCCTTACACACCCAATTAATATACACATTTTGTAGTTACACTAATTGGCGAATGGCTCTTTTGAAAGCTTTGTATCAGGTATGAAGAGTCATAATATCCGGATGACTAGGTATAGATGTAGGTTGGTAACTAGTGATTTAGTTTTTAATTTGAAAGGGTGGCCTTTTGGACTTGCACCTGATGAAATAAATTGACATCAGCGGTGCTATTCTGTAAAAATCTCACCGTGAAAACTTAGGTGAAGTGAGCGTGGAGTGAGCTGTCAATAGTGTTAATTCCTAGCAAAACCAAACTCACTTCACCTAAGTTTTCACGGTGAGATTTTTAAAGAATCGACCGGCAGGTTTTTGTATGTCTAACGTTCGCAGTCTAGAATGATTATACAGGATGGCGTCGACGCGCAATCTGTAACCATGAATTCAGCACAGCATGATTCTAGATGAGCGTAAAAATTTTTCGTCAGTTATAAAAAAAAATCTGCTGTTTCACAGAAAGGTGCAATACCTACGAGGTCAAAATGTATGGAACAGAATTTCTTTTTTAATAAGCGACGGAAAATTTCAACGCCTCCTGCGAATGGTGGTGGTGATGTGGTGGTGGTAGTGGTTGCGCGTGGATGTTCCCACCACCCTGTCTAAATATGAAATCAGCTTTAGTTTTTTTTTTAATAAATATTCGTCATAATGTGACTACTAGGGTAGGGTGTTCTGGGGACGCCCGTGAGGGCTCCTAATTATTAAAACTTGGGAAAAAATAACAAAAAAAAATCTGAGGCGGCACGAAGTTCGCGGTCAGCTAGTTAAATATAAAATATTTTATTTACAGTAAATATTCCGTACCTACCTGCCAGTATCTTTACAAGGTATTGAGTAAACACATATATACTGGATCATATTATGCAAATCTTCCTGACCGCACTATAACTTTGAACTAGCCAAATGATCCTCAACAAAAGCTAGTCAGTCACCTTTGATCATATATTCACAAGCTTTGTTAGTTAACAAGTAAATCAAGATATCAAGCTTATCTTTCCTAATTCATGCGGCGTCACGACCGACGTCTCCGACCCAATACGATTTCCCAATGGACCGACTCAGCAAGATGAAGATATCTAATTACAAATTCGATGTATCCAATAAATATTCCAATTGCATCAAATTTACATAACCTCCTTCGTTTACAATATCCAATAACCAACAAATAGTACAACTTAGGTACTTATTCCTTTATAACAAATTGACATTTTATTTTTATCGGAAAGAAAACAGTTGTTGTGTATTAAACAAAGCAGAGAGAAACTCAAACAGTACCTTCCTACTATGCAGACGACATCAAAGACTACAAAGAGACTCAATTACAATCTCCAATTGATAGTTTCAGAAAACCCTTATTAGGTCCACCAAGGAATAAGGCAATTTCGCGGACAAAAGGCTGTCCCTCATTGTATGGTCGCTGTCGGCGATTCAAAAGTTTCCAGTTGACGACGACGGGGCACCCTGGCTGTCCGAATTTATTGAATTTCATCCAAAGGAGGATGACCACACGGTATTGTTCACTCGGAACATTGATTAGGGTGAACTTTGTAGAATGTTGCAAGTATATCGAATATTGTATGATTTATAATGATGTTGGGGTGTGCGGTGCTCATATTTTATCTAATTGAAACTTTGATGGACGATTGGTAAAGGAGACTTGTTTATGTAAATGATTAGGGGGAAATAAATGGCCTTTTGGATATTTCAGTTGATCAGAAGTATATAATAAGAAAACCAATATTCCATATTTTAGTTTGTATTTAGCTTTATAAGCGAACTTTTAAAGACAATAACTAAAATTAAATTAAGCATAGTTTATACTAGCAGCGCCCCGCAGTTCCACCCGCATAAGTATCGATCCCGTGGGAATATCAGTATAAAAACTATCCAATGTCCTTTCCCGGGACTCTAACTATCTCTATACCATATTTCATCTAAATCAGTTCAGCGGTTTAAGCGTGAAGAGGTAACAGACAGACAGTCAGTCAGATACACTTTCGCATTTATAATATTAGTATGGATTATGTTAAACGATTTAATTTTAACAATAAAAGTTAAGCTTAAAAAAGAATAACAAGCAAAATAAAAATGTACTTACATTCAAGTGCAGCAGAGTGAGTGAGTTTTGGAGCAGTGTGCAGTGGTGGCCCTCTATATATTCAATGTACTCCGTGGGTGGCCCAGTGGCACCTGCCACGACTTACGAGTTGTAGGTCGTGAGTTCGAACCCAGTCAGGCACTTTACTTTGTGTATTTAATTTCATCGCCCAAAACGGTGAAGGAAAAACATCGTGAGGAAACCGGCATGTCCTACAAACAAAAATTCTAAGGCATGTGACATCTAGCAACCCGCACTGGGCCCGCGTGGTGGTTTATGGGCCATTCCCTCTCACAGAGATCAGGCCTGTGTCCCAGAAGTGGGAACATTATAGGCTGATTATGCTTACATTTAAGCAGTTTTTTTTTTACAAATATATATTTTTTTAACATTCAACCACTTCCTACCTCCATTAAACAAAATGGTATTATATGTAAGTGCTCTGTGACAAAATGTCAAAAACTTAAAAAACTGGCCAAGTGCGAGTCGGACTCGCACACGAAGGGTTCCGTACCACAAGGCAAAAACGCCGAAAAAAACACGTTTGTTGTATGGGAGCCCCCTTAAATATTTATTTTATTTTGTTTTTAGTATTTGTTGTTATAGCGGCAACAGAAATACATAATTTGTGAAAATTTCAACTGTCTAGCTATCGCGGTTCTTGAGATACAGCCTGGTGACAGACAGACGGACGGACTGCGAAGTCTTAGTAATAGGGTTCCGTTTTTACCCTTTGGGTACGGAACCCTAAAAAGTATCTATTTTTTTTCAGAACTACCTTATACATTTTGTTTATTCCCAGTCTCGCCATATAAAGTTAAACATTAAATCATCATGTTCCGCGACGGGCAACAAGAACAGACACAAAGCGAATCGTTCCTTCCACGAAACATGACAGTATCTTAAAAGCGCTTTGTAAGCTTTGCTGTTATGCTTTGAAATCAAATAATGTTCAACAGCACAACAGTTTTGTTTTCACACTGAACTAGAAATGACTCAAGTTATAACTTGTATAAGGAATAAAGGTAGGTAGGTATTGCAAATGTACATCGTTTGGTAACTGGAAAATATATTTTTAAACACAGGTTAAGCTACGCTTGCCGCGGTCGATCCGTGGATAAGTGAGCATGTTTACATACCGATACGCCTCCGTGCCTCGGAAAGCACGTTAAGCCGTTGGTCCCGGCTGTCTTTCTTGGACTTTTGACAGTCGTTACGGGTCGTCAGGAGCCCGAAAGTCTGACAAACAGTCTTAGCAAGGGGTATCGCAATCGTGTTACCCAGTCACTAGGTTGTAGAGGTCAGACAGGCAGTCGATCCATGTAAAATACTAGTATTCAGCTGCATGCGGTTAGACTAGAAGCTGACCCCAACATAGTTGGGAAAAGGATAGACAGATTAAAAAAAAATTGTATTGAACTTTCAGCCATACAGGACATGGTATGGATAAGATTATGGTTATGTTTATTTATGTAATCACATTTTTCATAATCTTTCTAATTAAAAGATTGCTCGCAAACTAGAATGATGCTCATGCATGATTTTAAACTATGATATCTCACACTCGATAAGAATCTTATTTCAACCCAAGCATGTTGTAACTCTAATAAATTGAAACACAATGTCTGTTCACCAAATTAAATTCTACTAATTGAGACACCCTCTACATCACAATATACCTACGTTACCTCTAGCAAAATTATCACTATAAACAATAAAACCGGTGTCCCCACACGATGGCCGCCGTCGCCTCGCAACGCTCGACAATTTGTCCAAAACCAAGGGAGCTTTTCAATAATAATTCCTTTATAAATTCTACCGGTGACCGCATCTCGTACTACAGCCACAGTAGGAATGTGAAACAGTAGCTCAACTTGGCTATTTTAGTGATGATGATGAACCCAATTACCTAAAAATGGTGATAAATATCACCAGTTTTTCCATACTACTACTACAGAAAAACTACCTATCTCTGGTTTTAACGTCCAAATAATCTATATCAGTAGAGATCTGTTTGATTTTATACTAGCAGCTATGATTATATTGGCTACCATCAGTAGCGATCTGTCTTTAACTGAAAATAGGTTATTGGGTTCGGCCGTAAAAGTATAACGATGATCCATCGGAGCCTTTGGGTTGCCAATCTTTAGACTACACAAATTCTTAGATGACCATTCGACGATCAATCTGGCATCAGTTCGTTTAGGTAAATCCATTTTCAATCTGATCGAGATTGACACAGATCAAAAAAACTATCTATCAATTGACATAATACTTATACAGTACCATGGTTACCTGATTGACTGTCTAATGTAATATACACTTTTCCACCTACAGCCACAGACTAACTGCATTGCACCAATTTCATGCAGGTCGGATTCGGGTATTTCGGTTCGTATTTGATCTACTGCTTACAGCTACACTTGCCACGGTTGGTCTGTGGATGGGTGACCATCTTTACATACCGAGACCCCTCCGTGCCTCGGAAAGCACCGGCTGTCATTCGAGGATCTTTGACAGTCGTTACGGGTAGTCAGAAGCCCGAAAGTCTGACAACCAGTCTTACCAAGGGATATCGTATTACCCAGCAACTGGGTTGTGGAAGTCAGATAGGCAGTCGCTCTGGTATTGAGAAGTCCAGAAGTTGAAGGTCCAACATTATTGGGAAAAGTCTAGGCAGATGATGTATATGATTTGATCTACTGCTTATTGTGTACTATGTTAAAGTGGAGGTAGGCTAGTGGACGCAAGCTATTAATTATTATATTGCCTTTTTGGTTGAATTCGTCGAATAGTTTCTTTATTGAGTCCTTTGTTATTTAGTTGGTATTCTATGCTGTTTTGATTTTGTAATAAACAGCGAGTTTCAGTGAGGGATGAGGTTTCGAGAATGCTGTATTGTTTAATGTTAATAATATGTTGTTTGTGTATAAAATATGTCCTTTGTATTATGAAACCAGCTGACCTGACAGGCGTAGTCCTGTCCAAACAATAGTTTATGCAAAACTGCCATAGAAAATAAGGAATTTCAGTATTTTCCATTTTTCAAATTTTCCGGGAATCTTTTCCAGTTTTAATTTCCCTGAAAACCCTATATAATAGTCCCATATTACGAACATTTTAAAACAAGACAGTCAAATCGGTCCAGCCGTTCTCAAGTGATGCGCTTACTAACGAAAAGCATTTCATTTTAATTTATACATTATATTGTACAAATTATGTATTATGTAAATTGTTTTGTATTTCATTCTATTAAGATGTGACACTTAATCAATTTGTTCAATTCAGTTAATCGGTACCTACATTGAGTGAACAATACAATTCAACACTTACAAATCTTTTATCACACTAATATTATAAAGGCGAAAGTTTGTGAGTGTGTGTGTGTGTTTATATGTTTGTTACTTTTTCACGCTCAAACAGCGGGACCAATTTTGATAAAATTTTGTATGGAGATAGCTGACACCCTGGATTAACATATAGGCTACTTTTTATTCAGATATTCCTACGGGATCGACAGTTACGCGGGTGAAACCGCGGGGCGCAGCTAGCAGTATAAAGCTGAAGAGTTTGTTTGTTTGGAACGCGCTAAGCTCTGGAACTACCATTTGTGTTTAAAAAATTATTTTTGCATTTGATAGTCCAATTTTAGAGGAAGGCTATAGGCTTAACATCACGCTAGAGCCCTAAGGAGCCGAGTAAAACTAAAAAGAAACAACAGTGAGCGAAAACGAAATTGTTCCCCCATCCCGTAGCATCGCATCGTGCCCACGCGATGCGATGCTACGGGGTGGGGGAACAATTTTCACACGGACGAAGTCGCGGGCAGAAGCTAATAAGCAAATATTTGGTTTCATTAATCATGAAACCATCTAAAAGATAGTAAAAATAAAACTTCTCTACTTCAAATGAAATCCAATTGTCTCAGTTTTCAAATAAGACAACAAAAACTGGCGAAGTGCTAGTCGGACTCGCACACGAAGCGTTCCGTACCACAAGGCAAAAACGACGCCGAAAAAGTCACGTTTGTTGTATACAGTGGTTGTATGGGAGCCCCCTTAAATATTTATTTTATTCTGTTTTTTAGTATTTTGTTGTTATAGCGGCAACAGAAATAGATCATCTGTGAAAATTTCAACTGTCTCGCTATCACGGTTCATGAGATACAGCCTGGTGACAGACGGACAGATGGAGTGGAGTAATAGGGTCCCGTTTTTACCCTTTGGGTACGGAACCCTAATAATGAATGTGTTTAGTAAAAGCGAGGTATTCCATTTTTAAGACCAGCCTTCTTTACATACAGTACCTAAGTACTAAACACACTCTTATATTTCTATCAATCCTTATATAAGGTTAAATTAAAATGGCTAGCGAAACTCTGCAGACGTGATGGATATCGGTATCTATACTCCATTTGAAATAAGATTAGACATTTAAATAAACCTTTTTTACAGTCCGTTCAACCGATTTTGAGTTCTATTGCGGTGGTGGCATGACTTAGGGCAGCTGCAGTAAACAGTTGGTATTGTAACCACTTTTTTGCTTTTTATACCATCCTTTTGCCTACGAAATAGAGGTCAAAATCGGTTGAACGGACTGTAAAGAAGTCTTATTTCAAATGGAGTACCTATAGCTAATTTAATTTGACTCTGCACCCTAATTGCGTAACACACAATCAGTCGGAATCTGAATAATTTTGAAGCAAATTGCTAATCCATTGCTTCATAAGTTCGAAAAATGTATCTGCTCAACACGTAAATAACGCAATGAATGTTGTTGAACTGTCAATATGAAACCGATTCCGATTGATAATGTGTTACGCAATTGCCCCGCTGTACTACTTAGATTAATGTTCTTGAACTACATACTTTAGTTTTCTGTTTATCTTGTCCGTGTTACAATATTCTTTTTTTTTTTTCATAAAATTGAACACCCTTGAGGTATGTTTGTAGGGATACTTTATTTTAATGTTGACCAAGTTTATTTGTTAATAACCCATAGGTAGCAACAAATAAATAAAAAAGAACAATACAATACAAAAAAACATATATACGGTCGAATTGAGAAACCTCCTCCTTTTTTGAAGTCGGTTAATAAATAAAATTGAAGTGTCCGTTTGTAATGTCAAAATAACAGCTTTTTACTAAATGCATAAGGAAATGATATGCGGTACTTATAACAGAAATGCATTTTTTATGTCTGTCTGTTTGTTTCCGCTAATCTCCGAAACGGCTGGACGGATTTTGAAAGGACTAGGCAACTTGTACCAGTAGCACGTTCCTGTGGGATAAAAATCCACGCTGGTGAAGCCGCAGGCAATAAAGTTTAGCTAGGACTAAACAAAACAGACGTTTTGCTGGCACTAATTTACCTACAAAAAAAATAAAACATACCGTCGAATTGAGAACCTCCTCCTTTTTTGAAGTCGGTTAAAAAAAGATCGTACTAAAAACCACAGCAAAATTGTAAACAGATTACCGTGTATTACCATAGTTGAGCAATATTATAAGTTCATCCACCTCCAGGCCAGTCTGGTGCAATTCGTTACCGTAATGTGAGCAATCTGTCGTTCGCCGAGCAATATAACTCAGACCACGTTGTAAGCGCCCTATGAGCTATAATGGCGATTTTGTTAGCTTCTTTATTGTTATTGTGGCAGAAATAGTTTTTTTAGCAGTCGACAAGGAAGATATGGATTGACGCGATCAATTTGGCGGATTTATGAGGCTATATTTTATCTGAGATGTGATGAGCTTCGCTGTAAATTAGAGACGGAAAAAACAACAACAGGAAAGATGTGGAAATGATTGTTCAGACAAGAAAATATCTAATACTAAAGTACAGATGCCAGCACATCAAGCTAGTAGGTACTACAATGGTTAAGGCGCATGTGCTGGCGTCTGCTCATATTAAGAAATGACATGAAAAAAACGGAACCCTTATAGGATCACTTTGTTGTCCGTCTGTCTGTTTGTATGTCAAGAACATTTATCTCGGGAAAACGTGGAGGTATCGAATCGAAATTAAAACAAAATACTCAGGTCTACATTCCCACGAATCTGTGAAAAAATCAAACTTCAAAGATACGGCCGTTTATGCCGCAAAAAACGCATATTTCAACACTCTCAAGGGAATCAAAATTTATGGGGTATTTCCCGTTGACCTAGAATCATGAAATTTGGCAAGAAGCAATGTCATGTAGCACAAGTAAAGGAAAAAAATTGAAAACCGTAAATTTGTAGTTACATACCTACAAAGTACGGAACCCTCGGTGCGCGAGTCCGACTCGCATTTGACCGGTTTCTTCATTATACATGTACATATTATTATTTTAAATGTTAGCTTATAATTATGTAAATATTATCTTGATTTTGTGTAAGTTACTAAAATAAAGTAAATAATGATGTAATAAAAAATCTGTTAACATTTTTATTCACGTTTTACGCATATCAGAAAACATCGTAATGAAAGTATTCATCAAAGTATGTGCCACGACCCCTGCTTATACCAACCCCTGCATAATTTCAACCCCTAAAAATGATTTAACCTTGACTCACATGCTACCCACACTTTTAAATGAAACCCTTTGCATTTATAAAATATTATTCATTCAAATCTCTAGAATACTAATAGATAAGTACATACAACTTCCCGCTACAATGGCGACATTAATTGGCAAAGGTTGTCTTTAAAAGATCGCTTTTAGCGATAAGACCACCCATTGTGTCACCCTTTGTACAGTTTCCATTTTTATGTCTGTAATTTAAATGGTGTACATAATAAAGAGTAAAAAAAAAAATAAACACACGGGGGCTAGACTAGTGGGCAGTAATCATAAAAATTATAACAGCATAAAATTCGTAATTTGAAAACTGTCTCTCGCCAAGATAGGGCTCACTCTCTTTCCTTCAATACACCTACTGTGAGCACATTATTAGTTTTTTAAGGTTCCGTACCCAAAGGGTAAAAACGGGATCCTATTACTAAGACTTCGCTCTCTGTCCGTCCGTCTGTCACCAGGCTGTATCTAAAGAACCGCGATAGCTAGACAGTTGAAATTTTCACAAATTATGTATTTCTGTTGCCGTTATAACAACAAATACTAAAAACAAAATAAAATAAATATTTAAGGGGGGCTCCCATACAACAAACATGTTTTTTTTTCGGTGTTTTTGCCTTGTGGTACGGAATCCTTCGTGTGCGAGTCCGACTCGCACTTGGCCAGTTTTATTTCATTAATGCTATGTTATGGTCCGTGACCTCGGCGAATGACCCCTGCGCTACACAGGTTGCTCCAAGATGTTATTTTAGAAAATTTTAAATAAATAAACAAATAATAAAGTTTAATTAAATTTAAATAATTATGTTCATAAAACGAAAACGCGAAACCGTATCATCATCATCATCATTTCAGCCAAAAGACGTCCACTGCTGGACATAGGCCTCTCCCAAGCACTTCCACTTCGAAACCGTATACATGTGTTAAATTAATGTCGCCATTGGAGCGCCACGCTGTTTCCAAAAACGACTTAAATCTGATTTAGAAATCTATACTACAATCAAACAGTAAGATAAACCCTTTAATGCTCCACAAACTACAGCAACTTCGATACGGAACAGCAATAAAACAACCATAACAATTTAGGCAATGCACACACGAAAACATCGTACAATCTCCATATCCGAACCATCTTCCAATACACATTGTAAGTTTAAAACTGCTTTATTCGCGCCTCGTCCGCCCAATATATCTACGAGGCAAACTAAGGGAAAATTGTAAAATTGAGATCGTTACTCATATAGTACTGCATACGAGGACCTTATTAAAGTTTAAAGGTCTGCCCCATTATTCATGAGTAGGATACGGTAAACTGTAGGATACAGTATACGGTAGGATACGGACGCAGTTGATTCCCCACACGTAATAGTCGCTATAAATTTCGTGAACTTTATTGGCCATTAAAATAAGTAATGAAATTGTTCGTGTTTCATAGTTTGCGAGAAAGTACCAACAATTAAATTGTAATGTTTCAAGAATGCACACGGCTCTATTTATTGTATGCCTTTTTATTTAATTTTGTGGTTTGTAAATTGCTGAATCAAACTGAATATTTTGTTCATGTATTATTAATTCAGCTATTCGCCATTAAATGTCAAAATAAAATTATAATCCGTCCATCTTCCATCTTAACGGGTAAAATAAATGATTACAGGATTCTGGATCTCTGAGTTCGTAGAAGGACCGATGGCCGGCGGAGCAGACCGCGTATCGGCAAGCGTAGTGTGGGACCCCCAGCTAGAAGGACGGATGGCCTAAAGACGGTGGCTGGGAACGACTAGATGCGGAAGGCGGAGAACAGGGCGTTGTGCCGCAGCCTGTGAGAGGCCTATGTCCAGCAGTGGACTGCAATAGGCTGAGTTGAATTCTAAATCTGTATATTTTCAGGATGACGCGGACAGGATGTAACATGCTTTTCTACGTCACATTTGTTACGACCTAAGGCTAAGCAACTTCTGGACTACACACAGCCAATCAATAAATCATCATCTGCCTAGCCTTTTCCCAACTATATTGGGGTCGGCTTCCAGTCTAACCGGATGCAGCTGCATACCACTGTTTTACATGAAGCAACTGCCTATTTGACCTCCACAACCCAGTTACTGGGTAATACGATACCTCTTGGTACGACAGGTTGTCAGACTTTCGGGCTTGTGACTACCCGTAACGACTGTCAAAGACCCACGAATGACTGCCGGGACCAACGGCTTAACGTGCTTTCTGAGACACGGAGGGGTCAAAGCCATTCAATAAATATGAAGAATAAATACCGTAATGTTATAATTAGAGCTTATTTTTCCTTAGCATTTTAAAAACGCAGACATATAAACCCTCCTATTTTTACCAGTCAAGATCTCAGGTAAATAATAAAACAGGACGTATTGTAAGACTTATTCAGAACTCTTGGATATTTTATTTCCATTAGATGACAAGATCAGACGACAGACAGACGCTCTGAAATAACGGGCTCATTAAATATGAAGAAATCTTACTCGACAAAAATACTCAAGTACCCCTCTCACAAAGATACTAATTTGCAACTTTATTTACTGTAAAAGTGTACTTTTGTGTAATACCTCCCCAGTCTTCGGTAGAGACTATTTTAATTAGTTTAATGTGCATACTTATCGTTCGTTCAAGCTCAAAATAAGTGCCCTACAGTACGATCCACTTACATAGTTCTTTGTTTACATTTTGTTCAACTGTAATTTTGTGCTCGTGAAAAATGTAAAGAACTTCTCTCAGTATGTTGTTTGTGAAAGAACTAATTGATGACTACAGAAAGAGATACTGTCTGTAGTAAAAATAAAAAAGTTTGATGCTGATGTTAACGTAGATAGCAGCTCAGCATGGAAGAAAATAAATGTGTTTTATTTAGGTACACAAAGTATTTTGCTACTTCGTTCGTTTTTTTTTTTTCTTCTTAAAAATTGAACCGGTGGGTGGTGTCGACTATTTGTGCCAGTTTGTATATAGGGTTATTTTAAATTGGCTAGCTTAACCCCGCATATGTGATGGGTATCAATACCTAAACGTGATATTATAACAAAAAAAAAATATTTTGATGATTTTTTTTGTGGGTTCTTCGACCGCAATATGTATTGTAGTCACTTGAAATATCAGTCGGAGGGGCCGTGGCGGAATAATAATAGCCGCACAGGTCGATCGATCAGGTTAAGCTACGCTTGCCGCGGTTGGTCTGTGGATGGGTGACCAACTTTACATACCGAGACCCCTCCGTGTCTCGGAAAGCACGTTAAGCCGTTGGTCCCGGCTGTCATTCGTGGATCTTTGATAGTCGTTACCAGTCAGAAGCCCGAAAGGCTGACAACCACTCTCACTAAGGGGTATCGTATTACCCAGTAACTGGGTTGTGGAGGTCAGATAGGCAGTCGCTCCATGTAAAATACTTACTGGTATTCAGCTGCAACCGGTTAGACTGGAAGCCGACCCCACATAGTTGGGAAAAGGCTGGGCAGATGACTTGAAATATCAGTTTAAAAAAATCTGTATTTATAAAACAACAGCCCCGCGGTTTCACCCACGTAAATGTCGATGCCGTGGGAATATCGGGATAAAAAGTGCCTATATGTTAATTCAGGGTGTCAGCTACCTCCATACAAAATTTTATCAAAATTGGTCCAGCCGTTTGAGCGTGAAGAAGTAACAAACATATAAACACACACACTCACAAACTTCCGCCATTATAATATTAGTGTCATTTTTCTTAACCCATACTTCAAGTAAAAACACTAACAGCGGTCGTTGACCTCCCAAAAAAAAAGCATCAAATCTTTTTATTTTTTATATTAACGTGTTTATAAGATATCGATACCTTACGCGTCTGCGTGGTTTAGCTAAGTAGCTAATTTAAAATAACCCTGTAATTATTTATTTGTAAAGGTCTACTAAACTCATTATAAGCCTTTGACTTTTGACCCACGTCATACTTATATAAAAGTGGGTGTTTAAGTACGTATAATTTTTATTACCATCATTCTAATTTCTACCCATAATTTTTCAGCGTGATCATTGATCTTATGAGGAAATGTGGTCGGAGAGACTTTTGAAAAAGCCTAAGTAAAAAGTCATTAAGAAGAATAATTCTTCTACAAGATGGCTATAGATATATACACCTAAGCATGCTATAAGAAACACCAATAGCCTACTCAACACTCAATCACACCCAACCGTAATCAAATGCGTCGTAATTAAATCAAACACGAATTCAGGAACTGCGAACAATCCTTTGACTTCACGGCATCCAACTTTGAGATCCGGATTTCCATTAAATTAAACACCGTCTTCGCAAAACTATTTATAAAGATTCCGGATTCCGTGGTGAGGGGAGTTCTATTCAGGATGTGAAATTTGACGTGTGAGACCTTTACCGGTTCGAATAAAGCGTTCAAGAAGACCTTTTGTGCAGGGCTGAAAGGTGGAACATATCTATCTCATAACCATCGGGACACCTTATTATTCCTTGTGATTTCTTCATTTTGGTGGATAAGGGGGAGTAGTATAGAGATGTTAATACCGGTGAAAATAAAGAATGTTACATGTTTGGTTTGTAATGTGGTTTTGATTATGAATAGACTTCTATCTTGAAGTAAGACTGGATTAAGGAAAGTGTTATATGCGCAGTACCTACAAGTTGAATACAATTATTTCACCAAAAGGTATTGTAATTGGGCATAAAATTACGACTGTCAATTATGCCATTGTGGTTTTCAATTTTTGCCGACTGCCGTTTACTGTTGAATATGACTAATGTAATAATAGTTCTTAAAAGGTACACGTCAAAAGGTTTTTATGTGTAAAACTGAGAATTTTTACATCAGAATTACGAAACTTAGGTAGGTACATCTTTAATTTCAAGCTAACAATGTAGAAATCTAAATAAAACAAAGAGTTGTGTTAGCAACTCTAACGATATTTTCATCTTAGATATGAAAACGTAGCCCATTGCGTGTGAATAAGAATACACGTAAAGGGCCTCTATAAGACCCACGTGTATTACACGACCGATATCAAATGGCCCTCGCAAATTCGTTTCAAGAGCCCTTTTCCTCCCATTCTTTCAGAAATACGGGAGGTAGGGAAGCTCGAGTTACACCGGTCGTTTTTGAAGATGATCGCAAGGCGTGTAAGTTCGCATTTATAAAGATTCCGGACGCATTCCGCAAATGAACACAATTTAAAGACGAATGCGTTTTTGGATTCTCAATTTGAATGAACGTTCGGCGCTCGATTCGACCGTAATGATGTCATATTTTCTCGGCTCAATGTTTGGGGAAGACACAAAAGGATGATAGCTAAATCGTTTATGCAGATGAAAGAATATGTAAGTTACTTGCTTCAGGTATTTTTATTTGATAGCTTATTCCTTAACAATAACTTAAGCGTGACGTGTGTTTGACCATAGTTAGTCAGAAAACGTAGACATGGTCAGACATTGATTTGTTTTTTATATTTGCTGTGATTCTGAGGCAATTCTCGTATTTTTTAACGTTTGCATTCTAATGTCAGTTTCAATCTGTCAGTAATACCTCTAATTTCCCTACATTTTTGTCAAGTTTTGACATTGATTGTCGCTGAGATGAGATTGCGACTAGATTTTGAACGTTTGAGAATTGGCCTTCTGATGGAACACGTCATGTGTCACTACATCTTGACATAACTTTACTCAACTTTTACCAAAGACTTTGTTCTAGATAGATAGAATCCTCTTTTTATATACACAATAAAAATTACAGATTTAAATGTAGAAATTTTACAAGGGTTTCATGACACAATGGATGGCCTTGTCGCTAAAAGCGATCTGGTAAAGTTAAGGCTACCTTTACAGATAACCCCATGAGAAATTGAATTTACGTAATAATTCTATATCTACACTCTATTCAACTTACACACTCTCTGTGAGAGGGAGTGGGCCGTAATCCACCACGAGGCCCAGTGCGGGTTGGTAGATGTCACATGTCCTCGAATTTTTGAGAGCAGTAGTGATGAAATAATTTACACAAAGTAAAGCGCCTGTCTAGGTTCGAACCTACGACCAACAATTCGTAAGTCGCGGCCATTACCACTGGGCCACTACCACTCAAGCTCTGCTGCTCTGTTAAATACATGATAACACTTTAAGCCTTGTGTGCACCAACATTTAAATCAACTGATTAAATATTTATCAGTTCTCTATTTAAAATTGCCTTAGGAAATTTGACACAAACCAACTGTTTAAATACCTAACCGGTGGTTTGAATGTTGGTGAACTCAGGCTTAATACCACCACTTCTTCCTACTTATAATGCAAATTAATTCCACTAATAACAAAAACCACTTGAAATGCTCATCAGATTGTAATATTTTGCTCAGCAAATAACCTCAGGGAATTGTTAAGCCGTAGAAAGCCATACTCGTACGGCATTAGCATGAAGTATATGACATACACTCGACGAATTAATCCATATTAGGCATGCATCAAAGACTCCGAACGATATGGGGTTCGGCTGTGATTTGAACAATGGGAATTATGAGAGAACCCTACGTATGAGAGCTCCTTGACCTAATAACGAATTACAGAGCTGCATTGTAAGGGAAATTGTACTTTGGGAAGTCGGGTTAAGGTATAAAAATGTTTTTGAAGTGAAACGATTCAATTGAGAGATTTGAGTGCCATGTCAATGTAGGTGTGAATTTTTAACTTTAGGTAATTATAATAAGGATTTTCTATTCGTGTTTTGTCGCTATTTACTGCTATGAGCCTTTCAAACCAAGACAAAGAAATTAAATATACAATGTTATTTTTAGTATATTATTATGCGAAACCTGAATATAGTTTGTTCAGAATAAGTAACTGAATCGATTCCAATAATGTTTACCCCATTTTATATTTTGTCCCAAAAATATATTTTTTTTTAAGTTGAAAGTTGGACACCGAGCGACACTAAGTAGGTTATCCAATCTCGGCGCCGAACGGATAGGTACCTAGGTACTATTATCAATGAGCGCAAGACGGCGCGGCGCGAGTGGCGCGCGTGAGCATGTTTTTGTACGGACAAACAGGTAACTTAACAAGCTTATAACTTTGTGATTTTTTATGATACAGTTTTGATGATTCTTTACATATACTAGACACGTGTTTCGGGTTTCGCATATACTAAAAATAATGTTGTATAATTAAATATTTATGACACGATTTATTACACAGGTAAATAAGTTATCAGCAGACTGTTAAACTTTCTTTTATTATTTTTATTACACTCACGATTTAGATCTAAAAACCTGACTTACACACTTATACAATTATAATATTAGGTACTTATGGGGATACTTCGGCTATGAGTAAAAATAGTAAGCATTTCTCATATATTTTTACAAAATTTTGCGTCTATTGCTCTGCTTTAATCAATTTATTAAAGCTGTAGATCCTAATTGCAATTTTTCAATTCGTTTTTTAATTATTCAAATTTCATCTAAATCGGTTCAGGGGTTTAAGCGTGAAGAGGTAACTGACAGACACACTTTCTAACATTAGTATGCATTTTGCCGTTATTAATATAGGGTCCCATTAAAATAGATGGACAAACTTTTAGAAATCATTCAGACCACCAAAATAAGGACGATGGTAAAAAAATATATAAGAAAAACGCATACTATACTTATAAGAAAAATAATCAGCTAACGAAAATACACTAATGTGCCGGCAATTTATTATTTTAGGTCAAAAAAATTACCAAATAAAAAGTAATTTAAAAAAATTAAACCGACTTCAAAAAGAAATGAACTCAAAATTATGAAATAACTTTAATTTCGGAAGTCGGTGTCTTGGGATGTATATATATGTATCGAATTGATAACCTCCTTTTTTTTGAAGTCGGTAATAAAATCACTTTAATACGTGTTTTTTTTTGCTTGGATATATTTGGTTACACGTACTGAGCGCTGTGTTAAAATTTGTCCATCTATTTTAATGGGACCCTGTATACAGGGTTATTTGTAAAACACCAGCAACCTCTTAAGAGGTCATTTTATTCATCATTATGAACAACTTTTACTATGGGACCAAACCTGAAATCGCGAAAAAAAAATCAGCTGTTGCCTACATTTATGTTCGTATAACTCATCAAAATGTAGGGAACAGCTGATTTTTTTTTCGCGATTTCAGGTTTGGTCCCATAGTAAAAGTTGTTCATAATGATGAGTACAATGACCTCTTAAGAGGTTGCTGGTGTTTTACAAATAACCCTGTATAGATTACACAAGTCGCTAAAATAAATAAGGAAGAGCATGGAATACTCCCAGAATACTCCCCTGAGGAACATAAAAACCAAAATTTTTCTAATCATCCCTCGTAATATTATCTATTATAACACATTCGTATCATCAGTGTAGATAGTAAAACGTTTCAGCTGCGTTCCCTTTATTCCTATAGTCTCTAATTTGTTCAGTAGAACAGAAACAGACATCCGATAGAAGGCCTTGACTAAATCGGTAAAGACTCCTTGAAGGGTCTGGTTTCCTTTGCCGAGTACTTCTGAAAAATAATCAGTAAAGAAATATAAAAAATAAATTCTTCAGAAATATAAAAAGTTCTTCTGAAATATGTATGACGGAGAAGGTATAGTGTTACGTAGTTATTATTCAGCCATATTTTAACTAGTGTGGGCTAAACTGTGGATAATGCGCAATAGAAAAACCGTTTGCAGTTCAAATCGGATTATAATTTTACGAACAATTTAATCACAATAGCAAATCACACACTATAGGTACTTACACGATACAACCAAATACGGAACGCGGGACAGTTTCTGAGCACATGTTGTTCGTACGAATGTGCAATGTCCAAGAGAAGCTTCACATCGCTCTGTCTAGCTGTCGTCGAGCGTCGACCCCCCCACGAACTCAGACAAGACTCTGTCAAGCGCCACCAGATGGCGCTGGCGTTCCGAATGGTGGTTGTCGTCACAGCGCTTCCGCCTCGTTGTCAAATCAGCTCCCGTACTAATGATGTCTCCGACATGTATATTAGAAACTAGCTGACCAGACAGACACAAATGGCATGTATAAATTACAATAGCTCATACAAAAATCCCATAACAAAAAGTGGAAAAATTGCGAAATTTCATAAAAACCTAATTCGGACTATTACGGACATTTTATAGCAAAAAATATGCAAATCGGTCCAACCGTTCTTAAGTGCTGCGCTTACCAACAAACAGCATTTCATTATTATTTATAGAGATTATATTTGCATTATTTCCATTAGCAAAGCGAAATTAAAGTACCAACTGAAAAATATTCAAGTAAACATCTTGACACTTGGGCTCGCTTGCACCACAATTCACTAAATGTATCTAGCGCTAAATATATATTATTTAAAAGAGCTTTCCGACTCTGTCATTTTTAAACGATTGACAGGAATGGAGTGACGTTTAAATTCATTTAGCGATTTGTGGGGCAAGTGGGCTTTAATCTATCGATAAGTTATTTGATCAATGCGCATTACCTGGAATTTAGAATCATTAAAGAACCGCATAATAAGCACTAACTGTAGCTTATATGTTATCCCTTTGATCAAAGAAAACTACCAGTAATTTATTACATTGTGATTGACTTAAAAACTCTTTTACACATTACGGTTTTATACCTTTCTTTGTAAAGTCAAAGTTCTTCTTTGTATATTTGTTTCTTTGGAAACATAGGTCATCATCTGCCTAGCCTTTTCCCAACTATGTGGGGGTCGGCTTCCAGTCTAACCGGATGCAGCTGAATACCAGGTATTTTACATGGAGCGACTGCCTATCTGACTTCCACAAACCAGTTACTGGGTAATACGATACCCCTTAGTGAGAGTGGTTGTTATCAGACTTTCGGGCTTCTGACTACCCGTAACGACTGTCAAAGATCCACGAATGACAGCCGGGACCAACGGCTTAACGTGCTTTCCAAGGCACGGAGGGGTCTCGGTATGTAACGATGGTTGCCGCTTAACCTGATCGATCGACCTGTGCGGCTTTTATTATTTAGCCACGGACCCCTCTCTATTTGGAAACATAGGTGTATTTAATAAATTAGGTACACATATCAAATGAGTATTCTAAATTACAATTTAGTAGCAGCAAGCTATCAACTCTAAATTATAAATCGATTTTTTTTTTAAACATTTAAATTGTTAAAAACATAATAACATTTCTGATGTGATTTGTAACTTAAAACTTGCTTAGAACTTTACTAATTTCTCGAATCGAATGTTCTAAATAGATGAAACTGCAACAATGTCTACTTAGACCATTCAATGCTACCTATTGATTAAAAAAAAAATTACTGTAGTTCTATTCGAACAATCAGTAAGAAAGCACTTTTGTCTCACAATCATGAGTCAAGCATACAAAACGTACGATACTTTAAAGCATAATTTTTTGGGTGAAATGGATTTCATCAGTAACATCGGCGTCAAGTTTTTTATTTATCCTTTCATTGGTCGATCCAGACTCATAACAAACTGTTACTACTTCACTTATGGTCTCCTATTTCTCACAACAACGCAGTTACTCGTCACTCTTTGCTTAATTTGCATCAACGACTTCGACTGGTTCGAGATAATCAACGTCGCTCCGAACATCGGAGTCTGTCTCATGATCCTGGTCAAATATAAAAAAATACATGATAATAAAGAATTGTACGATGAAATATTTAAACATTTTTGGTTCAACCTATGGGAAGCAGTGTCTGATACAGTAGAACACAAGAAGATTTTGAATAGATACACGCAGACCACAAGGCTGATATTGAGATTTGAATTCTATTACACCATTGGACTGGCTGTGATTGTTGATTTATTCCCTAGAATCATTATGGTTTACCAAAACGACATTCTTGGTAAAGAAAAGCAGTATTTGTACCCATTTGATGGCTGGTACCCTTTCGACAAGAAACAGTGGTATAACGCTGCTTATATCTGGGAAAGCTTTATGACTACAGTCGTTATTTTTATCTACGTTTTTGTCAATATGCTTCATATTTCTTTCACTCGATATATTTGTATGGAATTGAAAATTCTCGGGAGTACCATGGAAGGGCTCATTAGTGATGAGGACGTGGTTAAAATTAAGGAAGGAAGAGAGATTGAATACACTCATTACTATATTAGAAGCAAATTGAAATTTATTATTTCCAAGCACCAGTTTTTGGCCAAGTAAAAAAAAATAGTTATGTGATTGTTGAATTATGTTTTTTAATCATCTAGCAAAATAATGAAATATCTCTATTGATTGCAGAATAACATCAGAACTAGATATTGTATTGGGAGATGGAATGTTCCTTACATATGCCTTTGGATCTGTATTTATATGCCTTACAGCATTTACAGCAACAGTAACTCTTTCCTTTGTCCTTTTGTTTTGAAAATTCTTAAAGGTTTTACAATACATATAATGACTTTTTATTTTCTAGGTGGTTGATGATCTGTACAAATCTATGCGCTACTTTTCTTTCTTCTGTTCTTTGCTCGTGGAGGTATTCTTTCAGTGCATAATGGGACAACTCCTTATTGATCACGTATGATATTTTATTTTGTCACTCCAGTTTCTAAGATTCTGTCATTCAAATGAAAATATTTATTAACTTGATTAACCAAATCTTTGGTGCTTTTAGATTTTTGTCAAATAGTTTTCGACCCCTAAGAGATTGATAGGTAATTATTTGTGCCGGTATGTCGGCGCCTGCATCTCTTTGCTTGTCACAGTGATGGCACAAAGGGCCACAGTATCAAAAAGTACTCTGTGGGCCACAGACAGTTAAGGCATAGACAAGTAATGAGGTTATGTCGGGCGCTGACACACGGATTAAATAATTTTTATTTTTTTGAATTTTACATACATCTATTTAATTGATTATTTGTATCTGCCCGTGACAAAAGAGTGTGCCCTATTAGAATCCCAGCGCTGAGACACATATTTTTAAATGTCGCAGCATGCTGAGATAGGTCTAGCCATTTGGCCTTGAACAGGGCTTTCTGTTTTTATATAATTTTGTTATTTTTATGATTTTCTTTAGCTTGTGATATTCTTGTGCGAGTCCCAATAAATACTGTTTCTTTCTTTCTTGACCGCCGCGCGCCGTCAGTGCTAAGAAACCATCGTTTTGGCACACTAGTTACCTACAGTCATACATCAGTGGTAACAATTGCACTACGAAAATCGCCCTTTCTGTCTACGACATAAAACCGTGTCAATGTCAAATTGTTACGACGATGCGCGGTTCACTGTAGGTACTACTAAAATACAAGCAAAGCGCTCAGTTGCCAACGAAGAAAAAAAATAAAAAAAGTAAATCGCTGAAATGTGGACTTGTTATTCTAGAGTAATAAGTTGGAAAAAGCCATATATTTCGCAGACTGGGTATATGCTGATTCTGATACAAAGAAGATGGTGCAAATTTTCTTGATGCGTTCTCAAAAACCTTTTGAATTTAGTGCCAAAGGTTACTTGACTATGAATTTAGATACTTTCAGTGGGGTACGTATGATCATGATGACATGGTTTGATTAAGAAATATAAAAATGTTAAGCTTGTACGAGTCTTGTATCTATCGTACATAACACGCGCGCATTGCCTAGATCAGCACTTTTCCGTCCTCTTGCACAAATTATACTGTAACATGACAATAAACAATCAGTGTGCATAGTCAGCTTTACTCATTCATATAGCATTAGTTACGTGGTAGTTAAATATATTCAATAAACCATCATCTTTGGCTGTCCGTAACTTATCATTCAAACTTACAACCACGGTACTCTTCGGCAATACAGTGTGAGTCTTCATAATGTGCACATATCGAAATGAGGGAAACTAAGCTTAATTATATCGACGGAAAAATATTTAAAAAAATCTAAAAAAAAAAAAATTGTAGCATTTTTAAAATTCTTGTTCGCTGCTGTGACTGTAAACAATCGCCCTCAATTGAGAATTATGGTTTTTTTTAAACAAAAATCTGATATTTTTTCATCAATTTTTACAATAATTGTAAAATTACTCTATAAAAGCATGTAAAGATCCTTTTAAATCCTTATTTATTTTTCAAATATTTTTTCCGTCGATAAAATTAAGCTATGTTTCCCTCATTTCGTTACGTGCACATTATGAAGACTCACACTGTATATACAGCGTGAAATTTTAATGGTTGTTTTCCCGCGGCAGAACGATTTGTACTCAGTAGTGCTACCGATTCGTGGAGTTAAATTAATATTATTATTTTTTTTTTTTTTCAAATAATTGTAAAAATATGATCTCAACTCGAAAGCAAGAGAATCAATAGTAACTTACGTGCGCCCCTACCATCTTTGCAGGTAGCGAGACGACCACGCGCAGTCGTCTTTTTGCGCTGAAGCTATACTATTGGTTCGAGATCGCGTTCGACTGTGGTTTTTCACAAATTGTAGATCTGTCATTTTTTAATACTTTATTTTTATTTTTTTATAAATCGATTGTACTATCAAGACCAAATCATTTCGCTTCGGGAAAACAACCATTAAAATTTCACGCTGTATATAATTGTCTAAAAAGAGATCAACTAAACCTACTAGACATTATTTTCAACCACACAATGTCTGTCAATCATCATCATCTGCCTAGCCTTTTCCCAACTATGTTGGGGTCGGCTTCCAAATTCTTCTTCTTCCACACAATGTCCGTGAAATGGAGACAATATTACCGCCTAAATATTTATTTGTATGTTTTAATGACTTTAATTAATTATTTTTCAGATCTGTAGCTTATCCTACCAGTTCTTCAATTTGCTTCGCACCGCATACTCGGAATGAGATGTTATTTTTATATTTATGTTATTTTCATTTGTCACTTTATCCTGTCTCCTTTGCGTATATTATAAGTACCTAAGCATGACAGTTATTACAGTCTATGCCTTATTTAAAATATTAAAGATTACCAAAGAAGGATTACTTATTTGTATTAAAAACACAATATCAATCTAATTGTAAAATTCCATGCAATAAATTACTGTAGAAGCACTGAAATTTGTCGTTTTATTTGCATTTTCAATATCTTAGACCCCATTAGGAAACCGACCAAAACACTAATTTAACAAAATTAGGGAAAACGAAAATTTAATCGGCTTAGGGTGATTTAGAGTAGGTTATACTAAAGTAAGATGCGTAAAGGTACTCACGGAGTAAATCCTTACTATAAATATTATTATATTTATTTTAATATTATAAATTCGAAAGTAAGTTTGTTTGTTACGCTTTCACACTAAAACGGCTGAACGGATTTGGATCAAATTTGGCACACGGGTAGACCATGACCTGGAAAAGGATGTAGGCTACTTTTCATCCTAGATCGCAGACGAAGTCGCGGGCAACAGCTAGTAAAAGATATATATCAATTTAACTTTAATTAGATAGGCTGTCTCGTCGGTCTAGTGGTTGCAAGCGCTACAGCTGAGCATGAGGTCCTGGGTTCGATTCCTAGGTCGGACAAAATTTTATTGGGTTTTTTTTTTCTGGTGTAGCGGTATCTACAACGCCACATGCGAACAACGCGTCATACTACGTCACGCAAATCCTACATCGCGCAAGCAGAGTTTACCGCGCAATTAGCATAGATACAACGGCCCCGACATAAATCATCAGTTGCCCGCCAGACACAACACCCGTCTGGTCGGAGGATCCTACCTTTTCTATGGAGTATGAGTGAACTTTACACCCTGTGCCTCATACCTCTATACTGGAATCTCCCAGTAGCAGCCTTGGGTCTGGATTAGTGCCCGGTTGATGGCAATAGGCTCGCCCCCTATTACATGGGACTTAAACATAACTGGCGAGATGTGGGTGTGTCTAGTATAGCTACACAACTGCCTTTTTTTTCGTGCCTTTGTTATGATGATATTGTGTTTATTTAGAAACACAGCGTGATGTTATGATAAGTTAAGATGATGTGTTTATTTAGATAAAGGTACTGCAGCTTTACCTCTTCTGGACAATTGCAACTCTAATGTTTTTACTCAAACACAAACTCTAAACCTGTTAAAAGATTTCAGCATCAGTTACATCAATATTCAATACCACAAAAATCCAGATACCTACCTATACTAAAATGTCCATGTAAAGCCAAACATAATAACATGAATATTTGTGAGGAGATTTCACAAAATAACGGTGTGCATACGACGGCGAAAACGTGGAAAACTGAACGTGAACCGGCAATGGCTTTGTCCGTATATTGAAATCGGCTCCTCTCGACCACAGAATAGTATCTACAGAAGGTCGGCTCTATTGAACAATTAAAAATTGGCGCGCGTAGATTGCGATCTCGGTCTGTCTCGGTCGCATGTCAGGGGTCTACACTCTAAGTCCGTCAACGAAGTCCCGGGCCGTCCGAAAGTACCTACCTGATCCGTCAAAACAGTGACAAATAATAAAATCGGACGGCCTTTAACACATCGGGATTAGAGACAACTGTCAAATCGTGTTGTCATTCATTCTTAGTTCGGGCCCCGAACTAATCTCATGTCTTTAAATAATACGGAAAACGGCGTTTCGGCTGAAACTACGGATTTCATGCTTAGGGAGTACCTACACCCCCAGGCGCGGATAGACGGCGACCTCGGTCTGTTTTGATCAAATGCCGGTCACGAGTGCGCTTACACTTGGTGAACCTTCTGTACCTCTCTATTTTGTGACTCAACAACGTCATAAAAGCAAGATGTCCACATTCATATCGAAAGACTTCGTGAAAAATAGGCATATTGAGACAGTATTGTCTCACTGCATATTATTTGCACCCCATGTTGAGTCGTTTTATTTCGAAAATAAAAGCCTAATGGGATTATTTAGATGAAACTTCTGTGCAAATATGTATATTATTACAAATTTCATTCACTTTTGGTGCCTATGTTATTGTACAGTCACTTCCGAAACATGTTCGTCCACTTAAGGGCATAGAATCTGCTTTAACGACTCAGCATTATAAGTATTGCGTCCTGTCAATACCGCAGAATGACATTCAGCTGGCTTCTTTAGAAGTCAGACCCATTGTCAGTCTGAATTAAAAAAGTGACTCTAACAGACTCTCACAATTAAAGATGTTTCAAAATGGGCCAGGTGTATGTACAGTAGGTAATTTAAAAAAAAAGAGAAAAATCCGTAGAATTCGAGAAAAATAGAAATAATTCAATTAAATGTATATTTTATGTGGGAGTGAATTGATATTTATCAATTACTTTTATCGACTTTCAATATGGCGTCTCTGAAGTCTCTGGCAACTCTCTTGTTGACTTAGCCACAACCATTGGCCACAACGAACATCATAAAAAATCATTGAACGAAAATGTTCACGAGTTAAATTCATTTTGATAGCGACACACAATTTTCGAAAGGACGCGGGACGTCACAATGAAAAAACAAATGACAGTCTCGCAAATTAAAAAGTAACATGTTCCCAAAGAGTTCTATTTCCGAATTCCATAATTGCTTTTTCATTTTTTTATTGTAAGTGGCCAGATCAAACTGTCAGTATTACAATTTACTTCTACGTTTCTAGAAGATTGTCAGGTTCATGGTACCTAATCAAAGTGAATTATTAAAGTATTATTATAAACACTTTTGAAGTTACAGAAGTACTAATAAATAGATTAGAGAAAAAAAACCGAAGCTGTGCTCTTCGTTCTGCAGGGAGATAGATTATATCGGCTGACTTTTTTACATACTTAATAAAAACAAGGTCAAGGTGAACGGAGTCTATGGCACAGAAACCTTAAATGAAATTAACCTATCAATAAATACTATTTGAATAAGGGCTAATTTTATCCGAGGATAATTTTGAATTTTTGACAGTTCTTGCATACAAAATCTGTCAGACGTCAATTTTATTCCACGAATAAAAATTATCTGTCGATTGAAAAATCAGCCCTAATACTATAAAACCAACTTACGAGTATAGGCAAGGGTGCTTCTAAGTTGATTTTTTAATATTATTTGTCGATATTTATTTGTTTTTATTTTAGAGCGAAAATTAACAATGAATTCGTAGCGACATGTAATCCTTTAATTGAAGCCATCGGACGGCTTCAATCAAATGATTGAATGTAAAAACATGGCAGGGAATTTATATTTTATTTTCTTTAAAAAAAAAGAGATTTCTGTGCGATATGTTTCTACTCCGTTCACCTTTTAACCCAATTTTTGTCCGAACGGTAAAAAAGTCAGCCAATATTTGTATATTGATAGATATAATTATATGTATATTTCAGTTCACATAAAACTTTAAGGTAAAAATTTCAACCATATCCTAATAGGCATCTCCTGTTGCCAACAACAGGCTTTGCTGTAGTATTTCTGATAAACGGATCCTAGGCAGCCATACTTCTGGTACAAAACGGTGAACGGAATAATCAATACAAAAAAAATATATGAATGACATCGAGAAGTAAAAATGAATTCCATGACCATATTTATATGATATAGTGAAAATTCTTATCTCACTTATGGATCACGATCACAATAAATGAAGTGAATAATTTCATTTTCATTTCAGAGAAATAAAACTACTATTAAATTAATTACTCACGAATATTATGATAAGTTCATTTTAATAGCCTTTCGTTTCCTTAAAATACCTGGGTTTTGTTGGCTATCGTCAGTCTAGTGGCTCATTGTACAATGGGTAACCAACGTTGGGTTTTCTTCATTTTATTTATTTTGCCTTTGGGCTTACTAGCCACACATGCAGGTGAGTTTTGATTTCATATATTTTTGCTGAAAAGAAAATATATTTGATATAAAAATATTTTATTTATTTATATGTAAGTACTTTAATGTACACCAGAAAATACATAACAAAAAAAATAGTGATTCGACCAGACTTACGATCCCAGGATCGAAATAATATATACTAGCTTATGCCCGTGACTTCGTCCGCATGAAATTTCTTGTTCCCCCGACCCATCCCGTAGCAACGCTCGCCTGCCCGCGCCTTTACTTCGTTTTCACTTAGGCCCGGCTCCCACTATCGGCATCGGCACGGCTGAGGATTTTTATGCGACGAATAAAAATGTAACTTAATTGTATGAAGATAAAATTGAAATTTCAATGATAATAATCATCGTAGGTGCAAAAATAAAGATAGGGTATCCGACATACCGTCCGAAATAGCCTATAGCCTTCCTCAAGCATTGGGCTATCAAATATATTTTTTTAAATCCGGCTGTTAGTTCCATAAACAAACTTCAGCTTTATTATTAGTACCTAAGTAACATTTATCTTGATTATACTTCAGGGATTGTCCTGATAGCCGTTAAATACCGCTTCACTCCTCATAAGCACCTCAGGACATGGTGCCCCCTTGTCGCTACGACACTATGTGCTAGCGACCATTTTCGGGGGTCCATTATTGAGTGTGCAACCACCCCCTGCCATTTTATCTGTGAATATTATATTATAATTGGTCAGGCAGGGGACATAGTCCTTCCATAGTTCAAGGTTACTAATCCATGTTACGATAAATTATTCGGGACATAGAAGTCAACCTACTTTTCTGAAAAATTATTGACTCTTAAGTGTTTGGCCAGACTGCAAACGAGGGCGTGGGGCGGGCGCGGCGCGGTGTACTCAAACATGAACTTTATTTGAACGTCCATAGTGGGCACGCGGGCTGCTTGGCGCGGGGAGCGCGTGGGCAACTCACGCCTTATTTCGTTCAAACAAGTGGCCGTAGTGAGTGCGCGGGCTGCCCGCGCGGTGGCCGGGGTTCTGAAACTAGTTCGAGCTTTTTTCTAGTAAAAATAAGTCTTCTTCATCCATATTATATTTTGACAAACACTGAACATGACAACACTCAGAACGTAGCCACGCTCGACTGCGGACAGGCATATCGCGCGCGTTCCCGCACCCGCGCCGCTACCAGCCCCGCGCTGCCAGTCTGGCAAAGCACTCATGGTTTCTATTGAATTTTTTCCGAGCTCTCAGTAGACAGTAGGTATATTCTTTATTTCCGATTCTGAGGCAGGGAGGGGTCTCAATATTACGTTATGAATAGTATCCCATCTACGAACCGACCGCGGCAAACATAGCTTAACCCTTTGATTGACCTGTGCGGCTGTTATTATTTGGCCACGAGCCTCCAACAAAAATAAGTAACATAACACAAAAATAATTGAAACGCCTTTTTACACCCGTTATTTTTGTACCAAACTCGGACTAATAAAGATATTTTGTGATGACACAGGTGATGACAGAAACGATGAAGATAGTGATAACTCAATAGCTGCAGCTTACAGCAATGGTAAGATAACTTATTCGATTCAGTGAGCTACGCCGCGCGGCGCCGGCGCCGCGCTGCGTAGCTCGACGTAGTAGGTAGACACTGAATTGTGTACCTTTTAGTGTAGTAGATAAGGTCTGTAATTGTATTTCTATCTTGAAAACTGCGCGTCGCGTCGCGTCTCGGTGTGAACTGACCCTAAGTTAACTAGCTTTTTTATTGATGAGAGCCACATCTGCGGCAGCTATATTTAAATACTAGCTGCGCCCCGCGGTTTCACCCGCGTAAATGTCGATCTCGTAGGAATATCGGGATAAAAAATTTGTAACTCGCTATCACTCATCATTAGTAATATTTCTATTTCTCCTTTTCACTCATGCCGTTAATTGACCACCACGTTCCACTTTTATTGTATATTCTCAGTAATACTGTTCCACTAGACAGCAGTAATAACGTTATCACACTAATATTATAAAGGCGAAAGTTTGTGAGTGTGTGTGTGGGGGTGAGTATGTGTGTGTGTTTATATGTTTGTTACTTCTTCACGCTCAAACGGCTTGACCAATTTTGATAAAAAAAATTATGGAGGTAGCTGACACCCTGGATTAACATATAGGCTATCTTTTTATCCCGATATTCCCACGGGATCGACATTTACGCGGGTGAAACCGCGGGGCGCAGCTAGTGTTTAATATATTTTAAATGTATTTACTTAATCTCTCTGTAAGGTGACCGACCATTTACTTGTCACAGCTATGCCACAGACACACCAGAGTGCTTCTGGCACTCAAGGCATGGACAAGTAATGAGGTTAAGTCTGGCGCAGATTAAAAAAAATATTTATTTTATTTTATTATTTGCTAATATTTTACATAATTATTTATTTCTGTTTCTGTAACTGCCCGTGACATCACAGCGGGCCCTATCGGAATACCAGCGCTGTGACATTTATTTTTTAAATGTCGCAGCATCATGTTGAGATAGGAGCCTTTTTGCCTCGTATTCCTAGGACTTTGTTTCATTTTCCTTTTGTTACTTTTTTTATACAACTAGGATTTTTATTTTACTGTATTTAGTTTAGTTTGTGATCTTCCTGTACAAGTCTCAATAAATACTTTTTCTTTCTTTCTTTGAATGGATTGCCATTCAACGCAATATAACCAGTCTTGCAGGCAAGCAATGCGAAAGTGAGCATTGACTCAACTTCTTTGCTTGCCTTTGGCCAAAGTAAAAGCTGGAAAGAATCATCATCTGCCTAGCCTTTTCCCAATTATGTTGGGGTCGACTTCCAGTCTAACCGGATGCAGCTGAATATCAGTACCTATTTAACATGGAGCGACTGCTATCTGACCTCCACAACCCAGTAACTGAGTAATACAATATCCATTGGTAAGACTGGTTGTCAGACATTCAGTTTCTGACGAGCCGTAACGACTGTCAAAGATCTACGAATGACAGCCGGGACCAACGGCTTAACGTGCTCTCCGAGGCACGAACTGGAAAAAATATTGGTAAAAATGAAGCATCTCATTTTATTACAGCTTTTAGTGATGTTGGATCATCAGATTCGTCAGCTGTAGCCGTTGCTGTCAGTAGTAAGTAAATTAGGATTTATTGCTAATACGAGTATACCTTGGTAAAAAAAGCCTGAAAGGTAGGTAAAGCTATCAGAAAAAAACTATTTTTTTTTCTTTTTTTAAATAAAACGTTGCCCCACACCAGGAATTTCTCCTGTATCGTGGGTGCGTTTACAAAAATTTAAACTCACATACACAAACAGCCAGACCCGGAACAACTACTTGTAGGTCATACAAATATTTGTTCCGTGCGGGAATCGAACCCGCGACACGCAGCGCAGCAGTCAATCGCTTAACCACTGCGCCAACCGTGCCGTCATATACCTAATTGATATACCTAAACGTGACTCAAATGCTGGAAATAAATATTTTTGGAAAAATATTATTTATGATCGCATATCGGCAAGCGTAGTGTGGGACGCCCCCCAGCTAGATGGACGGACGACCTAAAGAAGGTGGCTGGGGTAGACTGGAAGCGAAAGGCGGAGGACAGGGTGCTGTGGCGCAGTCTGGGAGAGGCCTATGTCCAGCAGTGGACTGCGATAGGCTGAGTTGATTGATTGATTGATTATTGATGATATTAATATTAAGATGACAGGCAATGCTGTTGAGACTAAACTAGAAATAAGTATCTAGATATAAAAAAATAATATATGTTTTTTAACGTTAAAGAAGGAGGCGGAAAATGCGGAAAAAGTAGAAATACTGCACACTCTGTTGCAAGTTCATCCAGCGGTAAGAATGATTTACCTAATTAAATTACAAATATTTGAAAAGGTAAATAAGTTAAGATATACCTAAATATAAATGCCATGTAACATTACAGGAGGAAAAGGTCGGAGCTCAGCACAATCACGAGCACTTTCAGAAGTCAAAAGCGGCAGAGGTGAGAATTTAAACATTCAAGAATTATCAAAGCACTGCCTCGTTGGACAAGTGATCGCAAGCGCTACTGCTGAGCGTTAGGTCCTGAGTTCGATACCCAGGTCGAGCATTGGATTTTCCATCTGGAATTTCTCAGTAGAAGCCCGAACTCTGGATGTGGCGGCTAGCCTATTTCTACCAACCGGGCACCGGTTGGTAGAAATAGGCTAGCCGCCTATTACATGGGACTTAAACATAACTGGTGAAATATGGTCACCTCTGTCTATCCCTTCGGGGAAAACAGACGTGATGTTATTTTATACACCTATAACTTAGGTATTGTTAGTCAAAAATCGTAACCAAGCTGAGTAGGTACTTATACAGGATTATTGAAAAAACACCAACTACCTCTTAAGAGGTCATTGTACTCATCATTATAAACAACTTTTACTATGGGACCAAACCCGAAATCGCGGAAAAAAAACAAATGTTCCCTATATTTATGTTCGTATAACTCGTCAAAATGCCTACATTTTGACGAGTTATACGAACATAAATGCACAAAACAAACCTCATTACAAGGTTTTTTCAAATGTTAAAATCGGGTACGTATTTGAATATCGAAGATTAAAATACCGACTGTTAAAATATCGATGTTCAAAACATCGAAAATGGAAATATCGAACGACCATAAAATCAAAAATTAAAATAACGAAAGTTTATATTATCGAATGGTTAAATATCCTACGTCCAATATATCTAAAATCTAAATATCTACAAAAATTACATCGAAAGATCTAAATATCGAAATACAGATCATCGAACGTCCTAAATATCGATGGATACATATATTATTTGAACATCGAAAATTAATATAGGTACCTACGTGTAAAAATGGGTTAATTTTCAACACTTAATACATTCATTAATTCACCCTAAAAATACGTCCAAGTTAAAATATCGAACAAATTTTGATATAAGTAGTATGAGTGGAAAAAGGTTGCTTCTGCAACGTCTCCGGCGCTACGGGAAGTGTAACCCCTTCGCCCTTGCGTAACAAAGGATAGGCACCCATGTTCACCTCCGCAGCTTCGGCTTGCTGCCTCAGCCGCTACGGCTCCCACGGGTGCCTATGCTTTGTTACAGCGGGCGGGAGGCCCTCCCTTCGCGCCTCCGGATTTTTATATACACTCTAGGGATAACAGCCAAAAGACTTAAAAAAACGGTTATCTATTAAGATGACAGACCATGCAATTTTTTAGGGACTTTTATGACCGCAATGCGCATGTCAGTTTCATCGTCCCCTAAATACTTACTAGTGGATTACATTTGGACCATGAACCGTTTTTTTAGCATGAACGAAAACTTATTACATGGAATGTGTCTATAACTGAGTCTATGGACTGTTACAGCTAATTTTGTTTAAATTACTATTGATAAACCAGGGCACAAGAAAAGGCTGACTCTGACAGTGCTATTGAGACTGAACATGAAACATGTACGTATCAAGAAATAGTAAATTAATATAAGTTTTTTAACGTTATAGGATCTGGCGGAAAAAGTGGAAGTAGTGCAAAATCTGTTGCATATTCATCCAGCAGTAAGAATGATTTAATTAAATTACAAATATTTGAAAAGGTAAAAAAGTTAAGATACACTTAACTATAAATGCCATGTAACATTACAGGAGGAAGTGGTCGGAGCTCAGCACAATCACTCGCAATTGTAGGAGTTGGAGGCGGCAGAGGTGAGAATTTAAACATATAAGAATTATCAGACAACATTATAACTTTAAGTCGTTTTAAAAGTCTGTCGCTACAATATACCTTGAAGTGACGGAGACAGCATGAGATTAACAGCGTCTTAGGGTCAGCGCAGACAGAGAGGAATAATCCCCGCGCGGTCTCGGGCATTTTCTTTACGGATCGCGTATGCTCGAGCTAGCGGATTCCCGCATATCTTCAAGGACGCGCGAGCATTTTTTTTCAAGCATTTATGCACTTTATTGAAATAATTTTAAAGTTTATTTTCGAGTGCGTTAATTAAATCCTGTCCGCTGCGCTCCGTTCTGTCCGCGCTGAGCCTTAAAATTGACTAGACCCTTTTACAAAAGCCACCAATCAAACGTTGAAGTTTTGAATGTGATCGACATGTCTCTATGCTTAGCTTTAATTACTAGCTACGCCTGCGAGTCGACCTCGTTCCCGTGCATGTCAGAAAACATACGGGATTTCATGGGCTTTAGTTTTTTTTTGTGGAAACTTTTTCTAAAATAAAAGCCTAAGTAACTCCTTATAACATCAGCTATCAGCCAGTGAAAGTCCTGTCAAAATCAGTCCTGCCGTTTCATAGATTAGCCGGAACAATCAGACAGACAGTCAATATTAAAAAAACTATAAATATTTTTTATTTTTAACCCCACCAATGGCACAGCCTACTCTTCGACTGTCGCAACCTCTGAAGGTACTACTTCTAGTAATTATCTTTGCCGTTACGATTCCCATCTGGATCGCTTACGCTCTGCTAATGAATACTGAACAATGTCATATTATTAGTAACGTCAGTGTTTTGTGATATTAATGGAGTGCAAGTTCTTCATAACATAAATCTTTCTATGCATCTAGATAAGAAACAAGAAAATCCCCTTAAGGAACCTAACAAACCAGCTAAAGAACCGAAACCAGAGAAATCGTCAGATAAGAAGCCCTCCCCTAAGAAAACTATCAAACCAGCAGATAAACAGCCAGAAAAGTCCCATAAAGAACATAGACCACTAGATATCGTAAAAGTAACTATTGGTTCCACTACGTCTGGATCTCAAAGTGGTACGTATGATTTTGACAGACATACTTACAAGTTTCGTTTTATACATTTGACATTTTTACAAACATGAACGTTCTGAGAGTAGACCATATCCATTAACGAGATTAAGAAGCGTTTACCCTGGGTCAGGTCTTGGATGGGTGACCATTTTTGTACACATAAGAAACGATACACCTAGTATTTTGATTCGATTCAAATTGTTATCGCAGAGTATCGAAGATCGATTATTTTAGAAAGCTTGTAATTCACCTGTACAGTACCTGCTTAGACTGATGCCTAGCTAGCAGACACAACAATTAGTTACAGTTTTGTCCTGCATGGTAATTTGCGTAACACACTATCAGTAGCAATGGTTTCATTTTGACAGTTCAACAACATTCAATGCGTTATTTGCGTTGTTAAGCAGACACATTTTTCTAGCATATGGAGCAATGGATTAGTAATATGCTTCAAAAGTATTCAAATTGAGAGTAAGAGTGTGTTACGCATTTAGGGTGCTGCTGATATACAAATAATATTTTATTATTTATTTTTCAGTTTCTGAGTCGCGCACAGGTGGAGCAGCACACACAACAGGATCATCTGAAGGTACTTATGCAATTATACTTTAATTTATGTTTGGCGTGCGTTATATTGTTCGCACAAAAAAAAATTGGTTTTCCAGCAATGATGTTTGCTCAGTCTGACTTCGTTTCATGTACAGAATGCATAGATAGCGGCTATGTTATGGGTCTTTCTAAAACCTGTGTATTTTATTAAAATAATAATTTATGTCATATCGTAGAAACATTAATCCGGAGGAATAATTTTTTTACAGTCAAGAGCGGAAATAAAAGTGGAACCCAGTCTAAGACTACAACCACAGGTACTTAAAACAAACAACACAATGATAGAGTTTTAAATACAAGTAACAATAAAACAAAAGTACTATTAAAAGTAACGCTTTTATCAATATTTGAATTTTATTATTATATATCTATACCGATATCACATCACACTAATATTATAAAGGCGAAAGTTTGTGAGTGTGTGTGTTACTTCTTCACGCTCAAACGGCTTGACCAATTTTGATAAAATTTTGTGTGGGGATAGCTGACACCCTGGATTAACATATAGGCTACTATTTATCCCTGTATTCCCACGGGGGATCAATACTATGCGGGTGAAACCGCGGGGCGCAGCTGGTACCTATATATTTAATATCCTGTTTATAATATCCTTCAAATCATTAGGTTAGGTTACGTTAATGGTTACTGCTATGATTGACTTTTTTTACAGCATCCACCACAGGCAATGCAACAGCCGGCTCTAAGGCTGTCGCAAACTCCGAAGGTACTACTTTTAGTAATTATCTTTGCCGTTACGATTTCCATCTGGATCGCTTACGCTCTGCTAATGAATACTGAATAATGTCATATTATTAGTAACGTTAGTGTTTTGTGATATTAATGGAGTGCAAGTTCTTCATAACATAAATCTTTCTATTTGCATCTAGATAAAAAACAAGAAAATCCCCTTAAGGAACCTAACGAACCAGCTAAAGAACCGAAACCAGAGAAATCGTCAGATAAGAAGCCCTCCCCTAAGAAAACTATCAAACCAGCAGATAAACAGCCAGGAAAGTCCCATCAAGAACGTAGACCACTACATGTCGTAAAAGTAACTATTGGTTCCACTACATCTGGATCTCAAAGTGGTACGTATGATTTTGACAGACTTACTTACAAGTTTCGTTTTATACATTTGACATTTTACAAACATGAACGTTCTGAGAGTAGACCATATCCATTGACGAGATTAAGAAGCGTTTACCCTGGGTCAGGTCTTGCATGGGTGACCATTTTTGTACACATAAGAAACGATACACCTAGTATTTTGATTCGATTCAAATTGTTATCGCAGAGTATCGAAGATCGATTATTTTAGAAAGCTTGTAATTCACCTGTACAGTACCTGCTTAGACTGATGCCTAGCTAGCAGACACAACAATTAGTTATAGTTTTGTCCTGCATGGTAATTTGCGTAACACACTATCAGTAGCAATGGTTTCATTTTGACAGTTCAACAACATTCAATGCATTATTTGCGTTGTTTAGAAGATACATTTTTCGAGCATGTGGAGCAATGGATTAGTAATATGCTTCAAAAGTATTCAAATTGAGAGTAAGAGTGTGTTACGCATTTAGGGTGCTGCTGATATCCAAATAATATTTGATTAATTATTTTTCAGTTTCTGAGTCGCGCACAGGTGGAGCAGCACACACAACGGGATCATCTGAAGGTACTTACGCAATTATACTTTAATTTATGTTTTGCGTGCGTTATATTGTTCGCACAAAAAAAAATTGGTTTTCCAGCAATGATGTTTGCTCAGTCTGACTTCGTTTCATGTACAGAATGCATAGATAACGGCTATGTTATGGGTCTTTCTAAAACCTGTGTATTTTATTAAAATAATAATTTATGTCATATCGTAGAAACATTAATCCGGAGGAATATTTTTTTTACAGTCAAGAGCGGAAATAAAAGTGGAACCCAGTCTAAGACTACAACCACAGGTACTTAAAACAAACAACACAATGATAGAGTTTTAAATACAAGTAACAATAAAACAAAAGTATTAATAAAAGTAACGCTTTTATTAATATTTGAATTTTATTATTATACATATATACCTTTATCACATCACACTAATATTATAAAGGCGAAAGTTTGTAAGTGTGTGTGTTTATATGTTTGTTACTTCTTCACGCTCAAACGGCTTGACCAATTTTGATAAAATTTTGTGTGGAGATAGCTGACACCCTGGATTAACATATAGGCTACTATTTATCCCTGTATTCCCACGGGGGATCAATACTATGCGGGTGAAACAGCGGGGCGCAGCTGGTACCTATATATTTAATATCCTGTTTATAATATCCTTCAAATCATTAGGTTAGGTTACGTTAATGGTTACTGCTATGATTGACTTTTTTTACAGCATCCACCACAGGCAATGCAACAGCCGGCTCTAAGGCTGTCGCAAACTCCGAAGGTACTACTTTTAGTAATTATCTTTGCCGTTACGATTTCCATCTGGATCGCTTACGCTCTGCTAATGAATACTGAATAATGTCATATTATTAGTAACGTTAGTGTTTTGTGATATTAATGGAGTGCAAGTTCTTCATAACATAAATCTTTCTATTTGCATCTAGATAAAAAACAAGAAAATCCCCTTAAGGAACCTAACGAACCAGCTAAAGAACCGAAACCAGAGAAATCGTCAGATAAGAAGCCCTCCCCTAAGAAAACTATCAAACCAGCAGATAAACAGCCAGGAAAGTCCCATCAAGAACGTAGACCACTACATGTCGTAAAAGTAACTATTGGTTCCACTACATCTGGATCTCAAAGTGGTACGTATGATTTTGACAGACTTACTTACAAGTTTCGTTTTATACATTTGACATTTTACAAACATGAACGTTCTGAGAGTAGACCATATCCATTGACGAGATTAAGAAGCGTTTACCCTGGGTCAGGTCTTGCATGGGTGACCATTTTTGTACACATAAGAAACGATACACCTAGTATTTTGATTCGATTCAAATTGTTATCGCAGAGTATCGAAGATCGATTATTTTAGAAAGCTTGTAATTCACCTGTACAGTACCTGCTTAGACTGATGCCTAGCTAGCAGACACAACAATTAGTTTTAGTTTTGTCCTGCATGGTAATTTGCGTAACACACTGTCAGTAGCAATGGTTTCATTTTGACAGTTCAACAACATTCAATGCGTTATTTGCGTTGTTTAGCAGACACATTTTTAGAGCATATGGAGCAATGGATTAGTAATATGCTTCAAAAGTATTCAAATTGAGAGTAAGAGTGTGTTACGCATTTAGGGTGCTGCTGATATCCAAATAATATTTGATTATTTATATTTCAGTTTCTGAGTCGCGCACAGGTGGAGCAGCACACACAACGGGATCATCTGAAGGTACTTGTGCAGTTATACTGCAATTTATGTTTTGCGTGCGTTATATTGTTCGCACAAAAAAAAATAGTTTTCCAGCAATGATGTTTGCTCAGTCTGACTTCGTTTCATGTACAGAATGCATAGATAACGGCTATGTTATGGGTCTTTCTAAAACCTGTGTATTTTATTAAAATAATAATTTATGTCATATCGTAGAAACATTAATCCGAAGGAATAATTTTTTTACAGTCAAGAGCGGAAATAAAAGTGGAGCCCAGTCTAAGACTACAACCACAGGTACTTAAAACATAAACAACACAATGATAGAGTTTTAAATACAAGTAACAATAAAATAAAAGTATTAATAAAAGTAACGCTTTTATTAATATTTGAATTTTATTATTATACATATATACCTTTATCACATCACACTAATATTATAAAGGCGAAAGTTTGTGAGTGTGTGTGTTTATATGTTTGTTACTTCTTCACGCTCAAACGGCTTGATCAATTTTGATTAAATTTTGTTTGGAGATAGCTGACACCCTGGATTAACATATAGGCTACTATTTATCCCTGTATTCCCACGGGCGATCAATACTATGCGGGTGAAACCGCGGGGCGCAGCTGGTACCTATATATTTAATATCCTGTTTATAATATCCTTCAAATCATTAGGTTAGGTTACGTTAATGTTTACTGCTATGATTGACTTTTTTTACAGCATCCACCACAGGCAATGCAACAGCCGGCTCTAATGCTGTCGCAAACTCCGAAGGTACTACTTTTAGTAATTATCTTTGCCGTTACGATTTCCATCTGGATCGCTTACGCTCTGCTAATGAATACTGAACAATGTCATATTATTAGTAACGTTACTGTTTTGTGATATTAATGGAGTGCAAGTCCTTCATAACATAAATCTTTCTATTTGCATCTAGATAATGAAAATCCCCGTAAGGAAACTAACAACCCAGCTAAAGAACCAGAACCAGAGGAATCTCGCTCGTCAGATAAGAAGCCTAAGGAATCCAACACACCAGAGAACCCCTCGGAATCTATCAAACCAGCAGATAAGCAGCCAGAAAAGTCCCCTGAAAAACCTAGCCAACCAGATAACCGAACGTCTACTAGTACCAGTACATCTCAATCTCAAAGTGGTACGAATGAATTTGACCGACATACAAGTTTCGTTTTATACATTTGACATTTTTACAAACATGAACGTTCCGAAAGTAGACCAAATCCATTGACGAGATTAAGAAGCGTTTACCCTGGGTCAGGTCTTGGATGGGTGACCAGTTTTGTACACATAAGAAACGATACACCTAGTATTTTGATTCAATTCAAATTGTTATCGCAGAGTATCGAAGATCGATTATTTTAGAAAACTTGTAATTCACCTGTACAGTACCTGCTTAGACTGATGCCTCGCTAGCAGACACAACAATTAGTTATAGTTTTGTCCGGCATGGTAATTGCGTAACACACTATCAGTAGCAATGGGTATCATTTTGACAGTTCAACAACATTCAATGCGTTATTTGCGTCGTTAAGCAGACACATTTTTCGAGCATATGAAGCAATGGATTAGTAATATGCTTCAAAAGTATTCAAATTCGGAGTAAGAGTGTGTTACGCATTTAGGGTGCTGCTGATATCCAAATAATATTTCATTATTTATTTTTCAGTTTCTGAGTCGCGCACAGGTGGAGCAGCACACACAACGGGATCATCTGAAGGTACTTATGCAGTTATACTTCAATTTATGTTTTGCGTGCGTTATATTGTTCGCACAAAAAAAAATGGTTTTCCAGCAATGATGTTTGCTCAGTCTGACTTCGTTTCATGTACAGAATGCATAGATAACGGCTATGTTATGGGTCTTTCTAAAACCTGTGTATTTTATTAAAATAATTATTTATGTCATATCGTAGAAACATTAATCCGGAGGAAAAATTTTTTTACAGTCAAGAGCGAAAATGAAAGTGGAACCCAGTCCAAGACTACAACCACAGGTACTTAAAACATAAACAACACAACGATAGAGTTTTATATAAATGAAATAAAAGTAATAATAAAAGTAACGCTCTTATCAATATTTTAATTTTATTATTATATATAATCACATACATACCTATATCACATCACACTAATATCATAAAGGCGAAAGTTTGTGAGTGTGTGTGTTTATATGTTTGCTACTTCTTCTCGCTCAAACGGCTTGACCAATTTCGAATAAAAATTTTTTTTGGAGATAGCTGACACCCTGGATTAACATGTAGGCTACTATTTATCCCAGTATTCCCACGGGGATCAATACTATGCGGTTGAAACCGCGGGGCGCAGCTGGTACCTATATATTTAATATCCTGTTTATAATATCCTTCAAATCATTAGGTTAGGTTACGTTAATGTTTACTGCTATGATTGACTTTTTTTACAGCATCCACCACAGGCAATGCAACAGCCGGCTCTAATGCTGTCGCAAACTCCGAAGGTACTACTTTTAGTAATTTTCTTTGCCGTTACGATTTCCATCTGGATCGCTTACGCTCTGCTAATGAATACTGAACAATGTCATATTATTAGTAACGTTAGTGTTTTGTGATTTTAATGGAGTGCAAGTTCTTCATAACATAAATCTTTCTATTTGCATCTAGATAGTGAAAATCCCCGTAAGGAAACTAACAACCCAGCTAAAGAACCAGAACCAGAGGAATCTCGCTCGTCAGATAAGAAGCCTAAGGAATCCAACACACCAGAGAACCCCTCGGAATCTATCAAACCAGCAGACAAGCAGCCAGAAAAGTCCCCTGAAAAACCTAGCCAACCAGATAACCGAACGTCTACTAGTACCAGTACATCTCAATCTCAAAGTGGTACGAATGAATTTGACAGACATACAAGTTTCGTTTTATACATTTGACATTTTTACAAACATGAACGTTCCGAAAGTAGACCAAATCCATTGACGAGATTAAGAAGCGTTTACCCTGGGTCAGGTCTTGGATGGGTGACCAGTTTTGTACACATAAGAAACGATACACCTAGTATTTTGATTCAATTCAAATTGTTATCGCAGAGTATCGAAGATCGATTATTTTAGAAAACTTGTAATTCACCTGTACAGTACCTGCTTAGACTGGTGCCTCGCTAGCAGACACAACAATTAGTTATAGTTTTGTCCGGCATGGTAATTGCGTAACACACTATCAGTAGCAATGGGTATCATTTTGACAGTTCAACAACATTCAATGCGTTATTTGCGTCGTTAAGCAGACACATTTTTCGAGCATATGAAGCAATGGATTAGTAATATGCTTCAAAAGTATTCAAATTCGGAGTAAGAGTGTGTTACGCATTTAGGGTGCTGCTGATATCCAAATAATATTTCATTATTTATTTTTCAGTTTCTGAGTCGCGCACAGGTGGAGCAGCACACACAACGGGATCATCTGAAGGTACTTATGCAGTTATACTTCAATAGTTTTGCGTGCGTTATATTATTCGCACAAAAAAAAATGGTTTTCCAGCAATGATGTTTGCTCAGTCTGACTTCGTTTCATGTACAGAATGCATAGATAACGGCTATGTTATGGGTCTTTCTAAAACCTGTGTATTTTATTAAAATAATTATTTATGTCATATCGTAGAAACATTAATCCGGAGGAAAAATTTTTTTACAGTCAAGAGCGAAAATGAAAGTGGAACCCAGTCCAAGACTACAACCACAGGTACTTAAAACATAAACAACACAACGATAGAGTTTTATATAAAGGAAATAAAAGTAATAATAAAAGTAACGCTCTTATCAATATTTTAATTTTATTATTATATATAATCACATACATACCTATATCACATCACACTAATATCATAAAGGCGAAAGTTTGTGAGTGTGTGTGTTTATATGTTTGCTACTTCTTCTCGCTCAAACGGCTTGACCAATTTCGAATAAAAATTTTTTTTGGAGATAGCTGACACCCTGGATTAACATGTAGGCTACTATTTATCCCAGTATTCCCACGGGGATCAATACTATGCGGTTGAAACCGCGGGGCGCAGCTGGTACCTATATATTTAATATCCTGTTTATAATATCCTTCAAATCATTAGGTTAGGTTACGTTAATGTTTACTGCTATGATTGACTTTTTTTACAGCATCCACCACAGGCAATGCAACAGCCGGCTCTAATGCTGTCGCAAACTCCGAAGGTACTACTTTTAGTAATTTTCTTTGCCGTTACGATTTCCATCTGGATCGCTTACGCTCTGCTAATGAATACTGAACAATGTCATATTATTAGTAACGTTAGTGTTTTGTGATTTTAATGGAGTGCAAGTTCTTCATAACATAAATCTTTCTATTTGCATCTAGATAGTGAAAATCCCCGTAAGGAAACTAACAACCCAGCTAAAGAACCAGAACCAGAGGAATCTCGCTCGTCAGATAAGAAGCCTAAGGAATCCAACACACCAGAGAACCCCTCGGAATCTATCAAACCAGCAGATAAGCAGCCAGAAAAGTCCCCTGAAAAACCTAGCCAACCAGATAACCGAACGTCTACTAGTACCAGTACATCTCAATCTCAAAGTGGTACGAATGAATTTGACCGACATACAAGTTTCGTTTTATACATTTGACATTTTTACAAACATGAACGTTCCGAAAGTAGACCAAATCCATTGACGAGATTAAGAAGCGTTTACCCTGGGTCAGGTCTTGGATGGGTGACCAGTTTTGTACACATAAGAAACGATACACCTAGTATTTTGATTCAATTCAAATTGTTATCGCAGAGTATCGAAGATCGATTATTTTAGAAAACTTGTAATTCACCTGTACAGTACCTGCTTAGACTGGTGCCTCGCTAGCAGACACAACAATTAGTTATAGTTTTGTCCGGCATGGTAATTGCGTAACACACTATCAGTAGCAATGGGTATCATTTTGACAGTTCAACAACATTCAATGCGTTATTTGCGTCGTTAAGCAGACACATTTTTCGAGCATATGAAGCAATGGATTAGTAATATGCTTCAAAAGTATTCAAATTCGGAGTAAGAGTGTGTTACGCATTTAGGGTGCTGCTGATATCCAAATAATATTTCATTATTTATTTTTCAGTTTCTGAGTCGCGCACAGGTGGAGCAGCACACACAACGGGATCATCTGAAGGTACTTATGCAGTTATACTTCAATTTATGTTTTGCGTGCGTTATATTGTTCGCACAAAAAAAAATTGTTTTCCAGCAATGATGTTTGCTCAGTCTGACTTCGTTTCATGTACAGAATGCATAGATAACGGCTATGTTATGGGTCTTTCTAAAACCTGTGTATTTTATTAAAATAATTATTTATGTCATATCGTAGAAACATTAATCCGGAGGAAAAATTTTTTTACAGTCAAGAGCGAAAATGAAAGTGGAACCCAGTCCAAGACTACAACCACAGGTACTTAAAACATAAACAACACAACGATAGAGTTTTATATAAATGAAATAAAAGTAATAATAAAAGTAACGCTCTTATCAATATTTTAATTTTATTATTATATATAATCACATACATACCTATATCACATCACACTAATATCATAAAGGCGAAAGTTTGTGAGTGTGTGTGTTTATATGTTTGCTACTTCTTCTCGCTCAAACGGCTTGACCAATTTCGAATAAAAATTTTTTTTGGAGATAGCTGACACCCTGGATTAACATGTAGGCTACTATTTATCCCAGTATTCCCACGGGGATCAATACTATGCGGTTGAAACCGCGGGGCGCAGCTGGTACCTATATATTTAATATCCTGTTTATAATATCCTTCAAATCATTAGGTTAGGTTACGTTAATGTTTACTGCTATGATTGACTTTTTTTACAGCATCCACCACAGGCAATGCAACAGCCGGCTCTAATGCTGTCGCAAACTCCGAAGGTACTACTTTTAGTAATTTTCTTTGCCGTTACGATTTCCATCTGGATCGCTTACGCTCTGCTAATGAATACTGAACAATGTCATATTATTAGTAACGTTAGTGTTTTGTGATTTTAATGGAGTGCAAGTTCTTCATAACATAAATCTTTCTATTTGCATCTAGATAGTGAAAATCCCCGTAAGGAAACTAACAACCCAGCTAAAGAACCAGAACCAGAGGAATCTCGCTCGTCAGATAAGAAGCCTAAGGAATCCAACACACCAGAGAACCCCTCGGAATCTATCAAACCAGCAGACAAGCAGCCAGAAAAGTCCCCTGAAAAACCTAGCCAACCAGATAACCGAACGTCTACTAGTACCAGTACATCTCAATCTCAAAGTGGTACGAATGAATTTGACAGACATACAAGTTTCGTTTTATACATTTGACATTTTTACAAACATGAACGTTCCGAAAGTAGACCAAATCCATTGACGAGATTAAGAAGCGTTTACCCTGGGTCAGGTCTTGGATGGGTGACCAGTTTTGTACACATAAGAAACGATACACCTAGTATTTTGATTCAATTCAAATTGTTATCGCAGAGTATCGAAGATCGATTATTTTAGAAAACTTGTAATTCACCTGTACAGTACCTGCTTAGACTGGTGCCTCGCTAGCAGACACAACAATTAGTTATAGTTTTGTCCGGCATGGTAATTGCGTAACACACTATCAGTAGCAATGGGTATCATTTTGACAGTTCAACAACATTCAATGCGTTATTTGCGTCGTTAAGCAGACACATTTTTCGAGCATATGAAGCAATGGATTAGTAATATGCTTCAAAAGTATTCAAATTCGGAGTAAGAGTGTGTTACGCATTTAGGGTGCTGCTGATATCCAAATAATATTTCATTATTTATTTTTCAGTTTCTGAGTCGCGCACAGGTGGAGCAGCACACACAACGGGATCATCTGAAGGTACTTATGCAGTTATACTTCAATAGTTTTGCGTGCGTTATATTATTCGCACAAAAAAAAATGGTTTTCCAGCAATGATGTTTGCTCAGTCTGACTTCGTTTCATGTACAGAATGCATAGATAACGGCTATGTTATGGGTCTTTCTAAAACCTGTGTATTTTATTAAAATAATTATTTATGTCATATCGTAGAAACATTAATCCGGAGGAAAAATTTTTTTACAGTCAAGAGCGAAAATGAAAGTGGAACCCAGTCCAAGACTACAACCACAGGTACTTAAAACATAAACAACACAACGATAGAGTTTTATATAAAGGAAATAAAAGTAATAATAAAAGTAACGCTCTTATCAATATTTTAATTTTATTATTATATATAATCACATACATACCTATATCACATCACACTAATATCATAAAGGCGAAAGTTTGTGAGTGTGTGTGTTTATATGTTTGCTACTTCTTCTCGCTCAAACGGCTTGACCAATTTCGAATAAAAATTTTTTTTGGAGATAGCTGACACCCTGGATTAACATATAGGCTACTATTTATCCCAGTATTCCCACAGGGATCAATACTATGCGGGTGAAACCGCGGGGCGCAGCTGGTACCTATATATTTAATATCCTGTTTATAATATCCTTCAAATCATTAGGTTAGGTTACGTTAATGTTTACTGCTATGATTGACTTTTTTTACAGCATCCACCACAGGCAATGCAACAGCCGGCTCTAATGCTGTCGCAAACTCCGAAGGTACTACTTTTAGTAATTATCTTTGCTGTTACGATTTCCATCTGGATCGCTTACGCTCTGCTAATGAATACTGAACAATGTCATATTATTAGTAACGTTAGTGTTTTGTGATATTAATGGAGTGCAAGTCCTTCATAACATAAATCTTTCTATTTGCATCTAGATAATGAAAATCCCCGTAAGGAAACTAACAACCCAGCTAAAGAACCAGAACCAGAGGAATCTCGCTCGTCAGATAAGAAGCCTAAGGAATCCAACACACCAGAGAACCCCTCGGAATCTATCAAACCAGCAGATAAGCAGCCAGAAAAGTCCCCTGAAAAACCTAGCCAACCAGATAACCGAACGTCTACTAGTACCAGTACATCTCAATCTCAAAGTGGTACGAATGAATTTGACCGACATACAAGTTTCGTTTTATACATTTGACATTTTTACAAACATGAACGTTCCGAAAGTAGACCAAATCCATTGACGAGATTAAGAAGCGTTTACCCTGGGTCAGGTCTTGGATGGGTGACCAGTTTTGTACACATAAGAAACGATACACCTAGTATTTTGATTCAATTCAAATTGTTATCGCAGAGTATCGAAGATCGATTATTTTAGAAAACTTGTAATTCACCTGTACAGTACCTGCTTAGACTGGTGCCTCGCTAGCAGACACAACAATTAGTTATAGTTTTGTCCGGCATGGTAATTGCGTAACACACTATCAGTAGCAATGGGTATCATTTTGACAGTTCAACAACATTCAATGCGTTATTTGCGTCGTTAAGCAGACACATTTTTCGAGCATATGAAGCAATAGATTAGTAATATGCTTCAAAAGTATTCAAATTCGGAGTAAGAGTGTGTTACGCATTTAGGGTGCTGCTGATATCCAAATAATATTTCATTATTTATTTTTCAGTTTCTGAGTCGCGCACAGGTGGAGCAGCACACACAACGGGATCATCTGAAGGTACTTATGCAGTTATACTTCAATTTATGTTTTGCGTGCGTTATATTGTTCGCACAAAAAAAAATTGTTTTCCAGCAATGATGTTTGCTCAGTCTGACTTCGTTTCATGTACAGAATGCATAGATAACGGCTATGTTATGGGTCTTTCTAAAACCTGTGTATTTTATTAAAATAATTATTTATGTCATATCGTAGAAACATTAATCCGGAGGAAAAATTTTTTTACAGTCAAGAGCGAAAATGAAAGTGGAACCCAGTCCAAGACTACAACCACAGGTACTTAAAACATAAACAACACAACGATAGAGTTTTATATAAAGGAAATAAAAGTAATAATAAAAGTAACGCTCTTATCAATATTTTAATTTTATTATTATATATAATCACATACATACCTATATCACATCACACTAATATCATAAAGGCGAAAGTTTGTGAGTGTGTGTGTTTATATGTTTGCTACTTCTTCTCGCTCAAACGGCTTGACCAATTTCGAATAAAAATTTTTTTTGGAGATAGCTGACACCCTGGATTAACATGTAGGCTACTATTTATCCCAGTATTCCCACGGGGATCAATACTATGCGGTTGAAACCGCGGGGCGCAGCTGGTACCTATATATTTAATATCCTGTTTATAATATCCTTCAAATCATTAGGTTAGGTTACGTTAATGTTTACTGCTATGATTGACTTTTTTTACAGCATCCACCACAGGCAATGCAACAGCCGGCTCTAATGCTGTCGCAAACTCCGAAGGTACTACTTTTAGTAATTTTCTTTGCCGTTACGATTTCCATCTGGATCGCTTACGCTCTGCTAATGAATACTGAACAATGTCATATTATTAGTAACGTTAGTGTTTTGTGATTTTAATGGAGTGCAAGTTCTTCATAACATAAATCTTTCTATTTGCATCTAGATAGTGAAAATCCCCGTAAGGAAACTAACAACCCAGCTAAAGAACCAGAACCAGAGGAATCTCGCTCGTCAGATAAGAAGCCTAAGGAATCCAACACACCAGAGAACCCCTCGGAATCTATCAAACCAGCAGACAAGCAGCCAGAAAAGTCCCCTGAAAAACCTAGCCAACCAGATAACCGAACGTCTACTAGTACCAGTACATCTCAATCTCAAAGTGGTACGAATGAATTTGACAGACATACAAGTTTCGTTTTATACATTTGACATTTTTACAAACATGAACGTTCCGAAAGTAGACCAAATCCATTGACGAGATTAAGAAGCGTTTACCCTGGGTCAGGTCTTGGATGGGTGACCAGTTTTGTACACATAAGAAACGATACACCTAGTATTTTGATTCAATTCAAATTGTTATCGCAGAGTATCGAAGATCGAGTATTTTAGAAAACTTGTAATTCACCTGTACAGTACCTGCTTAGACTGGTGCCTCGCTAGCAGACACAACAATTAGTTATAGTTTTGTCCGGCATGGTAATTGCGTAACACACTATCAGTAGCAATGGGTATCATTTTGACAGTTCAACAACATTCAATGCGTTATTTGCGTCGTTAAGCAGACACATTTTTCGAGCACATGAAGCAATGGATTAGTAATATGCTTCGAAAGTATTCAAATTTGGAGTAAGAGTGTGTTACGCATTTAGGGTGCTGCTGATATCCAAATAATATTTGATTATTTATTTTTCAGTTTCTGAGTCGCGCACAGGTGGAGCAGCACACACAACGGGATCATCTGAAGGTACTTATGCAGTTATACTTTAATTTATGTTTTGCGTGCGTTATATTGTTCGCACAAAAAAAAAATGGTTTTCCAGCAATGATGTTTGCTCAGTCTGACTTCGTTTCATGTACAGAATGCATAGATAACGGCTATGTTATGGGTCTTTCTAAAACCTGTGTATTTTATTAAAATAATTATTTATGTCATATCGTAGAAACATTAATCCGGAGGAAAAATTTTTTTACAGTCAAGAGCGAAAATAAAAGTGGAACCCAGTCCAAGACTACAACCACAGGTACTTAAAACATAAACAACACAACGATAGAGTTTTATATAAAGGAAATAAAAGTAATAATAAAAGTAACGCTCTTATCAATATTTTATTTTATTATTATATATAATCACATACATACCTATATCACATCACACTAATATCATAAAGGCGAAAGTTTGTGAGTGTGTGTGTTTATATGTTTGCTACTTCTTCTCGCTCAAACGGCTTGACCAATTTCGAATAAAAATTTTTTTTGGAGATAGCTGACACCCTGGATTAACATATAGGCTACTTTTTATCCCAGTATTCCCACGGGGATCAATACTATGCGGGTGAAACCGCGGGGCGCAGCTGGTACCTATATATTTAATATCCTGTTTATAATATCCTTCAAATCATTAGGTTAGGTTACGTTAATGTTTACTGCTATGATTGACTTTTTTTACAGCATCCACCACAGGCAATGCAACAGCCGGCTCTAATGCTGTCGCAAACTCCGAAGGTACTACTTTTAGTAATTATCTTTGCCGTTACGATTTCCATCTGGATCGCTTACGCTCTGCTAATGAATACTGAACAATGTCATATTATTAGTAACGTTAGTGTTTTGTGATATTAATGGAGTGCAAGTCCTTCATAACATAAATCTTTCTATTTGCATCTAGATAATGAAAATCCCCGTAAGGAAACTAACAACCCAGCTAAAGAACCAGAACCAGAGGAATCTCCCTCGTCAGATAAGAAGCCTAAGGAATCCAACACACCAGAGAACCCCTCGGAATCTATCAAACCAGCAGATAAGCAGCCAGAAAAGTCCCCTGAAAAACCTAGCCAACCAGATAACCGAACGTCTACTAGTACCAGTACATCTCAATCTCAAAGTGGTACGAATGAATTTGACCGACATACAAGTTTCGTTTTATACATTTGACATTTTTACAAACATGAACGTTCCGAAAGTAGACCAAATCCATTGACGAGATTAAGAAGCGTTTACCCTGGGTCAGGTCTTGGATGGGTGACCAGTTTTGTACACATAAGAAACGATACACCTAGTATTTTGATTCAATTCAAATTGTTATCGCAGAGTATCGAAGATCGATTATTTTAGAAAACTTGTAATTCACCTGTACAGTACCTGCTTAGACTGGTGCCTCGCTAGCAGACACAACAATTAGTTATAGTTTTGTCCGGCATGGTAATTGCGTAACACACTATCAGTAGCAATGGGTATCATTTTGACAGTTCAACAACATTCAATGCGTTAATTGCGTCGTTAAGCAGACACATTTTTCGAGCATATGAAGCAATGGATTAGTAATATGCTTCAAAAGTATTCAAATTCGGAGTAAGAGTGTGTTACGCATTTAGGGTGCTGCTGATATCCAAATAATATTTGATTATTTATTTTTCAGTTTCTGAGTCGCGCACAGGTGGAGCAGCACACACAACGGGATCATCTGAAGGTACTTATGCAGTTATACTGCAATTTATGTTTTGCGTGCGTTATATTGTTCGCACAAAAAAAATAGTTTTCCAGCAATGATGTTTGCTCAGTCTGACTTCGTTTCATGTACAGAATGCATAGATAACGGCTATGTTATGGGTCTTTCTAAAACCTGTGTATTTTATTAAAATAATTATATATGTCATATCGTAGAAACATTAATCCGGAGGAAAAATTTTTTTACAGTCAAGAGCGAAAATAAAAGTGGAACCCAGTCCAAGACTACAACCACAGGTACTTAAAACATAAACAACACAACGATAGAGTTTTATATAAAGGAAATAAAAGTAATAATAAAAGTAACGCTCTTATCAATATTTTAATTTTATTATTATATATAATCACATACATACCTATATCACATCACACTAATATCATAAAGGCGAAAGTTTGTGAGTGTGTGTGTTTATATGTTTGCTACTTCTTCTCGCTCAAACGGCTTGACCAATTTCGAATAAAAATTTTTTTTGGAGATAGCTGACACCCTGGATTAACATGTAGGCTACTATTTATCCCAGTATTCCCACGGGGATCAATACTATGCGGGTGAAACCGCGGGGCGCAGCTGGTACCTATATATTTAATATCCTGTTTATAATATCCTTCAAATCATTAGGTTAGGTTACGTTAATGTTTACTGCTATGATTGACTTTTTTTACAGCATCCACCACAGGCAATGCAACAGCCGGCTCTAATGCTGTCGCAAACTCCGAAGGTACTACTTTTAGTAATTATCTTTGCCGTTACGATTTCCATCTGGATCGCTTACGCTCTGCTAATGAATACTGAACAATGTCATATTATTAGTAACGTTACTGTTTTGTGATATTAATGGAGTGCAAGTCCTTCATAACATAAATCTTTCTATTTGCATCTAGATAATGAAAATCCCCGTAAGGAAACTAACAACCCAGCTAAAGAACCAGAACCAGAGGAATCTCGCTCGTCAGATAAGAAGCCTAAGGAATCCAACACACCAGAGAACCCCTCGGAATCTATCAAACCAGCAGATAAGCAGCCAGAAAAGTCCCCTGAAAAACCTAGCCAACCAGATAACCGAACGTCTACTAGTACCAGTACATCTCAATCTCAAAGTGGTACGAATGAATTTGACCGACATACAAGTTTCGTTTTATACATTTGACATTTTTACAAACATGAACGTTCCGAAAGTAGACCAAATCCATTGACGAGATTAAGAAGCGTTTACCCTGGGTCAGGTCTTGGATGGATGACCAGTTTTATACACATAAGAAACGATACACCTAGTATTTTGATTCATTTTAAATTGTTATCGCAGAGTATCGAAGATCGATTATTTTAGAAAACTTGTAATTCACCTGTACAGTACCTGCTTAGACTGGTGCCTCGCTAGCAGACACAACAATTAGTTATAGTTTTGTCCGGCATGGTAATTGCGTAACACACTATCAGTAGCAATGGGTATCATTTTGACAGTTCAACAACATTCAATGCGTTATTTGCGTCGTCAAGCAGACACATTTTTCGAGCATATGAAGCAGTGGATTAGTAATATGCTTCAAAAGTATTCAAATTCGGAGTAAGAGTGTGTTACGCATTTAGGGTGCTGCTGATATCCAAATAATATTTGATTATTAATTTTTCAGTTTCTGAGTCGCGCACAGGTGGAGCAGCACACACAACGGGATCATCTGAAGGTACTTATGCAGTTATACTGCAATTTATGTTTTGCGTGCGTTATATTGTTCGCACAAAAAAAAAATGGTTTTCCAGCAATGATGATTGCTCAGTCTGACTTCGTTTCATGTACAGAATGCATAGATACCTGTGTATTTTATTAAAATAATTATTTATGTCATATCGTAGAAACATTAATCCGGAGGAATAATTTTTTTACAGTCAAGAGCGGAAATAAAAGTGGAACCCAGTCCAAGACTACAACCACAGGTACTTAAAACATAAACAACACAACGATAGAGTTTTAAATAAAAGTAACAATAAAATAAAAGTAACGTTCTTATCAATATTTTAATATTATTATTATATATAATCACATACATACCTATATCACATCACACTAATATCATAAAGGCGAAAGTTTGCGAGTGTGTGTGTTTATATGTTTGTTACTTCTTCTCGCTGAAACGGCTTGACCAATTTCGATAAAAATTTTGTTTGGAGATAGCTGACACCCTGGATTAACATATAGGCTACTATTTATCCCAGTATTCCCACGGGGGATCAATACTATACCTATATATTTAATATCCTGTTTATAATATCCTTCAAATCATTAGGTTAGGTTACGTTAATGGTTACTGCTATGATTGACTTTTTTTACAGCATCCACCACAGGCAATGCAACAGCCGGCTCTAAGGCTGACGCAACCTATGAAGGTACCACTTTTAGTAATTATCTTTGCCGTTACGATTCCCATCTGAGTCGCTTACCCTGTGCTAATGAATACTGAACAATGTCATTTTATTAGTGTCATGCGATATTAATGCACTGAAAGAAATAAGCAGTAAATAAAAATGAAAAAACATTAACTTAAGGGGTAGGACACCACGCGAACGATAGCGCCGGGCAGCTAGAAATAATTTATATGGCAAAACAACGTTTGCCGGGTCAGCTAGTTACATCATAAAAATATAAGTATGTGGTTTTCGCTCTAACGATCCGTAAAACAAGCCCGTTGATAAACAAGGCGGTGATATATATTAAAATGCATCATGTTTTTTGTTAATTATGTAAATACAAATAGTACGTACAGTTATTTTACTCTGACGTTCAGCAGTATGTCAAAACGTCAAATCTATAACCTTGTGACAGTTGCGCTCGCGCACAGATTATTAATAACCGGAGGCGGCGGCGGCGCGTGAGTCGTTGCCCAGAATGTTACCATTAATATAGGTATTTCATGTTATCTTTTTGTATTGTAAATTTTATTTCTTATTTTGATTGTTGTTTTTGTTTAATATCTAATCGCATGCTGCACTGGCTGACGTCATCACGTCAACGCCGGCTGTCGCTGAAAACCAGCGCTGGGGCTCTGTCTCGTATAGGGTCTTAGCATTATGCTGAGCGATGGCCGTTTTGCGTAGATGTGACGCATACTTTCTCCCAAGTTGTTATGTTGTTTTATTTTTTGTTCGTGTTTTTATTTTTTATGCGTCATGTTTGCAGCAAATAAACGTATTTACTTTCTTTTCTTTCTATATCAGGATATTTCTAACAATTACTTTTCATTTCAAATTTGCTAGAAGAAGAGGGCAGTGAAGAAGAAGAATATCTATTTGAACCAGAAGAAGAGACAAGTGAACTTGAAGAAGAACCACGTGATTCAGGAAAAGAGCCGTCTGAATCAGAAGATGGTCAATCGGGTAAAACACGCAAGCCAAGGAGAGACAGACTTATACTTCCAGACATCATTATTGAAAAGGTCTACTCAGGCTATCCGTTGAAACTCAGTCCCATCTCGCACGGTAAGTTACACCCTCTCATTAATTACTCACACCAAACATAATAAACAAGATTTTTTGTAACTTATAAAATTATATTGTTTCACAAAATACCTACCTATTTACTTTTATTAACAAAAGAGTATTAACTCTTTAAAAAAAATCCTGTGCGTAGTAGTCAAATCTATGGCAATTTAGGAGTCACGAAAAATAAATACTAATTAAAACAGATTCTTTGACCACTTTTATATTCATAATTATCATGTTTTTTATACAGCTCGAGATCGTGCAGGCAGTCGCAAATCGCCACGACCGTGTAGACGGAGGAGACTGTGTATCTGCGATGACTAAGTACCCAATTATAACTAGAGGTAAAAACGTATTTTTATTTAAATGCTCTGTTCTCCTATTATTTTACAGTGAGTCTGAGCGAGACAGTAGGTACAAGATTTCCGTCCAATCTAAACTTCCAAAGACAAAAAATTGTTTCAACAGTAATTGTATCCTTAATTTCCTTTTAAGCCATCATTGCACTGTTGTCCTAGAAATTTCTAAAAGAATAACAATTTAGGCCCCCAAATATGTAGATTGTTGAAGAAAACTACTACAACAATCTTTGAATTTTTACAAAACAGCCATCCCAGTATGACTTTGCACAAACCACTAGCACTAAGGTAGCCTAATGGCGAAAACCGCTAATAAAAAAAATTGAAATCCGAATCGTAATCTAACCAACTCTATATTGTTTCGGTTATTAGAATAAGGAGAAGAAGACGATGAAATCCAAGGACGTATTAAGAAATGACCGCTGCATGAAAATGGACTCCAATTTTTTTTTAATATTGTATAATTATAAATATTCATGGTAATGGAAACCTATTTAATCACAATAAATTGAAGCAAGCATGATATTTTTGTTTTATTGGATACTTTCCCTTAAAACGTTCCTTCACTTTTTAGTAGTTCTTGGACACTACTCCAATAAAAATATCTATATGTATAAAATGGTAAACTGACTGACTGATTGTTGATATATCAACACACAGCCCAAACCGCTGGTCCTAGAAACATGAAACTTGGAGGGTGTCTATTATAAAAGGAGAAACTGACTGACATATTATTATCAACGCACAGCCGAAACTACGCAAATTATTTATACTGCACATCGTATTACACCAGTACGTTGAACTCGCTTATAAGCCAGTACCTTCTGACAAGAGAAGGAAGGATTTGGTCTGCATAAAGCCTCTAACTAGACATGCTTTTGTAAAACGATTCTATGTCTATTTAGGACCCCATTTATATAATAAGCTTAATAGGATACTTAATATTTATAGTGCCAGTTACAAACATTGTAGTCTGAAAATATGCGAATATTTGGGTAACCTTGATTACACAGACACAGAAAGACTTCTAGAAGTACTTCAATAGTTATGTAGATACTGAATTGGAAATTTTTAGTTTGTATTTAGTACTTTCTTCTTTTTAGCGTGTCGATAGCAATCTAAATATACTCGGCCCAGAATTCGGCCACTTGTTTGGCGCCTCCACCAGCGTCCATCAGCTCCTGCAACGTGCAGCTGACAGGACAATTTAATTTAGTACTTTAAGATAGCATTATTTAAATTAATTAATTAACTATGGACAAAAATATGCTGATGACTTAGTCTGGGGATGGCCTGAAAGACAGGTTTTTATTAACCTAGTTCAGGCGCATCGCCACTAGTTAAAACGTCAGTAGGTACCAAAGCATTTTTTCATAAGTGAATAAAATGTGTAAATTAAAGTAGTTTTTATTAAATAAGTATTTAAACCAATCTGTTAAGAATGTGGTACTACTAAGTATTTATAAGTTTGTAAATGTATTACTTTGTGAAAGACCTAAATAAATTATTAAAATTAAAAAAAAAATTAAAAAAAAACTTCCATCAACCCTGTGGGTCCTCTACCACTCAGGGTCAACTCCTCGGCTCCTGCGTCATCTTCAGCTACGCGTAAAACCAGGACCGTATTTGACAGTACTTACAGCACTTCCTCCTTAGGACGGAAACATTTGTGACGGGCCTTTTGTACTAAGAGGTAAAATAAATTCATATTGAAAGTTTTTAGTGAGTTTGTTTTTCTTATCTCATAAAAAATTCGGTTATAATAACTCACACGCTTCACAGTCTTACCAAGGGGTTTCGTATTACGTAGTAACTGGGTTGTGGAGGTCAGATAGGCAGTAGCTCCATGTAAAATACTGGTTTTCAGCTGCATCCGGTCAGACTGGAAGCCAAATCCAATATAGTTGAGAAAAGGCTAGGCAGATGATGATGAAGGTAAAAATCATACTTAATTTACAACTTTTAAAAAGTGTTACATAATATCGACTAAATCGTCACGTGCCGTCATAATATATTATATTTTTCGGGTTCCGTACCCAAAGGGTAAAAACGGGGCCCTATTACTAAGACTTCGCTGTCTGTCCGTCCGTCTGACTGTCTGTCACCAGGCTGTATCTCAAGAACCGCGATAGCTAGACAGTTGAAATTGTCACAAATTATGTATTTCTGTTGCCGCTATAACAACAGATACCTAGGTACTAAAAACAAAAAAAAAGAAATATTTAAAGGAGGCTCCCATACAACAAACGTGTTTTTTTTTTCGGTTTTTTTTGCCTTGTGGTACGGAACCCTTCGTGTGCGAGTCCGACTCGCACTTGGCCAGTTTTTTAAACTCTTCGACACGTCGCCGTCGCAAAGCCGTCTGTTATTCGCAATGTCATCATCATTTCAGCCGAAAGACGTCCACTGCTGGACATAGGCCTCCCCCAAGCACTTCCATTTCGACCGGTTCTGTGCTTCGCAATGTATTACGCGTTAATAAGTCAATCTATTATCACCTTATTGTATTAGCTGCTGGGGTTAGCGCCACAAAAACAGCCCTTAAACCTTTGGAAGTGGTCCACGGAGCTATTTTAAGTAAAAGATTTTTTGAGTTATTGATTTAAGTTTTTACGGAACTTTTACAAAAAGTAAGCAGTCGCAAAAGTTCCGCCTTAGCGTTTGCCAAAGAACAGTGGAGCGCAGCATCCTGGGTGTAAAAAGACAGAGCAAAATTCGGAACACCATGCTGCGCTTCAAAACGGGTATCATAATATACGTAGGCAAGAAAGCTGGCAGGCTCAAGGGGGATTGAGCGGGTCACATCAGCCGCATGCAGGATGTCCGCTGGACAAAAGTTACACAATAGGTGCTGGAAGATGGACGGCGCCGCCGTGGTCGACCCAGAAAGCGGTGGCGAGATGACCTGGATGCCTACCGCGAGGTGGCGCGGGAAAAGAGTTCCTGAAAGGACTTGGGTAAGGCCTTTTCACAGCAGAGGGACATTGATTTAAGATTGACTGACTCATAAAATTCTAATATTTTTTATAATACACAGAGCCACGAGCAACAAAATTTAGAACTAAAATCTACAATCTGGCGTTCATTTCTCGCTGTCTTACTTATCCTCTAAACATTGACCCGTTGCAACGCTGCCACTTTCTTCAATAAATCGTTGAAAGCCGTTTTACTTGGAAATTACCGGTAAACGGAATAAAAAACACGGACTTAAATGATATCTTAAGACGGTTCAATGACAACACCGACTTCCGAAATTAAAGTTATTTTTGTCTTTGTAGTGTTTTTTTGGAAGTCTGTTTTTTTTGTTAAAAAGTTTTTAATGCGATCGTCACGCGATGCATACGCACAAATTCACTAGCTCTAAATACAAGTTTAACAATGATTCGTTTTTAATGATAATCATTCAATTTTATGGTTAAGCTTTGTTGCGATATTTGGGAGTACCTAAATTAAGTGTGTTATTTTGCGAGTATTATTTTCCTAACACCTGCACGTATGTACACGCCCATAATGGAGGATCAACAGATGACGGATCAGCTGCGACACGTGGTGTCTCATTCGCTCGAACATCCGTCATCAGAAATGAGATACGACTGAATGGCGCAGGAATTATCTAAAGGTTGGAGTATTGTTGTTTTTATCAAGTGCTATTGAAAATATCCGTTGGAAATCGTTATTCCAAATGCAGCAACGCCAAATGATGGAATTGATTCGCGTGATTAAAGAACCTGAATTTTGTGCATGCAAGAAAAGTGAGTATCTAGGCACTAGGCTGATCAATACGATGAGTAGAGCCCTCAAGAGGTCGGAGGCTTCATGGCTAGTTCAGAATATTTTCACCAGGAATTACCTGGCCTCAGTTAAAAGATTTATTGCTCGCTCGATTCAATCTGCTGCTTTGCTATATAGGCTATTTGATGAAAGTCGTAGGTAAAGAGAATGTTTGTCTCCCCTCAACCGGTATCAGGAAATAGTGGATTGCAACCGGGCAAAGACATCGTCCCAGAGAAAGCATCGACGCCGGTGACCTGTTTCGTTTTTCGGTGGCGAGACGCGTCACATCACCACAAATTGTCCAAAGAAATTGACTCCGGTAACGGCCTAGTTGAGAAGCGAGTGGATGTTTGTACCATTAAGCCAGCTGCAGATCTATGTCTACCGAATCTGGTGAGCCGTTTTCATTTTGTTTTGACTTGGTGCTTCCCTGGTAAACAACAGCAAAAACGGTTGCATTGTTAGGTATAGCCCAATCGAGTTTACAATGCAATTTTTAAATACTGTCTACAGCTACACGGGTACTCGTGTTCGTCACATTTTATCAGTGCATGTCGTCCCTGACTATTGTATTTCTACTGCAATAATTATGATTAGACGGGGCTCGCTTTCATTGGGATTCTCAATTGAAATTTCAGAAACATTTTTTTTTATTTCAAGATTAAATGAGTCTGTGATATAGGCTCTAATGACTTTGTAAGTAACTTTGGTGGTATTGATAGCGATATTCCCAATAAACATAGAGAACAAATTAACCTCTTTACATAAAGATTACGCTGATTACTTTGTAGAATGCACTCTATCGGGTAGAGTTAGTAAAGGAAAATTAGAGATTAGATTAGTTGATCCCAACCGCACTGTACAACGCTGACCATATCGGCTCACTTGTGATGAAAGACAAGTTGTGCGTTCTAAAGTCTAAGAACTTCTAAATGCCGGTGTCATTCGTGAAAGTTGGTCGCCTTTTGCTAGACCAATCTTGATGGTCATAAGGAACGCCAACTATGTAATAGCATATAGGTAGAATGTTCCGATGCCGGCACAGTCGCTGTTGAGTAGTTTATTTGATTTTTTGTAGCCTGTGTGGCACATGCGGCCTGTGTGGCATATGCGGCCTGTGTGTTACATACGGCCTGTGTGGCACATGTGGCTTATGTGGCACCCGTAGCCTGTGTGGCACGTGTATGCCTGTGTGGTACCCGTAGCCTATGTGGTACGTGTAAGCCTGTGTGGCACCCATAGCCTATGTGGCACCCGTAGCCTGTGTGGCACGTGTATGCCTGTATGGTACTCGTAGCCTGTGTGGTACGTGTAAGCCTGTTTGGTACGTGTAAGCCTGTGTGGCACCCATAGCCTGTATGGCACCCGTAGCTTGTATGGCATGTGTAAGACTATGTGGTACCCGTAGTCTGTGTGGCAGTGGCACTTGTAAGCCTGTGTGGCACCTGTAAGCCTATGTGGCACCTGTAAGCCTGTGTGGCATCTGTATGTCTGTGTGGTACCCGTAGCCTATATGGTACGTGTAAGCCTGTGTGGCACCCATAGCCTATGTGGCACCCGTAGCCTGTGTGGCACGTGTATGCCTGTATGGTACTCGTAGCCTGTGTGGTACGTGTAAGCCTGTGTGGCACCCATAGCCTGTATGGCACCCGTAGCTTGTATGGCATGTGTAAGACTATGTGGTACCCGTAGTCTGTGTGGCAGTGGCACGTGTAAGCCTGTGTGGCACCTGTAAGCCTATGTGACACCTGAAAGCCTGTGTGGCATCTGTATGTCTGTGTGGCACCTGTACACCTGTGTGGCACCTGTACGCCTGTGTGGCACCTGTAAGCCTGTGTGGCACCTGTAAGCCTTTGTGGCACCTGTACGCCTGTGCGGCACCTGTACGCCTGTGTGGCACCTGTTCGCCTAGGTGGCACCTGTACGCCTGTATGGCACCTGTAAGCTTCTGTGGCACCTGTAAGCTCGTGTGGCACTGTGGCCTGTGTGGTAGTTGTTCATGTGACTTGCTTTTATGGCACATTCATTTGCGTAGCAATATTTTACTATCCATTCGGTTATAGTAGTAGATAAAGGTATTAGCATCAAGTTTTGATAAATTCACTCTTATTCATGTTCGTTGTGGTTTATCAGAATCTGAGGCGCTGTCAGAAAGTATGCGAATATGGGTGGTGTCCGTAACTCTCCTAGCTACTATGGCATAAGCCGCTTGTATTATGCCCACACTCCGCTTAGTAGACCGTGTTGAGCATTCCCAGCGGTCTGGATATTTTTATGTTGAGGTAGTGTGAGAAGACTCCGACTCCAGTTCCGCAGTCGGTCTTTGAACCAATGTTACATCATTAATGTTGAATGAATGAATGTTGTGAGAATGCGTCCAGAGTACAACATAATACTCGTAGAAATAAACTATCACGGCGAAAGTTTGTGACTATGTGTGTGTGTGATATGTTTGTTACTTCTTCACGCTCAAACGGCTAGACCAATTTTGATAAAATTTGGTATGGAAGTAGCTGACACCCTGGATTAACATATAGGCTACTTTTTATCCCGATATTCCCACGGGGTCGACATTTACACGGGTGAAACCGCGGGGCGCAGCTAGTTAGAAAATAAAATTATTAAAAATAAGCCGTGGCAGCTAAGAGATGACCAGACCTCACTGAAGGCGCCCGTTCACGAAAATGACGCATGGATCAAGACCATTCAGGTCAAACATTGTGAAGGGAGCTATTGCACCTACGTGATTTTATGAGAGTACCTATATTTTTATTGGAGTAGTGTTATTCAAGAAGTATTAAAAAGTAAAGTAACGTTATAAGGGAAAGTACCCAATAAAACAAAAATATCATGCTTGCTTAAATTTATTGTGATTAATTATATAGGTTTCCATTACCATGAATATTTATAATTATACAATATAAAAAAAAATAAAGTCCTTTTTCATGCAGCGGTCATAATACGTGTTTGGTTTTCATCGTCTTCTTCTTCTTATTCTAATAACCTAAACAATAATAAAGTTGGTTAGATTACGATTCGAATTTCCATTTTTATAAGCGGTTCTCGCCATTAGGCTACCTTAGTGTTAGTGGTAATTCATCTTTGTATTGTGCAAAGTCATACTGGGATGGCTGTTTTGTAAAAAATCATATTATTGTAGCAGTTTTCTTCAACAATCTACATATTTGGGGGCCTAAATTGTTATTCTTTTAGAAATTTCTAGGACAACAGTGCAATGATGGCTTAAAAGGAAATTTAGGATACAATTACTGTTGAAACAATTTTCTGTCTTTGGAAGTTTAGATTGGACGGAAATCTTGTACTGCCTCGCTCAGACTAACTATAAAATTATAGGTGAAAAGAGCATTTAAATAAAAATACGTTTTTACCTCTAGTTATAATTGGGTACTTATTCATCGCAGACACACAGTCTCCTCTTTGGTCTACCCGGTCGTGGCGATTTGTTGAATCTACTGCCTGCACGATCTCGAGCTGAATAAAAACATATAATGAATATAAAAGTGGTCAAGGAATCGGGTTTAATTAGTATTCCATTTTCGTGACTTCTAAATTGTCAAATATTTTACTACTTAATATGCACAGCATTTTTTTTTAAAGAGTTAGTGCTTATTTGTCAATTTCTTTATATCTCTTTTGTTGATAGAAGTAAATATTTGGTAAAAAAACTTGTTTATATGTTTGGTGTGTTATGTTTGGTGTGTTAAGTAATTAATGAGAGGGTGTAATTACAGCGCAAGATGGGAAAGCCTGAGAAGTACTCTTCAATAACGATGCTTGGAAGTCTAAGTCTGTCTCCCCTTGGCTTGCGTGTTTTACCCAATTGACAAGGTTTGGAAGGTTTCGTAAACTCATTTTCTTGTTTAGTTGACTTTTCTGTTGGTTCCTTTCTTGGTTCTCCTGAATCAGACGGCTCTTTTCCTGAATCGTAAGATTTATGTTAAGAAGAACTTGCACTCCATTAACATCACAAAACATTAACGTTATTTATAATATGACTTTGTTCAGTACCTATTCATTACCACAGGGTAAGCGACTCAGATGGGAATTGTATAAAACGAAAGTTGTATGTCGGTCAAATTCATACGTACCACTTTCAGATCCAGATGTACTTTTTACGTTATCTGGTTGGCTAGGTTGTTTAGGGGACTCTTCTGGCTGCTTCTCTACGGATTCCTTATCTGACGGGGAAGATGTCTCTGGTTCTGGTTTGTTAGTTTCCGTAGGGATGTTTTCTTGATTTTTATCTAGAAGCAAATAGAAAGATTTATATTAAGAAGAACTGGCATTCCATTAAATTTCACAAAACACTAACGTTAAAAATAATACCACAATGTTCAGTATTCATTAGCATTTGATACAGACTAAGCAGGTACAGTTGAATTACAAGCTTTCCAATTAATCGATCTCTGATACTCTGCGACAACAATTTGAATTCAATCAAAATACTAGGTGTATCGTTTCTTATGTGTAAAAAATGGTCACCCATCGAAGACCTAACCCAAGGAAAACGCTTCTTAATCTCGTCAATGGATATGGTCTACTCTAGGAACGTTCATATTTGTAAAAATTACAAATGGTATAAAACGAAAGTTGTATGTCGGTCAAATTCATACGTACCACTTTCAGATCCAGATGTACTTTTTACGTTATCTGGTTGGCTAGGTTGTTTAGGGGACTCTTCTGGCTGCTTCTCTACGGATTCCTTATCTGACGGGGAAGATGTCTCTGGTTCTGGTTTGTTAGTTTCCGTAGGGATGTTTTCTTGATTTTTATCTAGAAGCAAATAGAAAGATTTATATTAAGAAGAACTGGCATTCCATTAAATTTCACAAAACACTAACGTTAAAAATAATACCACAATGTTCAGTATTCATTAGCATTTGATACAGACTAAGCAGGTACAGTTGAATTACAAGCTTTCCAATTAATCGATCTCTGATACTCTGCGACAACAATTTGAATTCAATCAAAATACTAGGTGTATCGTTTCTTATGTGTAAAAAATGGTCACCCATCGAAGACCTAACCCAAGGAAAACGCTTCTTAATCTCGTCAATGGATATGGTCTACTCTGGGAACGTTCATATTTGTAAAAATTACAAATGGTATAAAACGAAAGTTGTATGTCGGTCAAATTCATACGTACCACTTTCAGATCCAGATGTACTTTTTACGTTATCTGGTTGGCTAGGTTGTTTAGGGGACTCTTCTGGCTGCTTCTCTACTGGTTTGGTATGTTCCTCTGGTTTGTTGGATTCCTTATCTGACGGGGAAGATGTCTCTGGTTCTGGTTTGTTGGTTTCCGTAGGGATGTTTTCTTGATTTTTATCTAGATGCGAATAGAAAGATTTATGTTAAGAATCACAAAACACTAACGTTACTAATAATATGACATTGTTTAATATTCATAAGCACAGAGTAAGCGACTCAGATGGGAATTAAACGGCAAAGATAATTACTAAAAGTAGTACCTTTAGAGGTTGTAGCGACAGCGGTAGAGCCGGCTGTGCCATTGCCTGTGGTGGATGCTGTAAAAAAGTCAATATTAACAGTAACCACTAACATAACCAAACCTAATGCTTTAAAGCATATTTTAAACAGGATTTTAATTATACATATATAGGTATATAATAATACCATTGAAATATTGATAAAAGCATGATATTGTTACTTTTATTTAAAACTCTATCATTGTGTTATTTATGTTTCAAGTACCTGTGGTTTTAGTCATCGTTTGGGTTTTTTCCATTCCATCTTTATTTTCGTTCATGACTGTAAACAAATTATTCCTTCGGATTAATGTTTCCACGATAAGACATAAATAACTATTTTAATAAAATATACAGGTTGTAGAAAGACCCATAGAAAGACCCATACCATAGTCGTTATCTATGCATTCTGTACATGAAACGAAGACTGAGCAAAATTCATTGCAGGAAAAGACTTTTATTTTTTGTGCGAACAATGTAACGCACGCAAAACTGTGTTTATAGGTGCATGCAACGGTACAGGAGCTGTGGAGGTTTTTGATTAAACCTGTCAAATGTGTTTACATGAAAAAAGTTAAAAACTTTGATCTTCAAAATCTTCGTAACCAGAAGGTTCATAGTTAGGTCTAATAAAAAAAAACACAATATTGAAGACTATAAAACACGCTCGGCTTCGTTAAGCATCTTTTTGTAACCGTTGCATATTGCACAACGTGACGCTCAAGTAAACCTTGTTTAACAAACAGCTTTTCAGCTTTGCTTTAAAATATGTTCTTTTGGGTGTGAGCCTCTACAAAGAAACTGTTTTTGTTATAGAGACGATATAGGAGCATGAAAATAGAGCAAAGTATAAATGGTCCTAAAACTCTAAAATAAAATTGCTTTTTAATTTAAAAGTTATTTTGACAATATTTTATGAAGATGTCAGTAATTTTTTCTGTAAATATAAATGAAAGTATAACTGCATAGATACCTGTAGATGATCCCGCTGAGTTTGCTGCTCCACCTTGGCCCGACTCAGCACCTGGAAAATAAATAATCAAATATTATTTGGATATCAGCAGGACAAAACTATACCTAATTGTTGTGTCTGCTAGCTAGGTACAGACTAAGCAGGTACGGTACAGTTGAATTACAAGCTTTCCAATTAATCGATCTCTGATACTCTGCGACAACAATTTGAATTCAATCAAAATACTAGGTGTATCGTTTCTTATGTGTAAAAAATGGTCACCCATCGAAGACCTAACCCAAGGAAAACGCTTCTTAATCTCGTCAATGGATATGGTCTACTCTAGGAACGTTTATATTTGTAAAAATTACAAATGGTATAAAACGAAAGTTGTATGTCGGTCAAATTCATACGTACCACTTTCAGATCCAGATGTACTTTTTACGTTATCTGGTTGGCTAGGTTGTTTAGGGGACTCTTCTGGCTGCTTCTCTACGGATTCCTTATCTGACGGGGAAGATGTCTCTGGTTCTGGTTTGTTAGTTTCCGTAGGGATGTTTTCTTGATTTTTATCTAGAAGCAAATAGAAAGATTTATATTAAGAAGAACTGGCATTCCATTAAATTTCACAAAACACTAACGTTAAAAATAATACCACAATGTTCAGTATTCATTAGCATTTGATACAGACTAAGCAGGTACAGTTGAATTACAAGCTTTCCAATTAATCGATCTCTGATACTCTGCGACAACAATTTGAATTCAATCAAAATACTAGGTGTATCGTTTCTTATGTGTAAAAAATGGTCACCCATCGAAGACCTAACCCAAGGAAAACGCTTCTTAATCTCGTCAATGGATATGGTCTACTCTAGGAACGTTTATATTTGTAAAAATTACAAATGGTATAAAACGAAAGTTGTATGTCGGTCAAATTCATACGTACCACTTTCAGATCCAGATGTACTTTTTACGTTATCTGGTTGGCTAGGTTGTTTAGGGGACTCTTCTGGCTGCTTCTCTACGGATTCCTTATCTGACGGGGAAGATGTCTCTGGTTCTGGTTTGTTAGTTTCCGTAGGGATGTTTTCTTGATTTTTATCTAGAAGCAAATAGAAAGATTTATATTAAGAAGAACTGGCATTCCATTAAATTTCACAAAACACTAACGTTAAAAATAATACCACAATGTTCAGTATTCATTAGCATTTGATACAGACTAAGCAGGTACAGTTGAATTACAAGCTTTCCAATTAATCGATCTCTGATACTCTGCGACAACAATTTGAATTCAATCAAAATACTAGGTGTATCGTTTCTTATGTGTAAAAAATGGTCACCCATCGAAGACCTAACCCAAGGAAAACGCTTCTTAATCTCGTCAATGGATATGGTCTACTCTAGGAACGTTCATATTTGTAAAAATTACAAATGGTATAAAACGAAAGTTGTATGTCGGTCAAATTCATACGTACCACTTTCAGATCCAGATGTACTTTTTACGTTATCTGGTTGGCTAGGTTGTTTAGGGGACTCTTCTGGCTGCTTCTCTACGGATTCCTTATCTGACGGGGAAGATGTCTCTGGTTCTGGTTTGTTAGTTTCCGTAGGGATGTTTTCTTGATTTTTATCTAGAAGCAAATAGAAAGATTTATATTAAGAAGAACTGGCATTCCATTAAATTTCACAAAACACTAACGTTAAAAATAATACCACAATGTTCAGTATTCATTAGCATTTGATACAGACTAAGCAGGTACAGTTGAAGTGCAAGCTTTCCAATTAATCGATCTCTGATACTCTGCGACAACAATTTGAATTCAATCAAAATACTAGGTGTATCGTTTCTTATGTGTAAAAAATGGTCACCCATCGAAGACCTAACCCAAGGAAAACGCTTCTTAATCTCGTCAATGGATATGGTCTACTCTAGGAACGTTCATATTTGTAAAAATTACAAATGGTATAAAACGAAAGTTGTATGTCGGTCAAATTCATACGTACCACTTTCAGATCCAGATGTACTTTTTACGTTATCTGGTTGGCTAGGTTGTTTAGGGGACTCTTCTGGCTGCTTCTCTACGGATTCCTTATCTGACGGGGAAGATGTCTCTGGTTCTGGTTTGTTAGTTTCCGTAGGGATGTTTTCTTGATTTTTATCTAGAAGCAAATAGAAAGATTTATATTAAGAAGAACTGGCATTCCATTAAATTTCACAAAACACTAACGTTAAAAATAATACCACAATGTTCAGTATTCATTAGCATTTGATACAGACTAAGCAGGTACAGTTGAATTACAAGCTTTCCAATTAATCGATCTCTGATACTCTGCGACAACAATTTGAATTCAATCAAAATACTAGGTGTATCGTTTCTTATGTGTAAAAAATGGTCACCCATCGAAGACCTAACCCAAGGAAAACGCTTCTTAATCTCGTCAATGGATATGGTCTACTCTGGGAACGTTCATATTTGTAAAAATTACAAATGGTATAAAACGAAAGATGTATGTCGGTCAAATTCATACGTACCACTTTCAGATCCAGATGTACTTTTTACGTTATCTGGTTGGCTAGGTTGTTTAGGGGACTCTTCTGGCTGCTTCTCTACTGGTTTGATATGTTCCTCTGGTTTGTTGGATTCCTTATCTGACGGGGAAGATGTCTCTGGTTCTGGTTTGTTGGTTTCCGTAGGGATGTTTTCTTGATTTTTATCTAGATGCGAATAGAAAGATTTATGTTAAGAATCACAAAACACTAACGTTACTAATAATATGACATTGTTTAATATTCATAAGCACAGAGTAAGCGACTCAGATGGGAATTAAACGGCAAAGATAATTACTAAAAGTAGTACCTTTAGAGGTTGTAGCGACAGCGGTAGAGCCGGCTGTGCCATTGCCTGTGGTGGATGCTGTAAAAAAGTCAATATTAACAGTAACCACTAACATAACCAAACCTAATGCTTTAAAGCATATTTTAAATAGGATTTTAATTATACATATATAGGTATATAATAATACCATTGAAATATTGATAAAAGCATGATATTGTTACTTTTATTTAAAACTCTATCATTGTGTTATTTATGTTTCAAGTACCTGTGGTTTTAGTCATCGTTTGGGTTTTTTCCATTCCATCTTTATTTTCGTTTATGACTGTAAACAAATTATTCCTTCGGATTAATGTTTCCACGATAAGACATAAATAACTATTTTAATAAAATATACAGGTTGTAGAAAGACCCATAGAAAGACCCATACCATAGTCGTTATCTATGCATTCTGTACATGAAACGAAGACTGAGCAAAATTCATTGCAGGAAAAGACTTTTATTTTTTGTGCGAACAATGTAACGCACGCAAAACTGTGTTTATAGGTGCATGCAACGGTACAGGAGCTGTGGAGGTTTTTGATTAAACCTGTCAAATGTGTTTACATGAAAAAAGTTAAAAACTTTGATCTTCAAAATCTTCGTAACCAGAAGGTTCATAGTTAGGTCTAATAAAAAAAAAACACAATATTGAAGACTATAAAACACGCTCGGCTTCGTTAAGCATCTTTTTGTAACCGTTGCATATTGCACAACGTGACGCTCAAGTAAACCTTGTTTAACAAACAGCTTTTCAGCTTTGCTTTAAAATATGTTCTTTTGGGTGTGAGCCTCTACAAAGAAACTGTTTTTGTTATAGAGACGATATAGGAGCATGAAAATAGAGCAAAGTATAAATGGTCCTAAAACTCTAAAATAAAATTGCTTTTTAATTTAAAAGTTATTTTGACAATATTTTATGAAGATGTCAGTAATTTTTTCTGTAAATATAAATGAAAGTATAACTGCATAGATACCTGTAGATGATCCCGCTGAGTTTGCTGCTCCACCTTGGCCCGACTCAGCACCTGGAAAATAAATAATCAAATATTATTTGGATATCAGCAGGACAAAACTATACCTAATTGTTGTGTCTGCTAGCTAGGTACAGACTAAGCAGGTACGGTACAGTTGAATTACAAGCTTTCCAATTAATCGATCTCTGATACTCTGCGACAACAATTTGAATTCAATCAAAATACTAGGTGTATCGTTTCTTATGTGTAAAAAATGGTCACCCATCGAAGACCTAACCCAAGGAAAACGCTTCTTAATCTCGTCAATGGATATGGTCTACTCTAGGAACGTTCATATTTGTAAAAATTACAATTGGTATAAAACGAAAGTTGTATGTCAGTCAAATTCATACGTACCACTTTCAGATCCAGATGTACTTTTTACATTATCTGGTTGGCTAGGTTGTTTAGGGGACTCTTCTGGCTGCTTCTCTACGGATTCCTTATCTGACGGGGAAGATGTCTCTGGTTCTGGTTTGTTAGTTTCCGTAGGGATGTTTTCTTGATTTTTATCTAGAAGCAAATAGAAAGATTTATATTAAGAAGAACTGGCATTCCATTAAATTTCACAAAACACTAACGTTAAAAATAATACCACAATGTTCAGTATTCATTAGCATTTGATACAGACTAAGCAGGTACAGTTGAATTACAAGCTTTCCAATTAATCGATCTCTGATACTCTGCGACAACAATTTGAATTCAATCAAAATACTAGGTGTATCGTTTCTTATGTGTAAAAAATGGTCACCCATCGAAGACCTAACCCAAGGAAAACGCTTCTTAATCTCGTCAATGGATATGGTCTACTCTAGGAACGTTTATATTTGTAAAAATTACAAATGGTATAAAACGAAAGTTGTATGTCGGTCAAATTCATACGTACCACTTTCAGATCCAGATGTACTTTTTACGTTATCTGGTTGGCTAGGTTGTTTAGGGGACTCTTCTGGCTGCTTCTCTACGGATTCCTTATCTGACGGGGAAGATGTCTCTGGTTCTGGTTTGTTAGTTTCCGTAGGGATGTTTTCTTGATTTTTATCTAGAAGCAAATAGAAAGATTTATATTAAGAAGAACTGGCATTCCATTAAATTTCACAAAACACTAACGTTAAAAATAATACCACAATGTTCAGTATTCATTAGCATTTGATACAGACTAAGCAGGTACAGTTGAATTACAAGCTTTCCAATTAATCGATCTCTGATACTCTGCGACAACAATTTGAATTCAATCAAAATACTAGGTGTATCGTTTCTTATGTGTAAAAAATGGTCACCCATCGAAGACCTAACCCAAGGAAAACGCTTCTTAATCTCGTCAATAGATATGGTCTACTCTGGGAACGTTCATATTTGTAAAAATTACAAATGGTATAAAACGAAAGTTGTATGTCGGTCAAATTCATACGTACCACTTTCAGATCCAGATGTACTTTTTACGTTATCTGGTTGGCTAGGTTGTTTAGGGGACTCTTCTGGCTGCTTCTCTACTGGTTTGATATGTTCCTCTGGTTTGTTGGATTCCTTATCTGACGGGGAAGATGTCTCTGGTTCTGGTTTGTTGGTTTCCGTAGGGATGTTTTCTTGATTTTTATCTAGATGCGAATAGAAAGATTTATGTTAAGAATCACAAAACACTAACGTTACTAATAATATGACATTGTTTAATATTCATAAGCACAGAGTAAGCGACTCAGATGGGAATTAAACGGCAAAGATAATTACTAAAAGTAGTACCTTTAGAGGTTATAGCGACAGCGGTAGAGCCGGCTGTGCCATTGCCTGTGGTGGATGCTGTAAAAAAGTCAATCTTAACAGTAACTACTAACATAACCAAACCTAATGCTTTAAAGCATATTTTAAACAGGATTTTAATTATATATAGGTATATAATAATACCATTGAAATATTGATAAAAGCATGATATTGTTACTTTTATTTAAAACTCTATCATTGTGTTATTAAACAAGTGGTCGAATTCTGGGCCGAGTATATTTAGATTGCTATCGACACGCTAAGAAGAAGAAGAAGATTGTGTTATTTATGTTTCAAGTACCTGTGGTTTTAGTCATCGTTTGGGTTTTTTCCATTCCATCTTTATTTTCGTTCATGACTGTAAACAAATTATTCCTTCGGATTAATGTTTCCACGATAAGACATAAATAACTATTTTAATAAAATATACAGGTTGTAGAAAGACCCATAGAAAGACCCATACCATAGTCGTTATCTATGCATTCTGTACATGAAACGAAGACTGAGCAAAATTCATTGCTGGAAAAGACTTTTATTTTTTGTGCGAACAATGTAACGCACGCAAAACTGTGTTTATAGGTGCATGCAACGGTACAGGAGCTGCGGAGGTTTTTGATTAAACCTGTCAAATGTGTTTACATGAAAAAAGTTAAAAACTTTGATCTTCAAAATCTTCGTAACCAGAAGGTTCATAGTTAGGTCTAATAAAAAAAAACACAATATTGAAGACTATAAAACACGCTCGGCTTCGTTAAGCATCTTTTTGTAACCGTTGCATATTGCACAACGTGACGCTCAAGTAAACCTTGTTTAACAAACAGCTTTTCAGCTTTGCTTTAAAATATGTTCTTTTGGGTGTGAGCCTCTACAAAGAAACTGTTTTTGTTATAGAGACGATATAGGGCATGAAAATAGAGCAAAGTATAAATGGTCCTAAAACTCTAAAATAAAATTGCTTTTTAATTTAAAAGTTATTTTGACTATATTTGATGAAGATGTCAGTAATTTGTTCTGTAAATATAAATGAAAGTATAACTGCATAGGTACCTGTAGATGATCCCGCTGAGTTTGCTGCTCCACCTTGGCCCGACTCAGCACCTGGAAAATAAATAATCAAATATTATTTGGATATCAGCAGGACAAAACTATACCTAATTGTTGTGTCTGCTAGCTAGGTACAGACTAAGCAGGTACGGTACAGTTGAATTACAAGCTTTCCAATTAATCGATCTCTGATACTCTGCGACAACAATTTGAATTCAATCAAAATACTAGGTGTATCGTTTCTTATGTGTAAAAAATGGTCACCCATCGAAGACCTAACCCAAGGAAAACGCTTCTTAATCTCGTCAATGGATATGGTCTACTCTAGGAACGTTCATATTTGTAAAAATTACAAATGGTATAAAACGAAAGTTGTATGTCGGTCAAATTCATACGTACCACTTTCAGATCCAGATGTACTTTTTACATTATCTGGTTGGCTAGGTTGTTTAGGGGAATCTTCTGGCTGCTTCTCTACGGATTCCTTATCTGACGGGGAAGATGTCTCTGGTTCTGGTTTGTTAGTTTCCGTAGGGATGTTTTCTTGATTTTTATCTAGAAGCAAATAGAAAGATTTATATTAAGAAGAACTGGCATTCCATTAAATTTCACAAAACACTAACGTTAAAAATAATACCACAATGTTCAGTATTCATTAGCATTTGATACAGACTAAGCAGGTACAGCTGAATTACAACCTTTCCAATTAATCGATCTCTGATACTCTGCGACAACAATTTGAATTCAATTAAAATACTAGGTGTATCGTTTCTTATGTGTAAAAAATGGTCACCCATCGAAGACCTAACCCAAGGAAAACGCTTCTTAATCTCGTCAATGGATATGGTCTACTCTAGGAACGTTCATATTTGTAAAAATTACAAATGGTATAAAACGAAAGTTGTATGTCGGTCAAATTCATACGTACCACTTTCAGATCCAGATGTACTTTTTACGTTATCTGGTTGGCTAGGTTGTTTAGGGGACTCTTCTGGCTGCTTCTCTACTGGTTTGATATGTTCCTCTGGTTTGTTGGATTCCTTATCTGACGGGGAAGATGTCTCTGGTTCTGGTTTGTTAGTTTCCGTAGGGATGTTTTCTTGATTTTTATCTAGATTCAAATAGAAAGATTTATTTTAAGAAGAACTTGTATTCCATTAAATATCACAAAACACTAACGTTAAAAATAATACGACAATGTTCAGTATTCATTAGCATTTGAGACGAGTATTATAGGAGATAAGCTGTTTGCTTTTCCTCTGGAAAATGCGAGGTGCCACAAAAACCATTTTTGAACACTTTCCAAAAGTAACATAAAGATTAGTGTTTTTTTATCTTAGATCAAGATTAGGCGACTACTTGGAATTTTTTGACACTTAATAATCACCTGTTGCTGAATAGCCAGCATACGACTTCGCAAACATTTTATATTGTATATGGCAAAATATACACTTACACACAAAATCTAATTCCTGACAGGATGAGTTCATATAATTGTTTATTTTATTTGACTGTATAAGTCAATGCAGTTTAATTTAATTTAAATGTATTATTGACATAATCTACTTAATCAATATTTTTAATGAGTTGTATTGCTAGCGACCTCGACAATAATTGATCATATTATTCTTGACTGAGCAATCGGAAGAAAGATCGTCATTCTCCCTTAGATTTCACTGCTTGCGGTAGCGTCGGGGTCGGGTTCCTTTAAATATGGCGAGGTAATGGCTGATCTTTGCGTTATGCTCGGGAACGGGTACTGCTTGTGGTGTCTGGTCGTCTTGCTGACCATGGTTTTTTTATTGATAGTACTAATTAACTGTTTATTTATTTTACTTCGATGGTCCTAGTTCATCATTTGTTACTTCCAGTGACAGCTATGTGAACATAATGGGAACACCCAAATATTCCGAAATATTTTATTAGTTTAAGTCCGAATTTCATAATACCTAAGAATTTACTTAAGTTCGAAGAATCAAATGCTCGATAGGTTCTCGGTCTAGGTCCGAAAAACGACATTCCGATTTTCAATACTCCGAATTATTCCCGAATTACCTTTTCTTCTTTCGCAATATACTTACGTTACCGTTGCCGCACCCGAACTCAACGAACGCAATAGGCGACGTAGGATGCAAGAGCGAGCGAAGGGCACCCCGAAATTAGGTTTGGTTAAGTTACTTTCCCCCCCGGTGGGTTCCCCCGCATTGTCGAGGCGGGGGGGCTCAGTAGCCATGGCTTGGTCACCCACGGTGAAGCGAAGAGGAACCCGAGGAGGGGCCGTTCGTCAGGGCTTTTGCCGATAAGCGGACGACGTAGCGGCCAACAAGAAGGTTGCGCCGGTGATGGGGATTAATCCCCAGAGGAGGGTCCGGTACCGGACAGCCGCGGCGGATTCACGGATGAGTGCTAACACGTGCCCGTGTTCCCGCCATTACCGGTAGAGGAGGACACCGTGGAGTTTTAGTGGGTTAGAGTCCCACATAACTGCACTATCTCCCCGTGGTAGGGCAGAATGCATAAGCATTTCTCCACGATAAAAAAAAAAAAATAATAATGGTTAGGTTACTTTAAACCCTTTACACAGAAATAGGGGCTCCGCAAAACGGGGCGTCCCGTCCGTCTTCGTCGACATAGGATGCAAGAGCGAGCGAATGACTATACAAATACCTTTACCGTGCATCGAAGTCAAATAATATCGCATTAAAAATCTTCCGCGGTAACGTGCATCGAAGTCAAGTAGTATCGCAGTGAAGATCTATCGCGGTAATGTGCATCGAAGTGTAGTGGCGTCGCAGAGACGGTCTTTCCCAGTAACGTGCATCGCAATTTTGTAGCATCTTAATTGCATTTATCGATATTTTGTGCGTCGAAGTTCCGTATTCTACTCGTATATTTGTCTTGCTATTCCAGTTTTACAAGGCGTTTTTATTTCTGAATTCTAATTAATCTAAATTCGTATTTTTGACGTTTCGTGTTAAGTAATTCGGACTTTCTGTTATTCGATTTATTGAAACTCAGTAGAGAATAGTTATTATAAACGTTAGGAATATTGAAATATCGGAATTATATGATGTAAAAATAGGATGAATGATAAATCGGATTTGTTATATTAGGAATTTTGAACCATTCGGAATTATGAAAATCGATATTTGTGACTGTCGGAATAAAGTTTTTCTTATTTAAGTAGTGTACCCGAACATAACCCAGCATTGCATAAATATGTAAGCTGTCACGCCCTTTATGCCTGGAAGCGTTTATTTAGGTATTAAGTATGTACCTATTTACATTTTTAGTTATTATTTATTACTTGTTATTATTTTTTAACCCAGTACCTAACTAGGTTGTGGAGGTCAGATAGGCAGTCGCTCTATGTAAAATACTGGTACTCAGCTGCATTCGGTTAGACTGGGCGCCGACCCCAACATAGTTGGGAAAAGGCTAGGCAGATGATGATGATATTTGTTGCTTGAGTTTAGTTTTCATTGTATTTGTTGGTATATTGACGTGTCTAGCTGACTTAGGGGAAATTTAATTTAATTTTCTGTCTCGTAATGTAGTTAGAAAAACTTGAAGTTCAAGTTTTTCTAACTGAAACGACAGCTGTTCTGCTGGGGAGCATGTTGCGCCACTTCTTCTTCCCAGCAAAAGCATTAGGAAGTGGTGAAGGGTGGACGTTTTGGGCTGGGCATTGTGGTGGTGTGGGGAATATCTTATGTAATTTTGACTACCATAAAAAGAATATGTCATTGTGTAAAAAAATAAAAAGAAGATTGACCGTTATCGAAGAAGAATCTTGAAATCCTGCTTATAGGGATATAAAGTAAAATTAATAAATCCGTGATATATGCGTATGCGACCTTTTATGTTATTTCACTATACACCTTGAAATTTTAAAGTTTATTTTTTAATAATAATAATTTTAAAGTATATATTATACATGTAATGTTACCTTTTCTTATATACTTAATGCTACATCGTAGTAAAACCAAAAACAAGGTAAACAATAAATACAACCTAATACCCTATTTCGAAATTTGGTAACTTCATCTTAGGTGATATGCTAGTTACTACGTAAGCTGCATTTCACATTGAGCATTCAATGTGTTGTAGGTAGTGGGACTTAAGTTTTAACTTATTATTTTATTATTATTATTTTAATTTATTTTATTAATTTATTTTAATTTTATTATTATTATTTTATTATTATTATTTCTTGGCGTAGTGTCACTGCGCAAATCGGAAGGTAGGCTGTTAATTAACCGAGGAACTAGGTAAGAAGATGTCCGCTCACTGTAGGTGTTATTTGCACGAACCGAACATAGCTGGTTACGTGTGACGGCCCGCGTGAATACAGGAAGTTGAACTTTTTGCTCTAAATAACCGTTAGACCGTTACCTGGTCCCTACGTTTTGACGAGTTATACGAACATAAATGTAGGGAACAGCAGATATTTTTTCGCGATTTCAGGTTTGGTCCCACAGTAAAAGTGGTTCATAATGATGAGTACAATGACCTCTTAAGAGGTTGTTGGTGTTTTTCCAATAACCATGTATAAATACTCAGCTTGGTTACGATTTTTGACTAACAATAAGTTATAGGTGTACAAAATAACATCACGTCTGTTTTCCCCGAAGGGATAGACAGAGGTGACCATATTTCACCAGTTATGTTTAAGTCCCGTGTAATAGGCGGCTAGCCTATTTCTAGCAACCGGGCCCACATCCAGAGTCCGGGCTTCTACTGAGAAATTCCTGATGGAAAATCCAATGCTCGACTTGGGAATCGAACTCAGGACCTAACGCTCAGCAGTAGCGCTTGCGACCACTAGTCCAACGAGGCAGTGCTTTGAAAATTCTTGAATGTTTAAATTCTCACCGTTTTCGCTCTCAGTTCTTGTCATTGCTGCTGCTGAACTGTGACTACTTTGTCCTGTAATGTTACCATTAAATTTAAGTATATCTTAACTTTTATACCTTTTCAAATATTTGTAAATTAATTAAATCATTCTTACCGCTGGATGAACTTGCAAGAGATTGTGAACTAGTTGTACTTTTTCCGCCAGATCCTATAACGTTAAAAAACTTATATTAATTTACTATTTCTTGATACGTACATATTTCTTGTTCAGTCTCAATAGCACTGTCAGAGTCAGGCTTTTCGTGTGCCCTGGTTTATCAATAGTTATTTAAATAGAAAATTAGTGGTTAAAGTCCATACACTCAGTTATGGACACATTCCATGTAATAAGTTTGCGTTCATGTTATAAAAAACGTGTTGTGGTGGAAGACTTACTCGAACATCACTTATTGATGGAATGTATTCGATATGAGTCTCATAGAAATGATCTATTGGGGGTCTTGAGGTTGAACCGACTTGATAAAGGACATTCCATAAAATTAAAAATTTAAAAATGCACTGTCAGTCATCTAAATAGAAAACCTCTAAGTGTTTTCCAAAAAGAATTTTGATTTGAACAATTGAAAAAACCTTGTAGTTATGAGGTTTGTTTCGTGCGATAGCTTTATACAGGGTAATTGAAAAAACACCAACAACCTTTTAAGAGGTCATTGTCCTCATCATTATGAACAACTTTTACTGTGCGACCAAACCTGAAATCGCGAAAAAAAACACCTGGTCCCTACGTTTTGACGAGTTATACGAACATAAATGTAGGGAACAGCAGATATTTTTTCGCGATTTCAGGTTTGGTCCCACAGTAAAAGTGGTTCATAATGATGAGTACAATGACCTCTTAAGAGGTTGTTGGTGTTTTTCCAATAACCATGTATAAATACTCAGCTTGGTTACGATTTTTGACTAACAATAAGTTATAGGTGTACAAAATAACATCACGTCTGTTTTCCCCGAAGGGATAGACAGAGGTGACCATATTTCACCAGTTATGTTTAAGTCCCGTGTAATAGGCGGCTAGCCTATTTCTAGCAACCGGGCACACATCCAGAGTCCGGGCTTCTACTGAGAAATTCCTGATGGAAAATCCAATGCTCGACTTGGGAATCGAACTCAGGACCTAACGCTCAGCAGTAGCGCTTGCGACCACTAGTCCATCGAGGCAGTGCTTTGAAAATTCTTGAAAGTTTAAATTCTCACCGTTTTTGCTCTCAGTTCTTGTCATTGCTGCTGCTGAACTGTGACTACTTTTTCCTGTAATGTTACCATTTATATTTAAGTATATCTTAACTTCTTTACCTTTTCAAATATTTGTAATATAATTAAATCATTCTTACCGCTGGATGAACTTGCAAGAGATTGTGAACTAGTTGTACTTTTTCCGCCAGATGCTATAACGTTAAAAACTTATATTAATTTACTATTTCTTGATACGTACATATTTCATGTTCAGTCTCAATAGCACTGTCAGAGTCAGGCTTTTCGTGTGCCCTGGTTTATCAATAGTTATTTAAATAGAAAATTAGTAGTTAAAGTTCATACACTCAGTTATGGACACATTCCATGTAATAAGTTTGCGTTCATGCTAAGAAAAACGTGTGTGGTGGAAGACTTACTCGAACATCACTTATTGATGGAATGTATTCGATATGAGTCTCATAGAAATGATACATTGGGGGTCTTGAGGTTGAACCGACTTGTTATAGGAAATTCCATAAAATTATGAATAAAAAAAAATGCACTGTCAGTCATCTTAATAGAAAACCTCTAAGTGTTTTCCAAAAAGAATTTGATTTTAACAATTGAAAAAACCTTGTACTCGAGGTTTGTTTCGTGCGATAGCTTTATACAGGGTAATTGAAAAAACACCAACAACCTTTTAAGAGGTCATTGTCCTCATCATTATGAACAACTTTTACTATGCGACCAAACCTGAAATCGCGAAAAAATACACCTGGTCCCTACGTTTTGACGAGTTATACGAACATAAATGTAGGGAACAGCAGATATTTTTTCGCGATTTCAGGTTTGGTCCCACAGTAAAAGTGGTTCATAATGATGAGTACAATGACCTCTTAAGAGGTTGTTGGTGTTTTTCCAATAACCCTGTATAAATACTCAGCTTGGTTACGATTTTTGACTAACAATAAGTTATAGGTGTACAAAATACCATCACGTCTGTTTTCCCCGAAGGGATAGACAGAGGTGACCATATTTCACCAGTTATGTTTAAGTCCCGTGTAATAGGCGGCTAGCCTATTTCTAGCAACCGGGCACACATCCAGAGTCCGGGCTTCTACTGAGAAATTCCTGATGGAAAGTCCAATGCTCGACTTGGGAATCGAACTCAGGACCTAACGCTCAGCAGTAGCGCTTGCGACCACTAGTCCAACGAGGCAGTGCTTTGAAAATTCTTGAATGTTTAAATTCTCACCGTTTTTGCTCTCAGTTCTTGTCATTGCTGCTGCTGAACTGTGACTACTTTTTCCTGTAATGTTACCATTTATATTTAAGTATATCTTAACTTTTTTACCTTTTCAAATATTTGTAATTTAATTAAATCATTCTTACCGCTGGATGAACTTGCAAGAGATTGTGAACTAGTTGTACTTTTTCCGCCAGATCCTATAACGGTAAAAAACTTATATTAACTTACTATTTCTTGATACGTACATATTTCATGTTCAGTCTCAATAGCACTGTCAGAGTCAGGCTTTTCGTGTGCCCTGGTTAATCAATAGTTATTTAAATAGAAAATTAGTGGTTAAAGTCCATACACTCAGTCAAGGACACATTCCATGTAATAAGTTTGCGTTCATGCTAAGAAAAACGTGCTGTGGTGGAAGACTTATTGATTGAAGAATTCTTGAATGTTTAAATTCTCACCGTTTTTGCTCTCAGTTCTTGTCATTGCTGCTGCTGAACTGTGACTACTTTTTCCTGTAATGTTACCATTTATATTTAAGTATATCTTAACTTTTTTACCTTTTCAAATATTTGTAATTTAATTAAATCATTCTTACCGCTGGATGAACTTGCAAGAGATTGTGAACTAGTTGTACTTTTTCCGCCAGATCCTATAACGTTAAAAAACTTATATTAATTTACTATTTCTTGATACGTACATATTCAGAACAGCAGATATTTTTTCGCGATTTCAGGTTTGGTCCCACAGTAAAAGTGGTTCATAATGATGAGTATAATGACCTCTTAAGAGGTTGTTGGTGTTTTTCCAATAACCCTGTATAAATACTCAGCTTGGTTACGATTTTTGACTAACAATAAATTATAGGTGTACAAAATAACATCACGTCTGTTTTCCCCGAAGGGATAGACAGAGGTGACCATATTTCACCAGTTATGTTTAAGTCCCGTGTAATAGGCGGCTAGCCTATTTCTAGCAACCGGGCCCACATCCAGAGTCCGGGCTTCTACTGAGAAATTCCTGATGGAAAATCCAATGCTCGACTTGGGAATCGAACTCAGGACCTAACGCTCAGCAGTAGCGCTTGCGACCACTAGTCCAACGAGGCAGTGCTTTGAAAATTCTTGAATGTTTAAATTCTCACCGTTTTCGCTCTCAGTTCTTGTCATTGCTGCTGCTGAACTGTGACTACTTTTTCCTGTAATGTTACCATTTATATTTAAGTATATCTTAACTTTTTTACCTTTTCAAATATTTGTAATTTAATTAAATCATTCTTACCGCTGGATGAACTTGCAAGAGATTGTGAACTAGTTGTACTTTTTCCGCCAGATCCTATAAGGTTAAAAAACTTATATTAATTTACTATTTCTTGATACGTACATATTTCATGTTCAGTCTCAATAGCACTGTCAGAGTCAGGCTTTTCGTGTGCCCTGGTTTGTCAATAGTTATTTAAATAGAAAATTAGTGGTTAAAGTTCATACACTCAGTTATGGACACATTCCATGTAATAAGTTTGCGTTCATGCTAAGAAAAACGTGTGTGGTGGAAGACTTACTCGAACATCACTTTTTGATGGAATGTATTCGATATAAGTCTCATAGAAAATATGATCTATTGGGGGTCTTGAGGTTGAACCGACTTGATAAAGGACATTCCATAAAATTAAGAATAAAAAAAAATGCACAGTCAGTCATCCTAATAGAAAACCTCTGTTTTCCAAAAAGAATTTGATTTTAACAATTGAAAAAACCTTGTAGTTATGAGGTTTGTTTCGTGCGATAGCTTTATACAGGGTAATTGAAAAAACACCAACAACCTTTTAAGAGGTCACTGTCCTCATCATTATGTACAACTTTTACTATGGGACCAAACCTGAAATCGCGAAAAAAAAACACCTGGTCCCTACGTTTTGACGAGTTATACGTACATAAATATAGGGAACAGCAGATTTTTTTTCGCGATTTCAGGTTTGGTCCCACAGTAAAAGTGGTTCATAATGATGAGTACAATGACCTCTTAAGAGGTTGTTGGTGTTTTTCCAATAACCCTGTATAAGTACTCAGCTTGGTTACGATTTTTGACTAACAATAAGTTATAGGTGTACAAAATAACATCACGTCTGTTTTCCCCGTAGGGATAGACAGAGGTGACCATATTTCACCAGTTGTGTTTAAGTCCCATGTAATAGGCGGCTAGCCTATTTCTACCAACCGGGCACACATCCAGAGTCCGGGCTTCTACTGAGAAATTCCTGATGGAAAATCCAATGCTCGACTTGGGAATCGAACTCAGGACCTAACGCTCAGCAGTAGCGCTGGCGACCACTAGTCCAACGTGGCAGTGCTTTGAAAATTCTTGAATGTTTAAATTCTCACCGTTTTTGCTCTCAGTTCTTGTCATTGCTGCTGCTGAACTGTGACTACTTTTTCCTGTAATGTTACCATTTATATTTAAGTATATCTTAACTTTTTTACCTTTTCAAATATTTGTAATTTAATTAAATCATTCTTACCGCTGGATGAACTTGCAAGAGATTGTGAACTAGTTGTACTTTTTCCGCCAGATCCTATAACGTTAAAAAACTTATATTAATTTACTATTTCTTGATACGTACATATTTCATGTTCAGTTTCAATAGCACTGTCAGAGTCAGGCTTTTCATGTGCCCTGGTTTATCAATAGTTATTTAATTAGAAAATTAGTGGTTAAAGTCCATACACTCAGTTATGGACACATTCCATGTAATAAGTTTGCGTTCATGTTATAAAAAACGTGTTGTGGTGGAAGACTTACTCGAACATCACTTATTGATGGAATGTATTCGATATGAGTCTCATAGAAATGATCTATTGGGGGTCTTGAGGTTGAACCGACTTGATAAAGGACATTCCATAAAATTAAAAATTTAAAAATGCACTGTCAGTCATCTAAATAGAAAACCTCTAAGTGTTTTCCAAAAAGAATTTTGATTTGAACAATTGAAAAAACCTTGTAGTTATGAGGTTTGTTTCGTGCGATAGCTTTATACAGGGTAATTGAAAAAACACCAACAACCTTTTAAGAGGTCATTGTCCTCATCATTATGAACAACTTTTACTATGCGACCAAACCTGAAATCGCGAAAAAAAAACACCTGGTCCCTACGTTTTGACGAGTTATACGAACATAAATATAGGGAACAGCAGATATTTTTTCGCGATTTCAGGTTTGGTCCCACAGTAAAAGTGGTTCATAATGATGAGTACAATGACCTCTTAAGAGGTTGTTGGTGTTTTTCCAATAACCCTGTATAAGTACTCAGCTTGGTTACGATTTTTAACTAACAATAAGTTATAGGTGTACAAAATAACATCACGTCTGTTTTCCCCGAAGGGATAGACAGAGGTGACCATATTTCACCAGTTATGTTTAAGTCCCGTGTAATAGGCGGCTAGCCTATTTCTAGCAACCGGGCACACATCCAGAGTCCGGGCTTCTACTGAGAAATTCCTGATGGAAAGTCCAATGCTCGACTTGGGAATCGAACTCAGGACCTAACGCTCAGCAGTAGCGCTTGCGACCACTAGTCCAACGAGGCAGTGCTTTGAAAATTCTTGAATGTTTAAATTCTCACCGTTTTTGCTCTCAGTTCTTGTCATTGCTGCTGCTGAACTGTGACTACTTTTTCCTGTAATGTTACCATTTATATTTAAGTATATCTTAACTTTTTTACCTTTTCAAATATTTGTAATTTAATTAAATAATTCTTACCGCTGGATGAACTTGCAAGAGATTGTGAACTAGTTGTACTTTTTCCGCCAGATCCTATAACGGTAAAAAACTTATATTAATTTACTATTTCTTGATACGTACATATTTCATGTTCAGTCTCAATAGCACTGTCAGAGTCAGACTTTTCGTGTGCCCTGGTTTATCAATAGTTATTTAAATAGAAAATTAGTAGTTAAAGTCCATACACTCAGTTATGGACACCTTCCTTGTAATAAGTTTGCGTTCATGCTAAGGAAAACGTGTTGTGGTGGAAGACTTACTCGAACATCACTTATTGATGGAATGTATTCGATATGAGTCTCATAGAAATGATCTATTAGGGGTTTTGAGGTTGAACCGACTTGATAAAGGACATTCCATAAAATTAAGAATAAAAAAAATGCACTGTCAGTCATCCTAATAGAAAACCTCTGTTTTCCAAAATGAATTTGATTTTAACAATTGAAAAAACCTTGTAGTTATGAGGTTTGTTTCGTGCGATAGCTTTATACAGGGTAATTGAACCAACAACCTTTTAAGAGGTCACTGTCCTCATCATTATGAACAACTTTTACTATGGGACCAAACCTGAAATCGCGAAAAAAAACACCTGGTCCCGACGTTTTGACGAGTTATACGAACATAAATGTAGGGAACAGCAGATATTTTTTCGCGATTTCAGGTTTGGTCCCACAGTAAAAGTGGTTCATAATGATGAGTACAATGACCTCTTAAGAGGTTGTTGGTGTTTTTCCAATAACCCTATATAAGTACTCAGCTTGGTTACGATTTTTGACTAACAATAAGTTATAGGTGTACAAAATAACATCACGTCTGTTTTCCCCGAAGGGATAGACAGAGGTGACCATATTTCACCAGTTGTGTTTAAGTCCCATGTAATAGGCGGCTAGCCTATTTCTACCAACCGGGCACACATCCAGAGTCCGGGCTTCTACTGAGAAATTCCTGATGGAAAATCCAATGCTCGACTTGGGAATCGAACTCAGGACCTAACGCTCAGCAGTAGCGCTGGCGACCACTAGTCCAACGAGGCAGTGCTTTGAAAATTCTTGAATGTTTAAATTCTCACCGTTTTTGCTCTCAGTTCTTGTCATTGCTGCTGCTGAACTGTGACTACTTTGTCCTGTAATGTTACCATTTATATTTAAGTATATCTTAACTTTTATACCTTTTCAAATATTTGTAATTTAATTAAATCATTCTTACCGCTGGATGAACTTGCAAGAGATTGTGAACTAGTTGTACTTTTTCCGCCAGATCCTATAACGTTAAAAAACTTATATTAATTTACTATTTCTTGATACGTACATATTTCATGTTCAGTCTCAATAGCACTGTCAGAGTCAGACTTTTCGTGTGCCCTGGTTTATCAATAGTTATTTAAATAGAAAATTAGTGGTTAAAGTCCATACACTCAGTTATGGACACCTTCCTTGTAATAAGTTTGCGTTCATGCTAAGGAAAACGTGTTGTGGTGGAAGACTTACTCGAACATCACTTATTGATGGAATGTATTCGATATGAGTCTCATAGAAATGATCTATTAGGGGTTTTGAGGTTGAACCGACTTGATAAAGGACATTCCATAAAATTAAGAATAAAAAAAATGCACTGTCAGTCATCCTAATAGAAAACCTCTGTTTTCCAAAATGAATTTGATTTTAACAATTGAAAATACCTTGTAGTTATGAGGTTTGTTTCGTGCGATAGCTTTATACAGGGTAATTGAAAAAACACCAACAACCTTTTAAGAGGTCACTGTCCTCATCATTATGAACAACTTTTACTATGGGACCAAACCTGAAATCGCGAAAAAAAACACCTGGTCCCTACGTTTTGACGAGTTATACGAACATAAATGTAGGGAACAGCAGATATTTTTTCGCGATTTCAGGTTTGGTCCCACAGTAAAAGTGGTTCATAATGATGAGTACAATGACCTCTTAAGAGGTTGTTGGTGTTTTTCCAATAACCCTATATAAGTACTCAGCTTGGTTACGATTTTTGACTAACAATAAGTTATAGGTGTACAAAATAACATCACGTCTGTTTTCCCCGAAGGGATAGACAGAGGTGACCATATTTCACCAGTTTTGTTTAAGTCCCATGTAATAGGCGGCTAGCCTATTTCTACCAACCGGGCACACATCCAGAGTCCGGGCTTCTACTGAGAAATTCCTGATGGAAAATCCAATGCTCGACTTGGGAATCGAACTCTGGACCTAACGCTCAGCAGTAGCGCTGGCGACCACTAGTCCAACGAGGCAGTGCTTTGAAAATTCTTGAATGTTTAAATTCTCACCGTTTTTGCTCTCAGTTCTTGTCATTGCTGCTGCTGAACTGTGACTACTTTGTCCTGTAATGTTACCATTTATATTTAAGTATATCTTAACTTTTATACCTTTTCAAATATTTGTAATTTAATTAAATCATTCTTACCGCTGGATGAACTTGCAAGAGATTGTGAACTAGTTGTACTTTTTCCGCCAGATCCTATAACGTTAAAAAACTTATATTAATTTACTATTTCTTGATACGTACATATTTCATGTTCAGTCTCAATAGCACTGTCAGAGTCAGACTTTTCGTGTGCCCTGGTTTATCAATAGTTATTTAAATAGAAAATTAGTGGTTAAAGTCCATACACTCAGTTATGGACACCTTCCTTGTAATAAGTTTGCGTTCATGCTAAGGAAAACGTGTTGTGGTGGAAGACTTACTCGAACATCACTTATTGATGGAATGTATTCGATATGAGTCTCATAGAAATGATCTATTGGGGGTTTTGAGGTTGAACAGACTTGATAAAGGACATTCCATAAAATTAAGAATAAAAAAAATGCACTGTCAGTCATCCTAATAGAAAACCTTTGTTTTCCAAAATGAATTTGATTTTAACAATTGAAAATACCTTGTAGTTATGAGGTTTGTTTCGTGCGATAGCTTTATACAGGGTAATTGAAAAAACACCAACAACCTTTTAAGAGGTCACTGTCCTCATCATTATGAACAACTTTTACTATGGGACCAAACCTGAAATCGCGAAAAAAAACACCTGGTCCCTACGTTTTGACGAGTTATACGAACATAAATGTAGGGAACAGCAGATATTTTTTCGCGATTTCAGGTTTGGTCCCACAGTAAAAGTGGTTCATAATGATGAGTACAATGACCTCTTAAGAGGTTGTTGGTGTTTTTCCAATAACCCTATATAAGTACTCAGCTTGGTTACGATTTTTGACTAACAATAAGTTATAGGTGTACAAAATAACATCACGTCTGTTTTCCCCGAAGGGATAGACAGAGGTGACCATATTTCACCAGTTGTGTTTAAGTCCCATGTAATAGGCGGCTAGCCTATTTCTACCAACCGGGCACACATCCAGAGTCCGGGCTTCTACTGAGAAATTCCTGATGGAAAATCCAATGCTCGACTTGGGAATCGAACTCAGGACCTAACGCTCAGCAGTAGCGCTGGCGACCACTAGTCCAACGAGGCAGTGCTTTGAAAATTCTTGAATGTTTAAATTCTCACCGTTTTTGCTCTCAGTTCTTGTCATTGCTGCTGCTGAACTGTGACTACTTTGTCCTGTAATGTTACCATTTATATTTAAGTATATCTTAACTTTTATACCTTTTCAAATATTTGTAATTTAATTAAATCATTCTTACCGCTGGATGAACTTGCAAGAGATTGTGAACTAGTTGTACTTTTTCCGCCAGATCCTATAACGTTAAAAAACTTATATTAATTTACTATTTCTTGATACGTACATATTTCATGTTCAGTCTCAATAGCACTGTCAGAGTCAGACTTTTCGTGTGCCCTGGTTTATCAATAGTTATTTAAATAGAAAATTAGTGGTTAAAGTCCATACACTCAGTTATGGACACCTTCCTTGTAATAAGTTTGCGTTCATGCTAAGGAAAACGTGTTGTGGTGGAAGACTTACTCGAACATCACTTATTGATGGAATGTATTCGATATGAGTCTCATAGAAATGATCTATTAGGGGTTTTGAGGTTGAACCGACTTGATAAAGGACATTCCATAAAATTAAGAATAAAACAAATGCACTGTCAGTCATCCTAATAGAAAACCTCTGTTTTCCAAAATGAATTTGATTTTAACAATTGAAAATACCTTGTAGTTATGAGGTTTGTTTCGTGCGATAGCTTTATACAGGGTAATTGAAAAAACACCAACAACCTTTTAAGAGGTCACTGTCCTCATCATTATGAACAACTTTTACTATGGGACCAAACCTGAAATCGCGAAAAAAAACACCTGGTCCCTACGTTTTGACGAGTTATACGAACATAAATGTAGGGAACAGCAGATATTTTTTCGCGATTTCAGGTTTGGTCCCACAGTAAAAGTGGTTCATAATGATGAGTACAATGACCTCTTAAGAGGTTGTTGGTGTTTTTCCAATAACCCTATATAAGTACTCAGCTTGGTTACGATTTTTGACTAACAATAAGTTATAGGTGTACAAAATAACATCACGTCTGTTTTCCCCGAAGGGATAGACAGAGGTGACCATATTTCACCAGTTGTGTTTAAGTCCCATGTAATAGGCGGCTAGCCTATTTCTACCAACCGGGCACACATCCAGAGTCCGGGCTTCTACTGAGAAATTCCTGATGGAAAATCCAATGCTCGACTTGGGAATCGAACTCAGGACCTAACGCTCAGCAGTAGCGCTGGCGACCACTAGTCCAACGAGGCAGTGCTTTGAAAATTCTTGAATGTTTAAATTCTCACCGTTTTTGCTCTCAGTTCTTGTCATTGCTGCTGCTGAACTGTGACTACTTTGTCCTGTAATGTTACCATTTATATTTAAGTATATCTTAACTTTTATACCTTTTCAAATATTTGTAATTTAATTAAATCATTCTTACCGCTGGATGAACTTGCAAGAGATTGTGAACTAGTTGTACTTTTTCCGCCAGATCCTATAACGTTAAAAAACTTATATTAATTTACTATTTCTTGATACGTACATATTTCATGTTCAGTCTCAATAGCACTGTCAGAGTCAGACTTTTCGTGTGCCCTGGTTTATCAATAGTTATTTAAATAGAAAATTAGTGGTTAAAGTCCATACACTCAGTTATGGACACCTTCCTTGTAATAAGTTTGCGTTCATGCTAAGGAAAACGTGTTGTGGTGGAAGACTTACTCGAACATCACTTATTGATGGAATGTATTCGATATGAGTCTCATAGAAATGATCTATTGGGGGTTTTGAGGTTGAACAGACTTGATAAAGGACATTCCATAAAATTAAGAATAAAAAAAATGCACTGTCAGTCATCCTAATAGAAAACCTCTGTTTTCCAAAATGAATTTGATTTTAACAATTGAAAAAACCTTGTAGTTATGAGGTTTGTTTCGTGCGATAGCTTTATACAGGGTAATTGAAAAAACACCAACAACCTTTTAAGAGGTCACTGTCCTCATCATTATGAACAACTTTTACTATGGGACCAAACCTGAAATCGCGAAAAAAAACACCTGGTCCCGACGTTTTGACGAGTTATACGAACATAAATGTAGGGAACAGCAGATATTTTTTCGCGATTTCAGGTTTGGTCCCACAGTAAAAGTGGTTCATAATGATGAGTACAATGACCTCTTAAGAGGTTGTTGGTGTTTTTCCAATAACCCTGTATAAGTACTCAGCTTGGTTACGATTTTTGACTAACAATAAGTTATAGGTGTATAAAATAACATCACGTTTGTTTTCCCCGAAGGGATAGACAGAGGTGACCATATTTCACCAGTTGTGTTTAAGTCCCATGTAATAGGTGGCTAGCCTATTTCTACCAACCGGGCACACATCCAGAGTCCGGGCTTCTACTGAGAAATTCCTGATGGAAAATCCAATGCTCGACTTGGGAATCGAACTCAGGACCTAACGCTCAGCAGTAGCGCTTGCGACCACTAGTCCAACGAGGCAGTGCTTGGAAAATTCTTGAATGTTTAAATTCTCACCGTTTTTGCTCTCAGTTCTTGTCATTGCTGCTGCTGAACTGTGACTACTTTGTCCTGTAATGTTACCATTTATATTTAAATATATCTTAACTTTTATACCTTTTCAAATATTTGTAATTTAATTAAATCATTCTTACCGCTGGATGAACTTGCAAGAGATTGTGAACTAGTTGTACTTTTTCCGCCAGATCCTATAACGTTAAAAAACTTATATTAATTTACTATTTCTTGATACGTACATCATGTTCAGTCTCAATAGCACTGTCAGAGTCAGGCTTTTCGTGTGCCCTGGTTTATCAATAGTTATTTAAATAGAAAATTAGTGGTTAAAGTCCATACACTCAGTTATGAACACATTCCATGTAATAAGTTTGCGTTCATGCTAAGAAAAACGTGTTGTGGTGGAAGACTTACTCGAACATCACTTATTGATGGAATGTATTCGATATGAGTCTCATAGAAATGATCTATTGGGGTCTTGAGGTTGAACCGACTTGATAAAGGACATTCCATAAAATTAAGAATAAAAAAATGCACTGTCAGTCATCCTAATAGAAAACCTCTGTTTTCCAAAAAGAATTTGATTTTAACAATTGAAAATACCTTGTAGTTATGAGGTTTGTTTCGTGCGATAGCTTTATACAGGGTAATTGAAAAAACACCAACAACCTTTTAAGAGGTCATTGTCCTCATCATGATGAAAAACTTTTACTATGGGACCAAACCTGAAATCGCGAAAAAAAACACCTGGTCCCTGCGTTTTGACGAGTTATACGAACATAAATGTAGGGAACAGCAGATATTTTTTCGCGATTTCAGGTTTGGTCCCACAGTAAAAGTGGTTCATAATGATGAGTACAATGACCTCTTAAGAGGTTGTTGGTGTTTTTCCAATAACCCTGTATAAGTACTCAGCTTGGTTACGATTTTTGACTAACAATAAGTTATAGGTGTATAAAATAACATCACGTTTGTTTTCCCCGAAGGGATAGACAGAGGTGACCATATTTCACCAGTTGTGTTTAAGTCCCATGTAATAGGTGGCTAGCCTATTTCTACCAACCGGGCACACATCCAGAGTCCGGGCTTCTACTGAGAAATTCCTGATGGAAAATCCAATGCTCGACTTGGGAATCGAACTCAGGACCTAACGCTCAGCAGTAGCGCTTGCCACCACTAGTCCAACGAGGCAGTGCTTTGAAAATTCTTGAATGTTTAAATTCTCACCGTTTTTGCTCTCAGTTCTTGTCATTGCTGCTGCTGAACTGTGACTACTTTTTCCTGTAATGTTACCATTTATATTTAAGTATGTCTTAACTTTTTTACCTCTTCAAATATTTGTAATATAATTAAATCATTCTTACCGCTGGATAAACTTGTAAAAGAGTATGCAGTACTACTACTTTTTCCGCGTTTTCCTCCTTCTATAACTTTAAAATCATATATTAATTTACAATTTCTTCATACTAAATTACTTAAGTACTTATTTCTAGTTAAGTCTCAACAGCATTGTCTATCATCTAGTATTACAAATTAGAGGATTATATCCAAGATAAGAATGTTTGGAAACATGCTGGTCCTGCTCCATAGGACAATCTAAAAGTCTAGACAACATCAAACTTGTTCCTAATTTAATTTATATTATAAGTATATATATATATATTTTTTATATGACATCTTATTTTAATTCATTTTTTACAATCTGCGACTACAGTGGCTCACACACTTGTTAAAGTTCAACTACTTTTGCATTTTTTTTTTTATATAACTTGTAAATATGTGAGCACCATGTATCTATCACTTATTTGATTTACCTGTCATTGCTTAATTTTTAATTCTTTTTACCTTTTGTGGTAGACTAATTTTATTATGGGTGCATCGTGTTCACATATAATTTTTATTATGTATACAAGACCTTGTAAAACATTTTAAAAGAGTAACGGTGGAGTTTCTTGCCCATTCTTCTCCATACGAAATCTACCTTTTCGAATGGGCGACTAGAATCATTTCTATTTAGTTTTTTTTTGACGTTCAAAAGTGCCTTTAATGTCCCTATTTGAAATAAATGATTTGACTTTGACTTTGACTTTAGTAATATCATTAACAATATTTTTCCAAAAATATTTATTTTCAGCATTTGAAAAACGTTTGTATCAATTAGTTTTTTTTTTGTTTGATAGCTTTACCTACCTTTTTAGCTTGTTCACGATTTTTGATCAAGTTTTAGGTGTATACTAGCAATAAATTCTAATTTACTTACTACTGGCAGCGCTTGCTATAGCCGATGAATCTAATGATCCTCCATCACTAGAACCTGTAATAAAATGATATACTTAATTTCTACCAATATTTTTTCCAGCTCGTGCCTCGGAGAGCACGTTAAGCCGTTGTTCCCGGCTGTCATTCGTGGATCTTTGACAGTCGCTATGGGTCGTCAGAAGCCCGAAAGTCTGACAACCAGTCTTACCAAGTGGTATCATACTACCCAGTAACTCGGTTGTGGAGGTCAGATAGGCAGTCGCTCCATGTAAAATACTGGTATTCAGCTGCATCTGGTTACACTGGAAGCCGACCCCAACGTAGTTGGGAAAAAGCAAGGCAGATGATAATTCTATCCAGTTTTTACTTTGGTCAAAGGCAAGCAATGCGAAGGTGAGATTCAATGCAATATCGCCAGTCTTTTGGACACGCAAACTGTCGACAGCGATGCGGAGGAATATTTCGACGCCATCTTGTTGTTAATAGCATAATCAGCCGATAATATTCCCACAGCTGGGACACAGGCCTCCTCCCTTCGAGAAGGAGCCCCAGCACGCAACCCAAGTGCGGGTTATCGGGTCTCTCTTGTTTTGCCGAAAAGATTTTGCCAAAATATCACTTCCCAAACAATTTTCCGCATAATTTCATTTGCCAAATTATTACTTTGCAAAAAATCTCTTCACAAATAATTGTAACCCAAACCTAATGTTTGGCAAGTGAACGTTTAAACAATAACTTGTTTACCAACTAGTACTTTTACCAATTTTTATTTAGTCAAATACTTCAGTTGGAATAACTCATTTTACGCAAAATTACATTTGCCAAATATTTAGTATCGTCAGTTTTCGCAGTTTTAAGGCAGCCATTTCAAGCATAAGATCTAACTTTGAAGACGTTTTATTACAAGGGTGTTTTTTCCACTTGGGACAAATTCTAAATAGGTAATAATAATATTAAGTATTCTGGTAGTATTTTTTAAAATAATTAATCTCGTCTAACTAGTTCAGTTTCGGGTAGACTATTTTTCCATTTTTTTTTTCTATATAATCTAGTTGTTTCTGGCACTCGCCGGCCGCTGCCGCGGCACCGCTCGCTTCGCTCGCTCGGCTCGTGCGTAGGAGGTCACAGTTTTAACCTAACCTAACCTAAGCATTTTTTTTTAATAATTAACCTCGTCTAACTAATTCGGTTCTCGATAGCCTGTTAAAAATAATCTCTTTTTTCCATATTTTTTTTCTATATAATTTAGTCGTTTCTGGCACTCGCCGGCCGCTGCCGCGGCACCGCTCGCTTCGCTCGCTCGGCTCGTGTGTAGGAGGTCACAGTTTTAACCTAACCTAACCTAAGCATTTTTTTTTTAAATAATTAACCTCGTAACTAATTCGGTTCTCGATAATGTCCATTGCAAAAAAATAGTAAGTAAGTAAAAGTAAGTTACAAATATTTTGTATTAAATAAATGATTATTTTAAAATAAAATTGCATTTTTTAATTATTTAATTCCCAAAAAAAAAATTCTCAAAAAATCTTATTTATGCCTTTATATTTTTTGTCATAACAAATCGTTTGACCAAACGTTTATTGTCTAAAGATTGTTTGCCGTAATAAATCATTTGATTAAAGACCAAATGCCTAAATGACATTATCCTTAATAATATTCTGCCAAGTAAAAATTTGACCAAATGAAAATGTGCATACTAAAATTATTCCAAACATTGCATTGGTATAATAAAAGGTTGCGAAAATTTGTTTGGGTAGTGAAATTTTGGCAAAATCTTTTCGGCAAAACGGCAGGATCCCATAAATAAAGTATAGGCGCACGCCGTTGTGGCTCTCAAAAAATATAATATATTTGAGATCTTCACAGTAAAATAACATTGTAAATGTAATTAAATTAAAATCATAACTGAAGAAATCCAACAACTGAATTATATTTTAAACTTACACCTAAAAAATCTATCAAATTACTTGATAACACGTGGTACCATTTGGCCAAGGTGGGGTCTCTATCTGTTTCAATCACATTGTCGAAATGTCGTGAACTTGTACTCTGTAAGTCGTGATTGGCCATTGATTTTTTGTCTCTGTAACATTCAGTATCCGGCGTCTAAAAGAATACATTACTGCAAGGCTGCATTACCAACATTTTAACTAATTAAACAGAATTGGCATGAAATCCGGATTCATTAAAAAACATTATTTTTTTCTCAATTTAGAAGTAATCTAGCAAGAGCCATACCATTTTTAAATCCAGACTAAATGCGACATCTAAAAAGTCAGTTGCCAAAATAGCATAGTTATTTTTTTACAGTACAGTCAGTTAAAGTTAGGTGATGTTATTATATATAATTATTTTAAATTCAATGTTGGGCAAAAATCTAGCATTTTGTTTAAAACTAAGGCAGTTTTGTTTTAATTTTAAACTGTAATTTACAGAAAGGTTACATTACAGAAAAAAAAACTAAGAGAGGTTTATATTTGTAGTCACAGGACTTGAAAGATCATCACAGTGTGTCAGTTTTTCAGATTTATTTTTTGATACTTATAATTTGACAAGTACATGACCAAGACTTTTTAAAATATTTTTCTGATAACTGACACAACTTTGCCTGTCACCCGTTTCGGGCTTGACGTTGATTTCTGGGACAACCTGCATAAATTCCCAGTTTATACTGGCCTCTTATTGCACAGAAATATGTAGCTTGATGTCGCGTGTAGTTTTCATGATTTATCCTATAATCATAGGTTATTGGTCTATGATTGGCAATTTAAGTTCTGTCAAGTTGTGTACCGTCATAATAAGTGACATAAGCATCCCATCCAACCGTTGAGTGTGAGTGCCCCATAAAAGATCAGACACGCACTTGAAGGAATCCCTTCAAGTGAGAGATCAATATTATTACATTGGGTATAAATAATCGAATATAATCACGTCTGTTATCCCCAAAGGGATAGACAGAGGTGACCTATAGTACACCCATATTTCACCAGTTATCTTTAAGTCCCATGTAATAAGCGGCGAGACTATTTCTACCATCCAGAGTCAGTGCCGCTAGTGAGAAATTCATGATGGAAAAACCCAACGCTCGACTTGGGAATCGAACCCAGGACCTAACGCTCAGCAGTAGCGCTTGCGACCACTAGTCCAACGAGGCAGTGCTTTGATAATTCTTGAATGTTTCAATTCTCACCTTTGCCGTTTATAATGTTTGAAAATGCTCCTGCTGAACTGTGACCATTTCTTCCTGTAATGTTACATGGCATTTATATTTAAGTTAAAATTTTCTTACTTATTTCTAGTTTAGTCTCAACAGCATTGTCTGTCATTTACGCCGTACGGCATTTCATACAAACTTTCAAGCCCTTATTTTTCGAAATGAATGAACCGATTTTAATGAAACTTCATACATATAAGCAGAATACAAAGGTCTAAAAAGTTAGTAAAGAACATTTTCGAAATGTCTTATTTAAAAAAAGTTATCTGGAAATCTCTGTTTCTATAGAAAATTTAAAATTGGTCTAATTTGGCTGTAACACTATTCTTCGAAAATGTTATTGTTGATTCGGGGCAAATTGGCTGTGACAGACGGACTGACAGACAGACACACGACTGATCCTATAAGGGTTCCGTTTTTTTCTTTTGAGGTACGGAACCCTAAAAAAGCTAGTTCACTGTTTAATAATATATTTAATAAGTTATCTTACCCTTGCCGAAAGCTTCTGCTATTGAGTTATCAACATCTTCATCTTCTCCGTCATCATCTGTATCATCACAAAATATCTTTATTAGTCTGAGTTTAGTAGAAAGACGCTTCAATTATTTTTGTGTTATGTTACTTAGTTTTGTTGGAAGCTCGTGGGTCGTGGCCAAATATTAACAGCCGCACGGGTCAATCAAAGGGTTAAGCTATGTTTGCCGCGGTGGGTTCGTAGATGGGTGACTATTCATAACATAATATCGAGATCCCTCCGTGTCTCGGAAAGCACTCTAAACCGTTGGTCCCGTGTCATTAGAAGATCTGTCATTGAAAAACTTTTGTATCAATTCGTTTTTTTTTTTTATAGCTTTACCTACCTTTTTAGCTTTTTCATGATTTTTGTCCAAGTTATAGGTGTAAAATAAGATAAGATAATTTTATTTGTCAAAACATGCGTATACATGCAAATTAAGTATGCAGGATGTCACAATATTAATATTTCGTACGTACAGACGCCAGCACATCAAGCTACCCGAAACTGTAAATTTTTCCCAATCAACTTTGAACATTATGCTTTTGCGATAAAGTTGAAAATCTATTAAAGAAATTTAACAGATTGTAGTAGCTTAATGTGCTAGCGTCTGTTGTCTGCCTTTTCGCCGAAAATTGTTTGCCAGATTTTCACTTGCCAACCAACGTTTCGCAGAATTTTATTTCGCCGAATAATCATTTGCCAACTTATCACATAATTTTTATTTCCCAACCTAACCAACTGTACGTTTGGTCTGCTTTTCATAATGACACTTTTTTTAAATGCCAACTTTCAAGTAGCAGAATGTTTTAGTTTGGGCAGAGAACCGTGTAAAGGGTTTAAAGTAACCTAACCAAACCGAACCTCGGGGTGCCCTTCGCTCGCTCTTGCATCCTATGTCGACGTAGCACCGCTTCGCGGGGCTCCTATTTCTGTGTAAAGGGTTTAAAGTAACCTAACCAAACCGAACCTTGGGGTGCCCTTCGCTCGCTCTTGCATCCTATTTCAACGTAGCCCCGCTACGCGGGGCTCCTATTTCTGTGTAAAGGGTTTAAAGTAACCTAACCAAACCGAACCTTGGGGTGCCCTTCGCTCGCTCTTGCAACCTATTTCAACGTAGCCCCGCTACGCGGGGCTCCTATTTCTGTGTAAAGGGTTTAAAGTAATCTAACCAAACCGAACCTCGCTAACTCGCTCGCTCGTGCATACTATGTCGACAACGGAATCAGGGTGTGAAATATTTGACAAATGATAAATATCCCAAACGTTTTGTGTCATTATAATAATCGGCTTAACAATAATTCTACCAAATGAAACGTTGTCATACAAAAATTTGCTAATCGTTAGTTGTCAAAGTGAAACATCGGCGAAACGTTGGTTGGCAAGTGATAATCTGCCAAACAATTTTCGGCGAAAAGGCAGGACACCGCTAGCGTCTGTACATGTTTCACCGTAAGGCGTACAAATTTAAAGTAATTACAAAAAAAAGTAAATTACAAAATAAAAACCAAATTACTAAGAGCACTTCAATCCAAGTACATGATAATAATAAACATTGTTAAGTTAGTAAAATAAATTTATCATAAAATGTCACAATATTTAAGTACTAATAAAATAAAATAAAAAATGTCAAATAGTGTCATTCAAAAAATCATTTAGATTATAATAACACTTGTCTGTTAATAAATCTCGAATATTTTTTTTAAACAAAGGAGATGGCTAAATGACTACCTCAAGCTTGTATAGTAATCTCACATTAACTCGTAATTTTTAAGTATTCATTCATGAATTATTTAGTGTTTAATAATTTCCTAGAACTTTCGTGAACATACATACATAAAAAAAGTATCTTAGTTGCTTTTTTTGATTAACATGACAAGTTTAAGGGGAAATAATACAGTACTGCAAGCTAGGGAGGAGTCATATCGCTTTTCCAGAATGTCAAACCGAAACTGTAATATTAACTGAATAGTGGTCGACAAAAACTAATTCGATTTTTATCTTTCAACCCATCCGATTATTTTATCGATTCTGTTTCACTCGACGTTCAATCCCATCTCTTTGAAAAAAATAAACGTCAGATGTCTGACATCTGACGTTTATTTCGTCGTTTCGTTTGAACGCACTGCCGTTTGCTTGTTTGTTGTGATTTTTTATTTTGGATTTTCATTGACCGAGGGTCAATGAAAATCCTTGTATAATGGACTTATTTTGTGTGCTCGCGCGACTACGTAGCCTCTCGCTACTCGACACGAACTTGACTTGCAATCAGTTCATCATGAGATGCTTAAACTGGGGTGTAGCCACGCAAAGACTGCGGCGGATATCACCTCTTCATTGTCTGCTGTTCTACTCACTATCTTAGCACGATGGTTGACAATTGAGTAAGTCACAAGGTAAGTCATCTACAGTTAGCATCATTCTAGAACTAATAAATATAATAAACATCACAAATGTGACTTCAAGTAGTTTATAGTGTTTCTCAAAATACATAATGAACTCAATGGCAATGAATCAGAAAGACTCATCTCGTCTCATCACGACCACAACACGTCACGACTACAACAGACTGGTTGCTTTAGATGTCATAATGTTCAAATGTGTAGGTGTTACAGTTAATTCATGTGGGTACTAAGGTAATTATGTTTGTTCCAGGTTCCAAGGGATGCCAACATTTGTCATCCTTGTTATGAACTGCTGAATTCAGAAGCAACTAGTGATGTTCGTTTATTTGGCCATATAATGGTGTGCATATCTTTTGGCCGTTCTGTGAGAAGTATACAACGCCATACAGTGGAAAGAAGCGATTCAATGTTGCAGAATTTACCAACGTCGCATCCAGCTTTCCACCAGTTAAATAAAATGATTTTTAAACACAGTGTGTTCTTTACATTTACATGCCCATTCGGTAGCATGGATCATCTTCCTCTTCAGATATTAAATCCAGATCGTCTCGCCATCTCTTTCTGGACCGGTCTCGGCGGCGCCGTCCATCTTCAGGCACCCATTGTGTGGCGGCTTTTGCCCAGCGGTCATCGTGCATACGGCTGATGTGACCCGCCCAATCCCATTTGAGCCTGGCAGCCTTCTTTCCTACATCCAGTATGCCCGTTTTGGAACGCAGCGTGGTGTTCCGAACTCTGTCCTGTCTTTTTACAACCAGAATGCTGCGTTCCATCCATAGATATAGATAGACCTAGATAACAAGTATCACGATCTGTATGAAAACCAATCGTGCCCATTTTTTAACTACCTACTATGACGTTACATATTCAAAAACGCCGCCGCGTACGGCACCCGTCTCCCCCATCCCCGGGGCCTAGCGCCAGCGCTCACGCTCACCCAACCAGCAGTACACAGGACTGAGCGCGAAAGTGGCGGCTTACGATTTTTGTACGTAAGATGGTGCGATTTTTGGCACGTGAAGTAGTTGCTCTTGCGTTATCTAGGTGTATCTCTATATCTGTGGTTCCATCGCTCTTTGGCAAACTCCAAGGCGGAACTTTTGCGACTCGGTGAGCGATCAGGTCTGAGCACCATAGATTAGGTTCAGCTATTCAACCACTTATTTATATTATTTATTGTCTCTGAAAACTGTCTTTATTTCAACTCATTTGGAAAGTAGTTTAGGATTAACAAGAGTTTCACGCGTGCGGGGAGTGATTTTTGCGCGAATTGTAGAATACTTGTTGTATCACGTTTTTTGGTGCAATTACCCATTTGTACATATTTACTAAACGGGATTCGGGGTGGGTCGCTAGCATAGATATCCGAGTCACTAGTCAAAAATACAATTATCAATATTATCGCAGATACATCCTAAAGCCTAGGTAAAAGTTCATAGCAATGTCATTTGTTTGCAGTTTTTTAAATGCCTTTTGACGTAGGAGTTACACGATTTTATTTTCAGGATTGTAAAGATATAAAAAGTTCCTGTAACTTTTTTTAGATGAAATATTAATATTCAGCTATTCAGCATTACATATTGCTAGGTACCATGTTTATACATTGCTGGTGATTCGTCCATACATCGATTTAGCCATGTCCTTTACCGGCAGTGCTTTATATGACTGCGGTATTTTATTATAAATTTTAGGAGCCATACAGAAAACGCTTTTTAGGGTTCCGTACCAAAAGGGTAAAAACGGGACCCTATTACTAAGACTTCGCTGTCTGTCCGTCCGTCCGTCTGTCTGTCACCTGTATCTCAAAAACCGCGATAGCTAGACAGTTGAAATTTTCACAATTTATATATTTCTGTTGCCGCTATAACAACAAATACTAAAAAGAAAATAAAATAAATATTTAAGGGGGGCTCCCATACAACAAACGTGTTTTTTTTCGGCGTTTTGCCTTCTGGTACGGAACCCGTGTTCGTGTGCGAGTCCGACTCGCACTTGGAAAGTTTTTCCACTTTGACATATGCGAACACAGTTGATTATTGTCACGTCTGTTACGGGGGAAGGTGTCAGCTAGTCGTGGAAATAGAAAATGATTTACCCTAACAAATGTCGCAATTTCAAAAATATACAGAGATGGTATAGTTAATAATTTGTGTTGTTTAAATAATGGCATACAGCTGTCAGTCGACTTCAAATTGAACATAGCACGAATGCATCTTTTTTGAGCCTTAATTAATGGCAATTGCTTTGTCTGTGGAATTCCCCCAGAATACAATACCGTAACGCAATAACGATGCTACTAGACCATGATAAGCTGTTACTAAGGCATCTGTGTTTAGCTCTGGGGCCAGTTTATATAAGGCATACGCAGCGGAGCTCAGACGTTTACTTAGGTATTCGATGTGTGCCTTCCAGTTCAGTTTAGAGTCAATAATAATTAATCGAAATTTTGTTGCGTCGACTTTATTAAGTACAGTGTCCATGTAAATTGCGTTATGGTCAAATACAGCCTGGGTCCGTTGCCTAAAATGCATAATAGTTATCTTATCTAGATTTATTTTTAGTTGTTCCTTTTTTACCATGATATTATTGATGTCAAAGATTCATTTATGTCACTTTCATAATTATACGTATTTATTTTTACATGCTATAGTCATCGTGCTGTCGGCGGCAAAGAGTCATGGGGTGGTCAATAGCACTACGCAGGTCATTGATGTATACTATGAATAATACAAATCCGAGTACGCTGCCTTGAGGAACACCGTAATACCGTATGTAGAAGTGCGTTCGCTTGATACATAAATTTCTTCTTTCTTTGTCTTAACATTAATTATCTCAATTTCTGTGTATTGTTTTCTATTAGTAAGGAATGACTGAATAAGATTTAGTATGTTTCAAGCCGTAAGCGTCTAATTTCTGTAGCAAGATGCTATGGTCAACGTAGTCAAAAGCCTGTGTCAAGTCGCAGTATATAGCACACATCGGGATTCTCCTGTCCATATTCGTCATAACGGTATATAAAAAGTCACAAATGGCCATACTGGTTGACATGTTTTGTCTAAACCCCCTTTTGCTCTTTACTAAATATATTTTTCTTTTCAAAGTATGTAGTATTTTTTTTATGTACAGTTCTTTATAAACGTATTTTTCAAAAAGTTTGGACATTAAAGGAATTAAGGCAATTGGTTTATAGTTTTCCTTATTGTTTTTTTTTAAATAATGATTTTACTCTTGAAAATTTTAGGGCATCCGGATATACACCTGAGACGATGCACAGTAGAAATACCATCATAACCTGTACTATTTGTAGCTTTCAAAGATTTAATAGTTTGGTGTATATTAGCAATAAATCCTAATTTACTTACTACTGGCAACGCTTGCTATAGCCGATGAATCTGATGATCCTCCATTACTGAAACCTGTAATAAAATGAGATACGTAAATAGTTTGTACCAATATTTTTTCCAGTTCGTGCTTCGTTGAGCCGTTGGTCCCAGCTGGCAGTCTTCAGCAGGGATCTTTGACAGTCGTTACGGGTCGTCAGAAGCCCGAAAGTCTGACAACGAGTCTTACGAAGGGCTATCGTGTTACCCAGTAACTTAGTTGTGGAGGTCAGATAGGCAGTTGCTTCATTTACTACTGTATACTGATATTCAGATGTATCCGGTCAGACTGGAAGTCGACCCCAACATAGTTGGGACAAGAATATGTTTTTGACATCTATGTATGTTCTGTTACAGCCTGTATCTATCGTTATTAGGAGCTCTTGAAATTGTAGGACCAATTTTTTTGGATTTTGAGAGTGAGGCAAAATCTGTCCTGAGTGTTGGGAACTGTTTGCCTTCAGCTGCAATGGAAGCTACCTCTTCTTCAAAATGATCGCGTGATATGACGGGCGTATCTTCTGGAGTTAATGTCTTCAGCGGCTTTTACAATTCTTTTGCGCAGCTCATGTCTTGAATAGGTTTAGAGTACACTTTTTTTTATCGTTCCCTAGTAACAAACAGTTCTCTCGAACTTTTTTTGTAAAATAACATTGTAAATCTAATTAAATTGAAATCATAACTGAAGAAATCCAATAACTTAATTATATTTTAAACTTGCACCTAAAACTATCAAATTACTTGATAACACATGGTACCATTTGGCCAAGGTGGGGTGGTTTCTATCTGTTTCAATCACATTGTCGATATGGCGTGAACTTGTACCCTTAAGTTGTGAAATAAGGACTATGTTGCCCATTGATTTTTGTCTCTGTAACATTTAGTATCTAAAAGAATATATTACTGCAAGGCTGCATTACCGACATTTTAACTAAT